>JBANSL010000001.1:47052500-48298750 GCA_037127255.1 Persicaria tinctoria | reverse complement strand
TTTATAGTATTCTAATGAGAATTTATTACTTAATATAAGATTTTAGTCAACACTTATTAGTTACTTATATGAGTTTTTCTCAAAACATACTCTTATAATATTCTAATAAGAATTTATTAGTTAATATAAGGTTTTATTCAAAATGTATTAGTCACTTATACAAGATTTCCTCTAAACATACCCTTATAATATTTTAATAAGAATTTATTAGTTAATATAAGGTCTTACTAAACATTTATTAGTTACTTATATGAGTTTTCCTCAAAACTTACCCTTATAGTATTCTAATAAGAATTTATTACTTAATATAATGTTTTATTAAATATTTATTATACACTTATCTGAGTTTTCCTCAAAACATACCCTTATAATATTATAATAAAATTTATTACTTAATATAAGATTTTATTCAACACTAAATTACATATATATGTATGGAGGTGTTGCTGTCGAAGCCCCTAAGGAGGAGAAGAAGCCAAAGAAGGAGGAAAGTGAAGACGACGACATGGGTTTCTCACTCTTTGATTAGTTTGGTGTTTTGAAAGCCTGATTTCTTGTTACTCGACGATGATGCATTAGTATTTTGCTAGATAATGGAGTTTTGTTATTGAGAAATTGAGAAGTTTTCTTGTTTTAATACTGAAATTTGCATTCAGTTCTTATAATGCCAATCTTGTGTGGTTTTTGTGTGTTTATAGCTTATGGCATTTGATATTGATTTGAAAAAGGCGTCAAGATGCGTTATCAAAAGATCAAAGTAACCATGGCAGATTAATTCTTTAGGCAACCAGCAAATTACAAGTTACTTGAGGTTGAGCATAAACATCATTCAATAAAACTAAATTTATATAGGTTTCAACTTACACATTACTATTACTAAAATATATAGTCCACCATGGGCAATCCCTACCTTGTTCCATAATTTCTTAATGCATAATGTTAACCAAGAACATAAAAGAAACATGAACTCTATGATCCCATTTCAAGTGTTCACCAAATAAGCCTTTACCGAATGGTCAGACTTCAGAGGGCCTTCAATTGATGTGACCAACACGAGTCATGACAATATTCAATTTGTGCAGGTTAGATGAGAAATCAATTTTTCTTTTCATGGTTTTAGGTTTTCAGCAAAGAGATTATGTATCTAAAAACATATCTAATTAGAGTAAAATGGTTGAAAATAATCAGTTATGCAAATCTACCTTGGCTATTCGGCCCTCTCTGGCTATTCGGCCCTTTTTGGCTATTCTGTGATACAGCTCTCTTGGTCAATAAGATTCATATTGCTGATTCCAAACTGTAATTAAGATATGCAAGGTTAAAGGTGCTTACTCCAATTGAATGCAGCTGAGTGTGACCAGTTGTATGCCTGTATGATCACTTGTCTCAGCTCAAGATCAATCTCAGGATCAATTTGATTGATTATACAAGTGACAGTATCTCCTTAACTTTAGATTTCAATTTTTCCTAGTTTATTTCATCTGATGATATGAATTTTGTTTTTTAATGGGTGTGGCCTGATGAATTTGGTAAAGACAGCAAGTTAATGAATTTGGCAAAAAAGTTCCCATTAATGTGTGAGAAAAAAGGTCCGAGATACTTACTATGTTCTAGTCCATTTTTATTCATTTCACAATATCATATTTGTACACACATGAGGTTATTCTGAAATAATATTCATTCACTTAAAACCAATGATAAGGTGGCTACGGTGGAACTCCTATCGGCTTGCAACATATGAACACCAGCTAGTGGCTACACAGCCATTTGCACATCTCCTATCTACTTTCACTAATTGAAATAATAACTCCTCCCTTAACTTATGAGAAAAATTGAGAGATCAATTCAACTCTGATTGGACTTGTCCAATTTGAAATATACTGCACATAAACTCAAGTCTGAAGAAGATAAACAAATGAATCGGAATTGGAATAATCAATGAAACCGTTGGCTTTATTTAAACATAAAGTTTCAATGAGGTCAAAGTTTGACATAGTTATAGTACCAAACTCCTTAACATGATAACACTTCTCCAAATGAACTTTGCTCGAATGTATGCTTCAATTCGATATCCCTACAAAATAAAGTAACTAAATGGAATTAGAGCAATGGAGTAAGAACCCAAACATAATAGTTTATACAAATGGAGAACATGGACATAATATGTGATTGAAACATGGACAAAATATGAGAAATGTTCAAACCATTTCATCAATGAGAACTATCTCCAAGGCTGGTTTTGTGTTTGATCCAGGAAAAGGGTCTTTAGAGAACATGCGCATAATGAACGCCTTGATTGTAGGTCCTTGAGCTATCTCCTTGACGCTAGAAATTGTGGTTATCGCACCCTTCAATGCCATGGTGAACAAATGTGAGTGTCGATTGATCGATGGGATTGTGGAGGAATGGGTTAATAAGGGACCGGTATTTTTAAAAGGGGAGGGAAAATGGATAAAATCAAATCAGAAAATAAGATTCTTTGAAGAAATAAGAAGAAAAATAAAAAAACTAACAAATTCTATAATAATCTGGAAAAAAACAAACCAATTATCGGATAAGTTGCAATTGCAAGGGAAAAATCAAACCTAATTACAAAAAATAGGAATAATAAAAAAAAATCATCGGATAAAAATTCTAAAATACTAACAACACCAGTAAATGAAGAACAACAAATCCAATAATCATCGGATACTAACAACACCAGAAAATCGGATACTAACAAATCCAATACTCAAATCAGAATCTAACAACACCGGTAAATGAAGAAAAACAAATCCAATAATCATCGGATACTAACAACACTAGAAAATCGGATACTAACAAATCCAATACTCAAATCAGAATCTAAGATTGTTTGAGAAAAAATGAAGAAAAACTAAAATACTAACAACACCAGAATAAAAACAAATCTAATTCAATCAAAGAAAACAGGAATAATAAAAAAAAATAACAAACCTGAAAAAATAGTCAGTACCTATATCTATATGCAATACAAAATAAGTATTTACAAATAAACAATAAATTTGAAGAACAAAACATAGTGTAAACGTATCAATAGGTGTTGCAGGTACATAATTGATCAAATTAGATGTTCAGGCAAATCGTTTTCTATTGGTATTTTCTTCCCTAGTTTCAGCTAGTTCAGGCAAATTGGTATTTTCTTCCCTAGTTTCAGCTAGTTTCAGCAATAACCCTTTAAGTTGTAAAATGTCAATGGGGCGAAATGCAATTGAACATTGAAATGAAAGAGGCCAACCTAATTCCCGATCCAGTAGCGAACATCAAAACAGTAGGAAACTCCTCAGGCGGGAAATCCGACCGACATCAAATCTGTTCCCCATCGGGCTTGATCTCGACAGATCTAGAGTTCTTCCTTGTTGGCGTCAATGAGAAGGAGATGGAGAGGTCAAGAGTTGGGCTCCTCTTTTTATTTTATCTTTGTTCACCTAATTGTTTGAGTGAGAGAGAGTGGTGGGGTTTCGAGAGAAAGAGATCTCAGATCTGTGGTGGTAGTGGTAGCGGCAGTGGAGGCAGCGGAGGTGGTGGTGATGGCGGCGGCGGTGGTGACGGTAGCGGTGGTGACATCGGCGGCAGGAGGCGCAGATGGAGATTGAGTCATGGAGATGGACAGACGGAGGAAGGAGAATGAGATGTCAGGTGGAGAAGGAAAGGGCAGACTGAGGAAGGAGAATGAGATGTCCGGCGGAAAAGAGTCGGAGAAGGAAACGGCAAACGGAGAACCCTAATTTCCACGTCCAAAAAATGAAAGAAAAATAAAGATAATTAAAATAAAAAGATATTAAAGGATGATTAAAAGAAAATTAGAGGGAGAAAAAATTATGATTGGTTAAAATGGCTAAAATCACTCTCGGGTTGACACGTCAGCTTGAACTCTTCTAAATTAAGAGTTTATATATATAGCCACGGATTCAGCCACAGATATGGCCGTGGCTAAAATTTTGGCAACTACGGATGAGCTCATTAATACGATGTACGAGCGATCTACTGGGTTTGCATTTATTGGACTTTAACTATTTTTAACGGGCTTGACCACCTATAGGACTTAAACATTGATGGACTCATATTTATTTGGATAATCGATTTAAAATTAATATTGGGCCCATTCGTGGCTATTTAATATTTCCATTGATTGTCAAATTTTTTATACTTAATAGCCACATATGCATCTATGGATAGTGTATTTTGGCCATATCAGCATCGAATACAACCACGAATATCTCATTCGTAGCTACTGTCGTGGCTATTTAACAGCACCAACCACCTATCCAGCCACAAAATTAGCTATGGACATCAGACTCGTTGCTATTAGCCACGAATTTGATGAAGTGATATTCCAGGATGACTACCGACCACGAATGTAGCCACGGAAGGGAATAGTCGTTGCCAATGTCATTGCTAGTGGCCACAAAAACAGGGTCGGCTAACATTCGTGGCTAAAAAACCATAGCTATTTCCTTGTTTTAGTAGTGCGGTTGTGTAATTCACCAAATTTATTCGCAAATATAACACTAACGTCCACACTTGTAAATCCCCAACACCCCATACATTTTTTCCAAATAATTAGGAGTTGGTTTTAATTTTAATAATATTTTAATAATACATCAAATCTTTAAAAATTCAAGTTTTTGACTCGTTGAGTTGAGTCAAAATAAATAAAAACCTACTTTCGATCAACCTGGAAAGAGTCATGATCCGATTGTGCAAAACTTGAATAACCCAAACCCGAACTAAATAACTCGATTGGCAGGTTTAGGTGGCAAGCTGTAAATACGAATACAGATAAGGGGTTATGACGTAAATTTACCTGGGAATGTACTCAATGTAGCCGTAGATTGCAGCAGATCAGTAGTAGATATGTTTTTTTTTTATTAGGTAATAATTCGGATGGGAAAACCCTATCCGAAAGCATCATGTCGGATCGGATGAGGCCTAGAAGACATGTATCAAGGTATAAATCTGGCCCCCTGGTAGTGTAGCAAATGTGTGAAACCTTATTCGCTACCCGGTTACCAATACGAGGAATGTGGGATATAACAACATTATTTACTCCTTGGAGAAGGGCTTGGATATCCGACATAATCATTTCTATTTCACATGGACATCCGACTTGTGTGCATAGATAGTCTGTGATAATTTTTTAGTCTCCTTCTATTACTAGGTTTGTTATCTTTAATTCCCTAACTTTTTCCACCTCAAGACGAAGGGCTAGCGCTTCCGCCATAAGGGGGAATTGTCTACCAATAGCATTACCACCAATGCTGATAGGATCACAACACCAGTCCCTGATGATGTATCCAATAGAGCTGATGAAGGTTGAAATAAATGATCTATCAAAGTTTAACTTGTATTTGCGAGCAGAAGGCTTCCTCCAGCAGTAGGCCTTTCTATTGTTTTTAGTGAGACCTTTTCCCCCTTTCTGTTTCGCCAAACCCTCTTTTTTAGTCAAGTTCCATCTGCTGGCTCTTTACCAATTTTCAATATTATTCCTGATCATTTTCTTGAAACCCTTTGCCGAGGGGATATTTTCACTTCTAAATATAGCTTGATTCCTAACAAACCATATAGTCCACCATCTGATTACTATATTTTGTCTCTTCTCCATCGGAAGAGTGAAGCCTAATATTTATAAAATTTGGTCCATATCTCTATTTTCAGATAGAAGAGTGTGAACTCTTTGATGAATTTCTCCCGGAAATTGCTGTTGAAAATTGTTGATGGGGCATTATATGAATAGGTGAATATCATCTTCCGCACACTGGTTGCAAAAGATACATGTATTTGGCACCGCCACCCCCTTTTGGGATAAAAGGGTAGTTGTGGCGATACCATTTTGTTTTATTTTCCATATGAAGTTTTTAACTTTTGGAGGGGCGTCAAGCCTCCAAATCCACGAAAATTCATCCGATGATCTTTGTGACGTGGATGAGATTAAATTGTAAGCATTTGACGTTGTGAACCATCCTCTTTTGGCGGGCCACCAATACATCATGTCTGCAAAGGGGGTGATTGGCAAGAGGATTTTCATAATTTCCTTTGTTACAGGGCCTGAGAGTACAGAAAGAAGTTTCTCCCTCCTCCATTGTACTTCTATAATGAACTCGGATACGGAATCATGTGAATTTATGTTATGTTGATAGTCTATTCTATCCATAAAAGTTGTTATTATTATCCAATTATCTTTCTATAACTTAATTGATTTTCTATTCCCTACTAACCAGTAGAGCCCTGAATTAAACTTCAGTAGTAGATCATTTTCGACCATTGTAAGAGGCATTGCCTTTTCTCGAATCAAGTAGTAGATAGTAGTAGACAATCACACGGGCCGATCACCTTTTAACCCGGATTTTGTCCCTCTTTCTAATTGTTTTCCCCTTGACGGCGTCGTCACCTCGCCGTTTGCCCCTCCTGCCGTCAATTCACGCCGTCGGCTCCCATAAACCATCCCCCGGAAAATCAAAATCAATCTCCCCCAATTTTCCACACAGCCAAAAACCTAACCCCCTTTCCCTCCCATCCGCGCCGGTCAACCCCAACGATACCCTACAATTCCCGGATTTCTCACATCTCTCCAATGACCGCCGACGACCAGGAGACCGGATCTCCAACCGGTGAGATCTCCGTCGCCGTCGCGGTTAATCACCGTCGATCCAAGCCTTCTGCCGGCGGAGGCGGCGGAGGGAGAGAGGATTGCTGGAGCGAAGGCGCCACGTCGGTGCTGGTCGAGGCGTGGGGCGAGAGATACTTGGAGCTGCGCCGAGGCAGCCTCAGCCGGAACCACTGGGAAGAGGTGGCGGAGATCGTCGGCGCCCATGCTGCCCAGGGGAAGCCGGCGAAGACTCACGTGCAGTGCAAGTACCGGATCGACACCGTCAAGAAGAAGTACAAGTCCGAGAAGGCGAAGTTAGCCGCCGGCGGTGGACCTTCCACCGCCATCAGATGAAGAAGCCGCCGCGTTGACCGTCTCCTCGGAAACCCTAACCCCCTCCCCTCCGTCGGGATCCCGGTCGGGAGGCTGATCCACCGCCATCAGATGAAGAAGCCGCCGCCGCCACCACCGGCGGTAGATTCTGGATCGGAGGCGGACGATCTCTCGATTGAATCCTCTGAAAGCTTGCCGCCGGCGAAACAGAGGAAGCGGAAGACGACAGAGCTGGAGTGCGTTCCTCCGCGGCGCCGGAGGTTGGGGTCGGTGAGAGAGCTGACTCGGGCGATAATGAGGTTTGGGGAGGCGTACGAGGAGGCGGAGAGGGCGAAGATGGAGCAGGTGGTGGAGATGGAGAAGCAGAGAATGGAGTTCGCAAAGGAGATTGAGATTCAGAGGATGAAGTTCCTGGTGAAGACGCAGGTGGAGATCTCGCAGATCAGGCGTGTCGGTGGCCGTGTACGGGAGGCCGACGGCAGCGGCAGCGGTAGCGGTAGCGGCGGAGAAGATACTAACCACCGCCACATCAACGATGAGAGCAATGTGAATAATTGTAATAGTAGCAATTAGTGTGAGTTGTATTATTTTTAATTACCTTATTATTATTATTATGGTTAAGTAATTAGAATAAAGAATGGGAATGTAGAAATCTACAATTTGAAAACACTGTCCATGTTAGTGTTCGTGAAATCGACATCTCTCGCGAGCAGATCTGAAATCGACAATTTGAAATCGCTGTCCTTTTTAGTGTTCGTGAAATCGCTGTTTGGGTCTTCAAAATTTCGATGCTCAGTTGGTTTGTTTTGGTTTCAAACTTTGAATAACGCGTCTATGGCCCATGGTCATTGTCTTGCCCTTACAATTACAGATTATGGCTATGAAACAAACAAGTCAAAACAAGTCAACAGTAGCACCACTTATCGTGCTGAGTTTTGAGAACTGGAAAGACGGGCGCTGGCACGCTTTCTCGTGGGTCGATGCTTACTACCTGAGACAGGGAGTCAGTTTGCTATATATTTTATTTATATTTCATACTTGACACATCCTCCTACAATAACAAATTGGCGCTGTTGCCGGGGAAGCAATCAATCGCGCCATTTTTAGTTCCTTTTACTCTTCTTTTTGCTGTTTAGTTTCTTTTACTTGTTTCTTTTTGTTTTTGTTTTTCAGGTGCATGCGAAGAACTAATCGCACACCTATCGTCCCTCTTCTCGAACCAGAACGCTTCTTCCACTTATAGCAAAGGCTTAGGAGGAGACTCATGGCGACTCCACCCAAAAACGAGAACGTGGTCGAGCTCACACCAGCACAGGAGCTTGAGCAACTCCGTCTACGGATTGAGGAACTCACCGCCAGGGAAGCAGAACACGCCCGATGGGAGGTGGAATATACACAGAATCGACAGTTGTGGGAGGCAAGGGTAGATCGTGAAGTCAACGCGAGAAGGGAACTTGAGGAGCACATTGGGCATGTCCCAGCCAACGCAAAGGAATATCTGCATTCTACTCTGGAAGTTTCAGAATCACCGATCGTTCTTTCCCCTGTTAATTATGAATTTCGTCCTTCTTTTATTACTGAAATTAAGAGGAGTCAATTTAGGGGAAGGCCCAATGAATGTCCTTTAGAGCACGTTACAACTTTTCTAGATTTATGTGAAGCAATTGCTGATGGTGCTAATCTAGAATATCCCAAACTAAAGGCTTTTCGTTGGTCCCTTGCAAGAATAGCCTCACAGTGGCTTGATGGATTGCCCGCACAATCAATTTGCACATGGAACGAACTACAGGACCTCTTCCTCAACATGTTCTTTCCTCCTGCAAAGACAGCTGCGCTCAGAAAACAAATCACGGCTTTTAGACAAAAGCTAGGAGAACCGCTTGCACAGGTCTGGAAGCGCTACAAAAGGCTTCTGAAATCCTGTCCTACGCATGAACAACCACCCTACGTTATCCAGGAGATCATCTTCAACTGCCTGGATGCACCTACTAAGGATCGGATCAACAACTACACTGCATATAGGTATCTCGAGTACACCCCAAGGCGTGCTTGAGAGACCTTTGAGACACTGGCCAACTACGACAACACATATGAGACTTCTGCGGCCTCTGCTAACGAAAGATATGAAAGGCCTGCCTCATCTATGCCATTGTATGTGCTACCAAAAGAGGTTAATCCAGACGTCAGAGAGCAATTCCACAATGACCAGGTACGCCGTCTTACCAAACAAGTCAAATTCTTGTCTAAAAATCAGCCTTGTTTGGACTGTGGGTCTGTGAGGCACAACACTACTGTGTGCCCCCGTGTCGATCAAGAACAACTGGCAGAATCCCACGAAGAGGTAAGATATACAGGGGGATAGTACTCATGACAAGATCAGAATCAGAACTGGAGCTATTATCGCCAGCCCCAACATCCAAATCCCCCGCCATACAGAGCTCCTGGTCACCCTGACAGAGAAGGTAAGAAAGATGACCTGCAACTGATACTTGAGGAGATACGGAGGAACCATGCAGAAAGCAAACATTCCATCAATTACATCCACACACAGCTGCACGGCGTCAACTCAAGTCTCGGGGAAATTGATATCTTGCGGAAATCTATGGAGACCCAGATTGGACAACTGGTAACATCTGTCTCCAAGCAATCAGGTACGCTCTCTAGATCCTATGAACCTAACCCTAAAGGTAAATCTAGAGGACAAGTGGCTGCCATGAATCTAAGGAATAGGCGACATACACAAATGCCCGCGCAAAATACAGACGGAGAAGTTGATGAGAAGTACTCGACATCGACCACAATTTACTCGACATCGACCAGCCAGAAGTCGAAATCGACCAGAACGAAAAGCTTGCCCAGAAGTCGACCACTGTACTCGAGGTCGACGAGCCCTTAGTCAACGTCGACCGGCCTTCTGTCCCTGTCGACCACCCTTCAGCACCTCCAACGAAAAAGCAGTTGCCTTTCCTAACAAAATCTCCAAAGGATCCAACAGAGAAGAAGTTCCAGCGTTTCATAAAGATGCTTCAAAGGCTCAACGTCACAATACCCTTCACAGAAGCTATTAATGAGATGACATCATATGTAAAGTTCCTCAAGGAGATTCTTTGCAAAAAGCGATCAATGGTTGAGATCGCAGAGGAGTGCAGCCATATGGACGTTCTAGAGAAAAGGTCAGATCCAGGTAAGTTTGCTATAACCATTGGATTTGGTCAATACAAATTTAATGCTTTATGTAACTTGGGAGCCAATGTGAGTATAATGCCTTTATCAATCTGGTCCAAAGTAAAGATAGGTGCTCTAGAGCACGTGGATGCAAAGTTATACATGGCGAACAACGCGGCGGTCATCCTAACAGGCATGGTGGACAATGTACAAGTGCAGGTAGGTAAGTTCTTTGTCCCTGTTGATTTCTTAGTTATTGATATGGCAGAGGACCCTGCTTGCTCAATCATTCATGGAAGGCCCTTCTTGGCGACGGTGGATGCCAAGATAAGCGTAAGGAAGGAATTGCTCACTTTCAACATCAGCGATGAGGTAATTGAGTATTCTTTTAATAAAAATGAAAGACATATAGGTCCCATGGAAGAGGTCAAGTCAATATTAGCCAGGTACATCACTTGCGGGGAGCCTAAGGTAAGAAATATGACCCCCGATGAGCTGGAAAACAGGGATATGGAAGCCGAGGTGGAGGAGATCATGGTCATCATAAACGACGATACAGAGGACCTACTCGACATCGACCAACATAAGTCGATATCGACTAACTTCTTTTCGGAAGCCTTGCCAGGATTCAAGTACGGGGTCGATGTCGACTAGAAGTACTTGACGTCGAGTACTCTGGTCGACGTTGACCAGAACCCAAGCTCTCCACCGTCTGCACCTTCATCGAGTTGACCACCCGAAGCCGAGCTACTCGACGTCGACCAGAACCCTTCTTCGTCGACGCCTCCTTCCTCGACGAGCAACCCACCCGAGCTAGGAACATACTCGACATCGAGTACCTTACTCGACGTCGACCAGACGGATGGGTCCCCGACTTCGCCTTCCTCAACCAGCAGTCCACCAGACGAGACGATCTACTCGACGTCGAGTACCTGTACTCGAAGTCGACCAGATTCCGCGGTCCCCAATTCTGATTCTGCAAAGGTAAGCCAAGGTACGGACATCTCTTCTCCTATTTCAATTAAAGATTTATCTATACATGGGAGAGGTTTTCCTTGGTATGTGCAATTATGCAGGGTTTCCAATGATGAGGCTAAGGAATATGAAGTTGGAGACAAGGTCTATGTCTCCAAATCAAAGGATAATTGGTTTTCCAACAAATTCAACAAGAAGAAGATGAGAGCTTTCACGGTGAACAAGATCCATTCAGGAGGACTACAACTGATGGACAAGAACGGAGTCCTGTTAGAAGCCCAAGCTACATGGGCCCTGTAGATGCCACCTTGAGCTTAACGGAGAAAGTCTGCCTAGCGACTATAAAGTCTAGAGCTTGTAAATAGACAATTAGTTTTTGAATTTTTGGACATTGGTTTTTGGTTTTTGGACATTAGTTTTTAAGTTTTTCTATTGTGGATATTTTCCGTCTCACGAATCTTGCAGGTAAAAGAAGCTGCAGGCGTAGTCGACGTCGACCACTCTACTCGACGTCGACCACCCATCGACGAGAAACGAACCTGTGGTCGAGGAAAGAAGGTCATCCTGAGGTTCAACACTACTCTAAGTCGAGTAGCCATCGTTGAAGTCGAATAACAGTGCTCGAAATCGAGTACCCTTCCTCGAAGTCGACTACCTCTGCAGCAACATCCACACTCGATTCCGACGATTTGCACACTTGTCTAGTGAGTCTCTTTCTTTACCCTTGTTTTTTTATATAGTGAGGACACTGTAATGTTTAAGTATGGGGTGGGGGAAGGGCTTACTTTGTGCATATTAAATTTTATTTGACATTATTTGTGCATTATTTCTTGAATTGCTTATACATGGCTACTTTGGATTTCATATTTGATTTATGCGCTTATACGTCTGTTTTCCAAAGTTTGAAAAATCACCCCCATTGAATTTTTTTGATAAGTGTCATGGAAGCTTTTATTGAAATCGACGATGCAAAATTAGATTCATTAGAGATATAGCATGAAATTGCCTAGTAAAGGGAAGTCACAATGAAGTGCATATTTTTATAAAAACCATGAAAGTAGGTAAAATTTGAAATTTCTTTAGACATGATGCATGATAAGAGGATGGATGACTTTATATTTTCCATATATGCTCATATTGTTATATCCTAGCCTTTACCTATGCTTATTGCATCACAAAAGCCATATTAAGCCTTATTTCAATTATTGCTCCACATGATCTAAATATTGCCCATTCTTTACCTTATCCGGGGATTATGTTGAGAATGATGTTACATTATGGAGATTGTTATATGGTTATGGTGTTTGTGTTGTTATATATCATTATTTGGAGTTTGGAAGGAAAGTTTCAAATATTATGGAAAATTTAATGAGTGAAAGAAAATTCGGTCACCTTAGGAGATAAAGGTAGATCGACCCTACCTGCGTTGAGATAATAGTTCCGCAGGATGGGACACCAAGGTGAGAAATCCAAAGCACTAAGTATACGGGGGCATTCATGACACCCATGTTTGCGACTCGCGAGAAGGCAATGCTGAGGTTAGAGAGTTAAAAGCATAATATTGAAAAAAAGCATTGAGCGAATGAGCGAAAGGTGAGAAATCAAAAAAAAGAAGGAATGTGGTAAGAAAGTTTGGAAAGTACTCCATTTCCCCGGATCATTAGCACCACATTGCCAAAAATTGTCTACCTTTAGCCTTTTACCAATTACCTCTTTATTGAGCTTAAAGTAAAGTCCTCTTGATTATTAATGCTTTGTCATACGAATTATTTTTGCATAACCCTCCTTTTGTGAGTAGACGTTGCTTTTATTGCACATGTATAGATTTGTGACATTAATACATTTTCAATGATGGTAATTGATTACAGGGTTATATAAAAATGAATCTAATATGTTGAGAATTTTGATTTCTTCCCCTGTATGACCATTAAAAGTATTGCTTGAGGACAAGCAAGCTTAAGTATGGGGTGTTTGATGTGAGCCTAATATGCCATGTTTTCTACTTACATTTATGTCGATTTCTGTATGCATTTGATACATTTGGGCTAGAATAGTATAGATTCTATGTAGTTTACACTTATTTGACAAATTATGGAATCTACACTAGTTTCTGTTTATTTTCGCAGAAATCGAGGCATTTGACAGCAATTCGGAGAAAGGACGAAAAACTCGAAGTCAACTACATAAAGTCCAAGGTCAAGAAGCAGCGGAACCAGAACGAATCGATCTGGAAACAAGAGGAAAGCACTCGACACGGTCTAGTCGATATCGACCACTTCTAGTCGATATCGAGTAAAACCGGTTGAAATCCAACAAAGTCGAGCAGAGTCGCTTCTAGTCGACGTCAAGTAGCCTTACTCGATTTCGAGTACAAGTCGAATGTTCAACACGTGCTCGAGCTCGAGTGAAGTCCAGAAGGACAAAACTATACTCGATGTCGAGCAACTTAGTCGATGTCGAGTACATGTCGTCAGCAGTTCAAGTCCAAGATCGAATGGATACGAGAAGATAGAGTGCTTGCAAGAGAAGATATATGGAATTCTATCAACACCACATCAAGATCTATCAAGTCAAAAAGAAATCTATCCACAATAGTCCTAGTTTCCTTTCGAGATTTATTTCCTTTATCATAATGTTTTATCTTATGTTATTAGATAGAAAGTTTTAGATATAGATATAGTTGTTCCTTCCTAAAATAGCTACATGAAACATTATAAATAAGGCTTTAGGGGTTGGATTTTAGAATCATCCAATCCAAGCCACAAGAGAAAACATAGAGATATATAGCGAGTAGGAGAGAGAGACTTGGAGTCGAGTGGAGTTTGTGAAGCGAGAGCGGAGTTGGCTTTATTCGGTTGTAAGTCTTGTTTGATTTTATTAATGCAATTTATTTTCCAGAAATTATTGATGAGTTTATTCATGATGAATAACGAGTAGTCTCCCAACTTCTAAGGTCGGGGTGAGCCCGACGGTAGCCATGTAAGGTGATGCGGTAAAAGTACAATTTTTTGATGCGATTCCGTCTTCTATCCCTACGAGCATGATTCTTTTGCGAAAGTTGAAGGTGATCCTTATTTGTGTTATTGAAGTGAAAGTGATCTTAATGCAACTTGGATTAATTATGTGAAAATGGGTTAGTAACAATTAGGGTTTATACGAAAGCCTCTATATTCCTATTTGTTAATAAGAAAAGTTATTTGATGAAAAGGCATGATCTTTTATACCTTTATGTGTTACTTTGCGCGGTTATCGTTGTGGTGTTGAAACCCTGATCTTGGAAGTTTTTTAGTTTATTGATTTTATTCCAAATTTCGTGTTTTCTTTCGTTTTTTATGCAATTTAAAGTTTCGAACTTTTTTTTTTGTGTTACTCGAAATCGACCAAATCTACCCGAAGTCGACTGCTACAGTGGTCAAAGTCGAGTAGGGTTAGTCGACATCGACCAGCTTTCTTTGGTTTCCGTTTCTGTCTGCTTCTGTTACAGTTTCTGGTCGACGTCGAGTACTCTTTTGGTCAAGATCGTGCTGATTTTTGGGAACTGGAAAGGTGAGGGCTGACACGCTTCCTCGTGGATCGATCCTAACTACCTTCTACTACAACGGGAGGAAGTTTTGTATTTATTTGCTGAGACAGGGAGTCAGTTTGCTTTATATTTTATTTATATTTCATACTTGACACATCCTCTTGCAACAACAAGGTCTTCGGATTGGGTCATTGGTTGTGTGAGATGGAGTGCAGGAAGGATGCAATAGTTTGGCTAGAGCCGAGTGAGTTGAGATGTGTCGAAGATAGTGGTTTGTGAGTATAGATGAGCTTCCAAGTAGGTCTTAGGTGAGCAGTAGGGCTAGTATGGTGAGATTTTGAGGGAGATGTCCTAGTTAGGAGTGTCGGTAGGTAGTGGGTGCACGATGTGAGTGTTTAGGATAGGAGGGTACTGGTTGAGGTCTACACTAGTTACATGAGGGTGACCTTGAGAGTGATTGTGAGTATAGGCAGTTGGCATAATTCTAGAGGTGGGTGAGAGAGCTAGGAGTGGATCGTGAGGATTCTTGAGCGGAAGTGTTGTGAGGCGGGTTAGTATGCCCAGAGGAGAGTGTCTGGATAGTTTAGGAGCGAATCGTGGGCGACATTGAGGATGATCAATTGATGATTGTCTAAGAAACCGTAGAATTGGGGACAAGGTTCTATGTTCGGTGAGTGGGAGCGGTGTTTGGTAAATGATGGGGTTTAGGAAGTGCTAAGGAATAGTAGTATAAGATTGCATAGGAAATCATCGGTCTTGGATGTTAGGTTGTTCATATCAGGTTGTACGTGTGATGAGTATTGGGGTTGGTTAGGTAGGATTGGTAATGCTTGGAGAATTCACGAGGAAAGGATTTCTAGATGCAATGTTGGAGGAAATTTAGTATCAGGAAGGAGTCGAGATTGATGTGGGGAGATTATTGTAACTATTGAGGTATTTGAAGTGTAAGATGAATCTTCGAGGAAAGACGGGTAACTAGACAAGGATGTCGTTGAGAGTTAGATAGGGGGATTCTGAGCATGGATTTGGGAACTAGGCAAGGCAGAAGGCATTGAGAGCGCTAAAGGAAGAAGGTTTTGGAAGATTGGAGTAGTTACGTCACTGATGTTGCAGGACGATGGTCATGTATGAAAATATAAATAAATATAAAAGCATACTGACTCCCTGTCTCAACAAATAAATACAAGACTTCCTCCCGTTGTAGTAGAAGGTAGTTAGGATCGATCCACAAGGAAGCATGTCAGCGTCCGTGTTGAACAAAAATGCGCAATAATCGTACAACACATTTTATTTGATTTTTAATATTTGAGTTCGACCCCTTTTGGTTATCCTCTTGATTCGAAGTCGTATCGATACCAAGATTTGAGTGGTTTTGGTGATTTGGGCTGCACCCGTATTTTAGCGGGTTGCCTACGTATCTCGTGGAAGAGAATCAAGCCTTACGTAGTTCAGAGTGTTTTGGATTTTGTGTTTGGTTTGATTTGGATTTGGACCCGTTTTCTTGTATGCATCATAGGATGAAATTCAAGCCCACCTTCTAGGAAGGGTTGCTCAAACAACACTCCACCCGAGTAACTTGAGCCCACCTTCTCGGAAGAGTAACTCAAGTAACCCACCTATCATTTGCATAGAAAACGATTTTGGGTGGGGTTAGAGTTTGATTTGACTTGTGTTGACTTAAAAAGTCAATTTGGGGATCGTGATTGAACTCGTTTGTGAGTTTCCTACGTCCCCTTTTGAAAAGGATCAAATCACACGTAGTTCTTGAAAATAACAAATTTGAATCTGGTATCTAGATTTTTTGACGTCCTGGTCGTGACCGAACTCGACGAGCCGAAGCTTTGTATCGAGTTGGATAAGACACTTTGGATTTGATGGAAATTTGATATTTGGGACGACTTAGAGTCGAAAAGTGAATTTGAAGAGATTTGATTTGAAAGTTTTGATGTGACTGGACTCGATGAGAATTTATTTTACACCAAGTTTCCTACGTATCCACTTGTTTAGTGGAATCAAGTCACCGTAGTTCGGGACAAAAATGAATTTTGTATTTGTATTTGATCATGAGATCATTTGAGAGGGGTGATTGAGCTCGACTAGCAAAAGCTTTGTATCGAGTCGACATGGACAATTTGAATTTGTTTGATTTTGACCTCAGATTCATTTGAAGAGAATTTAGAGGTCGACGATTGTACCCGATATATTTTTAGAATTTAATATCGGGTTACCTACGTAGCCGATAGGAGGCGTCAAGTCTTTACGTAGTTCTTTTGAGAACAAATTTGATCGTTTGAGGACCGTGTGATTGAACCCGATGGGCTATAGCTTTATATCGGGTTTCCTACGTATCTCTTGGAAGAGAATCAAATCACTCGTAGTTCCTTTTAGAGACAAATTTGATTTAATTTGAGGCGGGCGACTGAATCCGATATATAGTGAATTTTAATATCGAATTTCCTACGTAACTCGTAAAAGAGTATCAAGTCTTTACGTAGTTCTGAACGAACCGATTTGATTTGTTTGGTTTTGACCTCATATTCATTTAAAGAGAATTTAGAGGCGGACGACTGTACCCGATATATTTTTTAGAATTTAATATCGGGTTACCTACGTAACTCGTAAACGAGTATCAAGTCTTTACGTAGTTCTACCTAAGGCAAATTTGATTTGATTTGAAACGGGCGACTGAATCCGATATATATTGAATTTTAATATCGAATTTCCTACGTAACTCGTAAACGAGTATCAAGTCTTACGTAGTTCTTTTTGAACTGATTTAATTTTTATTTGACGATTGAACCCGACGAGCCTTTTGCTTTATGTCGAGCTACCTACGTACCCGTTTGGACGGGATCAAATCTTGCGTAGTTCTGTCCAACCGAGTTTAATTTAGGAAAATTCGGTTTAAGCTTTTGACTCCGTTTTTGTTTAGAAGCCAAATGAAATCAACCCACTAGCATAAATTGGCAAAGAATATTTGACGAGTTTAATTTGATATTTTGATCAAACTCGAATTCTTAATTTGCGCCGATTATAATTCATATATTTTAATGGGTGGGTTTTGTAATTAAACAAATTTATTTCAAATTTGCCTAAGGATGTGCGTGTGTGTATAACAGCTTGCTAATGCAATTGCTGATTGGGAATTGCTCTTTCTAAAGAACAAAGTGCTATCGGGCTTAGCCCAATTAATTCCCACACATTTTTAAAACGAGCCCATCTCAGCCCTTTTGTGATTGCAGCTCACCACATCACGCAGCTTTTACTTCGTTTGGCATCTGCCGACTTCATTTGGCGTCCCGTTCAGCAGGACTACAAGACCGACTCCACCGCCATAGCCAAAGCTTGGAGGAGCACCCAGGCAATTGAAGACATTGAAAGCTTCTACAAAGAGAAGAAGAAATTGGTTTGCTTTTCCCCTTTTCTATGCAATTTGCCATTGATTTGATCCAATTTGGGTGGATTTGGGTTTTGAGAAAATTAGGGTTGAATTTAATTTGTTATTTGGGGATTCCAGGGTTTGGGACATGCGCAAGAGCCTACAAGGGAAGCTCCGAGGCCCGGAGAGTGCAACAAGGCCACGGGTCACTCGAGTTTGAGTGTATGGGAGGAGGACCAGTGAAGCAAGGCGCTCGAGCGCGGCACTGTAGAGCCGGAGAAGACCATTACCTCGGCCTCTTAGGTATGTTAGATTCACCTCCTTTTCCCCTTTTTTCAACTGAATCGAAACACCAATTCTTGCTAGGCATAGGACTGATTTGGATTTGTTCCAGTTTCCGAACAAATAGGTTAGTTCCTCTCTCTTTTCCCTTGACTTGGGTTGATTTTGGTGTTCTGGGATGAAAACAAAGAGGATGACCCAACCCCAAAAACTTCCCTGAGTTCTACTTTTGTTTAGGCTCAGGTTCTCTTTTTTTCTCTTCATGATTCTTCTAGCTGTGCGGGTTGACATGGATTTGTGTCCAACTCAAGTTGATTTAATTCGAAACTTGAATTCCAGTCTCTGAATTTATTTTATTAGAAACTGAAATCATCATGACACACCCCATTGTATTTCAATTTTCAACCTCAGTTTTGTTGAAAGGCTGAATGTACAGCATTTAGGGTCCCCGTTTAGTTGCAATTTGGTAGCAACAGGGAGGATGGACGCCTCAAATCAGTCCTTGTTTTTGGGTCTTTCATATTTTGTTTTTGGCTGCTGGATTTGACTTTTGAGAACTGCCCTGGAAAATTGATGAACTTGCTGATTGAGTCTCTCAAAATTTCGGCAGCATTTCGACATGATTAGGGATAGTTTTGTGGTTCCAAAATCCAAACCATATACTTAAAACAAATATAACTTTACAAAGCTATATCGTTTTGCATAGGGGGATTCTGGAAACCATGAAAAACTACCTTGAATCTCTTCTTTTCTGCAACAGGAGAGTTTGCTGATGTTGTTTGGTTTTTGTTGTTTTGTGTGCTTTTGCAGGTAACCGTGAAGAGGAACACCAGTATAAATGAGCCAAAAACTGCTTTCTTCTTTGTAGTTGAATAGCCCAGAAAAGGAAGAAAAAGCCAAGCCCCTCTACTGGTTGCATCAGTAGCTTTTATAGGGTGAATTAGGGTGGTTACTTGTGTAAAACCTCCTCCCCACGTACTGGCTGGCAGTTGCATCTCTCTTTCTTTTCCATTTTCTTTTATGTATTTATTTTTTCCCTTAACTGTAACCAAAATTGAAGGGGAAGTTACATTTCTAACTCCTGCACAGATTTTGTTATATGCATTTGGGCCTTTTTCATTTCTTGGGCCTTCGAAGAAAACTTGCATATATTTTTTTACATGTCAAATTTCAACCCAAGTTTTCTAGCTCATTTTCCATTTTAATAATGAATGTCAATTAAATTAATCGCAATTTGATACTTGATTAATTTAATATGAGATTATCATTATTCTAAAGTTGTAAAAATTTACCCTCCAACAGTTGACCCCCGAACTTTGTGCGTGTGAGATATCGAACGCGTTCAAAGTTCGATTTATGTGCTATTGATGCACTATTTGTGTTTCAACCGGACTTGCTTAAGAAAGCTTTTTCTTTGATTTGTAGTCCGAAGAGAATTTGGAACTTTCATTGTTGTTCCGACGAAGATTGATCACGAAGGAAAGTAATCCTACTTAAAACTTACTTATGACCAATGAGATATAATATGGTAGGGGTATGTGAGAGTCAGAAAGATTTTCCTTCTCAAAATTTAATTTCTGCCTTTGTGGCTTTTCAAACAGTTTGGCTTTTGAGCTTTCAAACTGATTGGATTTTTGGATTTGAGTCAAACTTGGTTTGACTTTCGACCGATTTGGTTTTTGGCTTTTGGTCGGAGATTTTCGACTTTAAGATGAACTTGGATTTGAAGGTTTTCTTGTGAGGGACAAGAATTTGGCTCTGACGACTTGGTGTCAAAGGTTTGAGCTTTCGTCTTTTGACCGATTTCATTTAGATTTTTGGTCTTAGACTAAATTTAGATTTGACAACTTGGTGTCGTGAGTCTTGCTTTTGTGACCTCTGCGATGGAAGCTTTGTGATCAAAATCTCATATGAAATGATTTTGAAATCTCATAACAGAGAAAAGCAGAAAAGAAAACGAAAGCAGCAATATCTGTTGATATCGACCACTATTACTTGATATCGACTGGGAAAACCGACCAACAGTGCTCACAATCGTCTGGAAACAGAAACATAACACAAGTGCAGAAATCTGGTCGATATCGACTAAAGCAACTCGATATCGACTAAGAAAATTGACAGAAGACAACTCGAAATCGACTGACAGTAGCTTGAAATCCAAAACTTTGTGAAATAAATCAATGAAATAAAATACTTCCAAGATCAGGGTTTCAACACCACAACGATAACCATGTAAAATAACATATAAAGGCATAAAAGATCATGTTTTTCATCAAATAACTTTCGTTATTAACAAATAGGAATATAGAGGCTTTCGCATAAACCCTAATTGTTTCTAACCCTTTTCCCATAATTAATCCAAGTTGTATTAAGATCACTTTCGCTTCAATAACACAAACAAGGATCACCTTCAACTTTCGCAAAAGAATCATGCTCATAGGGATAGAAGACAAATTGCATAAAAAGATCAAACCTTTACCGCATCACCTCACATGGCTACCGTCAGGCTCATCCCGACCCCAGAAGTTGGGTGACTACTCGCTCTTCATCATGAATAAAGACATCAATAATAAAAGGAAATAACTTTGCATTAAATAAACTAAAGAAATCTTACAACCGAACAAGCCAAATCCACTCTCGCCTTTCCACCTTGCTCTCACTACAAGCTCTCTCTCTACTCTCTTTCTATGTAACTAATTGTAACTTCCCTTGAATTAATAGAACTCATCCCCTAAGGCTTTATTTATAGGCTTCCAATCCTTGCTAGTCAAGGAAGGAAATTCTATATATATCTATATCTATCTATCTAAATTATTAAGATTAAATAATGGAATAAAAGAAATAAATCAACTAGGACTATATCTAATGTTGGTAAATATCTTCTCTTGACTTGATAGATCTTGATAGAATTTGCTCTTGCGGATATCTCTATTGGATTCGTGATAGAACCTTAACAAGACTCGGATACCCTCGGAATCGGCTACTAGGCACCACTCGATATCGAGTTGGCTCACTCGATATCGACCATCATTTCCTCAGCTCCAACTTAGCTCCTCGATATTGGCCTCCAGAAGTGAAAATCGACTTGGTTGTCACTCGATATCGAGTTCAGTTACTCGATATCAACTTGCAGCTTTCGTTGCTCAGCTTCTTGACTCGATTCCGGGGTGTTGACTCGATGTTGGTTACTCGATTTCGACTAAATGTAGTCGATATCGACCAACTTTCTCAGCCCTGCTCGATTCTTGTCATTTTTGGTGGAAATCGACTGATGTACTCGATATCAAGTTAGGGTGCTCGATATTGACCAAGTGGTGTCGAGTCAAATTTTCCTGTTTCCAGCTTGATTTGTCCTGGTTCCACTGCTCCTTGACCTCGGACTTCTGTAGTTGACTTCGAGCTTTTCCTCCTTTCTCTGAACTGCTGTAAATTGCCTCGATTTCTCCGAATTTAAATAGAAACTGGTGTAGATTCCATAATTTGGCAAATAAGCATAAACTACATAGATTATGTACTATTCTAACCCAAATGTATGAAATGCATGCAGAAATCGATATAGAAGTCAATATAAAACATGGCAAAATAGGCTCACATCAAACACCCCATACTTAAGCTTGCTTGTCCTCAAGCAATACTTTTTATTGTCATTCAGGGGAAGAAATCAAACTCTCAACATCTTAGATTCATTCTCATATGTCCCTGCAATCAATTACCATCATCGAAAAGGTACTAGTGTCACAAATCCATGCATGTGCAATTAAAAAGCAACATCTACTCATAAAAGGAGGGTTATGCAAAACGATTCATAAGTGACAAACATTAATAATCAAGAGGACTTTAATTTAAGCTCAATAAGGAGTAGATTGGTAAAAGGCTAAAGGTGGGAAATTTTTGGCAATGTGGTGCTAATAATCTGGGGAAGTGGAGTATTTCCAAATTGAATTTCCACACTCCTTCTTCATTTGATATCTCACCTTTCACTCATCGCTCAATGCTTTTTTCAATATTATGTTTTTACCTCTCTAGTCTCAGCACTGCCTTCTCGCGAGTCGCAAATATGGGTTTCATGCATGGCCCCAGATACTTAGTGCTTTGGACTCCTCACCCTGTGTCCCATCTCGCCAAACTATTATCTCAGTGAGCAGGGTCGATCTACCTTTATCTCCTGAGGTGATCGGATTTTCTTTCACTCATTAAATTTTCCATATTTTTCAAACAATTTCCTACCAAACTCCATATATGATAATAAAAACACAAACACCATATAATAATTCCATAATGTGACATCATTCTCAACATAATCCCCGGATAGGAAATAAGGTAAAGAATGTGCAATATTTTGATCATGTGGAGAAATAATTGAAATAAGGCATAATATGGCTTTTGTGATGCATAAGCATAGGTAAGGCTAGGATATAACAATATGAGCATATATGGAAATATAAAGTCCTCCTTCCTTTTATCACGCAACATGTCAAAAGCAACATCAAATTTTACCTCATTTCATGGTTTTCATAAAAATAACGCACTTCATTGTGACTTCCCTTTACTAGGCAATTTCATGTTATATCTCTAATGAATCCAATTTTGCATCGTCGAGTTCAATATAACTTCCATGACATTAATCAAAATTTTTCAATGGGGGTCATTTTTCAAAACTTTGGAAAACGTTCATATAAGCACATAAATCAATAATGAATTCCAAAATAGCCATGTATAAGCAATTCATGAAATAAACTTTAAAAATGCACACATAATGTCAAAGATGGTCAAATATGCATTTAGTAAGCCCTCCACCCACCCCATACTTAAACATTACAGTGTCCTCACTGTATAAAAAATAAGGGTAAAGAAAGAAACTCACTAGACAGGTGTGCAGGATGTCAAAATCGAGTGCAATGTTGTAGGCCCTGGTCCGATTTTAGCTTGCTTCTATCCCCATGGACCTGAAAAATGTAGAAGAGAAATACCCAAAATAGAAAAACTAAAAGTTCAAAACCAAAAACAAAAGCAACAATGTCCAAAAATCGCAAAAATAAATGTCTATTTACAAGCTCTAGACTTTATAGTTGCTAGGCCGACTTCGTTTTTTAAGCTCAAGGTGGCATTTGCAGGACCCATGTAGCTTGGGCTTCAAACAAGACTCCATTCTTGTCCATAAGCTGTAACCCTCCAGAATGGATCTTATTCATTGTTGGGAAACCAATGATCCTTAGATTTGGCGACATAGACTTTGTTTCCAACTTCATATTCCTTATGCTCATCATTGGATATCCTGCATAATCGCACGTACCAAGGCAAACCTCTCCCATGTATAGATAAATCATTAATTGAAATGGGAGAAGAAAGATTCATAACTTGGCTTACCTTTGCAGATTCGGACTCCGGGGCCTCCTGTGGGTCTGGTCGATATCGAGTAGGGTCGGTCGATATCGATTGTTGCTGCATTGGTGGAGACTCAGCCGATTCAGAAGAAGGTAAGTCGACCTGATCTGGTCGATATCAACCAACTGTGGTCGATATCGAGTTGCTTGGCTCAAAATCGGGTGGATTCTGCTCAACTGGAGAAGTCGACTAGGCATGGTTTGGTCGATATCGACCAAGATTGGTCGATATCGAGTAGTGCTGCTCGATATTCTTTTGCTCGATTTCTGGAGGAGGTGAATCGATATGGTTTGGTCGATATCGAGTAGATGAAGTCGATATCGACTGACTTTGTGGCCTTGTCGATTCCTCCTGGTCGATTTTTACCCCATTCTTAAGACCTGGCAAAGCATCCGAAAAATAGTTAGTCCATAATGGCGTACCTTGGTCCGTGTCGAGTGGATTCTCTACTTCTTCGTTCAGGATGGCCATGATCTCCTCCACCTGGGCTTCCATATCCTTTTTTTCTAGCTCTTCAGGAGTCATATTTCTTACCTTAGGCTCCCCGCAAGTGATGTAACCAGCTGATATGGACTTTACCTCTTCCATGGGACCTGTATGCCTTTTAGTTTTATTAAAGGAATACTCAATTACCTCATCGCTGATGTTGAAAGTGAGCACTCCCTTCCTTACGCTTATGTTGGCATCCACCGTCGTCAAGAAGGGCATTCCTACAATAATTGGACAATCAGGGTCCTCCGCCATATCAATAACTAAGAAATCAGCAGGGACGAAGAACTTACCTACTTGCACTGGCACATTGTCCACCATGCCTTTTGAGATGACCACCGTGTTGTTTGCCATATAAAGCTTAGCATTCACAGGCTCTAAAGCACCTATCATAATCTTGGACCATATTGATAGAGGCATTATACTTACACTGGCTCCAAGATCACATAATTCATTAAATCTATTTCGACCAAATCCAATGGTTATAGAAAACTTACCTGGATCTGGCCTTTTCTCAAGAACGTCCATCTGGCTGCACTCCTCGGCGATCTCAGCCATTGACCGCTTTTTGCTCAGAATCTCCCTTAGGAACTTGACATAGGACGACATCTCATTAAGAGCTTTTGTGAAGGGTATGGTGACGTTGAACCTTTGAATCATCTTAATGAAGCGCTGGAACTTCTTCTCTGCTGGATCCTTTGAAGATTTCGTCAGGAAAGGCAACTTCTTTTTCATCGGAGGTGCTGAAGATTGATCGACGTCGAGTACAGGTTGGTCGACTTCGAGTACGGGCTGGTCGACATCGAGTACTTTAGTCGACTTCTGGTTGGGCACAGAGTTCTGGTCAACGTCGAGGAGGGACTGGTCGATGTCGAGTAAGTTTTGGTCGATTTCGACTGGCTTGCTCGATGTTGAGTGGTCTGCTGCATCCTTCTCCTCTGTGTTCTGATCAGATGCTTGCATCTGTCGCCCACTCCTTAGATTCATTACAGCTACTTGCCCTGTAGATTTGCCCTTAGGGTTGGGCTCAGACTATCCAGGGAGCGTACCTGGCTGTTAGGGGACGGATGTTGCCATCTGGCCAATCTGAGTCTCCATTGATTTCCGCCATATATCAATTTCCCCAAGCCTAGAGTTGACACCATGCAGCTGAGTGTGGATGGAATTGATAGAGTGCTTGGTATCTGAATGATTCCTCTGTATCTCCTCAAGGATGGTCTGCAGGTCATCTCTCTTTCTTTCTCTATCAGGGTGACCAGGAGCTCTGTAGGGAGGGGGATTCTGATGCTGGGGCTGGCGATAGTAGCTCCAGTTCTGGTTCTGATGTTGTCCTGAGTATTGTCCCCCCGCATACCTTACCTTCTCACGGGTCTCTCCTTGTTGTATTTGATTGACGTGTGAGCACGCAGTAGTGTTGTGCCTCACAGACCCACATTCCAAGCAAGGCGTATCCTTAGACAGAAACTTAACTTGCTTGGTGAGACGGCGCACCTGATCATTGTGAAATTGCTCCCTGACGTCTGGATCAACCTCCTTAGGTGGCACATACAACGACATAGATGTGGCAGGCCTTTCATATCTTTCATCAGAGGCGGCCGCAGAAGTCCCATAGGTGTTGTCGTAGTTTGCCAATGTCTCAAATACGTCCCATGCTTGGCGTGGAGTGTATCCAAGATACTCATAGTTGGAGTAGTTGGTGATCCTATCTTTAGTAGGCGCATCCAGGCAATTGAAGATGATCTCCTGGATGACGTAGGGCGGCTGGCCATGAGTAGGACAGGATTTCAGAAGCCTCTTGTAGCGCTCCCAGACTTGTGCTAGTGGTTCCCTTGGCTTTTGTCTGAAGGCCGTGATTTGTTGTCTAAGGGGAGCTGTCTTTGCAGGAGGAAAGAACTTGTTGAGGAACATGTCCTGTAGTTCATTCCATGTGCGAATTGATCGTGCAGGCAATCCTTCCAGCCATTGTTGGGCTATTCCTGCAAGGGACCAACGAAACGCCTTTAGTTTCAAGTATTCAAGATTTGCACCATCAACTATAGCTTCGCATAAGTCTATAAAAGTGGTGACATGCTCTAAAGGACATTCATTTATTCTGGAACTTCCAGAGTAGGGTGTAGATACTCATTTGCGTTGACTGGGATATGCCACATCTGCTCCTCAAGTTCCCTTCTCGCGTTGACCTCGCGATCTACCCTTGCCTCCCACCGCTGCTGATTTTATGCATATTCCGCCTCTCGTCGGACGTGTTCAACTTCTTTGGTGGTGAGTGCCTCAATCTATCTGCGGAGTTACTCATTCTCCTGTGCAGGTCTAAGCTGGCCCACATTCTCATCGTATGTCGACATGAGTCTCTTCCTAAGCCTTTAGTGAAGATGGAAAAACCGCTCAGGCTCGAGAATTGGGTCTATAGACGTGCGATCAGTTCTTCGCATTCACCTGAGAAACAGAAATAGCAATAAACCAGTAAAAAGAAATTAAAAAGATAAAGCAAATATAAAGAAAAGAAATAGAACTAAAAAGGGCGCGATTGATAGCTTCCCCGGCAACGGCGCCAATTTGATATTGCAGGAGGATGGTCAAGTATGAAAATATAAATAAATATAAAAGCAGACTTACTCCTTGTCTCGGCAAATAAATACAAGACTTCCTCCCGTTGTAGCAGAAGGTAGTCAGGATTGATCCACGAGGAAGCGTGTCAGCGCCCGCCTTTTCAGTTCTAAAACTCAGCAGACAATCAACCAGACAGACAGAAATAACAGAGAAAAGCAGAAAAGAAAACGAAAGCAGCAATCTTGGTCGATATCGACCACTGTTACTCGATATCGACTGGGAAAATCGACCAACAGTGCTCAAAATTGACCGGAAAGAGAAACAGAACATAAGTGCAGAAATCTGGTCGATATTGACTAAAGCAACTCGATATCGATTAAGAAAATCAACTGAAGACAACTCGAAATCGACTGACAGTAGCTTAAAATCCGAAACTTTGTGAAATAAATCAATGAAATAAAATACTTCCAAGATCAGAGTTTCAACACCACAACGATAACCATGTAAAATAACACTTCCAAGATCATGCTTTTCATCAAATAACTTTCGTTATTAACAAATAGGAATATAGAAGCTTTCGCATAAACCCTAATTGTTTCTAACCCTTTTCACATAATTAATCCAAGTTGTATTAAGCTCACTTTTGCTTCAATAACACAAACAAGGATCACCTTCAACTTTCGCAAAAGAATCATGCTCATAGGGATAGAAGACGAATTGCATAAAAAGATCAAACCTTTACCGCATCACCTCACATGGCTATCGTCGGGCTCACCCCGACCCTAGAAGTTGGGTGACTACTCGCTCTTCATCATGAATAAAGACATCAATAATAAAAGGAAATAACTTTGCATTAAATAAACTAAAGACAGCTTACAACCGAACAAGCCAAATCCGCTCTCGCCCTTCCACCTTGCTCTTGCCACAAGCTCTCTCTACTCTCTTTCTATGTAATTAATTGTAACTTCCCTTGAATTAATAGACCTCAACCCCTAAGGATTTATTTATAGGCTCCCAATCCTTGCTAATCAAGGAAGAAAATTCTATCTATATCTATATCTATCTATCTAAATTATTAAGATTAAATAATGGAATAAAAGAAATAAATCAACTAGGACTATATCTAATGTTGGTAAATATCTTCTCTTGACTTGATAGATCTTGATAGAATTTGCTCTTGCGGATATCTCCACTGGATTCGGGATAGAACATTAACAAGACCCGGATACCCTCGGAATCGGCTACTGGGCACCACTCGATATCGAGTTGGCTCACTCGATATCGACTATCATTTCCTCGGCTCCAACTTAGCTCCTCGATATTGGCCTCCAGAAGTGAAAATCGACTTGGTTGTTACTCGATATTGAGTTGAGTTACTCAATATCGACTTGCAACTTTCGTTGCTCAGCTTCTTGACTCGATTCCGGGGTGTTGACTCGATTTCGGGGTGTTCACTCGATGTTGGTTACTCGATATCGACTAAATGTAGTCGATATCGACCAACTTTCTCAGCCCTGCTCGATTCTTCTCAACTTTGGTGGAAATCGACTCATGTACTCGATATCAAGTTAGGGTGCTCGATATCGACCAAGTGGTGTCGAGTCGATTTTTCCCGTTTCCAGCTTGATTTGTCCTGGTTCCGCTGCTCCTTGACCTCGGACTTCTGTAGTTGACTTCGAGCTTTTCCTCCTTTATCTGAACTGTTGTAAATTGCCTCGATTTCTGCGAAATTAAATAGAAACTGGGGTAGATTCCATAATTTGGCAAATAAGCATAAACTACATAGATTCTGTACTATTCTAACCCAAATATATGAAATGCATGCAGAAATCGATATAGAAGTCAATATAAAACATGGCAAAATAGGCTCACATCAGTCACTTTGGAGATTCGGATGAGGAAGTCATAAGAGTTCTGTGGGAATTCTATCGGTTGGAAAATGGTGGGAGAAATGGTCAAGTTGCGATGTTAAGGGTAATTCGAGCTAGGTTGACATAAGGTTTCGTTGGGGATAATGGTCGTGGTCAAGGAGTGGTAACTTGAGGTAAATTCGGAAAATGTTGGGAAGAGGATCTAGGGTAGGTCAGCTTGAGGAGTCATGAGTGGTTCAGGTTTTGTGAGTTCTGGAATGGGATTAGTAGGTAAAACCAATGGTTGGTCTTTGAGGAGAGGCGTTGATGATGAAGGTCTTAGTAATTTGTGGTTGGGAGGAGCACTAGATGGGTTTCAGCGTTAGAGTTGGTCGGGAGTGACAGGTGTGAGATGGTTAGTATGAGTTGCGTTCCTATAGGTGGATGGTTAGTGAGGGTGGTTAGCGGTGCGGGATGTATAATCAAGTTAGCAAGGTGATTCGAGATGTCTCCTTGGGAGATGATGGTCAGGCGGAGTCTTGAGAGCCTAGGAAGAGTAAGGGAGATTTTTTTTTAAGAAGCGTCTAGATCGATCGTCAGAGAGGTTCAGTTGAGGACTAGGAATTTCTCTTAGAGGGTAAATATGGGACTTGTATCAGACCCCTAGGGTAAGGATGTGTTCTATATGGATTCTTGGTAGTAGATCGAGTTGTTCGGCTTGTCGGAATGAGGGAATTTTGTGATTTGGGAACTCCGAGAGATAGTTTTAAATGGTCGAATGGAAGGTAGGACCTTAAATCAGGATGTCGAAGTGGATTGAGTTGGTAGACCTCGGTGAATTTGATCTTAATTAATGCAAGAGGTGATGGGTAGTTGTCGTGTCTTGTTATGATTGGTAGTTATAGGCAGGTTCTCTTGAGGATGTGATCTAGCGTATGCTTTACTTGGGGCCGAATGTGGTGCGAATTTTATGCCATAGACGATGTTGATTCTATGATGTATGGCCGTCGACAATAGTGAACTGTTAGTACTAACATAGTTATTCCCTGAACTCGATGGAATGCTAATGTACGGAAGTACTTGTTTGCCTCTAATGTGATGACGATTGGCTTATCCGATTGATATGACGTGCTTATCTGATTGATATGGTGTGTAACTTCTGTGAGATGATGTGATAAATCCTACCATTAACGATACAATGCTAGATATGTTATAGTATGTGACTATCCATCACATGAATATGAACTGGTTATGAATGTGTGATACGATGGCTATGTTGAATAATTGCTATGATATGTGATGCCTTGAATTGGAATTGCTAGGATTATATAATCGAATTGATGAGATTTGATTCTGACTTGGAACCTAGGAAGGAAATATGGGATTAGCCCTTGGAGGTGGATGATTCCACCTCTTGAGATTTGAAAATTTCTTGATTAACGTAGGGTTAGGGAATTTTGAATGGTGTTTAAAAAGGACTGAGTTGGATTTAGAGAAATCGAACGCGATTGATAACTTCAATGACTTTTAGACCAAACCTTTTCAAACTAACGACCCTCTTGAAATTTTCTAACCGAGCTTGCATTATGACACCCCACGAAGTAGATATAAGCATTTTATAGGGGCCCTTATAGACTGCTTGCTAAGACCTAGTGGAGATGTTGTAATGCTTTTCGAGTTATGATATAGCCGAGAAGTCGGAGTAAGGATGTGGTAGGGGCACATATTACATTCTTGCTATGATCTTTTAGAGATATTATGATTATGACAACGGTACTGTGAGGATCTCATAGGGGCACTTATGAGGTGCTTACGGGGTCAATGGCATGATCTTTGGACTCACCAATTTCAAACTTCATCCCCTATTTTAAGATTATTTTAGTCTCGGAGACGAGACTTGCTTTTAGAGGTGGATGATGTAAAGGCTCGGAATTTCAAATCCTAAATTTCTTGAAAAAGGAAATTAAAAATGAACTTAAACTGAATTTAAAACTCATTTAGCGAATTCCGGCCGAAATATAAAATTTGGCCAATAATTTCCGTTGTATTACCTCGAAAATTCAAAATAATTATTGGATGACGATATCCTCCCCTGTTTTAAAAATCTAATTGATCGAAAAAGCAAGAGTCGGAAAAACTAACATTCGAGAACCTATTTTCGGGATTCAAAATTCGCGTATTCGGAATTTATTTCCGGATATTTATTTACCCATTTCCACACTCCACCCCAACCCACTCCCTCACCATACCCTTTCAAATCAACCCATCTCCCTCCATTACCATTGGGGATCATCACCATCATCCACCTACCTTCTCCACGCCATCACCTCACGTCTCCACTTCGCTCCATCTTCACTCTTCATCACCTTCCTCTCGCTCCCATCTCAGACCATCTTCATCACCACCATTCATCATCACTATAAGGGTCTCCATCATCGTCCCTCATCACCTTCACCGCAGCGTCCCGTCACCACCGCACCTTGCACCTCTGTTCCCGAAAACGAGCCTAGAAAGTCGACACCGAGCTACAAGCGACATCAGCAGCCCTTAAACACCCCTCGGATCCACCACCAGCCCCCGAAGCAACCCCGAGCCCCTACCGCCACGACCAAGGTCGCCGCCCGATTCGTTCTCGAAACAAACTTTTGCTAAGCCGTTCTCACTCGTTTTCGATCGGAATCGTCCTCGATCGGAATCGTCCTCAAGCTTCTCCATCACGCTCATCCATGTCCCATGTAGGATTGACGAGCCATCGCGAGCCTCCAAGGACGCCCATAACTCCAATCGAAGCTTCGACGTCCGCGAATTTACCTCGGTGAGCTTCGTTCATTTCGTTCGATCCTTTGTTTCGTTTTATTATGGATCGGGAAGAGAGCGTGAGCTGAGTGCGGGACGATCGGGTGTGCTCGAGAGCTCCGGCGAGCTCGAGAGCGGCGAAGTCGGCGCGTTTTCGTGAGTGTGAGCGAGGGCGCATGCGAGGGTTGTTGGGTACGGGAGGACGAGCTGGGAGCATGAGCTAGGCCGGGCGTGGGCGGTGCGACAGCAGAGTCGGGCGAGTCTGGGCGAGCAGGCGAGTAGACGGGAGCGCGAGAGGCGAGTCCGGCGGGAGCGAGATCGAACAGAGCTTGGCGAGGCGGGAGCTTCTGTTTGAATACGGGAAGATGACGAAGAAGCAACGTGGCTTGTGGGCCCCCCCCCTTATATATATTTGTTATACTGTATTATTTAACCGGTTGGGATTAACTATACTGGTTTGGTTCGGTTCGGGTTTATTCGATTATTTATTTGACTAATTAATGCTATTTAAAATTATATTACAATATTGTTTGAGGAGTTAAACGATAAAATATTATTTCAAGAGATTTATAAAGGGTTGGTTGGACCTTAATAAATTCGGAAATATTTTATAAAAGTGTGATAATAAATGGTGTTTAAAATATCTATACTATTATTGGGACTTAAAGATTTATAATGAATTTGAAAAAGAACTTCATGGTTGGAAAGTAATCTAATAAATAAATTTAAAAAGGAATTTAACGAGTATTTTCAAGTGGTCGGAATTCTTAACTGTTTAATTCGAATTTGAAATAGTTTTGGAACCAACCTGAGAATTATACTTGTTCGATGACTGACTCTACAGGAAAACAGGACCATTTTCGACGCTTTTAAAAGCCATTATCGATGCTTTATAGCGTCGAAAAAATCAATTTCGACGCTTTAAAAAAGCGTCGGTATTTTTTGCGTCACAAATGGCAATATGCCATTTTCGACGTTAAATTGTGTCGGAACCCATTTCGACGCCTAAAAGCGTCAAGATTGGCATGCTATTTTCGATACCCTAGGGTGTCGAAAATGGCTAATGTCACTACTTAACTTACCAACCTTTTTCGACGCCCTAAGGTGTCGAAAATGGTTTTTTTTTCTTTTGCTTTTCTTATATATATATATATATATATATAATGGCTTATATTTATATTTTTGTTTTTATTTTATATACATATATATATTATTACATTTAATATACACAATAAAACCAACAGTATGGGTAGCAAGAGTAAATTAAACCGGTTCTAAAAAGAGAGAGTAAATTAAACCCTTTCAAAACATCCAGTTATATGTCTGTACACAATACACTTGAGCATCAATTAACCATCAGCATACTAATATTTAGAAATCAAAGAACCATAAAATCTCTAATAATCTTTATAGTTAGTTGAAACACTTTCGAAACATCAATTTATCATTTATCATATACACAATACACATCCACATCAATACTTGCAGAGCAAAATATAAACTTGTTGAACAAGAACTTCATGGCATCTCCTTCACAAAAGCCCTAACAAAAACCGTACGTATTTTCCTTCATCTTGGTCCTTGCATTCACAAACTTATCTCTGACCTTACCAATACATTTCATGGCCTTCTCATTCACAAAACCAGCTCCTCAGGACTCTGAAAATAATAACATATTATTTTATTCAAGGATATATGAATATATCAAGGGAATAGACTGCATAAAAAACCAGAGGCACATAGCATTTTCCTTAGGTATTTACAAAAAAAGAGGAAATAGGACTGACATGAAGGACTATAATCTCCGTAGAGCTTTGTAGAAGTAACCAATCAATGATCAATGGAGTGCTAAATTAAGTGAAATGGACCTGAAATTAAGAATATAACCAACAAACTAGAACTTCAGTTATTCTGCAACTTTAAGATTTAAAAACTACTCTTAGAGAAGCACTTTCTATATTAGCCGCCTCCAGGCGAAACCTAGCACAGGAAATTCTCTTAGTTCCTAAATTTTTTCTGTAAAGGCTAGGATTTTTAAATCCTAATTATTTTCGAAAAAAGAGAATTAAAAATGAAATTTAAAATCGGTTTTTAAAACTCGTTTAGCGGATTCCGACCGGAAAGTAAAATTTGGCAAACAATTTCCGTCCTTGACCTCGAAAATTCAAAATAATTATCGGATGGCGATATCCTTTTCAATTTTAAAAATCTAATTGATCGAGAAAGCGGGATTTGGGAAAACTAACATTTAGGAACTAATTTCGGGATTCAAAATTCGCGTATTCGGGATTTATTTCCGGGTATTGATTAACCAATTTCACACTCAACCTCTCACCCACTCCCCCTACCTTGTCCTGCAACCCGAGCCCATTCCCCTGCCTATATCCCCCGTCAGTCCCCTGTTCCGCCATCACCCACGCCCAAACTCACCATCACACTCTTACCATCTTCCTCCTTGCTTCCTCCTTCCTCAAGAGCTGCATAAACAGCATCAGCTCACACTCCTCGACAGCAGCAGTTCGACGCCATCACCGAAACCAACCGTCACCTTCACTCCCGTTGCGCCACCACCGATCTCCATCGCCACCTCCATCCTCCATTTTCGTTGAAGCCAGCAGCAAGGTGGGCACCTTCACACCCTCCCCGACGTCCAAAGACGCAGCCAGCGCCTGGAGCAGCCATCTCGAGCCGTCGCCAAGTCCATTCGCGAGCTTCTTCCCCTGATTCCGCCCTTCCGAGGTCGGTAAGCTTCGACCTCTCGTTCTATTCGAAATACCATTAAAGAACCCTCCTTTAACCTTCATTTACTCTCCTAGGTCGAGTCTGAGGTTCTTTTCTCTCCGACGCACCGAATCGAGCCTCCGGCAAGCTCCGACGAAGCTCCGACGTCCGCGAACACCTCGGTGAGCCTCGTTCATTCTTTCCTTTAGCTTCAATCCATGTGCGTGTGCTTTTGGTGGTTGGGATTGAGGGTCTGTGAGGATGAGAGGGGTTAGAAATGGAAGGAGAGCCAAGCTCCACCAAGAAGGGTCGAACCAGTCCGACGCAGAGGAAGAAGACGAGTTGCGGCGGGCGCCGCATTTTTGCTGCGGGCGCCGCACTTGCCGCGGGCGCCGCACCTGCCGCGGGCGCCGCACTGGTTGTCCGTGTGGGTTTAGTTGCGTTTTGGCGGGCGTTTTGGTCATTTGAATTATTTGTTTAAATAATTAATATTAATTGGGGATTAAGGTATAAAAATATTATTATTTTTTTAGAGATTTTATAAAAGGTTAAAAAGTGATTTAATAAATAAATTAAAAAGGGAATTTAGCGAGTATTTTCAAAGGGTCAGAATTCTTGACTGTTTAATTCGGATTTGAAACGATTTTGAAGCTAACTTGGGAATAAGACGATGACTAATAGCATGGTATTGTGGTGAATTTCACGAGAGATTAAATGTTCGATATTTATGATGATGATATATATGGAAAGTATAAGTATGATATATATAGGGAGTATATTTCTTTTTAAACTGATAAGTTGACAAGTTATGATGAATGGTATGAGATAAGAGATGGTTGATCGTGATAAATTGGAAGTATGATTGGTGCAAGCTTACTTATCTATCTGCTAATTTGAGTGAGTAATATATGTGTTCAGAAAGGCTATAGAAGTATACTTAGTATATTCTCGTTATGTGATTAGGTGATATTCTGTGATCGTGACTACTGTGTGCTGGATTCTTCTTTTGCTGATCTTCTAGCGAGGTAAGTACCTCCGGGGCTTACTCAGTAACCAGTACCTCCTGCCTGATGTGTCATATAGTATGTAGGAGTTGCATATGCATAAGAGCATGTCATGTAGTATCACGCTTAGGAATTGCATTTACGAATGAGCATCCTTATTCTGTATGCGTTTGGATACAGAACGGTCGTTATCTGTGAGTCCTAGAGTCCTTGCTAGGGTCATAGGGCAGCCCAGCTTCATCGGGTGTTGTCCTCCTCGAGTCATTTATATATATCACGAGATACGAGATGTGCATGAGATATGATATGATGATGAGATGTGATATGATGATGAGATTTGATATGAGTATAGCATCGAACTGGCCAGTCTCCACCTTGTCTGGAAGAGGGGTGGGGGAAAAAGAGGGATATACCGCTTGGTATTCTTTGTTAAGGCCTTCTCAATATTCTGCACATATGAATTAGGAGCATGATAGTGTGGTTTTATTTCAGTACTGCATGAAGGCATCCTTTATTCTAGGTATAGGCGTATTATATGTCCTCAGCGCGGTCAGAGGACCCGCAGGCGGACTCTTGGCCTGACTTGGTGGTATAGTTTCAGGTACCCGATCTACTACTTGATTTTGTGCTGATATGACGGGGTCCATTCATATGGCGGAGAGTGAGTGTATGAACCCTGACTTCACCAAACTCATGTTTTTTTTTTGGATTTCTTGCTATTATACTCCGTTTTGACCCGGCTCTGCCGTGGCACTGGTTGTATCGTTTTCAGAACTTTCGCCCTTTGCATGATAAAGGTTTTCGTGCGTTGTAGACTTAGGACAGGTACAGGGGTTTACCCCGGGGTCTCCAACGGACCTTCCGGGTTTGGGTGCGAAATCCCACTTTAAACTGCGCATCTTCGATTTCAAACCTTCAACCTGTACTCGGGGCGCAAGATCCCAACGAGGGGTTTCATCCCTCGAAACGTAACTCGGGAATCATAATCCTGGGCCGTTACAAAGGTGGTATCAGAGCCAGGTTTTGCAATCCGAGTACAACAGGTTGAAGATGGTCTTGAAAATCGCCCAATGTTTTCAAATGGGTTTGAGAAATGCTTTCAAAAGGGCAAAATGAATTTAATTGGAATTAAAACGTAAAATGAATAAAGGGGAAACAATCTCGTGGGTAGAGACCAAAGCGATAGACCTCCCTTATGGATGTAGAACTCGGGGAACGGTAGGCAAAATACTAGCTTTGATTTACAGATGGGCCTAGATAACTTCAAGGAACACCATGGAGGTTGGAGTGTCGAGTTAGGTGACCGTGAGGTTTTGCCCCTCCGGTCAGCCGTCCCTCGAAGGACGACATAGATCGTCTCTATGCTTAATTTATACATATATGCAATTATGCCTGAGGGCGATCCTCCTTGAAGGGGATCATATTAATCGTCAAGTGCTTCTGTGCTGAGTGTTTAAATTAACCGTTCATGTAGTACTCATGGTCGATACTAGACGCGGTTCTGTTAGGCGTGGGGGTAGGGCACATCGTGGTCGGGGACGCCCCCGTCGGATTGCTGTTGAGAGCGTCGAGGAGCGCACTGCTGATGATCACGTTGAGGAGCGAGCTTCACCTCCGCCAGCTGGCGACCAGATTCCGATTCCCACAGAGACTAGACTTGGACAGCTAGAGGCGGCACTTCACGACATTCTGAGCGAGTTACGGGGAGGAGCCCGATCTACAGCACCGACGCCCGAGGTTCCTGTTCAGCCAGTTGAGCCCGTAGCCGATGCACGCCCTGAGAAGCGCGTCGACTGGGTCAAGACATTAGCTCAGTGCTGTCCTCCGGCTTTTACTGGAGAGGTTGGGGGGGATATTGAGAGATGGTTCCGTGAGATGGAGGGGTTGTTCGACCATGTTGCTGTCCCCGCTTCCGAGAGACAGAGACTTGCCGCAGGCCGTCTACAGGGTGACGCTTTTGACCGCTGGTCTTTATTTAAGATAGATCAGGCGGAGTGGACCTACGAGGAGTTTAGGGATCTGATACTGAGAGAGTACCGCCCTCCTGGGATTGAGATAGCCCGACAGGTATCCTTTATGCGAGGCTACTACGACCGATCAGCTTCTGTCTCTACCATCGTTCGCCAGTTCAAGAAGGAACTGGTCCACTGTGCTCACTTGTGCCCTTCCGATGAGAGCCGGATTCGCATGTTATCGATGAGACTGCCGCCTCCAGTACTTCTGCATGCCTCTAGCTTGGGAGCTGTCAGCTTTGATCGATTATTGGAGGTCATCCTCTTGTACGACCAGCAGCGGATCTTATCCGAGACTGCATACACCACTTTTCGCCCTGAGGCGAAGAGAGCGAGACCAGCGGATGGTCGCGGAGACGACAGATCCACAGAGGAGGCTATGGAGGAGGATTTAGAGGGGGATATTACGGAGTTACACCGAGGGCACCCCAGCCGCCCGGTCCAGCTGTTAATGGAGGAGATGCACGAGTGAGGAGTGTCACTTGCCATGGATGCTTCGAGAGAGGTCATTATGTCGCTTCCTGCCCAGATCGTTCGATTGTCTGCTTTACTTGCGGCACCATGGGGCACAGAGCTGCCCGTTGTCCCCAGGACGGTAGAGCCCCGCCGACTGCACAGCCACCGAGACTTCCTGTGGCTCCACAGCCGCCACTACTGACCTATCCCCAGGGTCAGGGGCGAGGAGATGCTTCTAGTAGAGGTCGAGGAGGAGGTAGAGGAGGTAGAGGAGGTAGAGGTTACGATCGTGGAGGCAGAGGGCCGTCAGGGCCAGGTCAGGGTAGAGGTTCATCATCTGCGGGACCGTCTGGATCCGGGTATGATCGTGGCCAGAGTTCCGGAGGCCGAGGACCAGCATTACCCCCACCGCCCCGCGTGTTCCAGATGAGAGCTGATGACCGTACTGCCCCTACTTCCACAGGTACTATACATTTCCATGATGCGTGCTTGTCTATATTGTTTGACACTGGTGCTACTCACTGCTTCATAGCAGAGGCGTGCGTTGCTAGGCTGAGCCTGAGCTGCACGAGTGGTTTACCCCTTACTATTGGCCTAGCGGACGGGGCAAAGGTTAGGACGAGTCGGGAGATTTTAGGTTGCCCCATCCATATAGGTGAGCGTGAGTGGCCAACCGACCTTATTGTCATGCCATTGAGGATGGATGATCTCATTCTGGGTATGGATTTCATGGACCACTATGGAGCGATCATCAATCTGAGGACGAGGACGGTGTCTATCTTGGCAGATGACGGGACTGAGCACCAGGTTTGGGGGAGCGACCCCAAGAGGAACGGAGCGCTCATTAGCGCAGTCAGAGCCGCCAGACTTCTAGACCAGGGATGCATTGGATATTGGTGTTACGCTTTAGAGGTGGATCGCACACATCCCAGCTTGTCAGATGTCCCTGTTGTCAGAGACTTCGCAGATGTTTTTCCAGATGAGCTACCGGGACTTCCCCCGCCGAGAGAGGTTGACTTTGGGATCGAGCTAGACCCAGGCACCAGACCTATTTCACGAGTCCCTTACCGCATGGCACCGACGGAGATGGCGGAGCTGAAGGCTCAGTTGGAGGAGCTAGCCGAGAAGGGTTACATCAGGCCTAGTGCATCACCTTGGGGAGCACCAGTGTTGTTCGTCAAGAAGAAGGACGGGTCATTGAGGCTATGCATCGATTATAGGGAGCTGAACCGTGCGACGGTGAAGAACCGTTATCCCCTTCCCAGGATTGACGACCTGTTGGATCAGCTGCAGGGCGCCGTTGTCTTCTCGAAGATTGATTTGAGGTCCGGTTATCACCAGTTGAGAGTAAAGCCAGAGGATGTCCAGAAGACCGCTTTTAGGACCCGTTATGGTCACTACGAGTTCGTGGTCATACCGTTTGGGCTGACCAATGCACCAGCTGCTTTCATGGAGCTCATGAACCGCGTGTTCATTGACTACCTGGACAGATTCGTTGTCGTGTTCATAGATGACATTTTAGTCTACTCGAGGAGTAGAGAGGAGCACGAGGAGCATTTGAGGATCGTCCTCGAGACGCTGAGGAAGCATCAACTGTATGGGAAATACAGCAAGTGCGAGTTCTGGCTCACAGAGGTGGCTTTCTTAGGCCATGTGATTTCAGCTGAGGGAGTCGCCGTTGATCCGGCGAAGATTGATGCTATCGTTGCTTGGGAGGTGCCCAAGAACGTCAAGGACATCCGCTCGTTTCTAGGATTGGCCAGTTACTACAGGAGATTCGTCCAGGGTTTCTCGAGCATTGCTAGGCCGATGACGCAACTGCTGAAGAAGGATGTTCCTTTTGAGTGGAGTGTGGAATGTCAGGCCAGCTTCGAACTTCTGAAGGAGAAGCTGACGACCGCCCCAGTGCTAGCGTTGCCAGAAGGGACAGAGGACTTCGTCGTCTACACGGATGCTTCGCGTTCCGGCTTGGGATGTGTTCTGCATCAGAGAGGTCGAGTCATCGCTTATGCTTCGCGCCAGTTGAAGCCTGCAGAGGTGTCCTATCCTGTTCATGACTTAGAGTTGGCAGCTGTAGTTCATGCTCTGAAGATTTGGAGGCATTACCTGTACGGCACTTCATGCAAGGTAATGACAGATCACAAGAGCTTGAAGTATATTTTCACTCAAAAGGAGCTCAACATGCGACAGAGACGGTGGCTAGAGCTTCTAAAGGACTATGACTTGGACATAGTTTATCACCCAGGAAAGGCCAATGTGGTGGCAGATGCGCTCAGTAGGAAGACTCGCCAGGAGGCATCAGTTGCGAGGCTTACAGCTCAGAGGGATTTGCAGACAGATTTGATGAGGTGTTGCTTCGAGGTGTGGGTTCAGTGGGAGAATGGACAGTTATCATTCTTGGAGGTTCAGGCTGAGTTGACCGAGGAGATTCGACGAGGTCAGGCAGACTGTCCAGAGATTGCAGTTCTGAGGGATCGGATGGCCCAGGGTCGATTCAGAGAGCTTGTAGAGAGAGGAGATGGGATGCTGACCTTTCAGGGCAGAGTTGTAGTTCCGTCGACGTCAGGTCTGAGGCAGAGGATCATGCAGGAGGCTCACTCCACTCCTTATTCTGTCCATCCAGGGACGAATAAGATGTATCAGGATTTGAGGAGATATTATTGGTGGCAGAGGATGCGAGCAGACATCACAGATTTTGTAGCCAGATGTCAGGTTTGCCAGCAGGTTCGGATTGAGCACCAGAGACCGGGAGGACTTGTCAGGTCGCTTCCAGTTCCCGCGTGGAAGTGGACAGATATCTCGATGGACTTCGTCACTGGGCTGAGGTGAGATGTCAGAGGATTCGACGCCATTTGGGTCGTGGTCGATAGGTTAACCAAGTCGGCTCACTTCATTCCGATTCAGGAGACATGGCCAGCATCGCGGTTAGCTGAGGAGTTCATTTGCCTGATCGTGAGACTTCATGGAGTACCTGAGAGGATCGTATCTGACAGAGATGGACGTTTTACCTCGAGGTTTTGGCACCAAGTTCAGGAGAGCCTAGGTACTAGACTGCATTTCAGTACTGCTTTTCATCCTCAGACAGATGGCCAGAGTGAGAGGACGATTCAGACTTTGGAGGATATGCTGCGATCATGTGTTTTGGAGTGGGGAGACCGTTGGGTTAGACACCTACCATTGGTGGAGTTTTCATACAACAACAGCTACCATGCGTCGATCGAGATGGCTCCATATGAGGCTCTGTATGGGAGGCGATGCAAGTCGCCAGTTTGTTGGGATGAGCCTGCGGACACGGTTTCATCTTTACCGGACCTAGTTAGAGAGACCATTGATAAGGTGGGACGTATCCGTGAGCACATGAGGGTCGCTCAAGATCGCCAGAAGAAGTATGCAGACAGGCGGAGGATAGAGATTGAGTTCGAGGTAGGTTCACATGTGTGGCTTCGAGTTTCGCCTACCAGAGGAGTCCGACGGTTTGGGATCAAAGGAAAGTTGAGTCCGAGGTATATTGGCCCGTTTGAGATTTTGGATAGAGTTGGCGAGGTGGCCTATCGCTTAGCATTGCCCCCATCCTTGGCCGGTGTTCATGACGTCTTTCACGTTTCACAGCTTTGCCAGTATATCCCTGACCCTAGTCATGTCCTAGACTATTCAGACCTTCAGGTTGAGCCTGACCACACCTTTGTAGAGCGTCCTATGAGAGTTCTTGACCGTCGAGTCAAGAGGCTTAGGAACAGGGAGGTTCCTTTGCTTCTAGTTCAGTGGTCTAGGAGGAGCCCTGAGGAGGCCACGTGGGAGACTGAGGAGAGTATTCGGGCTAGTTATGGGGATGTCCTAGACGAGTTGCTCGCGTCCTATGTCGAACCGAGCGTAGATATTTCCCTGACCTCGCGAGTGCGGTGAGTTGTCTTGTTGGATTGGGGTTGGTTGGTAGTATCTCTTTGCTTGTGTACTTATGATTGGTAGTTGTGTGCAGATCCTTGGTGATATGATGAGCTGTGATGATGTGATGACGTGCTAGATATTTTATGGTATGCGACTATACTTGACGTGTTTAGGTCATGCTATTAATATGTGATATGAGTGTCACTCTATATATATATGAGGCGTGATGATAGAAATGATGGAAGTAGAAGTATTGGAATTTGATCATAGCATGGAACCTAGGAAGAGAATGTGGGGTTAGCCCTTAGAGGTGGATGGTAAGATGAACTGAGAAGGTAGAAATGAACTTGACTAACGTCGAACATGAAATTTTGAATCGTGCTTCAAAAGAGACTAACTTGGATAATAATAAAAATAAAAAAAATAATAATACAACACTAGATCTCATTATAACGCCCCACGAACTGGATAAGTATTTGAGTTATGATATGGCCAAGGAGTCGGAGTAAGGATGTGGTAGGGGCCCATATTACATCCTTACTGCGGTCTATTTGGGAATATTATGATCACGGCAACGGTACTGTGAGGACCTCATAGGGGCACTTATGAGGTATTTATGGGATCAACGACATGATCTATGGACTCACCGATTTCAAACTCCATCTCCTGTTTTAAAAATGATTTCAGTCTCGAGGACGAGACTTGTTTTTAGAGGTGGATGATGTAAAGGCTAGGATTTTTAAATCCTAATTATTTTCGAAAAAAGAGAATTAAAAATGAAATTTAAAATCGGTTTTTAAAACTCGTTTAGCGGATTCCGACCGGAAAGTAAAATTTGGCAAACAATTTCCGTCCTTGACCTCGAAAATTCAAAATAATTATCGGATGGCGATATCCTTTTCAATTTTAAAAATCTAATTGATCGAGAAAGCGGGATTTGGGAAAACTAACATTTAGGAACTAATTTCGGGATTCAAAATTCGCGTATTCGGGATTTATTTCCGGGTATTGATTAACCAATTTCACACTCAACCTCTCACCCACTCCCCCTACCTTGTCCTGCAACCCGAGCCCATTCCCCTGCCTATATCCCCCGTCAGTCCCCTGTTCCGCCATCACCCACGCCCAAACTCACCATCACACTCTTACCATCTTCCTCCTTGCTTCCTCCTTCCTCAAGAGCTGCATAAACAGCATCAGCTCACACTCCTCGACAGCAGCAGCAGCAGCAGTTCGACGCCATCACCGAAACCCACCGTCACCTTCACTCCCGTTGCGCCACCACCGATCTCCATCGCCACCTCCATCCTCCATTTTCGTTGAAGCCAGCAGCAAGGTGGGCACCTTCACACCCTCCCCGACGTCCAAAGACGCAGCCAGCGCCTGGAGCAGCCATCTCGAGCCGTCGCCAAGTCCATTCGCGAGCTTCTTCCCCTGATTCCGCCCTTCCGAGGTCGGTAAGCTTCGACCTCTCGTTCTATTCGAAATACCATTAAAGAACCCTCCTTTAACCTTCATTTACTCTCCTAGGTCGAGTCTGAGGTTCTTTTCTCTCCGACGCACCGAATCGAGCCTCCGGCAAGCTCCGACGAAGCTCCGACGTCCGCGAACACCTCGGTGAGCCTCGTTCATTCTTTCCTTTAGCTTCAACCCATGTGCGTGTGCTTTTGGTGGTTGGGATTGAGGGTCTGTGAGGATGAGAGGGGTTAGAAATGGAAGGAGAGCCAAGCTCCACCAAGAAGGGTCGAACCAGTACGACGCAGAGGAAGAAGACGAGTTGCGGCGGGCGCCGCATTTTTGCTGCGGGCGCCGCACCTGCCGCGGGCGCCGCACCTGCCGCGGGCGCCGCACTGGTTGTCCGTGTGGGTTTAGTTGCGTTTTGGCGGGCGTTTTGGTCATTTGAATTATTTGTTTAAATAATTAATATTAATTGGGGATTAAGGTATAAAAATATTATTATTTTTTTAGAGATTTTATAAAAGGTTAAAAAGTGATTTAATAAATAAATTAAAAAGGGAATTTAGCGAGTATTTTCAAAGGGTCAGAATTCTTGACTGTTTAATTCGGATTTGAAACGATTCTGAAGCTAACTTGGGAATAAGACGATGACTAATAGCATGGTATTGTGGTGAATTTCACGAGAGATTAAATGTTCGATATTTATGATGATGATATATATGGAAAGTATAAGTATGATATATATAGGGAGTATATTTCTTTTTAAACTGATAAGTTGACAAGTTATGATGAATGGTATGAGATAAGAGATGGTTGATCGTGATAAATTGGAAGTATGATTGGTGCAAGCTTACTTATCTATCTGCTAATTTGAGTGAGTAATATATGTGTTCAGAAAGGCTATAGAAGTATACTTAGTATATTCTCGTTATGTGATTAGGTGATATTCTGTGATCGTGACTACTGTGTGCTGGATTCTTCTTTTGCTGATCTTCTAGCGAGGTAAGTACCTCCGGGGCTTACTCAGTAACCAGTACCTCCTGCCTGATGTGTCATATAGTATGTAGGAGTTGCATATGCATAAGAGCATGTCATGTAGTATCACGCTTAGGAATTGCATTTACGAATGAGCATCCTTATTCTGTATGCGTTTGGATACAGAACGGCCGTTATCTGTGAGTCCTAGAGTCCTTGCTAGGGTCATAGGGCAGCCCAGCTTCATCGGGTGTTGTCCTCCTCGAGTCATTTATATATATCACGAGATACGAGATGTGCATGAGATATGATATGATGATGAGATGTGATATGATGATGAGATTTGATATGAGTATAGCATCGAACTGGCCAGTCTCCACCTTGTCTGGAAGAGGGGTGGGGGAAAAAGAGGGATATACCGCTTGGTATTCTTTGTTAAGGCCTTCTCAATATTCTGCACATATGAATTAGGAGCATGATAGTGTGGTTTTATTTCAGTACTGCATGAAGGCATCCTTTATTCTAGGTATAGGCGTATTATATGTCCTCAGCGCGGTCAGAGGACCCGCAGGCGGACTCTTGGCCTGACTTGGTGGTATAGTTTCAGGTACCCGATCTACTACTTGATTTTGTGCTGATATGACGGGGTCCATTCATATGGCGGAGAGTGAGTGTATGAACCCTGACTTCACCAAACTCATGTTTTTTTTTTGGATTTCTTGCTATTATACTCCGTTTTGACCCGGCTCTGCCGTGGCACTGGTTGTATCGTTTTCAGAACTTTCGCCCTTTGCATGATAAAGGTTTTCGTGCGTTGTAGACTTAGGACAGGTACAGGGGTTTACCCCGGGGTCTCCAACGGACCTTCCGGGTTTGGGTGCGAAATCCCACTTTAAACTGCGCATCTTCGATTTCAAACCTTCAACCTGTACTCGGGGCGCAAGATCCCAACGAGGGGTTTCATCCCTCGAAACGTAACTCGGGAATCATAATCCTGGGCCGTTACATTTTCCTCCTAAAGGCAAAACATCAAGATGAACTGGTTTCTTGAGATTTTCTCTTCCAGGAAATCAGGGTCCAGAATGTATCATTCATGAAAGATACAGGCAAAGAAATTTCTGCTAAAATAAATGTCCACATAAAAAGTAAAGGAACAAGAAAGAGGAGAAGCCACTTACCGATCTGTTGAACCAAGCTGCAGAATACAATGGTAATGACAGTAAGTCAGCTCGCAAATCATCCATTAACTGCAATGGTTTTATCACACGGTTAAGTCAGTTAACTTACCACAATCGGATTGTGATGGACACTACATAGATCTGTTGAACCAGGAAAGCGCGAAAGGTTAGACACATATTAGACATATATAGAGGATTAAATGCATATTGAAACAGAAGAAATAGGAAGAAGGAACCAATAGTATAGTTCTTCATTCTCTGAAATATATCTCTGCTAGTAAGAACTGCACTAATAATGACACTGAAGGAAACATATATCAACAAGATATTCAAAGCAAGTCATAAAATGAGACTTGTAAAGTACATTACCTATCAGCTTCATCAAATATTAGCTAGTGCAAATTAGCATGTGAAAACAATGATGTGTGCTTTAAGTGATCTAGTAACCGCCCATGTGTTGCAACAAGAATTGATATACCTGATAACAAAAGGTCCAAAACATCAAAGTTGAGTCAAAAGACTCTCATCCTTGACATGAGAACACTGGAAGATGATCCAACAACCCAAAATCCTTCTAATTATTGCTTACTTGAGTGAGGACATCTCAAGCTTTCACTCAAAGGCATACAAAATAACAAATTTCAGAGAGAGAGAGAAGAAAGGTAAAAAAACAGTGAATGCATACGGAAGACATATATCTAGACAATTAAGATGTGTTGCTTCATAAACATTCACCAAACACAATGTTTCACCAAATATATTAAGACCAATGATGGCTTGCTTAGTTTCACAAAAATTATAATATCAAAAAAATAAGTACTTGAAATAACTAAAGTGTCTCTCTCTCTGAGTGGCTGCTTCTTTCTCTACGTCGATTCGAGCATCAGTAACCTTCCGTTCTTGCTCCATATGCATTAGGACCTACAAAAGCACAAGGCTTGAGAAAATACTAATAGAAATGAGAATATCCCCTTCCCTTAATACACACACTTCACATTCAAATTTGTCAAGAGAAGGAAAAAACCAGACCTGCAGCATGGCCTTTTCTTGTTGTTTCTTATCGGCCAGAGTTTGCTGAAGATGAGCAACATCTTGCTCTAATTGCTCGACCTGAACAAAGACATTTTCCTTTCAAAAAGATGCTCAGACAGACAGGTGCAAACCGTAAATGAAAAAAATTATGCATTACTATACAACACAATTGGGTAAGAAAAAAGGGAGGTTTTCCTTTCAATCAAACATGTAAAATATGATTCAAGTGCAAGAAATCCTTGATCGACGTTTTGAAGGGAAAACATTTTACACCAACCTAACAAAGCCCAAGTTTCACTGTTACACGTTTGCTTATTGCTAACTACTAGCAAATCTGCATCATACGATATGTATACAAATGCAAATAGCCTATCAAGTCTGCCACTTATGAGATCAAATTTCATACAAACTACCACAAAAACAGGTATAGCATTTATCCTCATTCACATCATCACTGTGACAAAGTGGAAGGACCAAGTGTTTACTCTTGCACTCAAGGGGGCACACTTCACTACGACCACCCTTTAGATTCATGTCGATAAAAAATAGTAATGAATATCGCCAATTATCTTGCTTCACCATCTCCATTAAAGCTGCCTCCAGCTCTTCAACTCCGTGAAGATTGTGAAAAGATAAAACATAGAATTACAAGTCAATGTTGAATGATCTTGCTTAGATTACACATAACATTGAAAACCAATCTCAGAGTAGTTAATCGTTTTTCTCCAACAAGTGATCATCCTTGACATGAAAAGTTAGACGGATAAATGCTTTCATCAAGTGATGAGTTTAAACTACACTGGAAGATGATCCAACATACAAAAGGAATTAAACCGGCCATTATGTAAATAGACATTTATTACACCCTTGATAAAAAAGAATGAAAAAAAAAACTTAAGCAACAGAATTTCAGAGGTAGGGTACTAGTCACTAGACATGAGAACACTTAAATGTATTAGATAAGTTTTAGAAGCAAGAAACGAGAATCAACAAGTTTGGCAACTCAGAGAATTCCGGCGGAAGGGATCCTGATAAGTTGTTATCAGGATCCCTTGCAGTGGTTTACAATCTAGGATAGAAAACTAGAGCTCCACTGATGTATTAAATATTATTAGTTACATAAACGACTAAAATCTCACCCAGAAAAGGCAACAGATTGAAATCCAATAGTCAACTTACAAGTGCTTTGTTTTGTTTAGTTTTACAAATGATTTAGGTAGAGGTCCTTTTGGTTAAAGCAACTAGCTAAGTCATGTACCGATCAAAATCAGATCAAATCAAAAATCATGAGCGAAAATGACATCAAATCAACACCACGTAAACAATTAATAAAATTAAGGAGAAATGACCGATAATAATACGAACTATCAACGATGAACCAAAAATAATACGAACTTTGAAAACCACCAATTCATATACAAACTATAACATATTAAACCAAAATCGATACAAGGTCCAAAATTCACAACCTATAAATTATTTTAGACTCAAATTATAATTACTTAAAAAGTTTGGGAAAATTTTATAAAATTAAAGAATAAAATTTAATTAAACTAAAAAAACCCTAATCCCTTCTCCCATCTTCCCCAAACTCCCAGTTTAGTGAAATTCAATGGCGGAAGGTCTACTTCAATGGTGGATTCGACCATTAATTTGGGGGGATTTCTGGCTAATTTTGGGTTCCCGTTATCCGTTCTCACGGATTCGACCTTTAATTTGAGTATCTTGACCTCCCTGTACTCGGTGGTGTTTCAAATCGGGCTCCGACATGGCGGAAGCCCTCTTCAATGGCGGAATTCAACCAGTCATTCAACCAACCCGTTCATCTTCGCTCATGGTGTTCTGCACCTTCATCGTCGTTTTGGTGCAGCGTCTACTTCCTGTCTGCTCGACGTCCGTCGTCTCCAGCCTCGCCTGCCGCCGTTCAATGTTGTCGCCGGTGGATCTCGTTCAATTGGCAGTTTGCTATGGTTGGGTGTTTAGTATTGTGCGGGATTGTGCCGCATCCGCCATCGCTGCCTACAACTGTAGAACAAATGGGGGAAGATGCTCCGCCATAGCTGCTACTGTAGAACGAATGGGGGAGATGATAAATTTTAAATTTTACAATTTTGACCACAATTTATTAATTATTATATATTGAGTTCAAATGAATTTAGAGTTTGTGAATTTTGCACCTTGTATCAATTTTGGTTTAATGTGTTATAGTTTGTATATGAATTGGTAGTTTTGAAAGTTCGTATTATTTTTGGTTCACCGTTGATAGTTCGTATTATTTTTGGTTATTTTTCCTAAAATTAAAGCAGTAACAAAACAATCCAAAGCTAGAGGTAAATTAATCTCTATTCAACAGGGATAAGAAGGAACCTTGTTTCCCATTCTTGTTCTGATTTTCATTCAAAACTCCAAAGTGCTCTTATCCCAAAGATGAGCTTCATACCCTCCAGAGTCCATCTATGCCTGAATTTCCGATTACAGGAGATCAAAATCACAGTTAATTACCATTACCATAATAAAATTGCAATTGTAATTGATTAAATTTCCTCTGTCGCATACCAACAATTATTTCTCAACCGACTCAGCTTCTTCAATTCACCAACCATCATCCGCAATCAGAGATGACAAAACCAATTCGCTAATCGAATGAAAAAAGAGAAGAAGAAGATCGAACAAAAAACAGGCCAAACCTAGTAAATCCACGGTAGATGGAGTTGCGCTTGTCCGCGTACAAGGCGACATCTTACCGATCCTCTCCTTGGTGGTTGATCCTCGCTCTCTCTTCACCTTTTTCATCGCTGCATGAACTCCCAAGCTATTCGGATTTTGTTTCTCCCTCACAAAGGTCACCACCTCCACCGCACCTCCGCCGCCAAGCTTCGCCTTCAACATGTCGCCATCACCGCCTGAAGTCGAAGCCTTCCTGTCGCCAACACTGCCCGAAGTCGAAGCCTTCATCGCCATTAGAACTTCTTTTCGAGCATTTGAGGAGAAAGAGAGGGAGAAGAGAGATGGATCTAGCGATTGAGGAGAAAGAGAGGACGGCGAATTTTTAGATCTAGCGGAGACGGTGAGGTGAGGAATGATTGAGGAGAGAGTGCTAGGGTTTTTATTATTGTAACTAGCATGATGATATGTTCGTTGAATAACAATATGATATGTGTGACTAATAGCATGAGTTGTGGTGAATTATTATAAGAGATTAAATGTTAGATAATTATGACAAGGTAGTAGGATTTTATATCACACAAATTATGTCTTATGGTTTTGATGAACCGTTGAGGTATATGCAAAAATAATGTATATGAACATACGAAATTGGTTGAATGATTTACGGAGAACGATGTGGTTTTGTGGATCAGATGATGCGATGAAATGAATTTCATAATGTGTTACTTGTTCTATTGATTAAGGTGTGCTTGAGTGCTTAATATTTGGATGTAGACTTATGTACATTCCATTATGTACTAGGTGATACTCTGTGATTGTCAATATTGTGTGCTGTATTCTTTTGCTGGCGATCTGTTAGCCAGGTAAGTACCTCCGGGGCTTACTCAGTAACCAGTACCTCCTGCCTGATGTGTCATATAGTATGTAGGTGTTGCATATGCATAAAAGCTAGCCATATAGTATCATGCTCAGGACTTGCACTTACGAATGATCATTCTTACTCTATATGCATTTGAATACAGAACGGCCGTTATTTGTGAGTCCTAGAGTCCTTGCTAGGGTCATAGGGCAGCCCAGCTTCATCGGGTGTTGTCCTCCTCGAGTCATTTAAATATATCACGAGATACGAGATGGGCATGAGATATGATATGATGATGAGATTTGATATGTTGTAGCATCGAACTGGCCAGTCTCCACCCTATCTGAAAGGGGGGTGGTGGTAGAAGAGGGATATACCACTTGGTATTCTTTTTTATGTCCTTACTTAATATTCTACGTATAAGAATTAGGAGCATGATAATGTGGTTAATATTTCTGTACTGCATGAAGGCATCATTTATTCTAGGTATGGCTGTACATTTGCCATGTACTAAGGTAATAAAATGAAAAATAAAAAAAGAAAAATGGAAAGTACAAGGGGGAAGTGGACTTGCAGTAGTACACTGCAAACGGAGGGCTTCAAATCTTTCAATACATTTCACCATTCAGTAATCAAATTAACTAGTGACACGTGGATCCCACCCATCCTTTGCTGCTCACGGACATGGGTATATTTGCAGGGCAATTTGTTTGCCATTGTAAAAACCAACTTGCATGTTTTAATGACAAGTTTTTTTTTTAAATCAATTTTCTTAAGTTAAAATTAATCAAAAGAAATTATAAAAAATAAATTTGAATAGACATTAAATTTATCTACCCATAAACACAAATTTTGCATATGTTTGTTAAGAAAAATCGATTACCAGTAATATGCTTTATTAATTATAATATAAGTTTGATTAATTTTAATGACCAATTTTTCTATAAATAGATGCACCTCCCAACTTCATAACTTATCCCAACCCATCCAGTTTCCTCTCTTTTTAAGCTCAAATCCGGCTCTGACACTTGAAATGGATCCGAATCAAAATGCACAAAACTTTCCCCAAAGCTTCTATGATATGTTATCTCTATAAACCCAACAACAACCCAATACAAATTCAAACCATCCTAGCCTGAATCCACCCCCTCTTGATCAAGCTCATTCCTACTATCCCAACATGATGAATCCCATGCAGTATTATCCCACTCCAAATGTCCTTCCCGTTCCAAATTCATTCGAATCTCCACTATTACGGAGAACACAAGATATCTTCCCAGTTTATAGCACCCAAGACGATGTCCAAGAAGAAGAGGTGGATGAACAGCCTGCTTCGGGACGTACAGAGAGAAGGCAATGGAGTGAGAAGGAAGATGAGTTGCTCCTTAGTGCATGGTTGAACACCAGTAAGGACGCTGTTGAGGGAAACAACCAGTCGTCATCCCGATTTTGGTCAAGGATAGCAACATACTGCAACAATAGAAGGGGAGAGATGGCTCCACACGATGCAGAAAGCTTTGGCCGAGTTAGCCATGATGTTAGCAAATTTGCCAGTTGTTTCAGCCAGGCATCAAGGGCAAGGGCGAGTGGGCAATCGGCTGATGATGTAATGAACAATGCCAGAATCATATATAGCACAGATCACGAGAGGCACACATCATTCAAGAATGAACACGCGTGGCGTATTCCAAAGAATGAGCAAAAGTGGCAAGTTTCAGAGCAACACCGTGAAGAAGGTTCCTCAAAGAGAACAAAGTTTACTGCATCAGAGTCATACACGTCGGGATCCAACCCCCCCCACTCCAGGATCCAACCCCCCAACACCTTTGAGTGAGGGTGGGACTGATGGTTCATGTAGTCGTCCGCCCGGTGTGAAGGCTACCAAGCGAGCGCTAAAGAGACCAATTGGTGCCAGTAGTGAATCGACCGACGATGTGGAGTTACAACGTAACTTAATGTTTGGTGAATTTCTAACCATCAAGAAAGAAGATATGGAGCTACAGAGGGAAGCTCAAAAGGGCAGGGAAATGCGAGAGGAAGTAAGGGAGAGAAGATAAACAGAGAGGCGCGAAAGGAGGGAAAAGAAGGAAGTTGCGATGAAGGCGGAAAGGGACAGAAAATACAATATGCTTGAACACTTAATGTCAAGAACTGGTTCACTATCAACACAAGAGGAGTAGCTGAAAGATTCTTTGTGGAAAGAGTTTTCATCGGGTTGAACTAGGTAACTTACAAGGCAACATGGAGCTGGTCACGGGGTTGTTGAAGTTTAAATTTCGTACCTTGTTGTTGTTGTTGTTTAAGTTTCTAGTCTTTGGTGTTGTTTATATTTTGTACTTTGCTGTTGTTTAAATTTCGTACTTTGCTTTTGTTTCACTAGTTCAATTTCTTGTAATATTATCAATATGTCATGTTCACATTCCCTGAGCTTTGTAATGAAATATCATTGACCCTTCTCTTTTCTGTTTGCATTTACTTTACACACTGTCCGAGATATAATTTGACAACTCAAAGGTGCCATTGAAAGATGCTTTGATGCTACTTAAAGATGTTCAGAAGATTTGTAATATGCTTTGATGCTTTTTGAAGATACTTTGATGCCTTCTAAATATGCTTTGATGCCTTTTGAAGATGCCGTTTTCTTCTATATAAACCAAAGGCCATGTCCAAGTAAATATACCCCTTCACATACATCCATCTTGCTCTCTTCTAGTCACCCACTTTCCAACGATGTCAAAGAAGCCAATGTCATTTAGTCGTTTCTCTTCATCTTCCAGCTATTCATCCAGCTCTTCATCTCCAAAAGATTTTTCTACCCCCACTGATCATGCTCTTGAAAATTTCATGGTTGAACTTCTAGCTAAAACAAACCCACCACCCAATTCTAGTTCTACTCGACGACCACGTCGAGGTAACATTGACAGAGATCGTGAAGGAGGACATGCTCTGCTAGTCCAAGACTACTTTGCCGAGACACCGACCTGTCTAGAGGCGATGTTTAGGCGTCAGTTTCGAATGAGGTGACATGTGTTCTTGCGTATTGTGAATGCACTAACCGGTGCATATCCATACTTTCAGCAACGTCAAGATGTCGTAGGCCAGCTAGGCCTCTCTCCGTTGCAAAAATGCACTGTCGCCATGCGCATGCTTGCATATGGGGTTGCGACTTATATGATCGATGACTACGTCCGTATTGGTGCAACAACAGCACGATTGTGCTTGTCAGGCTTCGTTGATGGGATCATCTCTCTATTTGGAGAAAAGTACCTAAGACATCCTAACAACACTGACATGCAACGACATGTAAGGGTCAATATGCTCGTGGTGATAAGCCCCCAACCTTTGTTCTAGAAGCAGTGGCGTCGTATGATCTATGGATTTGGCACGCATTTTTTTAGAACTCCAGGTACGTGTAATGATATAAATGTTCTCGATAGATCATCTGTATTTGATGAAGTGTTGCACTGAAGAGCTCCAAAGGCAAATTTTGTAGTAAATGGACATGAATATGCCATGACGTTTTACGTGGCGGATGGAATTTATCCTCCATGGCGAGCATTCATCCCATCGATTCGATGTCCATTTGGCGCAAATTTAGGACACATTGTTTTCCCAAGTCCAAGAGTCGACTCATAAAGATGTGGAGCGTGCATTTGGTGTGCTACAAAAACGATTTGCTATTATTCGTCAACCGACACTTGTTTGGGACTTGAATTTTCTTGGACAAATAATGACAGATTGTATAATGTTGCATAATATGATTGTGGAAGACGAACTTGATAGCCACCAGCTACACATTCACACTGCCGATTTCGATCCGCTGGAAGAGCCCGAGCCACCCGCTTCAAGAATACCTACCGATATGACTGCATTCTTATCAAATAGGGCCCAAGTTCGAGATTCGGCTTCGCATTATCGACTGAAATCCGACTTAATTGAGCACATATGGCAGAAATTTGAACCTTCAAGACATGATACTTGATTCCATGTGTTAGCGTGGTTCTTTTCTTTGAAGTTTCGTGTCTTCTTTTGTTGTTTATCATTTTAGATAATGTATTTGAATTATTGCAATTTAATATGCATTTGGGGTTTTTTAAAATCTTATTTTATTAATTTATTAATTTCAATAAAATTTATTAATTAAATTATATTAAAATAATAATGATATTCTTCTATTGTAAAATAAATTTATACGTTGAAATTAAATAAATAGATGCAATATGTCGGATAATAACGTAAGTATTAAATGATAAAAAGTCGAGGTAGGGCTTGTAAGTGGAGTGCAGGGATGTGGGTGAAATTGATAAAAACAGTAAAGGATGTACTTGTGCTGACGTGGCAGGAAAAAAATGGGTTAAGTACAGAGGTAAGTGTACAGGGGTGTGCATGGCCTTACTTGTTCTATTGATTAAGGTGTGCTTGAGTGCTTAATAGTTGGATGTAGACTTATGTATATTCCATTATGTACTAGGTGATACTCTGTGATTGTGACTACTATGTGCTGGATTCTTTTGTTGGCGATCTGCTAGCCAGGTAAGTACCTCCGGGGCTTACTCAATAACCAGTACCTCCTGCCTGATGTGTCATATAGTATGTAGGTGTTGCATATGCATAAAAGCATGCCATGCAGTATCATGCTTAGGACTTGCACTTACGAATGATCATTCTTATTCTTTATGTGTTTGAATACAGAACATCCATTATTTGTGAGTCCTAGAGTCCTTGCTAGGGTCATAGGGCAGCCCAGCTTCATCGGGTGTTGTCCTCCTCGAGTCATTTATATATATCACGTGATACGAGATGGGCATGAGATATGATATGATGATGAGATTTGATATGTTGTAGCCTCGAACTGGCCAGTCTCCACCCTATCTGAAAGGGGGGTGGTTGTAGAAGAGGGATATAACACTTGGTATTCTTTGTTACAACCTTACTTAATATTCTGCGTATATGAATTAGGAGCATGATAGTGTGGTTAATATTTCTGTACTGCATGAAGGCATCATTTATTCTAGGTATAGGCGTATTATATGTCCTCAGCGCGGTCAGAGGACCCGTGGGCGGACTCTTGGCCTGACTTTGTGGTATAGTTTCAAGTACCCGTTTCACTTCTTAATTTCGTGCTCTTATGACGGGGTCCATTTATACTTTTGGGATTTCTCCTTACTTATACTCTATTTTGACCTGGCTCTTCCGTGGCGCCCGTTGTATCGTTTCAGAACTTATGCTTTTTGCATGATAAAGGGTTTTCCGCGTTGTAGACTTAGGACAATTACAGGGGTTTACCCTGGGGTCTCCAACGGATCTATCGGATTTGGGTGCGAAATCCCACTTTAAACTACAAATCTTCGGTTTCAAACCTTCAACATGTACTCGGAGCGCAAGATCCCAACGAGGGGTTTCATCCCTCGAAACGTAACTCGGGAATAATAATCCCGGGCCGTTACAGAAATTACTCCATTTCCCCGGATCATAAACACCACATGGCCAAATACATCCCACCTTTATCCTTTTACCAATCTACTCTTTATTGAGCTTAATTAAATTCCTTTTGATTATTGCTGCTTTGTCACAAGAAAAAATTGTTTATGCATAACCATCCTTTTCTGTGAGATGTTGCTTTTATTGGTAACATTAGTACCTTTTCGAGGATGGTAATTGATTACAGGGACAGATGAGAATGAATCTAAGATGTTGAGAGTTTAATTTTTTTTCCTGTATGACCAATAAAAGTATTGCTTGAGGACAAGCATGCTTAAGTAAGGAGTGTTTGATGTGTTCTCACATGACCATGATTTTTGCTTACATTTATATCAATTTCTGTATGCATTTCATATCATTGGGTTAGAATTATACAGAATCTATGTAGTTTATGCTTATTTGCCAATTATGGAGGTCTACACTAGTTTATGTTTAATTTTGCAGAAATCGAGACACTTTACAAGCAATACGGAGAAGGGAAGAAAACTATGGGAGAGCTCGAGGTCGATTACAGAAAACCCAAGGTAGAGTAGGAGCTTAACCAGAACACATCGAGCAGAAGAAAGGAAGAAAACACTCGACAGGACTAGTTGACGTCGACCAAACTGGTCGATGTCATGCCTGTTCGAGCACAGGCCCGGTCGATGTCGAGTACAACTTGGTCGAAATCACCTTCCGAGCACCAAGTTGAGCACAAGACCACTCGAGAGCACATACTTTACTCGATGTCGAGTACTCTACTTGATATCGAGCACATATCGAGTGCAATCCGAGCCGAGATCGAGGACAAATCCGAGGAGAAGACGAAGACTACTCGATGTTGAGTACTTTACTCAATGTCGAGTACATCCTGGCGCCTAGTCCGAGTCGAAATCGAGTGGAGATCCAGATGAGAGGTTGCTTACAAGACAAGGCACGTGAAGATCTATCATGTGGAAGATATTTATCCACATTAGTAATTCCCTAATTTACCTAGGGTTATTTCTAATTATTTTATTTTATTTATTTATCAATGTTTTATCTTTGGAAAGAGATAGATAGATTTATATACAGATATAGTTGTTCCTTTCCAAGAATAACTAGGGTTGAGCACTATAAATAAATCCCTAGGGGCTGGTTTTTTCATTTATTCAAGTCAAGTTGTTTTCAGACGCAAGGATAGAGGGAGAGATGCGAGAGAGAGAGAGAGAGAGAGAGAGAGAGAGAGAGAGAGAGAGAGAGAAGAGGAAGGAGTCGAATGATTGTAAGTTCTAGTTTTATTTTAATATTAAAGTTGTTTTCTTTTATTATGTTTTATTTCTAATTTCCTTCTTCTAGTGTTGGGGTGATCCCAACATAGATATGTGTATTTGATTTATGAATTTCTGAATTTGTATGTCTTTATCATCTTCTATCTTATATGCATAATTCTTTTACGAGAGTAGTATGTGATCCTTATTCATGATATTGAAGCGAAAGTGATCTTATTATGAATTTGGATTAATTATGAAATTGGGATAGTAACACTTACGGTTTATGCGAGAGCCTCTATTTTCCTATTTGTTAATAACGAAAGTTATTTGATATAAATCATGCATCTTTATGTGATTTACAATCTACACATATGTTTATTATTGCGGTGATCCCTAACCTTGGAAGTTTGCACCTTTATTATTTTATTTTGTTATTTTAATTTATACAAGATTTTACTCGACAATAACCACCATTCCCTCTCCATCCCTCGACATCGACCAAGTGTTAGTCGACATCGACAGCAACCTTACACCTCTTCCTGCTATTCCAAAACCCCAAAACCAACTAAACCTAGAACCGCTGACTTCTCTCCTGAGGACAAACCTGACTCCACTATCCTATAGCGGGTTCTTGACTATAAATTTAGAGGGTAATGCACAATCTAACCCAAATATCCGGATTTATTGCAAGGTTAACTCGATCCGAAAAAAAATTGCAGATCCGGTTACCTGTGTACCCGGTAACCCGTTGCAAATGAGAGAAAGGGAAGAGAGAAGGAAGGGGATCGGAGACGAGGGCAGGTGGAGGCATCTCCCTCGACGGTGAATTGCTCGAGGCGAGACGCAGGAGGAGGCATCTCCCTCGAGGCGAGGCGCAGACGACTAGAAGGGGATCGGAGGCGGGCGAGAAATAAGGGAGAAGGACCTCTCGGCCGTCGGTGCATAGCTGGAATCGCACAGGGGTATGGCGCCGTCGTAGGGTCGGTGGTGGAGGCGGGCGAGAAAGGAGGGAGAAGGAAGGGGATCGAGGCGAGGCGCATTCAGTGTCGATGACTTCCCAATCTCTCATCCACGCTCGTCTTCTTTCAATTGGAATTATGGAAAGCGTCCAGGATGTTCAGAAATTTTATGGTTCAAATTGCTCTTCATTTGGAATTGCATGTTAGTTAAATCAACCCATTGTTGTTTCAGTTTCCATTATAGGTTTGGCTTTTGTTTTTACTTCAGTTCCAGTTGAGTTTGTTCAAAATTCGAAGTGAAATGTGGATGAAGTAAACAAGAGGAAAAACAATTGATGCTTGAGTTCATAACAGGAAGAAATTCGAAGTGAAATGCGGAAATTGAGAGTTCATCCACATTTCACCTCCTCTCAATTATCCAGCACAAGTTCTATTTTAGGGTTTTGAGTTGCTTTTGGAACTTGGTTGGGTCTGAGCCTCTAGGTTAAAAAAACATCCATTTTTAGGCTTTTGGTGATTTGGGGGTTTTGCATTTTGGTTTGGAATTGAGTTTTTTTTAAGGCATAATTAATTGATCAATTAGATGGCTTCTACTAGTAATGAGAATGAGAATAGAGGGAGTATGTGGGATTTGGATCAGAAGCTTGATCAGCCCATGGAGTTGGAGGCAAGAAGACTCAAAAACATGTATAGACAGAGGGTATCTCTTTTTTGTCTATGACTGTTTATTTTAATCTTGAAATTTGTTGATCATTCAAGTTGAGATTAAGATACTAAGATGCCATTTATATATAGATTATAGAGCTTAGGTTTACATTTTCTTCAATTTTCATGGTCTTTTACTGAAAACTTTATTTTCATTCTTTTTCTTATTGGTACTTTGCAATATGCATCCTTGCAATCTTGCATTTTTTTCGTGGGATCGAAGACACAGAGGATTTGGGTACATCTCCTTTGACATAAATATTCTTCACATGTAGCCTATTAGCTCAATGGGAGAGCATCGTGGTCATACACGAAGATGTGGGTTCAATTCCCACGTAGGCTTATTATTCATCATAAGATGGGTTTTTAACATGACAAGTAATAGGTTTGACATGTCACATACGTCACTTAACATGACAGTCAAAGTGACCAGACTTACCCCAGAAATCATCCAAGGTTGAATTTGAAACCAAGTTCAAAAAAATAAGTCTAGTAGAAGGAATTCTGAATCATAAAAAAGGAATAGAATATGTCTCAAATTCAGGTGTGCAGGTAAAAAAAATCCATATGTGAAGTAAAATACATTATATGTCATGTAAATCCAGTATGGGTGTCATGTAAATTCAGTATGGGTTATGGTTTATTTTTGGTGCTGCTATCACAGAATTTAGTGGCATAAGTGCAGCCACTTAGAACAATCTTCTTGGAGCTAGACGGAAGCTTGACCCTAATAACCAACCACAACAGTTCAAGTGAAACATTATGCATTCTTAATCTCTTCCCATCGACAATGAAAGAAAAATTATAATTGAAAATTCTAGTGTATCATATTTTTTTGATAGACAACTAGACAAATCACTAATGTATTTCAGATATACATCATGAATGGTTCATAAATCTGAAATATCGATCGTGCAATTTTGTATTCCTCCAATGATATCTAAAATTCATCCAATGATTTCTCAAGTCTCAACACAATGCCATTTCTCACTTCATAACCCATTGTTGAATGTACTACATGATTTACATGAATCCTATATCATAGATAGAACTAAAACGAGGAAATGATCAGCCCAAGATTTGTCCACTTATCTACATGCACTAAATTTAAATATCAAAATATTTAAACCAATATAGTATCATCACGCCAATGTAATTTTGGTGTTGTTGTCATACAAAAGGGAGGTAATAGTGCTCGGTTTTGATAGAGAATTTTGACCAAGTGGCTGCACTTATGCCACTAAATTATGTGATAGAAGCACCAAAAATAACCCATACTGAATTTACATGACACCCATACCGGATTTACATGACATATAATTTATTTTACTAGACATATGGATTTTTTTTACTTGACACCTGAATTTGAGACATATTCTATTCCTTTTTGATGATTCGGAATTCCTTCTGCTAGACTTCTTTTTTTGAACTTAGTTTCAAATTCAGCCTTAGATGATTTCTGGGGTAAGTCCGCTCACTCTACCTGTCATGTTAAGTGACGTAGGTGACATGTCAAACCTATTACTTGTCATGTTAAAAATCCATCTTATGATGAATTCAATAGGAAGATGAAGTGTCTTGGCTTTTGATTTATTTTGATATGAAACTGCCTATAATTTGGTGATGTAGCAAGCTTGACTTGTTCTAAACATAAGTTGATAGGCTACATGTGAAGAATACTTATATCAAAGAAACTTGATATGTGATGATCTATCCATTTACCTTGGCCATTATCATTGGATCTGCACACAATGAAAACATACTTCAAAAGAGGCACAAGAGTGAGGGAGTAAATTATGAGAGAAAGAGCTCCAATGATATCCTCTGTGTCTTCGATCCCACGAAGAAAATGTGTTGTAGAAAACATACAAAGGAGATGTACCCAAATCTTCATAGACTACTCCAAGATTCTGGAATGCTATTCTCAGCAAGAGGAACCAATCCCCAAAGTCATCTTCCGAAAAAGCGATAACACTATCAAAGCAACACTTATAACTGTTAATTAAGTTTGTTAAGCTCAACTGAACAACTGAACAATTTGCTGATCGAATTACTCAACTGAACAGTTTGTTAGAGTCATAGTTGTAGTCTTGGTATATTCCCCATAGAATTCCTAGAATCGCTAGAGGAAAGTAGCCAAGTTCCAGAAGAACATCACAAAGAGGGGATTAGTTTTTAGAAATTTCTTCAAAGAAGGGGAATTTGACTTTCTTACTTGTTTTAAGGAAAGAAAATTTCTCATGCCATGTACATCGTATTTGAATGACATGTGAATAGTAGTTCATGTTATGTACATTGTCATTGGATGACATGTTCGAATTTCCCATAAGTACAAAATGCGCTAACTACATACTGAATTACAAAAGATGGAGCATAAGCATCTCCAGGTGCATCATATTTGACACCAAGAAGCACTTTTTGTAGAGGTAAATATATAGATAGAGTAACGAAGTTACAAGGAAAGATGGAACCATATGATGGGATCGTAGCTTGAAAGCACAAGCTCGGGAAATTCAGAATCTAACCAATCAAAGCTTCTCAAAGAGAAACAATTCACATACAAATTTACTAATGGAGGTAATTTACAAGTCCAAACACTTATATAAGTTCAAGCAAAAGACCCTTTACGAAATTTTCTTTCCTTAAATCAAAATCCCTAATTTATGTATCCTTAAATTAGTCGATCCTGCCTTCGACACATCTTCCTCCTTAAATTCCAAAATCAAAATCCCTAATTTACACTATAGAAATCAAAACCCCCACTACTAGAAATTTGTTATTTAACATCGGGTAATAGACGATGTCTTTCAAAAAAAAATTGATGTCTATGTGGGGGATGTAAAAAGTCAAAAGTTTTTCACATCGGCCAGAACCTGATGTCTTTGTATGTTATAACATCGTTTATATTTTTAAATCTGATGTCTTTGTTATCCTATAACATCGATTATAAAATATAACCGATGTTATAACATACAAAGACATCGGCTATTACCCGATGTTAAAAAGTTTTGACTTTTTACATCCCCCACATAGACATCGCTTTTTTTTTAAAAGACATCGGCTATTACCCGATGTGAAATGATATATTTGCAAAAAAAAATTATTATCATAGCCTATGCGGGATTTGAACCCGCATCTTTGTGTTTAAACACAACACTCTACCATTTGAGCTAATAGGCTTTAAAAGCAAACAACTGATATCATATAATGATATGGAGAGAAAGAATGAAACTTGGCCTTTATGTGCAACATACTATGGGACACACTTAGGAAAAATGACACACTTTAAATTAGATGGATCCATCGTCAATACTTAGCTAGAGTAACCGTGTGGGAATGGGATGTACATAAGGGTCAATGATTAACCGTACCATTTATAAAAAGGATTATCAATGCTCGTGACCTATTACTCCAAATTGCAGGAAGTCAAGAAGAAGCTGAAAATCTATTGGCAAAATGGAGCTCTAGTGGAAAACTCAGCATTACTCAAACTTATGATGTAATCAGAATAAGAGGAACAACCTCTATGCCAGCAGTACTCGGGAGACAACAGCCAACTCACAAAGGACAACAGCAGCTCAGTTTTTAATTTTTACATCAACTAAAACAGACAACAATAGCAGCGCCACCAAAAAAAAATACCGCCAGCAGGACACTTAAATTGACCCGAGAGCAAACACAGCTAGCAGCACACGGAAGGCAGCAAATATATCAGGTAAGAGCAACAACACACATATAACAGCAATAACGCAGGTTTGGATTTTACAACAGCCAAGTGATCAGAACCACTGCTAGCAACCAGAAAGTATAAGATAGAATTTCTGTTCTCCAAGGCATACAAAAGTAATCACCAACAAGAAATTATAAGATAGAATTTCAAGATACCTTGCAAAACCAAGACCATGAACCGCTACTACTTCCGCATCACCCGCACCCACATCTTCTGTTGTAGACCCATGCTTCACAAGTTAAGAGAACTCATGTTTATCAATCCGATTACCTTTAGGGCGAGTGGCACGTTTAGGAGCTAAACCAAGAGCTTCCCTTATCATATGTTCCTCCTCTTCTTTTACCCTCTGAGTTTCTGCCTCAAGTGCATCCTGATCACCACCTGGAGAATTCTTATCTCTGGTGTACCAATGCAAATCTTTTCCTGTGCAAGAGAATGATAGTAAGAAACAATTATGTAATCCTAAACTACCATATAAGTAATCAAATAAATTAGCACATTTTCATCATTTTAATTATGTAGTCCTGCAACATAAGCATGTTTACCATATTCTTAAAGCTTGACACATTAAATAAGCAGTGTACAACATCAAAATAAGACAAGACTCTGGGTAAAGAAAAAGCCCTTAGATTATGTCTCAAAAGAGTCATTGAAATTAGGGTTTTCATCCATGTTTAAAGAGTCATTGAAATGTTTAGACTCACTAACCTGCAACATTCTGATCGAGAAGTTTCCATACACGAGCAATCACCTCCTTCAACAATGAATCAAATGTTTGTCTTGCAGCCGAGCGATGCGCTTCAAGAGTGTTCTCATCACAGTTTCAAGAGAGTTTTTTCGAGTTCTAGTTGATCAAAAACCTGCAAAGTCATGGATTAATAACTGATGAGTACATCCTGGATGCAAGAGAAAACGTGACGAGAAAAGCTACTCTGCTAACTAGCTAGATACTTTAGGTTCTACAGAGAATCTAAAAATTGCCCCATTTCACTTAAATAAAAGGAAATCTCTATCTTTGAGATAATAGAAACAGTAAGGGAATTAAGTTTCCATATCTCAGCTTATCACATCTTGTATATCAAGTTTAAACCTTCATTTAATAGAAAAATTCACCAGTCAAAAATACACAGCGAGCTGCAGCATCTTCTGATACATTATGACCCTTTAAACCAGGCAAGAATGATCCACCAACAACTACAAAAGGTGCAAGTCTGTAGAAATATCTTAATTCACCTATTATACAAGAGAGTGCTTACATTATGACCCTTTAAACCAGGAAATGCTACGCTACTAAAAAGAAGCACTTCTATATCGATTAATGGAGAAGAAAAGTTTTAAAACATAAACAAAACCAGATTCATCAATCGAGTTGTACCACGAGTGGCCATAATCACTTCATGTACAAAGCAACAGCAACAGAAAGAGCAAGAGCAATCTGCATGGACAAAAAAGATACAAAGATCAATGTCAAGCCGGATGTTAAGAAAAACACCAAGCAAGCAACTAGGATCATTAGCAGGAAATGTAGCCCCTCGAAGATATTGTATGCGTAAATCAGCAACTATAGAAAATGGGTAGATTAGACCCTAGAAATTGATTTCACAAATGAAAACCTATAAATCCAATTCACAATCCCTAAAAATCTAATTCACAAACAAATAGGCATCACAAATAACCAAATCCCTAAATTGAAACCCTAAACCATTGACTTCTAAATAATCAAAATCTCTTCCTCCAAAAAATCAAAACCTTAAGCCCTAAATCCCTAATTTTGAATTGAAAAGCAATTTCAAATAGATCAAGCAAAGTGGAAATCGAAACCTAATCTAAAAAGGAACTAATGAATCGAAGGCAGCAATCTTTCTTTCTCGAAAGATTTCAGTGGCTACCAATCTTTCTTTCTCGAAATTTATGCATAGATTTCGTCAAAAGAAGCAAGCAAAGTGGAAATAAACACTAGCTAGAAAAGAGGCAGAAAGAAATTGCGTAACTTGCAACCTCTGACTGAGAGGGACGAGAGTGCGAAAACCGCGATGTGTGAGAGCAAGCGATGGCTGAAAGGGTGAGAGACATGAGGCGAGCACAACTTGGTGAGTGGAAGAGAATTAGAGAAGGAGGCCGAGCAGAGCGAGAGTGAGAGAGAGGGAACAAGACAACGAGTGAAGATGATGAAGCCAGTGGGAGAAGGAGGTTGGAATTGGAGGGGATTTGGAGCAGAGAGATGGAGACGATGATGAGAGAAGGATTTCCTTCCGCGTCGGTATGGTTGGAGGAAGGAGGACGGTCAGATTTCGCTCCAGCGAGAGCGAGAGAGGAGAGGAACGTGGAACCTTGGGCTGAAATGGAGTCAGTGTTCGATATAGTCGGAAATCTCATGGGCGGGCATTCAAATTAATTCATTATTTGATTCCGCGCTTTTTATAAAAAAAATTCAAAACAAATATTTAACATCGGTCTAAATTATACAGTGATGTCGATTTTATTTTTAACATCACACAATTAGAAAGCGATGTTAAAAATTTATTTAACACGGCAGGTTTTTTTGATCGATGTTAATGAACCGATGTTAAATAACAGAATTCTAGTAGTGCCCAAATCAACAATTTCTATCTATGTATCCCTAAATTAGGTTTAATAGATGGAAATTCAGGGAGATGCCAAAACCTTAACCCTAGAATTTTCACTTACAATCGATCAACAACTACCTTCGACTCATAGCTGCCTCTATCGACTTTAGCAATTGCCTTCAATTTCGTCGGAGTCGTGCACCACTGGCCTCGAAATCTGCCAGATCTGGAGAAATTTCCTAGCGATAGGATCGACTGCAACAATGGCATCCGGGTTTGGGGCCGCCATTGGAGACGAATGGGAGGAAGAAGGACCAAGATGACCGCGCTCAAGCCCTCCCGTCGAGTCCGGAGGCCCGTCGCCTAGAGCCGCGAACCTCGCCTCTGACGACGGCGTCTTCCCTGCTTCATCGAACCCCTCATCCTTCCCTTCCTCTCTCACTGTTGCACGCTTTTCTCTCTCCAGCCGGCTGCAGCCCGTGAGAAACCGGGTAAAGGAAGGTTACTTTGCAATTTTTTTTTTGGGGTTAACCCCCGCAATCCAACCGGATTTTTAGGTTAGTTTTGCAAAAGGCCCATAAATTTATTTGGTCGATAAACCCTCTCGTCATTCGACGGAGAGTGAGCGTTGGAGTTCCTGACTTGACTATGATTTTGGACTCATGTTTTAGACTCTGTTTTGACCCAGCTCTACCATGGCACCCCTTGTATTACACTTTACTTCCGCTATATGCATGATTATTGGTTTTCTAAGCTTAGACTTACGATAGGTATAGGGGACTTCTCCGGGGATTCCAACGATCCCTTCGAATTTGGGTATGAAATCCCACTTTGAAAACGTTTGTTTAGAATTTCAAACCTTCAACCTGTACTCGGGGCGCGAGATCCTAACGAGAGGTTTCATCCCTCGAAATATAACCCGAGAATCATAATCCCAGACCGTTGCAGATATGATATGTAGTCACTCATGCTGCTCTTTCTACCATTGCGAAAGGTCCTTTTTTTATCTTCATTCATATGGGGTAGCATTGTGATTTCCGGGAAGATATACATTTTTAGTAGCAGTAGGGTTGTTATAGTTTAGCTACTCCTAGGTTGATAGCTTTGAATTTCTTTTCCTTGACATTATAGTCTTTCATGACTAATCACCATCAGTTATTGCATCCCCTATTTCCTTTTTTTTTCTTTATTTGGTTAATTTCATATATCCTCCTAACTGATTGACTTAGACGAATTGTGGGTTCATGTTAGCATCATCCAGCTTTTCTTAGTCTGTTAGAATTATATTTAAATAACGGTTTTGCTATTTACACGGTCAAAATCTCGCCGATTGCACAGATGTCATCGCAATCGCGTAATTTGGATTCGAGATCGACAAAATCAGAACCGCAATTGCGGAGTATGGATGCGCGAGTTCTGGCGCATGCGGTCTGCGGATCCGCGATTGCTGACGACGGGACTGACGCACGCGGACGCGGACTGTGGCTCCGCGGATGGGACGACATGTTAGGTACGCGCGAATCGTTGGGGAATCTCTCCCAGCTGGATACGCGTGCTGCACCAGGTCCGGGAATCCCGCTGCCATATCTTCTGGAGCGAATATTTCCTCCGGCTGCTATAAAATGGGGTGATGTCCGGTAAAGCTTCATTTGCTTCAAGTCATTTCGTTCCTCCATCAAGTAGTTGCTCCATCATTTGTTTCCAGTAGTTGCTCCATCAATTGCTTCTATTAATTTGTTTCTAGTGCTCCATCAAAGTTTCGTGTCACCTTCAAGGTACTTATTGTTTCGTCCAGTTTTTGCAGAATAGGGGCAAGTTTTTGCAAAGGTGTGTTGTTTCGTCCGGTCAACCTTCCGGCAAAGACATGTCCGTACAAGTTATCCGAAAGATTATGGTTGTGAGAACACATACTACAAAAAATCTCCATTTGTCTGTCTCGTACTCACGACCCTCGAGCTCAAATGCACATCCTCGTTTCTTCGACTTCCCTGTTTGATGATGGTGGGAAATCCTTATCCATATCGATCGTGCCTCTAGCATAGCCATAGTACTCACAAACCAAACCAAATACACCTAACCCGTTTCGCTTGTTCTTCCAAGACCTATGCGTTATTAATACCATATTTGTAATTCCAGCCATAAAACGAGCCCACTCCTTTGCGTTTTTTGAGTCAAAAAAATATCCACCTGTCTGAAACATATATAGCCGAATAATCGGTACCCAAGGCTAGAGGAAGGTCGGGGAGATCCTAGAATTAAAAACATAGATACATAAATACTATACACAGACATTGGAAACAAACACATTCAAAACATATAGATGTAAAATAAATTTTCCTAATATTGTCATATATACTATATATTCAAACATCTTTGAAACATGGAAGATAAATACATGAATTTCCCTAATATTGATGGTATTTGCATAAATATTACTATACACACACATTTGGGCTTCTCTTCGTCGTTTGTCACCGAGCAGATGCATGCTGACATTGACGACGTCGTCCGTCAGGACGCTATTGGTCGATGGTTCAACCGCGGTTGATCATCCCCAAATCCTTGCCTTGTATCAAAAAAAAAATTTACTATACACACACATTGGAAATAAACATATTCAAAACATATAGATGTAAAATAAATTTCCCTAATGTTATCATATATAAAATATATTCAAACATATTTGAAACATGGAAGATAAATACATGAGATTTTACTAGAATCGTGATTAAACTTACATCAACGTGAGTTAGAAGTTCTTATTGATTGTTGTAACTATATGGATCGAACGGTAGATCATCTTCATCTGACGACGACATAGGGAGAAATTTAGGATGTTGGAAATATTAGCTTCGTAAGAACCCTTAAAGTGTGGAGATACTTGTGCCCTAAATACGGGGTGGGTATATATAGCGATCGTTGACGAATATTCTAGGAAATAAAATATATTTATATCCAAATATATCTATCATGAAATATCTTTAAAACGCGATATCTTCAAATATCATTATCGATCCAAAATTGATATCTACGGGATTTTGTCAAATATCGCAACCCCATTCAAATATCCGGAATCTTGATTTAGGAAATAATTGCATTTAACCTACTCCGTAAGATATATATCCCGAATTTTATTTTATTTTTAAAAAAAACATTGACAATCGCAAACTCGCAATGCGCAGTTTGCGGAATCCGCAAACTCGCAATGCGCAGTTGCGGAAATTAAAAAAAAAATATTGTAATCGCGGACTGTGAGTTTGCGGATTTTGCGAACTCCAAGTCCGTGATTGTCTTTGTGATGTTCGGAATGGCCTTTTTGCTTTGTCCGATGAAGAAGACCACATATTATTTTGTGAATCTAGACAATGGAGATGCTCTAACTAGTTTAGTATACTTTTAGAGTAGACACATTTAAATGTGTTTTTTGTTAATGAATTTTAGATATACTTGAATTATCTTCAATTAGTGAAAATATTTTGGATGTAATGAATTTTATTATGGCTATATATATGATATATTTTTGTTCAGTACTTTCTTATTATTATATATATAAATAATCGTAATTTATTTATTAAATAAAATATTATTTAAATATTTTTTACGAATCACCCTACGGGGAAAACATTTATATACATAAAAACCGCTATCGTATCTTCTTAAGATTGATTTATAAAAACAGCCAAAAACATTTTTTTGTCACATTAGAATTGGAAAACCGCCATAATAGATCAAATAATTGTCGCATTAGGTATGATCGCTTCAATAGCTTTATAAATCGCCACAATAGGATAACAAACCGCTTCATTAGCCTAAAAATGCATTACAATACCTTTGAAAAACGCCAAAGTTGACCATATAACCGCTACAGAAGGTAGATGAAAACTGCCATATTAGATTGTTCTATTGTGGCGTTTCCAAACCTATTTTGGTGGCTAGTCATTTTGTTTAAAAACCGCTACAGAAGGGTACATAACCGCCACACTAGACCTATTGTGGCGGCTAGTCATTATGGTTAATATGTCACCAAAAAGTGTTCTACCGCATGTGTCACCACCGACAGTGTCACCATAATGATCTCATAAAAAAAACTCTAAAAACAAAGGGGTCACCAAAAATAACTATAACAACATGTGTCACCAACAGTATCACTACTTATAAAAGTGATGACAGTGACCTCGTAAAAATAAAAAAAAAACTCTAAAAACTAAGTTGTTGCCAAAAAAAAAAAATTGTGACAACTGATAAATGTGATGACACTAATCTTATAAAAAAATCTAATAACTAAGTTGTCACCACTGATAAATGTGATGATCGATACTAATCTCGTAAAAAAAATTATCACCAAAAAATTTGTTTATCAACATACATGTGTCACCAATGTAATTGACCTTGAGAGATCAATGGTCAAAATAAAAATGGGAAGGAAAGATGCTAAATTAAAAACGAGAAGAGAAGGAAATGCAAAAATGTCATAATGAACATTTACTTAATCTATATACATATACTAAAACCGATGCATTGGTGCCTACGTGGCGTCACGTGAGTGCATCTGCATACGTGGCGGCGCGTGAGTGCATCTTGCAAGGCTTTCTCCCGTCAAAAAGGAAATATAATAAAAATAATTATTTTATTTTACCATTAACACATATAATTGGATAGATGGAATATCTTATAAAAGAGTAAATATTATATAAGGAAAAAACTATATCAATATAATTAAACATAGTAGTAGTAATAATAAAAATACGTTTCGGCTATATACACCGCAAATCCCCACGTCTTTAAGGACGTGCAAGTGGGGTGAGAGTCACCCAAACCTGGACGTGCTTGCACGTTTTTTTTTTTTAATAACGTGCTTGCACGTCCTTAAGGACGTGCAGCACGTTGTTAAGGACGTGCAATAGGGCACGTGCTTAAGGACGTGCAAGCCCGTCCCTTAAAGACGAAGAGGACGTGCCTCTTCGTCTTCATCGACTTCTTCTTCGTCAGAAATCGAGCGAGAGAGAGCAGTGCCGGAGCAAGAGAGAGAGACCGAGAGAGAGAGAGAGAGAGACCCAGAGGGAGAGAGAGAGAGACCGAGAGAGATGGAGACAGAAAGAGAGAGAGAGAGAGAGAGAGCTCGAGGCGGCAGTGGCGGCCTTGGAGGCGGAGGCGACAGCGATGGAGGTGGAGGGTGGTGGTGGGGGTGGAGCATCGGGGGAGGCGGTGGCGGTGGAGCCGGTGGCTGAGGGTCTGGTGGTGCTGGCGGCTGTGGCGGTGGAGGAGGGTGGTGGTGGTGGGGCGGCGTCTGGCGCCGGCGACGGAGCCCGAACAGTGGCCGAGGAGGAGGATGGTGGTGGTGGGGCGGCGTCTGGCGCCGGCGACGGAGGCCGAGCAGTGGCCGAGGAGGAGACGGAACATTAAAAACATTAAAATATATTATAATACTTCAAAAGTATTTAATTAACATTAAAATATATTTGAATATATTCAAATACATAAAAATAAATTGATATTGAAAGATAATAAAAAACATATACATAAAAATATAATAAATTATAATAAAATAAAAACATTAAAATATAATAAATTATAATAAAATACATAAAAATAAATTGAAATTGAAAGAAACTAAAAACATTAAAACGTTACTATGCAATCACTTGGAGGATCACGTTCGGTCATATTGAGGCGGTGAGGGACACTGTTGGATATGGTCATTGTGGCTACCGTGCTTTGGCGGCTTTGACATCACCGATCGGCGAGACTGCTTTCCCGGAACTCAAAATGTTACTATGCAATCACTTGGAGGATCACGCCGATCTGTACGTCGGTTGTTATACGGGAGAGTACCCATATCAGCAGTTCGTCGACTACCAGAGATGGGCCGGAGCCACACATGGTGATAGGAGACGGTGGATAGAGCTACCCATCATGGGTTTAGTATTTGCGACGGTATATCAGATTCCTCTCGTCGTCCTAGCTTGGCATCATCCGTTCACATGTCTCCCCATGATCTCGCCGACATCTGCTAACAACAACCCTCCCCAATCAGCAACTCTTGGTGTAGCCTACATCGGAAACCAAGACCATTTTGCTGCGGTACGACTTCAAACGTCTTTTTTATTACCTATTCATGCTTTTCATACATATATCAGTACTCTAACTCTAAATTTTTGTTCTCATATATCTGGTTGCGTCCTAACGCTCCTCTTCCGCCGCCTACACTAGAATGGGTCGAACATCATCATCCGAGCGTCGAAGGATGGGATGCTCCGTTTCAAGCTCAGATTGAGAGATTTAGAGCGCTGCGTGCCGAGTCCGGCCATCCTTTACTATTTTCCTAGATTGTATTCCACAACTTTGTTAAAATTATGAATGTAAACCTTTTTTCCGTTCCTTGTAACGTTATTCGCATATTATCCGAATGAAAACCTTAACAATTCTTGTGTTCTGTTTAATTTGACCTTAAATCCTTCAAATCCACTAGCTAAACACTTCAATTTTATCAATTAACATTACAAAACCGTCGGAAAACCTAAACCCTAACCCTAAACCCTAAACCCTAAACACAAAACCCTAACTAGGGTTTGCACGTCCTTAACAACGTGCAAGTATTGCACGTCCTTAAGGACGTGCAAGACTTAAATAGTGGACGTGCACATTCCCAGACATGCACGTCGTTAAGAACGTGCAAGCACGTCCTTAAGGACGTGCAAATCCTTAATCCGGATTTGCGGTGTATACAGTGACACCCTAAAAATAATTAATAAAATTAATTTTCATAATCATACTTATCAAAAATATTAATAGATAAATATGTAATATTTGATAGGTGCTATTTTATTTATATTTAGATTCTTTTTGGTGGAAAGAATTATTTATATCAAAATCAATCATTTAATAATTGTTATTTTATATTTCGAGAGAATCTAATTAAAAGATATTTAGATTATATATATCCTGTCGAACAAATTTTATTTATATTTATATTATTTTTGGAGGAAAAAATAATTAATATTTAGATTAACGCATTCCCCGTACACGGGACGGGATCTATACTAGTTACCCTATAAAAATGGACATTTAGCAAAATAGTATATCCAAAATGGACATTTACCAAAATAAAAGCCAAATTTTAATTAATATTAATACAGAAACAAATAACACTTTTAATATATACTCCGTATATATTAATATATAAGTATGATCAACTGAACGAAATAACATATATTATATATTCTTCTTAATTAAAGGAATTGAATTCAAGCATATCCAAAATATATATTTCTTCATCATCTTAATTGATTAAATAGCTTTACTTTAGGGGTTGAAAGGAGCGAACACCACAACTGCGTTGTGGCCACCAAATCCAAATGAATTTGAAATTGCTGCAAACCAATCCATATACTAATTAGCTTAATTGACTTGAACCATACATGAAAAATTAACTTGATAGAGCGGCGGAAATGAAAACATACCGACATTCACTTGATGTTGTTTCTTAGTGTTCGGGACGGTGTCGAATGTAACGTCGGGCTCCAAGTTCTGCATATCGATCGATGTACCCAATAAAAAAAAATGAGGATTTTGTAAATCAAAGAAATGGAATAAATTAGTAATTAATTAGTTTAGGGACAAGTGTTTATACAAATTGGTTGATGGTGGGATGTAACCAACCAGTGGTTATGGCTTTGATAGTGGCTATGGCTTCTAATCCTCCCGATGCTCCAAGTCCATGCCCGATCATTGACTTACATTTATTCCAAAATATATTAGATAAGAGTACTTAGCACTTATCCCATAGATAGGAGATCGAGATCCACCCTCTACTTTATGAAGAACCTATTCTAATGACTTTAATTAATTGTAACCAATGACGAATATATATCATTTGATGATTGGACATTTAAACCCACATCTTAAATTAAATTAAATTAAATCCGGTTTGGATAGTCAAAGAGGAACTCAATCAATACCTTGGTTGCATTCATCTTCATCTGGGAGGTGTCTTTGAAGACGTTCTTCATGGCGTTAACCTCAGCCACATCTCCTGCTTGTGTGGATGTAGCATGAGCGTTAACATAGTTCACCTCCTCAGGGGAAACGCCCGCGTCCTGCAAAGCTTTAGTGATGCAAGATGATATCCCGAGGCCATCAGGGCGGGGGCTCGTCATGTGATAAGCATCACACGTCAATGCACCCCCGAGATACTCTGCTATGATGGTCGCCCCTCGCTTCATTGCGTGCTCCATGCTCTCCATAACCTGAATACTTGAATATATAGTTTGATTGTCTATCAATCATGTTTATTAATTAATGTGTACGTACGTTCTTACGTAGTCGATCTCGATCGATTTGTGAATGACAAACGTACTCGAAGACATATACCAATATATATACGTTATGTTTGCAGCCGAAGAAAATTACCAAGATACCGCAACCTTCTCCCATAACAAAGCCATCGCGATCTTTGTCCCAAGGCCTTGATGCTCGTTGGGGCTCGTCGTTTCTCTCCGACAATGCCCTATGTTTATTCCACCGTACCCATTCCAAGTTGTGTAATTAGCTACCATTGTTATCAGACTTTAAAGAATTCAAAACATATACTTTGTTGTATGGTGTAGTAAATATAAAATATTCACTGCTTACCCAAAATTGCATTAATACATAAATCATTTACACAACTACTTAATTAAGTTACAACCACTAGTAGAAATAAAAAAAAAATTTTAAAATGAAAGAAATAGGGTGATTCTTATTATGTGGAGTATTGTTTTTACTTGAACAACAAATAAAAAAAATTAAAAAAAAAATGAAAGAAATAGGATGATTCATATATTTTCCAATCCAATAATGTTAAATTTCATGAATTTAAATACTTCGATCTTGGAGTGTATATATATAGCTAAATTAATTCAAAGTTAAATATTGAATTTAATTTAACTTGTTGATATCTTTTCTACTTCCTATTAATTTATTTTGTAAATTTAATTAATCTCATTGTCAAATAGAGAAACATTGGTTGGGACTTGGGAGGTGGTGGGGGTGGGGGTGGCCGGGGGGTGAAATGGACGAATGCTTGTGTTTATTTGAAACTTTTTTTAAAAAACGGTATTTTCGCTAAATACCACGAGGTTAAGACTAATTTGTGTGGTGTACAAAATTTTGATATTTTTTGGCAGATGCTCCCGAGGTTTTCACCTTTTTCCGCGAAATGTCCCTAAGGTTTTCATTTTTTTTTTTTTGCCAAATGCCTCTTTTTCGAATTTGTTAACATTTTGAATAAAAACTAGTACAATTCCCATGCAATTGCGCATATTTTTCTTTTTAGACAATAAAAATAAAATCTTACAAGTATAAAAAATTACTATAATAAAGTTAAATAAACTATTATCAAATGTTAACATAAAATAGAGAAAAAAATAGATTTGGTAATTAAGTAAAAAAAAATATTAAAATTATTAATGAAAAATGTGTAAAAATTACATGAGTTTAAGATTTAAGTAGAATAGGTTGATTGGGTTAAAATCCTAAAATAAATGTGGTCAGAACACACCTAACAAAAAATATATGGTTGTGATTTAATAGTTTGATATAACTAGCTAGATTGATTAAAGAAATGTGTACAAATTTCATCGGTTTGCTTTTTTTTTTCTAGATTTAGTTGATTGGGAGAAATTGTAAAATTAAAATAATTATGGCATCTAAGCAAAAATATTTCTCATTTAATAGTTAGAATAGATAAATCTCATTGGTTAAAGAATATTTAAAAAAATTATTATTAATTTGAAAATTTATGTAGATTAGGTTCATTGGTTAAAAATAAAAAAAATTAAGATTACTATATATAAAAAATAGTTTTCATTATAATCCCCCCCCGAGAGAGAGATTTGGAACTATTTATATTTTTTTAAGTTTTAAATTAATCCCATTATTTTAAAAAAATAGCATGAAATGATATCGTGTTATTAATACATAATGAAATAATATTTTGTAGTTAATATTAAATTTATTTTTAAGAAATTGAATTAATCCCATTGGTTAAAAATATGTAATACGAAATGATATTGTGTAATAATACTACCTCCGTTCGGAAAAACTTTACACTTTACTATTCATGCACGCTTTTTTAGGAGATAAAAACTATATAAAATATCTAGTTTTTTTAATAACTTTTTTAACAACTTCGTAGTTATTATTAATAAATACAAACTTGTTAAAAAAAATATAAAAAAATGAATATTTTATATAGTTTTTATCATTCTAAAAAAGCGTGCATGAATAATAAACGACAAGTTTTGCCGAACGGAGGGAGTATTAGATAATTTATTTAGCATAATTAAACGATATTGTGTCAATAGTACCTTATAAAAATAATAATGAGGTAATATTTTCTTTTCTTTTTATTTTCATCCAAAATGTTAACACATTCGACAGAAGAGCATTTGACAAAAAAAAAAAAAAAATGAAAACCTCAAGGGCATTTGGCGAAAATAATAAAAAATCTCATGGATACTTGACGAAATATATCAAATTTTCGTACACAACGCGAATTAGCCTTAACGTTAGGAGTATTTGACAAAATTTCCGAAAAAAAATTAAGGACAAAATTAATGTGAGCTTCTTTATTTTCCTTGCATACATCTATAGAAAAAACAGAAATGAACTCAGTGGTTGTCAGAAAATGCTTCCACTGATAAGTGTTAAATTCAGTAGTAACTCTTCTTATCTGTCATTTTCAGATATAAGTTGTCAATTTATTACTCCCATCTTTATTTGTTTAAAAATGTACTCCGTAAAAGAGGAGAAAATAACAAGTCTTTAATGATGCCCTACCAAATAAATGTAAATGTAAATGTAAATGAAAATGAAAATGAAAATGTACCTGCAAGCAATGAAACCGGCGAGACCGTGGCGGACTAGGCCGGCCTCTGTGCCGCCGGCGACGATGACGTCAGCCTCGCCCTTGCGGATGTGGTTGGCCGCAGCGTAGAAGCAGTAGTTGGAGGTGGCACAGGCGGTGGAGATGGAGTAGGTGGGGCCCATGAGGCCGGCGTCGATGGCCAGCATTGCAGACCCCACATTGAGGAGGTGGTGGGGTACGAAGTAGGGGCTCACCATCTTAACACCATCCTGAAGGAATGCCTGTATCCCTGTTTGCAAGATGGTGGCCCCACCCACCCCTGACCCCACTATGGCCCCCATCCGAGTCCTGTCCATCTGTCATCAACATAACCCCCTCTCCCATTATTTAATGTAACTACACTCAACATATACACGAAAGTTAATGTCTTCAATGTTTTTTTCTTCTTTTGTCAAATAGTTAAATGTATATTTTTATTGTTCGTGTTAGTGACCCAACAAGACGACTCTATAGATCGAGTTGGACCACTAGGTGTACTTGAGATTCAATTAGAGTGAACTAAGAAAATAGTAATTGTTGATGTCTGTTGGATCCAAAAAAAAATAAAAAAAAATTGAAAGCATTAAGCTACGTGTTTTTTAGTATTCTAGATAAATACTCTCTTCGTCTCATTTTATTTATCATTTTTTAATATATTTTTTTAAAACTAAAAATTACTTAAAAAATCTTAACTCTTTAGAATAAGGAAAATGGTTAAAAAATATTGCTTCTTTATAATGACCTTTTTTTCTATTATTTCCCTGTAAAAATTAAAAAAAGGTTAGCATTTCCCTATTAATGTCGCCTAATTTAGGTTAATCTTTTCCGAATTAAAGACGAAAAAAAATTAATAGATTTGAAGTTTGCATAAACCTCAGAAATGTACTTTTCTCATAAGCAAAGAGAGTAATTAAATAAAATTAACAATATATAAAGTAGGTGTATGCAGTTAACCGTTTGAAGGACATGGCGGCCAAGGTTGGCTTGTTGAAGAGCCTTCCAGCCAGCAACCAACACATACTTTGCGCAATTATCCATCCTGCTCTCTTTCTTAGCATCTATGTACCCTTCCGATTCGAAGTTTCGAATCTGACCCGCGATCTTCACTGGGAAATCCGCGACGTTGAACCCCTCTATTAGGCCTATCCCGCTCTCTCCGGATAATAGCCTGTTGTAGTACTCGTCCACGTCGCTCCCAAACACCGACACTAGCCCCATCCCCGTGACCACCACTCGCTTCCTCGGATCATTTTCCCGCCTTGGAGCTTTCGTTGTCGGGCCTGAAAATGTGAACCTTAATGATTTCAGCCTAGCTAGAAAGAGTTTGGTTTGATTTTGAAGTACGTACGTGATCAACCCGAGAAATACACTATATATATATATATATCAAGAATATTCAAGTTGTGTATATACCTTGTAAAGAAGAGACCGCCTTCGGGTGGAAACGTTGAGAACTTGAGTCGGTAAGAACTCGAATATAACCAAGCGGAGCTACCAAGGGTTTTCTCCGGTTGCACCAAACGTTGAGAACTTGATCGTCGAATGCAATCGACGGGGCAAAATGACTAATTAATCCGCCAAATGACAAAGCCATTGAGCCAAAGTGTGGTTAGCAATAAAGATGTATGGATGGATTAATGTAGTTTTGTAGCTAGGTAGGAATTGATCGAGAAATTGAAGGAAAAATGGATGGAAAAGGAATGAAGATGTTAAATATAGAGTTGTGTACGTAGTTGGACTATAAGGGCAAATTTCAGATCAAATGAATTGAGTTAGTTGTAAAATTAATTGCTTTCTGAACTCAACCGGAAACAACACCTTTAATATCCAACCCAAAAGTCATGAGTATTAGTAGTATGCAGTTTTACCCATGCACGAAATGCCTAACAAAAATATATATCTCAATATTTCAATTTACATTTACATTTAACTTAAATAAATACAACTTGTATCATAATATACAAAATTTTAATAAATTTAAATTTATATAAATTTAATAAATTTAAAGAAATACAATTGGTGGTGTTTAGTACTAATTTGCATTGCAATATGTTGAGAGATGCGAATCTCTGATGTATGTTGCAACCGTTGATTCTATCATTTACTTGGTGTCTTATACTGAATTTCAACCATGTTGTGAGATGATGTTGCAAACTATGCTATGTTGTGGCTGTAAGTTAACTAAAGATTGGTATGGAACAATTGCCAGTATTTGATTTTGGTAAATAGAGAGCGGCCATATCTGGGAGTCGAACCGGGGATCATTGGGCACTATCCTGATATCCTTTTCGGCTCAACCACCCCAACATGGTTATAACTTTGGTAGGGTAAACTTTTTATAGTGACTGGCCCAACCGCTTCGCGGCCCCATACCCCAAAAACCCCTTGCGGGATTTTTTGAGCAGGCTCAGTACCACTTACGCAAAGTGCGACCAGCGGTCGTAACCTCACCTACCTGCACACGGACCACTTCACCACTTCGGCTTGGCCCTACGGATTAGTATACACCGCTTGGCCGTACGCGCTTGTGGGAATTAATATGGCCTAAATGCACCAAGTGAGATTCAAACCCGAGACCTCTCCTTTGGGATACCTCACCCTTACTGCTAGAGCAAGAGGTCATTGGTAAAACTTTGGTAGGGTAAACATTTTATAGTGACTGGCCCCACCGCTTCGCGGCCCCATACCCCAGAAACCCCTTGCGGGATTTTTTGAGGCTCAGTACCACTTACGCAAAGTGCGATCAGCGGTCGTAACCATTAGAATTAGGAATGACAGCTTATCAATTATCATTGCCGAGATTTCTATGCGACTAATGCCACTACTGTTATTGCCTGTTTTTATCACATTGTTTACCATCGTTGATGTGGCATCTTGTCACAATGCTTCTCATCGTACATCTCAAGGGATGAATGCAAGCTAACCAAGTGCAGGATTTAGAAGCAAGATGTTGCCAAAAGATAGGGCGGAATGACAGGTCCGGCCTCCATATTTTTCTCTTGGAGATCTTCATTTCCGAGGTCAATTAACGACTATGGCTTTCCTTTACTTGCATTTATTTTATTTCCTTCATAATGTTCTTTTTCTCTGCTTTTTCATGGTGCTTTTTTTCATGGCCTGGAAGGTTTGTAGTCTAACCCTTTGCAGGTGGGAAAGGTGCATAAATGAAGACTCCCAAGAACAGTCAAGTATACATCTAACCCCTTCACTTATCAAAAACTTCAAGCACCCCATTGGAATCACTGTTTCCCAGTGGCTGGTCTGCTGCCCCAACCCTACCACATAAACCTTCAAACAAAAACTTCTATCCAAAGCTAGTCTTCTTGCAAGCAGTAACTATACAGGTAAATAATATCTCCATACTCGGAACCATATGGTGCAGAAAAGATGGCAAAGAATCAAAGTCACTATGAGGACAAGCACACGAGGCAAAGTGTCTACAATCATGACAACATAATCTGTTACCAGAACTCGCTGCTATAAGCATACAGAGAAGGATTTGGTTTACAAACTGAATGTAACTTATAGTACATGTAATCCTCATTGTATTCTTCCTTATGAATTTCATAATAAAATTGGTGACTATGGCAATCAATTGTATGATTAATATCACATATTGGAATGTAAGGGGTACTAAAAGGCCACTCATGTGGAAAGAGATCAATCACTTTAGATTTACAAATGATATTGATATCCTAGTCTTAACAGAAATAAAATCCGAGCAAGGCCCTACCGATGTTCAAATCAAAAGCTTAGGATTCCATAAGGCTTTATATGTATCGGCCTATGGACACAGAGGAGGTATATGGATGCTTACAAAAGCAAAAGCAGAAGAGATGAGCCTTGTCCTTGAACTACATCATCGAGCCGTTCTTATCAAGATAACCGTTGAAAATCATGACTTGCTTTTACTCTTTGTCTAAGCCCCTTCGGTTGAAGGTGAAAAAGATGAATTCTGGCATGAAATGTATATCCTAATCTATAAATACATGCTTCATGTTCTGATTATTGGTGACCTTAATGATATAGAGGCAGACACAGACAAGGTTGGAGGCATCACTCCTAACATTAATAGATTTAGAAGAATAAGAAATATTAAAGAAGAGCTTGGATTACAAACCCTCCCCTTATTAGGTTCACCCTTTACATGGAGGAAGAGAAAAAAGCTGATTAACAACACCTACGAGCGCTTAGATAGAATTCTAGCTCACCATCAAGTCTTAAGCTGGTTCCCTAATCTCTGCACCAAACACCACCAATTCTCTAGCTCGGATCACGCTCCAATCTCTCTCCAACTAGGTTCTCAACCCAACAGAAAAGGCTCTCCCTTTAGATTCGAAAGGGCTTGGACATCTAATGATGCTCTTGAAAGCATGATCAAAAAAGTTTGGAGCTATAAGATAAGAGGTTCATTACGTTTCAAGCTATTACAGAAACAAAAATTATTGAAACAAAACATCAAAAGATGGTGTAAAGCCAATCCTAATAATACCCCAAAACAACTATCCAAGGTAGATCTTCAAATCAAATCCCTCCAGGGTAGATTGCCCTGGGGTGATATTTCAACCTCGGAAGGTCACAAACTGGCAAGATTAGAACACAAAAGATATAGACTGCTTGATTACAATTATAAGTTTTAGAAACAACGAGATAAAACTAAACATCTCCAACTTGGTGATAGAAATACAAAATACTTTCAATTTACAACAATAATAAAAAAACTTCAGAAGATCAACTACTTCATTCACTACAAAGCAGAATGTGCTTCTAACAGACCAAGATTTGATCACATATCACATTACTACATAAATGTCTGAAAGGTTAATAGGATCTACCAAACCAATGTTTCTGCTAATGATGTTTGGAATATCCAACCCCAAGTAACAACTGAAGAAAATGTTAAACTCATCTCTCAACCTACTAATACGGAAATAAAAAATACTCTCTTTGGTAGATGACAAGTCCCCGGGACCGGATGGCTACCATCCTGAATTCTGTAAACGCTATTGGAACATCATAGGACAATCTTGTTGTAAAGTAGTCAAAGCTTTCTTCCACTCAGGCCAAATGTTATCTGAATTAAACCAAACTTTTATAGCACTCGTACCAAAAGTTGAAAATTCCACCTCTATCAATCACTGCATGCCTATTAGTCTCTGTAATACTGTCTATAAAGTTATCTAAAAAATAATCGCAAACAGCTTGAAGCCAGTTCTTCCTAAGCTCATCAATCATTTCCAAGGAGCATTTGTGGAGGGAAGATCGATTCAAGATAACACCGTTATAGCTCATGAGATTTTCCATACATTCCATAAACAAAAAGGCAAGAAAGGACTTATGGCTCTTAAACTAGATATGGAGAAAGCTTATGATAAATTAAACTTGAAATATATTAAGGCAATGCTGATTAAATTTGGATTTCACGAAACTTGGATTAGCTGGGTTACGAAATGCATATCAACTACCTCCTTCTCTGCCTTGATCAATAACACTCTTGGCCCTCAATTCAAACCTAATAGAGGAATCAGACTGAGTGATCCCCTAGCCCCCTATTTTCGTATGAGTAATGGAAGGATTATCTAGGGAATTACATAAGGAAGCACTTCTTGAGTATGCATTAATCGGCATTAAACTGGCTAAAAATGGCACCTTCATACCTTTCTTAACCTTTGCTGATGATACCATTATATTTGCAAAAGCATCCCATACACGCTTAAATACAATTTAGAACATATTAAATAACTTCTCAAATTTGTTAGGATTAACCATAAACTACAGTAAGAGCTCTCTACAATGCTCTAAAAATGTTAATCCTAATTTGGCAGGGGATTTGGCAGCCCACATGGGTATCCCAGTCTCAAAAACCAATGAAAAATATCTTGGCATCCCTCTTGTCAATGGCGGAATAAAAAATAGTGTCTTTGATGAAGCAATCCAGAATATGAAAAAACAATTCTCAAAATGGAAAGCATCCACCCTTTCTCAAGCAGGCAGAACTGTTCTAATACAATCAAACTTAAGTTCCAAAACAAACTACTTAATGCAAAAATTCCTACTGCCCAAAGGAGATCTTAACCAAATGGACCAAATCAACAGAAACTTCCACTACAAAAAAAAAAAAACAAATTGGCCACCCATGGTAGCAACGGCAGTGCTTTGCCGTGGCCGTTGGGTATCAAAAACACAAATTAGCCATATATGGTAGCAACGGTAGAGTTTTCCGTGGCCATTGGTCGATATTTACCACGGGAGTAGCCACGACTCATTTGCTATCCGCCGAAATTTGCCACGGTTGTGGGCTTCCCGTTGCTAACCCTAACCCTAGTATATAATAATATAAGCTTCCTCCCACTTTATTGCCTGGACAAGCGCTGCTCATTCAGATCTGAAAGCCTTATCTTCTGTTTGCTCCTCATTTCATCCATCTCCCATATCAACTCTCAGCTCCATCCACTTCCGGCCTCGCTCCTTCCTCATCCCTGTTTATCTCCGTCCTCCATTGAAGACCACTGGAAGCTCTCCCTTCGATTGTTTTTCCGAAGAACTCAAAATTCCTCATCTCCACATCTCAGTTTGTTTTCTCCCTAATCTCTCTCTCTCTGTCGTATTTTCTGTTTGCATCTGACCTCCTCACCGCCATTTCAACACCTTGGAAGAGAAGGGCCGAAGAACCGTAGACGAGTGTTTCGCTATTTCACTCCTCCGTCAAACTACCACTTCCCGGCTCCTCAGTAAACCGGCGGTGCGAACTTCTCCGTCCCACTACTCCACCGTTGAGTCACTGCCCTTCCACAGTTCCACGGCCCACGACATCTTCTAGCCCACACAGCTCGGCTCCAATTCGAACTTCACAGATGAGCAAATTTCTATTTTTGTGAGTTCGTAGGTTTAATTTGATATTCTGTTTCTGAATTTGTGAGTTTTTAAAGTTCAATTTGGGGTTATTACAATGGATTTGTGACTAGAATTTGTGAATATGATAATCAATTTTATCAAATTTCGAATAGGGTTTGTCATTTTTTTTATGGTGAAGTTAGGGTTTGTTATTTTGTGAATTGAATTTGTGTTTTGTGAAATTTTTATGGGCGTATACATGGAAAATTTTCAAATGACGGTCTGGTGCTTCTATAGTTATTGAAGAAGATTTCTTGGAAGCTAAACCACGAAAAGGCCTTTGATCAAACTCTTAGAGTTATGTAAGTTTATGTAGTGGGGTCCTGTATTTAAATGATCAAGCTTTTCCTTAATGTTTAGTATTGCATCTCCATTTTTAAATGGTATTTTTCTATATCTGTTTCCAGAAAGAGGGAAGTGAACTAAAAAAGTTCTTAAATTTTCTATTTTAATGTGATATGTTTTCTATTTTAACCATTTCTTTAGTAGTCATCAGTCATAATTTGTATATCTACATGCCCTTGAACAATTTTAGTTGAAGCAAGTCCTCTTTAAGGTTGTATATTAATTAGGTAACATGATTTAACATTTAAAGATTAGCCGTTAACAGCTTAATGTTGTCTTTTCTTCTCATTTGACCTATTTAGTATATCCACTAGACAACAAACAGAAAAATAATTAGTCTTTTCTTTTTTTCTGACTCTTTAGAAAGATGAATGTATCGCACAAGAAGACCATCATTTACGAGGGAGGACTTCCTAGCATCATCTGTTTTGTAAAGCGAAACAACAAGGATGCCATTGTGTATGGAGACTTTTCATTCTTTTTCCGTGCAATCACTATACTTATTTGTTCTTCTATTTATTTCTAATGACTTTGAGCTTTTTAGACCAAAGATGTTGGGGATCTCATCTCTTGGAAATCTGAAGTTTCCATGCAGCTGGATACCATTCCAAACGATAATGCCATTGCCAGGTTCGTCTGACTCTTCTCCTCTTTATTTTTCAAGTTCAGTTGATATTCCATTGCACTACTTTGTTGATATTCTATTTTGTGCGTAGCCCCATTTTCTTTTACATTTTTGCAACTGTATTCTTCCTTCGAATTTTTTTTCTGTCTCATCTCTTCTACTCTGATCAGCTGCACTATTGTGTTTTGCTGTTTCACTCTCTCTTTGTACAACCTCACCTCTTGTGCATATTTCAGATTTACTGTCACAAATTCAGGCAACCTCTTTAAAGCGGTCCCAATACTAATTTCTATTTACACTAGCTAGCCATTATCAACTATGGTTCTCACCCTATCAATGCTCAAATGACCTTGTTGCATTCTCACATGATCCTCTTGTTGTCGCACAGACTTGTTACCCATTTTATTTTCATGCAAAATCATCTTTTGTTGCACCATATCTGTCATAATCTTCCTTCTTTCACAGTGGTACAATAGTAAACCTCTGTTACCATTTCTCTGTTTTTTACAGCTTGCCGCAGTTGAGTTTCTCGAGAAACTACTTTCCGAAGAGAAACTTAAGAACGTCTTGCAGCATGTGGTTCATAAGGTTTTCCGTATGGTATGTCTCCGTCCTTTTGATTTCTTCTCTTGATTATCAATGCTTGATTTTTCTTTATACATCTTCTGCCTGCAGAGCAAGGAAAATAGCGAAGGAAGAAATGCGAGCATACGCATCAGGTAGGGCACCACCACCTACATCCTTCAGTTTAGGTAATTTACCAAGGTTGTACTTTACTTTCTTGAGCTCTTGAACCCTTTTCTTATTGAATTTAAAAAAAATTGGATTCCATTTTAAATACAGAGGGTCTGCTGGATTTTGACTATTCAAGGGGTAGAAACTACCGTTCTTCTTTCGGTAATCCACTTTCCAATAATTTTACATGCTGGATTTTGACTGTTTTGTTTAATTTTCAACCATTAAACTTTTGAGGCTGGAATGGGTTTAGCTGTTTTGCTTCAGTCCAAATGTTAGGATAGTGACCCATTAAAAATAATTCTTCGCATTTTCTTTAACATTTAGATAGGATCGCTTGTCCAAGCTCCTAAATAATGGAATTTAAGTCTGGTTTAGTCTAAAAATATGAGTGTGCTTCTAGTCCCTTTGAGAATCTGGAAAGGGAGCATGCAGTGAATTAGCATCAATCTTTATAGTCTGAAACTCAAATCCTAAATGAAAATCCAGTCTGAAACTTTTCTTTTCAATAACTTGTGATAAATGAATGGAAATAAAAACCTGTTTTTCTCGTAAATGCACATAGAACCTAATTCAGGGGGCAAAATGGCTAAAGGCTTAAAAAGAAGCAATGGGTGGCTAATAAAAGCATGTGTAAAATCTGTTTTGCACATGTAGAGCTTACCCTTTCAGTGAATGTGATAAAAAAAATCAAATATAATATAACCTTTCCAATTATCTAATTCAGATAAAAATACATGCTTGAATGAACATTATAGCTTATTTTTTTCTCTGTTTTCTTCTGTTGTAATTCTATTAGATACTTTGAGTAACATTGTGGGAGCTTAAATAGTGTACCAGCGACCTTATTCATTCTTCCCGACCTCTGTTGGATCTCTTCGCTCTTTCAATCTTCCTCTCCGAAAAAGACCGATGTCATCTCTTTCTCCCCTCACCAGCGACCTTATTCATTCTTCTCTCCACTGCGCTCATCCTTACCTCAACACCATCTCAGCTTTTTTTGCCGCCTCCATGCCGGCCTGAACCCTTCACTCTCATCAAAGTTATTTCATTATAGATGAGAGGACAATAGCTCATACATAATGGCTGAATTCAGAAATTAATAATGTCTGAATTTTCTTCTTTGGTGAGTTACCTTTATATTCTCATCATCTGTACTTGTCACCACATAATGGATGAATTTTGTACTTTCTATAGTTGCTCTGATGTGAGGTGTAGTTGATGTGGAGGGAGTATAAGAGATAGATGGTGTTCATATGTTGTCTATATTTGTAGTCAAGATTCATAAGTGAAATTCGTAATTTTCTAATGCACTAATTTCTTCCTAGTCCATATTCTAGGATCAAGAGATAAATATAATACCTGAAGTTGTGAGTCAACTAATTTGTGACTTTTTAGATTTTCGGTACTAAATTTGTTTTACAAGCATTTCCTCCTCTGTTTGTATGGAGTTGTGGCACTTGGCTTAGTTCTTGCTGGCAGAATGAAAGAACTTAAAGTTGTATATATTCTAACATGTATATGTGATCAATGCTTGAAATTAGTATTTCAATACCGTAAGTCCGTAACAATCTTTATAATTGCATTTAAGGGGTTTAAAATGTGTGTTTTTGGTACAGTTTATTATGTTGTTCAGAATTCATTCAGAGACTTAGCTCCACATGTTGTACAGGTGAGTGATCGAAATCACTCTTTTCTCCAATTTTCTCCATCTTTTGGTTTCACCTGTTACAATTTATTATCATATAAAATTATAAATGGATGAAAGTAGTATTGCCATCATCTATATTTCTAGGCTACTGATTATTATTTTTAAGAAAAAACAAAAATGATGTGTTTATGAAGTATTGAAGGTTAGGATTTGCTTTTCTGCAGTGATTCAAGAGTTAAGCTTGTTGGAACTCTTAAAAAGGGATAGAAGGATTGATAAATGGCATAAGGGTTAATAGAGATCTTGTAATGTATTCAGGGAATTATCTAGCCTTTTTTATAAAAAAAAAATATGTGCTAGCTGAAATCCGTTTTTTCTTTTGTAGGGGTCTTACCGAAGTATTTCAGCTCTGACTGGTCAGTGGCCCAGTTTTGGTTAACTGAAGGTACTCAGTATGTTGTTGCATTTGGCAATCAGAAAAATATGGTGGTAATAAGGTTAGTATATATAAAGCCAATAAGATGCAATTTACATGCAAGTTGAAGTGATTATTTTCTGTTGAGCTTCTAAATATTTTTGTGTATGATTTTGCAGATTAGTAGCCAAGAGGCTAGCCTTGTTGCAAGATGAAGAAGAGTATATGGCCATGCTCATGATTTTCATATCAATTCTATTTCAAATAACAGGTCGACTTTTTTGCTTGTATGCCATCGTAGATGCTTATCCATAAGGGTTTTATTTTTAGCTTTGTCAGAACTTCTGGGCTCTATTATGATTTTTTTTTGCCGTGATGGAGAAACTTTCATTTCAGCTAACGATCTACGAATTAACCTTTGGAATTTGAGTTGCTGGCTGCTGTAGCTGGAAAGTTGCTTAAATAGCTCATCTGCTTCGAGCAATGCTGCTGCAGGGTAATCACGACATCAGAGATGTATTTAGAATAGATTAGCTTAATGTGATTTCATTCTCTAGTAGATTAGCTTAATTGTTTAATTTTGCATTTACAATTTTACTGTTCAGCTGCTAGAGGGATGTATTTAAAATAGAATTTATGGTGTATTATTTTTTTTTTAAATATGGGACTTTTTAGCCCGGGTCTGAAGAATCCGGGCTAAAAAGTAGTGTTTTTTTTTTTAATTCCCAGAAATCATTTAGCAACGGGAACTTGCCGTGGCTAGCACTTTAGCCACGGCTATAGCCGTCGCTAATCTCTTTTGCCACCCCATGTTTCCCCACTGCTTGTTTCCCGTGGCTACAGCCGTGGCTAATACCCTTTGGCCACGGCAAATGGACTTTTAGCCACGGCCAATAGCCGTTGCTAATATCTTTTTTTTTTGTAGTGTAATTCTTTTGAAATAAATCACCAGCAGATAAATACATCCCTCTGATCAGCTGGGATACCATTTGCAAAAGTAAATCGCTTGGAGGCCTAGGTCTTAAAAAAGCAGAGGAATTAAACATCGCCCTTGAAATGAAACTTCTTTGGAAAATATACAAGAATGAAAATAGCATATGGGTACAAATCATAAAGGAAAAATACCTCCAACAAGAAAACATAAGGAGCCTCAACAAAAAAGATACTTCATGGCAATTCGTAAGGGTCCTCACTTTAAGTAAAAAAATTTGAAGAAGGACTCCTTTGGGTTGTTGGTAATGGCTCAGCCATAAACGTATGTGAAAACAACTGGATCCCATCGATCAGCCTTAAAGACTACAAAGGTACAAACGATCCTAACATGACAGTTGAAGCTCTTATCAGTGACAAGAAGCTATGGAAGGAAGATGTATTAAGACATACCTTCCCCCAAGGAGTCATCGACAATATTCTGCAGTTAAAAATCCACCAGTGGCAGGCTCAAGATAACCTGATTTGGAGTCCCGACCCAAAAGGTAATTTCACTACTAGGTCGGTGAAGAAAATTCTAGCCACACAACCCCAAAAACATAATTCACAAAGCTGGATTTGGAAGCTTAAGGTCCCCCCTCGCATCAAAAACCTCCTTTGGAAGATCAAGATTGATGGTCTTCCAACGACTGACAGACTTAACAGGTATGTTAACAGAGTTTCTAGCCAATGCTCTCTTTGTGGTCATGCAAATGAAGACGCTGCTCATCTTTTCACTAAATGTGCCTTTAAAAGGGAAGTCATAGCCCAATATGAAAAGAAATCAGGTCTGTACTTCCATGACCTTAATCTCCATGGCCCGCTGAATGAAAATCTGTGTAGAATCAAAGCTTCTAACATTAAATTTACTGATCTAGCTTTTATATGGAAGTTAATTTGGAATGTTAGGAATGACAAAAATTTTAGGTCTAAAGATCCAATTGGAACCTCCGCACTTATCCAGATGGTGAACCAGAGCATCACGGATTGGACTAAGGAAGAGCAACACAACACAAAACAACAGTCAAATGCTACAAGAAGGGTGATAACCAAATGGACCAGACCTCCTAGGACTATCTACAAGATTAATGTAGATGGTTATTTTACCCACTTTGGCAAAATCCATATTAGGGGAATCATTCGTGATTCTGAAGGAAATATCATTGATATTTTTTTCTAAAGAATCTAATGTTGGGTCAGAAATCCAAACAGAAGCCTCTGCCATGATTTTAGGTCTTCAACGAGCAAGACAGAAGGGACTAAGGAAAATTATTCTGGAAAGTGATAATCAAATTCTGGTAAAAGCAACCAACAGAGAACAGTCGCCCAAATGGGAAGTTCAACATCAAATTGAAGAAATCCAAAGGCTTACAACTGATTTTTTATTAGTGGAGATCCGGCATATATTTAGAGAAGTAAACCATACTGTGGACTATATAGTTAAATCAGGTGTAATTTGTAACTTACCCTCTATTCTCTACCATAGGGATCTATGTAAAATCATCCTTCAGGATGATCCAGGAGTTAGATTGCTTTATTAGCAACGGCTCCTAATGTTTGCCTACTGTAAAAAAAAAACATGTTTTATTTATTTGTTTTTGTTTTTCAATTTATTTTTGGCAAGAGAGATAAGGAAGTCAAACTATAGGAAAACTGAATACTATTTTAAAGCAAATAATAAATATATGTGAAGCGAAACCCTCAAACGTCTCACGTACCCAAGTATTCCTAACACTCGGTCTCAGCCTTCTAATTAAGCATCTCACTTAGAAGAACTCAATCTTTTGCCCTCACGCCTCACCAAGTGTTGGTCTGGAGTATTTCTCCGGTCACAAAACACTCTTCGTGTAGCTCTTCCTCCCTAAAATGAAAACAAACGAGCAATCTATATAGAACTAGCTAGTAATAACAAAAATCGAAGTTTCATGCATTCATGTAGTAATCAATTCAAGGAATTTCAGCAGTCATTTAATTTCTTCCTCTTCTTGCCTTGAATTAGCTTCGAAAGATAAAATACCCGACACATTCAGAATGAGATGATTGAAAAGAATAGAGAATTCGAATATGGGTATCTTCAAGACCAATTTAATTGACGAAAGTGTTTAACAAGAAAGTTTCATTCCTTGAAAAGAGCTTTCTAACAAGTATTGATTCACACTAATCAGATACATACAATCTCCAAATGAGCCAAAATAATGAAGGGTACGTGAAGAGATTGATAGCTCTTTGGTGGTGCGCGGTTCCCGGATCAGATCAGATTCCCGATGGCTCCTTCCCGGATCACAATCCTTCCCGAATCGACAGATCAATCAGAACTCAACCAAACTGATCGACCCGGTCGGCCGGTCCCCAAGACTAGTAGAGTACTAGCTGCTAAGCATTAACAGAGAAGCTGATGGATCGATGAAACATAAAGACAAATGCAGCGAATTGAATATGAGCGGTTGGGTTGGATTTCAAAGAGATTTGAAAACAATGTCAATTTGTCATTGGGAGAAGTCATGCCTAAACGCAGTAGCTATTAATATGCTAAAATTAATGGGCCGTTAAAAGTCATGCCTAAATGGACTCCATCCAAAAATATGGTGTGCGTGTTTTCACATTTAATGAATGTTTAGGATCTCAATCTCCAACGCCTACCCCAATAAATCTCTAAAATAGATAATAAAATACTCCATCCGATTCAAAAAGATTGTCGTTTGACTTTTTAACACGTATTTTAAGAAGCTAAAAACTATATAAAATATCAACTTTTTTTAAATTAATTTTTTACAACTTAATATTTGTTGGTAATAAGTATTAGATTTTAAAAAAATAATAATAAAAAGTTAATATATTATATAGTTTTTAGCTCCTTAAAATACGTGTTAAAAAGTCAAACGACAATATTTTTGGATCGGAGGTAGTAGTAAAATCTCTAAAAAATTTACACCACAACTCCAACCGATTATCTAATATATAAATTGCTACATTTATTATACACTATAATAGATGCATAAATTCATAATTTAATAAATAAAATTCCAATAACTTCATTAAAACAATAGGCAACCACCAATAAACAAATAGGTATACATTGAGCTCAAAATGGAGACCCCAAAAAAACCCAAAAGTGAAAGCGAGTACGCGCGGTACCACGCGCCCCCAAATACCCCTACCCTCACCCTCCCCAAATTGAATGAGCGAAATCAACCCAGAAAATCTCACAAATCCTCTGCAAAACACATCCCAATCTCACTTATGAGCATAAACTGGTGTCGTCCCATTGATTCCAAACACCTTTGGTTCTGGATTTGGCACAAAACTTGGATCCGGGGCGGGGTTAGGGGCTATACTCGCTTTCTAGGGTTTCTCCTTCTCTGTTCGTTCACTTCAAGCTTATGGCGATTTCTCACAGTAATCATAGCTTCAAGCAGGGGGAACCCCTCCCCCCCCCCCCCCCACTCTCGCTGGCGGCTTTGGCCGATTGGCCTTGTCTCATGGGAGTCTGACTCGGCTTCCCGATCTCAGAGAACTCCATCTCCGAAGACGTCTGTTCACATCTAATAATCTGATGGGCAAAACTCCTAATCATTATAAGTTTGGCTTCAACCTTTCTTGTCTTGCTACTATGGTGAGCAATAAACCACTCAAAGGGAAGGGGGGCCTCAATGGGGCTCCACCGACACCCATGGATACTCAACTCACTGGGAAGCCTTCGGTGACACCCAAATACCCAATACCCCATCCAAATCACTGCATAGTGATAAGGGTAAAGCAAAACTTGATCTTGAACACCTGGACACCCAATCTGATCTACAGGGTTGCTCTCTTGACTCACTTATTAGGAATCACATGCTCACTCGGATCGCTGCATACAAAACTGTTGCACTGGCCTCCGTGATGTTGATGTCGATAGCACTCAAATTACCATGTGTAAGTATCCTCAACATTACCTTACTCACATATAGAATTCTCTTTATTTTTTATCTTGCTGGTGGTTTGTTCTCCCTTACATCCGGGGCCTCCTCAGTGAGTAATCCCCTCAAACAACCCAATCTGGAACCTACTTCCATAAAACTTAAGATCAACTTCTCCGTAGCTCTCAATAATTCAACTCTCTGTATCCAACACCTAGACCTTCTGTTTGCTTATGTGCTTAAAAGATACATATTTTGCTATCTGAATTGGTTTTTCACTCTTGAACATTACCATATGATTACTCTTATTTTTTGGATCATCCATTCTTGTATTTGTCTTGCTTTTCCTTGTCCTATTACAAGGAAGCTTAGGAAGCCAATACTACAAGTTAGGAAGAAGCTAATCAGGACCAAGAGGTGTAACAAGCAGATTAGCTTCTTCCTAACTTATACCAAGGTCTATAAAACTTCATATCAAGTAAAGCTCATCTTACATGCTATGAAAATCTGGGGTGAACTCACCACTACACTATCTTTAAGAAACAACAACTATAACCTTACCAATACTTGCACTAACACTGCTCGAGGGAATTGCTCTCCTGAGATTTTGCTTCCTCACTGTCATTTGCCGATTTACACTGGTGGACCAACACTCATTGAATCAATAAAAAGAAAAGACTACATCATGGAACCAACCAAGCTGAACTCCACACATAGTAGCTCCTTGAGACAAACAGAGATACTGATCTACAACACATCATGAAGGAAATCTTAAAATGTGAATTGGATATTTCCACTTCCAGCCTACTTGTTTACTGTAAAGTAACCTCAAATCTACCTATCAGCACCTATTTCGACGAGTCTATATATCCTTTGGTTTAGTTGCTTCAACTATATACCTTTGAACATGGATTGAACACTTGTAGAACAAATCAATTGAAATACGTGAATGCCATGCAATGCTATGGCCACAAAAGCGACTTAAACTATAACCCATCAAGCAGTTTGACAGAAACTAGAACATTTGTTTATATCAAATCAAACTCCACAAATGCATTTAAGGCCTTGACTTTTTGTGATCAGCTGCATAAAATGATTAATTTATTTAGTTGCTACGAAATTCAAATTCATCACAAAATAACCCTCCTAAATATTGCTAATTACCTGCATAAATTTCATATTAGATTACCTATAAGTGACCTCACCTTTAATTTTATTACCTTTAAGCTGTTTCTCACATCAGCTTGTATTGGGATTTGGCATTTTCCACCCAACCACTATTCTAAATTCTATCTCCAACCGTTAGAAATTATACATAAATCATTTAATTTACTAAACTATATGGAGGAGCACTTAGCTTCACTCGTATCATTTAAAAATAAGCACCTAAACGCCACTCACATGATAGATTTTAAGAATACTATGTATAAACAAATTAGCACAAAACCCACGAGTAGATGCACTACACAGATCTTATGTATCAAACAATTGATGACTCTCAAAACAAGAATTACCAATTCTCTCAAAGATAGTTACTATGAAATTTAGTTATTGGAATGTCAGGGGACTAAATAGAAGAAATGTTTGAACCCACATTGAATCGACAAGCAAAACAAATCACATCAAAATACTAATGTTAGCTGAAACAAAGTTACAAAATCCACCACCGGAAAATTGCTGGAAAAAACCGGGTTTCGATAGAATGCATTTTTGTCCCTCTTTAGGGCTTTCTGGTGGCATTTGCCTTCTGTGGAAGGAAGCCCAGCTCCATATGGAGTGACTATAGAAATTACACAAACAACTCGATTGGAGTGACTATAGAAATTTTATTTGTTTATGCACCTCCACATGAAAATGAAAAAGAGGGTTTTTGGTCCTCCCTATCGGAGACGATACAAAAAATAAAGCACCCAATAGTGATTATTGGTGATCTAAATGAGATTCTCGAACCTGATGACAAAATGGGTGGTTTAATACCAAATGCAAACCGATTTCGAAGACTAAATGAAATCATTACAACTCAGAACTTGCTTGATGCACCAACGACAGGCAACAAATTCACATGGAGAAAACGACCCCAGGGAGTGGATAACATCTATGAAAAACTTGACAAAGCTCTTGTTAGCTTTCAGTTACTACAACAATTTCCGAATCTGCACACAAAGAATCATGCCTTCTTCAAATCTGATCACGCGCAAATCACACTGGACTTAATGGATAATCAGAAGCCTAAGCTACAGCCTTTCAAATCTGAAATGGCTTGGACCAGTAGATCTAATTATGAAACCCTTGTTAAGCAAGCATGGAGATTTGATACCCCGGGATCCCAAATGTTTAAACTAACAAAAAAACTACCGGAAGTAAAGAAAAAAAGAAAAGCATGGAGTAAAGTCACTTTTGGGAATATATTCCGGCAAATTGACCAAGTAGAGATAGAACTACAAGAGCTACAATCAAAATTATATAACTGCTATAACACTCACATAGAAAACAAAATAAAAAGGTTGTCGACTAAGCATGCTTCTCTACTAGCCTACCAGATGAAATACTAGGGTCAAAGGGCTAAAAGGAAACATGTAAAATCAATTGATACGAACACAAGATATTTCCACAAAATTGCTACAGGAAGACGGAATAAAAACATCATAAAATCAATTCAATCAGCCGCCGGGGTCACTTTAACATCCGAAAAAGATATAAGGGAGATCATTAGAAATGACTTTTTAAAGCGTTATTCCCAACAACCTCGAGATCAACACCCAAGTAATATACTAAATAACATAAAAAAGGAAATCACTAACGAGGATAACGAATGGCTTACACGCCCGATCACAAATTCAGAAATCAAAAAGGCGGTGTTCAGCATGGCAGATGATAAATCACCAGGGCCTGATGGGTTCCCAGCGGGCTTCTTCAAAAGATATTGGCATATTATTGAACCAACTGTCATCAAGGCAGTAAAAGGATTCTTTCTTAGTGGGAGGATTCTCAAACAAACAAACCATACTTTCATCACACTCATACCTAAATGCGAAAACCCAACAACCACGTCTCATTATAGACCAATTAGCCTATGTTCTACCACATATAAGATTATTTCCAAAGTTATTGCTACTAGACTGAAAAAACTAATCCCGAAATTAATTAACCCCCTACAAAGGGCCTTTACATCGGGTAGGGCCATACAAGATAATATTCTAATAGCTAACGAGATCTTTCACTCCTTTTCAAAAAAGAAAGGAACCAAGGGATGGATGACAGTAAAATTAGACATGGAAAAAGCTTTTGACCTAGTGGATTGGAAATTCTTGATTACAGTACTAGACAAGTTCGGCTTCTCACCCCGATTCTCGGGTTGGATCAAGGAATGCATAACCACGGTTACATACTCGATACTGGTTAACAATGAGCCCACAGAACTAATTAACCCACAAAGAGGATTGCGACAAGGGGACCCGCTATCACCATATCTATTCCTTATACTATCTGAAATCCTGGGTAGAGGCTTACAAGCTGTATCTGCGAATTCTAGGAGTCACCTGGGAATACAAATTACACGTAACGGAACAAGAATTCCTTACTTGGCTTTTGCAGACGACATTGTAATTTTTGCCTCTGCAACATAGACAGCTTGTCATCAGATTAATAAAATTCTTACAGAATACTCATCGATCTCAGGTCAAAGAGTAAATAGACATAAATCACAATTTCAAACATCAATAAATGTGGAAAGAGACCAAAAAGAACTTATCGGCAACGAATTATAAATTACTTACACAACAAACCTAGGAAACTATCTTGGTTGTCCGGTCATTAGTGGACGCACAACTAAAGCAGATTTTGAAGAATTAATAAACTCGACTAGAGTTCAGCTACAGCGTTCGAAGGCTAATGGCCTTTCCCAAGCCGGTCATTGCACCCTGATTAAGACTACCTTATCTGCAAAACCACTACATCTAATGCAGTGCTTCTTATTACCAAAATCAGTACACACAGAACTTGACAAAATAAATAGAAACTTTCTCTGGAACAAAGGACCTAAGCACAAGCCATTAATCAGCTGGTTTGAGATCTGTAAATCAAAATCCAATGGTGGTTTAGGTCTCCGAACATCTAAAGATATGAACAAAGCCTTACAGCTTAAACTGCTATGGAAAATCTTAGCAGAACCGAATAATCCTTGGGTGGCTCTAATCAAGGAGAAATACCTAAAACAAAAAGAACTTCTACACTATGATCGAAAGGGATCAACTTCCTGGCAATGGACTCAGTTGACTAAATTAATCCCTTTATTCAAGCAAGGAATTCGTTGGTCAATTGGAAATGGACAGAACATCAACTTCTGGTTAGATCATTGGACGGGTGACGCACCTCTTATTACTTTGGTGCCTCATCCCCATCGAATAGAAACTACCACAATAGTAAACTAGTTTTTAAAAGATGACAAGACTTGAGACTGGGAAAATTTGAATAGACTGACTGTTTACAACTTATCAATAGAAACAATTGAAAACATCAAATTGGCACCAATACCCAAAAACATACATATGGATAGGCTATATTGGAAATGGAGCAGAAATGACTGGTTCTCTACCAAATCAGCTATAGACATGATGGGTAGTCTAAAACAACACCAAAAATCATGCATGAGATGGATTTGGGACCTGGATATACCACCAAAGATCAAAACCTTTCTTTGGAAGATCTCAAAAAACGGCTTACCCACTACTTCTAAACTTGCATCAAGACGAATAGGAATCCCGACCAACTGTCCGCAATGTGACTCCTATTTTGAGGACATCCCTCACCTACTTTAGGGATGTCCTATTTCAAGAGACACCATACTCGCAATTGATCCAGTGTTGTACAGGAAAACCACCGATGCCTTTTGGGAAGGCTCTACCCTCAATGACATACTACAAGATATTAAGAATAACATAGGCAAGAATCGCTTCTCTACTCTGGCCTTTGCCTGGTGGGGAATTTGGTACTTTAGGAACAAGACACTATTTGACGATATGCACCCGGATGTGAGATGCATTAAATCTTTCATCACTGATCAAATTTCCCTATGGAAATCCATAAAAAATATTGAAGAACCAGACAACAATCAAACCACACAATCAACCACCGCAACAACACCAAAAAGAAGGAAGACAACAAAATGGAAACCCCCATCGAATGGAAAACATAAACTTAATTTTGACGGGGCTCTCGCGCCGTCGGGTTCTGGCTCCTTTGGCTTTATAATCAGGAACCATTTGGGAACCCCGATCTTCTTCGGCTATGGTCCTTGCCCGATTCCGTCTGTTATGGGAGCTGAAAGCTTTGGGGCTTGGCAAGGTATCATAGCCGCATTAGAACTACAAATAACCGACTTGGAAATTGAGGGTGACAACCTAACCGTTATCAACAGCTTAAAAGGTCTTGGGAAACCTACATGAGACTTCGAAATGATTGTCTCGGACAGTCTAGTCTCGTTAGGTTTCTTCTCTTCTGTCGAGATTCGTCATGTCTATCGCGAGGCAAACCGAGTTGCGGACCGCCTAACGCATCTGAACTTTGCCATGCACAGTCATATTAGCCCTGACGATTCTTTTCTCTGCTCTCTCATCCGTATGGATGCCCTTGGCTCTTAGGGTCCCCCTAAAGCCAAATTATTTCCGGTTCAAAAAAAAAAAATAGGTATACATTGAAAGGGGTGAACGCATTAAATTTTACAGATTCTAACCCTTCCTGTATATTTAGAGATTTTTTCCATCTCTCCATCAATTTCTCTATTTTAGAGATGGGTTTAGAGAAGCTGTTGGGGACAAAAAATGATCTTTTTCTCTAAAATCTCTCATTTTCTCTATTTTAGAGAAGCTGTTGGGCTTGTTCTAAGTACCATGCTCTACAACTCTAGCGTTCAATACATCCATATGATCAATCAATTATCTCGCCATGACCTGGCTCATGGAAGTGATAAGTACACTTGGACAATAGTGGGTTGATCCTTCCGGCCCGTCCCATCCTCCCACATAAATAGGTGTGTATGGAAAACAGCTGAGGCCCAAATAACCCGCTAAGTCCGCCCCACTCCCACAACTAGATTGGAACTGAGAATATAGATTTACTCGTTGCGGACTCCTATGCATAAACGCAATGTTTATAAAAATAAAAATAAATAAATAATCATATTATATATAATATACACTGCCCTTTATATTACTAAGTTACTTTAAGCAAAAGTTTGAAAGTTATAGTATAGTACAATTCATGACCCTATCCTTATACAAATTTGTAAAGGCCTCGAATTTTAAAATAATAATTTTAAAATAAATAAAATAAAATGTAATTAAGTTGGGAATTCAGATATTTTGAAATTTCTCGTCCACAGTATAATAATCTTATTTTAAAATCCTTAAAGCGGATTCCGATCCAATTTCGAACTTTTAGAGATAAATTCTGCCTTTTCGCCCGGGAATGAAAATATCTTCGGATGTCGGTATCCTCTTGATTTTGAAACATTATTTTGATCGAGTCAAGATAAGGTCAAGAGAGCGAGTTTCGGGATTTACTTTTTAGGTGTTTTGATTTTATTCAGTGAGACCACAATTGTCTTTCCCTTTGTCTTTTTCGGATTAGCACCAGCAACAGTCCTCTGCTTGTGGTTCTCTGCCATTCGCAGCTGCACCCACCCTGCTCCAGCTTACCCCTTATCGATTATAGGCAAACCATCACCTTCTCTCATCCTTTCCTCAAGGCTTTGTTTCCCTTTTTTTTTGCAAGAAGCCAAACACCCCAGCAATTGCAATGTCTTGTTGCTCCCACCTATTACACCAGCAACTCCCTATGCCTTTGACCGATTCAAAAGCCACTCCTCTTCTCCATTGTTTTCAAACCCATCTCCCCTCATTATTTTATTTCAAGTATCCAGCCTTCCCACATTTCTCCTCTTCATCCCTTTCCTTTGTTCTCTGCCCTTCATTTCCTCCCCCTTTGGAGACCCAAACAACAACCCACCAAAACACATTCCTTTCCTTTCCTGATCTTCACAACCACTCCCCTGGGCTCCTTGTCACACCACCCCGCCGCCACCAACAGCCTAAGCCACACACATTCCCTCCGATTTCATCCTTGATTAAAGTTTCAAGCAACCCCTCTTTGTTTAGTTCGAAAACCCCAAGTTGCCACGCACAACAGCACCTTCCTCCTTTTCGGTCCAGATGTAGAAGGCGGGAGCAGCTAGCAGAGCCGCCGGGAGCAGCCCCCGGAGCCACCGTCGACGCCCACTCTTCCCCTCCTCCCATGTTTTTCTGATTTTAGCTTCAAACGACGCAATTCCATCTCCAGTGGAGCCCAATCAAACTCCGATGAGCCCAGTGAGTCGACGGAACCCTTGGTGATCTTAAATTATATGATTACTGCATTGTTGTTCTGCACCGCTAGGTAAGTTCCTAGACCTTACATAGATTGATTCCCATGTGCAAGTAATCATAGGATATACTAGGTGTTGCATATGCATAAGAGCATGCTGTTGTGGGAGGAAATCGAGTTCAAAATATAAGAATATAAATCAAACCAGATCTTGCCCACACAAATAATTAAAAGACTTCCTCCCGATGTAGCAACATGAAGTCAGGATCGATCCTTGAGGAAGCTGGTCAGTGGATCTCAGATAGTGGATGAATCTCACGGACAGAAATCGACTCCAGAGTACTCGACCTCGACCAAGGGTGGTCGACAGGGGCCGGGCACAGTCGAATTCGAGCAGAAGGCGTCGCTGATGTTGGTCAATCTCGAGGAAGCTACTCGACGTCGAGGAGATTTGGTCGACTTCGAGGAACCTTTGTCGATTTCAATTAACCTGTAGAGACAGAAACGAGAGCGATCTTGCTTGATCGAGAATCAGTAGTCGACGTCGACCAAGATTGGTCGAAATCGTGCTGAAACAGTAACGAAACGAAAGCCAAAGTTCGCAAATTTCGCAATAAACAATGTATGAAAGAAAACTTCCAAGACCGGGGTTTGCAACAACGATAACCAAACATGCATAAGGCAAGAATAAGAGAAATAATCATGCAATCACATCAAAGGAATAAGCTTTCACCTTTTCCAACAATTAGACAACTCTCTCAAGAAACCCTAATTGTATCTACCAATTTTATGTTTATAATCCAAGTTGTTAACCTGAATCTCTATTAAATAGGTAATAAACATATAAAAGGCAGTGGATGATCAAAACACAACAAAGGTCGAATCTTTACCTCAAGCACGCTTGGCTATCATTGGGCTCACCCCGACCCTAGAAGTAGGTGGACTACTCGCTCTTCATCATAGGAAAAGACATCAATAATAAAAGGGAAATAACTACTTGCATTAAAATAAAGTAAAGCTTACAACCGATCGAAACCAGACAACTTTCGCTCCCTTTCTCCTACTCGGCCTCCACTCTCTCTCTACTCACTACTTGTGTTCTCTCTAGCTTGGAATGAATGAAAAACTAGCCCCATGAGCTTTATTTATAGGCTTTAATCCTTGCTATCCAAGGTAAGCAAATTCTATCTAACCCTAAAGATATAAATTTAATAAAAGAAACATTTATCTAAAAAGGAAAATATCTAAATCTTCATGTGGTGTATAAATCTTCTCTGCCATAGATAGATCTTGATAGAATCGTGATAGATCCGGCCTTTTCTTTGTGTCCAAGTCATCCACGCGTGCTCGGATTGGCCCAACGGACTCGCGGCCCAAAACTTGCTTGGTCGACATCGACCATTTTTGGTCGACATCGAGTAAATTCCTCGATCTCGGCTTCTCTTCGCGGCTCCTCTAGTTCTCTTCTCCTCGTTGGACTCGAGTAGAGTTTCTATTTTGGTCGACGTCAAGGAAGTTGGTCGACGTTGAGTAAATGTGCCAGCTCTCAGCATTCTGCTATGTTATTGAAACGCACTTTCCCGAGTCCTCGTTTGTAGGATTGACGCATATGGGTATGCGTTGGAAAGCTCTTTTCGAGGGCTACAATTCTCATATAGATATCAAAGCTTGATTCAAAATGATGGATGTCGAAATATGGCCTTTTCTCCAGCTGAACAATCATTAGCTTTTTCATGAGTTTCCTTTAAGCTCTAAAGTGCGTTCGAATTCTGTGAAATTAAACAGAAACTAGTGTAGACTCCAAAATTTGGCAAATAAGCATAAAGTACACAAATTTACTATATTCCCAACCCAGAATACATATGACGATAGAATAAGGAGCTGAAATAAGCATAAAAACATGGCATAAATCATGGACATCAAATCACCCCATACTTAAGCTTGCTTATCCCCAAACAATAACTTCGATGGTAATTCAGGGGAAGAATTAAAAACTCTCAACATTATAGATTCATTCTTATATGTCCCTGTAATCAATTACCATCTTCGAAAAGGTACTAATGCCACAAATCCATACATGTGCAATAAAAACAACATCTACTCACAAAAGAAGGATTATGCAAAAACGTTCATATGTGACAAAGCATTAATAATCAAGAGGACTTTAATTTAAGCTCAATAAGGAGTAGATTGGTAAAATGCTAAAGGTGGGCAATTTTTGGAAATGTGGTGCTAATGATCCGGGGAAATGGAGTACTTTCCAAACTTTCATACCACATTCCTTCTTCTTTTGATTTCTCACCTTTCACTCATTCGGTCATTGCTTTTTTCAATATTATGCTTTTACCTCTCTACCTCAGCACTGCCTTCTCGCGAGTCGCAAACAAGGGTGTCATGAACGGACCCGGATACTTAGTGTTTGGACTCCTCACCCGGTGTCCCATCTCTCCAAACTATTATCTCAGCGAGCAGAGTCGATCTACCTTTATCTCATGAGGTGATCGGATTTTCTTTCACTCATTAAATTTTCCATATTTTTTTCAATTTCCTGCCATACTCCAATAATGATAATAACAACACAATAACCATATAGTAATCTCCATAATGTAACATCATTCTCAACATAATCCCCGGATAGGAAATAAGGTAAAGAATGGGCAATATTTAGATCATGTGGAGCAAATATGAAAATAAGGCATAATATGGCTTTTGGATTCATAAACATAGGTAAGACTAGGATTACAACAATATGAATATTATATGGAAATATAAAGTCCTCCATCCTTTTATCATGCAACATGTCCAAAGCAATATCAAATTTCACCTCCTTTCATGGTTTTGAAGAAAATAATGCACTTCATTGTGACTTCCCTTAACTAGGCAATTTCATGCTATATCTCTAATTAATCTAATTTTACATCGTCGAGTTCAATTAAACTTCCATGACACTATTTCTTTAGACAATTTACAAGCATTGGGAGATGTCTCATAAAACAAACTTTGAGTTTAGCAATTAAGCACAAAAATTAAAAATTCACTCAAAATTCACCATGTAAAACCAAAAACACAAAAAAAAAAAAATAATGATAATGAGCTTTCCCCCCACCCTATACTTAGAATATATAGTGTCCCCACATTATAAAATAATATAAAACAAAGGTAAAGGAAGGAGCTTACTGAATAATGCATCGAAGAGTCAAAACAGGGTCGTCGAGTGGAATGAGGTGGTCGACGCCGAGTAGACTTACTTGACATCGAGTACAGTCGCATTGTCGAGTGGAAGGTGGAAGTCGAGGAAGCTTGGTGGTGGTCGACGTCGAGTAGATCTGGTCTGCTCGATCTTCCTATTGGTCGATCTCGACTTGGCCTTCGTCGATTTCGATTGGTCTGTCAGAGACTTCACCTACTCTCTTCGCGATCCTTTATGCTTTTCGACCTAAAAATTGTTAGTTGTTGCACAAAGACAAGACTTTACACATGAAACATTCAAAACCAAAACCAAAACAAAAACCAAAAGTTTCAAAGTCCAAAAATTTAAAAGTTTTATGTACATGCTCTAGATTTTAGAGTCGCTAGGCCGAGTTCTTCGTTTGTGATCAAGAACCCTCAATATGGGGCCCTCTTGTGCTTGGTCCTTCTCTTGGATCATCTAGGTCCTGATTGTAGTAGGCAAGCTCCGCTGATAGATGGTCGTTCGCATAGAGTCCTCTGCCTTCCTTCTTCCTCTTTCCAGCTCTAATCTTGTGCAGGTTAGCTTGCCACGGGGCCTTATCTCCTCTAAAATTCTTATTAAATTGATTAATGGACGGAGGAGAGCTTGAAGTCATACCTGAACTTACCTTTTCGTGCCCAAAATAGAAATCTTTTGGCTGAGGGTTGGTCGACGTCGAGTAGAAGTGGTCGACGTCGAGTATAGGGACCCCATACATAGGCTTTTGGCAAGTCTGGTGCTTAACAGGAGAAGTCGACATCGAGTGGGCTTGGTCGAAGTCGAGAAGGTTGGTCGACGTCGAGCCACTTTGGTCGATGTCGAGCACTTTTTGGCGCTTTCCTCCGTTGTTATTTGCTTGCCCCCGTGGTTGCTTATGCTCTTCACCTCCAGCCATGGAATTTCCTCCTTTTTAGGACCAAAAGAGAAATCTAAGACCTCATCGCCTATCCTGAAGGTGAGCAATCGCTTTCTGACGCTGATCTTGGCATCTGTGGTAGCTAGAAAAGGTCTACCAAGAATGATAGGGCAAGTAGGATCTTCTGCACAGTCTATAACTAGGAAATCTTCGAGAATATAGAACTTACGAACCTGGACAGGGACATTATCAACCATACCTGTAGGGATGACTACCGTATTGTTTTCCATGAATAGCTTGGCATCCACAGGCTCTATTGATCCTATCTTCACTTTTTGCCAGATTGATAAGGAATGATGCTTACGCTTGCACCTAGATCACAAAATGCCTCATATCTATATTATCCAAATCCCATAGTAAAATAAAACTTACCAGGGTCAGGTCTCTTCTCAGGGAAGTCCATCCTTTTGCAGTCACCGACGATTTCTAAAAGTGATCGCTTGTTGCTAAGGATCTCCTTGATGAACTTGACATATGCAGGCATCTTCTGGAGAGCTTCTGTAAAAGGAACTGAAACATTTAGTTCCTGGAGCATCTTAACAAATCGTTTAAACCTACATGCAGTGAGATCTTTCAGCGCCTTTGAAGGGAAATGAAGCGTCTTTTTTGGAGCTAGAACAGATGTCAGAGGTCTTGTAGAGTCCTCGATGTCGACTGGTGGGTCCTCGACATCGACTCTGTTGTCGTGCAGAAGACTCCTCGAGGTTACGAGTCTGGTCGATATCGGGTAAGTCTGCTCGATGTCGAGTAGTTTGGTCGATGTCGACTGGGCTCTGCTCGACGTCGAGTAGGTTCTCAGCTTCGTCCTTCTCTGCTTCACTCTCTGGCTCACGTAGTTGGTGCTCGCTCCTCAATTTTACAACATCGACTTGTCCGGATTTCTCCTTAGGATTGGGATCTGTATACCCAGGGAGCTTTATGGTTGGTCTTGGGATCTGTTGCGCGAGTTGACCCATTTGGGTCTCCATGTTCTTCTTCCAGATATCCATCTCCCCAAGTCGTGTATTGAGCTCATGGATTTGAGTCTGGATGGTGCTTGTAGATTGCTGATGTTGTGCCTGATTTCTTCTCATCTCATCGAGGATCATCTGTAGATCATCCTTCCGCTGGTCCCTTTCTGGATGTCTTGGAGCTCTATATGGTGGGGGGTTCCTAGGGGCACCTTGGTTCCACTGTGGTTGATGGAACCACTGGTCCCCCATATAGCGATTGGGACCCCCTACGTAAGCTACCTCATCATGAGTTTCTGCCATCCTGACTTGCTCTGTTTGTGGGCACTCTGGAGTGGTGTGCCGTTGTGAGCCACATTCAATGCAGGGTTGGTTGACAGAAAGAAACTTGACTTGCTTGAGGAGCTTGTGATTCTAATCTCTGTAGTACTACTCCTTGACATCTGGATCCATCTCCTTAGGAGGCTCATAGAGGGGCATGGATGAGGCTGGCCTTGCATAGGTGTTTTTCGTCGTAATTCGCAGGAGCCCCTATATGTGTTGTCGAAGTTGGCGAGCCTTTCGATAGTATCCCATGCCTCTGCCGGTGTCTGCGTCAAATACTCATATTGTGTGTATTGATTGATCCTTTCCTTGGCGGCCAGATCAAGAGAATTGTAGAAAATCTTCTGAATGACGTATGGTGGCTGCCCATGAGTGGGGCAGGATCTCAGCAGATCCTTGTACCGATCCCATGCTCGTGCTAGCGGTTCCCCAGGCTTTTGTTTGAAAGCTGTAATCTTTTGTCTAAGGATTGCTGTCTTGGCGGGAGGAAAGAACTTGTTGAGGAACGCATTCCTAACCTCTGCCCATGTTGTTAGGGATCGCGCAGGGAGACCTTCAAGCCATTTAATGCCTGGCTTACAAGAGACCAATGAAAAACTTTCATTTTTACATATTCAAGAGTAGTACCTTCAGCAAGAGATTGGCACATATCAGAAAAAGGAGTAATATGTTCGAGAGGGCATTCATTAAATCTTCCTTGAAAAGCATTATTTTTAATTTCAATAAGGAAGGCAGTGCGAATTTCAAAGTTATTAGCAGGGACTAGAATAGCCGATTCAGGCATGACAAGAGTCGGGTGCATGTAATCCTCAATAGTGGTAGGGTATTGGGCAAGCTCAGCCTCTGCCTGCCTCCTCATCTCAGCTTCCTACTCAATGTCTGCTCTCTCAGCGGCGAGAGCAGCATTGTTGGCTGTCGACACAATTGACTACGGTGGCCTTTGCAAATAATTATCAAATACGCCGTTGACTTTTAATTTCCAAATTCCTCTTGTTGAATCCAAATTCCAATTGAAGGTAGAACAATTGCCGATAACTTAATTAATTAGCAAAGGCTAAATTAACTAAGTCATGTTCAAAACAAGAGCATCTGGAATTCTCAATCACTCAAGGGCCTTCGTGAAACGGGAGGGGTCTCGATCGGCCAGCGGTTGCAACCCACAAGCGAGTTCGAACGTGGTGGGTCGAAGGCGCAGGGACAGCAGCGGCGGAATGGGTAGAGTTGTCGGCAGTGGGTGATGGTGGTGGTGTAGCGGTGGTGTGGGGATGGATCAAGACTAATCTCTTCCAAACGAAGATGAGATTCCGATCTTCAATCAATTCCAACGAGAACCTTTAATTGAACATCCAACGAATTCAGCAGTAAATTAAGTAGCAAGAGAAATTAGGGTTTGACATCGGGGAGGAAAGGGGGAGTCTCAACTCAACGCTCTGCAATCCTCTAAATTTGACGTAAAGATGAAAATTAACCCTAATAGAGTATTTATAGGAAAATACTAATAACCCTAATTAATTAACGAATGAACCTAATTAACTAACGGGCTGGACTTACTATGTAAAGTAAGTCCACACCATTATTAATAAATAATGCTAAAAAGAGAAATGAGTCTTAATAATAAATAGTTTATGTGAACGACGTCGGAAAGGTATCCGACGGAGGCTAAGACGCATCACACGGAGTGTCGGCGAAAGATACTAATAAGCTCAATGATGGTGGTTGCTCCGGTTTAGAAGCGAAGCCTCGACTGATAATGGACGCGGTAGCTCTTGCGATCGCCTTGGCTCTCGCTCTAGTCATTGGTCCGTCAGAACGAACACTCATGGCTTCCTCCTCTTCGTGTATGGTCAATGAGGGAGGTTGGGACATATCATCCTCCTCCCCTTGAGAGGGAAGCGTCCCCGCTTCCTCATCCAAGTACTCAGGATCCTCATATGGCGATAAGTCGGAGACGTTGAATGTAGCATGGACTCCGTAAGAATCTGGCAACTCCAGCTTGTAGGCATTGTCACCAATGGCTTGAATAACTCTAAAGGGGTCGTCGCCTCTGTTGGACAGCTTCGACTTCCTCTTCGATGGGAAACGATCCTTCCTCAAGTGTAACCACACAAGATCACCAGGCTTGAACAGCATCTTCCTGCGACCTTTACTCCGTTGAGTCTCATTCTATGTAGCACGGCGTTCCAGCTGTAGCCGTGTCCTCTCATGGAGTTCCTTGATCATCTGAGCGCGATTTCCAACTTGCAAGTGGTCATCCTTCAATGGCTTAGGCGTCAAGTCCAATGGTGTTAATGGATTCCTGCCATAGACGACCTCAAAAGGAGACAAATTGGTCGATGAATGCATGTACCTGTTATAACAAAACTCCACGGTAGAATGTAAGTCCTCCCAACGCCTGGGGTTGGCGTTGAGCATGGTCCGAAGTAATGCTCCCAATGTCCTACTGGTCACTTCTGTTTGGCTATCTGTTTGGGGATGATAGCTGGTTGAAAACAAGAGTTTTGTACCAAGCTTTCCCCATAGAGTCCTCCAAAATTATCCAACAAATTTAGAGTCTCTATCAGAGACGATGGTATGCGGTATCCCATGGAGACGAACGACATTGTCAAAGAATAGAGTTGCAATCTCAGAGGCACTATTTGTGGTCTTACAAGTCACAAAGTGGGCCATCTTTGAAAACCTATCAACAATGACAAATATGGCATCTCGTCCCCTGCGAGACATCGGCAAACCAACGACAAAGTCCATAGACAAGTCCTCCCACGGGCCTGATGGAATAGGCAATGGCTGGTAAAGGCCATGTGGCTGAGAACTTGCCTTGGCTCGGTGACAGGTGACGCAAGCTCGAACGTAGCGCGTTACCTGCCGTGCCATATAGGGCCAAAAGAAGTGCTCACGTAGAACACCAAGAGTCTTGGAAACACCAAAATGACCTCGACCATCATGTGCTTCCCGGACCAAGAGTAAGCGAATAGAACATGATGGAATGCATAACTTACCGGCCTTAAACATAAAACCATCATGCAAATAGAAATTAGCATGCTCCATATTACTCAAGCAAATGTCTAGAATGGGCTTAAAGAATTCATCAGAAGCATATAAATCACGAATTAAGCCAAATCCTAACACACGTGACTGAACAGATGTAATGAGAACATACCTCATAGACAACGCATCAGCAACAACGTTGTCTTTACCTTTCTTGTGTTGGACGACATAAGGAAAGGTCTCTAGAAATTCCACCCAACGAGCATGTCTCTTACTCAGCAGCGCCTGACTCTTCAGGCAACGTAAGGCGGCATTGTTGCTGTGGATCACAAACTCACGTGGCCAGAGGTAGTGTTGCCACGTTTTCAGCTGTGCACCTGTCAACTTCCCAGAAAAATATGCAATAGGTTGTCGGCCTTGGTGTAAATCACCTCCAATGCCTATGTTAGAAGCATCAACCTCTATCTCTAAAGTCCTAGAAAAATCAGGCAATTGCATCAAAGGTGCATTACACAAAGCATCTTTCAACCTATTAAAAGCAGCATTTAATTTTGGGTTCCATTCAACAACAACATTACGTTTTGTTAAAGCATGCAAATGGGCTGCAATAGTAGAGAAATCCTTAACAAAACGCATATAAAAACCAGCTAACCGAAGGAAAGATCGAACTGGTGTGGCCGTAGTAGGCTGAGGCCACTCACGAATAGCGGCAACCTTCGACTGGTCCATGTGTAAACTCTCTTTGGAGACTACAAACCCCAAGAAGATGGTGGACGGAGCACAAAAGCTACATTTGGCCAGATTGCCATATAGCTGCTGTTCCCGAAGTCTCTCTAACACCAACCTGAGATGCTCAGTATGATCTGCAAGATTGGGTGAGTATACAAGAATATCATCAAAATAAACCACAAGAAACTTACCCAAATAGTCTCTGAAGACGTGATTCATCAGTCTCATAAAGGTCGAGGGGGCATTGGTGAGACCAAATGGCATGACAAGCCACTCATAGAGCCCATACTTGGTCTTGAATGCCGTCTTCCACTCGTCACCTTCTTGCATCCTGATCTGATGGTATCCGCTTCGCAGATCTATCTTAGTGAAGACGCATGCACCATATAGCTCATCCAGCATGTCATCTAATCTCGGAATGGGATGCCTGTAGGGATCTTGCGTTGTAGGGATCTTTGAAGACCATAAGGTTGAGGATGTTGCGTTGATAACCATTGAAGACCATAAGGTTGAGGATGTTGTGTTGTAGGGATCTTTAGGTGATCAACAACCTTTCTGCTGACAAGGTTGCTGCAGCTTCCACTATCAATAATAATGGACAACGCAAGAGGCTCAACCAAGCATCTCGTGTGGAATAAGTTTTCCCTTTAAGACTCATGATTGACCTCTTTCACTGTAAGCACCTTTCGATTTACCAATGACAACATGGTGCCTTCATGAGTAGCTGGAGCATAACAAGCTTCTTCTTCCTCAACATGATCTTGGCTATCATCCGCAACGAGCTCAGGTTGCTTGTCGTCATCCAAAGAAGCATAACCCACCTGGTCTATAAACATTACCCTTTTAGCATTAGGGCAATCTCTCTTCCAGTGTCCCTTGCTTCCACATCTGAAGCATTCCGCATCTTTAGACCTATCAGACGCGGAGGGAGCTGTGTTCTTGGCTAATGGCTGGCGAGGAACAACGACACTAGCTGTCTGAGGAGTCGATCTAGTGTTGGAACCTATTCCTGCACTCGGCTGACGCACATTAGAACTAATAAGTTGACCAGAGCTAGAAGCATACCTGGCAGCAGTTGCTGCTTTTCGTTTCACCTGGTTGTAAATCTGCATGGCTGTGTGGGTTAAGGTATTCATGTCGTGAATTGGAAGGTTTCCAATGGATCACGAATATTAGCATTTAACCCAGTCAAGAACCTCGTTCTCAAGGTAGAAGGACTCACTGAAATGTTAGCTTTGTAATACATATCCTCAAGCTTAGAAAAGAACTCTAAATGAGTAAGGTTACCTTGAGAAACCGTAGCTATCTGAAATCTCATCTGTTCTCTGTAGTTCCGAGGAACATACTTCTGCGTCATCACATAAGCTAGCTGATTCCATGCAGTAACTGGTGGCTTGTTCCTTCGTAAGCGGTCATCAACAAAGCGATGTCACCATACTCTCACTGCTCCTCTAAAGTGCAAAGTAGCAGCTTGCACTTTCTCATTGTCAAGTATCCGACAGTAGCGAAGAGTGTACTCTGTAGCTTATAACCACTCTAGAAAAACAGCAGGATCATACTCACCCAAAAATTCATCAATTTTAACCTTTACCTCATGGCGAGCGCGAGGTGCTTCGCCTACATGATGGCGATGCCCGCCGAAATTGGGTGATGGAGAACGCTGGTGTTGTGCACGATGGCGACGTCGCGGGGGACGACGATGTTGGCGGTGAGGAGGCGTGGCATCATGAATAGGCTGGCGACGATCGTCCCTGTTGTTAGGACGATGGTCCCTGGGGTGATGGTCAACTCCGTGTCCATGGAAGCGATCATCAACATCAAATGGTTCCGCATTCGGTATCCAATCAGTTGGGCTGTGCTGCAACTCATAAGGGTCACCTAAAGGAGGAAATTGATGAGGATTAATCATACCTTGGTGAGGGAGCTCATCGGCGTCATACTCCTCAAAGTCATCATAGTGGCGTGTCTGGGAGTAGTAACCAGCTTGGCCTGGCCTTGGAGTACGAGATAATGGATGATCTCGACGTGTATCATACTCCGAAGGCAGGTCGTCATAGTGAGCAGGGCGCCTGGTATGGCGATGGCGAGCATCTCCAAGCGAGGAATGACGGTTTCAGCCACCAGTGTGTGGCGTCCGTGGCTCATAGCGATCCGAGAAATGGATGGGATGCTGCTGACGTCGTCCTGAGTCATACTCATCGTCATCGGATGGATCATCAAAGACAGGATTGTCTCTGTGAGTGTAACCAGGAGTAGCTGAATGCAGAATCTGGTGACTATCAATGGTGCTGTGCATGCGCTGAAACTGAGCCTTGGATATCGAAGGAGGAACTGTACCCTTACCCTTGTCAATGACAGGGTTAGCGCCACCCTGTTCACCTGACTGCTGAGAAGTGCCATGAGAGGCATCTAGCTAATTTGGCTTGCAACTCAGTGACAAGCTGCCGCAGGGTCTGGATCTCACTTTGCTCTTGGTTCAACCGAGTCTCCTGAGGTGTGTCATCGGTGACTCTAGGGAGAATAGTGGTGTTCCCCTATCTATTGTCACCTCCATTACCATCTCCCGTCATTGGGGTGTTGATGTCACCTATGACAATACTGGACATGGCGAGTAAAATGCACAAAAGAAAGCAACAGGAACAGATATGCCAACGAACTTAATTGTTCAACACCAAAAATTGGCTAGTAGGCTATGCCGTGAGGGTGGCTTAAGGTTGTAGGCGAAGATGATGTTTATAGCAACTAGTCCGCAAACACTAACAAGAGAAAATCCCAAATCAAGCACACATAGTGGCAATGAGAAGATGAAATGTGAAGTAGAGATGAGAGACAACAGAAGTGAACACGGTCCTGGGTTACCTTATTTTGGCTATGCCGAACCAAAGGTCCTGGGTTACCTTATTTTGGCTATGCCGAACTAAAAAGGTGATTGATTACCTTATTTTGGCTACGCGTCACTAAAATGCAATTTTTTTATTTTTGAAGGTGTTCTTCGAATCACCAAATATGAGGGTTTTTTTTTTCAATTAGATGTTCTTCGAATCACCAAACTTAGCACTGCAAGAAAGCAAATGATGCAAAAGAACTAATAAAAAGCAATGGTGTATAGAAAAGATTCAATGCACGTTCAGAACAAGCAACAAGATAATGCAACGAAACTAATCACTTCACACCACACAAATCGCAGGGTAAAAAAAATTTCGGCCAAGTTGATGAACTTGTAGAAACCGATTAAGGACAATTTTTGCAAAACAAATAAGGATTAAGGGGATGATGAACAATTGAAGATTGAAGGACTTAAAAAACCGGCTTAGATCTGATGCCAGTTGATACATACTCGACTCGAGTTGAGCGAGTACAACCCAATCGTCCAGTTGTCAAAAGTATAAGTCGATTCAATCACCCGTGCTCATAATAGTCTCGATCTCGAATCGGTGGCAATTGAAATAATATTGCACTGTCGACACAATTGACTACGGTGGCCTTTGCAAATAATTATCAAATACACCGTTGACCTTTAATTTCCAAATTCCTCTGGTTGAATCCAAATTCCAATTGAAGGTGGAACAATTGCCGATTTCCGATAACTTAATTAATTAGCAAAGGCTAAATTAACTCAGTCGCGTTCAAAACAAGAGCATCCGGAATTCTCAATCACTCAAGGGCCTTCGTGAAACGGGAGGGGTCTCGATCGGTCAGCGGTTGCAACCCACAAGCGAACGTGGTGGGTCGAAGGCGCAGGGACAGCAGCGGCGGAATGGGTAGAGTTGCCGGCAGTGGGTGATGGTGGTGGTGCAGTGGTAGTGTGGGGATGGAGCAAGATGAATCTGTTCCAAAGGAAGATGAGATTCCAATCTTCAATCAATTCCAACGAGAACCTTTGATTGAAGATCCAACGAATTCAGCAGTAAATTAAGTAGCAAGAGAAATTAGGGTTTGACGTTAGGGAGGAAAGGGGGAGTCTCAACTCAACACTCTGCAATCCTCTAAATTTGACGTAAAGATGAAAATTAACCCTAATAGAGTATTTATAGGAAAATACTAATAACCCTAATTAATTAACTAATGAACCTAATTAACTAACGGGCTGGACTTACTATGTAAAGTAAGCACACACCATTATTAATAAATAATGTTAAAAATACAAATGAGTCTTAATAATAAATAGTTTATGTGAACGACGTCGGAAAGGTATCCGACGGAGGCTAAGACGCATCACACGGAGTGTCGGCGACAGATACTAATAAGCTCAATGATGGTGGTTGCTCCGGTTTAGAAGCGAAGCCTCGAGTGATAATGGACGTGGTAGCTCTTGCGATCGCCTTGGCTCTCGCTCTAGTCATTGGTCCGTCAGAACGGACACTCATGGCTTCCTCCTCTTCGTGTACGGTCAATGAGGGAGGTTGGGACATATCATTCCTCTCGATGTAGCAACAGGAAGTCAGGATCGATCCTCGAGGAAGATGGTCAGCGGATCTTAAGTTGCGGATGAATCTCACGGACATAAATCGATTCCAGAGTACTCGACCTCGACCAAGTATGGTTGATCGAGAATCAGTAGTCGACGTCGACCAAGGTTGGTCGAAATCGAGCAGAAACAGTAACGAAACGAAAGCCAAAGTTCGCAAATTTCGCAATGAACAATGTATGAAAGAAAACTTCCAAGACCGGGGTTTGCAACAACGATAACCAAACATACATAAGGCAAGAATAAGAGAAATAATCATGCAATCACACCAAAGGAAAAAGCTTTCGCCTTTTCCAACAATTAGACAACTCTCTCAAGAAACCCTAATTGTATCTACCAATTTTATGTTTATAATCCAAGTTGTTAACCTGAATCTTTATCAAATAGGTAATAAACATATAAAACGCAGTGGATGATCAAAACACAACAAATGTCGAATCTTTACCTCAAGCACGCTTGTCTATCATCGGGCTCACCCCGACCCTAGAAGTAGGTGGACTACTTGCTCTTCATCAAAGGAAAAGAAATCAATAATAAAAGGGAAATAACTACTTGGATTAAAATATAGTAAAGCTTACAACCGATCGAAGCTAGACAACTTTCGCTCCCTTGCTCCTACTCGGCCTCCACTCTCTCTCTACTCACTACTTGTGTTCTCTCTAGCTTAGAATGAATGAAAAACTAGCCCCATGGGCTTTATTTATAGGCTTTAATCCTTGCTATCCAAGGTATGCAAATTCTGTCTAACCCTAAAGATATAAATTTAATAAAAGAAACATTTATCTAAAAAGGAAAATATCTAAATCTTCATGTGGTGGATAAATCTTCTCTTCCATAGATAGATCTTGATAGAATCGGGATAGATCCGGCCTTTGCTTCATGTCCAATTCATCTACACGTGCTCGGATGGGCCTTACGGACTCGCAGCCCAAAACTCGCTTGGTCGACATCGACCAGTTTTGGTCGACATCGAGTAAAGTCCTCGATCTCGACTTCTCTTCGCGGCTCCTCGAGTTCTCTTCTCCTCGTCGGACTCGAGTAGAGTTTCTGGTTTGGTCGACGTCAAGGAAGTTGGTCGACGTCGAGTAAATGTGTCAGCTCTCAGCATTCTGCTATGTTTTTGAAACGCACTTTCTCGAGTCCTCGTTCGTCGGATTGACCCATATGAGTATGCGTTGGAAAGCTCTTTTCAAGGGCTGCAATTCTCATGAAGACATCAAAGCTTGATTCAGAATTATGGATGTCGAAATATGGCCTTTTCTCCAGCTGCACCATCCTTAGCTTCTTCATGAGTTTCCTTTAAGCTCCAAAGTGCGTCCGAATTCTGCGAGATTAAACAGAAACTAGTGTAGACTTCAAAATTTGGCAAATAAGCATAAACTACACAAATTTACTATATTCCCAACCCGTACTACATACGACGATAGAATAAGAAGCTGAAATAACCATAAAAACATGGCATAAATCATGGACATCAAATGTCATGTAGTATCATGCTAGGTTGCACAAACGAATAAGCATTCTTATTCTATACGTGTATGTAGACAGAATGATCGTTATAGGTACTACCTGATTTGATCTTTATCTTTATCCTTGTCATCTTAATTAGCGCTTATTATAGAAAGTTGCTTGCACTCGATGATGCGGTAGGATATTTGGTACAGAAAGTTGATTGCATTCGATGCGGTAGGCTTTTGATACTAAAAGTTTCCTGCACTCGATGATGCGGTAGGATTTTTGGTAGTAAGTGCCATAGGACTCTTAGAACCTTAGCCCTTATATTGTTGTCATTGCTTCCCTCCCCTTCATAGTTAGTAGGCTAATTACGTGGGGTTGGCCTGCACCGTGAGGTGAGGTTGCGCCTTTGATTGTGAGTGGCTATAGGTTTCCTTAGGAGCCTAGAGGGACGCGCAACTTGGCACTCTGTGTAGGCCGCTTTATCTCTTTCTGCATATATGATTACAGTAGGACCTAGTCCTCTGTGTAGGCCTCAGTTTGATCCCACACCCTGTATTTTTTTAGGTATATCATATATGAATAATTATGCTGATTTAACCCTATGATCGCAGGGTTTTTGGCATGGCAAAAAGAGAGAGTAGAGATTGTGACTTCACCAAATTACTAAGGGTTTGGATTTGAATATTTGAAATACGTTTTGACCCGGCTCCGCCGTGGAAACCTTATGTATGGTTTTAAAATTTTGTTGGTTTGCATGATATATATATGGATTTTCCGCAACTTAGACTTAGGGAAGGTACAAGGGATTTACCCCGGGGATTCCAACGATCCTTACGTTTTTGGGTTCGAAATCCCACTTTAAAGCACTAATGTTTGATTTCAAACCTTCAACCTATGCTCGGAGCGCAAGATCCCAACGAGGGGTTTCATCCCTCGAAATGTAACCCTTAGGGATTTCCCTTAGGGATTGCAGGACGAGTCGATGATTGCCTCTTGCGTTATTGGGACGAGTTGGTTGGGACGAGTCGATGATTGACCTTAGGGATTTATGTCTGGTTATAATGGTAGCCCTCCTTGTGATTGCAGGACATAATGTTTTATTATATTCTCAGCATGAAATACCTGGCTTCTTGCGCTGTTGTACTTGTGAATGAATGTGCGTGCTTAATGTATGAATCTGCATGATTATTATTTCCTCTTGAACTAGGTCCATTATAGTGTGGTTAACCTCTCCTTGTAAATTGGTTTTCTTAGCATGATAGCTTGATGATTACAGTAGATGCTCAACATACTTTTTTATGACCTCCTCGTATGCTTCTGTAACACCCCGTCCCACATCGGATATCATAAGGATGTTGGGAGTGATTTATAAGTGACTCAAACCCTACCTATGTCACAAGAACTCTTCCTTTCCAGGCTCCAAGTGAGGACAACGGATCTGAGAAGGCTAGGTGGCATGAGCTGACGCCTCATAAGACCCTGGGTCTTACAGATGGTATCAGAGCCGACTCCGGGCTCAGAGGTACTCCAACAGTATGCTCGGGTACGCTTCTCCCGGAGGGCTAGTCCCTTGGGCCTGACGGGGTCGTCGGTGCTTTAAGTGGGGGAGATTGTAACAACTCGTCCCACATCGGATATCATAAGGATGTTGGGAGTGATTTATATATGTGATTCAAGCCCTACCTATGTCACAAGAGCTCTTTTTTTTTCAGGCTCCAAGTGAGGACAACGGACCTGAGAGGGCTAGGTGGCATGGGCTGGCGCCTCTTAAGACCCCGGGTCTTACAGCTTCCTGAATACCTGATCTGACACCTCGCATGATCAGACACTACGCTATATCCCTATCTATTAACTTCGTATATACATGACACATGAATGTTGCATTGAACTTATTCAGATTTCCCTCGACTATGCCCATGTCATGCCATGTGTTACTAGAATTACGTAGGACATATGCTTCCCAATTCTAACCCTCGTATGAATAAATGTTTTGCTTGTGCTCCTGCATGAAATATGGTTGTTATAAGATTCCATGTAAGCCCTGATTCCATCATATGGTCCGATTGCTTGGATGCATCTCAATATGCTTGCATTTGACTCCACATTGTCTTGACCTATATATGTGTACCTAATATGTGTAACTGATCATACGTGTGAAACCCTGTGACGTTCACTAGGTCTTGCATAGTTTGTGCCGCATAAGTCTATTGTCTATTCGTGCTTACTTGTTCTGCCAGGCATTACTATTGCATGAAATGATAGGTTGATAGCTTGTCTCATGTGCACGTAGAACTGATTACATATACATATCATGAATGCATATGTCGTTATTCCTTGAGATAAGTACATGCTAGTGTGGATTAATATGACTGATATACTCCGTGATTGCTATGTGTTTGCTGGTTGCAATTATACCCTCATAGAATGTCGTGAGGCATCGTTGTAACCCACGGGTTGGAATCTTCTTGTCTCATCGTCTTTAGTCTTGGTCCGTCTCTGAATTCTTAAGAAGATCGTGTTATCCGCCCTTGTCCCTCCCTTATCTCTGTAATTTATAAGAACTTGCGATCCCTTTTATGAACGTCGACATGGAAGAGAGAACATCTAGGCGGATAGCATTAAAGTGGCGCAGCAGAAGCGTGGTGGGCCCATGACTTATATGCCCCATAACCGACATCATGGGTGACATTGAGAAGCGAGTATGAAATAGAGGTCACGATCACTTGATACGACGTGTCTTAAGAAGGAGGAGTGTTCCCCATTTCAGTGGCTGGATCTTTCCGATGACGATATTGCGCGAAAGATCTAGAATTCGACCTTACGATGAAGTTGATGTGATAATGTTTTTCGATATGCTGAATTGTCAATGAATATCGCCTAATTGTGTTTTGTCTATGATGATGTGCTTCGATGCCTTGGAATTCTGATATACAATGATGTTATGACGTGTTGAGATTCTGAGTTAGCAATTATTGCTTGAATGCTTTGCCTATAAAATGTGAATCTCAAATGTTGGAATTTGATATGCTGATTAATTTTCCACGATGAGCTTTGAGTTATTAATGTTCTGAAATGATTAACGTTGATTGTTATGATATCTTGAGATTAATTGATTGAAACTGATTATGAGAAATGAACATAGGAAGATAATATGAGAATAGCAATTTGAGGTGGATGAAGTCCACCTCTCGTTTGGGAAATAGGTCGGAGTGAGCCTACATGATAATTCTTTAGAGGTGTATGACCACCTCTTGAGGGAGAGCTTGAGCACTTGGGACTATAGTGGCTAGGCGGGATATGATTAATTGGGATTGCCGAGCACCTTGAACATAAAAAAGGATCACTACTAGAATTCTGTTATTTAACATCGGTTCATTAACATCGGTCAGAAAAACCTGCCATGTAAAAAAAACATTGACATTGGTTTATAAATTTATGATGTTGAAAACAAATTAAACACCACCTTATTATCTTACCGATGTGAAAAGTGGCCTTTTGGAAAGAAAAAAAAAAGGTATGGCGCGGGATTGAAATTTGAACTGTGTAAAATCCCGCTCATTCTATGTACGGGTGGGCGGATCCCAAATTTCCCAACACTTTGAAAATTTCCTTGAAATTTGTGGTTTTCCGTAAAAAAAATTCCAATACTCCAACACTTAGGAAAAAAAAAAGATTGAATTGTTTGCAAAGAACAAAAAATGTTTATATACTTAGAAAAATAAAAAGCAGATATTCACCATCCACAACTCCACTCTCTTTCCTCCTCACATCCCGGCTGGCCGACTCTCCTTCCTGTTCACATTCCTGTTCAAATCCCGAATCACCTTCCATGTAGGCTCTGGGTTGTTGAACTCAAGGGTGGCTCTGGTGGTTCGTGGTCGGCCCCGTCTCTCGCCTCTCTGGCTCTATCACTGTCGTCCTCGCCTCTCTTGCTCTGTCACTGTCTTCCTCACCTTTCCTCGCACTAGTGTCATCCTCGCTCTATCGTTGCTGTCCTCGCCTCTCCTACTCTCTGGCTGCCGAACCAAAGCTTTTTCACTGTTGCTGACTTGCTGTTGTCCTCGCCTCTCTGGCTGCCGAACCAAAGTTCAGTTGTCGACATCTTTGAAGCCCCATCACTCCGGCTTTCCTCTCCGGCCTCCCTTCTCCGTCTGTCGATTTAGGGCTTCTCCTTCACTACTTCTCTGTCAATGGTAAGAATTCCGCCTTTAGGATTTCGATTTTAGGGCTTTTGTGAATTGGTAAGAATTTCTCCTTTAGGGTTTCAATTTAGGGCTTTTGTGAATTGGTAAGAATTCCACCTTTAGGGTTTTGATTTAGGGCTTTTGTGAATTGGTAAGAATTCCGCCTTTAGGGTTTCGATTTAGGGCTTTTGTGAATTGGTTTATTAAGTGTATATATGTGGCAGAATTCCTCCTTTAGGGCTTTTGTGAATTGGTTTATTTCGCCTTTTAAGAATTCCGCCTTCACTACTTCTCGGTCAATGGTAAGAATTCCCTTCTCCAGCTGTCGAAAACCCTACTCCTTCACTACTTCTCGATTGTGGGGGCTCTTCGCTTGCTGTTACATCCCCTCCCTCTTCACCTTGGCATGTACTTATATAAGGTTGTGTTGAAACATGTAATTGTGATGGTGCGGTTTGGTTTGGAGTTACCTGCTCCCCGAAGCATCAAGCAGCACCACCAAACAACTCACCCATTTGTCCCACACACTTGAAGCCAAAATCATCTTTAACATCATTGTCAGATGTCTTTTACCCGGAATCAACTCTGGCTCCCTCCTCACTGACAATGCTATGGTCCTCCTATACCGAATATTGAATGGCCATGATCTTGATCTGGCCAATACCATTCTAGGATCCATTGCTCACGCCCGCAAAGCCAGAAAAGGAACTCCCCTCCCATTCGCAAACCTTTTGACCCATGTCTTCAAAGCTTCTAAAATTGATTTTGAAAATGAAGAACAACAACATCATATGGGTAAATTCGACTCCAAGAGCTTTGAGAAGATTGGCATCACTCAGTCCCCTCAAGGGACTTGGAGTGTTGCCTCTCCTTCCTCAAAAGCTATTCCCACTGCCTCTGCCATCAATGAGAGCATGGAGAACCTGGAGTTGGGTTTGGAGGAAGTTCTCCTGGACATCAAGGAGCTGCACCGCGAGTTGTTGCTGGAGTTAGGCGTGATGGCCAAGCTGTTGAATGAGTTGAAGTTGTTGTTCACGGATGGTGCTCAAGACGATGAACCCTAAAACCCTATTCTACGCTGTGATCTAAACAATGTTGGCCTTGTTTTTCAAAACTTTTGGTGTCTGTTTTTCTACTCCTCTCTTTGTTGAAAGACAAAAAGGGGGAGATGGTTTAATGGTTTAGACGTTGCTAGACTTTAAAACTACTGTGAACCAGGGTCTTGGAAGACCTTATTTTGTTTTATTTTGTTGGATGTCTTTCATTGGTTTTAAAACTTATATGATCCAACATTTGTCTAACCCATGCAGATACTTAGTCCAATTTTGCCTTATGATATATTTGCTTGACTAAGTTATAGGGATGCACAGGTTTTGTCTTTCATCAACGGGGATATTGATAACTCCCTCCCTTGATGAAAATCGAAAATGTTTTCAAAGGCTTTGACACATAGCTTTTGTCAAAGATCTTGAAGCTAAAGCTGTATTGATGAAATTCAAAACATGTATTATACGCATATATTATTTCCGGATATCATTATATATCATTTTCAGATATTATTATATATATATATTATGTACTAACCTTGCAGTATCGATGTCGAGAATATCTCCTTCCTTGAGCTAAAATACGTGAAGAATCAAATTGAAGATCATGCACTCACGAGTTTCCTAGAATAGAAGATTGTGAAGATTGCATCTAAGCCATGATCTGATTTAGCCGTTGGGCAAAGATACTTCTTTCAATGTAGGCGCCGATTTGATCAAGTATAAAAAGGAGATGAAGAAGAGAGGACGTATACAAGTGTTGAACAAAAACCTCATTGAACTACATCGCACACAAGCCCTCAAGTCAATCTGTCTTCTTCGTGTACTCTCTGATAAGTGTTAAGAGTCGTATCTTTTATTTCAATGCATTTGAGAGTTACACAGTGAGCTTATAGGATATATTATGAGAGAGTGTTACACTCGAGAGTTTATAACTCAGGAAGTGAGCACTAGGTGATTGACTCACGAAGTGTAAGAGGATTGTACTAGATAGCTGAGAGAGGTATGGCTCTTCTAGATTGGTCTAGGACTCCAAGAGAATATGAGTTGACTAGATTGAAATTGTATAGGAGAGAGGCTTCTCGGTGAGCTATTAGGATCCTAAGTCTTGTGAATCAATAAAGCCAGTTGAATCCTAGGGTTGTGGAAGAACCCTAGATGGGGACTAAGCCTTTAAGGAGCCAAACCTGGTTAACAATTCATTGTGTTCTTTACTTATTGCTTTACCTATATTTCCGCACTTGTTTCGAACTGTATAACTCTATTGTGATTCAAGTTTTCCAATTGAAAAAATTGAGCTTACTCTCAAAGTGTTTTGCAAGCGTTTCAAAAGTCTTGAGATTGACAGCGAAAAGTTGGCATACTCTATTCAACCCCTTTCTATAGTATCTTTATTGTACTTTGTTATACATTATCGAACCTTCAGATTCATTAAAGATATAGTATGAAATTTCCTAGTAAAGGGAAGTCACAATGAAATGCATATTTCTTGAAAACCATGAACGAAGGTTAATTTGAAGTTGCTTTTGACATGTTCCATAATAAGAGAATGAATGACCATATATTTTCCATATAATGATCATATTATTTATATCCCTAGCCTTACCTATGCTTATGCATCACACAAGCCATATTATGCCTTATTTCATATATGCTCTACTTGATCCAAATATTGCCCATTCTTTACATTATTTCCTTATCTGGGGATTATGTTGAGAATAGAATTACATTATAGAGATTATTATATGGTGTTTGTGTTGTTATTATCATTTTCAAAGTTTTTGAAAGTTTCAAAGTTTATGGAAAATTTAATGAGTGAAAGAAAATTCTGTCACCTTAGCAAATAAAGGTAGATCGACCCTTCATGTGTCGAGATAATAGTTCCTCAGGATGGGACACCAAGGTAAGGAGTCCGAAGCACTAAGTATCTAGGGTCATTCATGACACCCATGTTTGCGACTCGCGAGAAGGCACTGCTAAGGTTAGAGAAGTAAAAGCATAATATTGAAAAAAGCATTGAGCGAATGAGAGAAAGGTGAGAAATCAAAGAAAGAAGGAATGTGGTATGAAAAGTTTAGAAATTACTCCATTTCCCCAGATCATTAGCACCACATGGCCAAAAATACCACACTTGTAGCCTTTTACCAATCTACTCCTTATTGAGCTTAATAAAGTCCTCTTGATTATTGTTGATTTGTCACCCATGAATTGTTTTTGCATAACCCTCATTTTGTGTGTAGATGTTGCTTTTATTCACAGACATGACTTTGTGGCATAAGTACCTTTTCAAGGATGGTAATTGATTGCAGGGACATATGAGAATGAATCCAAGATGTTGAGAGTTTGAGTTCTTCCCATGTATGACCATTAAAAGTATTGCTTGAGGACAAGCAAGCTTAAGTATGGGGTGTTTGATGTGCGCCTAATTTGCCATGTTTTATATTAACTTTTATATTAAGTTCTATATGCATTTCATATAATTGGGTTAGAATTATACAGAATCTATGTAGTTTTGCTTATTTGCCAAATATAGAGGTCTACACTAGTTTCTGTTCAATTTTGTAGAAATCGAGGCATTCTGCAGCAGTTTGGAGAAGGGAGAAAACCATGAGAAAGCTCGAGGTCAACTACAGAAAGTCCAAGGTCGAGTTTACTTTCGTTGTTTTTATTTTGCAAAAGTTACGTTTTTACACTGCACTGACGCACTCAACATCGACAAGACTAGTCAACATCGAGTATTGTAGTCGACGTAGGCTCTGTTTTCGTCTTCTGTTGTATAGTTGTAGGTTTACTCGACTACTGGTGGTCGATATTGAGTACCCTTACTCGAGATCGAGTACATCCTAGTCGATTACGAGAGAAAATTTGGGACTAATCAAGCGAGCCCTGACACGCTTCCTCGTGGATACGATCCTGAATACCCTACTACCACAACGTAAGGGTTTCTTGTATTTTATTTGCTGAGATAGAGAGTTGGTTTTCTTTCTTATAGTTTTATATTATGCATACTTGATTTCCCTCCGCAACAGATTCAAACCGCGTTCTATTCACAATTTTGGATAAAAACACATGTTAAAGTCGCATTTGTTTCACTTTTTATTTCTCACTTAAAATAAAAAATATCAGGTAAAACGCCAAGTCACCAAGGGTCTGACCACATCCTAAAATTTATGATAGAATTTTTGTGGTAATATATTACATTCAATCTTAGTAATTTGTCATTTCCAATTGAGAAGAATGTAGTTTTTATTTCATGATTTGTGCTATTTTTTGTTAACATTTCACTGTTCTCTATCAAGGTTAGGTTTCTTTCTTTCACTTTCTTTCTAAGGCAATTTTATGGTGATATCCAGAGTTTGTATTTGTCAGCCAGAGATGTTTTGTTTTAGCCTTTTTGGTTTCAATACATCTATGATATTGCATGTTTTTTTTTGTTTATCATGTGTTGTTGTCGTTGGTTATTATCTCTATTTTGCCTTCGACTATTTTGACTTTGTAACTCAGTTAGTGTTTTCCTTGATCTCTTTCAATTTTGGAAATATATTTTGAAAGGTTCTCTTGTTTCATTCTTTCGTTAACATGTTTAAAAGTTGAGTTTTTTTTACCAATTGGAACATATGTTCCTGCAGAATTTGATCTCCGTGCTTGGGTTACAATGTTTTTATAGCCCTTTCTAGCAATCCATATTTGTTTGAGTTTAAATGGTATTGCTTTTCTTCTCTCATTAAAGGTGAGTTCCACCAAAATCGAACAATAATAATATGAAGATAAGAAAATGTAGTTCGTGTTGCTATATTTGGGTAGATACCATAGAAGAATCTCATCTTGTACTAGAGTTCTGTCAAGTGTTTTTATTGTTGTAGGAGGAAACCGAGTATGAAATATAATAAAATAGATCAAACCATATTTAGGCCCACGCAAATAATTACAAGACTCCCTCCCTATGCAGAAGTGGGAAGTCATAATCGATCCACGAGGAAGCGTGTCAGCATATCCCAGGTCGCTGTAAATCTTACAGAAAAGCAAACAAAAGACAGAAACAAAGACAGAAATAACTAACAAAGACAGAAATAAAAGCAAACACAGAAGCTGCTCGATCTCGACAAAGCCCTACTCGAGATCGACAACAGCCAACTCGATCTCGACAAAGAACTGCTCTAGATCGACCACAAAACAGAAACTGTAAATTTGCAAACTCGAACACAGAATCGCAAATTTTCGATGAAATAAACTCAATATATAAAGACCTTCCAAAGCCAGGGTATCAACGCCACAACGATAACCATGCAAAGTAACACATAAAGCCATAAAAGATCACGCTTTCCATCAAAATAACTTTCGTTATTAACAAATAGGCATATAGGGGCTTTCGCATAAACCCTAATTGTTACTAACCCTTTTCACATAATTAACCCAAGTTGCATTAAGATCACTTTCGTTTCAATAACACAAACAAGGATCACCTTCAACTCTCGCAAAAGAATCATGCTTATAGGGATAGAAGACGAATTGAATCAAAAGATTGTACCTTTACCGCATCACCTCACATGGCCACCGTCGGGCTCACCCCAGCCCCAGAAGTGGGTGGACTACTCGCTCTTCATCATCAAGAAACTCATCAAATAACAAAAGAAACTAACTTGTATTAAAATAAACCAAAGAGAGCTTACAACCAAACAAAACAAATCCGCTTTCGCCTTTCCACCTTGCTCGCCACAAACTCTCTCTCTCTACTACTACTACTTACTTGTTCTCTCTGAAATTGAATGATGAAAAACCAGCCCCTAAGACTTTATTTATAGCCTTCTATTCCTTGCTATTCAAGGATAGAATAACTCTATCTTTATCTAAATCTATGTCTAAAGGCTTAAAAGATAAATAAATGTAATTAAGGAATTAAATCTAAAAGGAAAATTATATCTAAAATAGGTAAGTCTTCCATGTGTTGATAGGTCTTGATAGATGTTGATAGGTGTAGATAGATCTCGGACTCCTTCTCCTCCAAGGAAAGCAAAACCGCGTTAGACAACTCAGACAGCTCACCGTGTAACGCGTCTTCAGAAGATCTCCTCGAGATCGAGTAGGGTTTACTCGAGATCGAGTAGCTTGGTCGTCGACTTTGGCTCGGCTGGTCTTGGTCGAGGACTCTTCCCCGACTCTGGCTCGGACTGGCGCTGTGGTGGTCCTCGAGAACGAGGAAATTCCTCGAGATCAAGTAACATGGCTTCATCGACTTGGTGGCCAAGGCATGTCGAGTAGCTTCTCCTCGGTCTGGCTTGGAATGGCGTAGACGATCTTGTCGATATCGACAACCTTTGTCGAGATCGAGTAAAGTGTGCTCGGCGTCTCCGGGTCATCGGCTTCTCGACTTGGCACAGCTCCTCGACTCCGGACATGGCTTCAGACTGTTGTCGATCTCGACTAGTTGTCCTCGAGATCGAGTAAGGCTTCCAGAGTCGGCTTTTCTCTGGCTCAGTTCCTCGATCAGCTCTGCTCGACCAGGTTCAGCTCGGACACCCTTTGTCGAGATCGAGTACAGTAACTCTAGATCGAGTACATTTGGGCTCTGGCTTGATTCGTCCTGGTTCCGATGCTTCTTGAACTCGGACTTCTGTAGTTGTTTTGCGAGCCTTTCCAACCTTTCTTAGAACTGCTGTAATTTGCCTCGAATTCTGCGAAATTAAATAGAAACTGGTGTAGATTCCATAATTTGGAAAATAAACATAAACTACATAGATTTTGTATTATCTTAGCCCAAATGCATGAAATGTATGCAGAAAACGATATAAAAGTTACTGTAAAACATGGCAGATTCAGCTCACAACATTTATGTATGTTATTTGTTTCAATTTTATTTTTTTCTCTATATGAATTCATTTCCAGTAGTTGGTATTTCTACTAGATTGCATTGATTCTTGATGAGGAGAATAAACAAAACAAATTGCATAGATAAAACCTCTAACCTTGTTATCTAGTTTTAGTATGATAAATCGGTCTTCCCTCGCCAGTATACCAATATTTGCATTCGATAGCGAATAGTCTTTCACACAAAGATCTCCTAACCATCTCATCGTCGGGGACCAACATATCAAACCAAAACCCGCTTCTTCTTTTTTCAAAATGCTTCATGTTGTTGTTGTGCTGTTTCGGTTTCCATTAGTGCCAAATGTACGTTTCAATCTTATAAAAAGTTTCAATCTATGTCCACAAATTTCTTCTAGCTACCAATCTCACAACTATTCCATGAACATATTTTTATTTTGTCTTAATTGAAAGTTAATGGATCATTTTTGTTCTTCCATTTTTCTCATACATTTCTTTATCCTTGTTTTTTTTTTAATCTTTGTTTCCTAATCTTCTTCTCCTTGGCATCTTGTGCCTTATCTTTCTCCATTTCACATCTGTCCGTTTATTCTTCTTTGATTTTTCAAAGAATTTTTCAAGAAGCTGAAGAATCACTAAGATGAGACTTTGTTACAATTTAGAGTAGTCACCCTTCATTTGTTTCAGATATGTTAGCTTAATCTTCTTTGATTTTCCCAATATTGTTCAAGAAATCAAAGCAAGTACTACTTAATTATAATAAGATATTCCCTTCAACACATTTTTGTTTTCTTTAATTAATTTTTTTATTTGTCACACATGACCTAACATTCGTGTTTTCTTTTCATATTTGGCCTCAATTGAAACTCAATACAACCAAAATCAGATTCAACGAAAACCTATTTTAGTTGTACCCGAACTAAATAGAAACCTAAATTAACCAAAACTGACTAAAAAAAACCCAAGCCAACTCAACCATAACGTGATTCAACCCAACTTAGGTCGATTCGAAAATATGACTTGATCTAATTTAATCAATAATCAACTCAAACTAATACAACCTGAGGAGCTTAACATACCCAAGAATTGTTTAGTAAGTGTGAGATTATGTTTAATTGTTTATGCATACAGAAATGTAATAAATGAATACTAGAGGTATTTGAAATAACCTCTAATCAAAATCAAGGTTTTTCATATTTAGATGTTAGAGATTGGCAAGGACTCAAGAGTAATTTGTAGTAATAGATGGCTACGGTTGTTGTAGTAACAATTTGTAGTAATCACTAGTAAAAATGAAATCAATAAGAACAACAAACGATTTGTTTATGCATACCCTTTTACACCATCTTGATAGCCTAGCATGACCCCCTTTTGGGCCCTTGGGTGTAGCTTATCTTGTGACGCATGTGGGTAAGATGCATAACCAAATGCTCTGAGATAGGTCATGTTAGGTATCTTCCCAATTAACATCTCTTGTGGTGTTTTGAAATTCACCACAGAAGATGAGGATCTATTAATGAGATAGGTTGTTGTAGTAACAACTTCTCCCCACTAGAAGTGTTTTAAACCTGAACTAACTAACATGCATCTAGCCTTTTGTAATAGTGTTCTATTCATTCTCTCAGTTGTACCGTTTTGTTGTGGAGTACTAGGAAATGTTAGATGCCTTTTAATGCCATAATGCTTACAGAAATCATCAAGTTCAACATTGCAATATTCAAGGCCATTGTTAGTTTAGAGACATTTTTATCTTTTTACCATTTTGATTCTCAACTAAGTTTTTCCAAGCTATAAAAGTCTGACATGCTTCATTTTTTATCAATAAAGGTAATAAAATATCTCTTACCTCGAATGGTTTCTACATGTGCAAACCCGTACAGATCAGAATGTATGTATTCTAAAGGTCTCTCAGCAACAGAAGTAGAATCACCAAAAACATGCTTAACCTTTTTACCAAACACACATGTTTCACATAAGTTCAGTTTCATGGGTTTATGATTAATCAAGCCATGTTTAAATAGATATTGCATGCCATGATTTCCTATATGATCCATGGATCCACCATTACTATTGTACAAAGTAGAGCCCTCCCTTTTTTATGCTTATAATAATGGTGGTACCATTTTTGATAATATCTCTAACACCATCTATAATTTTAATGTCAACCCCATATCATCAAAAACAAACTCAGTGAACAATATCCTCCTTAATTGTGGAACCCACTTAACAATTTGGAGAAGCCTAACCTTATCACCAAACATACACAGAGGCACATTACCAACACCTTTAATTTCAAGGGAGGTATGATCACATACCTCCTAACATGACCTCGGCCCCATTGAACACCTGCGGAGAGCTAAAATCGCTTTTGTTAGGAGTAGAGTGCATAGTACATCCAGAATCTAAGATCCAAGATTAATCAAAAGTGTGGCAATTATCAGCAACATGCAATTCTCAGCTTCATCCTTTTGTTTTTTATGATATTTTTTTGATATAATGACTATATATATCATAGTGGTGACGCTTTCTATTTTTCCTATCATAATTAGAAGCAACCGACTTATGCTCATTCTCGGATTTCTTATCCTTGTTTTTATTCTTGTTGTTCTTCTTCTTTTTGCCTTTGACCATTAGAACCTCATTTTTATTTTCACCCATGTTGTAAGATTTTGTCTTAAACACCATAAGGCTTTCATTCTTCTACACAATAGACTCAAGAATTTTATCCTTAGTTATAGACTCCCGACTGTACTGAACGACATCCTTAAACACGTCAAATTGGGGAGGCAAAGAGTTTATTGTATTGAATGACATCCTTAAAAACATCAAACTGAGGAGACAAAGAGTTTAACAACAAAATAGCCAGATATTCATCTTAATGGCGTCCTTTTTTTTTATCACATCTCTCTAAATCATGTGTTATTCTTAAGAATTTATCCAAATCTGACTACAGAGACTGATTTGTGTCCATTTTAAATTTAAATAGATGACACAAGAAGGCAATACGGCTAGGCAGTGGCAGAGCCAGGATTTCGGCCAGGGGGTGCTAAAAACATTTCATGAATTTTTTTTTGTGTATACCTATTAAGAATATTTTAAAAAAAAAATATTGAAAAAAAGACTAAAATTGTTAATTATTTATTATATTTTTTTATGTAAATAGTTGAGAGAAATAAAAAATATAGAAAAAAAATCAAGAAGAATTACTTTTAAAACAATATTGAAAGAAAATGTTAAATATATAATTGGGCAAATTGCATAAAATAGCACGAACTTTAGGCATAGTTGCACTCAGTAGCACGAACTTAAAAAAATACAAAAATAATCACCAACTTTGGGGTTTAGTTGCGGTCGGTGGCACGTACCCCCTATCTCGCTAATTTGGACTAGTGGGGGTGCTTACCTGGAATTTTTTTTAATTAAAAATGCATGTAGTGAGAGATGGATTAGTGAGAATGCTTACATGATTTTTTTTAAAATTAAAAGACATAAAAGATGTGTCCAAATTATGAAACTAGTTAGGTTCCACTTTTATTTTTTATTTCATATAATTCCAAATCAAAGATAATTGTGAAAAATATAACATTTGCACATTAAAATAACTAGTACCTTTCCAAATGTTATATTTGTCACAATTATATTTGATTTGGAATTTCATGAAATAACAAATAAAAACGGAACATAGCTAGTTTCATATTTTGGGCACATCTTTTATGTCATATAATTTTTTAAAAAAAATACATGTAAGCATTCCCACTAATTCATACTCTGTATCTCGCTATATGTCTTTTTAATTAAAAAAAAATTCCATGTAAGCACCCCCACTAGTCGACATTATCGAGATATAAAGTTTGTGCTACTGAGTGCAATCACCCCTAAAGTTTGTGCTATTTTATGCAATTTACCCTATATAATTTAAATATAATATTTTTAATTAAAATAATTGTGAGGAATATTGATATAATAAAACAAATAAATATATAATTTAAACATAATATTTTCAATTGAAATAATTGTGAGGAACAATGATATAATGAAACAAATATAATGGTGAAAGGGTTGATATCCATTCCTTCGTTTACCACTTGAGCTAGATAACACTTTTGCTTTAAGTATCATTGAAAGATGAGGAAATTGCACTAAATAGCCTGAAAAAGGGGCCTATTTGCTGAAATAGCCACGGGTGGGAAAAAATGGGCCAAAATGGCCGGGCTATTTTGTGCAAATAAAACACCCGGTCATTTGGAACTATTCATGACCTGATGTAGAAGGTGAAAGGCACGGCTGCCCTCTCAACAACGTCCGCCAAGGGCAATCCCAGCGAGAGAAGTCGGGGCTGGGGCGAACGGCGGTGGGTGAGGGTGAGGCGGCGACGATGCGATTAGCCGGTTGAGATTCGCTCTTGAAGCTCCTCTTCATGGATTACAAGTCCCGTTCTCTCTGCGCTCTCAAGTACTCTCTCTTTTCGCCTTCTCCATTGCTCCGATACCGTTGTCCTCGGCGTCGAGAAGAAATCCACCCCCAAACTTCAGGATTCCAGGTCTTCACTCCTCTCTCTTGCTTTGCAACCCTACTAATCGATCTGTTGATGACTTGGTGCTTTTGATTTCGTGTATTTTCTTCTTTTTGTTACCTTCTTCCTTCTCAAGCCCTTGGTTTGAAATTGAAGGGTTTGATTGCTTTTGTTCGATCCAAGAGTAGTCACTGAGCTGTAAAGAATCGGTTTTGATAGGATGATTTGGGGCTGCTCGTTTTTAGGATTGGATTGTGTTTCCTCTTTATTTAGAAATTGATTGTTTGATTCCTGTTTGCTTGATCTTATAGTGGCCTGTTCATGTACTGATCTGAAGAGAATCGGTTATAATTGAATGCTTTGGGAATGTTCATGTTAAGGATTGGATTGCGTGTTCTTTTTCTTTGGAACTGGAGATGGTGCTGATATGAACAAATTGAAGTTTGATAGTTGACATCGGGTATGTTATAAGTTGTGTAATTGGTTCATGGGAGTCTGAATTTGAGTAAATTTCAAAGGTATTACTGTGATAGTGAATGTGCATTACCTTCACTCTTCATGGTCTCAATTATGCCTTCATTCCATTGAAATAAAGATGAGGACTTTCTATGGAAATAAAGATGAGGACTTTTGGAAGTGGGAATTATCAACACTAGTAATTTTGATAATACATCATCTGCCATCCACTAGGTTTATTTGTGCTACCTGTAACTAGTCTACTTTGGTTAATAACCTTATGCTAGTTGAAATTTGAAAATGCCCACTGGAGTACAATCCATTGTATTGGTGCTATTTGATGCTATTTACATTTTAGTGGCCTTTTTTTTAGATGTGGAGGATGTACTAGAGGTTTAATTTTACTCCTCTTGTTTTGTGGGTGGGTTTAGTGATAGTGCCACTATTGTATGTAGTTCTATTCTTGTGTCGTTAGGAGCTGCAGTTGCTCTCAAGTCCTTGTCTCTTTGTTTAAAACCAGCTTTCATATTTTAATTATGTGTAGGTTACATTACCACATCACCTCTTGCAATTTTGCTCGTTTTGAACATTTCTTTGTTAACTTATGCATGAGCATGGAAGCTCGGACTGTTTATTTGTGGTGTTTGTTTTAAAATTTGACAGATTGTAAAACGCATATGCATGCTGAACTTTATTATTGCAATATTGTGAACATAATTTTCAGAAAACAACCATATGAAACAGTTTAGGTTGTGCTTCATACATCCGTTCACTCTGAACCTATAATGCTGAAAATTCAGAACCCCTGTTTCACATTTCCTTGTATGTGTGTGTATATATATATTAGCTTTCCAGTGGTGCTCAAAAGCTACTCATGTGCTTAGGCCTTAATTGTAGTAGTGGTGGAATTCATTTTCATTGTACTCTTATTCTCCTCTTCTTCTTTTTTCTCTTTCTAGCAGGTGAATTTTGAAGACACTTGTAAAGGCTTTCTCGAGGTTGCAAAGGTATGTTGAAGGTATTCAGTTTTACTTTCATTCATGTGTAATAGATATGTGAAACGAAGCATAACCATTATGTACTAATGCTATTGAATATTTTCATAGCTTAAGTTATTTTTTCTTCTTCTTTGTCTTGTTATAGTCTATTGAGAGGATGAGGTTAGATGAGGAGGTTTTGATGGATTTCTTTAGAGAGTATATTAGTGTATATGTGACTCTGTGAGTACCATGCCTACCACAACTTATTGCTTTGATGTTCAGCTAGCTTATGCATGTTTCTTCGTTCAGATTCAGATACTTGTCAGAATTTTAGCTGACTTGTAGTTTATGTGCTGTAGAAAGTTGAAGGTAGAGTAAGAACTATGAAGATGGATGGAAAATAGCCTATTAGCTCAATTGGTAGAGCGTTGTGTTTACACACAAAGATGTGAGTTCGACTCTCACATAGGCTAATACGGAGTATGCGTTCATATCTCTATGGACTTATACGATTAAACATGGTAGGAAATATATACACTAATGGTAGGACAAATTTATGAATCTGGTACGACAAATTTATGAATTATGAATATCTCTGAACTTATAAAATTATGAACTTGATAGGAAATATATAGACTAGTAGTAGGACAAATTTGTAAATCTGGTAGGATAAATATACGATATTGGTATGATAAAAATGTAATAACAGAAATTCCTGTGTATAACTTGATACTAATGGTAGGATAGATGTACACGAATGGTAAGATATATTTGTACTACTGGCAATGAAGTAGAATTAATATTGATCAATCCACATATCCCAGACTAGTAATCATTGAGGCGTGAATTGACCCTAATCTCAATTACCAATCCATAAATCCCAATCGCAATCCAATTTCTACCAATCAAAATTCATGAATCCAATCTAATTCAATTGAGCTAATAGACTATTTTCAATGGGTCCTTATGATCGTCTAGGCATCAAGAAGTGATAATTTCGCAAGAAGCAAAAATAGCGCTTGAATTTGTTATCTTAATTTGCAAGTCATGCAATTGATCAAAAAGAGAGTATAAATTACGAACTCTCTACAACCGGTCTCGTGAAACCGTCACCTTGGGGTAGTTCTGTTATAAGAAAAAGGAATAACTACAAAGGATAGGTACAAGATCACTTACACATCGCCGCCACTGTCATCGGACAAACTTCTTGCACTTTTTCAGGTATGAAAGGATAGTTGTACACTATTGGTAGGACGGAAATATTCTATTGGTAGGATGGGGACTGTATCGTTTCCTAGAATGAACGGGTAACTTTTTCCTCGTTCTTTCCGCTTTTTGCAGAGCATGTTATGGTATGGTGTTTCAGATCCTCCTTTCAAGCTTATATATGTTTTTGGGGGACACCCATCAATGCAATCATTGCATTTTCCCCTCATAAATGATCCCCCCTTTTCTCAAAAGAGGAATTCTGTTTTGGCTCCAAAAGTACACTAACAGCCCGCCAAATCAGCTACAGTGAATCCCCTCCAGATTCTTTCCAAAATATCTCCAGGTATGGAAAGACAGGTTTAGCCTATTGGTAGGACAAATTAATTCTATTGGTAAGATGGACATTCTACAGTTTTCTGAAATGAACGGATGATGCCTTTTGGTGCCACATGTCACTGACACCTACTGACAGCTACAGTGTAGCTACAGTGTCTGCCACCTTCACCTGCAACTCCCTCTCCCGGTTACCACTTTTATTTGCACAAAAGTGCCATTTTCTACCCCATGCAAATAATCTAGCCACTTGGCTATTTGTGCAAAGTTTTTTTTTTATGTGGCTAGTTATGCAAATCGCCCTTGAAAGATCTCATATTACCTTAAAATACTAAATATGTGTAAAAAACTTATTGTTTAAAATTTTTTTCGGCCAGGAGGTGCTCGAGCAACACCCCCTCCCCCACCCCCACCAGCTTCGCCTTTGCTACTAGACAAGGATTTAGTCAGGTATAATGTCTTAAGTATATCCCAAAGGATCTTAGGACTAGAGATACTTAAAACCTCATGAGCCACGCCGTCAACAAGCTTGGTGAAGATCTTTGAATGAGCTACCTCATCAAGATCCTTCTTGGCTAGCTGCCTCTGTGGTTTATTCGGGGTACTCCCCATGAACCGTTTTCCAGCATTTCTCCTTGATGACTATGGCCTTAAGCTTAAGCTTCCATATGGAAAAGTATGTTATCAAATGGTTTGATTCTGATCGGGTTGTTTGACATATTGTACCTATAACACTTCACAAGTTAGATCTCGAATATATTGGTTGAGAAAACTAACACAAACCTAGAATACACTAGTAACTAGGAAAGAAAAACGCACACAGTAATAGCGAGAAGGTGGATTGAAGGGAGATCTAGGGTTACAAAACCCACAAATCTGTGTTGAACACGAAATTTTTTTTATATGAAAAACAGGTAGAGCATAACAAAAGCAGAAGTGACACAACAACTTCGATTTACTCAAGCGATTTCCAGATCTAAAGAACAAGGTGATGAAACCCATATATCATATTCGACGAACCTGACTTTGATACCAATTTGAAGATCGAGTTTCGCTCTTAAAATCACTAGTAAAAATGAAATCGAAAAGAACAACACACAATTTGTTGACGCATTTCATATAATCACTACTCTGCGGGATCTCAAGAGGGGAGATCCGATCCCAGTATCCACTAAGCTTCAGGAATCACGGTTACAAGTTGGCTATGATGGCTAAGCACAAGAACAAGTAACTACAAAACCTCAAAACGAAAACCAAATAAGAAAGCGGAGAAGGAAGGAAAAAACCCCCTCAACGGGTAACCGAGAACCTTCCACAAAGCTTCTCACGGAGATCTCTCAATCACACCACCGACACCACCTAGATCTCCATCTTCAATCACTCGTCGGCCACTCACTCACTCTCTCTCTCTCTCTCTAGGGTTCTTACACTTGAGGCTTAAGGTGCACAGTAAGTAGAAGGAGTGCTTATATAGCCCTTAACAAGCTAGGGTGATACTTAGACTTCAACAGCTACAAGTTATGGGCTAGATATAATCAGGGCCGGTTAGTGGGCGGTGCATACGGTCTGTTTGCACAGGGCCCAAATTTGTTGAGAGCCCAAGATACTAAAAATCTATATTTATATAAAGCGCGTTCAATATGGACAAGTAGTATTAAGTGTTCTATTGGTTTTTGTTTTGCTCGGGAAAGGAATAATTCCGGGTTCGAATCTTGGCATGGGATGTCCCGTATTATTTTTGTTTGGGCCCTCCTTCTCTTCTTTTCCAGCATCCTGTATTAATTTTTTCTGGGCCTTACCCCCCTCCCTCTTTCAATACACTTTACTCTATACAGTACTCTCTCCGTTCGGCAAAACTTGTAATTTACTATTCATACACGCTTTTTTAGAACGATAAAAATTATATAAAATATTCATTTTTTTATAAATTTTTTTTAACAAGTTTGTACTTATTAATAATAACTACGAATTTGTTAAAAAATTTATTGAAAAAACTAGATATTTTATATAGTTTTTATCTCCTAAAAAAACGTGCATGAATAGTAAAGTGTCAAGTTTTTCCGAACGGATGTAGTATTATTTTACTTTTTGACCCTACTTCCCCTCTTTTGTTCCAACTTCCAATCAATGTTGCTCTTAATTTTTTCTTTCCTTTAATTACTTAAATTTAATCGTTGTACGAGTGTACGACTACTGGATATAATAAGTTATACAATTAAAAAAATATTGACATTTATATGATTTTTAACTTTGAAAATGATAAAAAAAAAATTAATTTTAAAATGTTGAGAGTACGTTGTTTTTTTTATTATCCTTTTAAAAAAAATCATCTCATGACACTAAAAATTAAAAAGTATATATAAAATTGTTTTTATATTAATAATTGATAAATATTTTTTTATAACATCATTTATGTCATATACAATAAATGTATGTAATTCACTACCAAAAAAAAATATTTATGATTGGAACAAGCATGAAAAATTAAATAAAAATAAAAATAAAAGGGCCTAATTTTAATTATCGCACCGGGTCTCCGAAAACATCGGAACTGCCCTGGATATAATATTGGGCTCGATGACTGGATCAACCCAATATATCAAGCCAAAGTCTAAAATCTGAAATGAGGTTAACCACTTAAGTATCAAATAATATTGGCATATAACATGTTCATGTAACATGGTTACTACCTGATCAAGGGATCCCTGAAGTGGCTTAAGAAGGAAGCAAGACAAAAAAGTTGGCAATCCAAAGCAAAGAGAGTAGGCTTGGCCACCACAGTTTACTATATATGAAAGGTCAGAAACGAGAAAGTGTTTGAAGGAAACACAAGAACTACTGATGAAGTCATCCATCTCATCAAGATTCATACATACAAGGTGTTGCATCAACGTTTCTCTCTACATTTCAATGTTGCACCAAAGGCTTGGATTTTCAAATCCTAATTTTTCAGAAAAAGAGAATTACAAATGAAATTTAATCGGTTTTAAAACTCGTTTAGCGGATTCTGATCGGAATATAAAATTTGACGAATAATTTCCATCATTTTACCTAGAAAATTCAAAATAATTATCGGATGGCGATATTCTTGTCGATTTTAAAAATCTAATTGACCGGGAGAGCAAGAGTCGAGAAAACTAACATTTAAAAACTAATTGCGGGATTCAAAATTCGCGTATTCGAGATTTCTTTCGGGTATTTATTTGACTAAGGTTTTAACCAATTCCACACTCAACCTCCCTTACCTTTCCCTACCTTACCCTGCAGACCATCCCCTCCTGCCTATTTCATCGCCACCCCCCACCTGTTCCACGCCTTCACCATTCCGCCATCATCGTCTCTTCCGTTTTACCGAGAGGAAGGAATCCCAAGCCACATCTTCCTCCTTCCTTCCTCCTTTCCACCTCGAGCCCAAGGCCGGACCTGAGGCAAGACCCAACAGGTCGTCGCCACAGGCCCAATTTGTATAGGGGCCCATAAAACCTGTTTTAATTATATTACCATTAGACAATCTTTGGTAACACATTAAAATTTAGTAGCCCAGTGGTTAGGGGCTCATGTAAAAGTGCTCAAGGTCTAGGGCTCGAAACCCACTTAGATTTAGGGCGTGTTTGGGAACGTGATGGATTTTTGGAGATTTGGTGGATTTGAGGGGATGTGGTAGATGGGGATGGATTTTTGGGATGTAAAAGATGAAAACTCAACACCCAAATTTTTGGGTTTTGTGTTTGGTTGTATTTTGATTTTTTGGTGGATAAAGTGAAAGGCAAACACCGAATTACCCCCACTTATCCACATGAAAAGACGAATTACCCCCACTTTCTCTCTTTAATTTATGCTCTGTTAGACATCATGGATAAGGAACAAATGGGCCATCGTCAACTAATTTCAATCAAAACAGGAAAACACCACTAGGCCCTTCTCGCCTAAGAGGGTTCCTCAGCCGTCCTCCTCCTCCTTCCTTCTGAAATCATGGCCACCACCACCGCCGCCCCTCCCAAATCCCTCTTCCCATCCTTCCAAACCCTAACCCTAACCAAATCCCCGAATTCCCTTTCCTCCTCCTCCGTCCGCCCTCTCCTCCCCAATCGCCGCCGCCCTTTCTGGCCCCAAACCCCCCTCCGATGCCACCTCCTCCTCCTTCGTCCCCGCCCTCACTATCAATCCTCCATTCGCCTCGCGATTTCCCGATGGCGAGCCCAGGAAGGGCTGCGACGTCCTCGTCGAGGCCCTGGAGCGCGAGGGCCAATGTTGTTAGGATCGAGATTCTAGATTGGATCGATGGGGGTGCAATATAATCGGATCGTAGGATCCTAAGATCCTACTGCATGTTTAAATTTTTTGATAAACTAATTACAAAATATTGCATATCACTTATATGTAAAGTTAAATCAATGCTCAATAGCTATTAACCACTTTATTTGTCTATCCATATATGAAAAATCCACACATGTATATATAACAACCCAAAAAATTTGAGCAGTGAGTCATAATTCTAGATTTTTTTTATATCCCTAAATAGAGAGTGAATCAAAATATTATTTTAAATAATCAATATAATTATATCAATCAACATATTAATTCAAATTACCTAAAAAATATTAAAAAAATCAAATTACCAAAAAAAAATATTTAAAAAATAAACATATTAGTTCATGCTTTCGGATCTAGATTATATTCCCGATCCTACTACGATCCTACGATCCTGTACGATCATGTTGCGATCCTGCTGCATCCGACTCTATATGTGCGATCCAGATCGATTGGGCCACTTTGGATCGTAGAATCCTAAGATCCCACGATCCGGATCTAGATTTTAACAACCATGGCGAGGGCGTCGATTGGTCTTTGCCTACCCTGGCGGCGCCTCCATGGAGATCCACCATGCCTTGACCCGCTCCCAAACTATCCGCAACGTTCTCCCCCGGCACGAGCAGGGCGGCGTCTTCGCCCGCTGAGGGATACGCCCGCTGAGGGGTTGACCGCCGTTGGAGAGAGGGTGGCCGCCGCTGCAGTGATTGTCACCGTCGATCATGATTGTTGGAAGTGGAAATGCCAGATAATTTGATTATGGAGAGACAGGGGGAGATGAAGGGGCAAAACGGGGTAAAACCAATTTCCCATCAACCAAACCTTGGTGGAGGAGGTGCAAAAACTCATCCCATTCCATCCAGCAAAGCCCCGATTTCGCACCCTCCAAACTCCTTAAACACATACACCCAAACATGGAGGCGGGAAACCCGAGGCGAAAAACCCATCTTCCAAACCCCCTAAACACTACACCCAAACACGCCCTTAGTTTTTTTAAACTTTTCCCACTTGTTTTATTTACGTGAGTTTGATTCTTTTTTAAACTCCCCCACCCACAGTGATTTGCATTTGATTTTTTTTTTGCTTTTGATTTTTTTTTTAAAAACTTCCCCTCCAATAATTTGAGTTTGTTTTTTTTATTTAACTTTCCCCCTAGTATCACTTGTTTTATTTACCTGAGTTTGATTATTTTTTAAACTCCTCCACCCACATTGATTTGCATTTGATTTTTAAAAAAAACTTCCCATAAATTTAAATTCCTGTGTTTTTTTTCCTTTTATTTAAAAAAAAAAACTTTCTCTCAAGTAATTTGAGTTTGATTTTTTTATTTAACTTTTCCCCTAGTAATATTAACTTTTGTTGATTTTTTTTTAATTTTAATTCCTGTGTTTTATTTTGTGCGTTTGATTTTTCTTATTTGACTCTCCCCGGTTGGTTAGGTGAGGCTTAGTTGATTTTTTTTTTAAAATTTTAACATTCGTTTAAATGTTTTTTTGATATTAGAAAACTACTTAAAAATCATTTATTCTACCATACCTTATGCATATACATACTATATATAATAATGGGGGCCCAATTTAAATTTCGCCTCAGGATATCAAAAAATCAGATCCGGCCCTGCTCGAGCCAGCTGTGGGAGTCCTCCTCGACACCTCCTTGTAGCCATGTGCAGTAGCGGTAGCGGTAGGAGCTTTAGCCGAAGCCACAGCCCCGCGAGCAGTCGTCAACGTCGTTGTCAACCGCGTCCTGTTTTCTTGAGCCTAGAGGGAGCCCCGAGGCGTCTAACAGTCCGTACACCCGCCCTCCACCTCCATCGACGTCCATCCATTGGCGGATTTAGGGGTGGGCTCGTATGAGCGGGAGCCCACCCCAATCCTAGAAAAAAATACAAAAGGTTAATTATATAAAAAAATAAAAAATAAAAATGTCTAAATTAATTTAGATGTGAAAATGGATCATAAAGTTTACCTTGTCTAGTTGGTAAAGTATAAATAGGGAATTTTTTCCTCTTTATCTAGAGTCTAAGGTTCAATTCCCACTTTTAACACTTTCTTCATTTATTTTTAACTATCTTTTTATATATAAGTTCAATTATCTTTTTAAATTGAGAATAATTAATTTCAATTAGTATTGTTTGAATTCTATTTTAGTCATTCATTAGAGGTTTCCTGGATTTTTTTTAACTAATTATAAATTTTATTCACTTCTAATAATATGGATAAATCTTTGAATTTTTTTACATAACCCTTCACAATTAAATTTATTTAAAGTTTAGCAAAACTCGTTTCATTATTATTTAATTTTTAGCCTAAATCTCGCCCACCCCTATGTTACGGACTGGCTTCGCCACTGCGTCCATCGACACACCGGAGCTACCTAGGAGCTGCCCAGCGCTGCCGCGGAGCCACCGAAGCTCCACTTCCCCGTTCGAGCGTGAACGCCGCTTCGGTAAGCCGTTCTCCCTCGTTTTCGATCGGAATCGTCCTCGAGCTCTACCATCACCCTCACCCATGTCTGACGCAGGTCCGACGAACCATCGCGAGCCACCGACGATGCCCAGAACTCCGATTGAAGCTCCGACGTCCGCGAAATCACCTCGGTGAGCTCCGAACTTTTCTTCCTTCCTCGATTCAAATTCGTGCTTCCTTCGATGTTTAGATTAGTCGAGAGTGAGTGAGGGTCGAATGCGGGAGCTTGGTCGAGCTTCGGCAAGCTCGAGCTCCAGCGAACTGGTGGGTGCGAGCGAGCGAGCTGAGTGCGTGAGGAGAGGGTGAGAGCGCGGGGGAAAGAGCTGGCACGACCGAGCAGCGAGCAGGAGCGTGGGAGGCGGGAGTCCGAGTCCGAGCGAGTCTAGGAACGAGCTAAGCGGCGCCTGCGGGCGAGGCGCGAGGAAGATGGCGACAGGCGGGAATCCTCCGTTTGATTTCGGAAGAAGATGAAGCCAATGTGGCATGTGTGGGCTCCACCTTCATTTCTTTTGAATTTGTTTTAATTAAACCGGTTGAGGATATATTTAAGGGTTCGATTCGGTTAGGTTGGGTTTAAATGGGTTCGGTCCGCTTCGGGTTTATCCGTTTAACTATTTAACTATTTAGCGGTATTTAAAATATTATAATACTCTATCCGTCTCAAAATTTAGGTCGTTTGACATTTTGACGCGCTTTTTAATTTGTTAAAAACTCTATAAAATATTGATTTTTTTTCAAAAATTTTTCAAAATTTTGAAACTTATTACTAATAAGTTTGAAATTGTTTTAAAAATTTTGAAAAAAAAATAATATTTCATAGAGTTTTTAACACATTAAAAAGCGTGTCAAAAAGTCAAACGACCTAAATTTTGAGACGCATGGAGTATTATTTGGGGATTAAGGTATAACATATTATTTCAAAATATTTATAAAGGGTTGGTTTTATTAAATAAAAATGGTTTGGACTTTAAGGAATTCGGAAATATTTTATAAAAGTGTGCTAATAAATGGTGTTTAAAATATCTATACTATTATTGGGACTTACAGATTTATAATGAATTTGGAAAATAATTTCAAGGTTGGAAAGTAATCTAATAAATAAATTTAAAAATGAATTTAGCGAGTATTTGCAAGGGGTCGAAATCCTTAACTATTTGATTCGGATTTCAAAACGGTTTTGGAACTAACTTGGGAATTATACTTGTTCGATGACTAACTAGCATGATAATATGATTGTTTGACTAACGACATGATATTTGTGACTAATAGCATGAATTGTGGTGATTTATTATAAGAGATTAAATATCGGTTACCGATGATGAGGATGATATATATTCGTATACTAAGTGAGAGTACGAAATGGTAATATGTGAATTAGATTAAGTATGATATGGAGATTGTCTAAGCTAATGAGTTGGCAAGTTACGATGAAACGAGATGAGAAATTGAATTGAGACATTATTGTTGTTGATGATGAGATGGTTAACTTATATATGTTTTATCTGAATCTTGTGTGTGTTATTTGATATGTTTTGTGTAAGTTAGACTTAGACTTATTATGTTACCTGTCTTTTAGGTGAGCTCTAATCCGCCTGGATTTGCTTGATTGTTATATTAATTGCATTCTGCGCTTCTCCATGTAAGTTCTTTGAACTTACTCATGATGGGTGCTCTATGCCCTGGGTGTTATATAGTAAGTCGTATCTCCATGCACCATATAATTGTTAAGTCGTATGTACATGCACCGTATAGTAAGTCGTATGTTCATGCACCATATAATCAACCATTCTAAGTCGTATGTCCATGGACCATACGACTTAGAATCACGCTTAGGAGCTAAAATTAAAATCATATGATTGCTATATGTCCTTGCAAGAGAACGACCGTTATCTGTGAGTCGTAGAGTCTTTGGTAGGGCCATAGGACAACCCAGCATCATCGGGTTTTTCCTGATAGAGTCTGATTGATTTATATATTTATGGTGCGGCACGACCGAGCGTCCTACCTTGGTTGTGGTATGGGCATGAATGGTTGATTATACCTAGTTCGGCATGACCGTGCGTCCTACCTCGGTTGTGGTACGGACATGCATGATGCAGTTGGAGATCTGGGATATGCCACTTGGCATTGTATGTGGATTCATTTAATCATTTTCTGCATTATATTAAACTGCCAGTGTGTGTGTGTGTGTGTGTGTGTGTGTGTGCGTGTGTGTGTGTGTGTGTGTGTGTGTGTGTGTGTGTGTGTGATTTAATTTCCGCATTGCATTACGCATTTCATCTTAGGGATAGGATGCTTATTATATGCCTCTCAATGTGTCTTTACACACGCGCATGAGTGGCCTGATGATTAACTCAGATCCCCCTCTTTTGTTTAGACTCAGGTACCCGTTCCATTGTTTGAATTCGTGCTGTTATGGCGGGACCCATTAGTATGGAGGAGAGTGAATGCTTGAAACTCTGACTTCACCAGATTTACACTTGTTGGGATTTCTTCCTACATATACTCTGTTTGACCCGGCCTTGCCGCAACACTGATTGTATCGTTTTCCGAACTTATGTCCTTTGCATGATAAAAGGTTTTCCACGTTGTAGACTTAGGACAGGTATAAGGGTTTACCCCGGGGTCTCCAACGGACTTTCATGATTTGGATGCGAAATCCCGCTTTAAACTATAAATCTTCGGTTTCAAACCTTCAACCTGTACTCGGAGCGCAAGATCCTAACGAGGGGTTTTATCTCTCGAAACGTAACTCGGGAATCATAATCCCGTGCCGTTACATTATTACATAAGTGAACCAAGAGGAGATTCTGCACTAATTTGATAAGAGCAGCATAGTAAAATTTTGTTTCAAATGTTGTGTACATGAAGGAAAGTCTCCTAAGATTGGATTTCTTAGGCCTAAAGTTCTGTCTTTAAAGGGTAGGCAACCTTTTGTTTTCAGTTGTCTTACTACTATAAGGAGGTAGCTCTTTGATGGCCGAGCCGAAGGGGAGGTCACTACTTAACACTTTTTGAGGTGTGTGTCCGACTTCTGATAGTCCTGGCTTGATGAGAAAGGAGCCTCTCTCACAACTAAGGGCACAAAAATCTAGCCTCGGATGTAGCCTAAGGCCCGATTTAAACCTTGTACATATTTTCATTTTGCAATATATTTACCATAAAATAAAATAAAAAATGTCTAAGAGGTCCTTACAACCTTAAGCATGTCTCCAATGTGATAGGACATGTATATATATTATTCCATCACTTAGATTATTACAAGTTCAAATGCTAAAGCCACACACATGCCTATACAAGTGTGCGTTGATCGGATAAGAACAGATCTTGATCGTTGAACGAGATGAAATTAAGGGTTGAGATTAAAACCCAATTTATGAATTTAATTTTTTTTAAATCCTGGGCCCACTACAAATTGTTACTGAAACTCATGGGGAGTACGTGTGTTTCACTCACTGCCCAAATTGTGGGTACACGGTAGGCCCCATTTTTTTTACTATGTTCTTTTTAATTGTTTGAACTGTTTTTTAAAGTTTAACTGCATATTGGAGGTTAGCTTATACTACTAGTAATCAGGGGCATGCTACGCACGCCGCCTCGTGTTTAAACTACGGGTTCTTCCCCTTTCGAAGTTGTGTTTCATTTTGACTCGGAATCATGATTCTTGGCAATAATTCGGGTATTTTCTTTTATTACATGCTTTCTATATGAGCAAGCAATTAAGTTTCATTTTACACAGTAATCAAACTATAGGTATATATTGGTAGGAAATGTTACTTGAGACACTCTTTTGATTCTTTTGAATGTTATCAAGCATGCCCAGCTACACAAACACATTTATTACAGAGAAAGGATACATACAGATATATTACAAAGCTTGCAAATATCTTAACATGTTTGAACTTTTGCAAGCTCTTTTCTTCACCAGCTCACACGCAATAGACCACATCAGTGGGGCTATCCCAGAGTCATTGTCTTTCTCCCCTACTTAACTTTCAGATTCCTCTTTCTTCTTCATCTTCCTCCTTATTTCATTTGGATCAAATTACTACAGAGGGCAAAACCAGAAGAAAAAAAGCAGCCAACCACCAATAGATGCATATATGGAAATGATGCTAAATGCACAAGATTTTGTAAAACATAAACTATTGCTGATCCAAATTTACCATCTAAAACATCAAATGGGAGGGAGCACAAAATCCAGCCGAGATGCAAACAAAAAAGAAGTGAATCGGTGGCCTCAAATCAACCCTATTCTGATGGATTTAAGTGAAAACATAAAATTGTACCTCTAATGTTCAACTAAATGAAGCATAAATATGTATAACATGACGGATGCTTCAAAATCACACAAACATTTGCTAAACGTATAGAAAATGGAGTAAATGGAAAACATGTCATTGAAAAATCTATGGAACAAGAGACAACAGAAATTGTTATCTCAAACAGAGCTCTGGCCAGCAGAGTGTTTAGTTCTCAGTATATATCATGACAGTTTCACACAACTAATTAGGAGTTGTAAACTTAGAATAAATATATTTAGGAACATAATAACTATGATTACTAATACGATACCTTTGGCCATCTGAGCAACTACTTAAACATTATGCGAAATTCACATTCCTAACAAGACCTTGCGGTAAATTTGCACTTGTGTCAAATTCAAGTTTAGATACCCGTTCAGAAGTTAAAAAGAAACATATTTTTAATGATAAGAAGCTTATGACATATACTGTGTTCTGATAAGCTTATAATATATAATGTTCAATCATCACCAAAGACGGTTGTATACCTTGATCCTACCACCAAGACAAAAATCATAAGTCACTTAACGTATAGTTAATAGAGTTTCAAAATCAGCTAATAAATGATAATGCAAGATGCTGAAAACAAATATATATCTTGAAATCAAGCCATATGATGTAGAAAAAAGAAATAAATATAGTAGAAAGTAAGGAATTATGCATAAGAAGAGTTAAATCCCAATTTCATTCACATGAAGCAATTATACGAAACTTCAGAAATTTTGGGCAGAAATTGAACTCCGAAAACCCAAAGGTGAGTGAAAACAAGATTTATTCTCACATCCAAAACACCTAGATAAATACAAACAAAAAGAGTCAAAACATACAATTTCTGACATAGTGGCCCTCATCCTTGTTGAAAGCTCATCAGAACCAATATAGGCAAATCAGAGACACCAGAAAAACAAAGAAAAAGTTACAATCGGTTGTGAAACCATCCTAAAGTAACATGAATTCAGTCTTCATATTCATCATTGCCTCATGGTCTAAATTGCGACGTTGTCCCAAAAAGCGGTTTTCTCCAACGCAATTGGAACCAGCAAAAACCAGCAGCAATAGAAAAGAAAACAGATTTTATATGAGCCCATGTACAACAAAAATAGGAAAAAAATAACAGATTTCATCTGAGCCCATGTACAGCAGCAAAAACCAGTAGCAGTAAAAGTACAAAAAAATGCAATGTGAATGAAACTTAGTTTTTTTAAATTTAACAATTTGGTTGAGTGGTTCTTAAAATGAAGGTGTTTCCTTCGTAGTTACCATTTCATATCCGTCTTCAATAGACAATTTAGAAAACTCATATTTTAGGGATTAGATCTTAAAGTTTAGGTTTTTCAACATAAATATATTACCTACATTTGTCATATAGTATCCCCAAAGCAGTAAGGCTACTTGTAATTAAGATAGCTCCCTAATGACAAAGAATTTGCCTAATTCCTTCATAGGCCACCAACTACAACCAGTTAAGAGGATGATGCAAAACGAATCAATCCATTCTCATCATTTATTTGCAAATGGTGATCGAAACAGTAATGTGTCATATGCAGTTTTTCAGATTTGTTGTTGCAAGCTTAAATCATCATATCTCCTTCAATACTTAGCCAAATGCACCCATTCAAAGCGCAAAATCCTCTAAACTAAAGCTAGTTTCTAGAAAGTTAATTTATCAGCAACAATTCGTCCCACAAACATCCCAGAAATTGCAGCAAGTAACCTATTGCATAAAAGACCCTAAGAATCACCACAACCTCTATAGATTTACCAAAAAGGTGTAAGATGTGGAGGTAAATTTGGCTTGCAATACTAGAATGAATTTAAGGTCATAAATTTGATCAGATAAAGAGAGATCAAATGAAATTCGTTAATGAGAAGACAATAAAAGAATATATATATATATGGTAGAACTGTTAGTATAGATGACAATTCAACCACGAATTGCACTTCAAAACACGCCCTATTAAAACCCTAACCAGACCAAATAAGTACGAAATCAGAAAAGGGGTTTAAAGCAAGAAGAATTAACCCACAATAACCAAGATTCTGAGACGAGCAGATTCGAATTCGGACATTATGTAAGAAGAAGACAAATAACAAAATCAGCAATTTCGAAGGAGATGGAGCAACAATCAGTTTGAAGGTATCACGTAACAACAAAGCAAATAATCTAAGCTACAAAGAAGGGGGAGAAGCACAATCCAGGGAGTCAAACAAAGGTACAAGAATTTCAAAAGGGCTAAGAAAAGCAAGGCCACTTACAATTGGATGAGCAAGTAGCTCCCCAAAGTTATATATATATATATATAATGGGTAACTTGTGCACACCTTTAGGGTATATCTTGTGCACAAGTTCTGACCATTGATTTAAAAAAATAGACGCCTAGGATTGCGCCACGTAATAGTTGATTTTTGTAAAAAAAATAATGGAAAAAAAAGCCCATCCTCCCCTATGAAGCGCATGTACATTTAACCTATTTAATCAGTTATAGGCTTCCCTGAATCCCCTCTTCCCATGGATTGAAGCGGCGGCTTCCCCTCTTCCCATGATTGAAGCGGCGATTGGGCACGACGATGAACGACGAAGGCGGTGGCGATGGAGGTGGGAGATTGTGGTTGTGGGTGGCCGACTCTCTCTTGAGGAGCCTAGGCGAGACGGAGTCCAAGAGGCGAGACGGTGGCGATGGAGAAAGCGAGTTGGAGATGGTGGCGATGAAGAAGGCGAATCGGAGACGGATTCGAGGAGCCCAGGCGAGTTGAAGGAGGATGCAAGTTCGAATCAGGGATGCACAAGGTATCGAATTTATTCTTTTCTCTCCTCCTTCTCGATTCTGGGCAACCGATGCATCTGAATCTGAAGCAATTGGAGACGAATCTGAAGCAATTGGAGGTGGAGGTGTATGACGAGGAGTCGGATCCAGCGTTAGCAGTTGTTTTGCGGATTCCGGCGATGGGGCTAGGGAGAGGCGAGGCTGACAGGGATGGTGGCAGCAGTTCTGGCGGTGGTGGAGACGGTCTGCAGCCTAGGGAAGGCGGTGGTTACTGGACAGGATTATTGTAGCCACTATTACGATCATATTCAGTGCAATAACCCGTTGAAGAAACTTTAGGTTGATTTCCTGTGATTTCATTTGCAGTTGCAGGATCTTTGTAGCTGCTATGATGATTGTATCCAGTGCCATAGCTTGCGGAGTGAGAATAGTTTCCTGTTTTTTCCGGTGAAGGTGGTTTCTGGATAGGATCTTTGTAGCCACTATGGCGATTGTTCCCAGTGCCATATCCTGTTGAAGAAACTTGAGATTGATTTCCTGTGACTTCAGTCGGAGGTGATTTGTGGGCAGGATCTTTGAAACCGCTATGGCGATTGTTCCCAGTGCCATATCCTGTTGAAGAAACTTGAGGTTGATTTAATAAACCTAAAGTTTGGTGGGATACAAAATATTATTCGGTGATATTGAACAATTATTCATAGAAATTGGAGGGTTTTTTTTTATGAATTTGGGGATTATATAATATGTAACAATATTCGGTGATTTTTGATGAATTATTCGCTGAAATATTAAATATTATTTTTAATAAAAAAAAATATTATTCGGTAGCATATGATTAATTATCCAGTGGAATCGGTGAATTTTCATTTAAACTAGATGGAAAAAGAAAAAATTATTCAGTAGAATCGGTGAATTTTTTCATATAAATTGGATGAAAAAAAGAAAAAATAACATTATTCGGTAGGATGAGAAATATTATTACCAAAATTTAAAAAAACGAAATCAGGTGGATACATCAACAAATCAATCAAAATTATTTATTTTTCCAACCAAAAAAATAAATAAAAAAAAAGCAAGAAATAGAAGTGGTTTCCAACCAAAAAAATTTAAAAAAAAACAAGAAGAGGGATTGGATTACACGCTCTACCAAAAAGGGAGTTGGTTTGTTTTTGGCATGTGGGTCCCATTATAGTAAAAGAAAAAAACAAAAATCCCACTTAATCTTGACCTTCTATTTTCTTTCAATCACAGGTCTAGATTTGTGCACTAGATACACTTTAAGGAGTGTGCACAAGGGAACCACTCCCTATATAGAGTATGGATCATTTGTTCACAAGCCTTAGGGTGTACCTTGTAAACAAATCTGGACCGTTAAATAGTAAAAGATGGACGGCTTAGATTAATTGAATGTTTTATAATTTTTTTTATTTAAAAATTGTGGGACCCATTAAAAACCCTCATCTTCCCACAAGATAGCGCGTGTTTGACAAATCCTCTTCAACTTCTATTTCAAACGCCGCCCATCCTCATTCCACCATAGAAGATCTTGGGCGATCGGCAAAGAGAGTCCAGGTGAGGCGGAGCCGCGGAGGTCAGCCCTGGCGAGGCGGAGGCGAGCCCATCATACCGAGCAATTGCAGGATCACAGGAGGGCGGTAACGAGAAGGGGTAGAAGGCGGCGGCAGCGGCGGCGATTGCAGGAGAGGTTGAAGTCGGCGTCGAATCGAGGAGCATAGGAGACTGCCGACTGCGGCGTTGAATCCCTGATCCCTCTATTTCTCTCTGTATCGCTAATTCGGGCTTCCATGGATCGGAGTTGAATTAGCGGGAATTCATTCGTGTGTGATTGGGAAGGTGGAGCGTCGACATGGTCGACGGCGGGGAGAGGCAAAGACCGGCGATTGGCGGAGCCTGGGCGACGTTGAATCGAAGGCGGCGATGAAGGAGAGATCGAGTAGCGTGGTGGTGACGATGTCGGCACTCCACGCCGGCGAAGAGGAAGGTGATTCAACTGCTTCGTATTTTTTTTTGGGGTGGGTTGGGGTGGTGTTTTATTTTAGATGTATAATTGGATTTATTATTCAGATGTATATGTCAAATTTTAGTTACCAGTGATAATGAGTTAGGTAATTATTCGGTGAAATATGTGTCTGAATTTAGATTACTAGTTGTAATGTGTATATTTTGTGATTGAAATATGAGATTCTCGATATTATTCGTTGAATTCTAAATAATTATTCAACGGAAAATTTGTATTTTGTAATTCGAAATAAATATACCGTCAATTATTCAGACGTACATGGCAAATTCTAATTACCAGTGGTAATGAGTTGGTTAATTATTCGGTGAAATATGTGTATGAATTAATGTGTATATTTTGTGATTGAGATATGAGATTGTCGATATTATTCGTTGAATTCTGAATATTTATTTAACGGAATGTTTGTATTTTGTAATTCGAAATAAATATATCGTCAATTATTCAGACGTATATGTCATATTCTAGTTACCCGTGATAATGAGTTGGTTAATTATTCGGTGAAATATGTGTCTGAATTCTGGTTACTAGTGGTAATGTGTATATTTTGTGATAGAGATATGAGATTGTCGATATTATTCGTTGAATTCTGAATAATTGTTCAACAGAATGTTTTTATTTTGTAATTCGAAATAAATGTGTGATTGAGATTTGATATTGTCGATCCATATTATTCGTTGAATTTTGAATACTTATTCAATAAAACGTGTGTATTTTGTAATTTGAAATTGAAGTAATTTGGTCCAAAGGCCGAATGCCTTTGGACCAATTACTAAATGGCCTAAAGGCTTTTATTTGCTAGTAAAGGGCCAAAATACTTTCATAATACCAACCCTACCCCCTACCCCTGATTTAATTTAACCCCTTCAGCCGACTCCCATGATCCCATCTCTCTCTCTCCACTTCTCCTCTCTCTCTCACTCTCCAGATATCCGCTCCGACCACCCCCAACCCGCGCTCTTCCGTGACTCCTCCCAGCGGATCAAGTCACCGGACTTCAAGGAAAGGTGCCTCAACCTCGTCAGCCGGATCAATACCAATCACCACCGCAGGCGGCGGTCTCAGTTCGTCGATTTTGGTTACGATCCGCTCTCAATTTCGACGATGGAGACGACGATCCAGATCTGAGCGCGCAGACGGACTTTTACTCCCCGGTGAACAATTTCACGGCGCGGTTACCTCATTTGCCGCCAATCGCGCCGGAGGCATCCCAATCGTGGGTGCCGGTGCTCTCTCTGCCGGAATGGGCCACCTCCGACGCAGTGACAGAGAGGATGTCGCGAAGGAGTTAATCGCTTGAAGAAAATAAATGTTTGCTAATTAATCTTGTCTCTTTCTTGTAAATTACATATCGATTTGTTCATTTGTGCTTAGATTTGGAAATTGAGAATTAATTTAATTTGTTCATTTGCTAAATGTATCAACTACTGCATGTTCTACATATAAGCTCCCACCTCCCTGCGAATTTAGTGGAATCGATTTTAATTTAGTGGAATCTATTGCTAATTTGTGTACATAGTTAGTGTTTCATTCACTGGAGTTCATGAATGATGTGTACGTAATTACCAAAATGAGTTATTTTTACAGTGGTGACAGTGTCTATAACTTTGTTTTGGTTAGATTTAGACTATTTAGGGTTTGTGTTTTACTTGTCCTAGGTTTCCTTTTGCAGCGTCTATATTTTTTTTTTTGTTACAGTGTCTATGATCTTGTTTTTCTTTGGTTACAGTATATACGACCCTGATTTTATTTTGATTACAGTAGCTATGACTTTGTTTTTGTAGTGGTGACAGTGTCTATAACCTTGTTTTTATTTTTATTACAACATCTACGATCCCCTTACCCATTCATTTAGTAGAGAAGAATTGTCACCACATTTATTTTGGCTTTTCATTAGCCCTTATAGGGTTTGTGCCTCCCTTGTCGTAGGGTTTTCCTTTGATTACAGTGTCTTTGAGCCTTTTTTCATAGTGGTGACAATGTCTATAGCCCTGTTTTTATTTTGGTTACAACGTCTCTAAGGTTTCCTTTGATTACAGTGTCTATGATCTTTTTATTCATAGTGGTGACAGTGCCTACACCTATTTTATTCATAGTGGTGACAGTGTCTATGACCTTGAAACCACATGTATTTTGAGTGAAAGTGTGTATGACCTTTGATTACAGTGTCTATGACCTTATTTTTATAGTGATGACAGTGTCTATGACTCTCTTACTCATTCATATATTGAAGGTAAACTGTCCACCTAATATCTTTTGGCTTCTCATTAGCCCTTTTAGGGTTTGTGCTTACCTTGTCCTAGGGTTTTCCATTTGGTGACAACAATCATCTCTTAACAACGTACTGTACTTAACATTTTAGGGTTTAGGATTTAGGGTTTAGGGTTTAGGGCCTTGGCCCTAAACCCTAAAGACTTAACCCTAAACCCTAAACCATACTGTACATCACATGTTCTTTTAGCTTCTCATTAGCGCTTTAGGGTTTATGCTTCCATAATCATAGGGTTTTCCTTTTGGTTACAGTGTCTATGAACCTTTTTTCATAGTGATGACAGTGTCTATAAAGCTGTTTTTATTTTTGTTACAGCGTCTATAGGGTTTTCCTTTTGATTACAGTGTCTATTGCTTTGTTTTTGTAGTGGTGACAGTGGCTATGACACTGTTTTTATTTTGATTACAGTGTCTACGACCCTCTTACCCATTCATATATTAGAGGAGAATTGTAACCAGATTTATTTTGGCTTCTCATTAGGCCCTATAGGGGTTGTCCTTCCCTTATCATATGATTTCTCTTTGATTACAGTGTCTTTGATCATGTTTTTATAGTGGTGACAATATTTATGACTTTATTTTTATTATGGTGACAAAAGTAGTTACATTTTTAATTTTTTTTAATTGTGGTGACACTACTTTAAAAAAATCTAGAAAACTATAAATTAGAAATTAGAGAAGAACTGTCATCACATGTATTTTGACTTATCATTATCCCCTATAGGGTTTGTGCTTCCCGTTTCCTAAGGTTTTCCTTTGATTACAGTGTCTATGACCATTTTTTAATAGTGGTGACAGTGTCTAAGGCCTTGATTTTATTTTGGTTATATCGTCTATAACCCTCTTAGGCTCTTACCCATTCATATATTAGAGGAGAACTGTCACCACTTATATTGTGGCTTCTTATTAGCCTCTATAGGGTTTGTGCTCCCTTGTCCTAGGGTTTTCCTTTGGTTACAGTGTCTATGACTCTGTTTTGATTTTGATTACATCGTCTATGACTCTCTTACCCATTCATATATTAGAGGAGAACTGTCACCACGTGTATTTTGACTTCTCATTAGCCCCTATAGGGTTTGTGCTTCCCTTTTCCTAGGATTTTCTTTTGATTACAGTGTCTATAAACCTTTTTTCATAGTAGAGACAATGTCTATAAAGTTGTTTTTTTTTGTTACAACGTCTATAGGGTTTTCCTTTTGATTACAGTGTCTATGATCATGTTTTTATAGTGGTTACAGTGTCTATGCTCCTATTTTTATTTTGCTTACAACATCTATGACCTTCTTAACCATTCATATGTTATAGGAGAACTGTCACCACATGTATTTTGGTTTCTCATTAGCCCCTATAGGGTTTGTGCTTCCGTTGTCCTATGGTTTTTCTTTTGATTACAGTGTCTATGACTTGGTTTTTATAGTGGTGACAGTGGCTATGACACTGTTTTTTATAGTGGTTACAATAGTAGTTACATTTTTATTTATTTTTATTTTGGTGACACTAATTTAAAAAAATCTAAAAAACTAGAAATTAGAAATTAGAGAACAACTGTGTCACCACATGTATTTTGGCTTCTCATTAGCCCTTATAGTGTTTGTGCTTCCCTTTTCTTAGGATTTTCTTTTGATTACAGTGTTTATTAACCTTTTTTCATAGTGGAGACAATGTCTATAAACCTGTTTTTATTTTGGTTACATCGTCTATAGGGTTTCCTTTTGATTACAGTGTATTTGACCGTGTTTTTATAGTGTCTATGATCCTATTTTTATTTTGCTTACAACATCTATGATTCTCTTAACCATTCATATGTTATAGGAGAACTGTCACCACATTTATTTTGGCTTCTCATTAGCCCCTATAAGATTTCCTTTTGATTACAGTGTCTATGACCACGTTTTTATAGTGGTGACAGTATCTATAACCCGATTTTTATAGTGGTGACAGTATCTATAACCCGGTTTTTATTTTGATTATAGTGTCTATAACCTTATTTTTATTTTTGTTACATTGTCTAGTGCCCTCTATACAATTAAACGAAAAACAAAGTGACATGAACAATTAACCAACAGTCAACAGTACACCACTTATATAGACACACATGTATAATGGATTGTATGTACACCACCAATTTTTTTCTATACAATGGTGTACAGGTGTAGTCAATAATTCATTAAAAACACATAAACAACATCGATTCTTTTATTATTATTTTTTTGAGAACCACCCCCTTCATTTGATTAATGATTAAAGCTCCTCAATCAAGCTTACATAGAAAGCAGTAGGCAAAGACGAAATTCAGTGTCAAGGCATGGACTATGTGATGCCAATGAGTGTGCCACTTTGTCACCGTTCTTAACCAAGCTCCTCAATCAAGCTTACAGAAGCAACATCGATCGATATTGACTATTGACATCCTCAAGCTAATTTTTGTTGCCTTCTTTCTTCTTTGTAGACTCCAACTCCAAATCACTTTCATGCCAAATATGATCCAATTCTTCACTGATGTTCTAGCACATGAAACCCTTTCCTCGCCATTTTTATGTGCTTCACCGTCTTCAATGAAACTTGGTTTCTTTTGGCACACTCTTTCCTCGCCATTCCCAATTTCGCACCAGTGATGAACGACGCCCCAAGCAGACGACGCACCAGTGATGAACGACGCCTCAATCCCGATGAAACCCCGAGGAGGCGAGGTTGTTGCGACGATGCTCGGAGGCTTCGGAGTCGAGTTGCTAAGATCCGATTTAGGAGGAGGTCGCTGGCTTGGACTCACGTGGGAGTCTTCAATTGAACAAATTATGACGAAAGCATCACCGTCTCCACAACCGCCAATCAAATCGACGTCGAGTTCAATAGCGATAATGGGAAGCAAATCGCTCTCTCCGGCACCGAATCCATCGCGGCTGAGTGAACTCGCTCTTTGATTCAGACTAGATGTCGAAGAACATCGGAAACTCGAAAATTAGGGCTTGAAACGGGGCGGCGCGATGCTAATTCGGGCTAGGGCTCTCCTCGGAGGCGGAGGGGGTGGGAGGACGCCGGCGGCAGTTGCGTGGTCGGTCGGCGGCGGCGAGAAGGAGGACGCCGGCTGCAGTGGAGGTTGTTGCCGGAGAGGAAGAGGCTTGGAGGGAGGCGGCATTGAAGAGCTCGTGAGGATGGAATTGGATGTCTGGATCTGGATCTGTTCAATTTGGGGCAGATGAAAAAAAAAGAGAAAGAATTATAACGGGGCAAAATTGGAAATTATGGCCTATTACCTAATATTGTCACCCTTGTGGCCTATAACTTAAAAATTGGACCCAAAATGGCCACTTAGCAAAAAACCCCTTTGAAATTAACGTGGGATTGATTTACGAGGTTTTTAATATTATTCGTTGAATTCTGAATAATTATTCGATGGAATATGTGTATTTTGTAATTAGAAATCGATGTTTTCTAAAAGATAATATAGCATTATTCGATAACAAGTGAAACATTATTCGTTGGAATTATCAAAATTTAAAAAAAAAACGAAATCAGGCAAAGAAAAAAAACAAAAAAAAAAAAGCAAGAATGGGGTGGGCAAAAAAAAAAAAAAACGATACAGTAGTAGCTAACAAAAAAAAACAAATTAAAAAAAAAAGCAAGAATGGGGTGGTGGGGGGAGTGTGCCACACGCACTTTATTTTTATGGCACGTAGGTCCCACTTTATTAAAAAGAAAAGACAAAAATATCTTTTAATCCTAGCCTTCCATATTCTTTCAATCAAAGGTGTAGATTTGTGTATAAGGTACACTATAAGGGTTGTGAACACCAGAACCACACCATATATATATATATATATATATATATATATATAGGGTTTACTTCAAATGTTAAAAGTCCTTAAAGCGTAAAATATGCTTATTGTGTAAAATTTGCTAATGGGCCTAATTTAATTACTAATGAGCCTAATTTCATGAGTAGGATGTCTTCCCCCCCTCCCATGCGTGTGCCCCCCCTTCTCGGACCCGATTTTTTTTATTTAAAAAAAAAAAATTATTTATTTATTTATTTTTATTTTTTTTTTTGCCAGAATTTTTTTTTTCGTGATAGCACTTTCTGCTGTGCAAGTATAACTTACTTTTGTGCACATATAACATCTTATTGTGCAAATATAAGTTTATTTTGTGTAGACAAATAATTCATTATGGGGTAAATAGGTAAATGCGCCTATTTCAATTATAAAAATTTTTAATTGAAATATGTTTAATTTATGGTTTTTTTGAGGAATTTAATTTATGGTTAAATTGGTAAAAATGTCTATTTTTATGGGTAAATGCACTTTTTCCCGTTTTCGATACCTTTTGTGCAACTGTGGAGTGCATTTGTGCAACTGTGGAGTGCATTTGTGCAACTGTGGAGTGCAATTGTGCAACTGTAAAGTGCTTTTGTGCAACTTTAATTGTGCAAATTTAAAGTATGATACAATTGTGCAAATTTAAACTACAATTGTGCAAAAGTAAGATACAATTGTGCAGATGAAGAATACAACTGTGCAAATGTAAGATCATAATGCGCATTAATAAGTCAAAAGATGTGCTTTTGAAATCGATGTTTTAATTTTTTTATTTTTTTTACTTTTGAGAGTTTGGTTTCACCTCTCGGATAATTTAGGTTGATAAATGTAAGTTTGAAATCGATTTTTTAACGTATAAGCTTTTAAAATTAAAGTGCATAAATAAGATTAAAATGTGCATAATTAAGGTTAAAAAGTGCATAACTTAGATTATAATGTGCATGATTAACAATTTGCGATTGTTGCGCTCTTGTCTATTATGTAACCTATGTGGGATTTGAACCCAAATCTTTTGTGCAAACGAAGATTTGCTCTACCAATTGAGCTAATAGGCTAAATTATGATTTTTATTCTAAAATAAAAGAACCTAATCGACCTAAAGCATATTGCAATAAAATTCTAAAATTCAATTAGCTCATGATTCACAAACAATTTGACAATGCTATAAAAATGAAATTAGCTCCAAATCAACCCAACAACACAACCATATCATCAATTTCAGTCAATTTGCCTGTTGGCAAAAAAACCCAAATTCTAAAGCATATCGCAATATAAAATTCCAAACTTCAATTAGATCATGATTCATAAACAATTTGACAATGCTATGAACATGAAATTAGCTCCAAATCAATCCAACAACATAACCATATCATCAATTTCAGTCAATTTTTCTTTTGGCAAAAAGCCCCAAATTCTCAAACATATCGCAATATAAAATTCTAAAATTCAATTAGTTCATGATCCATAAACAATTTGACAATGATATGAACATGAAATTAGCTCAAAAAAATATCATCAATTTCAATCAATTTGGCATTTAGCAAAAAGCCCCAAATTCTAAAACATATCGCAATCTAATATTCTAAAATTCAATTAGCTCATAATCCATAAACAATTTGACAATGATATGAACATGAAATTAGCTCAAAATCAACCCAAAAACATAACCATATCATCAATTTTAATCAATTTGCCTTTTGGCAAAAAGCCCCAAATTTCGATCCTAAATCAAACCCTAGGTTTTAAATCTCAACCTAAATCATTCAAACAATCCAAATAACTGTAATAAACAAGTTTAGAGTTAGAAATCATACCAAATTCGAGTGGAAACAAGGAGAAAAATCGGGATTTCGAAGGTATTCCGAGCCAAAAGGATCGATTAGCGCAGTTGGGGAAGATGGCTCGGTGTGGGCTCGGCTGGGCACGGACCAAGGGGGTTCCGGGCTCGGGGGGTGCGCCTGAGGGAGGGGGTTCGAGCTGGCCGGGGCTGGTGTCCGGAGGTGGCTCGTGGGTGGCGTGGGAGGCCGACAACAGGAGCCACCGGTGGCTCGACGGTGCTGCGAGAGATGGGTGCGTCTGGGCGCGTCTGGGCTCGAACCAGGCCAGTCCTGGGCTCGGGGGTTGCGCACCGAGGTGGGGCTCGAGGGCGGCTGGTCGCTGGTGGCCGGAGGTGGCTCGAGGTGGGTGCGGGTGCAGGAGTCCGAGGGCTCGGGGGGTTGCGCGCGTTAAGGAGTTATGCGTTTTTGTTGATTTGAAAATTTTACACGTTAAGCGGATTTTACACGTTAAGGAGTTTTTACATTTTAAAGCTTCCCTATATATATATATATATATGGTTTACTTCAAATGTAAAAACTCCTTAACGTGTAAAATTTGCTTATCGCGTAAAATTAGCTAACGGGCCTAATTTAATTACTAATGGACCTAATTTCATTAGTAGAATGTCTGCCCCTCCTTGCCCATGAGTGTGCCCCCCTTGCCCCCCTTCTCGGACCATATATATTTTTTTTTAAAAAAAAAATTATTTAATTTTTTTTTTGTCCCATAATTTTTTTTTCGTGTTAACACTTTCTGCTGTGCAAGTATAACTTGCTTTTGTGCACATATAACATCTTATTGTGCAAATATAAGTTTATTTTGTGCAGACAAATAATTCATTATGTGGTAAATAGGTAAATGTGCCTATTTCAATTATAAAAATTTATAATTGAAATATGTTTAATTTATGGGTAAATTGGTAAATATGTCTAATTTTATGGGTAAATGCACTTTTTCCCGTTTTCGATACCTTTTGTGCAACTGTGAAGTGCATTTGTGGAACTGTGAAGTGCATTTGTGCAACTGTAAAGTGCATTTGTGCAACTTTAAAGTGCAAATATAAGAACATAAAGTGTGAAAATAAAATTGTAATGTGCAAATTTAGAATACAAGTGTGCAAAAGTATGATACAATTGTGCAAATTTAAACTACAATTGGCAAAAGTAAGATACAATTGTGCAGATTTAGAATAAAATTGTCCAAATGTAAGATCATAATGTGCATTAATAAAACAAAAGATGTGCTTTTGAAATCGATGTTTTAATTTTGTTATTTTTTTACTTTTGAGAGTTTTGGTTCACCTCTCGGATAATTTGGGTTGATAGATGTAAGTTTGAAATCGCTTTTTTTACGTTTAAGCTTTTAAAATTAAAGTGCATAAATAAGATTAAAATGTGCATAATTAAGGTTAAAAAGTGCATAACTTAGATTATAATGTGCATGATTAACAATTTGCGATTGTTGCGCTCTTGTCTATTATGTAACCTATGTGGGATTTGAACCCAAATCTTTTGTGCAAACGAAGATTTGCTCTACCAATTGAGCTAATAGGCTAAATTATGATTTTTATTCTAAAATAGAAGAACCTAATCGACCTAAAGCATATTGCAATAAAATTCTAAAATTCAATTAGCTCATGATTCACAAACAATTTGACAATGCTATAAAAATGAAATTAGCTCCAAATCAACCCAACAACACAACCATATCATCAATTTCAGTCAATTTGCCTGTTGGCAAAAAAACCCAAATTCTAAAGCATATCGCAATATAAAATTCCAAACTTCAATTAGATCATGATTCATAAACAATTTGACAATGCTATGAACATGAAATTAGCTCCAAATCAATCCAACAACATAACCATATCATCAATTTCAGTCAATTTTTCTTTTGGCAAAAAGCCCCAAATTCTCAAACATATCGCAATATAAAATTCTAAAATTCAATTAGTTCATGATCCATAAACAATTTGACAATGATATGAACATGAAATTAGCTCAAAAAAATATCATCAATTTCAATCAATTTGGCATTTAGCAAAAAGCCCCAAATTCTAAAACATATCGCAATCTAATATTCTAAAATTCAATTAGCTCATAATCCATAAACAATTTGACAATGATATGAACATGAAATTAGCTCAAAATCAACCCAAAAACATAACCATATCATCAATTTTAATCAATTTGCCTTTTGGCAAAAAGCCCCAAATTCCGCTCCTAAATCAAACCCTAGGTTTTAAATCTCAATCTAAATCATTTAAACACTATTTTGTGCAAATATAATTTTAAATTGTGCAAATATAATATTATGTTGTGCGTTTATAAACTACGGAATAATTTTGTAATTTATTAAATTTAGATAAGGGCATATTTGAGAAGAAAGGGAAAATATGGGTCAAAATTGTAATTTCATCATCATCTTCCTCACATCGACCAGTAACCCTCTTTGTAGAAACGACGGTTGCGCAGTGGACTTCGGCAAGCTCCCGGTGGCAGCTTAGGGCACGGAGGAGCAAGGGGGAGGGAGATACGGGACCGTGGTGGCGTGGCGAGTCCGTTGGTGGTAATCACTGGTGGCTTCGGTGGTGGGAAGGTGGCGGTCGAAGGCGGCGAATCCGCGCTCCGGTGTTGCTGGGCAAGGTGGAGTGGGTTGGCGATTCCGATGGGGATTCCGGCTATTGCGAGGAGGAGAAGCCGGATCCACGTCTGCCTTGTCGAATTGACCAATGCACGATGCTCGATTCCGGCGATTGCGAGGCTTCCGACAATTGCAAGGATTCCGCTGATTGCAAATATTCCGGCGATTGTGAAGACGAGGATTTTGGCGATTGAGATGTTGTGCTAGTCCAATGCTCGATTCCCCGTCTCCTGCCATGCTCGATGCCACCGCCTCGCCTCCAGCGTCCTGCCATTTCCAGAATTTTTGAGCGCACAGGCATGGGAAGAAGAAGCGGTTAAGTTTTTTTTAACAACCCGGTTCGGGTTTTTTTTTTAAAAAAAAAGAGGGCACGGATCCGATTTTAAAAAATTTTACACGTTAAGCGGATTTTACACGGTAAAGAGTTTTTACATATTAAAGCTTCCCTATATATATATATATGGTAGGGTTCAAGTGAGAAGAATGTGATCCGGTGAGAAGGTGAGAAGCTTTGAGATACAGGCGCTTCCCTTACCTTCCAAAACTAAATCATCGATTTTGCAATCGCTCCTAGAAGCGCGCAGCCTTCGCCTGATTACCCCCGTCTCCCACCTCCTCCACTCCGTACTCTTCCTCTCCTCTCTCGAAGCTTCCTCCGGGCCACACTACTCCGACTGCGTCCACTGCGAAGGATCCTCCTAGCCGTCGGCGACACTTCCCGATCTCCCGATGCCTCCCTCGCCGCCGGCAACTTCCCGATCTCCCGATGCCTCCCTCCGTTCCTGGCGTCGGAACCTTTGTCGCCGAGTTGCTACCAGGCCTGGACCTTGGCATGCTTCGATGAGATCTCGAGCCTCGCGCACCGGCTCGAGGGGGAGGACTGGATCAAGCGGATCCGGATGCAGATCCACGACCACGAGAATCTCTGCACTTTCTGTTTTGAAGAAACGATTTTTGGTTCCTCTCGGTTGAAGAAGCCCCTAATTTTACAAAAGGAGAAACTGTAGCTTACCATTGCAAAATTTGATCATAGGAGAAATGGGGAATCAAATTAGGATGCAGAGAAACTGTTTGGAATTGGATGAACAAACAAGCAGCTGGAGAACCCGATCGAGAAAGAGGATGGAAGTAGACTCCCAATCCAAATCGATCGGTTCTGGTTGCTTTCTTAATTGTTGATAGAGGTCCTTGAGTTACTCTCGGTCTTCTCAATTTGTACAAGAAAATCAAATTGTTTTTGACATTAACAAATGCTGTTGCTAGTGTTAAGTTTCATATTCATTTTTTTTTGGGTTAAACAAGTGGTCTGTGGGTTTTATACCAAGTGGTTCAAAGTTTTTTATACAAGTGGTTTATGAGTTTAATACCAAGTATTCAGTGTTTTATACGAAGTGGTTAAGCGTTTTAATACCAAGTGGTTCATGATTGTAAATCAAGTGGCTCAGGGTTTTAATACCAAGTGGTTCAGAGATTTTATACCAAATGGTTCAGGATTTTAATACCAAGTGGTTCAGAGGTTTTATACCAAATGGTTCAGGATTTTAATACCAAGTGGTTCAGAGGTTTTATACCAAATGGTTCAGGATTTTAATACCAAGTGGTTCAGTGTGTAAGTAGAGGTTGGTTCAGTGTGTAAATAGAGGTTGGTTCAGTGTGTCAGTAGAGGTTGGTTCAGTGTGTAAATAGAGGTTGGTTCAGTGAATAAATAGACGTTGGTTCAGTGACTAAATAGAGGTTGGTCCAGTGACTAAATAGAGGTTGGTTCAATGACTAAATAGATGTTGGTTCAGTGACTAAATATGTTGGTTCAGTGATTAAATAGAGGTTGGTTCAGTGTGTAAGTAGAGGTTGGTTCAGTGTGTAAATAGAGGTTGGTTCAGTGAATAAATAAAGGTTGGTTCAGTGACTAAATAGAGGTTGGTTCAGTGACTAAATAAATAATTAAACATTAAAAGAAAATAAACAAATAAATAATTAAAAAATAAACATTAAAAAAAATAAAAGAGTAGTGGTTCATGAAATAAATTATAGTGGTTCATGAAATAAAGAATAGTGGTTCATCAAATAAATAGTGTTGGTTCATGAAATAAATAATTAAAAAAAATAAACATTAAACATTAAAAGAAAAAAAAAGAATGATAATTTTATAACTTTATGAACCACTTTTTTATAGTTTCATGAACCACTTCTTTATAACTTTATGAACCACTTCTTTATAGCTTCATGAACCACTTCTTAATACATTCATGAACCTCTTCTTTATAGCTTCATGAACCGCTTATTTAATAACTTCGCGAATCACTTCTTTAATAACTTCATGAACCGCTTCTCTATAGCTTCATGAACCACTTCCTTATAACTTAATGAACCACTTCTCTGTAGCTTCATAAATCACGAAATATTTGATTTTAATATATTTATTATCCTTTTTAAAACTATTTCATTTTAAGTGTACCACATTAAATCAGTTATTAATGGTTCAACAAAAATAATTTGCTATTTGTTAAAAAAAATTGTACTAATTTATAATTATTTTTAAAACCAAAGTTGACAAATAAATAAATTAATTAAAGTTAAAATTAAAAGAAAAGAAGAATGAAGCTGTTTTAAATACAATTATTTTGAAAAACGAATTTGACAAATAAAAAAATAAATAACGATAACAATAACGATAATTAAAAGAAAATAAATAAGAAATAAATAAAATCAGATTCCAATATTTTCAAAGAAGTTGTATTGGCTTAGTGGTCCTTGAGTGTTGGGAACGCAAAACGTCCTGGGTTCTAAGCCCACTATCCTCAAATTTTATTGCAATTTTGGAAAAATTAACGCAGGTGGTTGGGGAAGGGCGCGCGTGTCTGCCACGCGGAAAGCAGGTGCGAATGGGGAAGCATGCGGGACGTGTGGGTCCAGATACGCGCGTAATTTTTTAATACGGTATTTAAATTATTTTAATCTTAAGGACCAATCAAATTGCTTATTTCCTTCTCACTTTTGGTGACCTTTGCACCTGAACCCAACCCTATATATATATATATATATATATTGGCTCCCAACAATGTTGATAGGGACATATCAAAAGCCAATTCCTGAAGACATTACAGAAAAGAAGAACGACATTAATAAATATGCTATTAACATAAGCTAAAATTCATAACCTAATCAATTTACAAGCAACAAGATATGTTATAGTAGATTATTCAGAAAAGACACGTAAGACATAGAAGGAAATTCAACTTTACTCATAACAATGAAATACATTAGATATATCATTAAATACATCTAACCTTCACCATATAATTTTCAAAACATGATTAATCAATCACAAGCCAACTTTAGCAAAATTCATCACTTGACGCTCTTATAAAGGGAAGAATTGAAGAGTGATGGTTTATGTAGTTATCATCCAACTAATTTGCACAGAACCTCCTCTTTCTTTTTGACAACATTAGAAATTCAGTATAAAAGAGGATCTTAACTTGTGAGAAAAATTCCTTTAAAGTGATCAAGTTAGTTGCCTTCATCGATCTATATCTATGCAAATGGTCCAAAGACACTTTCTGGAAAAATTGAGAAAATAACAAATTTAGATTTGAAACTCAGGGAAGCAAAATTACATGCGGAATCGTGAATCAGTGGAGAAGATGAAGGCCAATCAAACTTGTCGGTGGAAGCGGTAAAAGGCGAAGGCTGGTGACTGTACTCCTAACCATGGGTGCGAGAATGAGGATTTGAACAAACTTATAGCACAAGAATTAAGAACAAAAGAAATGAATGCAACAGAAAATTCTCGAATTGAAGAAGATCAAACATCAATGACGAATCAAGGTATACAAGAACCAAAGGAAATGGAAAAATTCATAATCAAACTACGGAACACAAACCTACTATGACAAATATTGAGTTACCTTTAAAATTGAACAAGGCCCAATACTCTTAATTCAAAATGACTATCAAATCAAAATTAGAATATAGACTTGACATATAAAAGAAGGAAATCGAAAAAATAACCACAGTGCAATCGACATCAGATTCTCATAAATCGGTAGTTGAGCTAAAGAAGGAACTCTTAAAATCATCAAAGCAAGAATCAACCCCAAATTCAAGGCGAAACGTCATTCAAATCTTAGATATTGGAATCCATTTCTAGGTAAGAGATTGAATAAGCAAAAGAAAGTTTAATCATACAAAATTACCTATATAGTAAGGAATAAAATGGACGATTTAATTGAAAATGAGGAATCAAAAATCTCAAAACCAGCAAACCCTAGACTCTTGAATAAAAAGCCCCAACTCATATTTCAATCTTTAAATCTCAAGCCCTAAACTAACAAAACCATAGTCGAAATCTTTGGTTGCTACCTATTCCTAACCCTGATCATAAACAACTAAACAAACCAATGAACAAAAAGCCCCAATTCATATTCCACTTTTCAAATTTCAAGCCCTAACCTTACAAAACCAATTCAATTCACCAAAGATTCAATCCACTTAAAAGACTAACAAAATAAAATCAATTTAAGTACTGAAAGTTTTGGGGAACTTACGAGAGGGAATGATGTTTCTTAGTCGAATCAAGTACGCAAGAGGAATCCACTTCTCTTGAATCGAAAAACAACTCGGGCAGCAACTAAAGTAAATAAAATTCCAAATGAAAACCAAATCAAAATAAAGAAACACCCGTGGCTGAATAATTGATGGCATGACTTTTTTTGTGCAATATACCTATATGGTCGGAAAACAAAGAGGTCCAATCTAAATTTGCTCAATCCTCTTCGTTGTCCAATAGTAAAGAAATTGAAATCAATAACTTTAAATAATCCTAATTGCTTCGTTGCATCCAAACTAACAAATTAACAAATCGGAAGAAGACAAAACAAACAGCGGAACAAAAAGGGGGGAAAACCTTTCTCCAACCTGCTCCCTGAAATCAAAGACATCAAAATCTAACTGAATACCAAACTGAAATCAGAAAACGGGCAAAGTATAAGGAGGAAATCGAATTTCACAAACAATAGTCGTTCTATCAAAATCAGATTGTAACCAATTATCATCAAGGTTAAAGCATAACACCCTGGAAATCATCAACGCAAACCTCAGCCACAAATTCAAGTCAAAACAGAAGTGAAAAATAGGAGAAAAGGACAAAATGAGGCAAACATGGAGAGGAAAAGCAAAGAAATGAGACAAACCTGGAAACAATAAAAGCAGCACAAATCAAAATCGGAGAAGAACATCCGTTGAATTGGAGGCGGAAAAGAGGAAGGGTGCAAGTCGGAGAACCTACCGACGACACAAGAATTGGAGAAGATGGCGACCAAAAGACTAAGAAAAAGAGGGAATGAAAGAGAAGGCGGTAGTACAGGCAATTAAGGAAAGAAGAATGCAGTGGCCACGAGGGAGGAAAGGGCAGGCGAGTAAAGAGGAAGCATGAGGTGGAGAAGGAGCGGCCATGATGCCGTATCGACGAAGCAGGAGGTGGAGAAAGGAGGGCGGCGAATTACCTAAGGTGGCGAGATTGAAGAAGCAGGAGGTGGAGATTGGAGAAGAGGAAGAACGAAGCAAGAGGCTGAACAGAGCAATCAAAGGCGTTGATCCCTAATTTTAACAATTGATCATGGACGGCCAGATAGTGCTCCCTTCCCAATCTTTTATAGTAGTAGAGATTTATAGTAGTAGAGATTATTGTCATATGTGGATAATTATTCATACGTGTATAATTTTATGAACAATTATATTGTTCGTTTTGAAATTAGCATGTATACCGTTATGTATAATTTTACGAAAAATTACCAATAAATCCATTCAAAATTTCTTATCAAAATGAATAATCTTTATAATATCACCAAATAATATATAAATGTGTTAAATAATATTTTACCCTAACAAAAAAAAAATCCGTCAAAATCATCATCTTATATACGAATAATGTAAAAATAATCTTGACAAATTCTTCCTATTAAATGCGAATATTCTTTGTAGTCTCACCGAATAATGTGTGTTGAATAATCTTTTGGCATCACCAAAACAAATAAACTTGTCAAAAATCATCCTATTACATGCGATTAATCTGTTAAATTTAATCGAATAATGTATAATGTGATGGATAAATTTTAAAATTCAGCATTTCAAATAATTATCATGTTCCTTTTCAAATTATCATGTACAATATCGTGTATAATTTTACGAATAATTACGAATAAATCCATGAAAAATTTTCGTTTCGGCTATATACACCGCAAATCCCCACGTCCTTAAAAACGTGCTTGCACGTCCTTAGAGACGTGTTTGCACGTCCTTAAGGACGTGCAAGGTAAAAATCTCTCACCCGAAGCCGGACGTGCAAGCACGTTTTTATTTTATTTTTGAAAACGTGCTTGCACGTCCCTAAGGACGTGCAAATCTGCACGTGGTTAAGCATGTGTTGCACGTCCTTAAGGACGTGCAAGTCCGTGCTCTAAAAGGCAAAGAGGACGTGCCTCTTCATCTTCATTCCGTCTTCGTCAGAGAAATCGAGAGCGAGAGAGAGGTCGCCGAAGAGAAACCGAGAGTGAGAGAGAGATTGTCGGAGAGGGAAATCGAGAGAGAGAGAGAGAGGTCACCGGAGAGAGAGAAAGAGAAAGAGATCGAGACAGAGAGATGGACCCGGAGAGAGAGGAGGTGGTGGAACCGACGACGGCGCTGGTGGCTGAGGAGGTTGGTGGTGGGGGTGGAGCCCTGGGGGAGGGGGTGGCGGTGGAGCAGGTGGCTGGGAGTGGTGGTGCGGCGGCGCCCATGGAGGTCGAGGAGGGTGGTGGTGGTGACGGTGGTGGCGGTGCTGACAGTGGTGACGGTGGTGGCGGTGGTGGTGATGGCGGCGTAGTGGCGGAGGCGGAACCGCCGCAGAAGCGGCGGACTATTGAGGTTTCGTCGGTCCTGACCCCACCGGTATGTTTTTTGATTTATTCATTTTGTTTGAGTTATTTTTATAGTTTTATATTATAGTTTAGATTTTAATATATAATATAATTTGAAAGATTATAATTAGTTTAGTATATAGTTTGATAGATAATATATAATTTGATAGATTATATAGTTTTAGTATATAGTTTGAAAGATAGTATATAGTTTATATATTTTGATAGTTTTAATGGAAAAACAAAAAAAAACGATTAATATATATTACAAGATATTAAAACTTATTACAATATATTAAAAGACATTAAAATATAATAAATTATAATAAAATACATTAAAATAAATTTAAATTTAAAGAAAATAAAAACATTAAAATATAATAACTTATAATAAAATAAATTGAAATTGAAAGAAAATAAAAACATTAAAATATAATAAATTATCATAAAATACATAGAAATAAATTTAAATTGAAAGAAAATAAAATCATTAAAATATATTAAATTATAATAAAATACATTTCATAATAACAGGCAGGGAGGCTCATGAGGGGGGACGGTACCCTCCGGCCTGTTACGTTCGCCGACCGGGCAGCGGTCAGCCAGATTCCAGAGAGTACGGTACCCGACAGTTCGACAGCCACATTCGACGATCTGCTCGCGTCTGCAGAGCGGTACCAGCAGTCGATGGGGACCCCCCCGGCCGACGAGCACTACACCTTCTGGTCGGGCATGCCACCTTGGGATCCTTCTGGCGATGCGATGATGGGGTTGCAGCCTTCTTTAGAGCCCCCTGAGGTTTTGAGTAGCTGCATCACCTACGTAGTCGCTGGGCGACGGGCTGACATTGGTAGACCTCCTACTCGTGTTCCACCCACCATCCCGGAGGCATCTTCTTCAGCCGTGCCGCCAGAGGCTTCTACTTCAGCCGTGCCAGAGGCTTCTACATCCGGCACACACGAGCCCGAGCCTTCGACCTCCGCCACACCAGCGGCGATCTCCTTGGGCTCTGCAGATGATGTGATCCCTGACGTCGTTGAGGAGGCTCACGACGGTCAGGAGGGGCAGGCTCAGGGCCAAGGGGGCCCACAGGTAGGGTCGACCCTTTGTTGCCACCGGGAGAGCTGCTTGTGTCTTACAAGCATCACCGTGCGTACCAGGTGTGGAGAGATCCTACGGTGGAGCTGCCGCTGCTGAAGTTCCACCACCGGGCGACTCACTTCACTACTAGAAAAATGCAATTAGACATCTGCTGTGAACAGATGTCTTTCAAAAAAAATTCCGACCTCTTTGTGCGTGTAGTAAAAGATCAACTTTTTCATATCGGTTTTAAGCCGATGTCTTTTCTTGGTTAAAACATCTGTTTTATTTTGAATATAGATATGAATCAGCCCCTCAAATTTATTTTTGACATGTTTACTTATTGTTAAAACCTCGTTATTTTTCATTTATAAACATTTAAAGATGTTCACAACAAGCCTAAATTTTACATTTACATCACTATTTTTAAAATAATTAATGTATTAAATCAGAATAGACATTTTTTTTATTATATTGATTTTGTGCATATTAATTTCATATACATAATTTATGATTTTTTATTGTTTTAAACTGATCCATTATATGAAATATGTACATAAATGATGTATTAGTATGATATTAACATCATTTTAGCGTTTTATAAAGATGTTGTTGTTAGTAATATATATCAATTTATATTAACATTGTGATGTAAAAATATATGTTACACATTCATTTAGATTATTCAGACGATGTCTTTAATGATACTAGCATCCGTTTTATATAATGGTTCGATTTCATAACTATTAAAGCACAACACTGTTAATTTATAATCCGATACTTTTTCGTTTGATACACAACATCATTTGATCGATATAAAATAAGACTTTGCAAATGATGGGTATTTTAAAGTACCCATCCCAATTGAATGTAAACAAAACGGGCACAATGATACATTTACGAGGTTCGAGCTAATCCCAGCTTAAGAGGTTGCTCTAAAGGAAAAAACAAAAACATACAAATTCCCAAGATATCCAGCTATACAAGAACGATACAAGAACCAATAACCAAAAGCTAATTTGACAAAAAAAAAACGAATAACGCAGGGATGAATGGATGGGGGATTGAACTCCCTGGATTTTGGTGTCTCTATGGACTCATCGTGTCGTAGCCGAATCGATCTCCAACATTGATGTCGACATTCATTTGTAGAGCTGCGTCACTCTTCGATTGCATATCAAGGCCAAGATGTAACGATCTTCCTCTTCGACGTTCGCTGCTTCTTCCTCTCGTTCAGACCTTGTTTTGCCATTGCTCTTCTCCGAATCTTGCTCAAATTAAGCTGATCAAGTTTACCTGGTAGAAATACAAAGAAGTACAAGGTGAACACAGACTACTTAGAACTTGTCAGCATCAAATGAACATTTAAACTAGCTACAATATCCACATTTACATACAAAAACTCATACGATTCTCCAGCAACATTACACATCTCTGACAAATCAAGTAATAATCATAACAAATAGCCAAAACCATGAAATTGTTCGTACGTTGTTGAATAGAATGAAGGAATGCCGATCCTTTCTCATTTTGTCATCAGCTAATTGCTTTCGAATGGGTCCATTCAAGGGTCTAAATCTTACAAAGAATCTGAGCCCACATTTATAGATCAGTTGCTGAATAAAGTTCTTAGCACTAAATCAAATCGAACATAGATAGACAGATAGATATCAAAGATTTATGTGCAAAGTTTGAAACTTCTGAGATGCCAAAAGAAAAACACAAGCTTAAATGTCGGTTAAGTAAGATTCATCAGCACAAGGTTAATTGATTCTATGAAAATTGATTCTATGCAAACTTGCCTGGAAAACACTGTGCAAGGCACGACAAAGTGAACAACAAGAGTTGAAGATCACAGAGGACCTGAAGTCAGAAGATACAAAATGTTCCAAGAAATGGTATTCGATCATCTTGTTGAGGCAAGATCACAATTCACTTCTTCAGTGGCCAAAATTCATCTCGGAGTATCTGCACAAAAAAACACTTTGAAAAAAATACAGAAAAGAAGCAGAAATATAGAAGTGTAGACAAAGCATGGTATACTTCAGTTTTAAGAATTCTGCCTTTGAGATTTGTTTTGCCTTTGTTTGAACTTTTCGTTCACAAGTTCTACATTAAGAATTAATAATATCTTTAAAAAATTGACAAAGCATAGTATACTTCGGTTCTAAGAATCCAATTTATAGCCAAAAGCAAGATCCTTACTTTACATCTGCTGATGCTTCAACTCATTACTGATATATTTCCATCATTCTCTTTGCTGCAAAAGAAGCATACACTAATATTATGCAAATTAAGTGCCTTTACTATCTCATTATGCAATAATTCTATTTCTGGAGCATAATGATAGAAGCTAGTTACAAAAGCATTCTTGTAGAGTTCATACAACACCTCAATTTGACTAACAATAACTGCCATATAGAAATATCAGTCAGCTTGCATCCAGTGCGACCAACAATAAAGGGCACTTCTATTGCATTTAAAAGATTTATAAAAATAATCTAGCACTCTGGAACTCCATGTCGAGTTAATCTCTCATTTTTCATTATCCAACCCAAAAGGAGCAACAAATCTAGGGATCTAGGTAAGAGATAGCCAACTGTATAATCTAAGAAGCAAGGAACTAGTTTACCTCGTCAGCTTGCCTTGACTACCAATAGAAGGGTTGAAAATTCGCTATCTTGGAAGATAGCAAAAAATTGGATGAGTTCACTTCCTTCATAGATGCGAGCCTATATTCAACAGAAGCAGGAGAAAGTACAATCATCAGCTTAAAGCACTAACCATTTGATGAGCACACAAATCCTATGTTTATTTCATCCAAAAAAACTAGAAATCTTAGCTATTAGGCAACAGCTCTAGGATTAGTTCCCAACATACACATCCACTTCTGTTGATTAGCTATTAGCCAATATACACATCCATTTCTAGGATTTGTGTGCTCATCAAAGTACAATCTAAGCTATTAGGCAACAACTCAAAGCACTAACCATTTAATTAGTTCCCAACATACACATCCATATCTCATAATTTCATTGAAGCAAAACTGAAACTAAAGATGCATATTTTTTCTCCACGAAATTGTCAAAATATGCAAATCAAATAGAAAACACCAATCAAAGAAACAAACCTCCAAGAGTATGCACTTGTACTCGTCAGAAGTCTCTAGTAATCCGTGTAGAGAGTACTTGTAATCAATAACATTTGAAGCTATTTGAGAGATGCCAGAAAATTACCTATATTCACAATCATTCACAGAATTCCAAGTGGAAGATGCAGTTCAAATTATGCGGAGAGAAAGATCAGAATCAAACAGTGTAAATAGTGCAGGACGAGTGAACACAGCCGTTGAATCCAGCGCTGACTCTGTTGGAGGAGCGAGAGAACGTCATCGGAGATTTGTTGGAAACATGGAACATTCTCCGCCATCGTCACATGATTGGGCAGTTGAGCTCCTTGGAAAGCGGAGGTGAAGAAGCAGCATCTTTCTATTTCTAACAAAAAACAAACAAACAAATCGTTTGGGTAGATTTGGGTGTGGCAAATAAACTTAGCAGACAGTTTACACCAAAGAACCTATATTCTCTCAAATTTGATAGTGGGATTCAAATGTAACAGGAATATGAAAATTGTGCCTTGACGGCAACGTCCTCATGATTCTTTAGCATAGCACAGTAAACTTGAGCTATAGATGCAGCATCAAAGGGTTGTTCATCGAATGACAAAAATATATATGTTGTAAATTAAGCCATTAAATGGAATGGAAGAAGCTGCAAGGTATTCTATAGATCATGAAGCAGAAAAACATAATCCCTTAGATGTTAATAATCACCATATTTTATTCCAACCATGCCAGATTCTACAAACATAACAAACCATATTAACTTAATTCGTTGCACATGAAAATAACTTGTGTGTATTTGCTAAACAAACCATATTAGGTTTCTAAGTAAGGGTGAAAACAACAACAAATAAATAAAATAGATAAAAAGAGGAAATTACACCTAATAGATAACAAATTTACACTTCGAATAAAACATCAGAAAATCGAAGCGAGCAAAATGTTATACACTTACCAATCACTAGCCCACTAAAAACAGTAAAAAGTACTCGGACTCATCCTTTGGCTTCGAAATCATCATATTCTTTTCTCTTCTACTAATTTTGTTGTTGGATGCTATCTACATCTCCTCCCGAATCAATATTGTGAATCCAGGTCCTCGAATCAAACCCTAACCAAACTCCCGAATCCAGATCCCCAATTTCACCAAATCAAACCCTAATCAAGCTCGTGAATTGAAAGAAGAAGAGGCCGAAAGGTTACCTGACAATTGAGGTTGAGAGAACACTCAAGAATCACTTGAACTCAGACCTGAGGAAGAGAGAGGAGGAACATCCTTGTTAAAGCGTATAGAAAGGCAAAATAAGATCTGAAACCTCAGATCTGAAAAAGGGTTGAAAGAGAAACCTCAGATCTGAAAAAGGGTTAAAAGAAGGCCTTCTGAGGCATCTTTTTCTTTGGAGGCGGTGGTTGAGTCGTCGTCGAAGGTGGGGGATTAATATTGTCTTCGGTTCGAGAAACCCTATCAGATCTGCGTGACGGGGGATTTCGTGGGGAGAGAAGATGAGGGTTTGGTTTTGAGATCAGATGTGTGGGAGATAGAGGTTGGGGTCTGGATCTGGAAGGTTTGTGGTTTTGAAATCTGGAGGGTGGGAGATATGAGCCATAAGGCAGTGAACAAAGGAGGCTGGAGCAGAGAGGAAGAATGTAGCCTTGCTAAGACATAGAGAGAGAGAGAGGGGGTAGGAAATTTTATAAAGTGTTATACATATCCCAAAATTTAGAAACCCTCCATTTTTTTCAAAGGATTTCAGTACCGCGCGTTTTAACTTACGAATTTTAAACCGGCGCGTTTTATTTACTTTTTAGAATGAATATTTTCACATCTGTCAAAATAATTGACAGTTGTCTAAATGTTTTTCAACATCAAAAATTTAATAGTTGATGTAACAAACTAATTTAACATCAGGGGTTTTATTGACAGACTTAAAAGATGTGATGTCTAATTGCATAATTCTAGTAGTGCTTGCAGCCTTTCGAGCCCTACATATTTGAGGGCCCGGGGACCTGGGTGCAGGATCTGCTCCCATCCGGCGTCCCCCAGCTGAGGTCCCTCCACTGGCAGTGTGTCGATGAGTTCACCTGCACGGCATTTTTGGAGCATTGGCACCCGGAGACCAGCTCCTTCCACTTTCCATGGTGCCAGATGACCATCACGCTGCACGACGTTGCCTGTCTGATGGGACTTCCGATTGATGGTCAGCCCTGCACGTCACATCTGTCCGCGGCCGCTTTGGTCCCCGCCATCGTCGAGTACTACCAGCTCACCCTTGTGACTCTGAAGTCGTACAGACACGCCGGCGGCCCTCCGGTCACTGGGTTTACTGCCCTGTGGCAGCAGAGACACGGGCCTCTGGTCGACCCCGCCCCCGCCAGTGACCCAGAGGCCGCGACTGATCCTGAGCAGATTCGGCAGAGCACGCATGTGGGAGGGGGGCAGCCTGAGGATGACCCTGCACAACGTCTGTTTCTCCACAGGACCTACATGGCCATCGCTCTCGCCGCGACTTTGTTTGTGGACAAGTCGTAGAGCCGGATCCCATGGAGGGTATTCGGCCTCATTTGGGACATCCCACAGACGGCCACCCTTGCATGGGCTGCAGGTGCCCTCGCATGTCTCTACAGGGGCCTAGGCGAGGCTACCCGCTCAGGTGCGAAGGGCATAAACAACTGCACGCCGATCCTACGGGTACGAGACCGTTGAATTAGAGTTTTAGTTTACAAATATTTAAATTATATGCTAACAACATACTTTTTTGTGTCAAGGCTTGGATATGGGCGTACTTCCCTCGCTTCCGAGGTGATTTGTCCAGCGACCCGACTAGGAAGTATGACCCTCGCTTCTACGCGAAGTTCATCGGTCCGAAGCAGCCAATGCGCATGAAGGACGACGCGAAGCTGAAGAAGATGCGGGAGCTGCGGGACGAGGTGGACCGTCTTACCGTTGATGATGTATGTATTCGAGACTCTATCTATATCACTTATAATTCTTAGCTGTGAATTAAATCTGATTTGTTTAATTGTAGGTTCGGTGGATGCCTTTTGGGCGTGATCTGGACTTCGACGGCCAGTACCGTCAGTCTACCTATCGGGGCACCATCACCTTATGCGGGGAGGAGGAGCCGTATATGCCCGATAGGTGCCTCCGGCAGTTCGGACTGGTCCAGGGGATCCCGCAGGCCGTCATCGCACCGGATCAGGTCTACCGCGACACGACCCTGAAGAACGCGCGGTACATCGCCGTGTTTGCCCCAAGCCACAACAGGTGGCGGGACCTGCAGGACGAGGGTCGCTTCTACAGGCTGGACGAGCACAGGCGCACCAGCGAGGATTGCCAGGCCGGTGTCACTGCAGATTACTTGCCTTAGTACGCGTCGCAGAGCCGGCCGTACGTGCTGCCGACCACGCCACCCCATCCCGACCCGCCGACGCCCGTCCACCCGATCGGCATGGACCCATGGGTGGACCTCCCTCAGCCTCCTGTCATCCGTCCGGCGCTGTTAGCCCGCTTTCGTGAGGTCGAAGGCTATTTGAGGGCCCTGGCTGGCGACCCTCGCATTGAGCAACTAGTGGACGAGGTGACGGAGATTTTGGATCATGCTGTACGCCAACCTGTAGACCAGTGATGTACTTTTGCAGTTTCTATCTTGATATTATACTTTTATATTACGGCTTTTGTATCTATCTCTATATTTCTATTAGACTCTTCTCATTTCTTCAGAGTCATATTGAACGTAAACATAAAAAACGAAAACGTTAATATGATAAGGTTGCCCGATAACGAAAACGAAAATGTTAATATGATAAGGCTGAGGGCTATTTGTGTATGTTGTTTATAATGTTTTCCTGCATATTTTGGTTAGGAACTTCCCTCAGGATTTGTGAAGGAGCACAGAAACAGATTGTCGAAGTAGATCGACAATCTGTTTCTGTGCTCCTTGATACAACTACCTTACAAATTGGCTAGGGTTTAAGGGTAGGCTAGGGTTTAAGGGTTTGGCTAGGGTTTTAGGGCTTGTCGAAACTGCACGTCCTTAAGGACGTGCAGTTTCCTTACCCTAAAACCCTAACCTACCCAAACCCTAAAACCCTAGGCAAACCCTAAACCCTAGCACGTCCTTAAGGACGTGTTAGGGTTCTGCTTACAATTAACGCAACAGTGCCTATTTGAAGCGATGGAGGACATCTTCATTCCGCACTCCAAAACAAAGTTCGACTTCTTTCGATATATTCTTTCGTCGTTAGAATCGTTATGGCCGAACCGCAAAGCAATCCTCGTCTCCAAGTATTCCAGGTACGGATAGGTTTCGTAGAGTCAACATATTTCGTATTCCTTCCGTTTTGTTCATATTTCCAATTATGTGAATACAGTTTCGAGACTTTACGTCTGAGTTCTCGGACCCAAGGGTTTGGAATGACCGTGACGAAATGGTTACGCATTTCAAGGACTTGGGTCGGAGACACTGCATGATTTTAGTAATCAAACGGTCTTGAACGGGGGTGTCGAATCGTCTAGGCGGGGTTCTCCTTGCTTGCGAGCAGTTTGGTGAGTACCGACCACGCGGGAGGAAGCTCCGGAGCACGCAGTCGAAGATAAGTGGTTGTCCATTCTCTCTACACGGACACGAAGCTCCGCCGGGTCAGTGGCGCATGACGGTAACCCATGGTGTTCATAACCACGGGCTTTCCACGAGCTTGAAGGGTCGCACCATCGCCGAACAGATGACAGAGGGGGAAAAGAAGATGGCGATGTGGATGAAGGAAGTTGGCACTCCTCCAAAATCCATTGGGTACGGATTGAGGCAGTTGGATGATACCAGCGTCACGTCAAGGAAGAGCCTTACCAACACGCTCGCCATGATGGTCGCCGAAGAAAGAGGTAGTCGGACGATGACCTAGGATACTTTGCACCATCTGCGTGAAAGAAGGTACTACTACGACTTCAGACGACATCCGGATGACAACAACGTCTTGAGCGACCTCTTCCTGGCGCATCCCGACGGGATACGCCTTCTCCTAAGGTTCCATTACGTCATCATAATGGACATCACATACAAAACAAATGCGTAAGTTACTTAATTACGATTACATTATTGCACATATAGCCAATTATAAAGTATTTTATATGTAACATATTTACACTTGCAGATATGGGATTCCTTTGTGCGAGGTGGTCGGGTTCACACCCTCAGACAATACTTACTGCATCGCCTATGCCTTCATGTCGCAAGAGAACGAAGACACATACGCATGGGTGTTGCGACAACTTCATATCTTGCTTGGGACGGTTCAGCCTCAAGCTATCATGACTGATCGAGAGCTAGGTCTCTTGGCGGCGCTGAATGTTGTCTTCCCTGACGTCCAGCATCTCCTTTGTTGGTTACACGTGACGAGAAGATGCGAGGAAGCAGCTCTGAAGATCACGAAGAATTTAAACCACGCTGGCATCTATAAGGGCAACTGTTGGGGGCTGTTCGAATCGAGGTCGGAGGAATCATTCAACCGACGTCGTCGGGCGCTACGAGCTGCATGGCACCCATTCCCAGGTGTGGTGGCGTATTTGGAGTCGGTTTGGCTTCCATACAGCAGGAGCATAGTATGGTGCTACGTAGATAATGTCTTCCATCTCGGCACCCGTACGACAAACAGGTACAACCTTACTTCATATCTCCCATTATAATATGATATAATATCGAATATTTAGTGGTATGCACTTCAATGTGTACAGAGTTGAGGGTCAACACAAAGTTCTGAAGGAGGCACTTCACTCATCGACTGGTGACTTCCGCATCATAATCGATGCAATCCATAGAGTCAACGATTGTCAACTGCATGAGCTGCAAACTGCTTTGGAGATCGACCGCTTCAAATGACCAACAGCGGCATATAAAGTCAACCTTTTCGATGAGGTAAAGACATTAATCTCCCAAAAGTGGTTCGATTATCTGTACAAGATGTGGCAGGACGTCGTGAACCAAAAGGTTCCTCCGGTATGCACGGACCGACATTGGAGGGTTTGTTACGGGATCCCTTGTGTCCATGAGATTCAGACATATGTCAACTCCGGTACTCCGATACCCGCCGAGGACATCCACCCATTCTGGATGGATTTGACATGGACTGACCTCGACGACACCCCACTGCCGTATGAGCTGTCATCTTCATACACGGCTTCCAACGATGCATGCGAGGATGAGCTGCACCCACCCTCATCAGCAAGCGTCCGAAGGAAGGGGAGGCCTCGGGGGTCGAGGAATGCCTGCAGAACCAACCCGTTGCCATACGAGGAGGTAAGGGAAAGGTTTGAGAGAGAAGAAGCGCGTGCTGCTCGAAATGCTGCTCGGCCCCGTCCACAAGCGACCTCAGCTCGACGTGGACGTGATGATGTGTTCGGCGGGTTCAACTGGGGTCGAAACAACGTTGATCCCTTCATGCTCGGTCATATTCAGACGGTGAGGGACACTGTTGGAGATGGTCATTGTGGCTACCGTGCTTTGGCGGCTTTGACATCACCGATCGGCGAGACTGCTTTCCCGGAACTCAAAACGTTACTATGCAATCACTTGGAGGATCACGCCGATCTGTACGCCGGTTGTTATACGGGAGAGTACCCATTCCAGCAGTTCGTCGACTACCAGAGATGGGCCGGAGCCACACATGGTGATAGGAGACGGTGGATAGAGCTACCCATCATGGGTTTAGTATTTGCGATGGTATATCAGATTCCTCTCGTTGTCCTAGCTTGGCATCATCCGTTCACATGTCTCCCCATGATCTCGCCGACATCTGCAAACAACCCTCCCCAATCAGCAACTCTTGGTGTTGCCTGCATCGGAAACCAAGACCATTTTGCCGCGGTACGACTTCACACGTCTTTTTTATTACCTATTCATGCTTTTCATACATATGTCAATACTCTAACTCTAAATTTTTGTTCTCATAGATCTGGTTGCGTCCTAACGCTCCTCTTCCGCCGCCTCCACTAGAATGGGTCGAACATCATCATCCGAGCGTCGAAGGATGGGATGCTCCGTTTCAAACTCAGATTGAGAGATTTAGAGCCTTGTGTGCCGAGTCCGGCCGTCCTTTACTATTTTCCTAGATTGTATTCCACAACTTTATTAAAATTATGAATGTAAACCTTTTTTTCCGTTCCTTGTAACGTTATTCGCATATTATCCGAATGAAAACCTTAACAATTCTTGTGTTCTGTTTAATTTGACCCTAAATCCTTCAAATTCACTAGCTAAACACAATTTTATCAATTAACATTACAAAACCGTCGGAAAACCTAAACCCTAAACCCTAAACGCAAAACCCTAACTAGGGTTTGCACGTCCTTAACAACGTGCAAGAATTGCACGTCCTTAAGGACGTGCTTGCACGTTGTTAAGGACGTGCAAGACGTTTTTAGCGGACGTGCACCATCCCAGACTTGCACGTCCTTAAGGACGTGCAAATCCTTAATCCGGATTTGCGGTGTATATAGTGACACCCAAAATTTTCTACTAAATACGAATAATCTTTATAATGACAACAAATAATATATAAATGTATTAGATAATATTTTAACCTGACCGAAATAAATAAATTATTCAAAAATCGTCCTATTACATATGAATAATCTCTATAATTGAACCGAATAATAATTCTTAGTTTACCGAATAATTCATAATTTTCTTATTAACTGCACATCTAATAATGCATTGTTTATATATATATAATTGTTTCAAACCTCCTCTTATCCACAAATACTCTTTGTGATTTCACCGAATAATGTACAATTTTATTGATTATTATTTTAACATTTCAAAACTAATAAATATGTAAACAACTATTATATTAAATATGAATAATCACTATAATTTAACCGAATAATCTCTTATATATAATTGACTAATATATCAAATTTAACCGAATAATCATTCTGTTAGATACAATTTTTTTTAATTTAATTGAATAATGTAATTTAAATACAATTATGTTAATAATAACTGAAAAAAATCAAGAAAAATGAAAAGAAAGAAAGAATCCAAAAAACACTACAGTATGTATATTCTTGGCTTTTCTTTTGGTAGAAACTGCCCTAGAATCCCTTTCTTGGCATTTGCAGACGACATAATCATTTTTTCGAAAGGAAACCTTACGGCATGTGCTCATGTCAAAAAGATTATTGATGAATACTGTCAAATCTCAGGCCAGAAAATCAACTATCATAAATCGGAATTTCAAGTCACAAGCGGCATTCCAAGGTCACGCATCCCGGAAATTGAAGGATGCTTAGGCATATCCAAACAGACAAAATTGGATAAGTACCTAGGATGCCCGATTGTAAATGGGAGGGTAAACAAAACAACATTTGAAGACATAATAACTAACACTTCAAATCAGCTCTCAAAGTGGCGAGCTAATTCTTTGTCACAGCAAGGAAGAGCAACACTGATCAATACAAATCTGTCGTCTAAACCACTCTATGTTATGCAAAGCTTTATGTTACCACCGCAAATACATAAACAATTAGACCAAATCAATAGGTCTTTCTTCTGAAACAAAGACAGACTGTATAAACCGCTTATTAGCTGGGACAGAGTATGCAGACCAAAAGTGGCAGGAGGAATGGGTAATCGGAAAACTCATGACATGAATGAGGCGTTATAGTTAACACTGTTATGGAAAATCATGGCGGGACCTCACAACATTTGGGTCCGAATCATACAACACAAATATCTGAAAACATATCACATCCTAAATTATGAGGAAAGAGGGAATGCCTCCTGGCAATGCTCCCAGTTGCGAAAGTAGCTCCCAATATTTAAGTCGGGACTAATGTGGACAATAGGCAACGGAAAAACCATTAAGTCCTGGAAAGACAGGTGAAATAATCTTCCTCCTCTATTACAATATTGTACTCTGCCAAACAACATAGACATAAATGAAACAGTGGATAAGTATACAAATAATGGAAACTGGAATATCCAAAAGCTAGGAAATGTCCTCCCGAGTAGCATGGTGGAGCAAATAGCACATATTCATGTGCCATCAGTACCATTGGAAGACCGTTTATAACGGTGGCCGGACAAGAAGGGGTGGTTCTCGACTAACAGTGTGTATAAGCTAGTCACGAACAACACTGAATTGCAACCGGATGACAGCAATTGGATTTGGAAAACTGACGTCTCCCCGAAAGTAAAGAATTTCTTACGGAAAGTTGCTCAAGGAAGGACTACCAACTGCGGCACTACTATCTAAACGTGGAGTCGTCATACCCTCTTATTGTCCAATCTGTAATCACCATGAAGAGGACGCATCCCATATCTTCTTGGAATGTAAATATAGTACGCTCTTTAGAAAGATTGACAAAAACATCCAAAAGCTAGTGATAGATACATTGCATACATCAAGAAAGATTAAACCTATTATGAATATAATAGCCGAAAACTTGAATGGGAAACAGAAACGAGAAATGGCCTTTAGTTGGTGGGTGGCCTGGCTCACTAGGAACCAAGTGGTTTTCAGACAACAGAAACAGCTATCAATCGACAGTTATGGCCAAACTGTGAAAACGCATATGATCAATTGGCTTAGGGCTAATAGAGACTCTACTGACGAAAAGAACAAAGGGTGTGATAGGGAGATACGAACAAGGAACATAAAATGAAAAAGGACAAATCAGAAATGGAAAAAAACCCCACCGGGATTCCTGAAACTAAATTTTGATGGCTCAGCACCGGACAAACGCAACAGCTCAGCTGGTTTTGTTATCCGATATTGGGAAGGTTCCCCAATTACAACAGGGGTGGAGACGATTGGAATACAGTCGGCTCTGTCTTCGGAGGCCCGTGCTTTACATTTAGGTATAAAGAAGGCAATTGAGTTACGGTCTGATAGACTTATAATTGAAGGGGATTCATTAATAATTATAAATTATCTTAAGCATGGGATGAAGTGCCCGTGGGAAATCGAAATGATAATGTTAGAAATATCTTGCCTACTCCGTGGATTTCGCGAAGTGAGATTCTTTCACATACTTTGCAAAGGTAATTAGGTGGCCGATTTTATTACACGAATGGCATGTTCTACCAGAAACCCGGAACTGCTTACTGATCCAGGTTTTATTGACCTCATCCGAAAGGATGCTATCGGATAGCACCTCGGTGAATCCGAATTCTTACCTAATAAAAAAAAACTACAGTATGTATATATTTGCTTTATGGGGGCGGTGAGAGTAAAAAGCGGGAGTCATGCTCATTCATGCGGGGTTAGTGTGCATGATGCAAATGTGGGGTCCGTCATTCATCTTTAAAAAAAAAAGGAAATTCCTAATTAATTTAGATCGTTGATTTATTAGGATTTGATGGTTAAGATCTGTTCTTTGTTTTCATACTAAGGAGTGTTGATATCAACGAAGGTGTACAGTTACAGGGTAAGGGAGGATCAAATTGAATTGAGTTTAAAACAAAATTTCCCATCTGTTGTGAGTTTATGACAGCAAAAGTGTTGCTATATATTTTCCATGAATTTAGGTTAATGTTAAGAGCCCAAATTAGTTATGACTTATGAGTTTATACATTATATAATACAAGATCTTATTTGTAAATGAAGGCTGATGCATCCAGTCGTAAGTGATTATTTGAAACTCTGGTTTGTTCCAACGCATTTTGGTGGATCAATTAAGAATCAATTTTTTTTTTGTAAATCAAAGCAATTACTAATTATAATAACTTAATAAGTTTCCCTTCAAGTACAGATTTTTGTTTTCTTTTCTTATTTGTCACACACAGCCTAACATTCTATATTCTATATTAGAATAGAATAGAAGTTTTACAACCTTTCTTTTGGTTTGAACAAGTCAAATTGGTTTTCTATTTCTCTCCATCTCTCATCCATCTCCTAAACCTTTGAGACCTTCTCCAACCTAACCCAAAGGATATTTTACAACTCTCATCCCAACCACTACAAACCTCTCCCCCCAAAAAAAATACACCAAAAAACAACAACAAAAATATGAAGAAATAGAACAAGAGAAAAAGGGGGGAGAAGAAAAGAAAATCCAAACAAAAAGGGCCAATAACCAAAGATCTCAAGGATTTGAAGCACCAACATGAACAAATTAGAATGCAATAGCAAAGAAGCAAGAGAGATCAAATTAGAATGCAAAATTAGAGCCACATTGCAAAAAACTAATGATTTGGCATTGCAACTTAGTCCAAAGTAAATGGCAATTCTTCATCATCCCTATCATCCCACAAAATCACAGCCATCCACCATCAACTTTCTACTCCTTTTTCTTGTCATTCCCATCCATATGGCCTTCTCCTTATCCGAAACCGATGCCCTTCTTCAATTCAAGAAATCTCTTGTAAACACGGTTGCTCTCGACGCCACCTGGACCACCCTATCACCCCCTTGCGGAGGCAAGGCTCCATGGGTTGGAATCATATGTTATAAGACTTCCATCACCGGCATACGCCTAGAATCCATGGGCCTCTCCGGAAAGGTAGATGTCGAAGCATTGACGAACCTTCAAGGCCTACGCACCCTAAGCTTTATCGACAACCGATTTGATGGCCCTATCCCGGACCTCAACCGCCTCGGGTCCCTTAAGGCAATGTACATCTCTGGCAACCAGTTCTCAGGGGAGATCCCACCGGACTACTTCACCAAAATGACTTCCTTGAAGAAGGTCTGGCTGTCGAAAAACGGCTTCTCCGGAACAATCCCAGCTTCGCTTGCTCGGCTTCAGTATCTTATGGAGCTCCACCTGGAGAACAACCAGTTCACAGGGCCGCTTCCTCCGTTTACTCAACCGCCCTTGGTGGACTTGAACGTTTCCAACAACAAGCTTGAGGGTGAGGTCCCGAAGAGCCTGTCGAAGCTCGACAAGAGATCGTTTGAGGGGAACACTGGCCTTTGTGGGCCGTCAGTCGGAAAGGATTGTGGGAAGGAGGCGCCGGAAAAGACGAAGCAAAACCCGACAAGTGGGTCGCCTCCAAGCACTGCTGGTGGCGGAAAGGAGGACTCGAGTACGGGTATTTCGGCAATCGCAGCCGTCTTGGCCATCGTATTTTTGATGCTTCTTGTGCTTGTCTGCGTTATGAGGAAGAAGAAAGACGATGATCGCTTACAAGACTCCAAGGTGGCCAAAACTGCAAGTCTCAGTAATAGTGGAAAGCTTGTTGATAATCCGGTAAGGCCACTTACGATAATCTCTCCTTTTTTTTGTTTTTTTGTCAGTACGCAAACATCAGACTGTCTTGTCGAGACATGGTTCATTCTTATCATCCTTACCGATGATGCTAAACTAGTTGCACTTGCGGGGGCGTGTTGAGAATGAAATGTGAAGAGACAAAATGTCCCACATTCAATGTGTGAAACATAAAACCTTAGCATATAACCTAGTGGGCAACCCCACCTATTGCCAATTGGTTTTAGGATTGAACCCCGCTCGACTTATGTGCTAGGTTATTAGCGCAAGGGCGCACACGTGCACACGACCCCCGATCCCGAGTCTCAACGGACTTCAGTACTCAAACTTTTCTTCATGGCCTTTTGGACACCTAAGCAGAATGTGAAAGCCTATGTCTGCAGAATAGAACATGAACATGTTTTCTGTTGAAAAATGCCCAATACCTGTCCCATACTATCTCTAATAATACCCCCAAATTACAATCTGATGGACCTCTATCCGAACCATCTACATTTATTTTATAGATGGTGAATAGAACGTTGATAATGATATATCACCACTGTTCCGAGGGGAATATTGTCTCCAAAATCAATTTAAAAAAAAATCCTCATCGTATATATTTTCATAACTTACCTGTGACACAAAATTAATTGGGTTCAATATTGTGATTAAAAAAATAAAATAAAAAATATTTATTTTATAAATTACTTATCATATATATATATATCCATAACTTTTTCATAAAAAACACATTTTAAAAAATATTAAATTACTATTATCAAATCATCATCCTTTCAATTTTCATATTTTTAAAAATATGTTTTTTCATGATAAAATTATACAAATATATGGTTAGTTCTCCCTACCTAATGGCTAATACCTATAGGGATGAGATTCTCTCTCTTTGTCATGCCCCTAAACTTTAGGGTGTATCATTTAAAGCCCTTGAAAAATTAGCTCCAATTAATGCCCTTCCCCATCAAACAAGTTTTCTTTTGCCTACCATGACCATCCCATCAAGTCATCAACCCATGTCTTCCTTGAAGTGGAAAAAATAAAGGACCAATTGACTTATTTTCAGCAAAACCCACTTCCCAAACCTACAAAATTCCCATTTATATTTTAAATATGCCATTGAATGAAGCTTCCAACTAGGTTCTACATGAAAGACATGGATAGAGGTGTTAAAGACATGGATAGACGTGTACAATCTTTTTGTTGGACATCTTTTAGCAATGAAATAAAGTTTATAGCTCATACATTTTTTTAAATTAGTTTATTATATTTCTAGCACAAATTAAGTTATGAAAACTCTTTTTAGCATGCTAATAACTAATTAGTATGCATTTTGCTACAGCTTGCATCACCACATGCTGGCTCAGCGGCGTCAGGAGCGTCAGCCAGAAAGAGCAACACGAGCAAGAAAGGTGGTGTAAGCGCCAGCGCAGGAGACCTCGTCATGGTGAACGAAGAGAAGGGGGTATTCGGGCTACAAGATCTCATGAAGGCCGCAGCTGAGGTGTTAGGAAATGGAGGCATGGGAGCCGCCTACAAGGCAAAGATGTCAAATGGGGTGTCGGTGACGGTAAAGAGGACGAGGAATATGAATAGATTGGGGAAAGAGGCGTTCGACACTGAGTTAAGAAGGCTGGCAGGGTTGAAGCATCACAATTTGTTGTCTCCATTGGCATATCACTATAGGAAGGAGGAGAAGTTGCTTGTGTATGAGTATAAGCCTAAGAGGAGCTTGCTTTATGGCTTACATGGTATGCAGGTTTTGTTTGTTATAAAATATTCTGATCGGAAATAGTTGATGTTTTAGGAAATGATTTTTTTTCCATCAAAAATACTTGACATTGATGGGAAATAAATAGATATTTAGGTACAAAAATAGTTTCTTCTTAAAAACATAGACTTTTTCCGATCGGAGATAGTATTCCTGATTTTCCTACCCAATTCAAACAAAAAATGATGACAAACTTTCATCTTATTTTGCAGGCGACGGGAAGACTTCCAACGGTAATTTGGACTGGCCAGCAAGGCGGAAAATCATCCATGGAATCGCGCGAGGATTGGGTTTTCTACACACACAGCTTGCTTCCTCTGAAGTCCCCCACGGAAACCTCAAATCCAGCAACATTCTCGTAAACGACGACGACGAGCCACTAATGGCGGAGTATGGCTTCAGCAGCATTACCAGCGCCAACAAGATGCAGCAATCGCTATTAGCATACAAAGCGCCCGAGGCCCTCCAAACCAAAAAGGTCTCACCCAAGTGCGATGTCTACTGCTTTGGGATTGTTATCTTAGAGACCCTCACCGGGAAGTTCCCATCTGTGTACCTATCTAGCAACAACAAGGGCGGCATTGACGTTGCCCAGTGGGTAGTTTCTGCCGTCAATGAGGACAGAGAGGCCGAGCTTCTTGACCCTCAGATCACCAAAGACAGCAGTCATGTGGATGAAATGGTTGCACTCCTTCGGGTTGGCGCCGCTTGTGTTGAGGAGAACCCGGATTCTCGGCCGGACATGTTGGAGGCTATTGAGAGGGTGGAGAAGGTGTAGAATGGTTAGGAAGAATGAGATCTTGCCTTTGTTTGAGAGATCGGATAACCCTGATGAGTTTGGGTTGATTAGGGTTAGTGAGAGAATGGGGAAGAGAAACTAACAGTTGAATGTAGTTTTGCAGTTGTTGAATTGGTTGTGAATTTGTTTGTGAATAGCCCTATTTTAATTGCTAAATTTTCTTTTACATTTATTTGGCTTCCGTTTTAATGTAGTTTTGGAAGTAGTGTCGAATGAGTTTGTTTTGGGGGATTTTTTTTTTTTTTACTGGAATAGCTCGTGTATCCAGCCCCCTTCTCTGAGTACCCCAACTAATCATATGAAGGTCGGGTTTTACAATCCCCACAAGGCGAAATCCACAACCACTTGATGTAAGGACTGCCCCCGGTAGGATGGCTCAAACCGGACTGAGCCGGGATGGTTTATGAACATGTCCACGGTATGAGTTCCCCCAACTCCTCGTGACCTCTTGAATAATACTCATTTGAGTCATCCTGAGATAGTCAAGAGTTTTTATATGACCACTATAGCATGGATTTGAGCTATTTAGTTCAAATGTTACCGGCTCTAAAGCAACTACGGTTAGGCCTTGAGTACAGGCAAAGATGGTCGGTTGGGGAATAAACTGGGGTTTCATCCTCAATGGATCAAATGGGTCATAAGCTGTCTATCGACTACGACTCTTTCTGTCCTCGTAAACAACAGCCCTGGCAAACCATTCAGACCTGATAGGGGGCTCAGACAAGGTGACCCTCTAGCTCCTTATATCTTCATTATAGTCATGGAAAATCTAGCTAGAGAACTATACGAAGAATCCTGCCTAGATGACGCTCTAGTTGGAATCAAACTATCCCCCCAAGGTAACCCGATTCCTCTATTAACCTTCGCGGATGATACCCTTATTTTTGCAAAGGCCTCCCACAAAAGTTTGGACACAATAAAAAACACGATTAACTCTTTCTCAAATCTCTCTGGTCTAACTATCAATTACCAAAAAAGCTCCATCCAATTCTCCAAAAACGTATGCCAAGCTAAGGCTTCTGATCTGGCTCAGCAAATGCATATCCCAGTAGCCAGAGGTATGGAAAAGTACTTGGGAATCCCAATAGTAAGCGGAAGAGTAAAGAATTGCGTTTTCGATGACGCTCTACAACAACTCAAAAAACAACTATCTCGGTGGAAAGCTTCCTCGCTTTCTCAAGCTGGAAGGGTAACTCTAATAAAAGCAAACCTAAGTTCCCAAACAAACTATCTCATGCAAAATTTCCTCCTCCCAAAAGGCATCCTAGCCAAAATTGACCAAACCAACAAAAATTTCTTTTGGAACAAGAGCCACTCTGACAAGTACAACCCCCTGATCAGCTGGAGTAAAATTTGCTTGCCTAAAGACCAAGGAGGTCTGGGAATCCAATCAGCTGAAGAGCGTAACATTAGCCTTCAAATGAAACTTCTCTGGAAAATCTACACCCAACCTGACAATATCTGGGTAAAAGTAATCAACGAAAAGTATCTTAGAAATAATAAAATCCAAGACCTGAATATCCAAAACACATCCTGACAATTTGGTCGATTGCTTCACCTCAGAGAAACCTTTCAAAAGGGCCTTTTCTGGTTAGTAGGGGATGGCTCAAAAATCAATGTTTGGTCCGACCCGTGGCTCAAGGATACTAAACTAGACAGCTACAAAAACACCAATGACCCTGATATGAAGGTCGCACATCTATTAACTGATGATAAGAAATGGAATCGGAACCTAATTCAACAATTTTTCCCCTCTCATATTGCCGACGAGATTACCCAAACCCAAATTCCTGAGTGGAATACGCCAGACAAATTAATCTGGAAGTATGACAGACAAGGTATTTACTCTACTAAATCGGTCAAAACAATGCTACAACCTCCACTGACAACCGTAGAGGACAACTCTTGGATCTGGAATCTGGAAAATTGCGATTGACGGTTTAGCAACAAAAGAACGCCTAAATAGATTCTTTAATAGAGTTCCCGCACACTGCTCCTTGTGTGACCTTGGGAATGAAGATTTAGACCACCTCCTTATAAATTGTTCGATCACAAAAGGAATTTTTAAAAAATATGAACAACTAACGGGAGAAGCATTTCTAGGACTACAAAATTCATCAACAACAATGTCAGATATAGGGCAGATAAGGAGAACAAATTACCACTTTGAGCACATATGCATAATATGGCAGACAATTTGGGAAGCCAGGAACGCCTCTATATTTAAAGGGAAGGATTTAGATAATGTAGAAACTCTTGCTAGGAGAGCAATCAATAGTATTGCTGAGTGGGAGAAAGCAAACCAAAAAGATCCCAAAAAACAAGTAAATCCTAGAAGGAAAATTAAGAAATGGACAAAACCCCCGATGGCCATCTACAAAATTAATGTAGATGGCTCGGTTAAACCTTCGGGGGATTGCCGGGTTGGGGGTATTGTCCGAGATTGGAATGGACAAATCCAAGATTTCTTTCAGGAAAAAGTTACCAAGGGATTTGTAACCCAAACAGAATCCCTGGCTGTTTGCAGAGGACTAGAGCTAGCCCTTACTAGAGGATGGAGAAGGATCATCATAGAAGGAGATAATTTGGAGGTGATAAAGGCTATCACAGGAGCAAACATACCTCACTGGGAGATCATGAGAACCACAGAGAAGATCTCAAGATTAATGAAGGAATTCACTTTGGTTAAGGTGCAACATTGCTACAGAGAAGCAAATTCGGCCGCAGACTTCCTAGCTAGAAGTAGTAATGAATTTAATCCCTATAACCTCTCTACGAGTAGGGAATTTTGTAACATCATCCACCAGGATGATCAAGGATGATCTTGTGACATCCTACAGTTTGCCGTTTGCCTACTGTAAAAAAAAAAAATAAAAAAAATCAAGTGCTCAGAACCTAAATGACATTGACAACTAGTTGGAATAACTCCAATGATCACCCAAGTGTGTTGTGCGGTGCCCATTAGTACGTGTGCACGTACGAACTGCACGTGAGGAAGGGAAATGATGAGAGTATTCTACAACCTAAGCTAGATCTCCCACAGTCGCTATCTCGTCTACTTTGGCCAACTCTTCATAATACTAGATAGTGTCTCCTATTAAAATGAGAAAACTACCTACAATATTGTTTGTTCTAGGGAATAAAAAAAAAGGTATACAACTATTATACCAGAAAATTCAAAGGTAAGTACAAAGGCAAGATGATCACGAGATACAAGATGGAACATAAAACGCAGAATTAGTATATTTTATATCAGGGTGGAGTATAAATATAAACAAACAAATGAAACCGACTACTATACCAGCTATCATCATATAAAGACATAATTTACCAGTTTCTAATGAATGAGAACACTAATGGTACACTTTCAAACAAGAAAGAACTACAACAAATCATACTGGATAAGCCATGTGTCATTTGGCTCATTGATACTTCCTTAAACAATGACTCAGACAAAGCTTGCCTCATAGGATTTCCCAATGATCTTTCAAGCATTCACAAGTTTATGAATGAACTCACCGAGATCAATATCATTTCCCTTGAATTGGGAGTTGAGATTCACTGTGTTTTGTCTGCGTCGGGGTTGTTGCTGGAGAGTCCGGTGTTGCCTTGCCCTGGCTTCATGTTTATTGAAGCTTCCATGTCTTTTGAGGGTATAGGGGATGGTTTTATCAGTGTCAAAGTATCATCCTTGTCGAACTCTTCGCTAGCATCCCCAGAATAGGCATACCTATACATAATCCAGAGTAAAGAAAGGAGGTTATTGATTTATTGAGACATGCCAATTTAATTGAACAGTGGAATATACTGAGCCAGTCCAATTTACTAAAAATCCAAGTCTGAATCCACGTTTAATATGAGACCAGCAGTACAGATCGTATTATTAAGTTTACAGATATTAGATTGGAAAAAACACAAACTAGGAAAGGAGGGCATGACAATATTAGAAGGTTTACCTCATTGAAGTTTGTGAAGGTGCCCATAGGACGCAAATGACAAACAGTAGTGAGAAGGAGAAGACCTGCCAGAAAGCTAGGATGATCCACGCTACGAGGATATGTTGTGCCGGGAAGCAAGGGACGTCAGACAAACCCAAAAACACACACGAATCGGGATGGACAAGAACTGTAAACCAGAGAGCCAAACTCAAGCAACCCAAACCAACAATCAGACACAAACAGAAGATAAATAACCAAGCACAAAGAACACCAGATTTACGTGGAAACCCCAAAACGGGGAAAAAACCACGGGAGACAGAAACTTCCACTATCAACAATAACAAGTGGGTACAATCTTCCCTAGACAAAGCTAGAGGCATACAATATCATCAAGCATCAACAAGCTTGGCCAAATCTCCACATTTCATCACCCAATTTGGTGGAAATCAACAAAACCCAAGAGATGACACTAACAAAGGGGATATGAGATTGGAGGCTCAAAACGACGATCCAACCGTACAAAATGAAGCCTATGATGAGGTGAACAACATACCAGAAAATCGTCCCAATCGGAGGTCGTTTGGTCGTCGATCGGGGCACTTCAAAGTTGGCTGAATGGTTGCATACGAAAATCCCTCCAAAGCTCTCTCTTTTCTCCCTTTCTCACTCTTGGTTTTCTCTCTCTTACTTTCCCAAATGGAAAGACATCCCCTTTTATAAAGGAGGAGGGTAAAACTTCACATGGTAAAAACCACATGGTAAATAGTCAATTGGACTCTTCCCCCATATAGGAGGGAAACACAACATAGCTCCCCCTCAATCCTATATGGGGGGCTCGAGCAAGCCCGCCTTTGAGCGGCACTTGATGAGCTTCTCCTTTGACAAAGTCTTCGTTAGCATATCCGATCCGTTTTCATTTGTGTGGATCTTCATGAGCTCAAAATCTTCATCTTCTACTCTTTCTCGAAGCCAATGATACCTTCTTCGGATGTGCTTGGTTCGAGAATGGTAGGCGGCATTCTTGGCAAGGTGGATGGCACTCAGATTGTCACAATAGAGTGGGTAGCTAGCTTGCTCCACTCCCAACTCCTCTAGGAAGTCTCTCATCCATATCAGCTCCTTACCAGTTTCAACTGCAGCCATATACTCTGCTTCGGTCGTTGACAAAGCAACACACTTCTGCAGTCTCGATTGCCATGAGACTGCTCCCCCTGCAAATGTAATCAGATATCCAGATGTGGATCGGCTCGTGTCAATATCACCTGACATGTCTGAATCTGTAAAACCATCAAGCATAGGTTTTTCCAGGACCAAAGCACAAACACACTCTCGAAGGGCCTCTGAGATACTTGAGAATCCATTTCACTGCAGCCCAATGCTCCTTTCCAGGATTACTCATGAACCTGCTGATAACCCCAACTCCATAGGCGATGTCTGGCCTAGTGCAAACCATGGCATACATCAGACTACCAACGGCTGAAGCATAAGGCACCTTCTTCATCTCCTGTTTCTCTTTCTCACTTGTAGGACACTGATCAGAACTCAGCTTCATGTTCACTGCAAGTGGAGAACTCACGGGTTTAGCCTTGTCCATGTTGAATCTTTGCAGCACCTTCTCAATGTATCTTTCTTGTGATATCCACAACTTCTGATTCTTTCTGTCACGGGTAATCTGCATACCCAAAATATTTCTTGCAGGGCCAAGGTCCTTCATAGCAAAGGACTTCTTCAACGCAGTTTTCAAACTAGCAATCTTGTTGGTATCCCGACCAACAATAAGCATATCATCCACATAAAGCAAGAGAATCAGAAAGTCACCTTCGGCGTAATTCTTCACAAACACGCAGTGGTCGGCATGTGTCTTGTGGAATTTGTGGTCGATCATAAAAGACTCGAACTTCTTGTACCATTGCCGAGGTGCTTGTTTCAAACCATACAAGCTCTTTCTGAGACGACAAACCATCTTCTCTTTTTCCCTTAACTTCAAAACCTTCAGGTTGCTCCATGTAGATTTCTTCTTCCAAATCACCATGAAGGAAGGCAGTTTTCACATCAAGCTGCTCGACCTCTAGGTCCATGCTAGCGGCCATGCCTAGAACAACCCGGATGGATGGCATCTTCACAACTGGAGAGAAAATCTCATCGAAATCTACACCCTTTTTCTGCTCAAAACCCTTCACCACAACTCTGGCTTTGAACCTGGGAGGTGTACCATCTTCTCCACACTTCAAACGAAAAACCCATTTGTTCTTGAGAGCTTTCTTGCCTTTAGGCAATTTCACCAAGTCATAGGTGTGGTTCTCATGCAAGGAACTCATCTCATCTTGCATGGCATTGTACCACTCCTTCTGATGCACATCTGACATAGCTTCCTCATAGCATTCAGGCTCTCCTGAATCAGTCAACAACACATAATCCCTGGTTGAGTATCGTGAGGAAGTCTGTCTCTCTCTGGTGGATCTTCTCAACTCAACTTCAGGTTGAATAGGGGGCTCCTCTTGTTGAGGTTGTGGAACTTCTGGTGGATCAACATCACCATCATCATGCTCATCTTCCTGCTGATTCTGAACTGAACTTCTCTGCACAACTTGAGGAAAAACGGGATCAAAGGTGACTGGAGTAGGAGAGGAAGACGACGGTCGCTGGAGCTTCCAGTCATCAATAGTCTTGTCTTCCATGAACACAACATCTCTGCTTCTGACCACTTTCTTGTCTGTAAGATCCCACAGTCTGTACCCAAATTCATTCTCTGAGTACCCTAGGAAGATGCATGGCTTTGTCTTGCTATCAAGCTTGGATCTCTAATCTCTAGCAACATGAACATATGCTAGGCATCCAAAGACTCTCAAATGCTGGAAGGAAACATCTCTCCCAGTCCAAACCCTCTGTGGAACATCACCATCAAGAGGAACTGAAGGCGAGCGGTTGATGAGATACACAGCAGTCAACATTGCCTCCGCCCAATAGAACTTTGGCAGCTTTGCAGTCGACAACATACTTCTGACTCTTTCTGCTATGGTTCTGTTCATCCTCTCTGCAAGCCCATTCAGCTGTGGCGTCTTCGGAACTGTTTTCTCAAGCCTGATGCCCTGACTCTTGCAATACTGCTCAAACGGACCCCTGTACTCTCCACCATTATCTGATCTGACACACTTCAACTTCAAACCAGTCTCTCGTTCAACTCTGGCTTGGAACTCCTTGAAAACTGTCAGAACCTGATCTTTGCTTTTCAACATAAAAGCCCATAATTTTCTAGAATAGTCATCAATAAAAGTGACAAAATATTGTGCACCACCATGTGACTTGCAATCCATAGAGCACACATCAGTATGAACAAGATCTAATGCATGCTTTCTTCTAGATGGAGGTCGAGTATGAAATGCTACTCGATGTTGCTTTCCAGTTAGGCAATCAACACAAGGTTTGAGAGAAATACCTTGCATATCCGGGAGAATGTTCTTCTTGGCAAGCATTTGCAAACCCCGCTCGCTCATGTGTCCAAGCCGCTTGTGCCATAGTTCTCCGGCACCATCATTAATCACATTTGCTTCTTCTCTGCAAATCTTGGCTTGCATCACATACATGGTATTCTGCTTCTTTGCCCGGGCTACAATCAAGTTTCCCTTGGAGCACTTCCAAACACCGCCTTGTGCATTTTGAGCATACCCATCATCATCAAGTATCCCAGAAGATATCAAATTCAATCTGATATCAGGAACATGGCGAACATTTCTCAAAATCAAACTGTAACCAGTGGATGTCAACGAACAAACTGTGCCCATGCCAACAACATTGGACACGCCATCATTTCCCATCCTCACACGGCCAAAATCTCCACAAGTGTAAGACGAGAAGTACTCCTTGTTTGGAGTAATGTGATATGAAGGAACCTTCATCAGCCGCCACAAACAACTCCACTATTTCATCACTGATTGTAAGAGCGGCAGTGTCTTTATCTTCTTGATTTCTCGATGTCTCTGACTTCTCAGGTTCTTTGCCTTTGTCCCTCTTGAACTTTCGGCAATACTTTTGAATGTGACCCGGCTTCTCACAATAATAGCAAATGTACTTGCTTCTAGACTTCGATCTCTCTTTGGACTTGTCTCTATTCTGCTGTTGTCGTTGCTTACTCCTTCCTCTGTTGTTACCAGAACCTTGCGTCACATTAGCCTCTGACTGTGAGGAGACACCCATCTCCTTCCTTCTAGTCTCTTCGTTCAAAAGACTAGCTTTCACACATTCCATAGTCAGCTTGCCTTCCGGAGCGGAATTACTAAGTGACACGACAAGTGTGCCCCAACTATCCGGCAATGAGGAGAGAAGTAGTAGAGCCTGCAACTCATCATCTAACGACATTTTCGCAGAAGCTAACTGATTCACAAATCCCTGAAATGTGCTCAAATGCACAACAATGCTCTCACCATCTTTGTACTCCAATTTCACAAGCTTTCTCATCAATGACACCTTGTTGAGGGCATTCTTCCTCTCATACATCCCTTCAAGCTTATACCATAACTCATAAGCATTCGTGTCATTGGCAATATGCTGGAGCACACTCACATCAACAAATTGTCTGATCGTGGCAACCGCTTTTCGATTCAGAATCTTCCATTCAACATCAACGACACCTGTTGGAATCTCTTTGTGCACAATCGGCTCATACAGATCTTTCACATACAAAAGATTTTCCATCTTTATCTTCCAATCTGAGTAGTTGCCCGAATTCAACACAATCATTCCCTGAAAACTGTTCTTTTCCTCCATCCTAAACCAAAAGCTCTGATACCAGTCTGTTGTGCCGGAAAGCAAGGGACGTCAGACAAACCCAAAAACACACACGAATCGGGATGGACAAGAACTGTAAACCAGAGAGCCAAACTCAAGCAACCCAAACCAACAATCAGACACAAACAGAAGATAAATAACCAAGCACAAAGAACACCAGATTTACGTGGAAACCCCAAAACGGGGAAAAAACCACGGGAGACAGAAACTTCCACTATCAACAATAACAAGTGGGTACAATCTTCCCTAGACAAAGCTAGAGGCATACAATATCATCAAGCATCAACAAGCTTGGCCAAATCTCCACATTTCATCACCCAATTTGGTGGAAATCAACAAAACCCAAGAGATGACACTAACAAAGGGGATATGAGATTGGAGGCTCAAAACGACGATCCAACCGTACAAAATGAAGCTTATGATGAGGTGAACAACATACCAGAAAATCGTCCCAATCGGAGTTCGTTTGGTCGTCGATCGGGGCACTTCAAAGTTGGCTGAATGGTTGCATACGAAAATCCCTCCAAAGCTCTCTCTTTTCTCCCTTTCTCACTCTTGGTTTTCTCTCTCTTACTTTCCCAAATGGAAAGACATCCCCTTTTATAAAGGAGGAGGGTAAAACTTCACATGGTAAAAACCACATGGTAAATAGTCAATTGGACTCTTCCCCCAAATAGGAGGGAAACACAACAGGATAATTGAAGTTGGCTTTAAAAATAATTAACCGATGGTTTAAAAATAATTAACCGATGGAGCTACAAGGATTGCTTCCTTGTAGCTCCATCGGTTTATTTTGATTTATGATTTAAAGCTTTAATTAATATGGATTTCCAATTTCCACTAGCTCCGTATGGATTTCCATTTGTAGTTCATTTGGATTAAGGATAATTGAAGTTGGCTTATTGCATGTTATTTTGGTTTATTCATGTAATCTTATTTTGGCTTCAACGTGTGGGTTTTGATTTATATAATCTTATTTTGACTTTAACGTGTTTGGCTTCACCCGATTCATAACCCGAGATGGATCGGGTGATGGGTGAAACATTTGATGGGTAGGAGATGGGTCGGGTGAAATTTGTTTTAGATGGGTCGGGTGAAAAAATAGCCCCACCCATACATCACCCAACCCATGTGAGGAAAAGGCTATCCAACAAAATCCAAACTACTAAAACATTCATGTGCATGAGATTGCTAATTATCTATTATTCCGAGTAAAAAATTCACCTTTATTTGGTTACTAAGCACCAACATCTATGATATATCTTCTTCACATTTCAGAAAAATGATGATTTAGCTTTTGAGATCAGATGTACTCGTGAGGAAAAATCATTTCTATCTAGAAGCTGTGTCGAGGAAAAGAAAAGCCTCCTTTGAGATTCTACTTTCTAGAACTCTGGAAAACTTATCTTTATTCGGTGGTCAATCATATCAAAATACAAGAAAAATACAGCCAAAGCAGAAAAGCAAAACCATGAGAGTAATGAGTAATCTAGTGTATTGAGATCCACCTACCTCATAGCATATCCAACCAATAAATACAATGACAGCAATGGCTAAAGCATTTGTGAACTTTCGGTAAATGTCCAGCTTGGCCATCAACCGCCGAGCCTATATCAGTTGACATAAGATTAAACACACAATTTTCAATTTTGAAGCATCATTCCATTCACATAAATCAAGCTTAAAAGGAAGAAAAACATAAGCCGGTTAAATGACTTTTCATGATCTCACAAGAACATTGAACCCTGGGGATTTAAATTTCCTACCTCAGATGAATGGAACAGAAACCTAGCATTTGAATTTGCTTAACCCTTGGTTTATAAAACGAAAATCCTTGTGTTTGATGTTGTTTAAATGTGAAGACAAGTAACGATTCTCAGAAGTCCATGTTAAATGTCTTGATTATACCTGTTATATTCACAAAATATCAGCTTAGATAAGAAAAATATCAGATTAGATAATAAAGCAAGCAAGCAACCAGATAATATTTCTGACAATTGAGAAGCAATTAACAAATAACACGATGAGATGATCAAAAATACCTGAAGCTTATTTAATGTTGCCGACAATGATTTGAATATCCAGATAATGAAGAAACTCAAGAAAGCATCCAGTATCGCCACAGGAAGAACCAAAAACAGCCCGGCCTTTCCCGACATATCACTAACAGCGCCTACATTTTCTATCAATTCCAGAACTTCAGATGCCACAAAAAATGTTGCTCCAAGGGAACTGACCTTTGATGTTATTCCACCAAGAGTAGGTCTCACGACTACATAACCCATCGACACCATTAAGATTATCAATCGTGAAACAGTACGTTTGATAGTACCAAAGGTGACAGCCCACACAGTGATCCCAGTTGGTCGTATCCCATTTTCATTGAATTCAGAATAATCAAAGTACCACAGTGCCATCTCAAGCATGCCCAGTGTTATGAACAGTGTTATGCAGTTTTGCAACGGAAGAACTTCTTTCCAAAATCTAGCATATTGTGAGAACCAGAATAGCCCAAGGAGCACAAAAGCAAGGGACATAAACCCATAAAAGGGGTAAGGGGAGCCATTCTACCAGGCAAGTATCCTGTGGGGTTTTTCCAGACAGATTTTCCATCCACCATCAAATCCTTGAGATTTGAATCACAGTGGATAAAGTACAAGTTATACATCCCAGTTTTTGAGATATTTATTTTTATTGATCAACTTCAAATGAGATATCATACACTCGAGGCCAGCTAGGATTCTTTGTGGACTTCCTGAGAATGATCTGCCCTAGTTTACATACTCCTAGTTTGGCAAGATCCGGTGTGCAGCAAACAGCTCTTTGTCCCCCATAGGCAGATCCTCCTATCATTTCTCTGTCATCTACCTCAAAAACTAAAGCATGGGCCGCCGCACTGAAATTTGAGAATTCCTTGGGCCTTCGAAATATGATCTTCTCAAATCTGGATGCAGTAAATAATACTCTAAAGATTAAATAACAGGAGCTAGCATCAAGATTAAAATTATTAAATAGCGTTCAAAGAAGGTTAACTGCAGCATGACTTCATCAGCAAGTCTCACTACGTCCTCTAGAACTCAAAATCAAGCACAAAATTCACCATTAACGAATCTCGTTTGTGTTGATTCCGTCAATTCCACTTGCAATATACAATCGACGACCTAAAACAACCTAGAGCTTAGTGCTTTAATTAGTGGCACATCTGCAAATACGAGCTTCCACAAGAGCAGAGAATCGATTCAACTTTTCGAGTAAAAAAGAGGCAATTAAATCCGAATTCAGCACAAATAAAGGAGATCTGGTGAAATCTGGGGCTCACCGTATGTAGGAATCAGGAGAGGATTGGTCCTGAGAAGGAGGCAAAGCGTAGATTCCTTCGCTACCGCCATGGACGACGAATGCGTTCCCCTTTCTCACAAACCTCTCTCCTCTGTACTCGTGTACCGAAGCTTCAATGCTGACAAATAGCGACAGGGCTAGAACTGAGAGAGCTGCGATTAGCCCCCTGAACCTCATCCCTGGAAGCTCTTCCAATGGCGAACGGGAGGGGAGGGGGACTGAGGTGAAAGGGAAGCGAGGGCGTATCCACGGTTTCCAGTCTTTCTACTATACTGAGTTGAGTTGATGTAGCGGGAGAAAGTATAACATGTGACGCGGACCAGGGTGAGGATTGCTCCCCACCGACTCACCGTTGACCTCTGCTGACAAATACCTCATTCAGTCATTCCTACGGTAGGATTTCGTACTCCCTACTTCCTAAAATGTATTGTCTTTTAACATTTTGCACAAGTTTTAATAAAACAACTTACTTTTAAAAAAAATTCATCATCGCACTAATTTTTTCATAAATTTTATTATTTTTTAACACCCACTACACATTTTAACCAATTAAATTATTTTAAAAAGTCAACAACACACAAACCAATACAAATCATTACAACTTTTACCTAGAAAACCTAAAAGTCCATCTATTGTTGGACAAAAATTTACCTCTAAAAACCCATTTATTGTTGGACGGAGGGAGTATTAAAGAAAGCATGAATTTGGTGAAATGTTATAGGGTGTTCACCTCCTCTACTTACCTTCGAAGTAGAAAAAAAATTAATATTTCCACCCCTGCACCCCTTAAAAAATGGGTGAGGAAACAGGGTCTTAGGGCGTGTTTGTTAAGGGGTGGGAGGGGATGCCGCGGGTGAGGATGAGTTCTCGGGGCGCGCGCCGGCGTGTTTGGCAAGGGATGCGCGAGGATGGAGGAGGATGGGAAGCAGGGGATGCGGAGGGTGGGAAGGGATGCGGAATCCACCCGATGGAAGGAGAATTGAGGGGATGGGAAGGGGATGGGTTCCAGATTTGCCCCTAATTATCTATCCTTCCTCCTTCGTCTCCCTCCCAAATCAAAATGTGAAAAAGCTTTGAGACCACTGGATCGACAAGCAGCAAGACAAGCAGGAGCTCCTGCGCCTCCGCCGCTACTCCGGCGACCTTTGCTACCTCCTCCTCCTCCTCTTCCGAATCGGTCATCGTCGCCGCATACACATCCCTTCCCCTTCCCTTTCTCGACCCAATCCAACCGATTCCGGTCACTCTCCTCCAAATCCTCCAATCCAAACCCTAATTTCGTAAACCAGCTCCTAGGAGACGGAGCCTCACCGGCCGATTCCGTGTAAACCAACAGAGTGAGATTCACATGGAGTACCTGGTGACGTCCTTGCGAACGTTCCAGAAGATCCCGTCAGGAATCGCGTCGGGGGTGCTGGTGCGGAGGATCTCGGCGTCGGCAATCCAGACGGCGGCGATGTGGTCGTACTGCTCCCCATGGCAATCGGCGTCCATGTGGAGGACGAGGTGGGACCAGGCGGAGGGATCGGGGCAGTTCGGCAGCGGGGAGTAGGAGGCGGTGATGGGAGGGTCGGAGACGGTGTGGGCGAAGGAGTGGGAGAGGAGGGGCAGGGAGCATGACGGGGTGAGGAGATCGGACGGCAGGGGCTGGTCGATTTGGAGTTGTTGCTGAGGAGATTGGCGGTTTTGGGAAGGAGGGAGGCGGCGGAGGTGGAGAAGGTCGGCGGGGTGGGAGTCGCCGCCGCCGATATCCCAATCTCCTTTCTGGCTAATGGCAAGTGAAAAGTGAAGATGTGGTTGAAGTTGAGGGGTATTTTTTAGGGGTAATTTTGTCCTTTTATGTTAATTAGTGGGGGCAAGTTTGTCTTTGTCAGTGTCATCCATCCCATAAACTTTAAACCAAAACCAAACACGAACGGGATTAAACTGGATTAAAAATTTCACCCCGTCTACCCCTAAATTCCATCCCCATCCCTTCCATCCCCAAAATTCCATCCCCATCCACCTACCCCCATCCCGTTGCCAAACACGGCCTTAGGCTGTATTTTCCATCTCAATTTTAAGAGGTGGAGAGGGTGGTTGGGTGAGGGGTGATCGTCTCGGGAGTTCCGTCGTGATGTTTGACAAGAGATTGACAGGGTGTGATGGGGTAGTCGGGGTGGAGATCGCCGGATTTTCCCAACTTGTAGCCCTTGATTAGATAGGGTGGGTGGGGTGGAGATCGCTGCTCTCCACCGGATTGTCCACAAATGCTCCCGATATCGCATTCAAGTTTATGTTATTCTTTCATTGTTGTTACTCCATTTCCATTGTTGTTGGTCGTTAGGGGTGGACATTTATAATTAATTGATATTTCCTTGAATAGGTAAATATATAGATGTGGTGGGTTACCAAATTACAAAAGATATAAGACCAAACAACAGATCTCATGTAAATTAAAGGAATCATAAGACAAAAGAATTCCTCTTAACCCTCCAAAACATCCCTAACGACCTCATATAGCACTCCTACCATATCTACACACACCCACTAATCCAATCAAAAGGGATATGTGTTACCCAACTAAGTTTCCCAACTAAGTTTCCGATCCAACTTTTTAACAAGTGACTTGCACTTCCACTTTGCTAAAAAGCGGGATCGACAACTATTGAGGATATGCGTATCACACATTTTGGGGTTAAATTGTTCCCCACTAAATACAACTTTGTTTCTATACCACCATTTGAAGTAAATTACCGCCTAAAACACTAACAATTTAGCCTGAAAGAGCGCTGATTTTTGGACTTTCAATGGCTCATTAGCAAACCACTTGAGCCAATCTACTATATTCATATGCCGACATGATATCCCAATCCAGCCAAGGACTAAGGTTAATACCTCTTGAGTTCTAGAACAACCGAACCATAGATGGTCTTCATCCTCTTCCGCTGCTCTGCAAAACACACATTCGGCAGCCTCTAATCCCTTCCAATGCTTTACCTTCCTTCCAGTACTGAGTCGCTTGTTTGAAGCAAGCCAAACGATGAAATACCACTTACGGCTTTGTAGTATTCCCCAAATCATCCTCCCCCAGCTGATTTCCTCATTTCTTTCTCGAATCAATTGGTACGGCTTGGAGCTGGACACTCCCCCATTCGGCCCCAGAATAGAGTGAAGAGGTGGCGTTGCCTGAATCTCAGCTTGCAATACCTCCTTAACCGTATCCCTGGTCTCAAGCAAACATTTCCAAAGCCAGCAGTCGTTAACTTTTTTCTGTACCTCCCAGACAGCAGCACCACGCAAGTGATTGTGGTTGCACCAACTAGTCCATATACACGGCTTGTTCAAGGCCAGATCCCCTATCAATTTCGCTTGGATGCTTTTGTTCCACGAGAGGAGTTCTGGATCTCTAACCCTCCCTCATTGAACGGTTTCGAGACATCTTTCCAAGTCACCAAACATTTCCTCCCCTCTGTGTTTCCATTCCATAGAAACCTTTTGCACATGCTCTCAATACGATGCATTACCCCCTTAGGCAGCACCACTACTTGGCTCCAAAACGAGGTGATCCCCCCACAAACGGCCTTCAACCGACATATGAGAGTCTCCTAGATGACCAGGAGTGCAATAGGGAACCAATTCTATCATACAACTCTCCATACTCAGCAATTGCAATGGTTTTAGAGTGTAAGGGCATGCCGAGATACCTCACAGGGAAGAAACCAGAAGCGAAGTCCAACTGTTGTGTGATATGATCCCCCAGTTCTATACTCACACCCGACAGGTAAACCGTGCTCTTGTCCTTGTTAGCACACAGTCCCGATACAACAAAAAAAGAATCCAAACATTCCTTCACAATTATGACAGAATCAACTTCTCCATGGCAAAAAATAAGGAGGTCATCCGCAAATTCCAAGTGAGTGAGCTTTAGCCTTTTGCACCTCGGATGGAATTTGAACAATGGGTTCTCGGTGGATTTCAGAAGCATTCGACTTAAGACTTCCATGCAAAGGATGAAGAGGTAAGGTGAGGATGGATCACCTTGCCTAAGCCCTCTCTTTCCTGGGAAGAATCCTTCTGGCGCACCATTAATCAACACCGAGAAGGATGTCGAAGAAACACAATCCATAATCAGCTATATCAAATTGATGGGGAAATTGAAGTGCACCAAAGTACTCTTTATAAAATCCCAACTTAGGTAGTCATAGGCTTTTTTCAAATCTACCTTTACGGTGCATCTTGGAGACACCCTTTTTGTACCATATCCAATAACAACCTCTAAAGCGACAACATAATTATGCGCAATAGAGCGACCAAGGATGAAGGCTCCTTGACATTCTAAAATCAGTCCACTCAAATCCCCTTTAATTCACTTAGCAATCAGCTTTGTTACCACCTTCATGACTGTGTTGCAGCAGGAGATCGGTATAAGATCTTTCACATAGGTTGGGTTAGAGACCTTAGGAATCAAGGAAATTAATTGCTTTATCAATTAGAAAAATTTGATAGCCAGTATTTGATTTGAAATGAACAATTAATTATTATGAAATAATTGCAATTTCAATTCAATTAGGCAATTAATTAAGAATTGCAGCACCCATATGGATGTGCATTGCCCACCACGTATGCCCACCACCCATAACAATACTAAGGCTCTGTTTGCATTACATATATTATAATGTAATTAGGTATTATGAGATTTATTTATTGAAATGTATTATCAACATTGTAAGACTATTGTTGAAGGGTTTATTTTCAAACAAATAAATTTATAAGATCGAAACCCCGCTTAGTATAGTAGGGTCAAGTTCGTCCGCAGGGAGAAAGTCAGTGACTCAATTCTAGTTACCAAAGAGCAAGAAATAGCAAGAAGATATGACAAATATAGAGATTTTTTTGGGTTTTAAAGTTGCTAAATTTTTGGAATAAAATCAATATTATGAAAGATCTAGGGCATAGGGGCCACCACGACGATAATCATACAAGCATCGCAATGAATCAAGTAAAAATCATGTTTTTATCTATTAAATAGGTCAACTTGCATCAACCCTAGCAAAGCAATCAATTTATTTTCACCAATTAATAAACTTTACTAACAATCTTAATTAGGTTATCAAACTTTTGTTTCAAAATCCTAATTACTATCCAATTCACAATTCAATCTTTCAATTTAATTGCAAAATGGATTTTCCCCAATTTTCATTGAGTACTTAAGCATATAAAATAGATAAAACCCATCAATTCATCAATTCATAGCAAAATTGCAAGCATAACTATCGTTGGGATCACCCCAACCCTAGAAAAGGCGACTACTCACGCAAAAACATGGTAGACAAAGTAAAATTCATGAAATAAATAAAAATCAGAAAATTAAATTGCATAAAAACCAGAGAATAATGTCAACAAAGTGTCCCAAAAGCCTCACAAAACGTTCTCCAACTTTCGCCGAAGAAATCGCTTCAAAAAGCTCTTAAATCCGCTCACAAACGCTCTCTAAACGCGTGCTGAAAATTCTAAAAGTGTGCTGAAAAAGAGGTCCAAGAAGAGCCTCCTCCAAACCCTAAAAATCCTATTTATGCTTAATAGCCCATAAACTAAATTAGGAAATAATAAATATATCAATTTTATTTAAAGTCTATCTAAGAAAAATGGTAAAAATAATCAAATCCGGGTGAATAAGGTCCGTTGGGAACCATACCGAAGCGGGTGACCACGGTACCGACCCCCCTTAGGGTCGGTATGACACACTGTTGCTTTTTCTTGCTTCGCACTTCCAGATTGAGCCTCGCCGCCTCGGTACCGACCCCCCTTAGGGTCGGTATGTAATCCATCTCGGACTTAGGGAAACGCCCGTATCTCATTCGTTATAACTCCGATTGCTTCTGTTCTTTTTCCTATGCGCTCTAAATTCTCTTCCGCTTCTTTTAAGTGTTGAAAGTTTCTTAAAAAACAGCTCCCAAAATTCTGTAAAACACATAAAAACTAGTGAAGACATCTATTTCTCATGAAATATGAAAACACATGCAAAAGACACTAAATCCAATGCAAAACTCTATGAAAATGACTTAAATTAATGATAAAACATATGGAAAAATATGACTAAAAACATGCACATCAAAATACCCCATACTTAGACTTGCTTGTCCTGAAGTAATAACCAAACAAAAACCAATACCTACAACACATCATTCAAGTCTTCGCTCTTGTCAAAAGCAACATCATAAAGTTGCAGCAAAGCAAAGCAAGTGAATTTAACGTCATCACATATATATGAACGATCCATAGGCATATGCAATATAAATCCAACCTCACAGGATTAATGTGTGTACACTCAACTCTTAATCTGTTTAGGCTATGAAAAGATCAACTCTCAACTCAATTCCATATACAAACTCATAAACATTGCAATTTATAATGTAAATCCACTTTGCAACCAATTATGTAAATGCAAACAAGAACCATCAAGAGGACTTCGCTCAATGGAAGACTTCAAAGAAGACTCCATTCGGCGGGGTTGTAATGTGGCTTGGTAAGAAATAAATGGTATGAAATTATTTGGCTATGTGGTGCTTAATAAAATCCGGGAATCAAGACTCCTAAATTTCCAACTCAACTCAACCAAACCATAACTCTCAATCATATGCATCAACCAAACTCTCCAACTCATCTGAATGAAGAACACAACCTCTCAAACTCAATAAACCTCTCAAAAATATAAATCTTGCAAAAATAAAGGAAATAAGGTAAATTTGGCTCATGCAATTTTATTCACAAACATATACTTCTCTTTCATTCTTTCTCTTTTCTTTTCAAATTTTTTTCTTCTTTTTTTTCTGAATTTTGTTTTTTTGAATCAAAAAATAACATAATAAAAAAAATAAAAAAATAATGCATTTATAGGGTGAGCAAAAAATCCTTTTACATAATATGCATATCAAGATAAAAATATAAAATCAACCCATAACTCAATAAACTCAAAAATCTTTCTCACTTGAAATCAAACACATGCTCATTCCTTCCACAAACCATCCTTCCAACCAACTCTAAGTCTTAATTCCCAAATGGGGTCAGACTCAATTCGGCTATGGATAATTTTGTGGAGCTTATAAATAAAGGCTCAGGCTAATGTTCTGGCTTCAAGCAGAGATAATGCAGGGTAGGTAAAGAGAGGATAAAATTGGCTTAAATGGTGCCTCCATCATTTAATTCTCATTCACATAAACATATAAATGCATTGGCTTTGAATAACTATCACAACATTTAGAGATGCATAGGAAGAGTAAATACACTCAAGAAAGCAGAGGAATTTTTAATGTTCTCCCTATAAGGCCAAATTCTCACTAGGACAAATTTGTTAGATTTCAACCTTTAGCCTAGGATCATATGTGCTCAATTTCATCACAAGTTCACAATCCACATAAAAACAATTTCAAGGACTTAGGCTAAACCTTCCAAACATGTCATAGGATTTACATGATCAGTTTAGTCATTATTTATCATCATAGGACATCTAAGGTAGGGTATAAACTCAATAAAATATAAGACAAAATAAAAATAAACATGCTTTTTTTTTCTTTTTCGACATTTTTTCAATTTTCTTTTGTTTTTTTTTTGTTTTCTTTTTTTATGAAACTAAAAGCAAGACTAAAGTGACTAAAATATGACAAAAGACTCAAATGCATAAAAACTTAAACATGAATGCATAACATCATCCACAAAATACGGTGCAACACATAAGACATGATCTAAAACACATAAAAATGACACAAATAAGTTTTCTGAATCCCCCACCCCATACTTAAAAATAGACAAGGTCCCCACTGTCAAAAGAAAAATCAAAGTAAAAGGGGAAGATTCAGAAACTCACAAAATCAAGATTCAGAAGCTGTTGAAGATCAATAAGCTATCGATGGAAAGGGTGGCAGATCAAACCAATATATGTAAAGACCGAAAATTTTAATTATGATTAATTAAGATTTAATTAATTTCCGAGGGATAATTCGATCAATTATCCTTCTTTTGACGATTTTGAAAACCCGGAAAAATTTAAAATTTATGGATGACATATTTTATATGGAAAGAGGATTACAATTCCAATCTATTGGAATTCGTATGATAAAATTCCGAGAAATATTAGTGAGGCAAAAGCCTTGTCATCCGTTTATTTCGGTAATTTTCGTAACTTGTCACGACATTTCGGGACGTTCTTTTAACATTAAATTGCTGCCCAAACCACCCCATTTCAGCCCTTTATATGATCAAATATGAGCCATCATTTTGTTGATTAAAGAATAAACCCCCCCCCATGGATTGACACCTTTGAATGACCAAGTCCTATTCCATTCACTATGCTACCTAATACACACCAACTCCTTGACCACCCTTGCCCACCCTTTTGGATCTCTTAAGGACACATTTATGGCCTCATTTAGCCATTCCACACGCCAAAAATCAGAGAAAAGAAGAAGGAAAGAAAGAAAAAGAAAGAGAGAAAGAAAGAGAGAGCAAGTTGCCCTAGCAACCTTGCCAACTTCAAACCACCATAACTCCCTCCTCACTCAAGCTTTTTGGCTGATTCTTGAACCCAAATATCCACAAAAGAGAGGCCTTTCCAAACATAGTGAGTTCACAAAAATCCAGTCCCATTAAGCCACCCGTTGAGCCCCGTTTCTGAGCCAGCTGTTCTGAGCCCTTTGTGTTCTTGAGGTTTTCAAGTGTGTTTGGGTGAGTCTTGGTTTCCTCCCCTTCAAATATGATTTTATACTTGTTTTAAAACTAATTTTGAAGGTTTTTGTCTAAGAATTCCTTTTATGTTTTGGTTTGGATTTGTCAAAAATGCTAGGTGTTTGGCGCAAGGTCCCGGGAAGCTTGGAGGGGTAATTTGGTCTTTTTCGAGAGAGGCTTCGAGGGTAATCTCTCATCCACCTTCCCCTCTATAGGTTAGGATCCTTATGTGTAAATTAGGGCTTAGGAAGTGGAGCCTCTATGTGTTTTTGGTTGCGTTTTGTAGCAAATGTCACAACAACAAAATGGATATATATGCCTCTGTAATTTGGACTTTATTTCCAATCCAACGGTCTGATTCGATTGAAATCTTAATATGATGTTCATGGGAATGTTATCTAACTGTCCTTAAACAATTAGGGCGATCCAACGGTTGGATCAAGAGTTATTATAATTTTAGTAACCAGTGTTTATAATGACTCGGTTAGAAAACTTGGCTAAGGGAATGCTAAGAATATGGTTAAATATGTGATGGCATAACCGAAACTTAGAGCATATAAAATACAGAAATGAAGTATACCCATAACTTGGCTTATGATCTGATAAGAAGAAAATCGATTATGTGATAATACGATATAGATTATAACTGGTTAAGTCCGGATCACTTAACCAAAGTGCTTAATCTATAGAATCGTGAACCTTATGTGGATGTATGTTGATTATTAGGTTGGGTACATTGCATTAGAATACCACCTAATGAAAGCTTAATAAAATTAATAGGCTCTTGTTGATTGGATCCTTGGTTGTGCACTTTATTGCTTGCTTATTCTCCGGACTCCAGGTAAGTCCCCTGGACTTACTCATGATGGATTTATGTGATACTCTTTGTCTTATCGAGAGTCTTCATGCATCACGCGACCTAGTAACATGTTTAGGAATATAAACTGGTAATATGACGTAGGATGAACTTAGTAAATCCAATAATTCATATGTATGCTATGTGTCTATGGTAGGACGGCCGTCAAAATCTAAATGAATGACTTATATTCGATGGAACACGAATGAAATAATGAAAGGCTTATGATGAGAAAGAATGAGTATGTTTGAGAAGGATGAGTACGTTTGAGAAGGATGATGATGATGATGATGATGATGATGATGATGATGATTATGATGATGATACGGGCCCTTGTGTGTTTATTTCGCATTTATATATATCTATACACTTGCTTATGTGTTGCATTTTAACATTCATGTAGTTTAAGTATGCCTCTTTATATGGCACGGAGTGTGCATATTTCCGATGATTGACCCCGATATATTTCTTGTTTTTTAGATTCAGGTACCCCTTACCCGATATGACTTGCTTATGTGGATGGTTTTCGGGACAGACCTTTTGGACAGACCTTTTGGATCGTACTCTTTTGCTCATACTTTTATCGTTTTGACCCGGCGTGGCCGTGGCGTTTTGTTGTATTTATGATTTCCGCTTTTATTTCTATTCGAAACGTTTTCGCGATAGTCTAGGACAGGTGAAGCCTCCAACGGGCTTACGATCTTTTCGGGGTTCGCAATCCCCATCTTTTGACAACTAAATCTTCCGCTTAAATGAACCTAATAATAACTCGTACTCGGTCGTAAGATCCAAAGCTCACGGAAGAAGATCAAACTTCTTCTATAACGTTCCCCGATAATCTAGTATTCCGAACCTTATTTACCTTCTAAGTAGGTTTATGGAGGTTAATTCGGGTATTTAAATTTCGGGTCGTTACAATATATGCTCAAGCCGCACCTAATAACTGGTCCGCCAGAAGGGTCGGTACCGACCCTGATATGATCGGTACAGCCTTGGTACAAGTGCTTTCTTCCTCCTTTCTCCGTTTTTTGGCCGTTTCCGTCGTGATTTTCTCTCAAGACCTGCATTGTTAGTGCAATATGTTCTATCCCACCCATCTTACCTATTCTAAAATTCAAAAATAGAAAATAAAATTTATAAATGAAAGGAAATAAAGCGGGTTGCCTCCCGTAAGCGCTACCTTTAACGTCATTAGCCTGACGTGGTTACTTCAACTTCAATCCGGATCGGGAGGAGGTGGTGGATCCGGTGGCTCGGCTGGAAGAGATGGTGGTGGAACGTCCTTGGGTGGTACATCATAATTGGCTCTCAAGTGACATGGTTCTTTCTCATTCGCTTTGTACTTCCTTGGATCTCCTTTCCTAGCCTCATGAATAAGCTTAAACCTTCCTGAGTGGACGCTCCAATCTTCCACCCATTCATCCTCACTGGGAAAGCACTCAGGAGGTGTGCTTCCCTCATGTATAATCCTCTTCCTCTTCATTGAATTGACTCATTGAGATTCCCCCACCGTCATACACAAATAGTTGTATTGCATTGTTGAGTTCGGTGTACAATGGTGGAGGGGGAAGAGATTTCTCAACCTTGTCTTCTATCGCCTCATCTTTGATGTGCCACTTCGCAGGAACCCCATACTTAAATGCGATAATCGGTTGCTTGAAATCGTCGGGTATCACCTTCACCTTGAATGGAAAAGGTGGCGGAGGACTGGTAGTAATAGTAAAGCACGCTTTTTCATCATGAGAAAAGAGGTTAGGGATCATACCCGAGCTTACCTGTGGATCGGTAGGATCTTGACAGTTCTCTGCATGAGGTTCCTCTTTCTCTTTAAGCACTTCTTCCTCTTGTTGGGGTTCCTCACATGGCTCCTCATGAAATGGCTTAGTACCAACATGTTCATCATGAGAAAAGAGGTTAAAGACCATACCTAACCTTACCTGTAGGATCTTTGTAACTCTCTTCTTCCTCCTTAGGATGCACAATCAAATCGTCAAGAGCCTAAGTAGAGTCAGCACAAGTGTATGTTGACTCGGTTGGGATAGGCATCAACTCATCCTCAGACTCTTCTCCACCTACAAGCTCGCAAAAAATAATGTTATCATATGAACCAACCTCATACCGATAGGACGTCTCTATTGGTTGTGGGTCCGCCTCTTGTGATGGAGATTCTGACAAAGCCTGCAGCCTATTCCATTCGTCTAGTTGTTCACGCATGATTGCATTGGTCTCCCTGATTCGTCGTACTTCAGCGGCTTCAACTTCCATTTGGCGTTGTAATTCCGCCATCTCAGCCTTCATCTGCTTGATGGTTTCATCATCTAGGGATTGCCTACACCTTTCAGCGTCGACCTCCAGTGATGGTTCATACATATTTCCCCGAGATGGCTGGCAAGGCCAATACGGGTCCCTGTTATCGTATTGAGCATAATACCCCTCCTCTGGTTGGTAGGACTCATATGGCTCTTGGGCTTTGCTTTCCAAGTATCAAAATCAATGAAATCTTTATCCTCCTCATCAACCTCGGCTAGATAGCTCGCATACTCCTTTTTCTTTTCTTGCCGTCTTTCTTGTTCAGCCCTTGTTTCAAAATAATCATATGCGTACTGCATCTTGTACCTAATCTTGAAAACTCAAACACGCACACAAATCAAATAGCAAGGCTCGACACAAAATCGGTACCGATTGGACAAGTGGTGGACGGTGTTAATTTTTTTTCTTTTTCGGATTTTTATAAAAAAAAACTAACTAGAAAAAAAATAAAACAAAATAGAATATTAACAAGAAATAATATGTATATAAGAAAAGGGATGGGCTATTCCCAAACCCTAAAAACAACTAAACAAGGCGCGATTGAACTCTCCCCGGCAACGACACCAATTTGATGAAGGGTTTATTTTCAAATAAATAAATTTATAAGATCGAAACCCCGCTATAGTATAGTAGGGTCAAGTTCGTCCGCAGGGAGAAAGCCAGTAACTCAATTCTACTTACCAAAGAGCAAGAAATAGCAAGAAGAGATGACAAATATAGAGATTTTTTTGGGTTTTGAAGTTGCTGAATTTTTGGAATAAAATCAATATTATGAAAGATCTAGGGCATAGGGGCCACCACGACGATAATCATACAAGCATCGCGATGAATCAAGTAAAAATCATGTTTTTATCTATTAAATAAGTCAAGTTGCATCAAACCTAGCAAATCAATCAATTTATTTTCAGGAATTAATAAACTTTACTAACAATCTTAATTAGGTTATCAAACTTTCGTTTCAAAATCCTAATTACTATCCAATTCACAATTCAATCTTTTAGTTTAATTGCAAAAGGGAATTTCCCCAATTTTCATTGAGTACTTAAGCACATAAAATAGATAAAACCCATCAATTCATAGCAAAATTGCAAGCATAACTATCGTTGGGATCACCCCAACCCTAGAAAAGGCGACTACTCACGCAAAAACATGGTAGACAAAGTAAAATTCATGAAATAAATAAAAATCAGAAAATTAAATTGCATAAAAACCCGAGAATAATGTCAACAAAGCGTCCCAAAAGCCTCACAAAACGTTCTCCAACTTTCGCCGAAGAAATCGCTTCAAAAAGCTCTCAAATCCGCTCACAAACGCTCTCTAAACGCGTGCTGAAAATTCTAAAAGTGTGCTGAAAAAGAGGTCCAAGAAGAGCCTCCTCCAAACCCTAAAAATCCTATTTATACTTAATAGCCCACAAACTAAATTAGGAAATAATAAATATATCAATTTTATCTAAAGTCTGTCTAAGAAAAATGGTAAAAATAATCAAATCCGGGTAAATAAGGTACGTTGGGAACCATACCAAAGCGGGTGACCTCGGTACCGACCCCCTTAGGGTCGGTATGACACACTGTTGCTTTTTCTTGCTTCGCACTTCCAGATTGAGCCTCGGTACCGACCCCCCTTAGGGTCGGTACGGGGTCGGTATGACGGTAATCCATCTCGGACTTAGGGAAACGCCCGTATCGCCTTCGTTATAACTCCGATTGCTTCCGTTCTTTTTCCTATGCGCTCTAAATTCTCTTCCGCCTCTTTTCATTGTTGAAAGTTTCTTCAAAAACAGCTCCCAAAATTCTGTTAAACACATAAAAACTAGTGAAGACATCTATTTCTCATGAAATATGAAAACACATGCAAAAGACACTAAACCCAATTCAAAACTCTATGAAAATGACTTAAATTAATGATAAAACATATGGAAAAATATGACTAAAAACATGCACATCAACTATTTTTATAATTCTTAAATTATGTTTGACAAAAGGGTTTATAATTAAGCTTTTATTTAATCCCCGTCTTCCCCATCAAGCCTCCTTTCATGGTTGTTCCTTTAACTTTATAGACAACTCCTCGAACTAGTCTCCGCCTTTCCGTTGTTGGCTCGCCATTGCCGTCCGTCATTCACCATACGCAATCTCACACCCTAAAATTATTTCCCCAAATATCCAATTTCAGCCCTAATTTGTTAGATACAAAACCCTAAATCGAATTGGCTCTATAGCTCACACAAATCCGATTCAAATTCATATTCAACCAAAACCATCTAGATCTCTTCAAATTCACTGCACCACCACCGCGCTTCTACTAACTCTCGTCATCTCACCGAAGTCACTCTATGGTGCCTCCGTGGCTTCGTTAGTTCATCAGAAGTCCTCTTCATCAAGATTTAGAACAGATTTAAGCATAAGCGTAGATTTGTCGAAGGTTTGTGTGTAAGTTTTGTCGGGTGCTTCACTGCTTCAGTCACCGGTGTTGAAGTGACGTGGGTTAGTGGGTGGCTTCAATAGCGAGGGATTAATGGAGGGCTGGAGGGTGAGGAGATGAAGGTCTGAGAGATGAACTGAAAAACGTTGTTTTATTCCAAATGAGGCAATGATTGCTTCAATTTTCACATTCTTCATTCAAGTACTTATCCAACTCAGTTTTCTTTCACTAGTTTCCAATGCCCCTATTTTCATTTTGTATTTGAGCTTCCAGCGTTGTTGATAATCTACCACTGCAACTGGATCACATTCAAAGCTATATGATAAGCTGCAATTACTGAGTTGCTTAAGATCTCCATCTGGCTTCTTTGGACGAGATATATATGGAAGCACTATATTCATCAAACAAAGCTCGTAGTGTATCTTTAATTTTCGACATCAACTTTTTACCATTGTCTTCCCCATAAAAATTATTCTCAACCACAAATGTAACATATTCCAGATTATGCCTTGTGTAAAAAACAAAGGCAACAAATATCAATACATTCACATTCTGAAAATTTCCCCAATATTTGTCCAACTTATACTTCATTTGTTTTGCCATATACTTCATGCCCATATCTTCACTCTCACAGAAAGTGGAAATCATATCTCCAATTCTACATAATTAAGGCATGTAACTATTACTCGTGACATAGTGACTTCCAGAAAACTTCATCGGAGAAAACTTAATAAAATGCTCTGAAGAAAGGCAACATACAACCAACTTTGTTCCAATCTTCGTTAAAAGGCGGACCACCAATCTTTTCGAATTCCTTAACAAAAGGACCACCCTTAGACCGTAAGTTATCAAATGGCTTCCTAAACTTGATAGCAACCTCAAGCATAAGGTAAGTAGAATTCCATATAGTTTCAACATCCAAGCAAACAAGAAATTTGCATTCTATTTTCTCATCCTCTACACAACATTTAAATTTTTTAAGCCTAGCAGGAGAAGATCTCACATGTCTGACTCCAACACGATTTCTCAAAATGGATGCTTCAAGGTCTTTCAAACCATCTTTCACAACTAAGTTCAAGATATGTGCATCACACCTCATATGTAAATATTTACTATCTAACACACTACCACTCCAATGTTTCAAACTTCTTTGCAAATACCGAATAGCCAAATCATTAGAACTAGCATTATCAACAGTAATAGTCATGACTTTTTTTATACCCCATTCGATCAAACACTTCTCAACTGTCTTACCAATAAGCTCACCCAAATGACCTGCAATAGGATAAAAATTAAGTATTCTCTTATGCAAGTTCCAATCATCATCAATAAAGTGCACATTAAGACACATATAAATCAAATTTTGTTCAGAAGTCCAAGTATCGGTTGTGAGAGAAACACTAGAAGATAAATTACAAAGAAAGCTCTTCATTTTTTTCACTTCATCTACATAAAGGTCATAACAATCTCTAGTCACAATTCTACTAGAATGGGGGAACAAAAACAAGATGCAGGAGCTTGCAAAAATAAAGAAATCCTTCATGCTCTACATGTGAGAATGGTAACTCATCCAAAATAAGCATTCTAGCACAACCTTTTCTAGCAGCTTTTTGATCGAAATGCCATGCAACTTGAGTAGGTGATCTTTTCAGTGACCTTTGACTTCTTAACTTATAAATTAGGGGGATAATTTTTATATCTCTCTAAGTGATTTTTCATGCCACTTGTGCCCTTTTTCTTCACTTCTTGAATTATTATCCCACAATGTTTACATTTGACATGTGTATCATTATCAATAATTTTGTCATAATGACCCCAATATTCTGACCCCAGACTCTTTTCTACGGGTCCAGAAACACTTACAAATGAAGCTGAAGCAGCAGAAGTCGTTGTCGCATCTGTAGGTGTCTTTTCAACCTCTTCTTCGAGTATCCTTTGACTTTCATCACTAATCTCCATCAAATTTGAGTTTGACATCTATTTCATAAACAAAAGCTCATTATATATATATATATATATATACAGATTATTCTTAAGCAAAAACATTAAGTCAACAAGATGGAAATTGTATACATAGCAGTAAGTAATAAATCGTTCATCTAAAGAAACAAACTTAAAAACTGATCAGAAACACAAATCCATTACAAGATCAGAAACACAAATCCATTACAAACTTACAAACCTTCAATGTTTTACAATGTTTCGGATCTAGATCGACAAAATTAGCAAGAACATTTATCATCTAGCTAACAATCATCATTTACAAAGCAAAAAGTTTTGATTTATACCTAAACATTCCCAGCAAAAAAATGCCAAAATTACTGAATTCGCAGCTTACCAAAGGTAAGGACTGAATCTACGATTGTGACCCAATAGAGAGGGCAAGAGTTGTGACCGTGAGGGACTGAATATGCGAGAGAGGAAGGGAGATCAACCAGACGACGAAGAGCAATATGATATAGTGTATTAGAATTTGGGGTTGGGGTTTTAGACTAGTGGAACCTAGAGGGTAGCTTCGAGATGTATAAAACAAAAAATGGAGGAAGTCGAGCTTACCTTGCGAGCAACAATGAAGGAGCTTTGAGATCGACGGCAATGGATGTGCTTCGAGATGGACGACGATAGAGGTGCTTAAAGACCGAGAGTGACGAAACTCAATTTTAAAGTTTCCACTTTCGGTGGGACCCAAGGGTTGACCCCTGGGGGCCCTGTGCTCTTTCGATAGACTTACCTGACCCGCAACAATTACCTTGGCGCGACCCAACCTGTGCCGCAGAGAAAATAGGGCCCATCTGGACCTCCCCTTTTATAGAGTTTCGTCGATATTGTGAGGATAGACCATTACTTGTCATGGATGGATCAATCAGGTGTGTTGTCGCGGCTTCGTGTTCTTCCTCCAGGAACTATCGACTTCTGGCAAATGGTTTCCTTCCAGACGCGGGTGCTAATGCTCGCCTCCCCGCATAGCGTAATGTTTTTAACGTACGCGGGGGGGGGGGGGGGGGGTACGATTATGATAATGTTTAAACTCTCCATCCAATGATGTCCGCTCTATTTTTATTTTTCTCTTCTTTTTCCATCCAAAAGTCCTTTCTTACTGTTTTAATTTCCCTTTTAAAGTGACTGGAAATCCTTCGTTCTTTGGCACGTGTCGTCTTTAACTTGACACGTGTCTCCCTCGTGGTATGAAGGCTTGCAGGACACGTGACCACTACTTTCCATTCGCGGATAGAGTGTTAAGGGAAAAAATCCGCCATTTTACGCCGCGGTCGGTCAATTAGGATTTCCTCCTACCGATCCTTCATTATTATTTTTACGTTTTTTATTACCTTTTGGATATTTTTCGGCCGGTTTCGTCACAGCTCCTCAGGTTGGGTCGATTCCATGTGGAATTGACGCGAGCTGACTTTCCTTCTGCGGAAAATATCTAGGCTTCCATGTTTTTCCTTCCCTTGGGCCTTCCGGATGGGCCGGGTTAAAGGCCCATTTGAGGCCCATTAAGCGTCCTCTCGGCCCAATTGTGTTGGGAAGTTCAACGGTAAGTAATTTCCTTATAAATTACTCCCTTCCGTTTTCACTCCCTATTTGTCTTTTCTCACTTTTTGAAGTTTTTTTTACTGTCTCTCGCTTTCCGGTGGTATCCTTTCATCGACGGTCTTCTTCCGGTTGAGTTTTCCGGTGGTGTTCTTCGCAACCTAGGTATTTCTTCTTGTTCTTCATTCTTGTTCTTGCATTCCTTAAATTTTTTTCTTGCTTTTAACTTTGTATTCATAGGATTTTTCTCTTCATATCGAAAATAGGATTGACTCTTCTTGTCATATTTGTTTTTCCTCTATTCGAAATCTTTGATCCACGTGTACAATTCTTCACCCAGTTTTTCTTTTGTTTTTGGGGATGGCTAGTCTTATAAGAGAAAACGATGTGTTGGATGAGTTTGAGAGGGAGGAGGGATGGAGAGATGACGCGTCGTCAACATCCCGTCCGCGTCATGACCTTGAAGTTTTAGGGTCATCTTCCTCTTCTTCTGAAAGTTCTTCCTCTGATTCTGACGGATCATCATCATCGGAGTCGTCTTTTTCTCACACTGCATCCACCTCGACTCGGGATGGGCCTACTGGTAGTCCTATTAAGGTGAGATGGTGTCGGAAGCACTCTGACATGGGCCTTTCCTCTACTTCTCAGCCTGTGGTTGGTGTTCGGGATCCTGAATTACCTTGGGTCCCTTATGCGGAATCCCTCATCGGTGTTGCTGAAATTCCTCTTAGGGTTCAGTCTAAAGAGAACTTGGGTGATTTGGATACCCCTCTTTATGAACTCCAAGATCTGACCACCTGCCCTTTTCATGGGGACTTTTCCATCCGTGACCCATTCGGCTCGTCCTTTGGTTATTTCCGAGAGGGCTTGTCTGCGACGATCCCCTGTTGAAAAGTTGCGAGGCTTCACGACTTTGTTGGACTTGGTTGACCTTGAAGTAATTTCTCAGATTTTCCCATGGCCAGCCGAGTTGGAGCTTTGTCTCCCTGTTGAAGGTTGGGGTTGCCTCGTCGCGTATGAGGGCTGCTTGGTTGTTTACGCCGTGAGTCTGTCTCAAGGATTTTGCCTTCCTTTCCATCCCTTCTTCGTGGAATTTTTGAAAGGATACAACTTAAGCCCCGCGCAGATTGTTCCAAACTGCTTTGATGTTTTTTACCGGCTTCATCATGAGGTGTTTAGAGATCGGAGTTCCTCCGACTGTGGAATTGATGTTTGGCATTTTCTCCATGAAGAAGGTGATGTCATGCAATTATCGATGACTCCTGGTGACATTGAGGACAACATGAAGGTTCCATTCGATGGTCCGGTCACTCGTGCAAGGGCCAAGAAGATTCAAACTGCAACTAAAGCCTTTCTTGTCCGTCACCATGGAACTTTAGAGCAAGGGTTCATGCCACCCTGGATCACTTGGCTCATGGTTACACCACCAACACAAGAAGTGAGCCAGCGTCCACACACAGAGCTCATGAAGACTCGTCTGCACCCACCATGATTCACCTTAACTCGGCATATTCTTGGGTCACTCGGCCGAGTGGGCCAGAAGTCTTGTCGAGAGAGTGGGCCGAGTTACACTTGTGCTTGGGCCGGATTTAATTAATTACCTATGTTATTATTTTACGCAATTTAGATAAATAAGGTGGAAATTAATTATATCTCTTCTAGATATAATCCTTGGCCACCAAGTTATGAAACATTTATCTTATTAGGAAATATTTATCTTAGGTTTATTTTATTTATCTTTAGATAGAATTAATCTATCCAAACCCCTTTCCTTTGCAAGGAAGGATTGGTTAGATCTTCCATAGTTTTCTATAAATTCATGTTATGCACTTTGAAATTAATCAGATTGAATAGAATTGAGAAACCCCTTTATGGATTAAAGGGTTCTTGGTTATCAATCCCAAAAGCTCTTGTGTTCTTGAGATTTTCGGCAATCACCAATCACCACCATCCTCTTGATTCCCATCGGAAACCCTAAACCAAACACATCCCTTAAACAGTCCCTGTCGCAAGAAGAGAGGCCCGACCTGTGGCGTCATCCGCGAGCAGCTCGCTCCCAGCGAGCGCGGACGCTTCCTAGCGCCCTCGCTCCCGCGTCATCCTAGGCGCTCTCGCTCCCGCGTCATCCCAGGCGCTCTCGCTCCCGCGTCTGCACTTTCGTCTTCGCTTCCGCGCACGCCTCTCGCCAACACACTCGCCCCCAGCGAGAGAAGCCCTCGCGCATCCGGACACCCCCGCACGCACACCCTGAGGCCTAGACGCCTGTGTGCCTGTGACCTTGCGTGCCCAGCCCTCGCTTCTCTCTCTCGCTGTTCTTTGTTTTTCTGTCGCTATTTCCCAAGTTCTTAATTGCTGAATTTCGCTAAGTGTTAAAACTGTCGCTACTGCAGAAATTTAATTACTTGTTTTAAATTGTTCCAATCAGGAGATATCAAAGAGCATTGCAAGATCTAAGCAAATATACGGCGTGGTTCTTGATCTTGAGCCCACAGGCGAAGGATCGGGTATCCCAAACGTATCAAGTGGTATCGGATTTCAGGTTAATTCAAGTTCTTTACTCTCTTGATTTCTTTATTGAGTGATTTCTTTTTCGTGCCTTATTTTTCACCATAGCCGCTGCATAAAAGTTGAATCTTTATTATTCACCCATCAAAATTGGCACTTTATTTTTGTTATTCTTTGTTTGGATATTTAATTTCGAAGATATTGAGTTCTTGCCTGCAAGTTGTGATCTTTTATTCCTAGTTGCTACATATCATGCCTATGATTGTGATTCTTGGAGTAAAAGCATTATATGAACTTGCACCACTAAAGAACCCTAATTTCTCCAGTTTCTAGCCTATTTTCCCTATTTTCTTTATTTTTGCTTACTTTTAGATCATCGCAGCTTGTTATTTTTTATTTTTATTTTTTCTCTTATTTTCGGTTACTGCTTTTTATTTACAGCAGCTATTTCTTAGCCAAAAAAAAAAACAGAAAAAGCCGAGAGCTTCAAAAAAAAATAAAAAAAAATAAAAAAAAAGAGAAAGAAAGAAAAGTTTAGCATACATTACATTGTTGAGTTAGTAACTCTTCCCTTGTTAGTTCTTTTCTTTCTACATGTTAGATGATCTGATCGGTTTTAAGCATTACAAAAGAACCCTACTTGTGTGATTTTGTACTGTGCTGACACTGGAGCCTTGGTCACACCCATCTTTCTCTAAACCGTGTTGCAACCGTCGGATAATAGTTGACGGAGTGTGTGCACTTGATTGCCCTTGTGATTGCTATTGTCGATTATTACACATTCATATTATTCAAGCATCACATTGTAGATCTTATTTTTTTTCCACATTAAGCCGCTTGTTTATACTTGCTATCCTTGCTATCCGACTTGTGGCTGATTTAATTTGCAATTTTGATTATTACTTGTTGTCTTCAATATTGTAAAATTCTGTGTCCAGGGGAATTGCTTGAATATTGTGCCTTGTTTTCTCGCTCTTTGATTTCTAAAACTTGAATCACTCTTAGGAATCACTAGAGCTTGCATTACTTGGTTTCTGGTCTTTGCTTCGTTTACTTGTTGCTCTTCTGATATTGTAGGAACATGTCGAACGATAGCAACCCCAACCTGCCCCCTACCCCACCTGCTGCTCCTAGCCCTATTTCTGATGAGGCCTTGGAGCGTATTATTCAGGCCGCTACTAAAGCTTCTATGGCCGAACATAGAAAAGAACTCGAAGCTGTTGAGGAGCGTTGGAACAAGCGCTTCCATGATCAATCAACCCAACAAGCTAGCCTAGTTACTACTCGGTCTATAAATGGTGTTATGCGACATCTGGAGGAGTTGAAACAACAGGAGGCTTCTGGTTCTACACCCCCAGGTGGTATGCCGCCTCCTGCCGCCCCTACACCTCCAATAGACCCTACTCCACCTACAGGTAATCCGCCCCCTGCAGGTAACACCTCTTATACTGCTAAACCTCCCCCTTCTGGTCAATTACATTATCAGCTTAAGTCTGCTACTCCTAATCCTTTCACTGGAGAGAATGACAACGATCATCTAGCGGGCTTCAATGGCAACCAAGATCGTCGTGAGTACACACCACCACGGCATCAACAACAAGGGAGGTTCAATCAGCGTCAACAGCAACCGCTGCATGGCCGTGTTAACTGGGATGACAGCCGCAGTAATAATGATCTTTATGAGACACCGCATTTGGAGGATGTTTACCATGAGGTAAATCCTAACTTTGATGATTTACCCCCTCCTAATTTTGGTCATCCTAGATTTGATAATGCTCAAGCTATACAGAGACGAGATATTAAGCTTAAGTTAGAAACCTTTGATGGTAACACTGATCCTGAAGCTTATCTTGTTTGGGAAAATCATACTGACTATCTGCTCGAACATTTACGCTATGAGGAAACGGAGAAGTTGGAAGTTGTTATATTGCATTTAGTAGGTAAAGCTCGCACCTGGTGGTTCCGCACTCATGAGATGCGCCGTCGTCAGGACAATCAACCTGTTGAAACGTGGCCACAACTTCGCTATCTCCTAAAGAAGAGACATGTGCCTGAGGAATACACGGAGTCCATGAGGATGCAGCTCGCTTCCTACCGCCAAGGAATTCGCTCTCCTAATGACTACATAGATGAGCTTGAACGGCTCTCCCATCAGGCTAATCTTTATCTTACTGAACGTGCTTTGTGTACTCAATTTCTTACTGGTCTTAATATTTCTATTAAAAATCCTTTATCTATCCATTCCATTAGAGATATTAACACTTTGACTCATAAAGCACAACTTCTGTATGAGCAACAGCAGCAGCAACTTCGGCAAAGGACTAGATTCGACCAGACCTCTCAAGGTCGCAGGTTTGTTCCCTTTAACCCTTCTAGTCAATCTAAACCTTCTACTTCTAACCCTTCTATGCAGCAAAAGGGAGTTTCCAACTCACCACAACAAGGTTATCAGGTTGAAACTAGAAGAGTTGCTGCACCCTCTACATATCGTAACAAGGATATCCGCTGCTTCATTTGTGGTGGTTCTGGGCATGTCTCTCGCAATTACCCCTCAGAAAAAGAAGGTCCTTCTCAATGATTTGGGAGACCATTACTATGAGGAAGAGACTGTTGAGGACCAGGTAATTTCGAGTGAAGTGGAGGAGGACCAGTCGTCTGAGCCTATTGAGGAGATCGATATTTCAGAGTACGACAACTTGCTTTGCATTATCAATCGGCGGGTCCTACACATTCAGGAATCTCCCATGGCTGATCAAAGGGAGAACATATTCCACGCAAGGTGCTTAGTTCGCGAGGCTACCTTAAGCCTCATCATCGACGGTGGGAGTTGCTGCAATCTCATCAGTGAAAAGGTAGTGGATTTCCTCCATTTAATTACTACTCCTAGAGCTACTCACTATGGTTTAAATGGCATTACTGATGATGCTATTCATGTTGCTCATTTATTCTTCAAAGATGTTGTTCGCTTACATGGATTGCCATTATCTATTGTTTCTGACCGTGATCCTAAACTTTTAAGCTCTTTTTGGAAAACTCTATGGTCTAAATTGGGTACAAAATTGCTATTTTCTACTTCTTGTCACCCACAAACTGATGGCCAAACTGATGTCACAAATAGAACTCTTGGGGCTCTCCTTAGAGTCATGCTGCGAACTAACCTCCGGAGGTGGGAAGAATGCCTACCATTTGTAGAATTTGCATATAACAAGTCTAGGCACTCTGCAACAAAGCTTACCCCCTTCAAAGTGGTATATGACCGAAATCTACTAACTCCTGTGGACATGATGCCTCGGCCATATAAGGAAAAGGAGAGCGTGGATGCAGCTAAGCAAGTGGACTTCATCAAAAGCTTGTATGAGCGTACCAAGGCGCAGCTGGAGAGGAAGACTGCGCAATACAAGGCCGCGAAGGACAAGCATCGCAAGGATGTGCAGTTCAACGTTGGTGATCTGGTCTGGCTGCATCTCAGAAAGGAAAGGTTTCCGCAACAACGGAAGTCTAAGCTGGACCCCAGGGGAGATGGACCATTCAGAGTGGTTCAGAAGATGGGTCCTAATGCATACAAGCTGGATCTCCCTGCCGATAAGTACATCGTCCATTCTACATTCAACGTCGCCGATCTATCCTTGTTCGTGCCTGACGATGACTCTGACGACGATTTGAGGATAAATCGAAGTCAAGTGGAGGAGAATGATGCCGTGCAATTATCGATGACTCCTGGTGACATTGAGGACAACATGAAGGTTCCATTCGATGGTCCGGTCACTCGTGCAAGGGCCAAGAAGATTCAAACTGCAACTAAAGCCTTTCTTGTCCGTCACCATGGAACTTTAGAGCAAGGGTTCAGGCCACCCTGGATCACTTGGCTCAAGGTTACACCATCAGCACAAGAAGTGATTCATCTTAACTCGGCATCAACCATGATTCACCTTAACTCGGAGCTCATGAAGACTCGTCTGCACCCACCATGATTCACCTTAACTCGGCATCTCCTTGGGTCACTCGGCCGAGTGGGCCACAAGTCTTGTCGAGAGAGTGGGCCGAGTTACACTTGTGCTTGGGCCGGATTTAATTAATTACCTATGTTATTATTTTATGCAATTTACACTACCAAAAACACATGAAATAGCCACATAATTTTAGCCACGTCGTAAAGTCGTTGCCAAATCCGTAGCTGATAGCCACGACTATAGCTACGACCTGACAAGCCATAGCTATAATAGCGTCGAATGAAAATATTCGTGGCAAAGCCCGTGGCTAGGGATGAAGAAATAATTCCGTGTCCGGAATTTCAGGGTTTTTAGCCACGAATATAAGTGTCGTGGGTGGTATCATGGCTATTAGCCACGACTTTAGCCACATTAACCTTTTCGGTGGCCGATTTCGTCGCCATTTTTGGCGAGTCTTACCCGACATGTCAGTGTAGCCACGAATTTAGCCACGAATAATATCCGTTGCTGTACTCATGACTAAGAATGTGAGGCAATTAACAATATATGACCCGAGTTGGAGGTGAACAACCACGAATTTAGCCACTGTTGGATTATCCGTGGTTGTATTCGACGCTAACATGGAGACACCCATTATCACTTTGGTGTATCCGAATTAAGGAAATTCACAAATTAAAGCAAATAAATTTGAAAGAAAATATCAATTTTTAAGCCAAAAATCTCACCAAAAAAAAGGTATGGCCTAAAGATGGTCAAACCCAATTTTAGAGAGTTAAAGCCCAAAAAGGGTCAAACCCATTAGTACAAGTCAAAACCCAATGAATATGTAAGCCCAATTAATAACTCTCGACGTATTAAGAAGCCCAATTAATAGCCACGGTTATATCTGTGACAAATGTCGTGGCTATTTACAGTTAACCTCAAATGACATACTTTAATTTCTAATGGGCTTTAATTTATTATGGGCCCAAATACGGCTATCAATTTCGCCAATAGGCTCATTAATGGTCTATGTATTTATATCTAAATAAATACTAGAATATAAACAAAACTAATAATTGTAAAATAAAATGTGTTTTGAGGGAAAAAATCATATAAGTAACTAATAATCGTTGAATAAAACCTTATATTAACTAATAAATTCATATGAGAATATTATGAGAGTTTATCTTGAGAAACAAATCATATAAGTAGCTAATAATTATGGAATAGAACTTTATATTATGCAATAAATTCTTATTCGAATAATCTAAGTGAATGTTTTGAGGGAAAATCGTATAATTAAGGAATAAATATTTAATAAAACCTTATTTTAACTACTAAATTCTTATTATAATACTATAAGAGTATGTTTTCAGGAAAACTAATATAAGTAACGAATAAATGTTTAATAAAACCTTATTTTGACTACTAAATTCTTATTAGAATACTATAAGATTATTTTTTTAGGAAAACTCATATAACTAATGAACAAATGTTTAATAAAACATTATATTGATTACTAAATTCTTATTAAAATACCATAAGAGTTTGTTTTGAGGAAAACTCATATAAATAACTAACAAATGTTTAATAAAACCTTATATTAACTAATAAATTCTTATTAGAATATTATAAGAGTATGTTTTGAGGAAAACTCATATAATTAACGAATAAATGTTTAATAAAACCTTAGTTTGACTACTAAATTCTTATTAGAATACTATAAGAGTATTTTTTTTTAGGAAAACACATATAACTAATGAAGAAATGTTTAATAAAACATTATATTGATTACTCGTACTAAATTCTTATCAAAATACTATAAGATTATGTTTTGAGGAAAAATAATATAAGTAACTAACAAATGTTTGATAAAACCTTATATTAACTAATAAATTCTTATTAGAATACTATAAGAGTATGTTTTGAGGAAAACTCATATACGTAACAAATAAATGTTTAATAAAACCTTATTTTAACTCCTAAATTCTTAATAGAATACTATAAGAGTATGTTTTGAGGAAAACTCATAAAAGTAATGAACAAATGCTTAATATAACCTTATATTAACTAATAAATTCTTATTAGAATACAATAAGAGTATGTTTTGAGGAAATCTCATAAAAGGAATGAACAAATGTTTAATAAAACCTTATGTTGACTAATAAATTCTTATTAAAATACTATAAGAGTATGTTTTGAGGAAAACTAATATAAGTAACGAATAAATGTTTAATAAAACTTTATTTTGACTACTAAATTCTTATTAGAATACAATAAGAGTAGTTTTTTTTAAGAAAACTCGTATAATTAATGAACAAATGTTTAATAAAATATTATATTGATTACTAAATTCTTATTAAAATACTATAAGAGTATGTGTTGAGGAAAACTCATATAAGTAACTAACAAATGTTCAATAAAACCTTATATTAACTATTATATTCTTATTAGAACACTATAAGAATATGCTTTGAGAAAAACTCGTATAAGTAACTAACAAATGTTTAATAAAACCTTATATTAACTACTAAATTCTTATTAGAATACTATAAGATTATGTTTTGAGGTAAACTCATATAAGTAATGAACAAATGCTTAATAAGACCTTATATTGACTAGTAAATTCTTATTAGAATACAATAAGAGTATGTTTTGAGGAAATCTCATATAAGTAATGAACAAATGCTTAATAAAACCTTATGTTGACTAATAAATTCTTATTAGAATACTATTAGAGTATGTTTTCAGGAAATCTCATATAAGTAACGAATAAATGTTTAATAATACCTTATAATAACTAATAAATTATTATTAGAATACTATAAGAGTATGTTTTGAGGAAAACTCATATAAGCGACTAATAAATGTTTAATAAGACCCTATATTAAGTAATAAATTCTTATTAAAGTACTATAGAAGTATGTTTTGAGGAACACTCATATAAGTAACGAATAAATGTTTAATAAAACCTTATATTGACTAATAAATTCTTATTAGAATAATATTAGAGTATATATGTTTTCAGGAAATCTCATATAAGTAACGAATAAATGTTTAATAACACCTTATAATAACTAATAAATTCTTATGTATAAGAGTATGTTTTGAGGAAAATTCATATAAGTGACTAATAAATGTTTAATAACACCTTATAATAACTAATAAATTCTTATTAGAATACTATAAGAGTATGTTTTGAGGAAAATTCATATAAGTGACTAATAAATGTTTAATAAGACCTTATATTAAGTAATAAATTCTTATTAGAATATTATCAGGGTATGTTTTGAGGAAAACTCATATAAGTAACTAATAAATATTGAATAACACCTTATAATATCAAATAAAATCTTATTAGAATACTATAAGAATATATTTTGAGGAAAAATCATATAAGTAACTAATAAATGTTTAATAAAACCTTATATATGAATTTTATAAAATCTTATTAGATAGTGAACTAGTTTATTGATGTTGGGTAAAATCTTCTAAAAACATACAGATGTCTAATTAATTTTGATAAAAAATTATTTGAAATAAATATTTAATAATAAATAGTTGTATTTTATAGACGTAAATTGTGAAGAGAAAAAAAAAAGCCACACTGTTGAAATTATTTTTAGGGCTTAACTTATCTTTGAGCGGGAAACTTCCCCCCAAAATTTTGGGTCAAAATTTAAAGCGGACTTTTAACCCTAAAAAGTGAAAACGCCGCTTCACATAGGCAAAATCCAATTCCCCTTTCTTATCTCCCTCTTCGCTGATTAGAGTCCATGGCCGATTCCTCTTCTGCGCGCTCGGCCTTCCCGCTTCCATGGCTGCCACCGTACCTCTGCTCCTCCCTCTCGCTCACCCTCAGTCCCCCCTCTCGCCCTCAGCGCTCGGCCTTCCCGCTTCCATGGCTTCCACCATTCCTCTGCTCTTTCCTCCTTCCTTCAAATCTCTATGTTCGGTAATCTCTCTCCCTGGCTTGTTTTCTACTTCCTCTTTCTCTTGTCTTTCTCCATGTTCGGTAATCTCTCTCTGACTTGTCTCTCTTTGTTAATCCTCTCCGATCCGCCGGCTCTACCACAGCCTTCGCCGCCTGCCGCCATCTCCCCCGCCTCCTCCACCTGTGTTGTCTCCCTTTCCGACCCGCTCTGCCTTTCTCCATGTTCGGTATTCTCCAAGGTTTTCCCTTTCCTTTGATGTTTGTTTATTTTCCAATTTCCTGGTTTTTAATATATACCTAATTTTGATTTCGTTTCACTAATTTCTGTTTTACAGAGATTTCCTTTCACAAATTTCGTTTCCATATACATGCCTATTTTCGTTTCACACTGAACCGTCTGAACGTATGTTTGGAATTGTAGAAAACGGAAGAAATAAAGAACTCAAACTCAGTGACTCGTACAATATGTTTGGAATTGTAGGAAATGGAAAAAATAAAAAAATCAAAGCTTCCAAGTGTTAGATGGAAGTAGTTGAGTTTCATATATACAGAGCAATATATATGATCAAGTACAAACACTACTTGAAAGAGAACGCGCGTGCACTCTCTCTCTCCCAATCCTCTGCCACCAAGAACCCTAGAACCCTAAAAGATGATGTTTCGATCCAAATCCCTGCAAATCCTACCTTGAAACACCACAAAAATCAAAAGAAGTATGGTCAAATCAAAGTTAATCCCCTTCTTTCCAATCCTAACTCTCTAATTTTTTGGATCTGGCACAAGATCTGGATCATTCCTTGGTCTAATGTTTGCTTCCTTTTGTGGATTTCTGGGTTCGTCGACTGGGCTCAATCTTCTCGACGGCGGAAACTAGCTATCATCATTACCACAATCATGGATCTATCCTCTCTCAGACTTCTCCCCGGCCTCCTGGCGAGATGTGACAACTCTTCACCTTCGCTCTGGATCTCTCTGGGCACTGAGGCTTTGCTTGAGCCACTCGTGGGTCTACGAATTTGTCATCATCACTTTCTCGGCTCTCTGATGGAGCTCTCCTCTCTCGGACTTCTTCTCGGCCTCCTGGCGAGATGCGACGACTCTTCACCTCCGATGTGGATCTCTCTGGGCGCTGAGTCGGCTTTGCTTGAGCCGCTCGTGGGTCAACGAAATTGTCATCATCACTTCCTCGGTTCTCTGAATCCTATGAGAGCTTGTATGCTCTATGACAGGTATGACATCCACCCTCCTCCTCTCTCTCTTGAAATCTTTTTGCTTGCTGGATCTGTGGTCTCTAACCTGGATTTGCTTTCAAATTACTACTATTTAAAGAACTTTGATCTTCAATTAAATGCTTCTCTCACACCTACCTCTCTGCTCTCTTCTGCTGTTCTTCATCAAAATACTCCCTTTGTGCTTTACATCTGGCTGTTCGTGTGGTTCTTTACTGTTTTCATGGCAAACAACCAAACTGATAAAGGGAAGGGAATCCTTTATGAGGATTCACCGACACCCAAACAAACCCAAACCAAAGGGAAGCCTTCGGGTGACACCCAGAAAAAACCTAAAAACAATAAACCAAAATCACCCAAAAATGAGAAAGGGAAGGGGAAACTCGACCTGGACTCCTTCTTTACCCAACTCCAACAGTTTCAACCCCAATATCGATTTCATACTGAGGCCAGGCTGTATGGGAGGGCTTTTGGTGCACCCATTGATTTCAAAAAAATCCAATCCAAACTCTCATTTGACTGGAAGGGTCTTTCTGGAGATCTGCAAATTGTAGAGCTGCCCAACCACTGGTTCGAGGTTCGGTTTTCTGATCCAAATGATCTTATTTGTGTTTGGGAGGCTAGGCCTTTCCATGTTTATGGCCAGCTTATCATCCTTAGACACTGGTCTGATTCCTTTGAACCCCTTACTGAAAACACCTCCACCATTGATATGTGGGTAAGGATCACTTCAATCCCTGAAGCCTACAAAAAGCCTGAAGCTGTTGCTCTCATTATTGAGCGCAACCAACTTGGAACCTTCATAAAAACCGACCCTTCTGTTGATGCAAATGCTAGATATGCTAGGGTTTGTATCAACATAGACCTTGCTGAGTCTGTTCCAAACACCATTCTAATCCCTGTCAACAAGAATGAAGTGTCAGCCCATATTATTTGGTTCGAAGAGTTTCCTGAAGGATGTGGAAACTGTGGGGGCCAAGACCATTTTTTTAACAACTGTCCCAATTTCATTCCTAAACCAAAAAAGTTCAAAGTCACCATAAAAAAACCCAGCCTAAAGCACACCAAGCCTGAGGTGCAAAATGATGAGGGAGCGTGGAAAACCATTGGAAAGAAGGGTAAGATTCTGAAACTCCCTAACCCCATCCAAGCTTTTGGCAACAAACCTTACCTTTCTGGTCGAGGTGGTGTGGCCATAGCCTTTGAAAATTTATCATCCTCATCCAACTCCTCCAATGGTTCCAAATCCTCACCTGTGATCCCCACTGCACCTGCTCCTTCTGTTGATGTCTCTGGCACTGGTGGCTGGGCAATACCTATAGCTGATAATCTAGATCCAGCTCCTTCAGGTGGGCATCCTGTCATTGCAGATTGGGCTCAAACTGATGCATCTCCCTCCCTAGTAGCTCTTGCTGGTAACCCTGTCTTGGCAGCTGGTTTCAGTGAGAGCTCGGGTGGGTATTTGCTGCCTGATCCCTCTTCTGCTATGACTCTCCCCATGGACAACCACTTTAGTACTGAGCCCACTGCACCCAATGGCATGACAACCTCTAATGATGAAGCTATGGCAGCTACACATCCTCTCCCTGACCCCAACTTCTATAATGAGATTGGAGCTGAAATAGAATCTGAAATCCTTCCTTGTCTCCTCTATGAGCTTGACGAGGATGACATGCTTGGTGATGACTATGTTGTGGATGGCTTTCTGAATGATGCTCCTATGGAGGATCATAAGGAGGAGCTGCTGTCTGACCCATCCTTTCATTCACTCCACTCCAACTCAACCTTCATGAAGATGCTTACAAGCTCTGATGCTCCACCTAAGGATTCCTCTACTTCGAGCTCTCTCAAAAGGAAAGCTGTGGGGGGAGAGGATGATACAGCTAGCTCCATGCTGAAGAGGGGCAAAACTTCCACCTAGATAATATGTATCACAAGATTTTGCCAAGCAATGGGTTTCCATGGCCTTGTCCATGGTTTGGCAGTGATGAATGCACTATATCTACATCACCTTTTGATCATTTTCAAAAATCTTTTGCACAACTATCATCCCCTATTTTTTGGCAAAATCTTGGCCATGGTTATCTAAACTACTTTTGGATATGTATTTCAGTTTGCTGTAAGAACTCTAGCCTGATTATGCCTAGACCTGATGCACTTTGCTATTGGATTAAGTATGCAGAATCCTTTGTAAAACCCCTTGTGGTTGTTTATGAATTTATGATATATGAATCTATGATCTATATAATCTTGAGTGCTTATGATAATCACTGTAGTGTGTATAAAATCTTCTTGATCAAACCTTCCAAGCTACTTATTTTTAACCATACAACTCTTGTGAGCATTATATCCCAAACTGACTATAATGATTCTTGCGGGTTTTGCTATAGCTCTTTGATGAAACTTGTTGAGCTAATTATTGGTAACCATATACCTTATGATAGCAGAATCATTAACCTTGCTCGAGAGATTTACTCTCTTGAGCACCAAAAACTGGAAATCTCCTTGCAGGACAGAAATAAAGCAACAAAAGCAGAGCAAGGAACTATGTGTTGTCCTCGGATGACTCCCCCTCTCAAGAGTTTATACACCACTCGGACCAAATCAGTTCCATCTTCAAAGGAACCAACAACTTCTGAAGACACCAACAAGATTGCAGCCGTAAAGTTCTATCTGTCCACAAGGATGGTTGTTTGCTGTTGCTCTTTCTGGATTAAAATAACTGCACCCTCAAAGGAACCAACAACTTCTCATGGCATGGATAAAGCTGCACAGATCATTCTGCCCTTAAAAATGGATGAACTGTATTATATCATGAACTTAAACCAGGTTGATTGTACTTACAGGACAACTATGAAATGTAAATTAACTACAATTTATACCCCTTCAACGATGTATCTTAATTTCTGGACTGTACAAATTGATTCTCCTTGCATGCTTATACTCACAATAGATTATAAACCCTATAGCAAACCAGTCGACAATTATAATTTAAAGAAATTACACAGTAGAGTCATAGAATACAAAAGGAAGAAATATTTGAGTAACCAAGGTATTATACTACAGCTAATACAACATATTCCAACTAGCTACGTCGATTTACATACAACAATAAATACTGGGACGATATCTAATCCCAGTCGATACGACTGGATGACCAGCACCGCAAGCCGAAATGCCACTAACTCAGAGATTACCCGCCTACACAAAAAGGTTAAGAATGAAATTTAGTTTCTGGAATATCAGAGGGCTAGGTAAGAGAAATATCTGGACTCATATTGAGGCTACAACAAGAGCAGAACATATAAAAATTCTTGCACTAGCAGAAACGATGCTTCAAAACCCACCTGAAGAAAAATACCGGCGAAAGCCGGGATTTGACAAAATGTTCTTTAAACCATCCAAGGGTCTATCGGGAGGCCTATACCTTTTATGGAAAGAATCTCAATTTCAAAATGAAACGTTTACCGTAATCAACTCAACAGATAGAATCATCCATGCATCCTATACGAACAACACTCCACCAATTACTATCGAAATCCTTTTTGTCTATGCCACTCCCCATGAAAATGAAAAATCTGAATTCTGGGGAATGCTTTCCGAATATATAAACCAAATCTCAGAACCGATTATCGTGATGGGGGACATGAACGAAATATTAGAACCAAGTGATAAACTAGGGGGTACGCTTCCTTCTTTGTCAAGATATAGCAGAATCCGGAATTTGATAACAAGTCACAATCTAGTTAATACCCCAACCACGGGTAATAGATTCACTTGGCGGAAGAAGGAACACGGGGAGAACAACATCTATGAAAAACTAGACCGTGCTCTTGTAAGTCACTCTTTACTACAACAATACCCAAACCTCTACACAAAACATCATGCCTTTGTAAAATCTGATCATACACAAATCACCATCGACTTGATGGACAACCAAAGACCTAAGCTACAACCTTTTAAATTTGAAATGGCCTGGACAACTAGAATGGACTATGAAACAATAGTCCGAAATGCCTGGCGAACTAACCCTCCGGGGTCTCAACTCTTCAAATTAACAAAAAAACTACAAGAAGTCAAAAGAAAAAGCAAAATATGGAGTAAAGTGACATTCGAAAATATTTTTCGCCAAATTCACCAACTGGAATCGGACCTAACACAGTTGCAACAACAACTTTGCACTGCCTATAATCACAGTCTTGACTGTAAGATTAAGCGATTAACAGCTAAACATACTTCACTGCTTGCTTTTCAGCAAAAGTACTGGGGCCAAAGGGCGAAAAGAAATCACATTAAATCCATCGATGCAAACACTAAATATTTTCATAAGATTGCAACAGGATGTCGAAACAGGAACATAATTAAACAGCTCCAAACTGATGCAGGAATAACAATAAATAAGGAAAATGAGCTGAGAGAGCTAATAAAAAATGACTTTCACTCAAGGTAGGCATGTTCGTCTAGGCCGCAAACAACAAGCACTCTTCTTAACCAATTACAAGCAGAAATCTCAAATGCTGATAATGAATGGTTGATAAGACCAGTAAGCAACTCAGAAATAAAAAGTGCAGTTTTCAGTCTTGCAAATGAGAAATCTCCGGGACCTGATGGTTTCCCTGCTGGTTTCTTTAAAAAATACTGGCATATTGTTGAACCCACCATAGTCAAAGCTGTAAAAAGCTTCTTTCTTAGCGGAAGAATTCTGAAACAAATAAACCACACGTTTATAGCCTTAATACCAAAAATAGACAGCCCCATGAAGACATCCCACTACAGACCTATAAGCCTTTGCTCAACAACATACAAGATAATTTCCAAAGTTCTATCAGCCAGACTCAAGAAAATTATTCCAAAGATTATCCACCCATTACAAAGTGCCTTCACATCAGGAAGAGCAATCCAAGACAACATTTTAATTGCAAATGAGATTTTCCATTCCTTCTCAAAGAAAAAAGGATGTTCGGGATGGATGGCTATTAAATTAGATATGGAAAAAGCCTTCGATATGGTTGATTGGGATTTTCTACTAACTACAATGACAAAACTGGGATTCTCACCAAAATTTACAAACTGGATCAAGGAATGCATTACAACGGTCTCATACTCGGTACTAGTTAACAATGAGCCAACTGAGCTTTTTCAACCAGCTAGAGGCCTTCGACAAGGGGATCCACTGTCCCCATATCTATTCCTAATTATCTCTGAAGTATTAGCTCGGGGATTACACTTGGAGTCGTCCAAGCCCCGCAGTCAGCTTGGGATCCAGTTAACACGAAATGGAACCAGAATTCCATTTCTGGCTTTTGCAGATGACATCGTCATCTTTGCATCAGCTACAAAGACAGGATGTGATCAGGTTAACAATATTCTTGCAGAATACTCTGCTATCTCAGGACAAAAAGTAAATAGACATAAATCTCATTTCCAAACATCAGATAACGTAACAGTAACCCAAAAAAACCTTATTCGCAATGAATTGAATATAAGTCATACGCCCAATCTTGGAAACTATCTGGGATGCCCAATCTTTTCAGGCAAAGTTAAAAAAGAGGACTTCCAAGAATTATTATTGAGCACGAAATCACAATTGCATAAATGGAAGGCGAATTGTCTATCCCAAATAGGAAGATGCACCCTAATTAAATCAACACTTTCAGCTAAGCCACTGCGCATAATGCAATGCTATATGCTACCCAAATCCATACACGTAGAATTAGACAAAATTAACCGGAACTTCCTCTGGAACAAGGGGCCCAATCATAAGCCCCTAATAAGTTGGTTTGAAGTATGTAAATCTAAGGAAAATGGAGGTCTGGGCCTTCGTAGTTCAGAAGACATGAACAAGGCCCTGCAGTTAAAGCTTCTTTGGAAACTACTTGCAGAACCCACTAACCCTTGGGTCCAGATAATAAAAGAAAAATACCTTAAACATGAAGAAATCCTAAACTATCGCAAAAAAGGAAACTGCTCATGGCAGTGGACACAACTGATAAAGTTGCTACCTCTTTTCAAGAAGGGTCTTTGCTGGTCAATTGGTGACGGCTCAACAATTAACTTTTGGACGGATATCTGGCTGGGGGAAACTCCACTATACCATTTCATACACAACGACTCACAAATTGATATAACAACCAAAGTAAACCACTTTTTACAAAACAACAAAATATGGGATCTAAGAAAATTAAACACACTCCAAAATATATTACCACGAGCAATTATAGATACAATACCAACAGCACCAATACCGCAAAATATACACACTGACAGACTATATTGGAAATGGAGCAAGAACGGATGGTTCTCAACCAAGTCTGCTATCGATATGATTCATAATCTAAAAGCACACAAATCTATGGATTTCAGATGGGTTTGGGAACTTGACTCCCCGCCCAAAATAAAATCCTTCATATGGAAGATCCTCCGGAATGGGGTGCCCACCTCGGTGAGGCTTGCTTCCCGCAGGATGGGAATACCAACAAACTGCCCGAGCTGTGATTCCTGTCATGAAGACCTCTACCATCTTCTCTGGGGATGTAATATAACAAAGGATACGTTGCTATCAAAGGACCCGAAAATATTCATAAAGATCCATGATTGTTTTGAAATAAACAAAGCGATAAAGGACACAATACTAGATATAAAGGAAAAAATTGGAACGAAAGAATTCATTAGTCTGGCTTTCGAGTGGTGGGGAATTTGGTACCACAGAAACAAGGCATTATTCGATCACATTACGCCTGATGTGAGACGAATAGTGTCATTCATTACTGAACAAAAATTCATCTGGAACACAGCCAAGAATGAAAACGACACAACATATCCAGACAACCATAAGCAAAAGAAAAGACCTAAACCAAACTGTAAAAGGAGGAGAACCAAGTGGGAAGCCCCGCCAATGGATATTTACAAGCTGAATTTTGATGGTGCCCTATCAGATCATAATGGCTCTTATGGGTTCATCGTTCGGGACTCTTTGGGAAGACCTTTATGTGGGGGCTCGGGCCCCTCGCCTTTCCCCTCGGTTTGTGGCTGTGAATGCCTGGGACTCTGGAAAGGTCTTCTAGCTGCAAAAGACCAGAATATAACAAATTTAATAATAGAAAGAGACAATATTACCATCATCAAATGTCTGAAAGGTTCGGGAAAGCCCACTAGAGACTGTGAAATGATTATCTCTGATAGTCTAGTCTTGCTGGGCTTCCTCAGTTCGGTCGAGATTCGTCACGTCTATAGGGAAGCAAACATGGTAGCTGATAGACTAGCACACATTAATTTCGCTTTCCATGGGTCTCTATTACCTGACGACTCTCTATTGCATAGTTTCATCCGTAAGGATGCTCTTGGCGGATAGTACTTTGTTCTATAGCCAAATTTTTTCCGTTTCAAAAAAAAAAAAAAAAAAAAAAGTAGTTGAGTTTCATAGACGCAGCTAAGCAATTTCTTAAAATGAAAAATTATTAAAAAATATGAATACTAGATAAATTAAAGTAACAAAGTGCAGGACTTCTATTCATTTAATAATAAATAAATTACCTAGTGGAGTGAAGATCTAGAGTCCTTATATTTGAAAGATCTCCAAGCTCTGCTGGTACCGAACTGATTTCGTGCCGGGGTATATTCTATCTATGCTGTTCTAACTTCTGGTTGAGTGTATAGATTATTTTTATTGTTTTCAACTTTTCATTATATATGTGATGAAGCTTGTTATTCTACAACTTAGTTTCCCTTTGGTCAACATTTAATATGTAGCACTAATATGATTGTTTCTTATAAACGGGTAAACTTCTGTGTTGAAGTGAGTCTGAGGAAGCTTAATGAGCAGCCTGAATGGTTAGGGGTGGAAAGCTTCATGATTATCAACTTGACGGTTTAAATTTCCTTGTTATCAGGTTTACTTCTATTTTCTTTCTATATGCCAACCAATTTTTCACGTTCTATTATTGTTAACCATATATTGGAAGTAGATGATTATTTGAGGTTTGTTCATGTTTGATATTGCTTACAGTTTATAAGACACTCATAAGCTCTAAAGTTTTCTAAATTGTCCTTATCCAAATGTTGAATTTTTTCCGAGGTCAATCATTAGTATTTAATTGACTAAGAACCGTGTAATACGGAGTATATTATTGTGGGGTTAATATGATTTGCCAACCCTTTTTTTTATGTATGTGAAGAAGATTTCAGCCCACCAATATAATGCCAAACTGACCTTTTCATGAGAAGAGTCAACGAAACTTGTTTTATAGTTGATATATATATGTAGAATGCTCTTTTAAATTTTACTTTTCTGTTGCATTGGTTAATAATTATGTTCTTCCTTTCTTGACCTCTGTCTTGCATAGTATACACTGCCAGAAGTGAAGTGAGGATCCATACTTGACTATTTTAGGATCAATGACTGTTTTTTCCGTTAATTATGTTTTGCAAGAGAGTATATCTTTTATATTACATGTATATCTTCTCATTTTGCCATTCGTTAGTTTGTAACCATGCTATTTTGTTCTGTTTATTGTAGTGTCCAGATACAAATAATTTATTCATGGACGACTATGTTGATCGAGGATATTCTTCAATTGAAATCATTAAAGTGAGCACCTCATGCTTTTTTCCATCTCTATTGGCGGGATAGGGCAGACAGGAAATGCGTTGGCATACTACAAGAAGAAGCTATCATTGTTTTAGTTGTGTTTTGGATAGTCGAATTTATGCTTGTGTTTTGGTTGGTTGAACACGTGGTTGTGTGTTGGATGTGTTTAGAGTGAACAAATTATGTAAATGATATATTATTTTGATATATTTATGTGCCCAGCATTATTAAATAATTATATTATATTTAAAGATTTAAATGAGATGTGACAACGATATTAGCCACAAGCATTAGCCACAGACAATAGCTACGGTCATAGCCACAAGCATATATTGTAGCCACGACCATAGCCACATGCATGCCACGACATTAGCCACGGGCATAGCCACGACAGTCGGTGTGCCTCAATGGAGACTCCCACGTGCGAGGCCACGATATCAGCCACGGTCTGCTCGTGGCTAATGTCGTGGCTATAGCCACGAATTCCTCGGGTATGACCCTGCCACGGACATAGCCACGGAACTGTCAGATCGTGGCTATTAGCCACGGATATTGTTTCGATGGCTGTTAGCGTCGAGGCATATAGCCTCGAATGGAAACGAACGTCAAATTCATGGCTATGCCCGTGGCTAAACCGTTTAGCCACGACAATTTGTGGCCAATTCGTGGCTATTTGACTGTGGCTATTTCCTGTGTTTTTGGTAGTGTTAGATAAATAAGGTGGAAATTAATTATATCTCTTCTAGATATAATCCTTGGCCACCAAGTTATGAAACATTTATCTTATTAGGAAATATTTATCTTAGGTTTATTTTATTTATCTTTAGATAGAATTAATCTATCCAAACCCCTTTCCTTTGCAAGGAAGGATTGGTTAGATCTTCCATAGTTTTCTATAAATTCATGTTATGCACTTTGAAATTAATCAGATTGAATAGAATTGAGAAACCCCTTTATGGATTAAAGGGTTCTTGATTATCAATCCCAAAAGCTCTTGTGTTCTTGAGATTTTTGGCAATCACCAATCACCACCATCCTCTTGATTCCCATCGGAAACCCTAAACCAAACACATCCCTCAAACAATCCATGTCGCAAGAAGAGAGGCCCGACCTGTGGCGTCGTCCGCGAGCAGCTCGCTCCCAGCGAGCGCGGACGCTTCCTGGCGCCCTCGCTCCCGCGTCATCCTAGGCGCTCTCGCTCCCGCGTCATCCCAGGCGCTCTCGCTCCCGCGTCTGCACTTCCGTCTTCGCTCCCGCGCACGCCTCTCGCCAACACACTCGCCCCCAGCGAGAGAAGCCCTCGCGCATCCGGAAACCCCCGCACGCACACCCTGAGGCTTAGACGCCTGTGTGCCCGTGACCTTGCGCGCCCAGCCCTCGCTTCTCTCTCTCGCTGTTCTTTGTTTTTCTGTCGCTATTTCCTAAGTTCTTAATTGCTGAATTTCGCTAGGTGTTAAAACTGTCGCTACTGCAGAAATTTAATTACTTGTTTTAAATTGTTCCAATCAGGAGATATCAAAGAGCATTGCAAGATCTAAGAAAATATACGGCGTGGTTCTTGATCTTGAGCCTACAGGCGAAGGATCGGGTATCCCAAACGTATTAGAAGGGGCCCCAGGATTCAAGGTTTTACCAATGTAACTCTAGTTGTGGTTACATCGAGAGACTTTCCAGTAAGCCAAACTCGAAGTATAAGTGGTTTCTTGTTCGCGACAAAACTGGAAAGAGCTTGAATTGCAGGACCGTTCCTGGCTGGTTAAGTGCAGTGAAGAGGCCGTCGTGTAACACCTCTGTCCCACATCGGATATCATAAGGATGTTGGGAGTGATTTAAAAGTGATTCAAGCCCTACCCATGTTACAAGAGCTCTTCCTTTTTAGGCTATAATTGAGGACAACAGACCCGAGAAGGCTAGGTGGCATGGGATGGCGCCTTTTAAGACCCTGGGTCTTACATATGGTATTAGAGCCGACTCCGGGCTCGGAGGCGCGCCGACATTATGCTCGGGTACGCTCCTCCCGGAGGGCAGTCCAGTGGGCCGGTTTCCCAGAGATGATCAACAGTAATTTGGGGAAGGGCAGGTTTTCTATTTAATTTAAGGTGTCCGATTTGGGTTTTTTTAACAGAACTGGTCGGGTTTGGGGTAATTAAAATTCAGGTTTTTAAAGGGGAATTGAGCCTATTTTTTTGGGCCAGATTTTTTGGGTTTTCAAAATAATGATTTGGGGTCTAATTTTTCAATAAATCTGATTTGGGGTTTTAATAAAAAGAGGCTAGTTTTGGTATTTAGTAAAACAAAAGGGGGTCAATTTTGAATTTTATAAATATAAGGGTGGGTTCGTTAATTCCATATAGGGCTGATTTTTATAAAATAAAAATGGTTGAGATTTTTAAGAGGATTGGAAGTATTTAAAATATTACATGATATTATGTGAGATTTAAAAAGGAATAAAATATTATTGTGAGATTTAAGATATAATATCATGGTGATTTAAAATAAATATAATATGAGGAGACTTGGAGATTTAAAAGGTATTGTCGGATTTAAAAAAGAATTTGACGAACATCTTTCCAAGGTCGGAATTTCTGACTATTTGACTCGGATTTTGAAATGGTTTTGGAACTAACTTGGGAATCTGATTTGTTGGATGACGGACTAGCATGATGTTATGATATGTGTGACTACTAGCATGACTTGCTGTGATTTATTATGCGAGGTTGAATGTTAGATAATTATGACGAGAATATGAGATGTTAAGGTTATGTTATCGTTTGACTTATACCTTATGAAATATGACGACTATGATGACCTTTTGAGCTATATGATTATGTGGATATATGATTATTGCGAATATATGAATGTGGCTTAATGGAATTGTGAGAATGCTGTAGTCTTACAGAATGTGGCAATGAGATGAATGGTTGAGCATGATGGAATGGAAATTGCGATATGTTTGTTATTCTCGTTGAATGATTTGTATGTTATAGATGCTTGAGTGGCTTGGATATAGACTCTTATATTCTCGTTATTCATTTAGGTAATGTTATCTGATTGTTCATGGTACTTGCTGGGATTCTACTTTTGCTGTTCTGCTAGCCAGATAAGTCTCTTCGGAGCTTACTTAGATTGAAATAGAGACTTTCCTACTTTATGTGCATGATATACTAGGTGTTTGCATTCATGATCAGTATGCCAAATACTGTTATGCTATGTTGCATTTACCATTGAGCATTCTATTTCTATATGGGTATGTAAACAGAACGGCTGTTATCTGTGAAGTATCTAGAGTCTTTGCTAGGGTCATAGGACGACCCAATCTCATTGGGTTTAGTCTTGAGTTGTTCGAGTCATAATTACCACTTTACTTATCGCTCTTATTTATTTTACGTTTCGCGTTATATTATTCATTTTCTCTTTTAAGTCCACATTTATGATTTGAGAAAAAACATGCAAACATGGGGTCGGGTAACAATACGAACCTCGCCCCCATTAATGGAAAGGAATGCATTTACGAGCTGGCCAGTCTCCGCCCTATCGGGAAGGGTGCGGTGGTAGGAAGAGGGATATACCATTTGGTATTATGTGTTAAGGCCTTATTGTTATTATTATGCACTTGATATTAGGGGCATGCTAGTGTATTAATATTCCTCCATGCATCTAGAAGCACGATATTAGGTATACCGTATGTGTGTACTTATCGTGGGGGCAGAGTCAAAGTGGGCATCGATCTGATCCCGCCTACAATATATTTTTTTAGGTATGTCATATATGTATAATGATGCTGATTTGGCTCCATGACCGCAGGGTTTTGACATGGCGGAAAGAGAGAGTTGAGACCATGACTTCACAAAATTATTAATGGTTTGGATTTGAATAATTTGATCTAGTTTTGACCCGGCTCCGCCATGGCACTCTTGTGTATGAATTTGGAAACTTTCTTGGTTGTATGATCAACCAATTTAACGATTTAGGTCATAGGGCATGCATAGGGGACTTCCTCGGGGATTTCAACAGCCCCTTCGAATTTTGGGTATAAAATCCCACTTTTAAAGCGCAATTGTTGATTTTAAACCTTCAACCTGCACTCGAGGCAGAAGGTCCTAACGAGGGGTTTTATCCCTCGAAATTTAACCCGGGAATCATAATCCCGGACCATTAAAAAGGTGGTGACAGAACGAGGTTTTGCAAACCGAGTATGATAGGTCTAAGTGGTTTTGAAAAAGGCCCAGGGTTTTCAAATGGTTTTCAAAATGTTTTCAAAAGGGAAAAATGAATTTAATTGGATCTAGATCGATCAATTAGGAAGGCAATCTCACATGGTAGAGAATATGCGGTAGGCAACCCTTATGGATGTAGAATTCGGGGAAGGTAGGCAAAATACTAGCTTTCTTTTACAGACGAGTTTTGAAGACTCCAAGGAGCCCGAGGGTTGGAGTAGCTTGGGTTAGGAGGCCATGAGGCATTTTCCCCTCCGACCGGTCGTCCCTTGAAGGACGGCATAAATCGTCTCTGTAATTATATGCATTATATCCAACTGGGCCCGAGAGCGATTCTTCTCGAAGACGATCATATTGATTCCGTTGATTGCTTCTGTGGTGAGTGTTATTATGTTTAGGTTAGAGAACTAATCAGTATGCCTTAACTTGAACATGTAAATAACCGAATGTGTGAACGGGGTAGCGGGAGGAAACCTTGTCCTTATGTAGTCAGAATTCCCGTCTTGTCGGAATAGCCCTTCCCTAATTCAAACCCCTTGGTGATTTGACAACGTCATGTGTTCCACCAAAACATTTGGGCATGTTAGCGAGGGTCGAGGAGCATCCGCTCTCCCCATTTCGAGTCTTGTTTCGTATCCCACCATCGATGCTTCTATCGAGTCTCATACCTAAGGTCGATATCCTTCGCGGGAAAGTGGGTCAGTCAACTAACTACCTTCGGGGATTTGTCGGGTGTGAGAGTTAACTGAGTATGTTAGTGGGTGTAATGAGTGAAGTAGTTTTGAGTTAGAAGTGAGTTGTCTTATGGGGTCATCCCTTCGATTCTCGCAATGGTCAATCGTAACTTCTTTCCTAAAAAGGTAAATATAGAGATAAGGTGGAAGTCACCAAAGATACAAAATATGAGACAAAAATAAGGGTATCATGAAAAAGAGCACCGTAAACCCAAGAAGGCCCCTTATACCCACCAAAAAGAATCCAGTCAACTCAAACTACTCGCTCAGCTCATATACCCCAACTACTCTAGCTACTCAACTAAACTCTATCAAGCTACTCAAAAGACAACATGTCAGTCACTATCTACCCATTAAATATGAAATCCACGCCTTATCCCTGAGTGACTTGTACTTCCACTTCACGGATAAGCGGGATTTACAACTATCAATAATAATGTGCGCATATACATGAGGTTCGAACTTTTCATTACCAAAAACGAGCTTGTTTCTGTCCATCCAGGTGTAGTAGACTAAAGCTTCAAATGCTAAAAGCCTTGCTTGAAACAGTAGGGTATGTCTTCTATATCGTTCTAGGCTCCGCTGCGAACCAATTCAACCAATCTGTAATAGTCTGAAATCTGCATCTGATGCTTACCCACGTCATCACCTGCAACCGTAACTTCTTTCCACAAGAGTCTAAACACGAATTCTAACCTCTCTTCTTGAAAATAGTATGGACGTCCTTGTGTGCTACCGAGCGAGTCCTGTTAGTGTCCCATGGGGAAACGGGGTGATGACTTGGTGATTGCTAGTAGAGAATTATGTCGGGTTATAATGATAACCTCCCATATGACTTCATGACATGATATGTTGGTGCATTTCAGCATGACTTGCCTGATAACTGGCATGGTTGCTCCTATGAAGAGATGTATGTGCTAATGTATGGAACTTCCATGATTATTTCCTTCGCTTAAATTAGGTCAATGATAGTGTGGCCAACCCTCGTTGTATGTTTAATATATGAGATGGCTATTCTAGCATGCCGAATTAATCTAATTAGACCTTTTTGACTGTGTATATGTTTAATGCGCAATTCTAGTATCATGTAGGACATATGTCTCCCGATTATAGGCCCTATATGATCATGTGTCGTCCTTTTCTTACTATGTGAATATGGATGTATATGATGCAATAGGTACATCTTAGCGTGCTTGACTTTACCCAATGATTTTACGACATGCCTATGTGTATCTAACTGAGTGATAAGTCATGAATATAATGTCATTTGATGTTGCTAGGACTAGCACAACTTATGCCACATATGTCCCATGTCAGTTCATGCATGAATATTCTTAGTATGTCAAGCATGATTAGTGAATAAAATGATAAGTTGTTTGCTTGTTCTACGTACGTGTAAGGTTGATTATATGAGCATGTCATGGATGCCTAAAGTGCTATTCCTTGAGATAGGTGCATTATAGTGTGGAATGATGTGATGATACTTCGTGATTATTGTGTGTTTGCGTGCAACAATTATAACTTCATGGAATACCATAAGGGCATCGTTCTAATCCTTGGGTTGTGATTCTATCTTTGGTCTCGTCGACCCTAGTTCTGGTCCGTGTCTAAATCCTTGAGGTAGTGCATTGTCTTCTCTTGTCTCTCTCCTATCTTCGTAACTTCTAACCCTCGTGATCCCTTGACGAGCACCAACATGAAAGGAAGAGCTTATGACCGAGTGACACCGAAGCAGGGCAGCGGAAGAGTGATGGGTCCATGATTTTGGTGATTTGTGAAAAGTCATCAATCCATTTGTCATAAATGTTAAGTGTGAGAATTACTAAGAGCATCACTCGGGCTTAGGGTGTGCGAGAGACACGGCCCATGTGATCGCCCCTAATTAATTCTAGGATTTTAAGGGGAAAAGAAATCATGAGGAAAGACCCATGCAATGATATCAACATCGATAAAGTCGGTCTTGAGCTTGTTCGACGCTTTCCATAAAAGTGAGCAATAGGGATATGCTCGACATTCGATCTAACATGGTTATGATCGAGTTTTGATCACTTATAGTGAGTTAAATCACCATCTCATGATTTGTAAAGGAAGATATTAAACTCTAAAGCTTTGGTGCAAAATTTGAGAGTTAGCCGAGCTTCGGAACTCTAAAAATGATGTAGCTCTAATTTTGAGCTTTATTAGGGTTTTTACCTTCGTTGAAGCTTTAGCTTAGTCATTTTAGCTGCATGGTAGCTACACCCATCTTTGTATAAATGTCATGCACATCTATACTACACCTAAAAGCAGAAGCACTTCTCTCCTACCTGGCTTCATCAAAGAAAAGAATTCCAGATGTCAAAAGCAGAAAGCTTTTCACCCAAGCCGTAGGAGGATGTGGAGCGGTTTCACCCACATGGCGCCACCATGGCATCTATGTGGCGGTGAGGATGTGGAGCGGTTCGTCGTTGCCCTGACTCCCTTCTCTCAATCTCGGCTTGGCCCTGCGTTCTCTCTTTCTTTCTCAAGCACCGCCTCTTCTCTGCAAACGGTTCCCTAGACGACGCACACGGAGGAGCGATTGCGGAGCTGCAATGGCGGAGGATGGTGGACGATCTCGCAAAGAATCTCGCAGAGAAGGGGAAATTGAAGAAGTGCATCACTGTCTCCGACGTCTCCTCCGCCATGTACGACGAACCCTAAGGTAACTGCCCTCGCTCTCTCTCTCTCTCTCAGTCCAGGGAAACCTCTCTCTCTCTCTCTCTCTCAGTTACAGAATTTCATTTTATTTTTAGGCATTGGATAAGATTCGGTTGAAGGCCTTGCCAGACAAGAGCAAGCTCGATGCATAGGAGGATGACAATTCGATTCGAGGGCTTGATAGCGGCATTGGTATGACCAAATCAGGTAATTCAAGCGCATCTGTTGTTGATTTCAATTTCAAAATCATGGTTCTAGGGTTTGGGATTTTAATTTTGGGTTTAGGCGTTGGATAAGATTCGGTTTGAGGGCTTGACGGACAAGAGCAAGCTAGATCTAAGGAAATATACCAGTTAGAAAAAAATCTTTGGGTACAATTGTTGCAATTTGTGGGGCATATGTGAAACCAGTAAGTATGACATGAAACTCCTTTGTACTTAACAACAAGCTTTGGGTGCTGAACTTGATAAATCAGTTCTTTGCTGGTTGGCAGGTTAAGAAGTAAGCACGTTGAGGGCGTGTTTAGCATAGGCGTTTAGGGGCTTCTAGGGGCAGTTGAATAGCCAACAGCTTGGATTGTAATTTGTTCTTTCATTTGCTCGAATTTTAATTTGTTCTACCATTTACTTGGATTTTAATTTTCTAATTATTTTTATCTTCCAAGTGTTTGTTTAACTTTAAATGTGAATGAGAGCTGATTTTTCAAATTGGTTTGCCTTCTAAGTGTTTGTTTTAATGCCTCCAAGTTCCAAGTGTTTGCCTTCCAGCACATTGGTTTGATAAAGTAATTTCAATATATGAAGAACTGATTTTCCAACATATCCAATTTGAATTTTTTGTCCTATCTAATGATCTCTTATCCTATTAAGGGTTTTTTTCCTCATCTCTGGTAGATGAAATTGGCCAAAAAAGTAATACAGAAAGGATCAAAATAAAGGGTGTCTCACTGAATTTTTATTAAGTTTTGAACTAATGACGTCATCATCTTATATTATAGAGATTGTGAGCCATGAAACAAATTATCATGATTCCTTTTAGCTGATGATTTTGTTCATACCCTGGGTTCTATGTAATGAATGTCTATTTTGGATGAAACAACTTGCATGCTGAGTCAGAAAAAACTCAAACTACGGAGTATCTTCACTTGAACTATTTCTGTTCAACTGTCACAATATGAACAAAGAACCCATGGCCTCCTATCGACGATATGCCATTTGAACAGATTCGTTTCTTACTAATACCCAATTTTTAACAAATACCCAATTGTATATTGAATTGTCTACTAATTGGAGACGTGTTGCTTTTCATATTTATCCATTTTCAATTTGCAGTTCGAAAGAGGCCTCCTATTACCTGTGATGTGCTCTCCTCTGTAGGTTTTTCCTTCTGGGTTCAATTGGGTATGTTATAATGATTTCAATGTTTATTAATATGGAGTTAGTGATGGAATTTGGATGCTAATTTTGCTCTCTCCTATTTTATTTGGCTATCTCTATTGAAGAGAGGGGATCACTGGTAGGAGGTCAAAGAGCTAAGTTTTTTCTTGAAACAAAAAATCTGGAAGAATATTATGCTATGGTGTGCAAAGAAAGAAAGGGCTTCTGAAAGGGCTCTTCCTCCTATAATGGTGAGTTCTCCAGTCTTGTCATGTTCTTGTACTTATCTACCTAATTTATATATTTTTTTAATGCAATATGTTCGTTTTTTGCTTTATAAATTTAACTCAAGTTGTATACTTTGATACAAATGGGAAAAGACTATTACACAAAAATGTTCAAACAAAGTCAATTAAACACAATTCAACATGTGTACTTAGAGCTGACTCTTTGGACACCGTAACCCAATTTATACACTTGCTCTATTACTGTTCTTCTAGATCAAAGTCTCGACTTATTTACAAAATTGTGCATTCCTTTCATGTGTTGGAAAACTGTTTCATTGAACAATTTGAGGATTGCTACCATTTGCATGGCAGGTTGAGATTGTGATGGGGTTTGAAGAAGAATTTGATATCAGTGTTGAAGAGGAGAGTGCCCAAAGCATTACCGTTCAGACTGCAGCTGATCTGATTGAGAAGCTATTGGAAAAGAAGTAGAGATCAGTCAAGTCCATGTAAATCTCTTATGTTATTTTAAGTGCATAGGTTGAGATTGTTATGGTGTGTGAGCAAAAGTCATTCATTGCCATGCAGACCAAGACTAGGGAAGCCATGAGACATAGCACACAATGTTTTGTCGAGTACTTTTTTCTGGATCTTATTGTGGATGATGAAGGTAAGTGAGCATTATAATTACCTTAGTTGCGTCATCTGGGATGAATTATCATTAAAATTACCTTAGTTACGTCGTCTTGGATGAATTATCAATCTTTTTCCCTGTTTCAATTCACTTAACTAATTGCAGTATTTTCATATGTCTTCAACTTACTGATCTTATCTTTCTTGGCTCTGATCATATTAATTTCTTTCTCAAGGAATCTCAGATAATTCTGTCTTTCTGCTGGATGCATTACTTTGTGTCTCCTTTAGGTGTCTGAACTACGAAGTATCTTAATTTGCCTTCTCTCTTCCAATTTAACAAGGTTGGAAATTAATAGGCATGTGGAATTCTATCTGTAAGTTTATGCAATGATTTTCTTTTTCGATTCATAAGTGTATTTTAAATATGAGAGAAACTCCTGTGGAATTGCTAATGGAAATGAATTCTTCACTTCATATGATGAAGTTTGTGATTGTTTTGATGTCATGGGTCTGCAAAAAAGTCCTTCTTAGAAGCATTTATGCCTATGGACCATGGTTATTATCTTGTCTGCTCTTTCATTTTCTTCTGAATTGTTTTTATGTTATTTTCTATACAAGTTTTTGGCTAATTTCCATGATTTATTCTGGAGATTCAAAAGACTAATAACAAGTTCATAATTGCAACAATTTAATTTAAAAGTTTAATTGCATTCTTATCCTTTTTTCTAGGTGTACATGTTTATATATACTTTCTAAAGTAATTAAAAAGAGAATTAATTAGTTTTGCAATCTTGAAGGCCGTTGTGTTCTTCCCACATCTCAACTTTTAATTTCTCCACCAATTTACTACTTCCCTTTCAAATTTCTATGATTCTGGCTTTCTAGTTTAAGCTTCTGGTTTTAAACATGCCGAAGGAAAGATTTTATGTTTGTTCTATAATGCAGATCAATATCTGGAGGAGCTTGCATTCATATCGGGCAATTGACATGCAAAGGGTCGCATTCGAGATCAAGGTAGAGGTCAAACAATTTTTAAAGTCCTAACTAATCGTCTTCTTTGTTGTTTGGTGCGATAACATTTGATTAAGCTTTGGTGCTGTTTAGAATTGAGAATGTTATTCTAAAGCTTCTGTTTTATTTACTGGGATTCCAAATTGAGTTATTTTTTGCTTGGTTGGGCTTTTAACTCCTTGTGATGAAAGGTATTCATAATCTCCAAACTTTACTTAATGATTGAATCTATTGACAAAATTGCCTTGATTCTCCTTGGGTGTTCCTTTATTATCAGTAAAAGTGGATGCAATTTTTCTATAAAATGATGTCTCTTGACAGATTTGCATCAGTGCTTTCTTAATAGCATCAATGCTCCATGCCTTCATTTCCATTAGCAAGTCCGAAGGAGTTTCTCTCATATTTAAAAATGCTTCTTAAAAGCTGGTTTTTCTGCAATCTATAAAGGCATGACTTCTTTCGCTATCTTGTCAGATGTAGCCTTCCTCATATTCGCTAATTGAGTAGAGTCACCCTTACCACCATCTGTCATTGATATGTGGTACATATGTAAGTTGGGTAAGCAATACCATTGAGATTTTGCATAATGAAATGACGGAACTCCTTCATTCAGGCAATTGAGTAGTAGAGTGAACTCATACAAAGTTGTGATGTGTTCACACTTAAATTTGTTCTTTTAATGTAATGTGTTCTTGATACTTACATGTGTTTGTTTGTAAATGACTTTTAAATATCGATATTCCCACTTAAATGTGTTCTTTTGAAAGGCACTGAAAGTACACGAGGTACCTAGATGATGACGGTGACTGCAGATGACGATGGATGACGGCTGCTAGGAGGTAGGAGGAAGATTTGGATGACGGAGGACAACGACAAAGGAGGATGACGATACCATTAAATCTGATCCATAGCAGCGGAGATCGTTGACAGATCTAGACAGGGGCGGACGAATGTGGTGGCGACGACGTCTTCGACAGATTTAGACGGGGTTGTGGAGATGGGAGAGGATGGGGCGAGCAGGCCAAGGCTTAGTAGGAATAAGGGATTCCTGCTTGGTGGGAAATTGTTGCTAAACTATGTTTTGATTCTTATGTGATGATTGTCGGCTCTTAGAAAATCACTATGGGCTTGCTTTTTTATCCAATAGGAATTTTCTGTTGAAAATTTTAAATTAACATACTTATTAGTGATGTTTGCTCTTTCTCTATTCTTATATCAATCCCCATTTAGTTTCTTGGTTTTTTCGTCTGAATTTGGCGTTATGAAACGTAGGAAGTGATAAAGGGTACCATATAGAATAGATTGCTGGATATATTTGTTCTTACTGAGAAGATTTTTTGACAGATGAGATAATCAATTTTTAGTTATTCATATATTAGTTGCATTAAGGTTTTTACCGTCCATTGCATTGGGTTGAAATCGAGCCACTTGCAAATACAAATCATACATTTTGCTTCTCTTTACAAGCAATATAATTTTGGAATGCCAGCGTCAGCTTTGACAGTGTAAGCATTAGCCTAACTAAAACTGGAGTAGTGAGAATTACTTAGCTACATGACTAATTACTAGGATCTCCAATTTATGGTGATGTAACCAAAGTCTGATACAAACAGTATGCAATGTATGCGGGCTGTGAAGGTACATATAGTCACGAAAGAAGACCAAAATGGGGACTCTAAAGAACAATCCAGTTTGTGGGTCTAATAAATTTAGACATCCTCTAAAAAGATGGGGCAAGGAGAAAGGTCATGATCAAGTTTTGTGTGTTTCCATTAAGGCTGTACGAGATGCGCGCCAAGGAATTGCAAGTGGTGAAAGCATTTAGACAAACGCTACTTGTAGTTGTACGAGAGTTGTTTTACCTGCAAGACCCGATGATATTGCAGATGATATTGTTGTTACTTTATGAATTTTACCTTGACATTCATGATGAAGATAAGCAAAAGACTAGATTAAGAGAAAGAACCAACCCCAATTAATTAAGGGAAAATGGAAAATGCAAGTTATAAGTTATTTCCACTTGAAAAATGAGACACCAAGCAGCGAATAGGTTCCATTTCTACTTCTTTTTCTTATTGTCATGTTTTTGGGCCACCAAATAAGGCAACTCTACTTCTATTCAAGGATGTGATCATGTAGAACCATTGGTCATGAACCTACACACCATCAAGATTGTAGTCTGCGGAGATCTTGCTTCACCCATCACCCATAAGTCGTATGCCCATGCGTCTCTAAAGCAACAACAGTATTGCCTTTTTTCCTATTATCCCTTCCACAAGTGTTCTATCGAGAATGGAAGATTCTCTATAGCGAATTAAAAAAACCGAAAAACTATGTCAAAATCGTACAAATGTTTAACTGATTAAGAAAATTTACAAGTATTCATCTCCTAAGGTTATGATGAATATTTAATCTGCATCCATGCATCATTCATAGTAACTTCGCCTAAAATTTTACATTGAGGAGCCCTAGAATGAAGTTTGAAGCACTTGTAGTCTAAAATTTATAAAGTAAGCACTGATAAGTCAGACAGAAAAACATTAAGCAAATGTTCAGTTTCAAACGCTAAGCTTAATCAAATTAGCTTAACACGCAATCAATGTAGTCCAATCAATTTAGGTAGTAGATCTCCATGCTTATATCATTCTATCAAAAAAATTTATACATATTTTGATAAAAGTCGATTAGATTATTTTTTAAAAAAAAAAAATTTCACATAAATATATCTTCTTCACTTTTACAAAAAAATAAAATAAAGATCTATCATTGTAAATATCAATGCAATTTTCTTATTATAACTAGCAATGATTATATATTATCAAAATTATAAAATAACTATAATCATATATATCATATACATACTTTTATATTAAAATAAAGAATATCCAAAGTAAATAAATACTCGTGCCTAAGGCACGAGCCTAACACTAGTTTTATATTTTATGAGTGACCTAGCTCCACTATGCTAGCTCAGTCATGCTAGATTGTCCTTAATTGGGCTGATTCTTATTTGACCTTTATTGGGCCAGTGGTTGGGGGTAATTATTGGCGGTAACTGCCCAACCACCATAACTACCATAATCACCAATAACTAGCAATAACTACCCATAACCACCCAAAACTTTTCACCCTATTTTGCCTATAAAAGGCCTTTGCCATCCACTTGGAAAGGCATGAGTTTTTTCGATATCTCTCTTAATCGAAAGAACAAACACTTGAAACACAAACAAGGTATGTATATATGCAATAATGAAATGGAATGCCAACCTTTTATTGTATAATAAATGTTTTATGCCACAACATTATTCTAGTGCAACCCTTTGACATAAATAGAGGCAATACATGTTGAAGGAAAACTCAATTTATTTGAGTGACTCGTTTGCCATTATCCAAGCCATTTTATATATCTTTCCTAAAGGGCTTAAGCTTAGTTTTGTATCCTAAAAGAATTCGGTGGAGATTGCCTTTTTGGTTTAATCCCTCGGGATTACCTTTCGAGGTCTACTCATGAGATTACCCTTTTCGGGTCTACTCAAATTGTCTTGATTATCCGTAAGGATCTACAAGAACCGAATTTAACTTCAACCCATTAAAACAACATTACCTATAAACCTAACAATCTTCAACGTTTATTTATTGTTTGGTTTTGTTGTTTTGGAACAAGCTTGAAATGGCAAGAACGAAGGAATTACCGATGGCGGAGATGACATCCAAATTTGTGAAACTCGAGAAGTTTGAAGAGCAAGACTTTCGTCGATGGAAAAAGAAGATGCATTTCATGCTTACTTCATTTAAGGTAGCGTACGTGCTCTCAATTCCATTTTCCGAAGAGCCACCTCCGCGGCTCAAATCCCCGAAAGGGAGGCTATAATGCTTCAACATAGGCGTGCTGGGAAGTGGGAGAACGACGACTACATTTGTCGTGGGCACATCCTAAATGGCATGGCCGACTCCCTATTCAACTTGTATCAAAATCATGAGACATCAAGGATTTTGTGGGAAGCACTCGAAGTCAAGTACTTGGCGAAAGATGCATCTTCAAAGAAGTTTCTTGTGTCAAACTTCAACAACTACAACATGGTTGAAAATAGACCGGTAATGGAGCAATACCACGAATTGCTCCAAGCAGTGGGTCAACTAACCCAACATGGGATCACCTTGGATGAGAACTTCTTCGTTTCATCCATAATCGATAAGTTATGGAAGGAGGCAAAACATCTTTTGAAGTATTTGAAGGAGGACTTGAACCTTGTCCAATTGGGTTCCCACCTACGTATAGAAGAGGGAATTCAGGGCGAATGACAAGGGAAAGAAGGCTGAAGACAAATCAGCCCACTCGATAAACACAATGGAGACGGGCAACAACAAATGCACCATGGGCGTTAAGGGCTCCAAGCGTCCCAAATCAGTAAACGATAGTATGCAAGGATCTAACAAGAAGGCTAAGGCCAAGGGAACTTGTTGAAAGTGTGCAAAGGCATGCCACATGCAGAGGGACTGCAGGTTCAAGGGGTCAAAGGACAAAGGTGTCATGATGCCGGCGTCGGGCTCGGGCACAAGCCCCGGGCAAGGTAAGGGCACTACGGTGTGTTTATTTACAAATGAGTCATTATTCTTTGTATCTAACATTGATCAATGTCTTGTTATGAAGGATGAAAAACTCCTTTGATGGTTCGACTCGGGTGCCACCACCCACGTATGCATGGAAAGGAAATTGTTCAAGCACATGAAGGATGTAGAGGACAATTTAGTGCTTTATAGGGGAAACGAGTCAACAACCCCGGTCCTAGGTAAAGGGGACGTACATCTCAACTTTATGATGTGAGCCTAAATTGCTATGTTTTACACTTACTTTTATATCGATTTCTGCATACATTTGATACATTTGGGTTAGAATAATACATAATTTGTGTAGTTTATATTTATTTGCATTATAAGGAGGTCTACACAATTTTTTGTTATATTTCGCAGAAATCGGGCGGACTTTGGAGCTTACAAGAAAGTCATGAAGAAGCTAAGGATGGTGCAGCTGGAGAAAAGCCCACTTTTCACCATTCATCATTCTGATTCAAGCTTTGATGTCTTCATGAGAGTTGTAGCCTTCGAAAAGAGGTTTCCAATGCATAGGAGTATGCGTCAATCGGACGAACGAGGACTGAAGAAAGTGCATTTCAAGAACAGAGCAGAATGCTGAGAGCGAACTAGTTCTACTCGAGGTCGACCAGATCTAGTCGAAGTCGAGGACATCGAGCCCAGAATTCTACACGAAGTCGAGTAGAGTCACTCGAGCAACACAGTTCTAGTCGACGTCGACGAACCTGGTCAATGTCGAGTACATGTCGATGTCCCAGAAGCTAGGCGAGCTCGAGTGCAACCCCGGGAGAAAAATCCTACTCGACGTCGAGGACTTTTGGTCGACGTCGAGGATAATCCAGTCGAGTCCGAGTCCGAGATCGAGTTGGATACGAGAAGATAGGATTGCTTGCAAGAGAAGATATGTGGAATTCTATCCATCCACATCAAGATCTATCAAGAGAAGAAAGGATCTATCCACATTAGTCCTACTTTCCTTTTAGATTTAATTCTTTTATTTCCAAGTTTTATCTTAATATTTTAGATAGAAAGTTTTATATTTAGATATAGTTGTTCATTCCTAGAATAGCTACATGAAACACTATAAATAAGGCATTAGGGGCTGGGTTTTATTCATTCAATCAATCCAAGCCAAGCCACAAGCGAGCATATAGAGAGAGATAGCGAGTAGGAGAGAGAGTCTTGGAGCTAAGTGGAGTTTGTGAAGCGAGAGCGAAATTGGCTTTGCTCGGTTGTAAGCTTTCTTTTAGTTTATTAATGCAATTTATTTTTTCCAGAAATTATTGATGTGTTTGTTTATGATTAAGGACGAGTAGTCACCCAACTTCTAGGGTCGGGGTGAGCCCGACGGTAGCCATGTAAGGTGATGCGGTAAATGTACAATCTTTTGATGCGATTTCGTCTTTTATCCCTATGAGCATGATTCTTTTGCGAAAGTTTAAGGTGATCATTGTTTCTGTTATTGAAGCGAAAGTGATCTTAATACAACTTGGATTAATTATGTGAAAAAGGGTTAGTAACAATTAGGGTTTATGCGAAAGACTCTATATTCCTATTTATTAATAGCGAGAGTTATTTGATGGAAAGCATGATCTTTTATGCCTTTATGTGTTATTTTGCATGGTTATCGTTGTGGTGTTGAAACCCTGATCTTGGAAGTCTTTAGTTCATTGATATATTTTCCCAAAATTTCGTGTTTATGTTCGTTTCCATTCGAAAAGGTGAGATTTTATTTCTGTGTTTACTCGATTTCGAGCAGTTTTGGTCAACGTCGAGGAAGGTTGGTCGACGTCGAGGAGATTTAGTCGAGATCGACAAGATTTCTCCTTTCGTTTTCGTTTCTGTTCGTTTCTGTTGTCTGTTTTACTCGACAATGTGGTCGACGTCAAGGACTTTTCGTCGACGTCGAGGACTCTTCTGGTTGAGATCGTGCTGAGTTTTGGAACTGAAAAGGCGGGCGCTGACACGCTTTCTCGTGGATACGATCCTGATTACCTTCTACTACAACGGGAGGAAGTCTTGTATTTATTTGCTGAGACAGGGAGCCAGTTTGCTTTATGTTATATTTATATTTCATACTTCACACATCCTCCTACAACAACAAATTGGCGTCGCTGCCGGGGAAGCAATCAATCGCGCCCTTTTTATTGTTTTTTCTCTTCTTTATATTTGTTTTTGCTTTTTAGGTCATTTTTACTTGTTTCTTTTTGTTCTTGTTTTTCAGGTGCATGCGAAGAACTGATCGCACGCCTATCGACCCTGGGCCAGCTCACACCAGCACATGAGCTTGAGAAAGTCCGCCTACGGGTAGAGGAATTCACCACCAGAGAAGCAGAAGACGCCCAACGAGAGGCGGAATATACACAGAACCTGCAGCGGTGGGAGGCAAGGGTAGATCGCGAGGTTAACGCGAGGAGGCAACTTGAGAATCCCCCTCCCTACAGAGCTCAGGACCACATCAGAACCAGAATTGGAGCTATTATCGCCATCCCCAACATCAGAATCCCCCTCCCTACAGAGCTCCTGGTCACCCTGACAGAGAAGGTAAGAAAGATGACATGCAAACCATTCTTGAGGAGATACGGAGGAATCATTCAGACACCAAACAATCTATCAATTCCATCCACACTCAGCTGCATGGTGTCAACTCTAGGCTTGGAGAAATCGATATATGACGGAAATTGATTGAGACCCAGATGGGACAACTGGCAACATCCGTCCCCAAGGAATCAGGTACGCTCCCTAGATCTTCTGAACCTAACCCTAAGGGTAAATCTACAGGACAAGTAGCTGCTATGAACCTAAGGAGTGGGCGACAGACACAGATGACCGATCAAAGCACGGAGGAGAAAGCTGCAGAGGACTCCTCGATATCGACTAGTCCAGTCGACCTCGACCAGAATCTGGTCGATATCGAGGAGCCCTTGGTCGATATCGACCATCACGCTACGCTAAAATCGAAGTCAACTTCTCTACTCGACGTCGAGGAGACCCTAGTCGACGTCGACCAACCTTTTGCCCCTGTCGACCACCCTTCAGCACCTCCGACGAAGAAAAAGCTGCCATTCCCATCAAAATCTCCAAAGGATCCAGCAGAGAAGAAGTTCTAGCGTTTCATAAAGATGCTTCAAAGACTCAACGTCACAATACCCTTCACAAAAGCTCTTAATGAGATGCCATCCAACGTCAAGTTCCTCAAGGAGATTCTGAGCAAAAAGCGATCAGTGGCTGAGATCGCAGAGGAGTGCAGCCATTTGGACGTTCTAACAAAAAGGCCAAATCTTGGTAAGTTTTCTATAACCATTGGATTTGGTCAATATAAATTTAATGCTGTATGTGATTTGGGAGCTAGTGTGAGTATAATGCCTTTATCAATCTGGTCCAAGATTAAGATAGATGCCTTAGAGCCCGTGGATGTGAAACTATACATGGCGAACAACACGGTGGTCATCCTAACAGGCATGGTAGACAATGTACCAGTGCAAGTAGGTAAGTTCTTTGTCCCTGCTAATTTCTTAGTTATTGATATGGCAGAGGACCCTGCTTGTCCAATCATTCTAGGAAGGCCCTTCTTGGCGATGGTGGATGCCAACATCAACGATGAGGTAATTGAGTATTCCTTTAATAAAACTGAAAGGCACACAGGTCCCATGGAAGAGGTCAAATCAATATTAGCCAGGTACATTACTTGTGGGGAGCCTAAGGTAAGAAATATGACTCCCGAGGAGCTAGAAAAGAGGGATATGGAAGCACAGGTGGATGATATCATGGCCATCCTAAACGACGACACGGAGGACCTACTCGACATCGACCAAGCTAAGTCGATGTCAACTAACTTCTTTTCGGATGCCTTGGCAGGATTCAAGTATGGGGTCGAAGTCGACCAGATGTACTCGACGTCGAGTACTTTGGTCGACGTCGACCAGACTTAGAACCCTCCACCACCACCAGCAGCGTCGAGCAATCCACCCGATGCCGAGGACTCCTCGACGTCGAGTAACTTGGTTGACGTCGACCAGTCCCAACCTTCATCGACTCCGCCTTCCTCGACCAGCAGTCCCCCCGACGAACGTAAGTCCTCGATGTTGAGCACCTATACTCGATGTCGACCAGACCCCGAGGTTCCCGAATTCGAGTCTGCAAAGGTATGCCAAGGTATTGACATCTCTTCTCCTATTTCAATTAATGATTTATCTATACATGGGAGAGGTTTGCCTTGGTATGTGCGATTATGCAGGGTTTACAATGACGAGCCTAAGGAATATGAAGTAGGTGACAAAGTCTATGTCGCCAAATTAAAGAATCATTGGTTTCCTAACAAATTCACCAAGAAGAAGATGGGACCTTTCACGATGAACAAGATCCATTCAGGAGGACTCCAGCTGATGGACAAAAATGGAGTCTTGTTTGAGGCCCAAGCTACATGGGCCCTGCAAATGCCACCTTGAGCTTAACGGAGAAAGTCGGCCTAGCGAATATAAAGTCTAAAGCTTGTAAATAGACAATTAGTTTTTTGGATTTTTGGACATTGTTGTTTCTGGTTTTTGGTTTTGGACATTGTTTTTATGTTTTTCTATTGTGGATATTTTCCGTCTAATGAATCTTGCAGGTAAAAGAAGCTGCAGACGTACTCGATGTCGAGTAACCTCCTTGACATCGACTACACATCTCGAGCAGAAAGGAGCATGTGGTCGAGAAAACCACCCTGGAGGCAACACTCTCCTCGATGTCGGTAAGTGTCCTTGACGTCGACCACATCTACTCGATATCGACCAGCCTTCCTCGATGTCGACCACTTCTGTAGCAGCGTTGCACTCGATTTCCGACGATCGGCACACCTGTCTAGTGAGTTTCTTTCTTTACCCTTGTTTTTATACAGTGAGAACACTGTAATGTTTAAGTATGGGGTGGGGGAAGGGCTTACTTCATGCATATTTGGCTTTATTTGACATTATGTGTGCATATTTTAGTTCTTGAATTGCTTATGCATGACTACTTTGGATTTCATATTTGATTTATGTGCTTATATGCTTGTTTTCCAAAGTTTATAAAAAAATGACCCCCATCGAAAATTTTGATAAGTGTCATGGAAGCTTATATTGAACTCGACGATGCAAAGTTGGATTCATTAGAGATATAGCATGAAATTGCCTAGTAAAGGGAAGTCACAATGAAGTGCATATTTTTATGAAAACCATGAAAAGAGGTAAAATTTGATGTTGCTTTTGATATGTTGCATGATAAGAGGATGGAGGAATTTATATTTTCCATATATGCTCATATTGTTATGTCCTAGCCTTTACCTATGCTTATGCATCACAAAAGCCATATTTATGCCTTATTTCATATATCGTTCCACATGATCTAAATATTGTTATATCCTAGCCTTTACCTATGCTTATGCATCACAAAAGCCTTTACCTATGAGAGGGTTTCTCGACCAAATAAATTTATAGTCAAGACCCCGCTATAGGATAGTGGAGTCAGGTTCGTCCTCAGAAGAGAAGTCAGCGGGTCTAGGTTTAGTGTGTTTTGGGGTTCAGGGATAGCAGGAAAAGGTGATGAGGGTGGCTGTCGACAAAGAATAGAGGGGTCGATGTCGAGGGATGGAGAGAGAATGGTGGTTTTGATATCAAGTAGAATATGTGCCAAATAAAAATAATAAAATAAAACAAATAAAGATGCAAACTTCCAAGGTTAGGGTTCACCACAGCAATAAACATATGTGTAGATTATAAATCACATAAAGATGCATGCTTTATATCAAATAATCGACTTTCGCAAATTCCAACAATTTAAGTGATAGAGGCTCCCGCATAAAAACCTAATTTGTTTATACCTTTTATTAATTATGATTAGTCGGCTCTCGCAAATAAACCCTAATTACTATCCAATTCATAATAAGATCACTTTCGCTTCAATATCAGGAAGAAAGAATTTCCTCAACTCTCGCAAAGGATTAAACACATAGGTAGATGATGATAAAGACATATAAATTCATGGATTTATAAATCAAACACACATATCTATGTTTGGATCACCCCAACCCTAGAAGAAGGAAATTAGAAACAAACCATAATAAAAGAAATTAACTTTAACATAAAATAAACTAAAACTTACAACCGTTCGTCTCCTTCCTTCTCCTTCTCTCTCGCTTCCTCCTCCTCTCTCTCTCCTTGCGCCCTAAGACGGATTTGCTTGAATGAATGAAAATCAGCCCCCTAGGACTTTATTTATAGGCTTCCAATCCTTGCTAATCAAGGAAGGAATATCTATCTATATCTATATCTATCTATCTAAATTATTAAGATTAAAAACATGGAAATAAAGAAATAAATCAACAAAGGAATTATATCTAAAATAGGTAAATATCTTCTCCTCTTGATAGCACTTGATAGAATTTGCTGGATTTTGCTCTCGAAAATATCTCCATTGGATTCGGGATAGAAACTAAATAAGAAGTCGGTTAAGCTCGGAATCTGCCGCCTAGGTCAACTCGATATCGAGTAGGATTGCTCGATATCGACTAGCAATTTCTCGTCTTCTGCTCAGCAACTCGATTTCGGCCTCCAGGAACAAAGTCGACTTGAATTTCCTCGCCATCGAGTAACATGTTCAGCTCCCAGCTTTACTTGTCGACTCCGGGGTCTTTGACTCGATATCGACTAAAATAACTCGATATCGACTAATTCTCTCATCTCTGCTCGATTCTTGTCATCTGGAGCAAAATTCGAGTAGAATTTGGTCGATTTCGACGAGTTTGGTCAATTTCGAGGAAATCTGTCGGCTTTCAGCATTCTGCTCCATTCTTGAAACGCACTTTCCCGAGTCCTCGTTCATCGGATTGGCGCATATGACCATGCGTTGGAAATCTCTTTTCGAGGGCTACAATTCGCATGAAGATATCAAAGCTTGATTCGGAATGATGAATGGCAAAAAGTGGGATTTCCTCCAGCTGCACCATCCTTAGCTTCTTCATGACTGCCCTTTAAGCTCCAAAGTGCGTTCGATTTCTGCGAAATATAACAAAAACTTGTGCAGACCTCCATATATTGCAAATAAACATAAACTACACAAATTATTTATTATTCTAACCCAAATGTATGAAATGTATACAGAAATCGATATAAAAGTAAATGTAAAATATGGCAAATTAGGCTCACAACAGTACTCCATTTCCTCGAATTATTAGCACCACATTGCCAAAAAAATTGCCCACCTTTAGCCTTTTACCAGCATACTCCTTATTGAGCTTAAATAAAGTCCTCTTGATTATTAATGCTTTGTCGTGAATGAATTGTTTTGCATAAACCCTCCTTTTCTAAGTAGATGTTGCTTTTTAATTGCACATGTACGGATTTGTGACATTAGTACCTTTTCGAGGATGGCAATTGATTGCAGGGACATATGAGAATGAATCTAATATGTTGAGAGTTTTGATTCCTTCCCTTGAATGACCATTAAAAGTAATGCTTGAGGACAAGCAAGCTTACATGTGGGGTGTTTGATGTGAGCCTAAATTGCTATGTTTTAAACTTACTTTTATATCGATTTCTGCATACATTTGATACATTTGGGTTAGAATAATACAGAATTTGTGTAGTTTATGTTTATTTGCAATATATGGAGGTCTACACAAGTTTTTGTTATATTTCGCAGAAATCGGGCGCATTTTGGAGCTTAAATGAAAGTCATGAAGTAGCTAAGGATGGTGCAGCTGGAGAAAAGCCCACTTTTCACCATTCGTCATTGTGAGTCAAGCTTTGATGTCTTCATGAGAGTTGTAGCCTTCGAAAAGAGGTTTCCAACGCATACTCATATGCATCATTTGGACGAACAAGGACTCGGGAAAGTGTGTTTCAAGAACAGAGCAGAATACTGAGAGCGAACCAGTTCTACTCGTCGTCGACCAGATCTAGTCGAAGCCAAGGACATCGAGCCCATAATTCTACACGGAGTTTAGCAGAGTCACTCGAGCAACACAGTTCTAGTCGACGTCGACCAACCTGGTCGATGTCGAGTACATGTCGATGTTCCAGAAGCTAGCCGAGCTCGAGTGCAACCCCGAGAGAAAATAGAATTGCTTACAAGAGAAGATATGAGAAGATAGAATTGCTTACAAGAAGATAGAGTTGGATATGAGAAGACAGAATTGCTTACAAGAGAAGATACGTGGAATTCTATCCATCCACATCAAGATCTATCAAGAGAAGAAATGATCTATCCACATTAGTCCTAATTTCCTTTTAGATTAATTCTTTTATTTCCAAGTTTTATCTTAATATTTTAGATACCCGCGAGCAGCTTCCAAGTACTCATCTCTTCTCTTCCTTCCTTGCTTCTTTCCAATATCTTTTGTACTTCTCTCCAAGATATTGCATCTCTCAATGTTATTCAAATTCACTCTACAAAATAAACACAAATTTGCGCAGAATCCAAATTCTTCCAATATAATCACAAGATGCAAATTAACTATAGATTACGAACGAAATGCAACCTAACTAAACTAAAAATGCCTATCTAAGATATGCATTATCACTTTCAGTTCATCACGATCAACCATCTCTTATTTCATACCATTCATCATAACTAGTCAACTCGCCAGCTTAAAATAACCTCCCTATCATACTTAGCCAAATTCGCATATTACTATTTCATACTCATACTTTTCATAAGGATATATATCATTATCATCATAAGTATCGATCATTTAATTTCTTCTAAAAAATCACCACAATATCATGTCGTTAGTCAAACGATCATATTATCATGCTAGTTAGTCCTCGAATAAGTCTTATTCCCAAGTTAGTTTCAAAACTGTTTCAAATCCCAGTTAAATAGTTAAGTATTCTGACCCTTGGAAATACTCACTAAATTCCTTTTTAAATTTATTTATTAGATTACTTTCCAATCTTGAAATTCTTTTCCAAATTCTTTATAAATCTTTAAGTCTCAATAATATATTTTAAATCTCAAATAGTATTATATGATATTTTAAATACCATTTTCCTTTAACATTTTCATAAAATATCTCTAAATCCTTTAAAACCCCAACCATTTACATTTTATAAAAATATGCCACTTATTCAAATTACCAAAATCGCCTTAATTTTCTAAACTCCAAAATTCATCCTTTTGTTAAAACAGGCCCAATCCTCCCTTTGTTATAAAAAAAGATCTGGCCCAAATAAGAAAATAGGCCCACTACTCTTCAAAAATTTGATTTACTTTAATGAACCAAACCGAACCAACTTTTTATTTTAAAACACCCGAACCGGTTTTAATAAAATAAAATAGAAAACCAACCCAACTCCGTAATGTTCATTAATCTTCCCCAAACTCTCTGTGGAATCGAAGGAGAAAAGGAGGGGGGAGTCGAGATCCCGCCGACCACTCACAATTCACTCCCTTCTCGACCCATTCCCAAACCCAGAACCAAAGGAAGGCCGAAGCCGAAGGGAACAGAAAAGAGAGAGGCTCACCGTGGGGGCTTCGAGATTTCGCCGGGATGATCGTCGGAGGAACGATTCGGCCTTGTCGAGGTCTTCACACTTCTTCGGCGAAGATGGGACTCGTCGGAGTTCGATTTCGAACCGAGCTTGTCCTATGAAGGAGATAAGTGAGTGAAGCTGAAAGTTATGTTTTGATTGGAAGTGAAAGGAAGACAAACGAGGGAGAATCCAAACCTTTACCGAACTCGATTCGCGAAATAGAGGTGGGAGGAATACGAGGTGTTGCTCAGAGGACGGAGACAGGGGTCGCCACGAGTGTGCTCGACTGTGGCTCCCGTGCTCGTCGGCGCCGAGGGAGGAGGGCGATGTTGCTGCTTCTGGCTACGAGACTCAGAGGAGCAATGAGGGGTAGTTTTGAGCTGGTGGCGACGATGGTGGTGGAGGGTGGCGCTAGGGAAGACTGGTGGGGAGATGGTGGTGCAGGTGATGGAGGTGTGGTGATGGAGATGGTGAGGCGGTGGAATGGACCTCGGGGATGGTGGTGACGGGGAGTGTGAAGGTGAGCAGTGTGAGGATGTGAATGATCAGGAATGGGGATGGATTTGATAGAGTATGGTGAGGTGAGGGAGTGGGTAAGGTAAGAGTGGAGTGTGAAATTGGTTAAACTAATACCCGATAATAAATCCTAAATACGCGAATCTCAAACCTGGAATTAGTTCTCGAATGTTAGTTTTGTCGAATCCCGCTTTCTCGATCAATTATATTTTTTTTAAACCGAAAGGATATCGTCGTCCGATAATTATTTTCAATTTTCGAGGTAAGAGGATGGAAATTATTCGTCAAATTTTATATTCCGGTCGGAATACGCTAAACGAGTTTTAAAACCGATTTAATTTCATTTTTAATTCTATTTTTCCGAAAAATTAGGATTTGAAAATCCGAGTCTTTACAGAGCCATCTCTCTCTCTGAAGCTCATTAATGAATCATGGCTTCCACTGCTCCTTCACGATCTCACAGTAAGTAAGCAACTGATACTCCCGCACCACCACAATAGCGGTTTATGCAATCTGATTCCCCAATCAATCTCCCATCCTTATCGCCGAAAATTTTCAAAGATGAACCCTTCTTCGTCAGCTCCTCCTTCTTCCTCCTCCCCCTTCCTCCTCCGCCTTTTCTCCGACATTGTCCGTGGTTGTCACCTCTTCCGTATCTTTCTCTGGTAACGCCGGCCCCATGAATTCGTTATAGAGGTTAATTCCATGAATTCGACTCTCTGAATTAAAAAGGGTTTTCTTTTAATTTGTGCGTTTGCTGTGGATGCTATGTCTGCCATGTGTTTGATTAAATGCCCCAATGAAATGTTTGAGGAATCTGATATAATTTGTTTTTGTAGAATCTATCGAGATACTCGTCATTGCCTCTGTTTGATAAGCCTGTATATGATGATGATGCGTCCGATGATCTTCCAGGGTTGAAAAACTGAAGCTCAGCAAAGTATCTAGATCAAGTGTACTTTCTTTAGGGCCCCTATAAAATGCCTGTATCCACTTCGTGGGGCGTCATAATGCAAGCTCGGTTAGAAAATTTCAAGAGGGGTCTTTAGTTTGAACAGGTTTGGTCTCAAAATCATTGAAGTTATCGATCGCATTTGATTTCTCAAAATCCAACTCATTCCTTTTTAAACATCATTCAAAATTCCCTAACCCGACGTTAGTCAAGCAATTTTCAAATCTCAGGAGGTTAGTCAAGCAATTTTCAAATCTCAGGGTTAATCACATATTTCATTCCTAAGTTCCAAGTCAGAATCAAATCTCCTCAATTCGGTTATATAATCATAGCAATTCCAATTCAAGACATCATATATTATAGCAATTGGTCAACATAAGAATCGTATCACACATTCATAATCAGGTCGTACTCATGTCACAGACAGTCGCATACCATAACATATCTAGCATCGTATCGTTCATAGTAGGATTTATCATATCATCTCACAGACGTTACACCCCATATCAATCAGATAAGCACGTCATATCAATCAAATAAGCACATCATATCAATTAGATAAGCACATCATACTCATGCTACTGCCAAGTGTCATCGCAATAAAGACCAACAAGTACTTCCATACATTAGCATTCCATCGAGTTTATGAGATAACTATGTTAGTACTAACAGTTCACTATTGTCAACGGTCATACATCATACAATCAACATTGTCTATAGCATAGAATGCGCACCACATTCGGCCCCAAGTAAAGCATACGCTAGATCACAACCTCAAGAGAACCTGCCTATAACTATCAATCATGACAAGACACGACCACTACCCATCAACTCTTGCATTAAGATCAAATTCACCAAGGTCTACCAACTCAATCCACTACTAGTTCTAGTCACCATTGCATCCCGCTCACATACAACCTTTCTAGCCTCATAACTACCCGCAATTAAGGTCAATTACCCCAACCAACTACTAGGTATTCTAACTCCTATGCCAACAAGCCATCTAAGGGTCAATCCACTTCGACATCCCGATCTCAAGTCCTACCTTCCATTCGACCATTTAAAACTATCGCTCAGAGTTCTAAAAGCACAACATTCCCTCATTCCGACATGCTGAACAACTCGATCTACTACTAAGACTCCATACAGAATATGTTTTTGCCCTAGGGGTCCTCTACGAGTCCCATCCTTACCCTTTAAGAGAATTATGAGTCCTCAAGTGAACCACTCTGACGATTGATCTAGACACTTCTTAACAATCTCACTTACTCTTTCTATGCTCTCAAGACTCCGCCGGAACATAATCCCCTAAAGAGACATCTCGAATCACCTTGCTAATCTAATCATACTCACCGCACCACTGACCACTCTCACTAACCATCCACCTCTATGAACCCAACTCATACTGATCATCTCACATCTGTCACTCTCGACCAACTTTTACGCAGAAATCCATCTCATGCTACTCCCAACCACGAATTACCAAAACCCTCATCACCGGTGCCTATCCTCAAAGACCAACAACCGATTTTAATTACCTACTCATCCCATTCCAGAACTCACGAAACCTGAACCACTCATTACTCCTCAAGTTGACCTACGTTAGATCCTCTTCCGAGCATTTTCCGAATTTACCTCAAGTACCACTCCTTAACCACGACTATTCTTCCCAAGGAAACCTTATGTTACCCTAGCTCGAATTACTCACAACATCTCATCTTGACCAATTCCCCCACGATTTTCCAACCGATAGAATTCCCACCGAACTCTTATGACTTCCTCATCCGAATCTCCTAATTGTCGTAACTTCGCCAAGCTTCCAAAACCTTCTTCCTCTAGCCTTCTCAATGCCTTCTGCCTTGCATAGCTCCCAATCCATACTTAGAATCCCCCTATCTCAATCTCAACGACATCCTTGCCTAGCTACCCGTCTTTCCTCGAAGATTCATCTTACACTTCAAATACCTCAATAGCCAAACTAATCTACCCACATAAATCTCGACTCCTTCCTAATACTAAATTTCCTCCAACATTGCATCTAGAAATCCTTTCCTCATGAATTCTCCAAGCATTACCAGTCCTACCTAGACAACCCCAATACTCATCATATGTACAACCCGATATGAACAACTTATCATCCAAGACCAATGATTTCCCAAGCAATCTTATACTACTATTCCTTAGTACTTTCTCAACCTCATTCTTTACCAAAACCCGCTACCAATCACCGCACATAGAAACTAGTCCCCAATTCCACGGTTCCTTAGACATTCCTCAACCGATCATTCTCAATGCCGCCCTCGATTCGCTCCTAAACTATCTAGACCCTCTCCCTTGGGCATACTAACCCGCCTCACAACACTTCCTCTCAAGAATCCTCCTGATCTACTCCTAGCTCTCTCATCCACCTCTAGAACTACGCCAACTGCATATACTCACACAACCAAAGAGCCAATCCGAAGACCTCAATCCACGTGCCACTTTCCGACCCGTCTCACCGAAGAATCCCACGACTCAAACTCAAGAAGAAAGCGCTACAACATATATAACCCATAATCTATTTACCAGGAAATCAGTACACCAAGCATCGAGGCACACCATCATAGAAACAAGTTAGTTAGACAATCACTTGCCACCAGTTTAGCATATCAGTCATCGCACGCCCATTTATGTCAACTCCAGGCCTATGGCACTATGCCAATTCCAATTGATATAGAGAATTCACGATTTGAATGAAGAACGCCCTTCCTTGAGTCATCTAAGAGAATCACGTCTGCGACTACCATCTTCGAGATGTGTCCGTCCTTTGTATACTTTTGGCGATGTCTGTCTTGTGATCTATGGGTCATGGACCCGTCACGTTTCCATTGCGCCGCTTCGGTGTCACTTGGTCGTCGGTCCCTTCTTGCATGTCGGCACTCATCGAAGGATCGCAAGGGTTAGAAGTTGCGGAGATAAGGGAGAGACAAGGGCAGACAACACAACTTCCTTGAGGGTTCAGACTTGGACCAAGACTAGGGACGACGAGACCAAGGATAAGATCCCAACCCGAGAGTTACAACGATACCCTTATAATTATGGCATGCAAACACATAAAAATCAAGAGCTATCATCACATTATTTTACACTAGTATGCACCTATCTCAAAGAATATCGATTTATGCATTGATAACATGTTCGTATAATCATCTTTATATGTGCGTAGAATAAGCTAGAAACCTATCATTTCATTCACCAATCATGCTTGACAGACTAAGAACATGTATGCACAGACTGACATGGGACATATATGGCATAAGTTATACAAGACCTATCAACCATCACAGGATATCATATGCATGACTTATCACTCAATTTAGATACACACATAAGCAAGTCATAATATTGCGGGATTGAGGCAATCATGCTAAGATGTACCCTAAAAATCGTGTTAAGGGTATGGTCAGTTTATGCAAGGTTGGTATAGAAACTATCTCATCACATACATCCATATTTGCATAGTAAGACTATGACGTCACATAATCATATGAGGGCCTATAATTGGGAGGTATATGTCTTTCATGATACTAGCAATACTCATTAAACATGTACACAATCAATGAGGTCCAATTAGGTTAATATGGCATGCTAAGTCATCTGACTCACGTGTTAAACATGCAACGAGAGTTGGCCACACTATCATGGACCTAGTTCATAGGGAGACAGTAATCATGGGAATTCAATACATACGGCACATACATACACTCATAAGTGCAACCATGCAAGGTATCAGGCAAGTCATACTGAATTATACCAATATAGCGTGTCATGAAATCACAAGGAGGCTATCATTATAACTTGACAGAATTCTCTAAGGACAATCACCGACTCACCACCCCGTTTCCCCGTGGGACGCTAGTATGACTCCCTGGACACAAGGACATTTACGCCGTTTCGGAGAGGTGAGGGTAGAACTCGTGTTTAGACTCTTGTGGCAAGAAGACGTGGTTGGTCATTACGTGGATCGAAAGGGCTGACTCCATAAGACAACTCACTTCTATCTCGAAGCGATTTAAATTCTCACCCCCACTAACATGGTCAGGTAACCCTCACATCCGACACGATTTCCGACGGTATTTAGTTGACCGACCCAAATTTCTCGTGAAAGACCCCAACCACATGTACGAGACTTGATAGAAACATCGATGGTGGGATACGAAACAAGACTCGAAACAGGGAGAGTGGAAGCAATCAACAAGATTAATATGATATTTTAAATACCATTTTCCTTTAGCATTTTCATAAAATATCTCTAAATCCTTTAAAACCCCAACCATTTACATTTTATAAAAACCCACCACTTATTCAAATTACCAAAATCGCCTTTATTTTCTAATCTCTAAAAATCATCCTTTTGTTAAAACAGGCCCAATCCTCCATTTGTTATAAAAAAAAAAGATCAGGCCCAAATAAGAAAATAGGCCCACTACTCCTTAAAAATATGATTTGCTTTAATGAACCAAACCGAACCACCATTTTATTTTAAAACACCCGAACCGATTTTAACAAAATAAAACAGAAAATCAACCCAACTCCGTAATGTTCATTCATCTTCCCCAAACTCTCTGTGGAATCGAAGGAGAAAAGGAGGGGGGAGTCGAGAACCCGCCGACCACTCACAACTCACTCCCTTCTAAACCCATTCCCAAACCCAGAACCAAAGGAAGGTCGAAGCCGAAGGGAACAAAAAAGAGAGAGGCTCACCGTGGGGGCTTCAAGATTTCGCCGGGATGACCATCGAAGGAACGATTCGGCCTCGTCAAGGTCTTCACGCTTCATCGGCGACAATGGGACTCATCAGAGTTCGATTTCGGAGCGAGCTTGTCCTATGAAGGAGAAAAGTGAGTGAAACTGGAATTTTTGTTTCGATTGGAAGTGAAAGGAAGACGAACGAGGGAGAATAAAAGCTTTTATCGAACTCGATTCGCGAAATAGAGGTTGAAGGAAGATGAGGTGTTGCTCGAAGGACGGAGATAGGCGTCGCCTCGAGTGTGCTCGGCTGCGTCTCCCATGCTCTTCGGCGTCGAGAGAGTTGGGCGATGTTGCGCTGCTTCTGGCTACGAGACTCAGAGGAGCAAGGATGATACGTTTGGAATCCCCGATCCTTCGCCTGTGGGCTCTAGATCAAGAACTCCAAACTGTTGATGGCCCGATCTTGCAATTATCCTTGCTAATATCGATGTTTACAATCAATTACAATAAAGACTTTGAATTTATCACGGCGGAAGCAAGTAAGAAAAACAAAACAAAAGACAAAGGTAAACACAGCAGTAGCAGCGACGGAAATAGTAGCTTGCGCCAGCGACTGGCGCGAGCGAACAGGGACGAAACCTCCCTCTCTGCGACGGTTCTGGGTTACTGAATTGCGACGGTTTCTGCAGCCTTGGTTGTTTGGTGTTTTGACGTGTTTTTGATGAATGGGTTTAGATCTTGGTTTGGTATCGGATGAACAAGAACATAAATTGATTGCGAAGGCTTTTGGATTGGAGGATTGAAGAACCTTTTTAATCCTAAAAAGGGTTCCTCAATATATTTTCCAATCCAATTTTTATTAAATGTAGAAAAGTGTTTAAATAACAAAGAATGTCAATTCTATCTTTGCAAAAAATAGAGTTTTGGCTTAGATAAATAAATATTAAATACTAATAATACTAATAAATACATCATAGATAAATATTCCTACTTAGTGGATAAGGAAAATATCTAGAAGAGATAAACTTTCATTTTCCCTTTTATTCACCTAACTAAGTATTACTAAAATTAAGACATTCCATAAATAGCTCCAACTAACATAGGAGTTACTAAATATGGAAAGAATATAAAAACTAATAATAATAATAATAATTAAATAAATAAAATATTTTTTCTTCAATCCATGGTGGCACCTTCTTCTTTCTCTCGAGGATGACACTCTTTGCTATCAATGACCCTCGAATCGGTCTTGAGAGCTCGCCTGGATCAAGATCATTGTTTGACCCACAAAAGGCCATCTTGATCCGCATCAAAGGAGGAGTGGTGTTGAGCTTTTTAGAATGATTTGATATAATTTGGACATAATTAAATGTACGCCCAAAAGATAAAAGCCTAATTTAGGTAAGTAATTCTTATTCGTTAAGAATTAGCTAATATTATGATAAATAATATATATTCGTTATATATTAATTTATCTAATAAATAAAAGAGATAAATAGGAGAGACTCCTCTCCCATAATCTCTAACCCTAAGGAGTCTGTTCGTCAGACGTTTCTCTCAGGGAAAGAAAACCCAAATAGAACTCTCCTTCGTGAGGAGAGTCTCCTTCCTCTCCAATTCTCTCCCTTGGTGTGTGTAGGCTGTGAATCGCAGGTTCTCCACTGCTCCTGAATCTCTAACGAGATTTAGTGCTATGGAGATCTACCCGGTGATCAAATTCGAAGGCAAGACGATCTTGATTCCGCTTCCGCTACTCGAGGTAATCCGTATACCTCTCAAATTCTATCATTGATATCAGAGCTTCAGGCTCAAATTGCCATTGAATTTGTTAAATCGGATTTAATACCAGCGTGAATTAGGTTCTTAGAACTAGATTCAATTAGAACGTCCGTATTTTGTTTTTTGCCGTGTTCATGAATGAATAGGCTCTTGTATGTTTTTATGGAAATTATATGCTTCTTGCTTTTTTGTTTTTGTGTGGAGCCGACACCCTGTTTGCCCTCCTTCAACTTCCCCTATTTTCTTCTCCATGCTCCTTGGTTAGTTTCTCTGATTGCATATGTTTTGAAGGGATTCGATTTCATTTCGATATCCTTGTGCGTGTGCTTGCTAGATCGAATCTGTTTGTCGAAAATTGGGGATCTCAACCTCTTTGTTTTCGCAATTGGGTTTGACGGTTTTTGAGAAATTGGTGGTATAATTTGAACATGTTGAGGCTTGATCTTGCTTGTTTTGTTGTGAGTGTGATCTATGAGGCTTCAATGATTGATTTCATGGTCGATTTCATCGGAGAAGGCCGGATTTTCATATCTAATTTTGGGCGTTTTGTTCTTCGTGAATAGCGAACCTAGATCTGAAATTCGAAGGCTTAGTTGTTTGAATTGGTTGAGGGCGATTATGGATTTGAGATCCCCGACCTTGAATCCCCAAAAGCCCCAAGAAATCTGAGCTTTTTTTTTTCGGTTTTTCAAGGTTGCGATGGAAAGGGGCTTCGTGCTCCTCGATGGTAGTCGACTCGCTGGCGATCTAAGGCTTGGCGGCGCTTGCTTGTCACCGTGCTCTTCATCGGAGCACCTGGAGACGGCGGTACAACCGCCTAGGGTCATCAACGGTGAGGCGATGGAGAAGAAAGTTGAAAATGGAAGCTTGAACTCACTGTCATGGCGAAGAGAACGGTTGGGTGTCAACACCACCTTTGCTTGCCATTGTTCTCCTCGCCGAAAATCAATGCCTAGTGGCACTTACTCGCCACCGTGTTCCTCTATCGGAGCACCTCGAGGCGCCGGTGCCGCACCCTGTGTCATCGACGGCGGGGAGGCAGTGGGATTCGGATGGAGCTCCAAACTATTGTCATGGTGGCGGCAAGTGTTCTCTCGGGTCACCACAGGTTGTCTTCGGGCCGAGACGGGTGCAGGTGACCTAGAGACTCGGGCTTGGTCGGGCCGTTGGGTCGCTTCTGGGCCTCAACCAAGGTTTTGGTCAAGGTGTTAACTTAGATGGGCTTATTTAAACATTTGGGCCTAATTCGTTTGGGCCTAATTTGTTTTTTGGTAAAAATGGTTGAGCATATTTTAATGGACTTTGCTGTTATGTGTGAACTTGACTAGTTTGTCCAGATTCGTTTTGGACGGAGACTATCATGTTTACCGAGCATTGGAGTTGTCTTGGTTGGGTTCGGACCCGGACTGAGACTTGATGGGTTTCTTTTGATGAGTTGGGCTTAGCCCGATTCGGTTCGAACGCGAATCATCACTTTTATATGACCAAGATGTGACTAAGTTATGTGAACTAGGTCTGTTGAAACAGCTTTCCTGGTTATGTTTGCTCTCAAAATTTTGATCGGACTATGTTTCTAATTGAATTTTTTATTGAAGCGAACGAATTTGAAAGTTATATGATATATCGACCTACGTGGCCCTTTATCTAATAACGAGTGATGATGAGTCCTAAGTTATGTTGATTCGTTCACATACGAAATGAGCTCTCTAAAATTCTTTTTCTAAGAATTTTTTTTTCAATGATGTTTAACCTTGGTTGAATATCATTTTACTTGACAATTGAGCAAATTTAAATAATTCAATCGTGAATTGTTTAACATTATTTTGAGTTAAAGGATAGTTATTGCGTATAACTTATTAACTTAAAATGGAAAATTGACTTTATGTAAGTTAATTAAAATCTGAGAAATAAATCTTTTATGTAAAGATTGTAAGAGATAGGCATTTGGGATGCATCTTTGAACCTTGCGAATAATTTCTTGTTTTTACTACTAACGTTGTGATGTACTTGAAATTATGAAAAAAACACTTAATTTGTTTGAGTGTGATTGCAAGGTAATTGAGCAAGTAATTCATTTGTTAAATGGATGAAAAGTATTCAGTAATTGTGAATAGCGTTTTTTAAATGTAGTTATAAAAATATGAATAAACCCTTAAGGGGTAAGAACCTATATGTCTAGGATCCTGAAAGTCGATAGTCCTAATGAAGACCTGTTATCAGACTTTGCTCGATTATACTAGATTTGTGCTAGTGTATATCCATACGTTGGACATACAAATAAAGTGAGCTGAGGTTGAGTACTTTTGGTACGTCAACAGTAAGGCAGTTCCCTTGAGAATTAGAAAATGAGCAGATGGACTTGATGAGAGTTCGACTCTTAAGTCCTAGGCTTTAAAAAATATTTTCTATTTTATAAAGCTCACTTTGGATTTTCTCATATCAATAGAGTTGTAAAACTGAATTTCATGGTTCTAAGGCATTTTCATGCTAAGGAAGATTGTCCTTCAGTATACTCTGTTTCACTTAGGGACATGGTCCTAGTGGGAGCAAATCTTTAGACTGACTCGCACAGTTCAAAAGATAACCTTAAACATACGTTGTTTGAAAATCGTCAGACGGACGATTATGTCATTATGAATTTGTGTTCTAACGGAGATGATTGCATGCTACAAGTATGTTTTTGCTTCGAAGGTCATGGTAAATGATGATATGTGCTGGTTTGTGCTTCGTGCATAAACGGTAACATGTTTCTGGTCAATGGTGATAGACAGGCAATATACTCATTTCACTGATCTGAATCAGAAGTTAGCAGAACTGAGGTTACATCGATTTATATCGTAGTAATAAAAGTTTAGCTTTCCTGAAAATGTCAGGGGCTTCTGAAGTTTCCTTGCAAAGACCTGATGTCATGATGCTAGTAATGGAACATATCTTCAGATGTTATTGGATGTCGGTTCGAATGTTAAGATCATAAATTTGCTGATTTTTGCTTCAGTAACAAGAGGTTAAAATTTTCACTTTTGTGATAATGATGAAGTTGGGAGTAAGCAAGTCTTTGCTAGGTCCAAATGATGAAGTTGTGATCTACTTGGTTCAAGTTGATCACTAGGCAACTAGATCAGATGATATACCAAATGATTGGTGCTGAGTTTCGAAGTTTAGCTGAAGCCAATCGTATAAGATAATGTCAAGTTTAGATCTTGACATTTTCTAATCCTCACTGAATTGTTGTAATTCATGAGAAGTATCACTATGGAAGCATAGTGTAACCACTTTGCAAAACGATAAAGGGTAAATGAAATGCATACTCTAAAAAGGTATTCTACTAGCGAGTGGGAGAATATATAGGTTCAATGGAACCTGAGAAAAGACAGAGTTGTCAGAAGAGGATGTTTCCTTATCTGAAAAGGATGTGACACACCTTGGGGTATGTCTAGGATGATCATTCTGGGATTGTCCAAAGAGATTAGATGCTTATTGCGATAAGCACTTCTCTTGAGGCTTCGAGGGTAATCTGTTACTTGTAACAGATCACTGCATTTTTTTATAGATTGCGTTCTACAAAATTTAGAAGCTTAAAGCACAAATTCTATTGTGCTGTTTGAATTTCATGATCTCCTGGGATCAGTATGGATCTAATGGTGTATAAATGGATGTTGATATACAAGCTGAGCTTGTTGGTCAACATATATCCATGAATTCTCTCACATTGAGTGATTGAGAACTCAGATGAAATTCAATAGGTTTTCTGTCTTAAATTTTTCTGTTGACTGAAGTTGCACAAAATGGTCAAATCCGAGCACCAAGCATTGGTTTCTGCTAAGTGTGTATTGTGTTGATGTGTGGAGTAGTTCATTTGTTGGACAATCCTTAGTCAGTTACTTCCTGGAAATGGCACCTGTGTCATGTTAAAGGCTAAAGGCATAAGAGGATCTCTAGGAGATGTACTTATGATTAAGGGTCACTTGATGAACCTTAAGATATGGAATAAGGTTAAGAAGCTGGTTCTTATATATATTTTAGCCTTATCTATTTTGTTGCATCAAATCCATTTGGATAAATGGCATCAATAAGAATGTGTGTACTAGGCATGAGGCTAGGTACATGAACACATTCTTAAATCATCTTGGAAATGCGAATTTGTAAGATTGATGAGAGCAATCTGATAAGGAAAATGAGTTTTCGTAGCATAGGGATCCTTAATCATGATTGTGAGACAGTTATTAAGACAACTTAGGATACGTTTTGATTGATGAAACCACATCATAACCTCTAGTAGTTTAGTCATCACATCGTCTTATTATAGTTGTAATAAAAGTCTTGCCACATTAACATTTAGGATATTCTGGATCAATCGTGATCTAGTGTTATTAAGAATGTTCAGAGCTAAAGAAGTTTCGTTCTTGGCTCACAACTTGTTGAACACATGTGTTTCGAGTTCAGGATTTTCATCTAGAACGATTATGAGCATATTGAAACCACTTTAGAGTGGGAGTTGTTTTGAACACGAGGTATTTCAGAAACACATAAGATGTGCTTGCTCCAAAAGTATCCAAATGAGATAGCACTAATCACCACTTAGAGTCTATGATCTGTTGGTATATCTAAGACACAACGAGCGGATGGTGATGACATATAACGAGTCTATAGAAGAAGCCATGCTTTGAATGGGTTTTTATTTTGCCTAGACATAAAGCAATGAGATAATAGGGATCTTAAAGCTATATATGCGGAATGATCCATTGAGAGTTATACCCTAGATCAAGAGAGTTAGGTTGGAACCTTGTCTCTTCTTGGTTGGATTGTGTTCAATCAGACCGATATCGATGAATGACTACAAAAGCTTGTGTCTGTTTACAAGTTGACCTAGATAGCAAAGTCCTCCCACTGGGAAAAACATTAAACCACTTTAGAGTGGGAGTTGTTTTGAACACGAGGTATCTCATAAACAAATCAGATGTGCTTGCTCCAAAAGTATCCAAATGAGATAGCACTCATCACCACTTAGAGTTTGTGATCTGTTGGTAGATCTAAGACACAACGAGCGGATGGTGATGACAGATAACGAGTCTATAGAAGAAGCCATGTTTTAAATGGGTTTTTATTCTGCCAAGATGATGGACGATTTTTAGTCGCGTAAACCGTATCAAAATAAAACTCAAACCTACAAACTAGTATAGCAAGTAAGTAAGAGGTCGATCCCACAGAGAATCAAGTATTTCTCAGCAAAGTGTATTAACCAATTAGTAGAAAGAGGGTTTTGGTTGATTGAAATAAGAAGAAAACAAAATAAAATATAAACAGATTGATGCAAAACAATTTAGAGAAGACCGCTCTACCTACAACTATCCACTTTTTTTGGTTGAATTGATATTGTAACTTTCTCTTCATCTTTTAGTCTTCCTATGAATGACCTTGTCCCAACCTAACATAGTTACTAGTCCAACCAGTCCTAGAAACCCTTATCAATCAAACAGTCTTTAAAGACGGATTTAACTCAATTGACAGCTTTAAGTTCAGAGATTAACCAAGGTATTTGCAGTCCCTAAAGGGGGATTTAACAACACATCCAACTTCCTACTCATTCAATTAGTTCAACCAACCCTAAAGGAACAAGTTTGCTACTTAGGTTAAGGTTTACAACCAGGAATCTACAAAACCTTAGCAATTGAATTAATTCTAACTAGTTGCGCGGGCTAGATAGAATAAAACAATCAAACGTGCAAGCACAAAGAAGTTGAAACATTCAATATTTGAAATAAGGAACAAGATTCATAAACTCACAATCAATCAAAATAAAGCTTCAAATTGCAAGTAGAACGAAGAGAGTTTAGCCGCCCATGGCGAACATCTCTCTCTCTCTCTCTCTCTCTCTCTCTCTCTCTCTCTCTCTCTCTCTCTCTCTCTCTCATTGTCTGATAGAATGTGGAATAGAATAGAAGTCGTCTTAAAATAACATAATTTCGGCCTTATAAAAGATCCAAGTCGGCCACAAAACACACAACATAAAAACTAGGCTTTTTAGACGAAACGACGTCATGCTGGCAACCCGTGCTGCGGCCGCGGCATATGATGTGGCCGCGGTATCTTCCAACCCGCGACATCCATACTGGCTGCGGCCGCGGCATATATGCTGCGGCCGGTGCATTGGTCTTTCATGGAAAATCAGTCTCGAATTTGCTCTTGTTGTCAACAGGAAAGTTGTATCTCTCTGAAGGAGCTTTCCAACGCATGGTCATAATAGTCAATCGGACAACCGAGGCCTCCCAAAAGCACAAAACAAGTTCAGCATGTCTGGCGTTGTTCTTCGTTTAGGCTCACTTCTTCTTCTCATGACTTCTTTAGATCTTCATTTAAGCTTCTTCGATCAACTAGACTTCCTCATCTTAATGCATCATCAACCCATTGAGAGTTATACCCTAGATCAAGAGAGTTAGGTTGGAACCTTGTATCTACTTGGTTAGATTGTGTTCAATCATACCGATATCGATGAATGGCTACAAAAGCTTGTATCTGTTTACAAGTTGACCTAGATAGCAAAGTCCTCCCACTGGGAAAAACTTTAAACCACTTTATAGTGGGAGTTGTTTGGAACACGAGGTATCTCAGAAACACATCACATGTGCTTGCTCCAAAAGTATCCAAATGAGATAGCACTAATCACCACTTAGAGTCTGTGATCTGTTGGTAGATTTAAGACACAACGAGCGGATGGTGATGACAGATAACGAGTCTATAGAAGAAGCCATGTTTTGAATGGGTTTTTATTCTACCTAGACATAAATCAATGAGATAATAGGGTTCTTAAAGCTTTATAGGCAGAATGATCCATTGAGAGTTATACCCTAGATCAAGAGAGTTAGGTTGGAACCTTCTCTCTACTTGGTTAGATTGTGTTCAATCATACCGATATCGATGAATGGCTACAAAAGCTTTTATCTGTTTACAAGTTGACCGAGATAGCAAAGTCCTCCCACTGGGAAAAACTTTAAACCACTTTAGAGTGGGAGTTTTTTTAACACGAGGTATCTCCAAAACACATCAGATGTGCTTGCTCCAAAAGTATCCAAATGAGATAGCACTAATCACTACTTATAGTCTGTGATCTGTTGATAGATCTAAGGCACAACGAGTGGATGGTTATGACAGATAACGAGTCTATAGAAGAACCCATGTTTTGAATGGGTTTTTATTCTGCCTAGACATAAAGCAATGAGATAATAGGGTTCTTAAAGCTTTATAGGCGGAATGATCCACTGAGAGTTATACCCTAGATCAAGAGATTTAGGTTGGAACCTTGTCTCTACTTGGTTAGATTGTGTTCAATCAGACCGATATCGATGAATGGCTACAAAAGCTTGTATCTGTTTACAAGTTGACTTAGATAACAAAGTCATTAAACCACTTTAGAGTGGGAGTTGTTTTGAAAACGAGGTATCTCAGAAACACATCAGATGTGCTTGCTCCAAAAGTATCCAAATGAGATAGCACTAATCACCACTTAGATTATGTGATATGTTGGTAGATCTAAGACACAACGAGCGGATGGTGATGACAGATAACAAGTCTATAGAAGAAGCCATGTTTTGAACTGGTTTTTATTCTGCCTGGACATAAAGCAATGAGATAATAGGGTTCTTAAAGCATTATAGGCGGAATGATCCATTGAGAGTTATACCCTAGATCAAGAGAGTTAGGTTGGAACCTTCTCTCTACTTGGTTAGATTGTGTTCAATCAGACCGATATCGATGAATGGCTACAAAAGCTTGTATCTGTTTACAAGTTGACCTAGATAGAAAAGTTTTTCCCAGTGAGAGGACTTATGGAAATTCGTTTTCTGGAAAAGTTTTTGCTAAGGTTTTGAGAAAGACACTGGTCTTGTACTCACACCTATGTAAGCATTGAAACATGCATCTAGATGACAATGATAAGATGTTTTGTACATTGTGTTCAAAATATGAATCATTGTATGTATGTCATATTGGAAAGTTTAACTTTTTGATGTTGCAATTGACACACTGATAGGCAACTATGTTGTGATTCTAGCATGACAACTTTGATACAATTGTCAGATGAATCTGTTACATAGAAATTGGGTGGTTGTCTATGAGGTTATTTCGTATAATCTCAAGCATGTCATTCTCATATTTGGAAATGTATAAATGGACTTATATAGAAAGTGGATTAAGTGAGGAACACTTGAGAAACTGAGTGCAATCTCGCATTCTGTTTTATGCTGAGATGAGACAAGCGAACATGTGTTTGTTTACATATTGGAAAGTTTAACTTTTTGATGTTGCAAATATTGGAAAGTTTAACTTTTTGATGTTGCAGATGACACACTGATAGCCAACTATGTTGAGATTCTAGCATGACAACTTTGATACAATTGTCAGATGAATCTGTTACATAGAAATTGGGTGGTTTTCTATGAGGTTATTTCGTATAATCTCAAGCATGTGATTCTCATATATGGAAATGTATAAATGGACTTATATAGAAAGTGGATTAAATGAGGAACACTTGAGAAACTGAGTGCAATCTCGCATTCTGTTTTATGCTGAGATGAAACAAGCGAACATGTGTTTGTTTACAAATTGATTCGAGTCTTATGCACTGAACATAGTAAATGATTGCAAAAGCACTACTGTAAGCTATGTATTGTGTTATGGTGGATGATATTTGTGTCCATGTTGGAACGTAGATGTGGATCTTAGTGATCTAAGGGAGGAGACACTGATATATGTATCAACATCAGTCTATAGGTCTTATCTCTGAGGAGAAGAGACGTTGATGTCTAGCAAGAAACTGTCTTGCTTGTCCTTCCACCACGGAAGCTGAGGTTCTTACACCATCAGTAGCTTCCGAGGAGATTATGAAAAAGGATTCTCTTGAAAACATAAAATTTGGTTATGGCAAAATATGACGAGCAGATGTCATGACTATAGGTTATGTTTGTCCATTTTTGTCAATACCAGGATTTCCAAAGGATTTTGGAGATCAAATGATATTCAGATCAAACTATGTCTAGTCAGGGAGACGTTGTTCAAGAACAACGTTGTCATAATATGTTTGACTCCTGATGGTTATGCGAGCCACCTCTCTGATTTGAGTTTTTAGCAAGTGGGAGACTTTTGTCTTAACTCGTATATTGTGCCATTGATGTGGTGAAAAATGGTGATTTAAACGTGAAATATGTTACATGTCACTAAACCATAGTTTGTTCTCTCACACAAACAAACGTTCCTGTACGTGTTCGTCACTGTAGGTGTAAGGTATCTCAATTCGTATGGGAACGGAATGAGATGATAACCGCCTTAACTGTATTTGAATGTCAAGATGAAGTCTCTTTGGTTGGGAAAGACTGAATTGGTAATTTACAATAAGTCATTCATATGACTTGTAACTATGCTCCTATGCCCATTGGTTCAGAAAAGCAAGGTGTTGTAGGGTAAAATGGTTGTCAAGTCCACGTGACTATGAGATGAACGCCTTTACAGGTTGAGTGGACAACGCTTTAGATTGATCCCATCTTTATCACTGTGATGCGCACCCGGCCGCCTGTTGCCAATCAGAATCGAGAGTCAACCGGGTGCGTGTGACTCCGAGGTGATACTAGTGTGTGTTAGTCGACCCTATGAGGTGATAGATTGATCCCATCTCTATCACTATGATGCGCTACTTTGGGTAAAATGAGTGATGCGGTCTAAGTGGGACATTTCTGGGAAAGGGTTCATCATTTACATGAAAGTAATGCCAATGCGAAAGGAAGGTATTATGAGTAATCGTTGACGAAAATGGGATTTGCTGGATCTGACAGTTATGTACTGTTGTGAATCGCCATTATAGTTGAACCAAACTGAGAGGGATCCAGTTTTGTGGGTCAACTAGTCCGATGAAAGGTAATCCTAGGGATGCAGCAATACTTTTCAACTAACGTTGTGACCTAGTCCCTAACGGCATTTTTATGCAGGCGGTATTGCCGGGTTGCACGACCTATACACGACAAGTATGAGATTGAGTTTTGGAGGAACATGATCTTTTGTGCGAGTGGGAGATGTTAGAATTATTTGATATAATTTGGACATAATTAAATGTACGCCGAAAAGATAAAAGCCTAATTTACGTAATTAGGTAAGTAATTCTTATTCGTTAAGAATTAGCTAATATTATGGTAAATAATATATATTCGTTATATATTAATTTATCTAATAAATAAAAGAGATAAATAGGAGAGACTCCTCTCCCCTAATCTCTAACCCTAAGGAGTCTGTTCGTCAGACGTTCCTCTCAGGGAAAGAAAACACACAGAGAACTCTCCTTCGTGGGGAGAGTCTCATTCCTCTCCAATTCTCTCCCATGGTGTGTGTAGGTTGTGAATCGTAGGTTCTCCACTGCTCTTGAATCTCTAACAAAATTTAGTGCTACGGAAATCTACCCGGTGATCAAATTCGAAGGCAAGATGATCTTGATTCTGCTTTCGCTACTCGAGGTAATCTGTATATCTCTGAAATTCTATCAGAGCTGGTGGTGACGACGGTGGTGGAGGGTGACGCCAGGGAAGACTGGTGGGGAGACGGTGGTGCAGGAAACGGAGATGTGGTGATGGAGATGGTGAGGTGGTGGAATGGACCTCGGTGATGGTCGTGACGGGGAGTGTGAAGGTGAGCAGTGTGGGGATGTGAATGATCAGGAATGGGGATGAATTTGATAGAGTATGGTGAGGGGAGGGAGTGGGTAAGGTAAGGGAGGAGTGTGAAATTGGTTAAACTAATACCCGGTAATAAATCCCGGAGAAAATTGTAGCCAATATACCACTTTATTCTTCCCTTTGCAAAAATGTCTCTCCCCCATAAAAAATTAGTTAAATGTCAAAAAGTAACTTTTATTTGCAAAAATAACAAGTCATCCTTACCCATTATAGTGGGTTAAAATTTTTGGAGGGAGTTTGAAATTTTGGAGGTGGTTTGGGCGGGATTTATGACAAAGCAAATGAGGGAGAGGGAGGGAGAGAGAGAGAGGTCACAACAGCTAAACAGGAGAAGGAAGAAGGGGAAGTAGAGGCCTGAGGCCGACGGTGGCGGGGTGGAGGGCGACGGTCGTGGAGAGTCTTCCTCTTCTCTATCTCTTTTTTTTTTTTTGGATTTTGTGAAAGGGGAAATGGAAATGTGTGGAAGTCGGTCAGATTAGTGGAGATTGAGGGAGATTTGTGGAGGAAGGGTGGTAGAGATGGATGGATGGGGTTCACTCCGGCCACGACGACTCTTTGCCTCGCCGGACACCAAGGTGAAGTAGATGGTTGAACAGTGGAAGGTTGCACAGGGGTTAGTCTTATATTGGCTAAGAGATCGTAGTTAGTGGCTAGGGAAAAGTAGTTACTGGCTAGTAAGCGTAAATCGTAACTTTTTCTCTTTTTTTTTTGCGGGAGTTTGAAATTTTAGAGGTGTGTTTGGGCGGGATTTAAGACAAACCAAACGAGGGAGAGAAAGAGGGTTCACAACAGCCGAACAGGAGAAGGAAGAAGGGGAAGTGGAGGCCTGTGGTTGACGACGGTGGGGTGGAGGGCGGCGGTCGTGGTGGCTCTTCCTCTTCTCTTTTTTTTTTGGATTTTGTGAAAGGGAAAATGGAAATGTGTGGAGGTTGGTCGGATTTGTGGAGATGGAAGGAGATTTGTGGAGGAAGGGTGGTGGAGATAGAAGGAGGGGGTTTACTCTGGTCACGACAGCTCTTTCCCTCGTCGGACACCAAGGTGAAGCGGAGGGTTGAACAGGGGTTAGTCTTATATTGGCTTAGAGATCGTAGTCAGTTGCTAGGCAAGAGTAATTACTGGCTAGGCAACAGTAGTTATTGGCTAGTAAGCGTAAATCGTAAATTGAGATCAAGATACGATGTAGACCCAACTTTACTTCGAATTTTTTTTTCTCGTAAACATGTATAAAGTGGGTGTCTATAGATAGATAAAATTAAATTAAGTTCAAAAATAAGTTTATTTTTTAATTTTAACAAATAAAAATGGTCAAAAATTAGTTTAAAACAATTAAAGTGGGTCTCCCTCTCTCCTCATCCCTCTCCCCCTTGGTTACCTTCAATCTGTTGGGAATGTGCCCAAAATTTTTGCAAAAATGATATTTTGTTATTCCCATGCAAATAATCCACCCCATGGTTATTTTTGCAAAGTTGGGTGTGAATTGTTATATTGGTGCAAATCATCCTAAATCCCGAATACGCGAATCTCAAACCTCGAATTAGTTCTCGAATGTTAGTTTTCTCGAATCCCGCTTTCTCGATCAGTTATATTTTTTTTAAAACCGAAAGCATATCGCCATCCGATAATTATTTTGAATTTTCGAGGTAAAATAATGGAAATTATTCGTCAAATTTTATATTCCATTCAGAATCCACTAAACGAGTTTTGAAACCGATTTAATTTCATTATTAATTCTCTTTTTCCTAAAAATTAAGAACCCCCTCTCTCTCTGTGAAGCTCATTCATGAATCATGGCTTCCACTGCTCCTTCATGATCTCACAGTAAGTCAGCAATTAATACTCCCGAACCACCACCATGGCGGTTTCTGCAATCTGATTCCCCAATCAATCTCTCATCCTTATCGCCGAAAATTTTCAAAGATGAACCCTCTTCGTCAGCTCCTCCTTCTTCCTCCTACCCCTTCCTCCCCCGCCTTTTCTCCGACATTGTCCGTGGCTGTTCCAGCAAGTCTATTGACGCCAAGGCTGCCGCCTCTTCCGTCTCTTTCTCCTGTAACGCCGGCCCCATGAATTCGTTATAGATGTTAATTCCGTGAATTCGACTCCTTGAATTAAGAAGGGTTTTCTTTTGATTTGTGCGTTTGTTGTGGATGCCATGTCTGTCATGTGTTTGATTAAATGCCCCAATTAAATGTTTTAGGAATCTGATATAATTTGTTTTTGCAGAATCTATCGAGATACTCGTCCTTGCCTGTGTTTGATAAGCATGTATATGATGATGATGCGTCCGATGATCTTGCAGAATCTATCAAGTGTACTTTCTTTATGGCCTTAGTATTTACACATTCGTTATTTAGTTCAATCTTTCTGAAGCTTCAATTTTGCTTTAAGAGTGTTATGTCAGGCTGTAATTTGTCAGTACTTGCACAAACTTATGCTTAAGCTTCATGTATTTATATTATTTTCTCTTCTTGCCTTCTACTCATTTTGAGTTTGTGCTGACCCTTGTAAATTTCACCTAAACGTGTTATAGGAGGGCTGAACATCGAAGGAGAAGCTGACAGTTGGGACTTTGGTGTAGGTAAGTAGTTTTGTTATTTGACCTAGTGTTGTGTTCTCCAATAGTATCATCTTCCATGTTTCTTTGGAGATTCTACTGCACATAAAATTATCCACATGGCCACACCACATGCTTGCCCTTAAATTGCTTTGCATCTGAAAATAACTGCCCAAATAGACTTTTACCTCTTAAACTTGGCCATTTTGACTATTGTTTCTGGATTTCATCTTGACTTATAAATCTTGCAAACTTATATTTAGGTTTTGGAATTTTCAGAAAGTAACCCTTTCTCTCAAAAGATGAAACAAAAAGAATATAAACCATAAAAACCTCAACTATGAATCTGTTGTTTCTTTAGAAGAAAGGGTTTCTTCCTAAACCTTCAAAAAACTGAAGTCGCATTTTTATTGTTCTTTGGATCACTCTTTTTTTGTCATCTAATGCATGTAGGAGCTGGAGTTTATCTGAATGCTACACAAGAGAAGTGGAAGAGCTGGTGCATGTATGACTATGTGGTCAAGGAATTGCCAGCCGTGTTGAGTGAGAATTTTCCTCAACTTGGCACATCTCGTGCTTCAATATCTGGTCATTCCATGGGCGGTCATCGAGCACTTACAATATACCTGAAAAATCTTAGTAAATATAAGGTATGTATAATCTTTACTCTTACTTGATAGGGAAATTATGGTTCAAAGCATGACAGCCGGAGTGAAAAGCATACATCTCAATTCTCAACTTCCTTAAAAGGATAACGATGAAACAAAAAATATAAGCCATAGAAGAAAAGCTTGCAACTTGCAAAAAGGACTGTTGTTAATTAAGATGAGACACATGATACATAAAATGTAGTTAGTCTAGCAAGCTTAAAACCTTCTGCATAAATTATTTGTGTTTCATATTTAGGGAAAACAGAACTAGCAGATTGAAATAAGTCAATATTTGCCTTTGCTCCAATTGTAAATCTTATCAACTGTCCATGGAGCCAGAAGGCATTCACAAATTATCTTGGAGAAAACAAGGCTGATTGGGAGGTAAGACTAGCATACTTTTGGTGTTTGTCCATCTATTCATTTCTGAATGCCAATTGGACCCATAACACAAGATTGGCAAATTTGCAGGAGTATGATGCGACCTGTTTGATCTCAAAGTACAATAATCTTCCGGGCACAATCTTAATTGATGAGGTAAATGTTTACATACATCTTGAATGATTTCATCGTAGATTTAATTATTTGCCATGTTTTCCAACATACTGTTATAATGGTCATTAAGATGAACACTTAGGCTATAACACCCATTTATAATAGGGGGAGGGTGATAATTTTTCGCATAATCAACTGGTATCCCACAAGTTCGAGGAAGTGTGCAAGAAGACAGGTGTACCACTTTTGCTGCGATTGCAACCGGGTTACGACCACTCGTACTTCTTCATCTCTATTTTCATAGATGATCACATCCGTCGCCATGCTCAGGCTTTGAATCTGTGAAAACTTGGAGAATCTTTGTTGCACAGAAACTCTTCATTTATGTTATGAAAACATCAGTACGTCTTTTTCATTTGACATAAACATGCTCTGTTGCCTGTTTAACCAATCTATGCTGTCTGTTTTCCAGTGAGGATGAGAAGACTCTTCTCTTGAAACCAACCACAAATGTATGGAATGAATTTGTTTGTCAGCAATGATTCTTCTCAGCAAGTTATTCGGGATAATTTATCTAGATTGTCCAGTTTTTTCAAGCTTTTTTCCTTTTTTAGCAAGGACCTTGGTGGCGATGTGTTTAAAATCTACTGTGGCATCCAGGAAGCTACCTCTTTTCATTTTCAATGAATCACACTATAATTCTACACTGTTTTTCGGTAAAAAACACTATAATTCTACACTTGCTACATGGTTAATTTATTGTTTTGTTTAGCTTTTATTATGTCAAATAATGTAATTCTTGAAATATTGCACGAGGAAAATGAGAAGCCGGAAGGGCAGTCGCATGATACGGCAGTAACGGTTGAATTATAGTGTGAAAAGAGGAGCTGGAGAAGCTACTTTTTTTTAAAATAACAAAATAAACATCTTTATTCCCCGTTGGCTACGACTTTTATGAGTTGTTTGACTTTTTCTTTCATCTATGTTAATTTGTGTTATTTATTTGTTGTATGTTCGACGGCTCACCGTCAACCGACTTGTCGACCACTTGAGATGTTAAGTCTGACCCTCGAATTCTTACCTTATATAAAAAAAACTCTTCCTTTTGTTTTTGTTATTTTTGTTGTAGAACTTTAACACACACTCTATGTTTAATTTATACATCATTTAAAATGTATTGATCAGAATGATTGCATCCGAAAAATAAGATGAGTTTAATTAGATTAATTTTAAAAATCTCGTGTGTAGCGCACGGGTTCTAGGCTAGTTTTTTTAATAATTTGATACTTATTAATAATAAGTATCAAATTATATAAAAAATTTAATTAAAATTTAATATTTTATAGAGTTTTTTGCTCATTAAAAAAACGTGCCAAAAAGGTAAAAGGACATGTATTGGGGAACAAAAGAATACCACTCTTTCAGAAATTCTACCTATTGACCCGCCTCCAACCGATAATGAGATGTTGGAGTAGTTCCCAAAGAGGACCCTTTAGGGGACATAAATAAATAAAAATTCAAGTTGAATATTACAGAGTACATACAGGTCAGGCCTAATAACAGGGGCAGGAAGTGCAACCGCCCAGGGCCCATGTTTTTAAAGGGCCCATAGTAATAATTTTAAGCCCATATAAACACTCCATCTTGGTTTGAATTTGACCGTGTTTGCAAAATTGTAAAAAAGGCCCATAAAATTTACTCCGTATTTCAGCCCACAACTCCACAAATTATAGCAGTTACGGAGTAATGAACTTCCGCCCACAAGTCCACAAATACTCCTTATTTCAAGTGTATGTAATAACGAGTTTTAAAAAAAAATGATAAGTAGTTTAATTTATTAGCCGTTCAATTTCAATTGAACTGGGAACGTCTTTACCGCTTTACGGATAATTAGAGGACTCCCTCTTAATAAAAATATGTCGTTTTCTATATATATATATATAGGGTGAGGTTAAAGTGAAAAGGGGACTTAAGATGAAAAATTTGGTTAAAGTGAAAATAAAGTAAACAACACGCGCGCGCCCCTGTTTAATCCCTCCCTCTTCATCCATCAACAAATTTACAGTCGGAAGAAATTGAAATCGTCGGAAAGGCTCCTCCTAAAAATTCGATGAACCGAAAGGCTTCCAGATCGCCGGGTTGGTGATTGCGTCACCGGAATCGTGAGAAGCAGCCTCGCCGAGATCCTCCCGCTTTCCGACACCCCGGCGGCCTGTTTGCGGTCTCAAGTGCAGTGATCTGTGCAACTGCCCGAGTCTCAGATCTGTTGAAATCGTCGGAAACGCTCTCAAGTCCATCGATCTGTGCAACTGTTGAGTCTCAGATCGCCGCCGCCCCCCAATTTGCCGCCGGGGAGACCAGGAGCACTTGTTCTTCCGGTGTTCGGCGGCGAGGGCAATGTGATACGACTTCTGGGGGACGCGGGCCGACGGGGAGGCGACGGTGGGCCGGACAACGTCGAATTAGATGGAGGCATCGCTGTTTCGAACCGATTCATGGCGTTAGATCTAGAGGAGCCATCGCCGATCTGTTTTGCTATAGTAGCAACACGGGAGGAGGAAGGAGATGCTGAAATTACAAAAAAAAATCCCCATACTTTCATTTCTATAATTCTTGCCCTATTTTAATTGTAAAAATTACAAATTTTACCCCCTAATTTTTATCGAGTTTAAATTCTGTAAGATGCATCTTCAATATTCTAAAGTGCATAAATAATAAATCAACTATTTAAATTGTTTGAATGATTTAGGTTGAGATTGAAAACCTAGGGTTTGATTTAGGAGCGAAATTTGGGGCTTTTTGCCAAAAGCCAAATTGATTGAAATTGATGATATGGTTGTGTTGTTGGGTTGATTTTGAGCTAATTTCATGTTCATATCATTGTCAAATTGTTTATGGATTATGAGGTAATTGAAATTTAGAATTTTATATTGCGATATGTTTTAGAATTTGGGGCTTTTTGCCAAAAGCAAAATTGACTTAAATTGATGATATGGTTGTGTTGTTGGGTTGATTTGGAGCTAATTTCATGTTCATAGCATTGTCAAATTGGTTGTGAATCATGAGCTAATTGGATTTTAGAATTTTGTTGCGATATACTTTAGGTCGATTAGGTTCTTCTATTTTAGCATGAAAATCATAATTTAGCCTATTAGCTCAATTGGTAGAGCAATGTGCGTTTGCACAAAGATGTGGGTTCAAATCCCACATAGGTTACATAATAGACAAGAGCGCAACAATCGCAAATTGTTAATCATGCACATTATAATCTTAGTTATGCACAATTGTATCCTACTTTTGCACAATCCTATCTTACTTTTGCACAATTGTATTATTAGATATGCACAACATAATGTTACATTTGCAAAACATAGTGTTATATTTGCACAACTTAAACATATATTTTGCACAATATAATGTTATATTCGCACAACATAATATTATATGTGCACAACGTAACATTATATTATTAGATATGCACAACATAATGTTACATTTGCAAAACATAGTGTTATATTTGCACACCTTAAAGTTATATTTGCACAATATAATGTTATATTCGCACAACATAATATTATATGTGCACAACGTAACATTATATTATTAGATATGCACAATATAATGTTACATTTGCAAAACATAGTGTTATATTTGCACAACTTAAAGTTGTGTTTGCACAATATAATGTTATATATGCATTATATAAACTTATTTGTGCACATTATCATTTTATTATTGCACTTTATAATCTTATTCATGAACAGGAACACAAAAAAAGCAACCATAAATAGCTTATGCGGGATTTTGAACTCGAACCTTTGTGCATGGGCACATCATGCACTATACTATTTTTTGACCTAATAGGCTTTTAATGGCACATGTTGTATTAAAGTACAAAACTGTCATAAAATAGCGGTCCATAAAGAAAAATTTTTGTATGAAACATTATGAAAATGCACATTTATTAATAATAACATTTATTGTATTATTTGTTCACTTTATATTTTGTAATCTCATCTTTTTCCCTTTTTAAAATAAAGACAAAAATTGTAATGTAACATTCTTGTTGTATTTTTTTAATATTATAGTTGCACCTAACAATATTATTTCAAATAAAAATTACGGGCTAAAATCTGTAATTTTCATAATTGAAATAAGGGCAATATTCGTATGAATGGAAAGTTTGGGGGGCGTGTGAAATTTACCCCATAATTAGGGTCATTTAACCATTTTCTCATTTACTCATAAAATTAGGCTCATTTACACCAAATTAGGCCCATTTATTCATTACTCATTTAATTAGGCCCATTTACCTTTAAATTAGGCCCATTTACATCGAAATTAGACTATTTTCACTGATGAAGTATTTGGTATTATATATACTACTTCTATTCCACAATACATGAACTTTTATTTTTGAGACGTTTTTTTAGGAGTTAAAAACTATATAAAATATCAAAATTTTTATTTTTTTACAAATTTTTGTTAATTTATATATTTTTTAGCTCCTAACAAATTGTGTCAAATGTCAACACCCATGTGTTTTCAAATTAATGGAGTGTAATATTAGGGCCCATAATTTTCTTCCGCCCCAGGTCTATAAAACTATAGGACCGGCGCTTAGTGCATACAAGTAGGCGTGGCCACGGGTCACGGGTCGACCCGTGACCCGCTGGGTCTTACGGGTCAGTAACCCGTCGGGTCAGTGACCCGACGGGTGCGGGTTCTCGGGTCAAAGGGTCAAGGCGGGTTGCGGGTTAGGGTTAGGGTCGGGGGTTTGAAAACCCGCTGACCCGGCAGGTCCGACCCGCCGGGCCAACCCGCCATTCCAGAATTTTTTTTGAAAAAAATATTTTTTTAAAGTTTATAAGTATTATTATGTATATTATTCTTAGAATAATCCATAATAAATCTATAAACTAACATGCAAAATGCAATGTGAGTTACAAGTCACCCCATCCTTCCCATTTTATAGCCTTGGAAGGGCACCTTCTATTCTCTCATTTCCAATGTGGGACAAGAGCACTCTCCCACATTGAAAATTGAGAGTTAAAATGAGAAGGGTTGGAGATATATATATGGGTACCCCATCTTCCCTTGACTCCCACTCCAATTTAAGCTTTATTTCCTATATTTCCTATATATTGAAATGAAGTAAAGTTGAAGAAGTCTTATATCCTACATTTATATTGTAATGGATGAAGGAAATTTTATAGAAATATAAAATTTCTAAATTTCTAATGTTTTTTGTTCAACTTCATATTGAAATGAAGTGGATATAAAAAATGATATGTAGAAAAAATATTTGCATATCATTTTTTTAATTTTTATTAGTAAAAAATGTTATTAAATTTTTTTTTTTTATTGTGGTAATCCGCCGGGTCAACGGGTCGAACCGAACCCGTCAACCCGTAAATTTCCGGGTTAGGGTTCGGGTCGACCTATCCTTACCCTTGACCCGCCGGGTCGAACCCGTGGCCACGCCTACATACAAGGCGTATTACTAAATTAAACAGTAATATTAAATTTAAAAGTTCATCACAATAATGCTACACAATATATATGAATAACTGATAAATACGTGTGAAAATTTAGAGTTTCATTTTAAAACTGTAATTTTAAAATTACACCACTAAAATCCATGTAAATAGACATATGTTAAAATCATCACATGTCAGTACCATTTCCTAATGAAATAATATTCACGAAAGAGTCGCGAATAACAAACCCAAACGAGAAGGACCTCAAACCAGCCTAGAAGCATCAAAATTGAGTTTACAGGACTAAGGTAGTGGTCTATCTCAATGATAGTGCTTGATACGCTATTTCTTGTGCACAACCAAAAGCCCAGAAGGAGTGTCAGAACATTGAACATCCTTACCAAAGGAGTCCGAAACCATATTAAATCAACAAGCCTCAATCCAAGACTGCTTAGTCATCAGTATAAAAATCTGTAAATTTTTAACCGTGATGTTCATCGTATAAGGCATTAATGATCTTTAACAAGTTTCTTATCTAATAATTTTTTTTTCCTAACACCATTAGTTTTACTTACAAAAATTTCCTTATCTTATTTGTTTGCTTCATTCTCTTTAAAGAAAAAAACTTAGCTGTGCCCCCAATGTAATTATAAATTAAAAGAGATTAGTTAATGCATATTTACCGATTTCTTTTATTGTTGCTTAATGCAGGTACTGAAGCAGCTCCAAGGAAGAAGGTTGCAGCTTCATCCTAAGCTTTAGATAGATCCACCATATTTGCACCCTTTTTAGCTTATTGTTTCAACTTCTTGAGTTGTATTTGAAGACATTTCTGGGGGAACGGTTTGCCCATTGCAAGATTTTGTTGACAACATACAATTAGGTTAAATTAATTGGGAACTTTTTTTACAAGCTGCCCTGTTACTGCTTAAAATGGCGTTTTACCTTAAATCATGGATGAATGATAATGACATTCTGAATGAGACTCATAACAGCTTATCCGATTTGTTTCTGAAAAAAATTGAAATATTTATAGAATGATATAATTGATGTAAAGTCCTCCTTGAGGGTTTCATTTATTAGACAAAGATATATATATATGTTACAAGGTATTGGGTCTTTGGGCCCACTATACAATATGAGACCTATGTGGAGGGTCCCGTACAGTGAGACTGGACTGAAAATCGAGGTACAACTGCCGAGGTGAACCCTTGGTGAAGATATCAGCGTACTGATAGGAGGACGGGACATGAAGAACACGAACATGTCCAAGAGCAACCTTGTCCCGAACGAAGTGGAGATCGAGCGCAATGTCCTTCGTTTGCTGATGCTGGACTGGGTTGCTGGCCGGCCAGATAGACGGCAGAGACGTTGTCGGTGTGGACCAGGGTGGCCTTCTGAAGAGGACATCGGAGCTCAAGAAGGAGATTGCGCAGCCAAGAGCACTCGGAGACAACATTGGCGACACCTATGTACTTTGCCTCGGCGTTAGAGCGAGACACCATAGACTGTTGCTTCGTGGAACACGACACAAGGGTGTCGTTGAGGAAGACACAGTAGCTAGACGTGGAGCGACGCGTGTCAGGACAACCACCCCAATCCGCATCAGTGTAAGCGACGAGGTCAAGCCGAGAGGGATGGGTGAGTGTGGTGCCCAGCTCGAGGGTATCGCTGATGTACCGGATGATCCGCTTCAAGGCCTGAAAGTGCGGTTCCTTGGGCGCATGCATGAACAAACAGATCTGCTGAATGACGTAACTGATGTCTGGCCTAGTGAACGTAAGATACTGCAAAGCACCGGCGAGGCTCCGGTACAACGTCGGATCATCAAACAGAGGACCAGAGTGAGTACTGAGCTTGTTGGAAGTATCCACAAGGGTGGCAACAGGCTTGCAGTTAAGACCATACAGAGAGCGCTTCAGGAGACATACGTGCTTGGGGCGATCAGTATCAGCGAACCCCGACGGCTGAAACATGTAAACTGTCTCATTCAGATGGCCATGCAGAAAGACGTTCTTGACATCCAGCTGATGAATGACCCACTATCGCGTCAACGCTAAGCTCAACACCACTCGGATAGTGGCAGGCTTGACTACGGGGCTAAATGTCTCATCATAATATATACCTGCCTGCCTGCGGAACTTGTGGCGGAAGAGCCACAAGCAGCGGATGACGTTCGCCTCAGGAGGGCGAGGAACTAGTAAGGGCCCTGTATTTGTCGAGCATAGTCGCCTGCCAATTCGGGTTGAGGAGGGATGTTTTGTGGGAGGTGGGGATAGGGGAAAGGGAGGTCGGGTTTGGGGCAGGAGAGATTTGGGGAATCGGTGAGGGTGGTAATAGGCTGTGCGGCGAGCGCAGCAAGATGCTGTGGCCGCGGCATCTGGGTTGACGGAGGGGGTGTAGGGGGAGAGGCAGGAGGAGGTTTGGCTGGGTGCAGGGTGACGTTCGTAGAGACGATCTGACGAGGTCTGAAGACACCAGAGATGCTACGGGTGTGCGGTCTGGTGGTAGGAGGAGGAGGTGACGGTGGGGGCGGTGTAGGGGGAGAGGTAGGAGCACCGGTAGAGCTCTAGGGAAGGAGAAAGTGTGGGAAGGAAGACTCTGACTCAGACTGGGACATAGGAGGTGTCGGAGATGTGAGAGGAGGAGAAGAGAAGGGAAAGCGAGACTCGTCAAAAGTGACATGACATGACACAATAAGCTTATGGCTCCGAACATCGAGGCAAAGGTAACCGCAATGATCAAGCGGATAGCATAGGAAGACACATGGAGTGGAGCGCGAGTGAAGCTTGTGAGGGGCAATGGAGGACTGGTTTGGGAAGCACAAACACCCGAAGGTATGAAGGTGATCATACCTAGGCAAGGTGCAATATAGTGCATGAGTCGGCGAGCGATGGTGTAGGGTAATAGATGGGAGAATGTTGAGGAGATAACAAGTGGTTGATAAGGCGTGAGGCCAATAGGTAAGGTGAATAGATGCGTGAAAGAGGAGAGAGCGCATCATGTTGGTTATGGTTCTAATGATTCATTCGGCTTTGCCATTCTGCTGGGAAGTATAGGGGCAAGACAACCGATAGGAGATCCCATTTGTGGCGAAGATAGAGTGAAAGTCTTTGTTGTCAAAATTACGGCCATTGTCACATTGGAAGCATTTGATGAATGTTTGAAGCTGTGTTTTGATGTTGGCATGGAACTTGACAAAGATAGGAAACACTTGGGACTTGAAATGCAATGGGAAGACCCATAAGAAATGAGTGTAATCATCAAGAAACAAGAGGTAGTACTTGTGACCCTCCTTGCAAGGCACATGAGAGGTCCAAATGTCACTATGAATTCAAAAGAAGCAAGGGTGGAGTTCAAGGACCGTTGGAACGGCAGTCTTGCATGTTTGCCTAACTGATAGGAAGAGCATAAACTAGAGGATAGGTCTTTATTATAGGTGACAAGACCCTGAGAACGGAGGACATCTAGAACGGCAGCACTGGGATGGCCCAGGCGTGCATGCCACAGGCTGGACGACGATGCCGAGAGGCCGACCGGGCACGACTGACTGGACGCAGGAGGTGGTGTGACATGGTAGAGCTCCCTGGTGCTGTTACATCTCATGCGAGTAACCCCCATAGTAAGATCGTTCACATAGAAACCAAAGGGATCAAACATAAAGGAAACGTTATTGTCAGTAGTGAACCGACGGACATAGATAATGTTTTTGACAATCTTTGGGGCAATGAGGACATTGTTAAGGTGTAGTGGGTGGGCTGGGGTTTGTAATTTGGCATGGCCAATCCCCGAAGTAGCAATGCAACCACCATTGCCGACGATAATAGAGTGTGTAGGACCTTTACAGGAAATAGAAGAGATGTTACCTGAGGAGTTCGTCATATGGGAGGTGGCACCAGTGTCCATGTACCAAGAAGAGTCGGGGGATGTCAGTTGCGTAGAGGAAAAGGCGTGATGCATAGCTGGCGGAACATAGCCTAGATCAGGCGATGTTAGACAGGCGTGAGGACCGGCATATCGAGGGGTAGGATATCCGGAGTACCGGTGCATTTTTTTTTGTGGCCACCTATGTTAATAAACAATTAACTCAGGGCCAGAAACGAAAAATAGTAAAACACAAGGACGTTTGTGCAATAACTTCAAAAGATATTACAAAAAATTGAAGCTTTCTTCTTCGTTGGACGCACGGACAGAGACAGAGGCGGCGAGGGCCAGCGGCAACATGAGACGACTCGGACAGTGATGGCTAGGTATGGGTGAGGCTTGGATCCGGGCTAAGAGTGGCCAGATCTGTGCTTGTGGTGGCCGGGGATTCCAGATCTGGGACGCACGAGGGAGGACGGGGCTGTGGTGATCGGCGACGGTGAGCAGGTGGTGGCGACGCCGGTTGAAGGTTGGAGGAAAAGGATGACCGGTGAGGGAGGACAACGGTTGTACGTGGCCGGCGACGGTAAGAGGAGAGGTGAGGCGGGAGGATCAAATTAGGGTTCCGTGAGAAAGAAAAGGTTGTGATACCATGTAGAATGATAGAATTGATGTAATGTCCTCCTTGAGGGTTTCATTCATTAGACAAGGATATATATAGGTTATAAGGTATTGGGCCTTTGATCCCACTATACAATATGAGACCTATATAATCTATCAATCATGTCTACAATGTGTTAGATTGAGCGCCTGTGAAATTCCATGTGTTTATCAATTTCTGTTTGTTTTATTGTAAACATCCTTTAAATGAATTGTATTGTGTTGATGTTATCAACTACAAGATTTGTCATGGAATATGCTACTTTAGGGATACAAAATGGATCTATTGGTTACCTTGAAGGGCTATTAAGGGTGATAAGATATTCTCAGTTAAATCATGATGGCAAAAATGGAGACTTAATTCATCATTCGGATGACTTTTTCCCTTGATTTAGTAAAGTAACATACACTATAAAACATTGTAGCTATGAACATGTACCTTACAAGAGCAATCCTCCATTTGGCGTGGCTCCACGAGAACATAGAGCAGTACTCCTTTCATCTTGAATTTACCCTACATAGGCAACCAATGTAAAAGGTTATGTTCTTCACTAGAAATTCCCCATAAACAAAGCAACTGTTTTCTTATGAATTTTCTAAATCCTAAGAAAAGAATGGTTCTGTCTCCTAAGAAGTGGAATGAAAACCATGGTCGTTAAAGAGAACTCGATTTGCATCTATGTTTCCCCAATTCGTCATCCAAATCTTGTTGCCCAATGCATACTTCATCTCAAAAACATCAAACAAATGTAACTAACGTAGAATCCATGCAGCCAAATGCTATACTAAATTGAAAAAAGATGTCAATGATCAATCCATAAGAAGAAAACTGAGAAGCATGTACTATGAGGAGATACCTTAACTTCAGGCAACCCGATTACAAAGGTACATTCAACTACCTTGGCCTTGTTAGCATTATATTATTTATACATGTACAGTTACCATTGTACCCTCAGAGTTTTTCACCCATTGATATATATACAGGAGTAGGCCTCTAAGATCCGTCGAGGACTCAGTTATCCAAACACTTACATGGTATCAAGCCGTGTGTGAAATCCTAAATTTTTCGTTTCACACATACGATCCGCCGCGCCGCCCCTACCTGCCGCCGCTACCTCTTGCCGCCGCCGCTCCTAAGCCGTTGTCGTCTCGCAGCCCTTGCCGCCGCAACCCCTCCCCCCCCCCCCCCCCCCTTTTTCCGCCGCCGCCTATCCCCTCTCTCTCCGATGTCTACTGTCGAGGATGGAACCCCCCTCAACCCTAACCCACCTCCACCCAACCCTAACCCTCCACCACCCCCGCAAAACCCCTTTCACTCCGCTCAATCCGTCACCAATATCAAAAATCAAATTCCCCTAACCCTTGATCTCAAAAAGGTCCAATATCACACATGGGCGAAACTTTTCCAAACCGCCTGCAAGGCTCACGACGACATAACCCACATCGACGGCTCTGGTCGTCCGACTGATGTCCCTGAGCCCCTCTGGAACCGCCTTGACTCCATCATTCTTGGATGGATGTATGCCACCATCTCTGAGGACGTCCTGATTACCGTCCTCCAACCAGACTCCACCGCTCGAGATGTTTGGCTCGGCATAAAGGGCCTCTTCCATGACAATCAATCTGCTAGGATAGCGGATCTTGAAGGTAAGTTTATCAACACCCGTCAGGAAAGCTCCTCCACCATCTCTTACTACTGCCTCGCCATAAAAGCCATCGCTGATCAACTAGGCGATGTTGGACACAAGGTTAGCGAAGAACGCATTATCCTTCAACTTATCAACGGCCTTTCCACCAAATCTGATGTCGTCGGTGACATGATCAGCAACAGAACGCCACTTCCGGCCTTCATGGTGGCTCGCAACATGCTCTCCAGGGAGGAGAGCCGTTAGGGACGCCCCCAGAGTCCTTCCCATTTCTTTGTTTCCTCCAAGGATTTCATAGCCCTGGACCCCATTCCCCAAACCCAACCCAGACAACCTCAACAACGCGAAGGACGCGACAGAGGCGGCAACAGCAGCGGGCGCCGCGGCCGCCGCCAGGGAACTGGTAACCGCAGCAGCCCAGGTCTCCCGCTGCGCCGTCTTGCCCTTATCCGACGTGGGCGGGATACCCCCCGCCAGGCTTGGTCTTCCCGCAACGTCCGCCACAGCAGCAGGCCACATCCCCGACGATGTACGCTTTTCAGCAGCCTCCATCGCACCCCATGCATACCAACCTCTCCGCCGCTTTCTCCACCATGGGACTTCAGCAGCCGGACGACAACTGGTACATAGATATCGGGGCCTTCTCTCACATGAAGAACACACCAGGTAACCTACACACTGTTTTTAATTCTAGCACTTTACCGTCTGTTTATGTCGGAAATGGCGATTCTCTTAAAATTGTCGGTTCGGGTCACACAACCCTTCCCAATGCCCCACCCTTTCGCCTCAACAAAGTCCTGCTTGCCCCTGACCTTGTTAAAAACCTCATTTTTGTTCGTCAATTTACCGTCGATAATCATGTGGCTGTCCAATTTGACCCGTTTGGTTTTCTTGTGAAGGATCTTCGTACGGGGACCCCAATCATGCGCTGCAATAGTTCTGGCAACCTCTACCCCATCACCGAAGCTCGCCAACCGTCTCCCATCGCCCCCACCGCCTTCGTCGCCCATCGCTCTGACTTGTGGCACGCTCGTCTTGGCCATCCTGGCGACCACGTGCTTCAATGTCTCCGCACTAGTCATTTGATTTCTTGTAATAAAGCCTCTGGCGTTTGCATTTCCTGTGAAATCGCCAAGAGCAAGCGTCTCCCTTTTATCATTTCTCATTCCAGTACATTTGCACCTTTTGATCTTTTGCATTGTGATTTGTGGACATCTCCTATTTCAAGTGCTAGTGGTTTTCGATACTATTTGGTTGTCCTTGATGATTTCACCAATTTTGTTTGGGTTTTTCCCCTACGTCACAAATCGGAAACACAAAGTCATATTGTCAATTTTCACACATTTGTCCGCACTCAATTCACTTTGCCCATCAAGGCTATTCAGTGCGACATGGGAGGAGAGTTTGACAACAATTTTGTTCGCTCTTTTTGTCAACAAAATGGGATATCACTCCGCTTCTCATGCCCCCAAACCTCTCCACAAAATGGCAAAGCGGAACGTATTCTCCGCACCCTCAATGACAAAACTAGAACCCTCCTACATCACGCCTCTCTTCCCCTCCCCTTTTGGGTTGAGGCGCTTCACATGGCCACTTACCTCTACAATATCCTTCAATCCAAAGCCATTGGCAACTCCATCCCAACCTTGATACTCTACAACGCTACCCCTCTTACGATCACATTAGAGTGTTTGGATGTCTCTGTTTTCCCAACATGAGTGTCACCGCCCCTCACAAGCTATCCCCACGATCCACTAAATGTGTCTTCTTGGGCATCTCCCCACACCATCGAGGCTACCGTTGTCTTCGCTTGGATACCAATCAGTTTGTCGCTTCGCGCCATGTGATTTTCGATAAACAGACCCTCCCTTTTGCCACACCACCCACCCCTGCAGTCCCCAACCCATCCACACCACCCAATTTTGACGAATTCCCACCCCTCCTACGCCACCTATTTCAACAAGCATTATCCGGAACCAACCCCCCGCCCAAATTAATTTGCGGCGGGCGCCGCAACCCATGCGGCGGGTACCCCCCCTAGCAGCGGCCGCCACACAACCCGCCACAACCCTCGCCCCCCTCTCCCCCCCCCCCCCCCGCAGACAGCCCCACTTAACCCCCAACCTCCGCTTGCTCCTCCCGCCCATTCCATGAAGACCCGGTCGCAGTCCGGGATCTTCAAACCTAACCCCAAATACAACCTTCTCACTCCGTCCCCCGACATATCTCCTCTCCCCAAATCACCCCACAAGGCCTTACAGGACCCGAACTGGCACGCCGCCATGATGGATGAGTTTAGTGCTCTTATTAAAAATGGCACGTGGGATCTCGTTCCAAGGCCTCGGGATACTAATATCATTAACTGCATGTGGTTGTTCAAGCATAAGTACAGGTCAGATGGGACTCTAGAGCGACACAAGGCTCGCCTAGTGGTCAACGGCAAGTCGTAGGAGGTTGGGGTTGAATGTGATGAGACTTTCAACCCGGTCGTCAAACCGGCTACCATCCGCACAGTTCTGAGCATCACCCTTACTAAGGATTGGCATATCCATCAGCTTGACGTCAAGAATGCCTTCCTTCACGGCAACCTTCAGGAGACTGTGTATATGCATCAGCCGCTAGGATTCTATGATCGCCCCCGCCCATCTCACGTCTGCCTTCTCCGGAAGTCTCTCTATGAGTTGAAACAAGCGCCTCGTGCTTGGTATCAGCGGTTCGCCACATTTCTCACTGACATTGGATTTCAGGGCAGTCAGTCTGATCACTCCCTCTTTGTGTTCTACTCGGGGTCTGACACCGCCTATCTTGTCTTGTACGTTGATGACATAGTACTCACCGCTTCCTCTACATCACTCCTGTCTAGGCTGATGGCCCTGCTGCGATCAGAGTTCGCCATGACTGATCTCGGTTCCCTGAGCTACTTCCTTGGCGTCTCTGTGTCACGCACTCCTACTGCCCCCTTCCTTAATCAGCAGAAGTACGCTCTTGAGATCGTCGACAAAGCCGGCATGACGTCTTGCAAACCCGCCACCACCCCTGTCGACTGCAATTCCAAGCTCGACGCCGCCTCCAGTCCTAAGGTTGAGGATCCTACAGCCTACCGTAGTCTGGCCGGTGCTCTTCAGTATCTGACATTCACCAGACCGGAAATTGCCTTCGTCGTACAACAAATCTGCTTATACATGCATGATCCCCGCGAGCACCATCTTCAGGCGCTCAGGAGGATCATTCGGTACATCAAGGGCACCTCTGACATGGGTTTACATCTCGCTCGCAGCAGGTTTGACTCCCTCACCGCCTATTCTGACGCCGACTGGGCGGGTTGTCCTGAAACTCGCCACTCCACATCTGGTTTCGCAGTGTACCTGGGCGAGAATCTGGTATCGTGGTCCTCTAAGCGTCAGGCCACCATCTCCCGCTCGAGTGCCGAGGCTCAGTATCGTGGTGTTCCCAATGCCGTGGCTGAGACCTGCTGGCTCCGAAACCTTCTCTGCGAACTCCGAGTTCCCCTTCGATCGGCTACACTGGTCTACTGCGACAATGTCATTGTTGTTTACCTGTCGTTGAACCCAGTTCAGCACCAGCAGACGAAGCATGTCGAAATTGACATCCATTTCGTCAGAGAGAAGGTCGCCCTAGGCCATGTCCGCGTTCTTCATGTCCCTTCCGCACATCAGTATGTGGACATTTTCACAAAAGGATTACCTACTCCTCTTTTTACTTCTTTTCATTCCAGTCGCAGCTAGAGGTGAGCGAATAGTCTTACTATTCGCTCACCTCTAGCTGCGACTAAGGGAGGATGTTAGCATTATATTATTTATACATGTACTGATGCAGGTCAAGATGGCCTTCTGTGGGTCAAACAACGATCTTGATCCAGGCGACGACTCGAGGACGAGTCGATTTCAAATGGAGGAGAATGATGTCATCCTCAAGCGAAAGAAGAAGGCTCCACCTTGGAAGTGGTTGAAAAACGGCGTTAATTATTTTTTATATATATTCTATTTTTAGTAACTCCTATGTTAGTTGGAGTCTAATTATAGAATTGCTTATTTTTAGTATTTCTTAGTTAGATTAAATAAGATGGTTAGGAGAGTTTATCTTTAGGCTTTCTTAATTATCATATTTTATTATTTCATATATTAGGATTTTAGATTAAGTTTTATCTTCTAGATTTATTTATCTTTAGTATTAAATTTCTATCTTTATCAACCTAAATTCTATCTTGCATGGTAGAATTGGTTCTTAGGTTTTCTATTTAAACATTGTAGTTCTATGGAATTAAAGCAGATTGAATAGAATTGAGAAACCCCTTTATAGGATTAAAGGGTTCTCGATTATCAATCCCAAAAGCTATCGGGTTCCTTTGCCTCAAATTTGGATTACTAAGATAACAATTGAATTCAACTAATTAGCCGACTAATAAACAACGTACTAATTAATAGCAATTGAATTCAACTAATGAATTCAACGTACTAACAATTGGCTAGGCTCTTTGAAGTTCTTAACTTAAAGAAATTCTAACAACTAACTACGATGGAAATAAATTAACTAATCAAATTAATAAAGTAATGAAAGCACTGGTTTTAAACTTAACAAGATTAAACAAGCTAATATCGACAGAACAAGGAATCAAAGGAAGCGAGGAAGAAGGAGCGCGCGAGCGCAGAGTTCGGCAAGGCTCGCGGGATCAGACGCTGAATGTCGAGCGCAAGGACGAGACAACGAGGGCGCTCGATCGACTGAGCCATGCACAAGCGCAAGGGCGCGAGCGCCTAGCGCGGGCGACTGGACCTGCTTCCGCCAAGCGCCTAGCTTTCCGGTGGCGACGGGGCTGGGTTCGGTGTTGTTGATGAATGGAGTTGATGATGATTGAACGAAGGTGATGATGATTGTAATTGTGATTTGTGAAGTGGCGAAGTAACAATAATATAAGAACCCGATAGCTTTTGGGATTGATAATCTAGGACGACCAAAATTAGGAGAAGGTAAATCATCAAAGTTAGGATTTACCTCATGGTAAGCATCCTCCAAATGTGGGTGCTCATATAGGTCATTGTTGTTGCGGCTGTCATCCCAGTTAGCACGGCCATGCGGCGGGGGCTGGTGCTAACTGGGATGACAGCCGCAGCAACAATGACCTATATGAGCACCCACATTTGGAGGATGCTTACCATGAGGTAAATCCTAACTTTGATGATTTACCTTCTCCTAATTTTGGTCGTCCTAGATTTGATAATGCTCAAGCTATACAGAGACGAGATGTTAAGCTTAAATTAGAAACCTTTGATGGTAACACTGATCCTGAAGCTTATCTTGTTTGGGAACAACATACTGAGTATATGCTTGAACATTTACGCTATGAGGAAACGGAGAGATTGGAAGTTGTTATATTGCATTTAGTAGGTAAAGCTCGCACCTGGTGGTTCCGCACTCGTGAGATGCGCCGTCGTCAGGACAAGCAACCTGTTGAAACCTGGCCACAACTTCGCTATCTCCTGAAGAAGAGACATGTGCCTAAGGAATACACAGAGTCCATGAGGATGCAACTGGCGACCTGCCGCCAATGAACTCGTTCTCCCAATGACTACAGGGATGAGCTGGAACGACTCTCTCATCATGCTAATGTTTATCTTACTGAACGTGCTTTGTGTACTCAATTTCTTGTTGGTCTTAATATTTCTATTAAAAATCCTTTGTCTATCCATTCCATTAAAGATATTAACACTTTGACACATAAAGCACAGCTTCTGTATGAGCAACAACAGCAGCAGTTTCGGCAATAGAGGAATCGACTTGACCAGACCTCTCAAGGTCGCAGGTTTGTTCCCTTTAACCCTTCTAGTCAATCTAAGCCCTCTACTTCTAACCCTTCTATGCAGCAAAAGGGAGTTTCCAACTCACCTCAACAGGGTTATCAGGTTGAAACTAGAAGAGTTGCTGCACCATCTACAGATCGCAACAAAGACATCCGCTGCTTCACTTATGGTGGTTCTGGGCATGTCTCTCGCAATTGCCCTCAGAAAAGGAAGGTGCTTCTCAATGATTTGGGAGACCATTACTATGAGGAGGAGACTGCTGAGGACCTGGTAATTTCGAGTGAAGTGGAGGAGGACCAGTCGACTGAGCCTATTGAGGAGATCGATACTTCCCAGTACGACAACTTGCTTTGCATTATCAATCGACGGGTCCTACACATTCAGGAATCTCCCATGGCTGATCAACGGGAGAACATATTCCACGCAAGATGCTTAGTTCGTGAGGCTACCTTAAGCCTTATCATCGACGGTGGGAGTTGCTGCAATCTCATCAGTGAAAAGGTAGTGAATTTCCTACATTTACCTACTACTCCTCGAGCTACTCACTATGGTTTAATTGGCATTACTGATGATGGTTCTGATATATTGGTCACCAAACAATGTTTAGTTTCCCTTTCTATTGGAACATATCATGATAAAATATTATGTGATGTTGCTCGCATGGATTGTAGTCATATATTATTAGGCCGTCCTTGGTTATATGATCGTTCTGTTCTTCATGATGGTCGTGCAAATACATATGCTTTCACCTATGACGGGAGGAGAGTTACTCTCCTACCCCTTTCGCCACACACTATTCTGAAGGACCAGGTTCGCAAAAAGCAACAAAAGGACGCCGAAAGAGAAGCTGAAAGAGTGGAGAAGCTCAAAGGGAGCCCGGCTGTACAAGCCGCACCCACGGCCAAGCATGCCGCGCCCGCGGCCTCAGCAGCTGCGCCCGCCGCCGCCCCTGCAGCCTCATTGCCGCCTTCTCCTTCCCATTCGACACCAACTCATCCCCCTTCTGCATCACTAAAGGGCTCTGTGGAACGTCGATCGTTGGTCTCTCACCCTCAGCAAGGGACCATCACCTGGAATGCTCATCGACCTCACATTCTTCTGGTCATGAAACAGGTATTACTTAATATTGAATTGAGTCATATTCCTGCACCTATTGCTGCTCTTCTGCAGGATTACTTGGATGTGCTTCCAGCTGAACTTCCCCAAGGCTTGCCTCCTATTAGAGGTATTGAGCACCAGATTGACTTTGTGCCTGGAGCAGCCTTGCCTAATCGCGCCGCTTATAGAGCTAGTCCGGAGGAAACAAAGGACCTGCAACGCCAAGTCACGGAGTTGATGGATAAAGGCTTTGTTCGTGAGAGCCTGTCTCCCTGTGCCGTGCCAGTCATATTGGTTCCAAAGAAGGATGGCTCCTGGCGCATGTGTGTTGATTGTCGCGCAATCAACCAAATAACGGTTAAGTATCGCCACCCTATTCCTCGCTTGATGAACTTCATGGTGCTGCTATTTTCTCTAAAATTGACCTTAGAAGTGGATATCATCAAATTAGGATGAAACAGGGTGATGAATGGAAAACGACTTTTAAAACTAAGTATGGTTTATATGAATGGTTAGTAATGCCTTTTGGATTAACTAATGCATCTTCTACATTTATGAGGCTTATGAACCATGTGGTTAGAAGACACTTAGGTAAATTTGTCGTTGTCTATTTTGATGATATCTTAATCTATAGTAAGAATATGCATGATCATTTAAGTCACTTAAAATTGGTCTTTGATTGTCTTAGAAAGGAGAAATTATATGCCAATTTAAAGAAGTGTTCTTTTGCATCCGAGTCTACCATTTTTCTTCGTTTTGTAGTGACTGCATCTGGATTAAAGGTGGATGAGGAGAAGATTCGTGTTATTCAGGAGTGGGCTAGGCCGACTACACCCACCAATGTTCGCTCATTTTTGGGCCTTGCTGGCTTCTATCGACGTTTTGTCAAGGACTTCAGCCTGATTGCCGCCCCCCTACATGAGCTGACAAAGAAAGATGTGACATTTTGCTGGTCTGACTCACATCAAAAGGCTTTCGACGCCCTCAAGGACCGCCTGACACACGCCCCAGTGCTGCAGTTACCTGACTTTGCTCAACCTTTTGAGCTCGAGTGTGACGCTTCTGGCACTGGCATTGGAGGGGTCCTGCTTCAGAACAAGCGTCCCATCGCCTACTTCAACGAAAAGTTGGGCACCGCTGAGCTCAACTATTCTACCTACGACAAGGAGCTATTTGCCCTGGTTCGCTGGTTACAGACTTGCCAACATTATCTCTGGCCTAAGGAGTTTGTGATTCATTCGGATCATGAAGCTCTGAAATACCTCAAAGGACAAGCAGTGCTCAGCAGGCGACTTGCTCGATGGGTGGAGTTTATAGAGACCTTTTCCTATGTGGTTCACAACAAGAAGGGAAAGGATAATGTGGTAGCTGACGCGCTATCACGCAGGTATGTCCTCTTAAACCATATGGATGCACATGTTTTGGGTTTTGCTTTGACAAAGGAACTGTATGCTTCTAATAGTTTCTTTAAAACTATATATGCTCAATGTGTGTCCAAAGGTGAAGTAGATTCATTTTTTGTTGATAATGGGTATTTATTTAAGATGGGCAAGCTTTGTATCCCATCTTCTTCTATTCGCCGATTGTTACCCAAGAAATTCATGAATCTAGGGGAAATGGGGGTTTCGAAAAAACCTTAGCTGGACTAAAGGAACACTACTTTTGGCCTAAAATGTCTAATTATGTGCTGAGATTTGTCAAAAGTTGTGTTACATGTGCTAAAGCCAAATCAAAATACAATGCTAATGGTCTATACCAACCTTTGCCTATTGCTAATGCACCCTGGGAAGATGTTTCTATGGATTTTATTGTTGAATTGCCTAGAACTTCTAAGGGACATGATTCAATATTTGTTGTTGTAGACAGATTTTCCAAAATGGCTCATTTTATCCCAAGCCATAAAACTGATTATGCTATTCATGTTGCTCATTTATTCTTCAAAGATGTTGTTCGCTTACATGGATTGCCATTGTCTATAGTTTCTGACCGTGATCTTAAATTCTTAAGCTTTTTTTGGAAAACTCTATGGTCTAAATTGGGTACAAAATTGCTATTTTCTACTTCTTGTCACCCACAAACTGATGGCCAAACTGAGGTCACAAATAGAACTCTTGGGGCTCTCCTTAGAGTCATGATGCGAACTAACCTCCGGAGATGGGAAGACTGTCTACCATTTGTAGAGTTTGCATATAACAGGTCTAGGCACTCTGCAACAAAGATGACCCCCTTCGAGGTAGTATATGGCCGAAATCCATTAACTCCAGTGGACATGATGCCTCGGCCATATAAGGACAAGGAGAGCGTGGATGCAGCTAAGCAAGTGGACTTCATTAAACCCTTGCATGAGCGTACCAAGGCGTAGCTGGAGAGGAAGACTGCGCAATACAAGGCCGCGAAGGACAAGCATCGCAAGGATGTGCAGTTCAACGTTGGTGATCTGGTCTGGCTGCATCTCAAGAAGGAAAGGTTTCCGCAACAACGGAAATCTAAGCTGGACCCCAGGGGAGATGGACCATTCAGAGTGGTTTAGAAGATGGGTCCTAATGCATACAAGCTGGCTCTCCCTGCCGATAAGTACAGCGTCCATTCTACATTCAACGTCGCCGATCTATCCTTGTTCGTGCCTGACGATGACTCTGACGACGATTTGAGGACAAATCGAAGTCAAGTGGAGGAGAATGATGTCGTGCGATTATCGATGACTCCTGGTGACATTGAGGACAACATGAAGGGTCCATTTGATGGCCCTGTCACTCGTTCAAGGGCCAAGAAGATTCAGAATGCAACGAAGGCCTTTCTTGTCCGTCACCATGGGACTTTAGAGCAAGGGTTCAGGCCACCCTGGATCACTTGGCTCAAGGTTACACCACCAGCACAAGAAGTGAGCCTACGTCCACACACGGAGCTCATGAAGACTCGTCTGCACCCGCCATGATTCAACTGAACTCGGCATCACCAAGAAGCCACTCGGCCGAGTGGGCCATTGGTCTTGTCGAAGAGCTTGGGTCGAGTCACACTTGTGTTGGGCCGGTTTAATTAATTTGTTATTTCATGCAATTAGATAAATAAGGTGGAATATTATTATATCTCTTCTAGATATAATACTTGACCACCAAGTTATTTAATTTCTATCTCATTAGGATTTATTTATCTTATGTTGTTTCATTTATCTTTAGATAGAATTAATCTATCCAAACCCCTTTCCTTTGCAAGGAAGGATTGGTTAGATCTCTCATTAGTTTACTATAAATTCATGTTATGCACTTTTGATTTAATCAGATTGAATAGAATTGAGAAACCCCTTTATAGGATTAAAGGGTTCTCGATTATCAATCCCAAAAGCTATCGGGTTCTTATATTATTGTTACTTCACCACTTCACAAATCACAATTACAATCATCATCACCTTCGTTCAATCATCATCAACTCCATTCATCAACAACACCGAACCCAGCCCCGTCGCCACCGGAAAGCTAGGCGCTTGGCGGAAGCAGGTCCAGTCGACCGCGCTAGGCGCTTGGCGGAAGCAGGTCCAGTCGACCGCGCTAGGCGCTCGCGCCCTTGCGCTTGTGCATGGCTCAGTCGATCGAGCGCCCTCGCTGTCTCGTCCTTGCGCTCGACATTCAGCGTCTGATCCCGCGAGCCTTGCCGAACTCTGCGCTCGCGCACTCCTTCTTCCTCGCTTCCTTTGATTCCTTGTTCTGTCGATATTAGCTTGTTTAATCTTGTTAAGTTTAAAACCAGTGCTTTCATTACTTTATTAATTTGATTAGTTAATTTATTTCCATCATAGTTAGTTGTTAGAATTTCTTTAAGTTAAGAACATCAAAGAGCCTAGCCAATTGTTAGTACGTTGAATTCATTAGTTGAATTCAATTGCTATTAATTAGTACGTTGTTATTTAGTCGGCTCATTAGTTGAATTCAATTGTTATCGAGAAGAAATTCAAAGAGCATAAGCAAGATCGACACTTTTAGTTTAGCAATTGGCCGGCCTAGTCGATTGCTATACATCATATACATTTACCATTGTACCCTCAGGGTTGTCACCCATTGATATATATTTTACAGGTCTCAGCTTGCTCTACACATAACACGAAATGGCATGATCAGACTCAACCAAAGCTTAATTACAGCTCAAAGAGCCCCCCACCCCCCCCCCCCCCCCCACATTTACCATTGTACCCTCAGGGTTGTCACCCATTGATATATATTTTACGGGTCTCAGCTTGCTTTGAGCCCCCCCAGTTGCAACAAAATCGTCTATTATCAATCTCCAAGTAGTCAATCCTAACTTACGCAATTGATATGAATGTGTTTAGAACATTTTTAATCGTCTATTATCAATGCATGTGCAATCTTAAAATTCAATTGAATTTTAAGTCTTGCTTAAATCTGGGCAAGTTTTTAATTTTGTACTATTTGGTAGGATCAGTAGATAGTTACCACGAATGAACACATCAAACGAATTGATATACAGATTTTCATTGACGCGATCATGAAATTTCACCTGTACTTATTAACTCATCATGACGACAAAATGTCTTAAAATACCTGCAAGCCTTAGCTGAGAGGGGTGATGATCAGACTTATACATTTATTAGTCCAAGTTATGAGGGTGGTACGTTTGGCTCGTGATGATATGAGTTGTCCAGTCGTCGTCTTTAGAGGAAGTCAGGCGATGTTCTTATTCAAAGAATGTTCTTCTCCGATCAAAGACCTTAAGAACTCAACTCTGGAAGTTTTAGGTCAGAGAGATAATCAAAGCTCTTCTACTTCAATCTTCAATCGGATCCTTGTCTTTGGGGTAGGAGGGGGATATTTATAGGGAGGTCAAGCGAGCAGCTGGCTGGCGACCTCGTGGATTAACGTGGGACACGTGTAATGCATGCCCTCACGCGAGGGAACTAGGCAATACACGTGGCGCTGTTAGAGGAGAGGTGCTTGGCCAAGCGAGCTACTTGCTAGGGCCCTGAAGAGCCACGAGGTATTTGTGGGACCTTCCCTGGTTTCTACGCAGGCTTATGCAAAGATCTTAGTCGCGAGGAAATATGGACCGAGGATTTTGGGGGTCTTGAGTTCGGTCAGGGTTTGACCGAGTACTCTACTCGCGATGAATCTTGTAGTAGGACCAGATGTCTTTTGCGTTGGGTATTTATGATGTTATACCCTTGTTAATTAATAGGCATATTTTATATGGCATCTTCATCTATCCTCGTAACCGAATCGCGAGTGATATGTCGTTCGCGGTTAGGTTTTGACAAACACGATGCTTCCCGCCAAACAGTTGGCTCATTGGGTTGGCTTGGATTGGGCCTAACATGTTTTTGGCCCATTCGAGGGGGCGACCCCACTGATACCTATAAGTGAGGTTTTCGTCTTAGTCTCTTCATTTCACATTTCCGAACACAGAAAGGAGAGAGAGAGAGAGAATCTAAGGGTTTTTTGCTCCTAGAGAAACGAGATCGGAGTTAGGTGGTGGTTCATTCTCCAGTCTTCCAAGATTTCCGGTGTTTCTCTTCCACTCTTCTCAAGTAAATTTTCCTTGGTCTTTCTTATGCCCAGTCCAATTTCTAGGTTTGCTCTCGTTTTTAAGCTTTTTAGGACAGAGGGAAAAAAACCTTGGTGGTGGAACCGCCCTCCTCCGGTGAGGAGCATGGAGGTTATGGTGCTGAGACTGGGGTGCGCCCTGGCGTCCCATTCCCTCTTTTCTTCTTCGTTCTTTTGGTTATAATCGATTTTCATGAGGGGAAATCTAAGTTATCCGGTGATAGTGCGACGATGGGGGGCGGGGTAGTGTTGTTTTTGTGATTTTCGGGGACTCTTCGACGGTGGTGGGTGGACGAGACTTTTCGCCTCCCCTTCTTTTCACTTTTTCGAATGTGGTTTCTCGAAAATCAAGAAACTTTATGGAGGAGACGAAAAAACGTCTCTTAACCGCCAACATGAACCTATGAAGGGGTTTTTTGGCGCTAAATTTGTTTAATCGCGATGTTGAAAAGGTCATTTCCCCTTGTTGATTTTTTCTTTCTTTGCGTCTTTTCCAGGGGCGTTTCTTCTTGTCATAACTTAAGATGTCGAACGAGAGTGATAGCCAGAATCAGAGTGTGGGTCATGACCATGAGAAGGTTAGCTCCTCGCGAAAAAGAACAAAAACTCCATTAGACGTTGATTTGGAATCTACAGCGACTCTTGTCCTTCCTCCGCAAAGTAAAAAATCGCGTGAAATGAAGAGAAAGAAGGTCAATCCTGGGGCCGATCATAGCGCGAAAAGACGGAAAATGTCCGGGTCTATCCAACATCCTTTGGTGAGGGATGATCCCGAGTATTGTCATACTTCGGAGTCCATTAATGAATTGGGGAGAGGCGAGTCATCTTGCGTACGAAGAGATAGTAAAAATTCTATCCGCGTGGTTCCAACGACTTTGTGGTGCTTCCTTATAAATAAAAAGAAGTTGATAACTGTAGTTTTTGCAAAATCTGTGTCCTTGCGGCTCCTCCTTCTTTTCCAAGGATTTTTACAGAACGCGCAGCCCCTACCATGACCAAAACATTGGGAGAAGAATCAATTCTCGAAGTTAAGCATTTGGAGGTGGCTAAGCTTTATCCATGGCCGGCTGGGGTAGAAATAGGCTTGGCTACCAGGAGTTGGGGATGTTTAAATGCGTACAAAGATCACGTCGTTGTTCATCTTGGAAGCCTGCTTCAGGGGTTTCACCTTCCTCTGCCCCAGCTCTATTCTGAACTCTTAGCGCGCATTAATCAGTGTCCGACCCATCTCGCGTTCAATGTGTGGTTGTATCTCGTAGCGTACGTGATGAGGTGTGCCGTTATCAAACAGACACCGACGTTAAATCACCTGCTCTCGGTTCTTTCCTTGAGAAATAGCGAGAGATTAGTGTCTGCTTCCCTTGCAAGGAACATAGTAGAGAGATTGTGCAGTAACACGGGGTGGAGAAGGAAATGGTTTCTTGTTCGCGATCCTACCAAAACTTTCTTGAATTTTCCAATAGCGCCTGGCGATTATGTTCCTCCCTCTAAAAATAAAAGCATTGTGATGGAGAAATGCATTGTTTCTTTTGGGGAGGGGGTCTCAACGAAACGGAGTAAGAGAGAAGTTGTAACTCTGGCTTGCTTAGAGATCGTCGGGCTCAGTCTTCCACACCGTCCGGGTCGGTGTCTAGATGTTTTAAGCTTTCTAGTATTTTGATCACGATTTTATATTATTAACCTTCGTCCCAAATCTTTTGCAGATATATTAGTTGATAAGACGAAAATTTACGCTTTGGCAAAGAAGAAAAGTGCATCTAGGGGCGGAGCCAGGCCTGCTCCTGTCAGTACTCCACAAGTGGGTGATGGTCAACAGATTGCATCACGTGACTCCCCTCTCGCGACAAAACTCTCAAAAGGAGAAGGGCCTATCGAAGACCAAGAGAGTGTATCGTCAAAGGACATACCCTTGGCTCAACGTGGGCGAAAAGGCAGAGGGAGGGAGCAGGGAACACCCGGCTTTTAAGCGCCGAGCCAATCACCTCATCTAGGATTTCCATGACTGCATACATGCAACCTGAGTTTGATCTGATTGATATTAAGAAATCGGAGATCCCTGGAAAGAGCTGCCCGGCTGAACGTGAGTATCTTCACCATCTGACAGATGAAGAATTGTTGGAGCAGAGTGAAAAAGTCGGAGGCTGGGTAACCTCTTTCGCGATTAATCCTTTTCTACTTATCTTATTTTTTGTGTGCGTGTTCACTATTCTCCGGGTATTGACATGGGGTAACCTGCAATGGTCAGATGTGGCTGGGCGTTTAAGGAACTACGACGACAAGGTGAGGGAGTTAAGGGCAATAACCAAGACTCTGAAGACGAAGGTGGAGAAATTGAAGGATGCGGAGCTTTAGGAGGTCACTATCAATAACTTGAAGGATGTCTTGGAAAAATCCCAAAAAGAAGTGGAGGCGGTGAAGAGCGAGCTGGACATGTCGCGAGTTGAACTTTTGAAAGTTCAAGAGGTGGGGTCTGAGCATGAGTTGGAGATTAGGTGCTTGAAGGGTCGAATCACGGATCTTGAGCATGAGTTGAAAGCGGTCCGCGAAGAGCTTATTGGTGTAAGATGACAAATTTAGCGTTTTACTTCTAGTGACGATGTCGTTCTTACCAGGAGTACACTTCGCGAGTTTATGCTTAGCGATGAGGGCCAAGGGTGGTGATAGAGTCTATTTTAGTCATGCTTTAAGTATAGATTTGTATATTATTTTAGAGTATTTTTACATATTTTATAACTTATTTGTTATTATTTAGTTTTCGGAATCTACACTCGTATTTTATTGATTTCGGGTATTTTGGAGGGAATTTGGAATAGTTAACATTCAACAAATATATAGACGAGATGGGCCGAGCTACGAATGATGATTGGGCTGGTGAATCCTTACGAGAAGAGTTAGAAGGTTCATGGCTACAATTACTTGCCACGGTTGATGGATAGAATTAGCTAGCTTAATATATTAATATTATTATAGATATATTAGATAGGTAGATTAGGTTTAGTTTCTTTCTTTTTTTTTTTTGCTTGCAGATAGACAAAGCGATTTTGAAGCCATCAAAAGATGGCTTGTAAGACCTTACGCAGAGGGTCGCCAGTCAAAAGAAAAAAAAAAAAAAAATCTAAGATTACAAGTATACATAAATTTAAATCTAAAACTTCAGAAAATTAGCACTCTAATTTAGAATTGGACATGCGGCTTGGATGGATCGGTCATGCGGCTTAGACGGCTTGCATGCAATCTATTGCAATTGTTAGATTGGTTTAGTCGGCTGCGAATCTGGCACCGAAGTGGACATGGGCTAGCGTTAAAAGCTTCTTTTGGTTTATGGGAGCCGGAATGAGGTAGTTGGTGGTGAGATTGGTGGTGATTGATTGAGAACTGGATTTTTAATGGGAGGGAGGTGAAGTCTAATGGCGGATCAGTTTGTGGGTTAAAAATTTGGGTTGGATTTGCAACAAAATTAAGGGTAAGGTTAGAGTTAAGATTGGTTTGTAGAGGGTTATGATTTGGGGTTTGGGTTTTTTTTTTCTTTGGAGGCAGCCCTCAGAGAGAGAGGCCGGTTTCAGAAAAGTGCCTTCAATGGACAGTTTTGGAGGAAGGGTAATCAGATTGAAAATGTGGGGAGAAGGAGTGAGAAAGTCGGCAAGGAGATCTCGCGGCATCGGCCACCATATGGTGGTGGAGGAGAGGGTGGCGGCGTGGGGTCGGGCATCTGCTGACTAGATGTCGTGTGGAGTCGAGAGCCACCAGACCCCGTCGAACGGTGAAGTCAAAGTGGAGGAGGATGGATGAGAAGCCAGCGGAGCCGACAACCAGGAGGTCGAGGGAGGACCTCCCCGAAGAGCTGCGAACCCAGATGACTAGATCGGGAGCCGCAACAAAGGGCGACGGATGAGACCCAACAGCGGCGGCGGCAAGCTGCAAAAAAAACAATTAAAATTAAGGGTTTGGTTAATTTGGGTTGTGTTGAGAGGTGATGCTGGAGGAGTTGTGTGTGTGTGTCGAGGCCGGCCCGAATCCAGCCGGAGATGTAGGGGATGTTCACATGGTGGCGGCGGCAGCCGGGGTTTGGCGACTAGGGTTAGGATTTGGGATTTTTCCCATCAATTTCAATGTTGGCATTCAACAAATTAGGGAGACTAATTGGAATTTGGCAGTGGCAAGTAACCCTGCAATATATATATATTCAATTGGATGTTTGATATATATATTCAATTCATACGGCAAAGACAAGAAGAGCCAGAACGGAGCCGTGTATACGGTGATCGGCCGAGACCAATTTCATTCCTTTAAAATCTAATTGTCCGTTATCTTATTTTATGGAGACTTAAACTCTCCCGTTTCATCTATAATTTGAAGCTTTGTTTAGATTGGTTGTGAGTTTCTAATTATTGTTCCTTATTTCCTATATTTGATTGTTTCGACTTCTTTGTGCTTGATTGTCTATTGTTTTATTCTTTCTAGCCCGCGCAACTAGTTAGAATCAATTCAATTGCTAGGGTTTTGTAGATTCCTGGTTGTGAACCTTAACCCAAGTGGAAAACTTGTTCCTTTAGGGCTGGTTGAACTAATTAAATGAGTATGAAGTTGGATGTGTTGTTAAATCTCTCTTTAGGGACTGCAAATACCTTGGTTAATCTCTGAACTTAAAGCTATCAATTGGGTTAAATCCTTCTTTATGGACTGTTCGATTGATAAGGGTTTGTAGGACTGGTTGGACTAGTAACTATATTAGGTTGGGACAAGGGCATTCATAGGAAATCTAAAAGGACAAGAGTAAGTTACAATATCAATTTAACCAACTAAAGTGGATAATTGTAGGTGAAACTATTTTATTAATCGTTATCTCCATTAATTTGTTTATAGTTTATTTTAGTTTATTTCTTATTTTCACCACCCAAAAACCCCCCGTCTGATACTAATTGGTAAATAAACTTAACTTAGAAATAATTTGATTCTCTGTGGGATTGACTCGTGCTTACCACACTACATTAGTTAGGTAGGTTCGAATTTATTTTGATACGGTTTACAAGACTAAAAACCGCTCATCAAATTGGCGCCGTTGCCGGGGAATCAAAGTTTATTTCTTTGTTTTGTGTGTTTGTCGATTATTGTATATAACTTAACTTTGTTGTAAACCTATCTTACGGTTCACGACAACCTTACTACTAACATTTTAAGATGAGATTAATGCAGTGTCAAGGGGAAAATTTTCACCATTATTTCACAAGAGTGAATAATTTATTGGACGCCCGTTATGCAAGGGGTTACCAAGATAGTTTGTAAGATATGGTTGTTTTTGTACTTGAGGGCATGACTCCTGAGACCAAAGAACTTGTCGAGTCTATGAGTAACGGAGGCTTGGCAAGTTTCGACTTATCAGAGATGTGAGATTTTTTCTGCTACATGGGCCACCAAGTGGAGCAGAAAGAAGCTTTCACACGCCATGATAGGTTGGAGCAGGTGCTTAAAAGGATGGAGCGAATTGAGGAACAATTGAACCAACTTAATCAACCGGTGAGTGAGTTGGTAGTAGGGCAATGCTTTATTCCCCAAGTTGATGAAAGTCAAGACACAAATAATGATGGTTTGATCGATGAGAGCCCGATGCTCCCTTACATGCAGTCTCATGAGTGCACGCGTGAGGATCCATGTGTTTTGGCTCCTATTTCATTGGAAGAAATCATCCTTGACTTGCCTATCAAGGAACCATTTATCGAGCCGATTTCTGTGGCGCCCGAAGAAGGTATTGATATTTCTTACATTTTTGTGAATTTTGGTGAATATACAGACCCTTCGGAGCATTACTTTGAGACGTCACCAGCGGAACTGTGTTGGTGGTATCACATTCCCTACGTAAAGAGTCATGATAAATTGAAAAGGATTTTAACTTTTATAATATATAATTTCAGTTTATCATTATAATATATATGCTTAATTGATATGTGCGCACAAGAGTTTGATAAATTACTGAGGGCTTTAACAATGTCTGTTAAAAAGGATGGGTAGAAACCAAGGTATGTTTTTTTTCCCTTTATTCGTCTTATTTTATGTTAGGATTAATTTATTTTATAAATTTTTATTTATTGATATTTTTTTTTTTTTCGTAAAAAAAAAAAATTCAGAACCCTCTTTCTCGTTTCTCTCACGGTCTCGCCCAACAGACCTGTTCCATCCCCGACCTTCCTCACCACGCCACCAACCGCCTTCTGATCGTCGGACTTTTGCCAGCAACCAGCCTCCCAGCGCCGCAGCAGCCCATCGGTCCCTCTCGGATCTACTGTTGCTATCGCTGCGGCCGCCACCACTGCAAATCTACCACCGCTCGTCCATCGTCGCGGGATCCCTATCCTCTCACGCCGCGGGATCCCTATCCGACCACCCGTCGCGCTCCTGCTCGTGTCCCTCTCCCAAGCCAGCATCTCCCACCGCCGTTCTCCATCACCAATTCGTCATCGCTGATGGTGCTCCGTATCGGCAGGTAAGGTGAGGTATAATTGAACGGGATTGGCTCGGATTTGATTGAGTATGATATGACCTGATTGCTTATTAGTTGAATTTGTGGGCAAGATTGGCAAGTATGACTACATTGATCAATTTTGACATTGAGATCCTGTGCCTTGATTTTACTTTGCTAAATTTTGATGTAGCGGAATGGTTTTTGGTTTTTGTTGGATTTTGAAGGGAAGTTATTTTCATGAGATCTTATTCTGAATTTTGTAGAATCTATTGCAGCCCCTAAACTCCCTGCTGAATGATTTCTACAGGTTCTATTTGATATTAGCGGACTATTCTTAATTAGTCTCGAGTGCTATTCTTAATTAGTCTCTATTGCAGTCCTGACTTTGAGGTGGTGCCCATTCTAGTTAGGTTGCTCCCTGAAATCACTTGAATTCCATGTTTTTGAATTCTTATAAGTGATTGAGCAGCTATTGATAAGCTGATTTTTTATATATATATTGGGTTGTGTTAGGTCTTTGTTGTTCATCATTCTTGGGATATAGTTTTCTTGGATGTTGGAATGTGTTAGGTTGTGGTGTGTTTGTTTCGTCTTTTGTTTTGGCCAGGACAAATTGCAAAGGAGACTGCCTATATTTTTTTCGACTCCAAGACGTTTCACAATATCAGTTGCACCCAATTTGTTGCTGAAAACTTCTGCTCAAACACCTAAGGCTGCACGGTTACTTTGATATATCACTACTAGAAATTTGTTATTTAACATCGGGTAATAGCCGATGTCTTTCAAAATTAAAATCGATGTCTATGTGGGGATGTAAAAAATCAAAAGTTTTTCACATCGGCCAGAACCCGATGTCTTTGTATGTTATAACATCGTTTATATTTATGAATACGATGTCTTTGTTATCCTATAACATCGATTTTAAAATATAACTGATGTTATAACATACAAAGACATCGGCTATTACCCGATGTTAAACTATTTTGACTTTTTACATCCCCAACATAGACATCGATTTTTTGTTGAAAGACATCGGCTATTACCCGATGTGAAATAACATATTTGCGGTTTTTTTTATTATTATCGTAGCCTATGCGGGATTTGAACCCGCATCTTTGTGTTTGAACACAATGCTCTACCATTTGAGCTAATAGGCTTTAAATTAGATAGAATGTTCTCATATAATGGCAAAAAGAGAATGTGAAACTTTCATTCAGTTGGTTCATAGAAGCATCACTTACCCTGGAAAAAGGTATATATTGTTTCCTTGGTTGCAGTGGCCAATTTTACCATCGCCTACCAGCAGAGCAATTAGAATATATCCTACAGTGTACACTACCAAGTTGCTCAAAAGGAAAATAGAAAAACAAGGAAATAAAATCTACCCTCCTATAATATTCCTAGCATCATTACATTATTCATGGTGAAAAAGCAGATGATGATAGTATATAAGATGATAATATTAGTAAGCTACTTGTGCTCGAACAGAAACATCCTATATCATGCTTTAATGGTTTGCAAACAATCATATATAGAATTAAAAAAAGAGCAATACGGAGTAATTTATACAGGTTTGCATCTTAAGAAGTTAGTTATACATTGAAAAAAACAAATTCACAGCTGTGTATCATCAAAACTTACCATTTAGCAAAAAATTATATGACAGCTATAAATGACATGCAAATTAAAACAAAAAGTTCATCAATGAGTCAATGACTACTACTCATAACTTATGAGTCAAAAATTATATGATAGCTATAAATGACATGCAAATTAAAACAAAATGTTCATCAAAGAGTAACAACAGAGAACTCGGCTTAAGCTCTCAGCAATTACCATACTTGAAAGCAAATCCTCTTCTGAATCACCCTTTATCTTCCTCGAATGCCACAAACAAGCACCAGCTTTTCATGGATCTTGTCAAGAGGCACATATTTTCTTCCAGCATCGAATTCATATGAGCCGGTATAACTTCTGCCAAGAAAAAGCTTTACTGGTCCTTAATTACAGATTAAAGATTCAGGTTCAGATTCAACATTTCAGTTTCAAATTCAGCATTACAAATAACAGATTAAGCAACTTGTATTCAAATGACAGATTATAGATTTAACATTTCAGTTTCAGATTCAGCAACATTCAGTTTACAGATTCCAATTACAGATTTAGATTATAGATTGTCAGCACAAGCCATTAATTAGAACAAGTCAAAGTAACAAATAAAGCCACACAGGTGTGTTTGCTTTGAACTATGATTCCCACACAGCACAATCAATTCAATACAACAACAACAACCAATGCAGGTTTCCAAACATCTTCATAAAGGGGAAAAAATAACAATTCCCACATAGTATTAGGGAAAAAAGAGGCGATTTAGGGCACAACAGATGTTAGGGGAATGAGAAATAAAGGCAAAAGGGCGAGATATTATAGGAAACCTGGAGCCTGAGACGGTGATGTCGAGCGAGAGATTATAGGAATATCAACCATGGATTGCTTGGCCTGTTCAAAATTTGACAAGCTAACATTAAAGGAACACAAAATTTATCCTGCACATTCATACCTCTATTCAGATCTATTTTAAAGACTATGAACAAATAGCGAGAATGTGCACAAATAGCCAAAGAGAGCTTACTAGCATAAGCTGAAATTATTTCCCAAGACTCTCCACACACCATACCATTATGCAAGGATAGAAACACTTGTAGAAACCTGAAAGGATAAAGAATATTCAAGTATCATGAAACATTACCATGTCCCTTGCCCACCCTTCTAAGCTGCGCAACATACTCTAAAAGAAATCCTTATACAATCAAAAAGGGAAGGGGGGGGGGGACCCAAAATAAATATGGAAAATATGACCTTGAAATATTTGAGCAAATAAACCTTTCCAGAAGAACCTTCTTTTGGAGAAGTAGAATAGTATACCAAAAGAGATTTAGACTACCTACCTAAAATCCCATCCGTCAGGCTTTAAGGAATGGCAGTCCAGATTGACAAACAGAGTCTTGCTCACATCTGCTGAGGAATCTGAAGCCTCCATGTATATGTAAGCACGCACATCCTGGTTTATCAAAGTCATTAGATACTTGCATATACGTGAACAAAATGAGATAGAAGTAGGTCATAAAGATAAGAGATGAGGAAAATTTAACACATGAACTCAAAATTCAAGCAAAAATAACACTCAGCAGCAAATTTCCTTCTATGACATGAAAGAAAATAAAATGGCTCTACTGCATTCTCATAAATAATAACACCCAACAGCTTATTTTAGTTGAAACAGAAAAAGAAAATCCTTCTATGACATGAAAGAAAATAAAATAGCTCTACCATTAGTCCATCACAAAGAGTGAAAACAATTGACTAATATAATTCCCATTCAAAACATAGCAATTGACATGGAAGCTCAATAAATGAAAATCACCACTTCTTCCAACAACAATGAATCATTCTTGACTACCAGGAGAAAAAGAAAGCATATCAAGTGCTTACAACTCTTAGCAGCAACTGCTAACTGGCACTTCACCAACCATCCCTGATCCACATCCGTTGGAACTCTGAAGGCTCTGCAACCTTTAATATGAGGAAACTTTTCAGTCACCTAATCCATGTAAAAGTAGTTAGTTTGGAGCAAGTTACCCTGCAGTTGTTCCAAAAAAAATCTGAGCCTTATTCACCTAGCAAGTATTGCACGCTACATATGAACAGTACATGGTTGATAGCAGCAATCACAAATTGAGAACTCACAATCTATAGCTGGTAACATTTTTCTTTTTTGTCCATTAACAGAATTCTTTAAATTATTTCCCAACTGTGGATTTCTATCAGATCACTGATAACTAACTCATATTCAAATTTTCCTGGGTGTACTATTTGCACTTGATGCTCATTATTTCTACTCATCTGGCCTTTACACTGAATCAGGAATGCAAAGAACCAAATTCAGATGATGAATGCAGTTGATTTTGATTATTCGTGACACTACAAACAAAAAATCCAAATTCATATGATGAATGCAAAGAACCCAAATTTCAAACCTGAACTCCTTGTATCGATCAAAGGAGTCAAGAACCCAGCCACGATTCTTGTCAGAAGCCATTACAGAGAAAAAAATCAAACAAGCCACGAATTCACAAACCCTAAGCCCTAACGCGGCCTTCTATACCCCAGCCACTCTCCTCGACATCCGAAGGACCAAAGATGACGACAGTGGAGGCGGCGCTTTTCTCTTCCCCTCACCTCCCTCCTCTCCCCCTCCTCATCTTCTTCAATAAACACTGAATGGCATAAGAAATCTATCCCCAACATAAAATTCAAAAAATGTCAAAAACCCTAAAATTGGCGCAAAAGAAAAGCCAAATCGAAAGCCAAATTGAACAACAAATTGGAGATTACCGGCGTTGTAGGAGATACGCCAGTGGTGAAATCGATGGACGGAGGAGGGAACTTTGACAACAGTGACTCAGGCGCGGGGCACGACGCTCTCCATCGCAGATCTGGTGTAGGCGGCGCTCCTCTTTGCGGATGGTCTCGGAAGTAGGGTTCGTGAGGCGGATCGAGGCGGCGGGAGAAGTGGTAGTGCTAAGCCTCTTGTTGCAACTGGAGTTTGGAGAGGGTTGAGTTGAGAGGAAGAAGAAGAGGGTAGGTCGTGGAGAGACTCGCTTCAGCGGAGGGCACTTGGGTTATAAAAAATTGAAGTGTTGGAAAAAAAAATTAAAGCGCTGAGGGATCTTGCAAGCGGGCTTTTTAAATAATTCGGAACATGAATTCCGCGCTTACAAATTTTTTTTCAAAGATAACTTTTAACATCTGCCAAAAAAAAATAGGTGATGTCTACTTTATTTTTCACATCTCAATTTTAGAAACCGATGTTAAAAAATTGTTTAACATGGCAGGTTTTTCTGACCGATGTTAATCACCCGATGTTAAATAACAGAATTCTATGTTGCTGAAATTTGTTGGATGTACCTCCTCTTGAGCTAAATGGTTGCCCAGAATGCCTGATTACTTTGTGAGTTTCCTCTACCTTTCTTTATTTCTTTTTCTTTACTTTGAGGACAAAGTAAGATTTTAAGCATGGGGTGGGGAATTCATGTGTAGCTCCGTCTTTATATATATGTTAGTTTTCTGTTTTTTGTTTTTTCAATTTTTATTATGCATTTCATTGCATTTAGGTGTTATTAAAGGTACCCATCTTGGTTTAGTTTGTCCTCTAATTCATTTTTATGATCTTAATTGCATAAATCCCATGATTTGATTGAATTGCTTGAAAATGATTTTGGAGTATGATTTGAGAATATAATTGAGCAAGTATGGTTTATAGTTCAGGTTAAATTGAAATCTAAAAAAAAATATAACCCTTGTGAGTTTGTTTTGGCCTTATAGGGACTTTACATATTATTTCCCTTTTGCTTTTATAGTGTGATTATACTCTCCAAATGCTTCTTATTTCAATATCGTACTACACATGTCTGTTGCTTGTGAATTTCAAATGATTGAGGCATGTTTTCTTTAGCCATATTATACCCTATCTACCTTACATATTATCCTTTGCTTGAAGCCCATCTGAGCCTTAAAGCCTATTTTTTTTAATAGCTGCACAAAAATATATCATAGCCAATGATTAGTCTGACCCTATTCGGGAATTAGGAGGAGAATTGGTGAAAAATCTTTATGTTGGAGTTGCTTTGAGTGGAGATGATGTATGTATGGTTGTGCATTGTGAGAGCCATAGCCGAAATAAGGTAACCCTTCTTGCATAATAGAGATGACTTAGTACTAGGGGCCTAAGGAGGATAAAATTCACTTAGGAGTAAAAGTCTAGTAAGCTTTGACCTAGGGAGGATAAAATTCACCTATGGGCAAAAGTAAGCATAAAAGAAAAGAAAAGAAGTCATCATCCAAATGGAAAAATTGCATGAGTTGTGTGGCTATTGAAATCTAAGAGTGCTTATTGATGTGTATTGGAGTTTATGTTATTGGAATGATTTGCGAAGTATAGAAGTTTTGGTGTTGTTCTGGTTAGTTGTTCCTTTTTTCCGGATTTTTAGCACCACAAGCCTAAATATTTCCCATGCCTTATGTTCCTACCAAAGCCCCATTACAACCCTATAAAACTCCTCATGATGTTATTTACAAGTAATGACTTTCACGGTGTATAGAGCATTTTGGATTGAGTTGAGAGATTGACTTTAAAGCCTAAACACATGAGAGCTTGAGTAAAACACATTATCCCGGTAAGGTTGGATTAAATTTGCCTTTACTATTGGATCGCTCATATACTTGTTAGGATGTTTGTTCTCTTATTCATAGATCCTACTACGTGATGTTGCTTTTCTAAATTATAGAATGAAAATCTTATTTGTGGGATGATCAATTCTTTATTTGTTTTTCATTGCTTGAGGACAAGCAAAAGTTTAAGCATGGGGTAGTTTGATAGAGTCTATTTTAGTCATGCTTTAAGTATAGATTTGCATTTTTTTAGAGCATTTTTACATATTTTATAACTTATTTATTATTATTTAGTTTTCGGAGTCTACACTCGTATTCTATTTATTTCAGGTATTTTGGAGGGAATTTGGAATAGTTAACATTCAACAAATATATAGACGAGATGGGCCGAGCTACGAATGATGATTGGGCTGGTGAATCCTTACGAGAAGAGTTAGAAGGTTCATGGCTACAATTAGGGCTGGGGAAAATTTCCCACGAAAACCATACCAACACGTACCAACCGAACCAATTAAATTGGTAACCAATTATATTGGTAACCAATTTAATTGGTTCGGTATACCGAACCAATTGTCCGAAGTCGGTACGGTAATGGTAATCGAAATGGAAAAGTTGGGATTACCATTACCAACCGATTTGCAATTGGTTGGTACGGTAATTACCAACCAACTACTACCAATATACATTTAGGTATTTTTTAATTATATTTTAATTGTTTTAAGATTACATTAAGTTGAAGTATTTTTTTTTTGGGTTCTAAGACTTGGTGTTTGTTATTCAAGTTAATAAGTAATCCATACTACGTCCGTCTCAAAATACTTGTCACTTTACTTTTTGGCACGTTTTTTAAGAACCTAAAAACTCAATAAAATATTATTTTTTTAAATAATTTTTTTTGATAATTTTATAGACAATTGTATTAAGTATGAAATTATTTTTTAAAATTAATAAAATTATTAATATTTTATATAGTTTTTACTGTGCTTAAAAAACGTGTAAAAACTAAAGTGACAAGTATTTTGAGACGGAGGGAGTATTACCTATTTCTTTTTTATTTGTTATTTTATTTTTGATACTAGTATTACCTATTAACTTGATTTCTTTTTATTAAAAAAAAATCATAAAGGGAGGAATACTAGCTCGGCTTCAGTTCAGACTAAAACTTAAATATATTTTATTCGGAAGCTAGTGGACATGTTATTTTGAATATTATCGGGACTATTTAAGTATTTATATTGCTTTTGTGTGTAAATGTAGGAACAATTTAAGTATTTATGTTGTTGCTAGTTATAAATTTTAAATTTTATTTAAGTTGTATTGTCTTTGATTATTTTTATACTTTTTTCATCAACACCCAAACACATGGTAAAATACCATTACCAACACGTACCAACCAACTTAATTGGTAACCAATTGAGTTGGTACAACCCCTTCGGTGGTTGGTAATGGTTTGGATTTTAGGATTACCAATTATAATTGGTTGGTACGTGGTAACGACAAAAACTAATTGGTATTGTACCAATTCCACCCCTAGCTACAATTACTTGCCACGGTTGATGGATAGAATTAGCTAGCTTAATATATTAATATTATTATAGATAGATTAGATAGGTAGATTAGGTTTAGTTTCTATTGGATGTTTGATATATATGTTCAATTCATACGGCAAAGACAAGAAGAGCCAGAACGGAGCCGTGTATACGGTGATCGGCCGAGACTAATTTCATTCCTCTAAAACCTAATTATCCGTTATCTTATTTTTATGAAGACTTAAACTCTCCCGTTTCATTTATAATTTGAAGCTTTGTTTGGATTGGTTGTGAGTTTCTAATTCTTGTTCCTTATTTCCTATATTTGAATATTTCGACTTCTTTGTGCTTGATTGTCTATTGTTTTATTCTTTCTAGCCCGCGCAACTAGTTAAAATCAATTCAATTGCTAAGGTTTTGTAGATTCATGGTTGTGAACCTTAAACCAAGTGGCAAACTTGTTCCTTTAGGGCTGGTTGAACTAATTGAATGACTAGGAAGTTGGATGTGTTGTTAAATCCCTCTTTAGGGACTGCAAATACCTCGGTTAATCTCTGAACTTAAAGCTATCAATTGGGTTAAATCCTTTTTTAGGAACTGTTCGATTGATAAGGGTTTCTAGGACTGGTTGGACTAATAACTATATTAGGTCGGGACAAGGGCATTCATAGGAAACCTAAAAGGACAAGAGGAAGTTACAATATCAATTCAACCAACTAAAGTGGATATCTGTGGATGAAATTATTTTATTAATCGTTATCTTCATTAACTTGTTTATAGTTTATTTTATTTTCTTTCTTGGAATTCCAATCAATCAGAACCCCCTTTCATACTAATTGGTAAATAAACTTAACTTAGGAATAACTTGATTCTATGTGGGATCGACTCATGCTTACCACGCTACATTAGTTAGGTAGGTTCAAAATTATTTTGATACGGTTTAGGCGACTAAAAACCGTCTATCAAATTGGAGCCGTTGTCGGGGAAATTTATTAATTCTTGTGTGTTTTTAGTGCTGATTTTTGGTGTGGGGCACTTACATGGTGAGGTTATTGAAGTTACCTGGAGAGAATGTTCATCAATACTTTATCAGACTGCAGGAGTACATTAACGATGTTTATTCATGGGGATATCAAGCTAGTTTGGGAAGTGCTTCTATCACTAGTACAAAATTGGTCTAATATCACGGATATTTAAGGCCTAATATCACGGATTTAAGCAATTACAAGTCCGGGCTTTAGCTCAGTGGGCTAATAGGGCTGACAATCTAATATCACGGACCAATACATGGACACGCGCGGGATATTAGGCTGAGTTTTTTTTAAGCTTTGAACCTAATATCACGGACCAGTATACCTATACGCCTGGGATATTAGGGTGAGTTTTTTTTAAGCTTTAAGCCTAATATCACGGATGATAGTGTACACACCCGGGATATTAGGTGTGTGACTTGTTCATACTTGGGCTCTAATATCACGGGCCTATATCAAGGCTATTTGTTTATACCTGGTTTTTAATATATTCTACAACCGCACCTGTATGTTTCACAACAAATTTCCAACTCACACACAAGTACACAATTTCTGCAACAACACATGTTCGGTCCTTGATTTTTTAATTGAATCGAAAATAGAAGAATTCTTCATTACAACTTAAATTGATCCCAACACTAAGCCAAAATTGATTCTATATACTAACTGAAATCATGTAGCATCAACTCAAACTTAGAAAACTAAAGTCAAGTGCAAAGCATTAGAGCTTGCTCACACCGCTACTCTAAGAAGGATGCCAAGTACATGCTCCGGAAGTCGATCACGTCTCGTCAACTTGAGAGTGAAACACAAAACTCGGAAATGTCTCTGTCAACGAGTATAGGCAAACATAGCTACATTACTACAGCCATTTGAATATTGGAAGTATAAACTTGAAATTCAGTACTAAAAATGAGGTTATAACTTATAAATAGCACAACTATTTCACAACAATCATATTAAATTAAAGGGATAATAGGTGTCCCAAGAAAAAATGAAATGCAGCAGATCATACAGAAGTCAGAAATAAAATAGAGACATTCAGCAAAGTGGGCAGGAGAGTACACTATGATGTTTTATTCCTTATGAGAGCCTACATGCTTGAATTTTCGAAAGCAACACATCTTATCAACTAAAACACCTTATTTAAATGTAAACTATGGTTTACATTTTCAAAAGCAGCACATATTGTAATTGATTGGATAGCCTTCTGTCCTATAGAAGCACCAACTAAGAAGCTCCTTTCACTTTGTACAAAACTCGATATGCGTACTATAACATGAGACAATCCTATTGTGATTAGTACCTTGCAAAACTAATTCAAAGCTTTTTATATGCAGCTACAAGTGCTGCAAATACTGGTAGCCAAGGTTAACTCTACATAAGTTCAAAATTAAATCGCTGAGTATATAAAGAGAGAAATGTTAGCTAACTGACGTGCAAAACTAACCTCTGTGCAATCGCTGAGTATATAAAGAGAGAACTGTTTTGGCTTATCCTCCTGAAATTTAACAAAAAGGAAGAATATCAAAGGAAATAGAGGTAATAAACTACATCGATTGTGTCCAATGAATGTTAATACATGAATTTAACCAAGTGCTATTAAGGCTACAATCCTATTAACAAGCACATAGGCTAAAGACTACATCGGTTTTTGTTTATCCTCTTGAAATTTAACAAAAAGGGATATGAGAGGCAATAGAGTTGGGTCATCAAAACAAAACAATACTCCCTTTTAAGGATTGCATATAAGATTATCACAAACATAATCTCTTATTTTCTTTAAAATTTTAAAATCCGTTTCCCAGTTTCTTCCATGTCTAACCAGCCACCATGATGAACTTTTAACTTACTACCATATTATTTATTTGCCTTTTCCTTTCTTGCCTTTATTGAAATTGATTCACAAGTGCAACTTTAGAAACTACCATTTGTAACAAGTGCAACTTTGGTTGAGTTTTCAGTTCCATTGGCCTCCTTAGAATGAACAACTTAATGTCATTGTAATCTAAAGTTTCATTAATATCCTGTTGCTGATCAATCTTATTGCAAGTGATTATGCCTAGCTTATATCATATGCTGATATGCTTTTGATTTCTATCTAGGAAAAGCTCTAATGGAGGCTATGGAGCTAAAACTAAAGGTAACATAGAAAGAAGGCTTGAAGCAACTAAACCAGAAAAGCTAGTCAAAAAACTAAGATAAGGAAAGGAAGATAAGCATCTCTGCTCTCATTTTGAGATTTGGAAAAGAAAAACAATAAAACTAAGAACACAAGTTTCCAGATTCAGCAGTATCACCCTATCAATCTTAAGCAGCTTTTGGGGTTGGAGTTTTTGAGAGATGAATTTGAGATAAGTATTATGAACCTGTGCTTAATCTCTTTTTGGTAATGAAGAAAAGAACAAGGTAGAGTGGTGAGCATTTCAAGTGTTTGGGTTGGATAGAATTTGACATTGTGATCTATAAAAACAAACTACTATTTTACAAGATTAAATAGCTTGATTTGAATTCAATGTCATATGTTATGTAAACGTAGCACAATTGTATAGAAGTTAATGTCTTAGTGATGCGTTCTTTCTTTTTCTAAATGTCAATTTGATACAGTATCTAATAACGACATAATTGGACACTTGGGTAATGAAGAAAACCCAAACTGGTCAAGTCCTTTTCTTACCGTATTACTGGATATATAAATAATTAAAATATATAGTATACTTATGGAAAAAAATACAGTAGTGAATATACAGTACTCCACCATTAAACAGTAACAGTAGCTTTTGTCTCCCTAAGATTCATGCACTTCTGATTTCTTCTTAACATTAAACATTCCTAACTATAGAAACATCATAATATTTGAGCTTTTGGTTTCAATTTACTCCGTATGTGATTAGCAGTTCAACAATACCGTAATCACTAATCAATACTCCGTACTTTTTTTAAGGATTAAGCTTCGAATGTTTAAAACATAATTGAAACTTAATACTCCGTAAACGTTTTGAATCTTAAAAACCCAGATTTAGAACAGAGTTCACAGTACATAAAATTTAATGTAAAGAGACCAAGTTTTGTCATAAGTACTAACCAGCTCAACAAATACTTTATAAAATCCAGCCTTGAAAACGGATTCTCTGCGCAAGCACCTGCAAATGGACAGAGTTCACAGTACATAAAACGCTAAAAACATCAGAAATTGAAAGTAAAGGGAAACAGTTATCCCAAAACACAAATTTAGTTTTCAAAACCAAATCACAGCCAAGAATCGCCCAAAAAGCCAAAATATGGATAAGGAGACACACACTAAACAGTGACCCTATGTGAGAGAGCTTCAAAACTTCTTCTTAATATAAACATCTGAATTAATCAAATAATCGAAGGAAATCAACAACCACTCTAAAATGAAGAGAGAAATCAACAGATCTAGACAAAAACGTTTTTCAGGGAAGAAAATTTGAGAAAATGAAATTCTTAGAGTCCACAGGAAGCTTCGTTTTTGTTCTGCCTTGATTCGAAAACTAAGAAAATGGAATTCATGAAAGTATTTGACCAAAGTGCAGTCAAATGATTGATTACAAAAACTCTTACAGTAGAAAGGAAAAAGACACTGTAGATAGCCCAGATAGGACTCACAATCACAAGCGACACAGATTCAAATAGGTCAGGAAAGAACTAAAACGATAATACCACACAAACCAATATTAGCAACAAATCAATTCTAGACAAATTGGCTTTCATTTGCAAAATTACAAACTCGGTAAGAATCTCCATGGCCAAGCATCCACAAGTAGATCTGAAAGGAGAGGAAACATACCTCAAAGATGAACGAGAGGGACAGGACGAGGCGGATTCTAAGGGGACTACGAATGAGGGAGATCTGGAAAGGAGACAAGGTGCTTCTGAGGGGAAAACGAACGAGATTTGCAAACAATTGATGAATTCGACATGTACTTACCCAAAACCCTAACCGGACGACACTCATTGGTGGTTCGAAACGGACGCAGGAGTGACCAGAGGCGGAGGTGGTGGAGATGTTGCAGGAGATGGCGCCATGGCGGAGGTCGTGGAGATGTTGCAGAAGACACCGTAGACAGTCGGAGGTGGTGAGCGAATTTCGAAATCGCCGGAGGTGGAGATGTAGCGTGTGAGAAAGACGAGATAAAAGGGAGATAGTGAGCCGGGGAATTAGGAAAATAGATCTTATATCACTTTTATTTAATCCAGGATATTATTCCGTGATATTACATCTAATATTCCGGGCGTGTTTTATATTTTTCACCCCGGAATATTTGAATTTATCACATTTTCCCATTCACCCCTAATATTCCGGTTTTGTTCCCTTATATCCGTGATATTAGGTCTTTACCAACTAAAATTTTCTTTTCTTAACCTTAAAAGACATAAAATCACGGATATAATAGGTCCGTGATATTAGGGTTATGTAATAAAATTGAATTTTTGTACTAGGGTATGCACCTCTTGAAGTCATTGTGGGAATTTTTCTGCTACATGGATAATCAATGTGCGCAGAACGAGTCACTTTCTCCAGTATCTCAAATCGTTGAGACCTCTGTTGCACCTCTTGAAGTCATTGTGGAAAATCACATTGAGAAGATTGAGGAAGAAGACACTCCATCTGATGAGATCATCCCTAGCTCGCCCATTGATGAATCAGGTCCAGAGCCTATTGCTGAGGCTACAGAGCAGGTAAAGGTCGTCTCCTGCACTCGAGAGAATATTGGTGAATACATTGATCCATTTGAATGCTACTTTGACAAGCCACCAGTAGAACTGAATTGGTGGTATTATATACCCTTTGTGGGTAGTCAAGCTCCTGAATACAATAAGTCTAAACGGTTCTTAAATGTATTACTATTTAGTTTCAATTTATTTGTATGTAGCGCATGCTTGTTTGTTAGTTGTGCACAAGAGTTTGACAGGTTGCTGAGGGCTTTGACTATGTCTGATTAGTTTCGTAAGCTTAAGCAAAATGTTGAGCCAACGACTTGAAACAAAGGCGCTTCTCGGGAGGCAACCCGAGGTAAGCTTTTCTTTCTTTTTCCTTTTTTTTTTCCTTCGCCCTGATTATATTTGATTTACTTTTGTTGTCTTTATTGTTTCATTGATGACAATGAAAACTTTAAGTGTGGGGGAGAGGAATTCTGTATATATAGTGCATATAGGACATCGACATCATATTTAAATTTCTGCACCATGTTTAATTTATGCAATCATTTTTTTATTAATTTCTTGTTTATTTTCATAATTAAACAAAATTCAAAAATTCCAAAAATAATCATGCATTGCATACATATGTGTTATTCAAATACCTATCTGGCTTAGTTTGTCCTCTTATTTAAATTTCAAGCATGATCATATAAATCCCATGGAGTTCTGGATGTTTTGATTATTGTCTTTATTTGATTTTTGTGGAACATGAGCTAGCAAATATAATTGAGCATGTATGATTAAGCTAAAGTATGATTGAAGTCCTCACAACATGACCATGTGAGAATGTTTGGCCTTATTTGAATTCTTTTGCTCAGTTGTGTGAATTACTCGCCTAGTGTTGCTACCTTTTGGCATTGACTGCAGTATCTATTTTTAAAGACCGGTGCACATGTTTGATTGCTTGCGAAGTTTATGTTTATATTTTGAGTCTTTTGTTGAATTTGTGAATATTTAGTGAATAAGGTGGCAATGGTTAATGCACTTAGTAACCGGATCTATGCATGACACCCATGGGTATGATTCGCGCAAAAAGGTGCTGAAAACTATCCGTTAAGAAAGAAAGCTTGATCATTGAGTAACCAGGTTCATTCATGACACCCATGTTTGCAACTTGCGTCAAAAGATGTTCAAGTGGACTTCATTTTAGTAGGTTAAGGTGTTGATAGACCGGGGGCATTCATGACACCCATGTTTGCGCTTCGCGTAAGGAAAGCACCAAGACAAGAAAAAGAAAAAAAAAAGAGAAAAGAAAACAAAAGAAAAAGAAAAAAAAGTGTGGCATTTTATTTTCTTTATTGTGTCCCGCAAGTAATGACATTTCGGTAGAGAATTGATGATATGGTGGTCAGTGTCTATGAGCTTAGTGCATGATTGGTTTGAGTTGAGAGTTGTATCTTAAAGCCTAAATACATGAGTGAAACACATACTTCTGGTGAGGTTGGATAATGTCTACTTCTAAGCTTTTGATCACTATAATACATGATATGACGTTTGTTTGCTTGGTTTATGTTTTCACCTGCTACGATGTTGCTTTTTGATAAAGTTGAAGCTTGAAGGGATTTCTTGTGGGATACATTAATTCATGTTCATTCTATCATTGCTTGAGGACAAGCAAAGTTTAAGTGTGGGGGAATTTGATAATGCATATATTAGATATGCATTATAGGCATTTTTAGCTTAGATAGGTTGCATTTCTTTCGTTCTTTGTTACTAAATTGCATCTTATGATTATTCTAGAAGAGTTCAGTTTCTGCGCAAATTTGTGGTTATCTTGCAGATCGAATCGGAACACATGTGGGAGATGCAATATCTTGAAGAGGAGTATAAAAGACATTGGAGGGAAGCAAGGAATGAAAATAGCAAATCATCTCAAGCTACTCTCGGAGAGAAGGCAAGAAGAACCGCATACAAGAATGCGGTGGGCGCCGCATGGTGTGCAGCGGTCGCCGCCAGGGACGACGCAAAAGGAATTCTGATGCGGCGGCCGCCGCATCTGCCGCCAGCGCGGATACGCGTCGTTTTGATTAAAAAAACCCTATATGTTTTTTGGTTTTTGTTTATGGCCGACTTTGGGATCTTTAATAAGGCCACTTTTTAGTTATTTTTGGATCACTTCTATTCTATTCTATTCATCGGACGCTTTAGAGATTTTTTGAGCGATGTCTTCCATGAGGAACTAAACTCATCTATTCTGCCTGCACAATTTGAAGCTTTATTTGGATTGATTGTGAGTTTCTAATTCTCGTTCCTTGTTTCCTATATTTGAATGCTTCAACTTCTTTGTGCTTGATTGTTTATTGATTTGTTCTATCTTGTCTGGCCAACTTGTTAGATCAATTCAATTGCTAAGGTTTTGTAGATTCCTGGTTGTGAACCTTAACCTAAGTGGCAAACTTGTTCCTTTAGGGCTGGTTGAACTAATTGAATAAGTAGGAAGTTGAATGTGTTGTTAAATCCCTCTTTAGGGACTGCAAATACCTTGGTTAATCTCTGAACTTAAAGCTATCAATTGAGTTAAATCCTTCTTTAGAGACTGTTCGGTTGATAAGGGTTGCTAGGACTGGTTGGACTAGTAACTATATTAGGTCGGGACAAGGGCATTCATAGGAAACTTAATAGGACGAGAAGAACTTACAAGGATCGCTTCAACCAAATAAAGTGGAAAATTGTAGGTAGAATTGCTTCTCCTAATTGTCTGAATTACAATTATTTACTTTGCTTTCATCAATCCGCTTTGATAAAAGGCGGAACTTTCACACTGAAACCCCCCCCCCCCAAATTGGTTACTTTGATTGACACTAGAATCATACTTGAATTAAGAATTTCCCTGTGGGATCGACCTCTTGCTTATTGCTATACTAGTTATAAGTTTGAGTTTACTTTGACGGATCAACGACAGGTTTTTCCTCCGTTAGCTGGTTAACCAGCTTTATGGGGGAGGACGGTCGAGGTTGGTTGGGTCGTTACCTCGAGACAGATGGGCAGGATGTCCTTTATGACAAGGTGACCGATGATTTTATGGAACGAGTGGATGGTGGAGTCGCTTAGAGCATCAGCCATTTTGCTCACCTTGGGGATTCCGTGAGGATGTTTCCTCCCAGTTACGATACAGAGGATATGAAACTCAAAGACCCTCAACGTGGCCTACCTCCTCTGCTCCGTGCCCCTCTCGACGAATTTATAGCCCTCGATCCTCCTCCTACTGATGAGAACAACCCCGAGCCAACTCACGATGACAACAACAATCCTCCGGTTGACGCGTAACCAATTGTCTCTCCACTTTTTACCGAATCTTTGAAGTCGTCTTATATTAGGAAGTAAGTTAAAAACATTTCTGCCCGTGGTGAGGGATTTATGCTTTGTTGCGGTTCATACATTATTTTTGGGGATGGAAAACATTTCGGTCCATGCCAAGCGGTGTCTTGTCATGGTGTTTTGATGTTTTGTGAATATTTCAACTTTAGCCGTAATATATTTCTACTTACGCTTTTTGTTTGTTTTTCATAAAAGTTTAGTCTGTCGCTATTACTTTTGTCTCTTCGCGACTAGAGTTTAACCTACTATCGTTGATGTTTTTGCTTGAAGGGTAAGTTCGCGATACCCTTATCCATCTCCTGTCATTGAGCGTTTATGAAATGAATCGTGAGATGACAAAAAGTAGGGTTCGCGGATGTATTATATGTTGTGCTAGTGGCAGATTTATAGAACTATCATTTATTATTGATGAAATAAAGTAGAGAGTGATTTGCGTCTTCTATAGTTATATTTCTTCGTAACATAGGTAGTCAGGCAAGACGTCTTCGTTTTCTTTTGGGTCTGGTGGCTCTATTGTTACATCAAAGTGAGATTCTCCTTGGTATTCGAAAGTAAGGCAGCTCCCTATTCATAGGTTGTTAGCGCTCACGAAAGATCCCCAACCTTCTGAAAGAGAGAACCAATCCCATCTATCTCTTTTGACTAGTACGACGAAATCTTGGTTCGAGGGAGAGCATAGAATGATTTGGTCTAGTATCTCATCTCCGAACTCTACAAAGACGTACGGTAAGGGGAGCCTGTGTTGTTGGCTTTCCCTAAGGATTACCCTGATGAATTTAGGATTTGGGAAAAGCATAGTATTTGTGACGAAGATTGGTGGAGAGATTTCTCCTTAAACCATGTCAAAACATGGCATTATGCTTTAAGTAATATCGTTTGTGAGTTACCTAATCTCAGTGTTGTCTTTATTTATACTAGTTCTGCGTATTGTGGATATGGATGTTGTTCCGCAGAGTTATCTTTGAATTGTTCTGAAGCAGGAAGGTGCGTGTCATTAGTTAGTTTTTTGTGTTGCTCGGTGTATCGAGTTTGCTTGTAGTTTTCTTTGCCGCTTGGAAGGAGGTGGCACTTATCAGGTGTTATTTGTTGTGTTCTTTGATATTTGTTGACCTCGTGGTGGACTTGGATGGTTTGCGGCATCCTTTGTTGTTTTTTTTTGTAGAGATTAGTATAAAAAAGGTAAGAAACCCCGAGGATGTTATTGCAGTTTGTTTCTGATGATGACGTCTACAACACCAATTGATATTCCAGGTTTAATTGTTCCTCGTGTTAGGGGTTTTACCCGGGATATTGTCGTGGAGGGGCATTTATATAGGCTGGTAATTTTTATCATGTGTTTTATTTCCTTATTAGAGTTTCGATCTCTTCTTATGTGCTTGTTGTTGTCGCAGCCTTTGCCATACGTATACCGTGATTATGGTGATGAAGTACTTGGCCATGTGCACTTATGGACGCGAGATGATAAGGAATTCGTGGTGAGGGTGGAGCCCTTAGGGCCTAATCACTACTGGTTTACTTCAGGGTGGCGTGAGTTTGCTGTTTCGAATAAACTTCGAATTGAGACACGCTTGATCTTTGAGTATGAGGGACACTCTGGTTTTGATGTTGTTGCGATGAATCACGATCCTGATCAAAATGGTGACTTGGATTTTACAGTTCGGTGTTGAACTTTATGTTTTTGCAACGTTTTGTGCGGTTATATCGCCACCTTTGTTGGATGGTTTTGTCTGGTGTAAAATAAATAAACCAACTTGTTTACGCGACGCTTGTTTTTTGAATTTGTTGTGATGAATGTATCATTGGAGTTTAATAGTTTAGCTATTAGTACTCGCGTTTGTTGCGAATGGTGGTTATTAAAGACGATCTCTGGTGTTTCGTTAGACACAAGAGGAAATTGAAGTTGAATACTAGGTAATCTCTAGCGTATTCCATGCGAATGAGAGTCCTACCTAAGGCAATCTCCAGCGTCCTTGGGTGCTAAAGAGATTGAATTGAAAATTAGGTAATCTCTAGCGTATGATACATGAAGGAGAAATCAATTATAAAATTGATAGACAATCTCCAGCGTCCATAGATGTTTAAGGGGATCTAATTGAAAATAGGTCATCTTCAGCGTACTCTACGCGGAGGAGGGAACTACTTAATAAACAATCTCCAGTTTCTTCGAATGTGAAGGAGATCAAATTGAGAATTAGGTAATCTCCAGCGCACTCTGCGCGGAGAAGAGACCTACTTAATAAACAATCTCCAGCGTCTTCGGACGCGAAGGAGATCAAATCGAAAATTAGGTAATCTCCAGCGTACTCTGCGCGGAGGAGAGACCTACTTAATAAACAATCTCCAGCGTCTTTGGACGCGAAGGAGATCAAATCGAGAATTAGGTAATCTCCAACGTACTCTGTGCGGAGGAGAGACCTACTTAATAAACAATCTCCAGCGTCTTCGGACGCGAAAGAGATCAAATTGAGAATTAGGTAATCTCCAGCGCACTCTACGCGGAGGAGAGACCTACTTAATAAACAATCTCCAGTGTGTTCGGACGCGAAAGAGATCAAATCAAGAATTAGGTAATCTCCAGCGTAATCTGCGTGGAGGAGAGACCTACTTAATAAACAATCTTTAGCGTCTTCGGACGCGAAGAAGATCAAATCGAGAATTAGGTGATCTCTAGTGTACTCTACGCGGATGAGAGACCTACTTAATAAACAATCTCCAACGTCTTTGGACGCGAAGGATATCAAATTGAGAATTAGGTAATCTCCAACGCACTCTACGCGGAGGAGAGACCTACTTAATAAACAATATCCAACGTCTTCAGATGCGAAGGAGATCAAACTGAGAATTAGTTAATCTCCAGTGCACTCTGCGCGGAGGAGAGACCTACTTAATAAACAATCTCCAGCGTCTCTGGGCACTAAGGACTTGTTTGTCAATAATATTGTAAAGGGAACACTAGCAAGATGAACCTATGAAAGGTTTTTTTTATTGATAACTCGAGCTACATTTGAAAGCATAGGATAAAAACACTGTTTATCGAACTATCGCTGAGACTCAGACCTGTAAGCATACAAGTTTGTAAACGGTCTTTCCGAAGAACGATCCTGGCCTATCGACCTCCATGTCTCTCTACTACGCTAGGTTGGTGGAGATTTCACCACTACGGAAGGATCCACAATGGGCCATTCAGTCGGGGGTGGCCCAACCTTGACCTAAGAAGATCACCCATAGCCGAAGCCCCGCTTGGTAGGGGATGAAGAAGTGGAAGTTTTGGGAGCACAAGGTGTCGATGGACAAGGAAGAGAAGTCCAGCTAGAAACGCGGATTATCCAATTAGAACAGTCACTTGTCCAGTTAGAACAGCCAAGTGAGGAGTTGGACCTGCAGAACGCAGTCGCATTTGGACGTGGGAAGCAGGTAATTTGTGTGAGCAGTGACGTCGAAGATGTAGTCAGCCCGTGGGATCAGGAGGCAAACTGGCAGAGCGAGCGGTAAGGGAAGTAGAGGAAGCATACCAACGCGGAAAAAGAAGACCGGAGCATTTCCGACGACTGTCATAATTGAACCAACAGAGTGGTCGGGTGTAGCTAGGAAATTGCAGAAGCGCCGCCGCACCTAGCGGTGGGATAGGAACTTCCAGTTACTGAGCCTTTCGCAATTAAGTACATAGTTACCCCATTTTGGTGTGACGTATAATGCCTTTTTGCTACTTTGTATGGGGGGTTTGTTCTACTTTGTTCTACGTTGTGTGGGGAGGGGGGTTGTGTAACGGAATGTCACATGACATTACCCACTTATGACATGACATTCTCCGCTTTTGACATGACATCATCTATATTTTGACATGACAGTTATTGAACTTGACATGTCATAATTACAAACTAACGAAGTCCACAAACAAACAATAACTGCAGATTGAAATGTTTAAAACCAACAAACAACAGTATAAAACGAAGCAACAACAGTGCAAACCAGCTAACATCAGTATAAACGAACCAACAAGTCTAAACAAACGGACAACAGTCTAAAACAAACCAACAATGTATATAAAATCAACCGGGGCGTGTTTTTAAGGATCGGATGGGGGTGTAAGACGCCCGTGAAAGATGGCAACATAAAGGGATTGGCGGTACGCCGCAATGAAGTCATCGTCCAGGCCACAAAACTTGGTGTCACCGGTCGCAAGAAGCTGCAGGTAGCGGATGGCGTATGGACCATAGTCTCCCCTACAACACGAGAACGAAATATGTTCACAAAACCTGCGACAATTTTTTTTAATTGTAGCGGAAATAATTACTTATGATTGTTTGTTTTGGGAAATCCCCTTCACCGTTTTGTACGCCAAGGGTTTCGGAACTTTGCCGACCCATTTCACTTGAAGTTCAGGAAGGGTGTTCATCGAAATAAGGAGGAGGTGGGTAACCGACTTCAGGAGGCCCGCCATATGGCGCTCAGCGACGTGGCTTATGTCGGGATCGTAGACGTCCAATGTCCACTCCGCGAGATTGATGTCAAGGGCTACCCAGTGCTCGTTCTTCAGATTCCAAGGCGCCAATAACCGGTCGACATCGTCCCAACCCGTTGGAAACATCTGTGGCAACCTGTCGTAGAAGTAGTGGGTCAACGTGTCGTTCCCCTTGACCACGTCAAGGTTCCCCTTCGCATCCGCCAATTGCTTGTGCAGCAGATACCCCCATGTGAAATCATGAACGGTTACGCCTTCGTACTTTTCATCTACCGTGATGTCCTTCTGCAGGAGGGCGCAAGCTTGCTCAATATGCTGCACGCAACGAAAGACTAGGGTTGCACAACGGGCTGGGCCCGAACCGAACCGGCCCAAACAGGTCGGGCCGGAATCGACGGCCCGATTTTTTCGGAGGGGCGGCCCGAAGCCCGAACCGAAGACCGAATATTCGGTTACGGTTTTTTCGATTTTTGGCCCGAAAAAATTGAATTTCCCTAAGCATTTATTTGTCTAAAAAAAAACTGTAAGTGTAAGTAAGGTTATTAGTAAGCTTCAAATTTCTCCCAAATCACGAGTCTCACATCAATCAATATTTCAAATTACTCTTCTCTAAAATCATAAACCCTAAATTTCTCTCAACTCACAAGATTCACAACAATCAAAATTTGGCTTCCAAATTTGAAATTAAAATTACAATATAACAATTTAATGTCATAGAAGTAGATTAACCCAAGGAATTGGTGAAAATTTTGAAAAAAACACTGATTTCGCATTTTTCGCTCACCTCCTTGCCTCGCTCTCGCTACTGCTGGCTGCTGTAGCGCTGCGGCCTGAGCTACTAGGCTACTGCTGCGGGAGGGGACTACATATCCGGGGTCGACGAGTTCAGTCGGCGATGGGCTACGGCTGGGCAGGGCTAGGAAGTTTCGCTCTCGCTACTGCTGACTACTACGGCCTGTGCTATTGTGCTACTGCTGCGGGAGGGGAGGGGACTACAGATCCGGCCATCGGCGAGTTTGGTCGGCGATGGGCTACGACTGGCAGGGCGAGCCGAGGAGGAGATGCGCCTAGGACACTCGAGTCGGGAGAGAAAAATAGAAGTAGAAGAGGAGTGAGAAGAGGCGTTTGGGACTCACTTTCTCCTTCTTTTTACTCGTCATTTTTAGCACTAGCAGATTAGGGCCAACTTAAAAAAAAAACGAATTCGGGTTTTTTGGGTCAAAACTGATTTTTTCGGTTCGGTTACGGGTTTTGGCCCGAAACCAAATTTTGGAATTTGAAGGACTGAAGCCCGAATCGAAAAATATCGGGCCGGACCGAAACCGACTTTTTCGATTCGGTTTCGGCTCGGTTTTCGGGTCGGGCCACATTTGAGCAACCATAGGAAAAACCATTTATATGAAAGACCATATGATGGGGAAGGTGATGCATCGACCCACGATGTGGGAACCTAACCTCGGATGACACCCAGTTGGTCGGTGATTGGAGTACTCCGAAGAACTCCTTCTGCAGTAGGCTGCCTTCGACCGACCGGACGGGGAAACTGTCTTCCTTTATCCATGCAGTGAACGCATCAACATCTGCCCTCGTCGCCATGCCTAGCTCCGCGGCATCCACTGGCTTCTTGCCCACACGCGGCTTCTTCGCTGGCTGAGTTACTTCCGCCTGGGACAACGTATTAAGATGTTGACGGGTGCTCTTTCTCGGCCGTTGGAGGGGCACCTCAGCCTCAACCTCAACCTCGGAGGCATCGGGTCCCACCAACTCCTCCTGTAACTTACACACCAGGGTGCGTTTAACATAATAGTCCACACAATTGACATGAGATCAAGGTGAGTTTAACATGACAGTCCAGTACACATACCTCCATGGCCTTGGCCTTGTCCTCCTTGGTGGGCTGTCTCTCCTCCTTGGCCTTGCCCTTGTCCTTTTCCTTCACTGCTCCATGAACCTATCTACATGACCTTTAATTAAATTGACATATACTGATATTTGCATGACATGTACCGACATACACATGACATCCAATACGAATGACATGAAAGTGACATAAAAGTACATGACGCTTCTGATCTGATACCAGAATAACCTTACCTCCTTTCTCAGAACATCCCCTTGCTCCTCCGACTCCCTAGTCCCCTTCCACCTCAGTGCCCTCTTCATGTCTTCAATTGACTCATCAAGCGTGGCCATCTTCGATCCTAACTTCACGGTTATACTCCTCACCATGTCGTCCATCTTTGCCAATAACCGTGACTCGATCTCTAATATAGTAGCTTGTATCTGCGTGCCCTCCCTTGATTCTTGCATTGACCCAAGTGCTCCCTTTGGTTGTTTCGAACGTGGGGGTTTCACATTTGTGAATACGAACACCCGGATAATGTCGTCGAAGAAGTTGTCCCGCTTATCATGAGTGTTTCGGGCATCACGGTACAAACGGGTAGCTCCCTCCACTTCATTGGGGAGTAGAAGCGACCTCACAGCTTCAGGGTCATTGAAGTACCCGAGATCCTTAGCCTACTGCAGTCGGGTTTTGATGGCAGCATACTCGAGGTTCGCTTCTCTAAACTCGTATCGCAGACACCTGGGGTACAACTTCTCATCTATGATGTTCGTGCATTCGACGACCACTGGAGGGAGGGCTTCGTACACCCAAAGCTGCAAACAAAGGGTATCCAGTAAAAATGCACTTTCTGTCCAGTAAAGAACTATTGGACGCCTAGTAAAAGTTCATAAGGCATCCAATGATATTTGTGTATGAACCTAGAAGGCGAGAGGGAATCCCATCAGGTTGTAGGTCGGGCGTGCAGTGGAGCTGCTCTCATTTTGTCGGAGCTTCCTCTCGATTTCACGGTTTAGGAACTCGTTCGTTCGCTCGTAGCAAAGCCGACCCCACGGAAAGGCAAGGAACCTGTCAATGTCGGAGACATGGTCGACCACCAACCTGTGAATGTAGTTTTTGTGTTCCTTCCCGAATAACATCCCCTCGACCAGCATCAACAGGACAAATTTAAACTATCTTGTTGACGATTTCTCATATGCCATTACCACTTGGAACTGCCCCTCGAACTCGGACATCTTCAACTTCACAACTTCAAAAAAATCAAACACTGCCCTCTCGAACGGTGAGTCGTCCTCAGGCTCTTCGTCATAGTCGCAGTTTAGACCGGTGACAAGGGCCAACTCAGCTATTGATAACCTCACCACCACATCATGGATCTTGTACCACATTTCATTCTCCTTCTTCGTCTTCAATTGTTGTTGGGGAACGTAGTGTACAAGCTGTCCGGAGAACTGGACCCTTGTGCCCAGTCTTGCAACGCCCCCCAACGGGCTGTCCATCAAGCGCTTCCAATTGGACTCGCTCAACCGGTTGTCAATGTTTACTAGGAGCTGCATCCAGGAGTATTGGTTAATTTTTGCTTTGAAGTGTCTGTCTTCCTCGACGGCGTACACAGCCTGCACAGACTTCAACATGTCAGCCACACTACACCACGACAATCACAACTTACATTACTCGAACTAAAGCCCTCTTACCGCGCTAGAGGTTTGAGCTCTACGGTTGACAATCTTCTTTACACTATGCTGAGATATTTTTTATATTCACCAGATATCCTGCATGTTGGGAGACCAAAAATCAGTATTCTAGAAATCCATTCGTGTCTCCCAACCCACAGTTCCCTTCATATGGATATCAGTCCCACAAGGCCACAAACATTCCAGGAATCAATATGTACATGACAGTTACTAATTCAGAACCTATACATATCAAATGTCAAACCTATTCATCTTAATATTGAATGCACCCAATGGTTCCATAATCATCCCTACTGTTTCCCTTCCACATATCCAACCCAACAGTTTACTGTTAACATGACACAAAGACATGTACACATAACACATAACTGTTCATACATGATAGTCTACTTATTCAATCTGTACATCTCCAAATGCACACGAGTCACCCTACTCTAGATAATTTCGATTCGACTTAAACGTTCACCCGTTATAACCTTTCCCCTAATCCTAATTCGCCCCATGTTGGCCAATTTCCCCCTAAACTGAACGTATCTACACTCACCCTCCTCCTTATAAGTTGGATGTGACAAGACAATTGCCCAATTTCCCTATTCCCGAAAATTCCCTTCTCTCCCGGTCGCGCACACCCTAGTTCCCAAACTTTTCACTTTGTGTTTTTAACATGACACCAGTTACTTCCTACATAACAGGGCGATATTGTGAACTGCCTACCCATTCGACCCCTTCTTCCCATTTTCACACAATCAAAACCAATTTAGGTTCTTCCAGTCGTTTCCTCCCCTACGAATCCAAGCAAAACGTAATTAATCGGCATAGTTAGGGTTTACTTACTTCAAAATCGGCCTCTTTGTCTCCTATTCTGCTCTGTCGTCTTCTTCCTCAGGTTGGCTTCTTCTTCTCCTGTAAAGGCTCGAATTTTTTTAATTCTAATTCTCGGAAAAGGAAATTAAAAATGAAGTTTAAACGGATTTAATTCGGATATTTCAAGGAAAACTCGTCCTAAATTTAATAAATCGAACTTAAAACACTTAAAGCGGATTCCGGCTAAAAATTTAAATTTATGCGAAATATATTTTATTCCGCTTCCATATGCCGATAATTTGGAAAATGATGTTCGGATTTCATTATTTAACTGGGATTAGAAAATTTAAAAATTTATTTTGAACGTATCGGGATAAAGTCGAGTGAGCGGGTCTTGAGATTTTCCCCTGAGTATTTTGAATCCATTTTATTTGGGACCATTTTGTGTATCTTTTCCTATCGCCCCCTCTCTGTGAGAAATAGTAGCAGCATAGCATAGCATACCCTTTTCTTGTCTCTTTCTCTTCAATCTGAAATGGACAGCACCTCCAGCTAAGTCTTTCCCCATTTGATCCAACACTCACCTCTTTCTATACCTCTTTCTATACCTCTTCTCCACATTTCATTACCCTTTTGGCAATCACATCTAACGATCACCATGCATGTTCAGTAGCCACGCCAAAACGATGCAGAGACCCCATCTCTTTCCCCCTCTGTCATTTTGATTTCAAAAGAGACACAACCCCATTCCTCTCTCTCCCATTTTGCTCCCTGCAAAACCCAGGAAATAAACACAAAAACCTCCCATCGGAGCCCTGTTCGCATCTGAAATCACCTACTGTCACCGAAAGTCGTCCCAACGCCGTCTCCCTGAGCAGCTCCGAGCGCCTTGCCCCTACTTCTTTGAGCAACGCCGAACCGAGCGTGTCCCCGCAGCACCATGTCTCCTCCTCTCTCCGTTAAAAAAAAGCAGCTGCAGCTTCCATCCCTAGCGTCCCAGGCGAGACCGATAAGCCCCGGACCAGACCAGGAGCCGCCAGCGCAGCACCTCCGCTGGGCCATTTCTCTCCCTCGAGCCCTGTTTTGTCTGATCCGAGGCTGGTAAGCCCTCCTTCCTTTCTTTCCGCTCCAAAACGTGCCAAAGTTCCACCTTTTTGATCTCCTCTCTCGACCCAGGCCAAGCAAAATCAGTTCGGGTCTCCGACGAGGCCGAATCGAGCTCCGATCGAATGTTTCCGGCGAGTCGACGCCCTCGGTGAGCTCGTCTTTCTTTCCTCCTTTTAATCGCACCTGTGTCCATTCATGTGTGTTGAAATTGGGTCGGAGCAATGTCGCCGGCGGGAAGGGCCTCCTCTCCCTCCTTTTCTTCCTCCCGTCGATTACAGTAGAATTGGGGGAGATGAACAGTGACTTTGGTCCGGTTTCTGTTTCTTATTCTGGGTGGTCCGGTTCAGTTGGTTTTGATTTAATAGACCGGTTCATTTAACAAAAATCAGATTTGGGGTTAAGAAGGGCTGGGCTTTTGGGTTGGGTTTTAAAAGGGGGTTTTGTGTTTTATGTTATATATGTTGTGTTATATATATAGTTGTGGTATAATTGTTAATTATTATTAGATTATTATTATTATATGTTAATATTCTAATTTTGGGTGATAAATATATTTCTGGAAAATATTAAATATATTATGAATTGTTTAAAGTGGTATTACTATTTGGAAATATGATATTATTAGATGTTGCTTTGAAAATGGGAATTAAGGAAGTTAAAATGAATTTGTTGGTTCTGATTTATAAATGAGGTTATAAAGATGGATTTATTTTGGTATGTACTTTAGATAATATTGTTTGTTAAATTATCTAAAATGGGGTTTAGGTTTTGACATAAAATGTCGGAATTAATTCTATAATATGATTTTGAGGTATTGGTTTTAAGATTTAAATGTTTAATGTCGAGATTCTTTGTCTTGGTTTTATGATGTTGGTTTAAGAAGAAAGTTTGGAAATGTGGTTGGTACGATTTTATCGATGAGTTTGACTGGAAGTAAATGATTTTGGTTGATGTTGATCGTATCGGAAAGGTTTTGAAAATGGTTTTACTATCGGCTGGTTTTGAGGATGTTGAGAACTTGAGTTCGTGTGTATGAATGTGGACCGGTAGCTTATGGAAATGACTTGATGATAGGTGTGTATTGCTTTTGGACTTGCATTGGGCCCTTGCTTGTGTTATCTTGCTGTTCTGCATCTCCAGGTAAGTCTCTTCGGAGCTTACTCAGATTGAATAGAGCTATTCCCTGCTTTAAGTGCATGATATACTAGGTGATTGCATTCATGATCAGCATGCCATGTAGTACCATGCTAGGTTGCATCGATCATTGAGCATTCTATTTCTTTGTGCGTATGTAAACAGAACGGCCGTTATCTGTGATAGTCCTAGAGTCTTTGCTAGGGTCATAGGGTAGCCCAGCCTCATCGGGTACCCTGAGTCAATCGAGTACTTCCTTATATTATGATATGCATGCGGGCTTTATTGTGGAGCGGGTTAGGCATGCGTGCCGCCCTATTATGAATGAATGCATTCACGAGCTGGCCAGTCTCCGCCTGTCGGAAGGGGTGGAGGTAGGAGAGGGATATGCCACTTGGCATTGTCTTGGGCCCTTTACAGTATTCTGCACATTATTATGAACTAGAAGCATGCTAGTGTGTTTGAATTCCGTACTGCATTAGAGCATCTTTATTAGGTATAGCGTATATGTGTGCTTATGGTTGGGATGCAGAGTTAAGTGGGCATCGATCTGATCCCGCCCCAAATCAATTTTTTTAGGAATTATTTATGTTCATCCTATCGGTGCTGTTTGCTTATTGCGCGGGTCATTTTGTCGGCGGAGAGTGAGCGCTGGAGTTATAGACTTCACCAGACTCTGATTATATTGTTTTGGATTTATACTTTTGACTCCGTTTTGACCCGGCTCCGCCGTGGCACTTGTATCTGTACTTTACTTCCGCTTTACTTCCGTTTGAAATGGTTTCCGCGACATAGTCTTAGGACAGGTTAAGGGTACCCAACGGCCCTTCGATGTTTTTAGGGTTTGAAGTCCCTCTCTCTAATAACCTTAAAATGAGTTGAAACCTCGACCCGTACCTGGATTGCAAGATCCGAACAAGGGGTTTTATCCCTTGAAACGTAACCCGGAAATCATAATTCTGGGCCGTTACATCTCCTCTCTTGCTCTGTCGTCTTCTTCCTCTTCTTCTTTCTTCTCTTCTTGTTTTCCTCAGGTTTGCATGACCAACTGTTTCCCTTTCTCTCTCTTCCACTTTTGTAAGCTCGTGAGTGGAGTGGCCGTTGGAGTTTACAGTTTTGAAATTAAACTGTATTGTTTTCTCTTCCCCTCTCTCTCTCTCTCTCTCCACATTAACTTCCCCCGCTTCCTCTCTCTCCCTACCCCGCTGCCTCTCTCTCTCCACCTCGGTTCGTCTCTCTCTCTCTCCACCTTTACTTTATCACTCCTCTGTCCTAGTTAATTTCCACCTTTTTTACCAGAATATTTGCAATTTTTTTTGTGTGTGGGGGGGGGTTTAACCTTTGCAATTGTTTTGGATAGTGGGTTAGGCATGAAAAGTTGGGCGGGTAAAGGGTTATTTACTACAATTCCCTCAATGAGTAATGGTTAAACGTTGACCAGTCAAACAGTTGATCATTGACCACTCTACTCTATTTGGATGGGGTCTACCAAAACTAGTTAAATTAGTTTGGGGTCTAAGTACCTAATTAAACATTCAAAGGAGTCTATGTACCCAAATCACCCATTTTTTTTTTGTGTTTATACACCCTTTTTTGATGAAACATTTATGCACCCTTATTAATTAGTTTATCGTCAAATAGTCGAGAAATGTAGGTAACCAACAATTTCTGTATAATGATATTTTCAACACACAAGTAGGTTGGCAATGACCTTTTGTCCGTTAACCAAATAATTCAAAATTCGATATCTTACTTGGAAAATTATTGAATGGATCATATTGGCATGAAATTAAAAGGACAAATTCCCTATAGGTGGAAGACCCAAAACATCTGTACAACTTAGCCTCATTCCCTTGAAACGGTAAATATATAGATAGTGGCATAAAGTCAAGGAGTAACATGAAGTAAGACTAAACCAAGAGTCTTACGTAAAAAGATGATACTACCCTCAAAAGTCCTACTACATAGATCTACCCACGATGATTGGGGAGTCGCTTAACCAAAGACACAATGCACCCACATCCCAGTCCACACTAGGACAAGCATAGCGTTTGACACAACGTCTAAAGTTGCTTGTCGATATTTTCAACACATAAGTAGGTTGGCAATGACCTTTTGTCCCTTAACCAAATAATTCAAAATTCGATATCTTAGTTGCAAAATTATTGAATGGATCATATTGGCACAAAATTAAAAGGACAAATTCCCTAGATGTGGAAGACCCAAAACATTTGTACAACTCTGTCTCATTCTCTTGAAACGGTAAATATATAGATAGTGGCATAAAGTCAAGGACTAACGTGAAGTAAGACTAAACCAAGAGTCTTACGTAAAAAGATGATACTACACGCAAAAGTTCTACTACATAGATCTACCCACGATGATTGGGGAGTCGCTTAACCAAAGGCACAACGCACCCACGTCCTAGGCCACGCCATGACAAGCGTAGCGTTCGACACAACACCTAAAGTTGCTTGTCGATGTGAAAATGTAGCGGAAAAATGTCAACGGCAAAACAACCAACCCCAACCATCCAAAGCATCCAGATACATTAAACTCTACCACAATTCTAACCCTCAAAGGTACAGTCCCACTCGAAACCACCCACATAAATCTCACCACATGGAATCACTCAACATGCCACATCATCACATAAGAAACCTTTCACAAATGAAAGGACTCCTAAATAATTTCTAGGGAAAATTACATAAAACCACCCTTTAAATATGGGTATTTTCCCTTAATCACCCCTTAAATTCAAAATTACAGAAAATTGCTCTTTAAATGATATTTGTTTACAAACCACCACCCATTCAACTATTTTCCTTACTTTATCATTAAATATATTATATTTTAATATTTTTAAACTCAAATTTCATTGTAAATATATTCAAATTTTGAATTTAAGGGCTCAATTATATTTTAAGGATCATTGTATTTATTTTTAAAAATAATAATCAATAAAGCCTAGAAATATTATCTTAATTTATGTTTGAAAATGTTTATAAATTGTTAAAACATTATGTAAATTACTCTTATTTAAAATATAAATAAATAAGAGTAATTTCCATAATATTTTAAAATTTTATAAACATTTTCAACCATAACTTAAGATAATAATTCTAGGCTATATTTATTATTATTTTTTAAAAATAAATAAAATAATCCCTAAAATAAGATCGAGCCTTTAAATTCAAAATATGCATATATTTACAATCAAATTTAAGTTTAAAAATATTAAAATATAATATATTTAATGATAAAATAAAAAAAAATAGTTGAATGGGTGGTGAGTTGTAAACAAATACCATTTAAAGGGTGATTTTCTGTAATTTTGAATTTAATGGATGGTTAAGTGAAAACACTCATATTTAAAGGGTGGTTTTCTGTAATTTTGCCTAATTTCTACCCGAATGTCAAAGTCCACCATTACCCATCCACTTTAATAAAAGCTGCAAACTACTAACAGGTTTTTTTTTTTGGTGAACATACTAAGAGCATGTGCAATGGAGAGCCTTTGGACCCTTAGCCATGCCACCTCATCAAGAAAAACAATAAAATAAGGTAATAGTGTAAGGGCCCGGGAGTTGGGGCGTTTAAATAAGAGCTCGGAGAGTAGAGGCCCTTAACGGATCTGTCCAATCTCTATCTGCCATGTGACAGTGCTCATAAAATACCCAATTGAAAAATGATTTTTAGCCATTTTCTATAAATAAAAATAAATAAAAAATTTATTTTCAATTGTAAATTAATTTTCTCTACCTATAGACACCCATTTTGCATATGTTTTTGTAAAAAAAATATTATGAGCAACAAGTAAGTTAAGGGCCCGGACTGGGGCTCTCCAATGAAGCTGCAAATAAGTAAAAGTTGGATAAGGGTTCTTAAGCTGACGTGACAGTGAAAAAGTAAGTTAAGGGCTCGGGATCTCCAATGCACATGCTCTAACAACTTTTTTTTTAAAAGCAAAATGAGAAAGTGGAGCAAGCCGGGCAAACACCACAACAGAACGCTTTCACGCCTCACACCAGCAACGGAGTCTTCACAAGCCTTGCCCAGACCAGCAGCTCGTTCAGCTCCCATGTAAAAAATCGTGATAGCAAGGGCAAAGACGAGGAAGAAGGACGTGAAAAAGCACGTGAAGAAGCCCAACACAGAATTGACTGGCGCAACACCATTGACCAAAAACATCTGTACCATTAAGGAACATCGCATAACTCGGGGAAATGTACACAATCAACAGAAACCCAAACTTGAAAACCGGTGATGTAGCTACAACAACAAGATCGGGGTAAACGGCAGATGCCGAAATTAAAATCTATGTACTATCTCTCAAAGCACGACAGGGCACCTGGACTGATGCACAAAGCATTCATCTAAAAGGTTAAATTAAACATCATTTTTCACAAACAACGGCGGAAGCGGTCCTGCAGAATAAAATGGGCAACGTAAAGCATTCCATGATCATCACAGGGGTTCAACAGACGCCTACCATTCAAGAACATACACAATCCCACAAAAACTGTTTTGTGGAAGGAACATGTTTATTGCAGTCGCATAAATTACCATCTCGTTGTGTTGTTTACACAAAAAGCCAGATGCACGTCGCATTGAAATGAGCTTAGGAGAATCCTCCTGCAGCAGGGGAGAGGTCATCAAAGCTCCAGAGATCCTCGGGATTGAGACCATACTGAGTTGCATCTCCACCAAGGAAAGCATCCACTGCCCAGTTATCATCAAGGAGATTCATCTCAGCCTCAAAATCCGAAAGGTCACAGCCGGAAAATTTTCCATTAGTCTCGCCAGCTGATCCTGCAACCTCCTCCGAAGAGGACATGGTCTGCTTCAGCTTCTTCTTCGGGGTACCTCCCTCTTGGGCCTTAGTATCTTCCTCCTCGAGTATAGTAGAGAAAAAAGAAGATATCTCTTGTGCTTGACCGTTCTCTCCCCAGCCAAATTCAGAACAATCAAGAGAGTTGCTACCTTCGTCGGATTTAAAGTGCATATCGCTGCCGTCAAAAGGTTTAGGCGAGTAAGTTTTGAATCCTACATCTCCTACAGAAGGGGAGGAGTTGGTATAACAATACTGCTGAGTCACAGGTTTCTCTTCTGCGAAATGAATCATGTTATATGAGCCATCATCTTCAGAGTTGATAGGAACACTGAAATTCATGGCCCAGTTCTGAGTTACAGGTTTTGGGATTGTCTTTGGAATTGACTTCTGGGGATTGACCGTAACAGCGCGCTTGGAAGAAGCCGTGGCATCCTCAGGGAAGTTGAGCTTGGCTTTCCTACCCCTGATCCTACGGGCCTCGGTATCGTAAGCCTTAGCAGCTTCTTCAGCAGTATCAAAGGTTCCAAGCCAGACCCTAACACCCTTCTTGGGATCACGGATCTCAGCAGCCCATTTACCCCATGGGCGCTGGCGGATACCACGGTACTGATTTTTCCGCTTTCTCTTGGCGGATTTCTCAGCCTGGCTTGTGAATTTCACAGGCTTCGGTCCTGAATGGTTGAAAGAAATCATCAATCTTGTGTTCAATAAAAAGGAAACACTTTCCACAAGACAATAGACAAAACAAATCCAAAAATTAAATGACCATAAGTAAAGACAGCAAGACCCCAATTAAATCACTACAAGGGTTTAATGGGTCTCTAGCAGATGAAACATCTCACTTTTCAACAATGCTGCACAAAAACGAACACTGAGTGAAGGGGATGTAGAGCTATCCCAGAATAAGATGCAGCACAAAAACATTTCACTTTTATATATAGAAGGTTTTTTATGGATGGTTTTATATATAATAGGTTTTAGATAAGATAGGTTTTATCTATATCTATGTAGGGATTTCTCTATTATAAATAGAGGATGTAGGCAGAGAGGTTTTACTCGATGTTCTGCACGGTTCTTGCGAGAACACAGAAATCCTTTGTGTCCTATTGTTCAATCTCTTTCTCTTTCACGATATTCACTCGTGGAAATTCACAACAGTTGCCATAATTTTACACAAGGATATGTTTACCCATGTTTCCATGTTACTTAGCTTCCCTCCATAATTTTACACAAGGATATGTTTACCCATGTTACTTAGCTTCCCTAGGAAAAGTGAAAAACAACCCCTTTGGAGTTTCCTGTTAAGATAGATTTTCCATCATTAAGCCATCAAAAGGAAACCAATCCATATTGAGATGAGATAAAATGAAAATCAACTCCGCCAGTGCATAAAAAATGAACAACAACAACAACAACAACAACCCAGTATATCCCGCAATAAAGAGGGGTCTAGGGGGTCGGGATGTACGCACTCTTTCCCCGAACTAGTCGAGAGAGTGTTTCCGGAAGACCCAAAAATAGAGCAAAGGGAACGTCCCATGACACCTAGTAGGAGATTAGGTACTAGACAGCCGATAGACGGAAAACAGATACGAAGGTAACCGACAGAGAACAGAAAGAAAGCAGAAAGAGAGGTAGAAAGGAAGCAAAAGCAATGTAGCAGAAAGAGAGGTAGAAAGGAAGCAAAAGCAATGTCCCAGCACCCATCCAACTATCCAAGGGAATCTAAACATCCAAAGCCCGAATGCATAAAAAATGAAAGAAAATGAAAGAAAATGAAATTGATTGGTGCCTTCTATGCCCGCCTGATATACAAAAATCGCCCAACTTAATCATTTATCTCCTATGCAAGAGATCCCTCACAATACTACATTACCAACTAAAAACACACACATGCAAAATTTATGATTCTGAATCAGATTTACACTACAAGCAACAGCATAAAAAAACCTATGAATCTGATATAATAAGATACAGTTATAGGTAGAATATAAGAGATGGAAAACAAATGCAAGAACAACAAAAGCTCTCATCAGAAGGGGGGATGCAGAGCTATCCCAGAATAAGATGCACCTTGCGCAGATGTTTAAAGTATAATCTAAGGACGTGAAATTAAAAGGTCAAAAGAGCAAAGTTGCCTCATTTCCTAACAAAAGGCAGTTCTATCTTCAGCCAGTCAAATCACACCATCCACTCTGGAAGGACAATATTGAGTTCTTATAAATCAATCAGTTCAACACAAAGTTTCAGGCCAAGAAAGGGGTCAAGACTCAAAAGGACAATTCAAAATGACAACAGAGCTCCAAATCTTGCCAGTAACAATAAGAATTCTCCAACCTAAATAGTTCTAATAATTTTCTAAACCTAAATTTCAGAAACCATCAATTCCTCCAGAGTCAAAATCAAGAAAACAAAATGTGTAACCCTAGAACAAAATAGCAAATGAAAACGCGAAGGTTGAGAGAGAAAAACAGCTAACGTTGGGCAGAGTTGGAGTTGAAAGCGTTGAATCGTTTCAAATCGATGGGTTTGACATCAGCAAACTCCTCGACGTCAGACTCGTCCATGAAATCGAGGAAATCGGCCTCAAAATCGCAACTATCCTTGACGACATCGGTGACTTCTGACCTCGCCGGGTTGGAGAATCCACCATAGAGGCTCTGCCTCTTCGTCTTGCCGTCTCCGACGAGATCCGACCACAGATCGCGGGAGGTAAGGCGGCGGGATCCCGTCGCCGGAATGAAATCGGAGATAATCGCACCTCCACACATGGCTCAGCGGGAATCAAACAGCAGCTCTGCTTTTTCTTACTCGTAAGATTCTCAGAGCGGAAAACACGGATCGATTAGTTCAACTGTTCAACTCGGAACTCGGAAGGGAAATCTCGAAGGATTTTCTGGGGAGGAGAAAGAGGTTGGAAAGCGTGGACCCGAATATGCGATTTGCAGGAATGGTAAAACATGGGCGACGGATTTACCGTAGGTGACGTGTTACTTGGTTAGTTGGTTGGTGATGACTAGACCTGTCAAACGGGTCATTCCGGTCGGGTTCGGGTCGGGTCACTCCGGGTCCCGGGTAAAACGGGTTTCGGGTTTTTCGGGTTGACTAGAACCCGGGTTTGATCGGGTTTCGGGCGGGTTCGGGTCGATTTCGGGTTTGTCAATTTTTTCTTTTTTAAATTAAAAAAATCATAATTTGATAATTTTGCGATAAATTTTAGAGAAAATTTGCTAAAATATCACCCTTTCCTAATATAATTAGGTTAATAGCATACTAACTTTTATAATTTGCCGTTCTAACACCCAATTAACAAGTTATTAGCCCCTTAGCAGTCCTTCTCCCTAGAGAAATTGCCGTGGTGAGAGGCGGCCGGAATGGGCAGTTGCAAGGACGGGAGGGAGTTTGCGAGGCTTCGTCGGTGGGGATTGGGTGTCGGATTGGCGGGATTTGGGCTCGGGATGGCCAGAATTGGTGGCCAAGGAGGGCGGACGGGAGGGAGTTTGCGAGTTCGTCGGTGGGGACTGGGTGTCGGGATCGGCGGGATTTGGGCTCGGGATGGCCGGAATTGGTGGCCAAGGAGGGCGGATCTGGTGAGGGAGCGCCGGATCTGGTGTGGAGGCGCCGGATCTGAGCCGAGGACGAGCGACGCGGGGCGAGCGACTCCGGATCCGAGCGAGGGAAGGAGGCGGTGACGAGCGAGCGGGGGAGCGAGGGAGGGAACGAGCGGTAGAGCGTCCGGAGCGAGCGAGGTCGATCGGGCGAGGGTTCCAGGAGCGGCGGCCGGAGGGAGGATTGACGACTGGCGGCCGGCGCAGGAGCTGTACGTCGAAGAGCAATCAGAGGTTGAAGAAGAACTTTTTACAAAATTACAAAAATTCACCCATAAATAGCAGTTTCTGTAAAATTACAAAAATTAACCCATAAATATGAAAAAGTTGCATTACATTAAAGAAAAAATTGCATTACATTAAAGAAAAAATATTGCATTACATTGAAAAGGTTGCATTACATTAAAGAAAAAATTGTCATCAAAACGTTACCTTGAAAAAATATGGCATCACGAAAACATTACATTGAAAAAATATGACATCAGGAAAAAAAAAATATCATCAAAAAATCGATATCAAAAAAGTGTCATCAGTAGTCAACGGTAAAAAAAAATGGCATCAATGGGCTTTCCAACTTTCTTCAATTAGGGAATAGCGCAGATGGATCAATCACGCGGTTCTGCAGTGTCCTCCAACTCGCTGTCCGCTCCCCTTCACTTTCTTTGCTGGACGGGAAGATGCGAATTGTGAAAGCCTTCCCACCACGCGAAGTTCAAACCTCGCCGGAGAGAGAGAAGCGAATTGAAAACCGGCCTCAAATCCCTTCGCAATCGATGTAATTGAGAAGACGACGAAACCTTTTTTTCTTTGTCAGCCGACTTGAAAGGTGCTCTCAGTGTACTGCCATACGCACTCAGACATTAGACCAATTGTAGCTGGCCCAACAGTTTCCAGAATGCCGTTGTCATGATGTTGATCCGGCTTATGCGATTACGGCATCCGCCTAGCTCCGAATATGCGCATTGGAGCTCTTCGCTCGATGTCCCCGGTCGCTCTGTTGTAAACCGCTGTTTTGTCGGACGGTGGCTTATTTCTAACACCCCCCTTACTAGATCAAAGAAAGTTCCATTGAATGAATTCACTTCTCTCTCCCGAACAAGGTCAATGGTTCGGGGAAAAGCCTATCTCAGTGATGTGAAAAAAGGGTTAAAAGCGTCGTTCGAAAAAAATGTTCCTACCACAGGAGTGGTTGAAGAGAGGGTTGCCCGCCCGCTGTTCCAGTATTTGCTTGACCCTTTTCTATCTATAATCAATAGTCAGACTGTCTAGAAGCTTCTGGAGAAGGGTAACTCTAAGTAAGAGTAAGCAGAAAGCGTCGCCCAAAAAGAGAAGATAATAGTTTGAAGAACTCTCTCGAAGCGGAAGTAAGCGCAGAGATGGCACCGACCTTTTCTTTTTCTTTACAAACAGCTTTGACTTATGTTCTGAGATTCTGGACTTTCTTTCTGTAATAGCTGAGCTCCAGAGCTAGCTTTCCTTATCGAGGCTTCAATGTACTTTACCTATAACTAAAAGATTCGAGATAAGATGAATCTCCTAGAACTAAAATAGTTAGTGTTTCGGGTGCTGGTCTTGAATTTCTTTGTTGAACCGGCATTTCTTTCAATTCTTGACTTCACGGGTTAAGGATTGATCCTCGAGCCGACTTCGGCTGCAAAAGACTTTTAACATACTAAATATACTAGTAAGGGAACTAGGAAGAGAAGTAGCCCATACATAATGTGAAGGAGGGATCCCACCGGTCGTTATTGATTGACCTATAGGGAACTAAGTCTCGGGCTTATGGCAGGAGGAAGTCAGAGTATGCCTTTCCTTCCGATTCGGAGCTCGAAATTGGCATTTCCAGGCAGGTTCCTCTTTCTCAATTTGCCAGGAGTTGATCTGCTGGAGTTTCAGACTCAGCAAATGCATCAGCTTGGCTAGGAGCTTCAGGGGGAGGCCAAGAGAAAAGGGATAGCCAAAAAACACCCTACGGGGGCTCGGCAAGGTAAAATGGAAGAAGAATACGATCCGTTAATAGTCAAAGGATCTAGCACTGCAACTAGAAGAAAGAAAGTGGCATTAAAAAAGTGTCATCTATCCATTTTATTATAAAATCAAACGATTTGATTAAAAAAATATCATCAAATAATTACACTAGAAAAATGGCATCAAAACACTGCTTTGAAAAAGTTGAATCACATTAAATAAAAAAATGTCATCTAAACATTACCTTGAAAAAATATGGCACCACGAAATCAGTACATTGAAAAAAAATATGGCATCAAACGATTTGATTAAAAAAAGTGAGATAAAATAATTACATTAGAAAAATGGTATCAAAACACTAATTTGAAAAACTTGCATCACATTAAAAGAAAAAAATGTCATCAAAATACCACTTTGAAAAAATATGGCATCATGGTAAAAAAAACATATCATCAAAACATTGACATAAAAAAGTGTCATCAAAGTTTAAAAAAAGTGGCATCACATAACATCAAAAACGCTACTTTAAAAAGTGGCATCACATTAAAGAAAAAAAATGTAATTAAAAATTTGGCATCAAAACACTGTGAAAAAATGGCATCAAAAAATTGATATCAAAAAAGTGTTATCAATAGTCAAGGGTAAAAAAATGGCATCAATGGTCAATGTGGCATCACAGTCAACAAAAAAATATCAACAAGTTTTGAAAAAAGTGATATTAAAAAAGTGTCATCAAACCATTTTATTAGAAAAGTGACATCAAAGTTAAAATAAAATGTAAAAAAAATGGCATCAAAACGACTAAAAAAAGAATATTGTTGACCGGTCAACGGTCAACGTTGATCGCGTTGACAGGTCAACGATCAACGTTGACCGGCGTTGACCTTGATAGTTGTAACAGCCCAGAATTATGATTTCCGGGTTACGTTTCAAGGGATAAAACCCCTTGTTCGGATCTTGCAATCCAGGTACGGGTCGAGGTTTGAAATTCTAAACTGACGTTTTCAAGAGGGGGATTTCATACCCAAAATCGAAGGGATCGTTGGAATCCCCGGGGAAGTCCCCTGTACCTGTCGTAAGTCTAAGCGTCGAAATCAGAAATAGTGCGACTAGCGGAATTAAGTGTAATACAAGGGGGTGCCACGGCGGAGCCGGGTCAAAACGGAGTCAAAAGTATAAATCCAAAACAATATAATCAGAGTCTGGTGAAGTCTATAACTCCAGCGATCACTCTCCGCCGGCAAAATGACCCGCGCAATAAGCAAACAGCACCGATAGGATGAACATAATAATTCCTAAAAAAATTAATTTTGGGCGGGATCAGATCGATGCCCACTTAACTCTGCATCCCAACCATAAGCACACATATACGCTATACCTAATAAAGATGCTCTAATGGAGTACGAAATTCAAACACACTAGCATGCTCCTAGTTCATAATAATGTGCAGAAGTACTGTAAAGGGCCCAAGACAATGCCAAGTGGCATATCCCTCTCCTACCTCCACCCCTTCCGACAGGCGGAGACTGGCCAGCTCGTGAATGCATTCATTCATAATAGGGCGGGACGCATGCCTAACCCGCTCCACAATAAAGCCCGCATGCATATCATAATATAAGGAAGTACTCGATTGACTCAGGGTACCCGATGAGACTGGGCTACCCTATGACCCTAGCAAAGACTTCTAGGACTATCACAGATAACGCCCGTTCTGTTTACATACACATAGAGAAATAGAATGCTCAACGATCAATGCAACCTAGCATGGTACTACATGGCATGCTGATCATGAATGCAACACCTAGTATATCATGCACCTATAGCAGGGAATAGCTCTATTCAATCTGAGTAAGCTCCGAAGAGACTTACCTGGAAGTGCAGAACAACAAAAATGCAACAACTAGATATACAGAAAGCCAGCATGTCACAGATGATCACCTAACACATATATAAGTAATATAAATAAGTCTACTTCTAATGTTACTTAAGCATATAATATCACACACGAGTCATCACATTTATTCCTCATTTTCCCAAGACTTCCCAAAACTCTTTGAAAACCTCAAGTTAGATCAAATCACCATTTAAAACGCTTTCTCAATCATCCAGAAAATCTATTTATAAGACATTACCCTTTCATCAACTTATTTTATTACTTTATCAAAACAATCCGACAAGATTAGAGTATTTCCGAAATTCCTCTTTTTAATTTTATTAAATCAATTCTCCATTTATCAAAACAATTTTCAACCTCGAAAACATTTTCCAAATTCTTTTCTTTTTAAAATTCAAGTCCAGAAATATTATATTTTTTTAAATCTCAACAATGATATTATATAATACATAATATTCCGTTTATTCATTAAATAATTAATATGTAAGTCTTGACTCATTTTTAACACAATAATCACCCCAAAATAGGCCCAAGCAAGATTAGGCCCAATCCTTCTTTAAATCCGGATCCAAGTAAAACCCCAACCCAATCTTATATTTTTTTTTTAAAAAGAACCCGGTTCACTGATTAAAAAGGCTGAACCGAACCCATTTATTATAAACAGAAAACCGGACCAAATTGTATCACTGTTCATCGCCTTCTCCCTATACTCCTGCGTTCGAAAATTCAGCAAGAGGAAGAGGGACAGGGAGGGTTGCCGGCGACGATTCTGGACTCCAACCACCCAATCGACACCCATAGACACGGAATTGACAAGGAGGAAGAAGAGAAAGGGAGGCGAGTGCTCACCGAGAGGGTCGAAGTCTTCGCCGGAAGGGTCCGTCGGAGCTCGATCTGGACTGCCGGGGTCGGAATCAGAGGGCTTCCGGCCTAGGACGGAAGAAAAGCATTTAAAGGTGACCCCTTTAACATGTTTCGAAGCAAAAGGAAGCAAATCGGACCTTACCCAGCTCGGAAGTCGGAGGAACAAGGGAGGAGGGGTAAAGCGGCCCGACTGTGGCTCCGGGCTGCTTGGCTTGCTGCAGCCTCCGTCTCGGACGTCGGAGGAGGTGGAGTAGTCCTCAGACAAGCTGGAATCGAAGGAGGAGGCAATGTGCGGTGCCTGATGGCCTTCGCCGAGGAATAGGGCGCTCGGAGGTGTGGTGGTGCTGCTCGGATGCGAGAGGAGGAAAAGAAAGGAGCTGCTCGGCTCAACGCCTCAGGAGGTTGCTCGAAAACGGAGGAGCGGCGGGGCTGGAGGCGCCCTGGTGGTGGCTGGTCGAGGAACAGGAGGTGACTGGGGGCTGCTGGTGGTGGCGAGTCCTGGTGGCGGCGATGGTGGTAATGGGGTGATGAAATTGGTGTTGCAAAAAGGCCGTTCTTCTGGGTTTTTACAGAGGGGAAACGGGAGAGGTGTGAGCTTAGGGTGTGTTTGTTTCTTTGTGTTTGTGTGGGTAAAATGTGTGGTCAAAGATCTGATTTTTTTGAATGGAGAAATTGTTGTTTGTTTTCCATTAGAGTTGTCTCAAAGAAGGGAGGGAGTGAAAGGAGAGATAGAATTTTACCCAAATGAGAGGGATGACATGGAATGGATAAGAATGGGAGAAGGTGACGGAATTGGGGTCCCGAGTCGGAAATGTGAATTTCCGACAATTGATATTTTAAATCTCGCTCTCTCGATTGATTAAATATTTAATATTGAATGTGATATCGCTGACGGCATGAATTTTTGAATCCCGGACGAAATAAAAGACGGATTCGATCTTTAAAATTAAAAATTGGGCCGGAATTCACTTTAAATTCATTTTTAAATTCTCTTTTTTTTCAAAAATTAACATTTGAAAATCCGGGACTTTACATCATCCACCTCTAAAAACAAGTCTCGTCCCCGAGACTAAAATATACAAGTAGGGGATGAAGTTTGAAATTGATGAGTCCAAAGACCGTGTCCAAGGATCTTGTAATCGTCTCGGTTGCGTCTTCCGGGATTCTTACAACATTCTAGTCACGGTCGTGACATCTCCAATTGGCCTTGACAAGTATGCGATAAGCGCCCCTATCACATACTGGCTTCGACTTTTCGGAAGTATCACAACTCTAAAAGTTCTACAATGTCATCACTAGGTCTTAGCAAGTACCCTACAAGCGCCCTCATAGAATGCTTGTATCCACTTCGTGAAGTATCATAGAGTTGCCCGGGTTTAAAAGTTCCTAAAGGGATTCCACAATTGGAAAAGATTAGGCTTAAATTCGTTGAAACTCTCGATAACGTTTATTCCTTTAAAATCCACATTGGTCCTTTTCAAAACCGTTGAAATCTTCAACTCCTACGTTTAATCAAGCAACCTTACACCAAAACAAGTCAAATCCTTTCAACTCAAGATTTTGTCAAAATCTCCCAAAACCAAATCAGTTTCCCGCATATCAATCAATCAAATTCAGAAATCAGGAGGTGGAATCATCCACCTCTAAGGGCTAATCCCATATTCTCTCCCTAGTTTCCAAAATCAAATCAATCCATCAATCTCCATTCAAGCAAGATTCATACGCCATAACAAATGCATAACAGCTTAAACCAACCAATCTCCAACCAACACATCATACGACAAGTCTCAACCATATACCCACACAGTGCCACAAGGTCACATCAAGCATCTCCAAATCACACTAAAGGTTATAATATGCATCTCAACAACATATCAAAATTGTAACAACGTCTCGACATCACACCATAAATCATAAAAGGTATCTCAATACCACATATTAACACCGCAGTCATAGTAGGGTCAGTCACACAAGGGATCTCATTTACGCATAACTCACATAGTCATCCTATCCAATTTCTATCCAGCATTATCATAACAGATTTATCACATCAAACATTTGTATTTGCAAGGTTAGCCACAACGGAATTTCATCATAAGTCAATGAAACAAAACTAATTATAACCACATCAATACAAACAAGGTCATGCTATTAAGATTCAACAAAAGGGAAGATCAAGCAGTATATCAACATCAAAATGTCAACATGCTCTCCAAATATCATCTCAACTCGTCACAACACCATATAATGATCATTTAGTCATTAGACAGACATGCACTATTACCTCACACATATACAAGTCATATTCATGCTCTAAGTCATTTTCATGATGTGACATACCCATAAGCATGCTTGCTAAACATACAGTACAACATCAGGTTTACTACCACATAATAAACATCATTATCTCGTAGTTCGTACTCATCATTATTTCATACATCATATCAGAACACGTCCTACTATGCTTCTAACACAACATAACAAGATAGAGACGCATCAACATATTATGATAACATTGGTTATTTCCAACTAGATTTCAATATTGCATATCAACACGTAATATCTTTCCATATCAGATTTGTCATGGTTGCTATCTAACACCATACCAGCATATATATTAAGAAATCACATAAGCAAGAAGATCGTGACATCATCACCACTCAAATAAAACGCAATTCCCGCTCGCTCGCTTCCAATTCCCAAGCCAAGACCAACCTTCTTCTAGACTCACCAACATCAACGCGGACAAAATTCCCTAAAGAAACCTCGATTCATTCTGATACTCCAATCTCGCCTCTCATCCCACCAAACTCTCACACACACCATCCACCTCTAAGAATCCAACTCATATCTCTAACTCCACACCCGAGTACCCTCTCATACTATATCCTCACTTCTCTTAAGGCCATTCCTTACACTTCCCACACTTCCCAAGATATCACCAGCATCATGCCTTGCAAAATTCCTAAAGCTCACTCAGTCTTACCTAAACCAACATCTCTCTCTTGCGACTTATCTCATAACATCCCCGATCATCCTAACCACTCAAGCTCTTTCACCACTCTTCTACCACGCTACCAACGACCTCACCCACAGGTTTAAGGAAGAAGCAATTATGAAAATCATCAACCATATGGTCTACATCACATCAGCTAGCATTTATAACCATAACAACATGGGTTCAACAAGTCTCGATTTACCATCATGCTCAATAATCATTGCAACATCATATATGAACGTAATCAACAATCATCACCAAATCAGCACATCAACACATAAATCTCATTGCTAGGTCAGTGTCATATCATCAACAAATTCAGAAGGATTAGCAATTCGAACGAAGGACACTCCCGCCTACAAGTTCTATCGTACTCGGTAACTGCAATCTACAAAACGTGCTCGTCCTCCCGACGTTGTTGATCCTGAGGCCCGTGGGTTATGGGCCCACGCTTTCTTTGCGTTGCTCCATCGCTAACTAACTTCTTGTTTCCTTTTTCACGCGGTCGTTCGTCCAAGTATCGCAGAGGAGTCTAAGTTAGCAGAGATAGGGGAGTGACAGGGACAGGAAACCCAATGTTCACTTCGGAAATACAGGCCAAGGCTAAAAGGATGACAAGACTGGAGACAAGACTCTGACCCGAGAATAGCAACGATGCCCTTATGGAAGTCTATTAGGTTATAATCGCGACAAGTAACACGAATTCATCATGGGGCATATCAATTTCACTAACCCACACTAACTTGTACCTATCTCAAGGGAAAAGAACATGCGTATTCATTCCAGAAGACACAATCAAGTCCTACACGGATGCACGCGAGATAAACTAGTAGTATGTGATTCCATGGAAACAGATATGCTCAGCAACTTTAAACAGGATACGCGGGATTTATTGAGCATCACAATTATCACATATATGAACAATGCACGAGCTTGGTGTATGCATCATACGAGAACATATAATAGCAACATAGTAACTACCTCATCTAACACAATGATCATATAACAGGTCAATCATGGCACGTAATCATATGACGAGATACATTTAGATATCATAGGTCCCACACGATACTAGCGATACATGATGTAATACAAGCATAGTCAAGAGTTATTAAGGGGAGCTCAACATAATATTCAGGATAGCAAGAGGAGAATCACAGAGTAACAAGAATGACATCACGAGCGACAAATCATCATCATTCTATGAATGAACCATCATAGGACACATATAAATGTACAGTAGTTATCACATCATAGAACAGGTACAACATGTAATCATTTAGCGAGTAATGCTGGAAATCATAAGCCCTACAGAATACTACTGGCACATATCGAACATGAATACAATTAAGATAATGCGATTAGATTCATCCTAACATTCAGGTGTCATGCGTGTGCGAAACCATAATATAACGTGGTGTGTGATCATGCGAGGTGTCAAGCCATACGTTCATGCAAGTACGAGAAGATGTCATATAGTAATAGAGGAATACCATCGAGTGAGAACATGTAAGCATGATAGGACTTACCATTGCAAAAAGCAAAGTCGGTCATCGAATTTAACATTATCTAGCCAGGATGAGTAAGACATTTTATGGTAACAGAAAGAGGGAAGAACCACACTATCAAGAACCTAGCTCAAGAGAGAATCAGCAATAATGCAGGCAATATACGATTCACACGAGTCACCAACAAGGACCCTACATGATACTAAAGGTGCAACATAACACACGATACATGCAAGCAACTAATCATTACGTCACGTAAGAAATCAATTCAATCACATTCCAACAATATAGAAGCGTGAGGGAGGTTTTACGATGTATACTACGAGTTTAAGCAACATGGAAATATAGCTGGAGCACGGGAACATGAGTTCAACCCAACACATACTGGGATAAAACATGCATTTATCAAGATTCATTTGCACCAACAAAATCCCAATTCAGTGCAAGTATCACACAACATTATAAATTGCAGAGTAAACAACAATAATTAACCTGATGTATACATAACAAACGGGCATGCTATTGGTTCTCGTCACCCAAAGGGATAATAGGCATTGACACGTCATCATCCAACATGCTAAGATGACCATCTATCAACATTCATACAAAGAGGAATTGATCACACTATCATGGGCCTAATCCAGGTAAAGCAACATTCATATAGACCCATATCATGCCCTTCATGTTGCTAACCAATCAGTAGTACGATCATTACAACAGGTCAATTAGACACGCGAAACCAAACATAATCATGATAGAAAGCGAGACACAACACGAGACCTAAACAATGTGACTAGCATGGATACGGAATGTTATACAATCACGAATTTACATGAAGGATAATCACAATAACATGTACTGGAAATTACGTATCATATAAGGCATGGTGACATCAAGTTGTAGCACGTATCAAATAAGGAACTTGCTTCATCAGGGTAATCATGGTAGAAGCCAAGACATAACACAAGACCTAAGCAAGGTACCCAATCATAGATGCAACAACATGAGTAGTTTTTTACCAATGGGCATTCACAGGGTACGTGCCAAAGATTACAAAATTATGTCATGCAATTCAGAGAGAGTCACGATTACAACCGGACAGAGATCCCTAAGGGCAACCATTGACTTTTCCCAACCGACTCATCACCCCTCTTTCCCGTGGGACTTTGGTACGACTCTTTAAGGCAAGATGACACTGGTTAATCATCATAAGAATAAGGAAACACATCCACAAGAACACCTTACTTCTGACTCAAAGTGACATCAAACTTCCAACATTCACTCAGACAACTTAATATCCAACCATGATCCCCACCACAATGTGTTTATCAACCCGATTTCCCATGAAAGATAATGACATACGGGAAAAGATTCGATAGAACCGAAAAAGTGGTTAACATAGCGGAAGGGGTTGTCCCACACAAGCTGGGTTTGACCACACATAAACAAGGGTACTCCCACTATCCCGTTTTCACAGATCAGTCAATACACATTTATTTGTTAGGCATACCAATCAGATATCTGGCATAGCAAACACTCAACACAGAATCAGTTAGTGACACTCATAATGACCTCCTTGGAGTTTTCCAGACCCCTCTGTAAAGAACAAGCTAATATTTTGCCTACCCATTTCTAACTACATCCAATAGGGATGGTCTAACGTCTTTCTACCCACTCGATCCCCATCTGGTCGGTTTTCATCTTTTATTACAAGTCGAGTTCATTACTTAGTCCAATTTAGGTTAGACATCTGAAATTCATTTTGCCCCTTTAAAACACGTTCAAAACCTTTGAAATTCATGGGCAGTTTTCCAAAACATACACTCGACCCTTTTGTACCCGAATTGCACAACCTCAGCTCTGATACCATCTTTGTAACGGCCCAGAATTATGATTTCCGGGTTACGTTTCAAGGGATAAAACCCCTTGTTCGGATCTTGCAATCCAGGTACGGGTCGAGGTTTGAAATTCTAAACTGACGTTTTCAAGAGGGGGATTTCATACCCAAAATCGAAGGGATCGTTGGAATCCCCGGGGAAGTCCCCTGTACCTGTCGTAAGTCTAAGCGTCGAAATCAGAAATAGTGCGACTAGCGGAATTAAGTGTAATACAAGGGGGTGCCACGGCGGAGCCGGGTCAAAACGGAGTCAAAAGTATAAATCCAAAACAATATAATCAGAGTCTGGTGAAGTCTATAACTCCAGCGATCACTCTCCGCCGACAAAATGACCCGCGCAATAAGCAAACAGCACCGATAGGATGAACATAATAATTCCTAAAAAAATTAATTTGGGGCGGGATCAGATCGATGCCCACTTAACTCTGCATCCCAACCATAAGCACACATATACGCTATACCTAATAAAGATGCTCTAATGCAGTACGAAATTCAAACACACTAGCATGCTCCTAGTTCATAATAATGTGCAGAAGTACTGTAAAGGGCCCAAGACAATGCCAAGTGGCATATCCCTCTCCTACCTCCACCCCTTCCGACAGGCGGAGACTGGCCAGCTCGTGAATGCATTCATTCATAATAGGGCGGCACGCATGCCTAACCCGCTCCACAATAAAGCCCGCATGCATATCATAATATAAGGAAGTACTCAATTGACTCAGGGTACCCGATGAGACTGGGCTACCCTATGACCCTAGCAAAGACTTCTAGGACTATCACAGATAACGCCCGTTCTGTTTACATACACATAGAGAAATAGAATGCTCAACGATCAATGCAACCTAGCATGGTACTACATGGCATGCTGATCATGAATGCAACACCTAGTATATCATGCACCTATAGCAGGGAATAGCTCTATTCAATCTGAGTAAGCTCCGAAGAGACTTACCTGGAAGTGCAGAACAACAAAAATGCAACAACTAGATATACAGAAAGCCAGCATGTCACAGATGATCACCTAACACATATATAAGTAATATAAATAAGTCTACTTCTAATGTTACTTAAACATATAATATCACACACGAGTCATCACATTTATTCCTCATTTTCCCAAGACTTCCCAAAACTCTTTGAAAACCTCAAGTTAGATCAAATCACCATTTAAAACGCTTTCTCAATCATCCAGAAAATCTATTTATAAGACATTACCCTTTCATCAACTTATTTTATTACTTTATCAAAACAATCCGACGAGATTAGAGTATTTCCGAAATTCCTCTTTTTAATTTTATTAAATCAATTCTCCATTTATCAAAACAATTTTCAACCTCGAAAACATTTTCCAAATTCTTTTCTTTTTAAAATTCAAGTCCAGAAATATTATATTTTTTTAAATCTCAACAATGATATTATATAATACATAATATTCCGTTTATTCATTAAATAATTAATATGTAAGTCTTGACTCATTTTTAACACAATAATCACCCCAAAATAGGCCCAAGCAAGATTAGGCCCAATCCTTCTTTAAATCCGGATCCAAGTAAAACCCCAACCCAATCTTATATTTTTTTTTAAAAAAGAACCCGGTTCACTGATTAAAAAGGCTGAACCGAACCCATTTATTATAAACAGAAAACCGGACCAAATTGTATCACTGTTCATCGCCTTCTCCCTATACTCCTGCGTTCGAAAATTCAGCAAGAGGAAGAGGGACAAGGAGGGTTGCCGGCGACGATTCTGGACTCCAACCACCCAATCGACACCCATAGACACGGAATTGACAAGGAGGAAGAAGAGAAAGGGAGGCGAGTGCTCACCGAGAGGGTCGAAGTCTTCGCCGGAAGGGTCCGTCGGAGCTCGATCTGGACTGCCGGGGTCGGAATCAGAGGGCTTCCGGCCTAGGACGGAAGAAAAGCATTTAAAGGTGACCCCTTTAACATGTTTCGAAGCAAAAGGAAGCAAATCGGACCTTACCCAGCTCGGAAGTCGGAGGAACAAGGGAGGAGGGGTAAAGCGGCCCGACTGTGGCTCCGGGCTGCTTGGCTTGCTGCAGCCTCCGTCTCGGACGTCGGAGGAGGTGGAGTAGTCCTCAGACAAGCTGGAATCGAAGGAGGAGGCAATGTGCGGTGCCTGATGGCCTTCGCCGAGGAATAGGGCGCTCGGAGGTGTGGTGGTGCTGCTCGGATGCGAGAGGAGGAAAAGAAAGGAGCTGCTCGGCTCAACGCCTCAGGAGGTTGCTCGGAAACGGAGGAGCGACGGGGCTGGAGGCGCCCTGGTGGTGGCTGGTCGAGGAACAGGAGGTGACTGGGGGCTGCTGGTGGTGGCGAGTCCTGGTGGCGGCGATGGTGGTAATGGGGTGATGAAATTGGTGTTGCAAAAAGGGCGTTCTTCTGGGTTTTTACATAGGGGAAACGGGAGAGGTGTGAGCTTAGGGTGTGTTTGTTTCTTTGTGTTTGTGTGGGTAAAATGTGTGGTCAAAGATCTGATTTTTTTGAATGGAGAAATTGTTGTTTGTTTTCCATTAGAGTTGTCTCAAAGAAGGGAGGGAGTGAAAGGAGAGATAGAATTTTACCCAAATGAGAGGGATGACATGGAATGGATAAGAATGGGAGAAGGTGACGGAATTGGGGTCCCGAGTCGGGAATGTGAATTTCCGACAATTGATATTTTAAATCTCGCTCTCTCGATTGATTAAATATTTAATATTGAATGTGATATCGCTGACGGCATGAATTTTTGAATCCCGGACGAAATAAAAGACGGATTCGATCTTTAAAATTAAAAATTGGGCCGGAATTCACTTTAAATTCATTTTTAAATTCTCTTTTTTTTTCAAAAATTAATATTTGAAAATCCGGGCCTTTACAATAGTTAAATTGGGAAGGGTGCTAGGTTAGTTAATTCATTTTGTTTGGGTGCTAGTTAGCTAGTTAGATATTTATAATGTGTTAGTTGGCAAAATAACCCTAAATTTTAATTAAATATAAAAAAATTTAATTATATTTAATTAAAAATCAACCGGGTCACCGAGTCAATCGGGTAAATCGGGTCAAAATTACCGGGTCAATCGGGTCACCGGGTCCAAACCCAGATTACCCGGAAAATTTCTGGGTTTTCGGGTTCGGGTCGAAAAAAATTCCCGGGTCAAAATTTCCGGGTCTTGACCCCAAAAAATTTCGGTCGGTCGGTCGGGTCGGGTCACCGGGTCGGGTTGTGTTTTGACAGGTCTAGTGATGACTGATGAGCATTCGGTGCACAGGGGTAACTTTACCTAATTAGTTTTGGTAATAAATGGTAAAAGACCGCAAATTCCCAATCAAGAGTACGGGTAGATAATTTTAATTAACTAGCACGTTAAAAAAATTAATTAACTCACCTCAATCCTGAACGTAAAAATTAATTAACCCACTCGTAAATTCCGATGTGTATGATTTGGGGTGTATTTAGTTTGGATATGAATAATATAAAAAATAACCATTATAAAAAATATTAACAATGTTAGCATAAAATAAAAAGTTTGGAGATGATAAAGATAAAAATGTGCTTCACCAAAATCACCTTCCAGTGACTTGACATCAACATCAATCCCACCTACATTCTCAATAACTTCATTCGGTTCCTTCACATCATAAATTTCACCATCAACTTCAGGTTGAGTAGCATTCAAATCACCAACTTCAACACTACGCTTGCCATCAATGCCAGCCTCAGATAGTACACCAAAATCTGATGACATTTCAGTGTCAGCACACGCAATTTTTAAGTACTGTGCATCCCCTTGAGGGCGTTGTGCATCACCGATTCCACCTTCCATTGGCTTCCCATCAACATCCATCCCCCTACATCCTCAATAACTCCCTTCAGTTCCTTGACATCAGAATCTTCACCATCAACTTCAGTCTGAGCGTCATTCAAATCACCAACTTCAACACTACGCTTGCCATCAATGTAAGTCTGAACTTTATGAAGTTCCTACTCTTTGGAATAAATTTTAAAACCTCCCACTATCATACTCAGTACCTACCACCTCCCCTGAAGAAATGTCAGCGTCAATCCCTTTAGACAGAACTTCACAAACATCAGACATACCCTTTGCATCTCCAACTCCCACCACCATTAAGGAGATGTCAGCATCATTTTTATCTACATCACCAGCAACATTTTTTGAGGAGGGACCCATTTCAAGAGCAACAATATTACATGGAGGACATAGAGCATCAGACTCATCTGGATGAAGCTTCATAGCAGCACCTTCCGATCTCATTAGTGTGATAACATCATCATTTTTATCACCTCCCCCACAAGACTTAATTGAATCCTCCATATCAAAACCTCCACCCTCATATTCAGTTTCAACACATGCAATTTTTAAGCACTATGCATCTCTTTGAGGGCACTGTGAATCACCAATTTCACCTTCCGTTGGCTTGCCATCAACATCCATCCCACCTACATCCTCAATAACTCCCTTCGGTTCCTTCACGTCAGAACCTTCTCCATCAACTTCAGGCTGAGCATCATTCAAATCACCAACTTCAACACTACACTTGCCATCAATTTCAGCCTCAGATATTACAACAAACTCATATGACATTTCATTGGAAGGTAAATTTAGATCAACAGTTCAGATAACTGCTTTATCTCCTTTATCGAAATCCAAATCAACTCCGTGAACACCAAGCAAATCCGTCAGTATATCAGGAACAACTTCATTATTAATTGTTGTACCAGCAAGATCATCAGGAATGGAATGCAATGGCTGAGACACATCACCCATACATGCGTGCATTGTATCCTTGTTCTCAAGTGAAGTGAACTTCTCCCCAATAACATAAAACATGGTAATAATCCCATCTAACTTTCTCATACATGTCTTAATTTCACCTACACTAGCAGTCAACTCCTTTATACATTCAGGCAACTCTTCTAGCTTATCAAGACGCCTAAAAATTTCATTCACCGACTTAGATGAACTATCAATAACAGGGACAGACGCATTATCATCAAATTTAGAAGGAATATCACCCATTCCATCACTTTTTTCATCCTTTTTAGGAGGCAACACCCCCATACCACAACATTTTTCGGGTACATGTCCATATGTCTCGGCTTCATGAATTGAATCAACAATAAAATCATCAACACAACCACTAGGTTTTTTTGCATCAGAATCAACTCCCAAATATATATCTTGAATTTCTGGACCAGATGAGTTAACTAGTGCATAAGGAGAACCAATAGGAGACACAGTTGACCCAGTACAGTCAACAGAATAGGTGCCACCCAAGTCATCATCAAGGGGGTCCCCAGTTTCATGCATATGGGGATCAACAACATCGTCATGTACCCCACCAATATCACGAGAAGATCCAAACACATCACCTTTTTCCTTAGACAGTCCACCAGGGACCAACGCATCTACAGTAGACACCACGTGCAAATATAAAGACTTATCAGCACATTCTGTATAGAATATATTCCTAGTCTCTTTATCACCAGTCTTCCTCTTCTTCACACTGTGATAGACAAATTTTAAAGGTACAATCTTCTTGCACTCAATCATTTGATCAACCTTATCAACATCAACAACAGGTATAAAAGGCTCCTTGACTAGCACATCTGTGTCAGCGCCCGAAACCCAAACTTCTTACCTGACTCTTTCTTCTTTCTCATATTATTGGCTTTCCTCTTATTTGATTTCTTATCCTCTAAATACGCAACAGGGGAGGACTGAAAGGTACTTGCAGAACGACCCATCCTCAAAGCAATATCATTACATGACACTTTACCTCTCTTTACAATAGGCATGCATGTTCTCAAAGATCTCATGTTCTTTGCCTTATTTACAACATTCTGTTTCTCCCCCAAATTGACTTCATCATTCCCAACAACAACATCTAAATCATCATTATTTACAACATCCTGTTTCTCCCCCAAATTGCCTTCATCATTCCCAACAACAACAGCTAAATCACCAATACGTATGAACCTATTATTATATGCCTTTGTACGCAATCGAAGACTTTCATACAGACCACCAGCCAACTTGGGGAAAACAGGTTGAGCAATGTCATCAACTCTTTCATCAGCAACTTCTTCACTATACACCATCCCTGGTGTTTTTGCAAATTCACCATAAGTAAGGAACAATGGTGCCTAAACAAATAGAGTAAATATATGATTAACAACACAGATATTTACAACAAACAACAACTATGCTATTAACATGTAATACTTATGCAAAACTTTGGTACTCCTGACAGGCTGACATAGAATGACTAAGCCAAATATAAGGTATTTGGTTACTCACTTTTAATGCTAAAATACACTGAGATGTTATGCTACTAGCTTTTAATGATTAGGCACATCCAAACCTTCCTTTCTCTTTTAGAATGAATTGAATTAATATAGCAATCTATTACTCTGCTGACATTTGATTTAAATAAACAGATCTTAACACTTATGCAAAAATTTGGTTCCTACTCGTTCAAATCAATCTAAAAAGAAATCAAAAGTGATCATTGTAAAACAAAAATCATTTGTGCTGCAAAAAATTAAAACTTATGCAAAAATTTGGTTCTGATGACATGTCTGGTGTTTTTGCAAGTTTCTGCTGATAACTCTGGTGTTTTTGCAAATTCATCATAAGTAGTGGACAATGGTGCCTAAAACATAGAATAAACAAATTGGTTGAAAACTACAAAACATAATAAACTTACCAAATCACCATCAAAAAGTGTCGAAGCACTATCATAGATGTGTTTAATGCGACATTCCGAGCACAAAGAGTATGGATCTCCAGCAGCCCTTTTGAAATTACAATCAAATTTCACAGCCAATTATGGAAAGGCTTCTAAAATCCATGACTGGTACAAATTAAAATAAAATATTTAAATTAATGAGCCAGAAGAGTAATATATGATAACAAACAATAAAACTGCTGACAAACATAAAAAAAACAATAAAAACACTACCTGAAAAGTAAGATTATACCAATATATGTCATAACAACCCCTATCATCGTCAGGATCAGCCAGAGCCACATTCTTTAATGACGTCACCAACCGCGTGTATGAAACTCTCCCCCAAGGATAAATTTCAAACTCATTCTCATCACAAGCAAGAGATAAGTTTTCTTCACTTACAAACTCTGATCACCTGAATAATATCACCTTTTCAATAATAAGCAACTTTGCCAGAATCAACTTCTTCTTAGAGGATTTTCTCTCAGATTTAAAACACTGAACTAAGTCTTTATAAGAGCATTTCTTCCCAAAGAAATCAATAGCAGACACATGTTTTGGTGGTTTGCAACCATGAGCTTCACAAGGAAGCCCAGTAATAACGTGGAATTCAGCAAGAGAAAACCGAGCCATAAATCGATCAACCTTAAACCACAACTCCATCTTCTTTTTGGTGAAAACTTGACGCAACATCATCTGATGCATGGGCTGAAAATTAGAAACCATATTGGTTCCCTGTGTCAACACCCACCCCACCCAACTCTTGCGCAATATCTCGTAATGTTCATCAGACATATGACTTTTGATGAGATCACAAACAACAGGATAAGAATATCTGTTTGATCTAGAACGGAACCACTCATTTTCAGGAATACAATAAGCAATGTTCTGTTTAAACACAAGCAAAAATATCAAACAGAAATACATGTCAGCATGAGTAAACAGCACTTGATAACAGACGGAAAAAAAATTTCAATATCTAAAAAACTCACATCAAATTTCCTTCTGTATCTGACTAAATCAGTAGGTGAACCTGATAAAATAATCAAAAGAGGACGAACGATGTCAACACATACAAATCATCAGTAAAAATTGCACATTTGCTTATATAAACACGAACAACACTGACGCATTTGCTAGTACAAACACAACCAACACAAATTCGGCAAAGTAGATCAAAAACCTACATAAACCGCATCAAAACAAACCCTAACCAACAGGAAAAACGGTAAAAGCAAAATCAGTACCTCCGAAATTGCAAGGAAGAGCACATAGAAGAGAAACGGGGTTGAACAACGACGAATAAACGGTATAATAGAAGGAAGGGTAATTTCGTAATATAAACTTCCGAAATTAGAAAAGTGAACATTTCACCAAGGTTTACAAAAACCAGGACACTCCTCAAATTAGAGTGAAAATTTTCTCAAAAATATATAGGGTCCGGGCATCAAAAGTGGTGTGATCATATGTATATAGCCCAGATCTAAAAAAAACACGTTATTTGGTCCATGATATAGTCCAGATATTGTAAATTCGGGCTATTTAGCCTGTAAAAAAAAACATATAGAAATAGATTATGTAGCCCGAGGATTTTGAGATCCGGGCTATTTGGTCCATTAAAAAACACACAAAAAAAATTAGGTTATATATAGCATGGAGTTATGATCTCCTATTTTGTCCTCCAAAACAATCATGGATCGAGCTAGGTTATATATAGCCCAGGAATTATGAGATCCGGGCTATATAGTGCCCCCATTTTATAGAAATTACAGATTTGTTCTGCGCAATAATCCAGTTGACATATTTTATAGATGTGCATGTGTTCCAGCAAATGCACTTTGAAACGTACACATTCATAAATCAAACCCAATGATTACCATGTGTACACAAAATGAATTAAGATTAAATTATAACAATTAGGTTACAACCAAAATCATCCATAAAAGAGTTGTATGTAAGTTCTACAAGAACCCAACTAGTTGGGAATTGTCATAACTCATAAGCAAAATGGGACAACCTTAGCAAAACTTTGGTGAACATGCAACAAGGGCAGTAGTTCCCTTAAGTGAACAATCTTTCGCAAGCATCACAACAATTATATGCAGTGGCGGAGTCAGAAAATTTTCGGAGGGGGGGCACCGTCAGAAATATACGATATTGTTTTGGATTAAAATATCACCGGTTTATGATAAAACGCTATTATTATTATTTTGCCCCTAAAAAAAAGTCGAGTATGAGCTCAATTTCAAATATAGGTTCTAATCGAGCTTGACTTGTTTCTAAATGAGCTAAATATAATCAAATATTAATACTAGACTTGTTTGACTCAAATAAAAACCCTAGTTATAATTTATTGTATTCAGAACATATAATATATGTGTAACCAGATATAAATTTTTTAAATTTGCGTAACTTTTTATCTAATTGTCGGAATAATTAGTATAACCTCTCATTTCGAAGCTCTCGAGATAAAGTATAGTATATAAATGTTAATTTAAGTAAAATATAATAACATTATAGCCTATTGAAATAAAATTAAAGTGATTAATATGCCCTGAATTTTTAAATATTCATAACTTTTTACTCAGATGTCGGATTAAGGCGTATTATATATCAAAATGAAGCTACCGACGAGGAGAATACACCTAGGTAGTTCGTCGCGTGAGAGAGGGGGCACGTGCCCCCCTAGTCCCCCCCTCAGCTCCGCCCCTGATTATATGGTAATTAAGAACCACCTGCACAAGTGAAAAACAAAGGTGAATTTGCTACCAAGAAAACTTGAAAAGACAATGTGTTTTCTTTCCTTCAATACATACCGTATAAAGAAAAACTCATTCCCGTTAATTCTGACATTAATCCCAGCCTATTTATTTGTCAAATTGAAAGTAATAATCAGGAAATGTGACAGAAAATGAATCAGTAGATGTAGATGAAACTTCATCTTCTGTAAATTGATTATTAATTTTTTATTTAAATTTGTATTTGAACCAGTTTGTTGAATAAAGAGGACCATGTCAGAATGAAGTGCTGAAGAATATATGTAATCCAAGAAATATAAAAACAAAATACTAAAAAAACCCAGCTATAAGCAACAAATCAAACAGGAATTCGTGCTATCAGAGAGCTGGCCACTTAGAAGAAATATTCTGGTCAACATGTTCCTTGGAGACCAGACCACGAAAGTTGCCAAGGAAAACATCATAGCCTGCAAAGGGGTGATCACGAGGTTATAATCTAAACTGGACAAGGAGTCATCTCTCCCATAGATAAAAAGCAGCAAGCTCAATTTACAGACCTCGATCAAATGCAGCCAAAGTTGGGGAGCCAACAATTCCATTTGACACCCACTTGAAGGGGACATGTCATGTTCCTCTTCAAATTCTTGCACTCGATCCCCTACCTAAATTAACACATTTTCTTTTCCTTTTTGATATAAATCCAACGCACAATTTTTATTCAAATATGGAGCAAAAATAACCACACCTAGGAATCCTTTCAAGGTTTATTCAAATACAGAGTAAATTATAGTATCAATATATATTGCAATTAACACTCAGATTTGCACGGCATCAAGGACTACAATACATGCCATTGGAAATTAATCATACCTTAGTTCTATAATAATGTCTTGACAAGTCCGATCTGTATTGAGACTTGAGAGCGCTAAAATTGGATTTACTTTCGGTAGGAGTTGGGTCTTTTTCCCCAAGCGTAGCCGATGGAAAAGTTTAAGCTGGATTGCCATCGTCATAATCAATGGTGACCCTGATGGCTGATAGTGTAATATAGATAGAAGGGCATTTCTGTAATTTTCCCTCTCGTTTTAGGTGCTATAAGAGCATCTTCTTTAGTTGTAAGAAACTCAGTTTTGCAATAACATAATTTTGGCTGTTCATTTCTCTCCTCTTTCACATTCAAACAGATCCTTGGACGTCCAAAAAGATATCCAGAAAGATTCCCAAAAGCACGGGTAGGTGAAAGAATTAAATGAGCTGATTTATGGATGCAATAAAATATTGCTCGATGGATATCGAGCATCTTTATCCATAGTACCCAATTCAAGTATCATATCTTGCATTTTTTCTTGCCACATCATTTTAAGATATTTGAATCCACAACCATGATACTCACAAAAGTATTTTGTATCTTAACATATATTTCATTTTATTTTTAAATCTTTGTAGGGGTAGGAAAAAAAAGTGGTTCCCACATGTTATTATTCATTGGATAAAACTCATGATATTGTGTAAGAGTGATTATCATCTAAATGATACTCATTTGTAATGATTGTCTTGGTTTACACCCCAACTCTTACATATATTTTTATTTTTTATTTAAAAATAGAGCTATGGTACTCCAAGTACCATCATTAAAGATGCTCTCCTGAAGGAGAAAAACAAGTACAGTTCAAAAAACACTGAGAATCTTAGTGGTGGTACTCCAAGTACCATAGCAATTAAGAAAAAAAGAAATGTAAGAAAAAGTAAGATTTTTGAAAGAACCCATAAAGAAAAGTGGGTTCAAGTATCATGTGTATGATACTCATTCTTACACAATACCATAGAATATCACCCAATCAAAAATTAATAGTGGGTCTCATTTGATTTTTATTTCAAAAAAATAAATTGCAAAAAATAATTTTAATGCAAAAAGGTGAATTAAGATACTCATGTTAAGTATCATGGTGTGGAGTACCAAATACTAAAATGAGGTGGATGTGAGAGAAATGTCAAAAAACAAGTTATGGTACTCATGTTGAGTACCATGGTTAAAGATGCTCTTGAGCATCTTTAATGGTGGTATTCCAAATACCATAGCAATTTAAATAAAAGGAAATGTAAGAAAAAGTAAGATTTTTGAAAGAACCCATAAAGAAAAGTTAGCTCAAGTATCATATGTATGATACTCATTCTTACACAATATCATAGAATATTAACCAATAAAAAAATTAGGCAAAATTACAGAAAACCACCCGTTAAATATGCGAGTTTGCAATTAACCACCCGTTAAAATCGAATTTACAGTAAACCACCCATTAAAAGTACTCCGTCAACAAGTCACCACCCATATCCAACCTAGCGTTAAGTTCCCGTTTAGCAAAGGTAGAAAGACACAAATGCCCTGGTAATTAAAGAAAACAAAAGGAGAAATAGACCAAAAGAAGGAGCAGATGAAGACGATCGATCACTCGCACAATCTCTCCTCTAAATCTTCTGAATCGTGCGATCGAGCGAAGAATCCGCATAGAAGAGGAGACGACAGGCGATTTGAGTCACGGAATCGAAGTCCTGCTTGTCTATTGCACATGAGAAGGTTGGTATTTAATTTAGGGTTTAAATTGTAAAAATTTGGGGGTTTTGCGATGGTATATAGCAATGGTGCAGAAAGATGTTCTCTTTTGGTGTTTTAATATTTTGGTGCTTGTTTTAATAACCTAAAACCTGCTTCATCTACCTCAAAATTGTTGCTTGATCTATGATAATCCGTTAATCTGGTAGAAAAGAAAAGAAGGTTAGTATCTATTTTGGGTTTTGATTTTGAGTTTTGATCTTAGTCACCGAATTGAAGGTTAGTATCTATATTTGCAAGGTAGGAAATACAACATACAACTTCATCTCCCAGTGGGAGTGCAACTTCATCTCACCGAATTGAAGGTTAGTATCTATTTTGGGTTTTGATTTTGAGTTTTAACAGCTTCCAAAATTTACAGATTTTTTTTCTGTGCACAGATTTTCTTACAGGTTACAAAATTTACAGATTTTTTTCTGTTTACAGATTTTTTTTTTCAGATTACAGAATTTACATCATCTACATGAATACAGATTTACAGCTGCTGATTACAGATTATATAATGCGTGAGTATATGGCTTCTGAAGGGTGCTTTTTCTGTGTATAAATGAAAGAAAACCAACTTAAATACTACTTCTTTGTAGGAAATATATTAGTTTCATATTTGTGTTTCTGAAGGTATGTGGAAGGTGGAATGGGTTCTGTATTCTTAGCTATTAGTAGAGCTGCAGCAGAAGCTGGGGCTCATATAGTGACTGGTGCTTCAGTAAGCTTGTCTTTGATTGGAAACCCAATTTTATTTTAAACTCTGATGATTCCATCCATTTCTCTTCGTTCTGAGAAACATTGTTGCCTATGATGTCTGTGTGTCTTGCACTCTTGCTGCACTCTTAAAACTGAAGTTAAAACAGTTTGTTTATTTCCCCACAGATAAGCTTGTTGAATTGCTTTTGTAAGCCGGAGATATATGACAACTTTTTTGTATGAATGAAGATTGAATTTGGGATTTTGTTGATTTAGAGTTTACCTTTCTGAAATTGATTCTAGGTTAAATTGTGTTTGATTGAATTAGTATTTAGGGTTCAAATCATGGTTGTATTTGTTGTTGTTTATATGTGTGATTTTAATAAAGTCTATTGGCTCAAAGGGAGAGCATTGTGTGATTACACATGAAGTGGGTTCGAATCCCACATAGACTACAAAAGCACTATCTGAGTTGGTTGTGTCTCAATCAATGTTTCAAGACAAAAGCCAACAACCAAATGTGAAGTTCACAAATAGATCACTGTTTTCTCAAAAGATGCAAACAAATTCCACCGGGAGGCCACTTTCTACCAAAAAGGAAAACAGAACACATACACACCCTCAATATCACAAAACTAAAAAAAATATGCAAAGTATAATCAAAATGGTCTTGAGAAGGTGAACAAGGCATATCACAAGACAAAGGGACACAAATAAATCCAATATGAAATTATTGTGAAGCGCGATTTAATTGGAGATTAGCCTATGCGGGATTTGAACCCGCATCATGTGCGTGCGCACATCACTCTACCACTAGAGCTAATAGGCTTACAATTTTCTAAACAATAAAATAGATCATAACTAAACTATAAAATAGACAAACAAGCAAACAAATAATATTTTTGTGCTTCAGTATTTCAAATTCATTCTCCAATCATTAAAATGTCATCTATTGACTTTATTAAGATTTACAATAAACTTGTGCCATGGATAATAATCTTAAAAAAGCATCACAAATCAGGACTTGTTAGATTTTTCTTAATCTTTCATTTTGTCTCAGTTCCTATCCCTTTGAAATGAGAATTTTTGTATTTCCCCCTAACAAGTCTAGAGAGAAAACAGCACTACTGCAGGCCTAGAGGATATAACAAATCAAGGAAAATGTACATAAAAAATTTGATGTAATTGACATTCTTGAGAAGCATCTTAGTACACTTAACTTTGTCATACAATGGAACTTTGAAGCAACATTTGGATCATAAAGAGAGAATAAATAATTATAGTTCATAGATCATAAACAACCATAATAAATTTCCATTGTTGAAGTCAAAATCCATGACATATCTAAAATCAAGCAAAAATTGACCCCAAATTTTCGAAACCCTAACCCCTAAATTTTCACAAACCTAGACATGAGATGTGGAAAATTCAAGCAAGAGATGTGGAAAATCTTGCATTAGCATATCGAAATCCACAAATTTGATGAAAATCAAGCAGGAGACGTGGAAAATCTAGAACATACAATGGAAAGATTGAGTTGCACATCGCTCAGAATCACCCTTTCCCTTTATCATCCGCCGCTGCCAAGGTCGGAGCCACCGCGCCGTTGTCCAGATCCATTGTTGCCCCCACCTTCTTCTGATGAAAATCAAGCAGGACTTTGGTTCGGTGACTCAAATCGTCTGTCGTCTTCGATTCGGTCACTCAATTGCAGGATTCATTGGGTTTTAGAGACTAATCTTCACCTTCTTCTCTCATGGGAATACACGAACGGGATCGATCTGGGCTAATCTTCATCTTGTTCTCCTTTTGTTTTCTTTAATTCTAGGGCATTTGTGTCTTTTTGCCTTTGCTAAAAGGGAAATGGATACCAGGTTGGATATGGGTGGTGACTTGTTGACGGGGTACTTTTAATGGGTGGTTTCCTGTAAATTCGATTTTAACGGGTGGTTAATTGCAAACTCATATATTTAACGGGTAGTTTTCTGTAATTTTGCCAAAAAATTAATAGTTGGTCTCATTTGATTTTTACTTCAAAAAAAAAATTATAAAAAACAATTTTGATGAAAAAGTGAAATAAGATACGCATGTCAAGTATCATGGTTGTAGAGTACCAAATATTAAAATGAGGTGGATGGAAGAGAAATGACAAAAAGCAAGTTATGCCTTTATGCTCTAACCCACACCTAGATCCTTGATTGAGAAACACCCCCTATCTTCTCAGAGAGAGAAAGAGAACAGGAGCGAGCGATGTCAATTGTCAAACATCAGAGGGTTATCGGTGCCATCAATTGACTTTCCGACAACCACCAAAGGGTTTCCGGCAACTAGGTGGTGGTGAAGTGGGAAAAGGAGTGGGCGACAGCGACGTTTGAAGGAGCGATCTGAGTAGGCGGCGATTTGTAGGAAAGATCGGAGTTGTGGTGATTTGAAAGAGAGATTGGAGTGGGAACCAGAAGGGGACGGCGGCGGCGAGGATGAGCGGCGATTCGGCGATGAGGAGAGGCGAAGGCGAGGATACAAAGAGGCCATTCGGTGATTCATATAGTGGATAGGCGATTGGGTCGGCGATTCGGCGACGATGGAGGGATGGAACGATTACGCATGCGAGGAAGATGGTGAAGGCGGGATGATGACGACGTCGGCATATTTGGGCGGTGGCAGCGTTTCGTGTTGCAGACATACTCCCGTTTTTCTTCCCCTATTCTCAAATTTGGGCGCCGACGAGGAAGCCGTGGGCAAGATGGTTGATTTGCGACTCCCTGGTGGTGCCATGGGCAACTCCTTGATGGTGGATTTGCAGTTGGGAGGTTTTCCCTGGTGGTGGATATGTAGTCGGGAGGCTCAATATTTCCTTGTGGCTAATCGAAGCTTATGGATGGGTTTCGGTGTTCACCTCAAGGATCACCGGGAAGATTCCATTTATTAGTCCACTGTATGTACTCTTTTGCTCTTTTACTCTCTATTTTGTAGATGCTGAATTTATACAGTACATCAGTGCTTCTCAAATCTCAATTGTCGACTTGTTGTAGGAGGAAATCGAGTTCAAAATATAAAATATAAATCAAACCAGATTCGTGCCCACGCAAATAATTACAAGACCTCCTCCTGATGTAGCAGCGGAAAGTCAGGATCGATCCTCGAGGAAGCACGTAAGCGGATCTCAGGTAGCGGCAAATCTCACAGACAGAGAATTAGAAAAAAAGACAAAAATAACAAAGAAAAGCGGAAAATAAAGCAAAAGCAGAAACTAGTCGATATCGACTAAAGTTCCTCGATATCGAGTAACAAGATCGACTAACAGTAGGTCAAAACTGACGAACAGAAACAGAAATCAAAGCAGACAACTCGATGTAGACAACCCTTCCTCGATATCGACAAAACTTGCTCGATATCGACAAAAACTTTCCGACGTCGAGTAAAGACATAAACTTTAAATTGCAACCTTTCGAACGCAGAACACGGATTTCGATGAAATAAATCAATAAATAAAGACTTCCAATATCAGGGTTTCAACACCACAACGATAACCATGTAAAATAACACATAAACGCATAAAAGATCATGCTTTTCATCAAATAACTTTCGTTATTAACAAATAAGAAGATAGAGGCTTTCGCATAAACCCTATTTGTTACTAACCCTTTTCACATAATTAACCCAAGTTGTATTAAGACCACTTTCGCTTCAATAACACAAACAAGGATCACCTTCAACTTTCGCAAAAGAATCATGCTCGCAGGGATAGAAGACGAATTGCATAAAAAGATCAAACCTTTACCGCATCACCTCACATGACCACCGTCGGGCTAAAACCCGTTCTTCGTCTTTAGTCTCCTTCATCGACCTCGGCTCCAAGACAGCACATCGACGTGACTTTTCCTCGACATCGAGTAAATTCCTCAACGTCGACGAACATCTTCAGCTCCCAGCTTCACTTGTCGATGTCTGGTGCTCAGCTCGATTTGGGCTTCCTCGATATCGACTAAAATTTCTCGATATCGAATAAATCTCTCAGCTTTCTTCTCTGTTCTTGAAACGTACTTTCCTGAGTCATCGTTTGTCGGATTGACGCATATGACCATGCGTTGGAAAGCTCTTTTCGAGGGCTACAACTCTCATGAAGACACCAGAACTTGACTCAGAATGATGAATGGTGAAAAATGGCCTTTTCTTCAGCTGCACCATCCTTGGCTTCTTCATGACTTTCCTTTAAGCTCCAAAGTGCGTCCGATTTCTGCGAAATTAAACAAAAACTAGTGTAGACTCCGTAATTTGTCAAATAAGCATAAACTACATAGATTATGTACTATTCTAACCCAGATGCATGAAATGCATACAGAAATCGATATAAAAGTCAATATAAAACATGACACAAAACATGGACATCAAATCACCCCATACTTAAGCTTGCTTGTCCCGAAACAATACTTTTATTTGTCATTTAGGGGAAGAAATCAAAACTCTCAACATCTTAGATTCATTGCCATGTAACCCTGCAATCAATTACCATCCTCGAAAAGGTACTAGCGTCACAAATCCATGCATGTGCAATAAAAAAAAACATATACTCATAAAAGGAGGGTTATGCAAAACATTTTGTGGACAAAGCATTAATAATCAAGAGGACTTTAATTTAAGCTCCATAAGGAGTAGATTGGTAAAAAGCTAAGGGTGGGCAATTTTTGGCCATGTGGTGCTAATGATCCGGGAAAATGGAGTACTTTCCAAATTTTTATACCACATTCCTTCTTCATTTGATTTCTCACCTTTCTCTCATCGCTCATTGCTTTTTTCAATATTATGCTTTTACCTCTCTAACCTCAGCACTGCCTTCTCGCGAGTCACAAACATGGGTGTCATGAATGACCCCGGATACTTAGTGTTTTGGACTCCTCACCTGTGTGTCCCATCTCGCCAAACTATTATCTCAACGAGCATGGTCGGTCTACTTTTATCTCCTGAGGTGATCAGATTTTTTCTTACTCATTAAATTTTCCATATTTTTCAAACAATTTCCTTCCAAACTCCATATATGATAACAAAAACACAACAACCATACAATAATCTCCATAATGTAACATCATTCTCAACATAATCCCCGGATAGGAAATAAGGTAAAGAATGACAATATTTGGATCATGTGGAGCAATAATATGAAATAAGGCATAATATGGCTTTTGTGATGCATAAGCATAGGTAAGGCTAGGATTATAAACATATGAGCATTATATGGAAATATAAAATCCTCCATCCTTTTATAATGCAACATGTCAAAAGCAATATCAATTTTTACCTCCTTTCATGGTTTTCAATAAAAATATGCATTTTATTGTGACTTCCCTTTACTAGGCAATTTCATGCTATATCTCTAATGAATCTAATTTTGCATCGTCGAGTTCAATATAGCTTCCATGACACTTATTCAAAAAATTTGATGGGGTCATTTTTTTAAACTTTTGGAAAACATGCATATAAGCACATAAATCAATAATGAATTCCAAAATAGCCATGTATAAGCAATTTCAAGAAATAATGCACAAATATGGTCAAATAAATCAAATATGCATAAAGTAAGCCCTTCCCCCACCCCATATTTAAACATTACAGTGTCCTCATTGTATAAAAAATAAGGGTAAAGAAAGAAACTCACTAGACATGTGTGCTAATCATCAGAATCGAGTGCTATGCTGTTGGGCCCTGTCCGATTTTAGCTTGCTTCTATCCCCATGGACCTGAAAAATGTAGAAGAGAAATACCTACAATAGAAAAACTAAAAGTTCAAAACCAAAAACAAACAAAAGCAACAATGTCCAAAAGTCCCAAAAATAAATGTCTTATTTACAGGCTCTAGATTTTATAGTCGCTAGGCCGACTTTCTCCATGAAGCTCAAGGTCGCATTTGCAGGGCCCATGTAGCTTGGGCTTCAAATAAAACTCCATTCTTGTTCATCAGTTGTAGTCCGCCTGAATGGATCTTGTTCACCACGAAAGGCCCCGTCTTCTTCTTGTTGAATTTGTTAGGAAACCAATGATTCTTTGATTTGGAGACATAGAGCTTGTCTCCAACTTCATACTCTTTGGGCTCATAATTGGAAATCCTACATAAGCGCACATACCAAGGCAAACCTCTCCCATGTATAGATAGATCTTTAATTGAAATAGGAGAAGAAATATCCATACCTTGGCTTACCTTCGCAGAATCGGATTCGGGGACCTCAGATTCTACTCGACATCGAGCATATTTACTCGACATCGAGGAGCTTCCTGCTTCTGGTGGGCTGCTGGTCGGGGAAAGCGAAGTCGAAGAAGAAGAATTTTGGTCGATGTCGACCAATTTGGTCGATATCGAGGTATTCCTGGCTTCCAATGTACTGCTCTTCTATGAAGGCGAAGTCGAGGCAGAAGGATTTTGGTCGATGTTGACCAATTTCCTCGATGTCCAGGAGTCGTTGCCCACCACTGGATTGCTCGACGAAGCTGCTGCTGGTGGAGGGCTCCGATTTTGGTCGATGTCGACCAAATTCGTCGACGTCGATGAATTCTGGTCGACTGTGACCCCATACTTGCATCCTGTCAAGGCGTCCGCGGAATAATTAGTCGACATCGACTTACCTTGGTCGATGTCGAGCAGATTATCTGTGTCGTCGTTCAGGATGGCCATGATCTTTTCTACCTGGGCTTCCATATCCCTCTTTTCCAGCTCCTCAAGAGTCATATTTCTTACCGTAGGCTCCCTGCAACTAATGTAACCAGCTGATATAGATTTTACCTCTTCCATGGGACCTGTGTGCTTTCCAGTTTTATTAAAAGAATACTCAATTACCTCATCGCTGATGTTGAAAGTGAGTACTCCCTTCCTTACGCTTATGTTGGTATCCACCGTCGCCAAGAAGGGCCTTCCTAGAATAATTGGACAAGCAGGGTCCTCCGCCATATCAATAACTAGAAAATCAGCAGGGACAAAGAACTTACCTACTTGTACTGGCACATTGTCCACCATGCCTGTTGGGATGACCACTGTGTTGTTTGCCATATAAAGCTTAGCATCCACAGGCTCTAGGGCACCTATCTTAATCTTGGACCATATTGTTAAAGGCATTATACTCACACTGGCTCCAAGATCACATAAAGCATTGAATTTATATTGACCAAATCCAATAGTTATAGCAAACTTACCTGGATCTGGCCTTTTCTCAAGAACGTCCATCTGGCTGCACTCCTCTGTAATATCAGCCATTGACCGCTCTTTGCTTAGGATCTCCTTGAGGAACTTGACACATGACGGCATTTCATTAGGAGCTTCTGTGAAGGGTATGGTGACATTGAGCCTCTGAAGCATCTTGATGAAGCGTTAAAATTTCTTCTCTGTTGGATCCTTTGGAGATTTTGTTGGAAAAGGCAGCTTCTTTTTTTGGTTCGGGGACAGAATAGACGTCGGAGGTGTTGCATCTTTCTCGACGTCGACTTGGTTTTCCTCGACATCGACAAGATTCTTCTCGATATCGACCAGTTTCCTCGATGTCGAGTTGCTGTACTATGCAGACGAATCGTGGCCAAGTTTTTCCTCGACATCGAGTTGACTTTCCTCGATATAGACTAAGGTTTGGTCGACATCAACTTGCTGTTCGTCGATATCGAGTTGCTGTTCAGCTTTGTCCTACTTCTTTCCGACCTCTGGCTCGCGTAGTTGGTGCCCGCTTCTGAGTTTTAGGCTGCAATGTGTCCGGTCTTCCCCTTGGGATTTGGTTATGAAGATCCAGGGAGCCTGTCCCACCCATGGACAGCCACCTTATGTGGTTTAGGAGATTTTCTTCAATTCTCTTGATCAAATCACTAAGGACAGAATCAACAATTATACTCGATATGAGTTCCTAACAATACCACCAATTGAAGCATGGGGTATCCTGGATAAGCTCACCAATTACGACAACAAGTATGGGGCTCCTGCAAACTATGAGGAGAATACCTATGCTAGGCCAGCCCCATCCAGGCCTCTCTATGAGCCAGCAAGGGAGATTGACCCAGATGTCAGGGAGCAATACTATAGAGACCAGAATAAAAAGCTCCTCAAGCAAGTCAAATATCTGTCTGTCAACCAGCCTTGCATCGAATGCGGATCACAGAGGCACACCACTACTGAGTGCCCACATACAGAGCAAGTCAGGATGGCAGAACATCATGAGGATGCAGCTTACGCAGGGGGGCCTAATCGCTATATGGGGGATCAAAGGCCTTATCAACAGCAATGGAACCAAGGTCCCCCTAGGAATCCTCCACCCTACAGAGCTCCAGGACATCCAGAAAGGGATCAAAGGAAGGATGATCTGCAGCTGGTCCTTGAGGAGATGCGACGAAATCAAGGGACCATCAACAACCAGTTCCAGAACATCACCACCAAATTTGGAGAGCTAGACATCTGGAAAAGCTCCATTGATTTTTGCCATATATCAATCTCCCGAAGCCTAGAGTTGACACCTTGTATCTGAGTGTAGACTGAGTTGAAGGACTGCTTAGTGTTTGAATGGTTCCTCCGCATTTCCTCTAGGATGGTCTGTAGGTCATCCCTCTTCTGGTCCCTTTCCTGATGTCCTGGAGCTCTGTATGGTGGGGGGTTCCTAGGGGCACCTTGGTTCAATTGTGGTTGCTGAAACCTTTGGTCCCCCGTATAGCGATTGGGACCCCCTGCGTAAGCTACCTCTTCGTGGTGTTCTGCCAGCCTGACTTGCTCTGTGTGTGGGCACTCAGTAGTGGTGTGCCACTGTGATCCGTATTTGATGCAGGGCTGGTTGACAGAAAGATACTTGACTTGCTTGAGGAGCTTGCGATTCTGATCTCTGTAGTATTGCTCCTTGACATCTGGGTCAATCTCCTTAGAAGACTCATAGAGGGGCATAGATGGGGCTGTCCTAGCATATGCATTCTCATCATAGTTTATTAGAGTCCCATACTTGTTTCGTAGTTGGTCAGCTTGTCGAGGGCAGCCCATGCGTCAGCTGGCGGCATTGTCAGATACTCATAATGAGTATACGTGTTGATCCTATCTTTGGCGGCTAGGTCAAGAGAATTGAAGAAGATCTCCTGAACGATGCAGGGTTGTTGTCCATGTGTAGGGCATGATCGCAATAGATCCTTATATCGTTCTCATGCTTTTGCTAGCGGCTCCCCAGGCTTCTGTTTGAAAGCTGTAATCTTTTGGCGAAAGAGCGCTGTCTTGATAGGAGGAAAGAATTTGTTGAGAAATTCCTGGCTCACTTCAACCCATGTTGTGAGGGATCGTGGACGGAGACCTTCAAGCCACTTCAATGCTGGGCCGGCCAGAGACCATCGAAAGGCGTTCATCATGACATATTCCAAAGTGGTACCTTCAGCAATAGTACGACACATAACAGTAAAGTTGGTAATATGTTGAAGAGGACATTCATTAAATCTACCAAAGAAAGCATTATTTTTAATTTCAATCAGGAAAGGAGTGCAAATTTCAAAATTGTTGTAAGGGATTATGGTCGATTCAGGCACGACGAGAGTCGGGTGCATGTAATCCTCTGCAGTGGTAGGGTATTGGGCAAGCTCAGCTTCCACCTGCCTTCTTCGCGCAGCTTCCTGTGTAGTGCGTGCTCTCTCAGTGGTGAGAGCAGTATCCTTGGCTTCTAACTCAGCTTGAAGCCTCTATATTAGCTATTCTTGTGTTTTTGCGGCCGTCATGGCTCTTTTCAATTTAGCGTGGACGTGTATAAGGCGTTCTGGATCGTCTAAGCCGTCAAACTCAGGTGGTTGACCAGAAGGACGCATACACCTACAAAGTAACTCAAAGCAAACATGAGATCTAACTACCTAAGGCGCGAATGATTGCTTCCCCGGCAACGGCGCCAATTTGTTGTTAGGGAGGAAATCGAGTTCAAAATATAAAATATAAATCAAACCAGATTTGTGCCCACGTAAATAATTACAAGACCTCCTCCTGATGTAGCAGCGGGAAGTCAGGATCGATCCTCGAGGAAGTACATCAGCGGATATCAGGTAGTGGCAAATCTCACAAATAGAGAATTAGACAAAAAGACATAAATAAAAAAGAAAAGTGGAAAATAAAGCAAAAGCAGAAACTAGTCGATATCGACTAAAGTTCCTCGATATTGAGTAACAAGATCGACTAACAGTAGGTCAAAATCGACGAACATAAACAGAAATCAAAGCAGACAACTCGATGTTGACAACCCTTCCTCGACAAAACTTGCTCGATATCGACAAAAACTTCCCGACATCGAGTAAAGACAGAAACTTTAAATTGCAACCTTTCAAACGCAGAACACGGATTTCGATGAAATGAATCAATAAACTAAAGACTTCCAAGATCAGGGTTTCAACACCACAACGATAACCATGTAAAATAACACATAAAGGCATAAAAGATCATGCTTTTCATCAAATAACTTTCGTTATTAACAAATAGGAAGATAGAGGCTTTCGCATAAACCCTAACTGTTACTAACCCTTTTTACATAATTTACCCATGTTGTATTAAGATCACTTTCGCTTCAATAACACAAACAAGCATCACCTTCAACTTTCGCAAAAGAATCATGCTCGCATGGATAGAAGACGAATTGCATAAAAAGATCAAACCTTTACCGCATCACCTCACATGGCCACCGTCGGGCTCACCCCGACCCTAGAAGTGGGTGGACTACTCGCTCTTCATCATCAAGAAACTCATCAAAGATTTCAGGAAAATAAATTGCATTAAATAAACCAAAGAGAACTTACAACCGATCGAAGACAAACCGTCTCTCAACACCTTCTCTCCTCTCGGCCTCTCTCTCTCCTAACTTGCTATCTCTCCCTATTGGCTTGTAGCTTGGATGATTGAATGAATAAAATCCGACCCCCTAATGCCTTATTTATAGTATTCATTCCCTCTCTAATTAGGAAAGAATAATATATCTATATCAAATTCTATCTATCTTTTATCTAAAGATTAAATAATGGAAATAAATAATGGCCGATTTGCAGAAATACACCAAATTGGTGTTCGGTTTGTAAAAGTATACGCGTTTTTTGAGAATAGCAAAAATAGAATAGGTGGGTCATTTGTGCTAAAAAATAGGTCATTTGTGCTAAGAAATAATGAATTAAAAGAAAAGTAAAAAATATATAAAATAATGAAATATATATTAAAATAATGTTTTAATATTTTTTTCTCTGGAATTTAAAAATAATTAAACTAGCCGGATGAAAATCGTTGTCCTAGTAAGAGAATTAATAGTGACAGGGATAAAATTTGTTATTGACAGGATATAGGTTCTTTATGAGAAAGCTAATAATTAATAATGACAGGATGAAGTCTATAATAGGGAAGAGAATAAAGACACGGTTTTATCCATATCATAACTAGAAATTAAAGGTATGTCCAATATGACAAAGTTATTTGTTCACAACGATAGGAGTAATGTTCATATTGACAAGGCTGTAGGTTTACTTTGACAGGATTGGAGCTATAATCAGGGAGAGAACCGCTGAAGATACGGTAAATCATATCTTCAGGATTATTAACCATATTTATAAAAGGATTGTCAATATATATCTTGAAACCATAATATTATCACGTTGACATGATGAATATTGTCATTGACAATCCAAATATGAACATTGACAGGATATGATAAAAAAAAATCGATGAGAGATTGAGTAAAGAGATAGGGCTAGTGTCGGAGGGTTGGTCAGGCTGCTTTTGGGGTCGAGCACGGGTTAAGACAGTAGAGGCCGACGATGGAGCCGAAGCCAAAGAATGACTGAGTCGGAGAGTGAGCGATGCGACGAAGGATGAGGACATCGACGAAGCCGGAGAATTAGTGCGGGCTAAGATCAGAGCGCCTGAAACTTAGGGTTGGTCAGGCGGCTCTTGTGTTTTCGGGTTAGGGATTGAGATTGGGTGGGTCGGGGGCTAACTGTTAGGGATTGGGATTGGAAATTTATTTATTTTTAATTCCGGAATTTTTTATTTAATTATTTAATATAATTTAAAAATATAAGAAAAATTATAAATACCAAAAATATTTAACTTTTTTTTTTCCTGATTTTTTGGGGTGGTGGGTAGTTTTGATAATTAAATAGGGTATTTTTGCAAATTTCCATATATTGATGTAATTGTTTTCAAACCTATGTATTTTTGCAAACCAAATATCAAAGTGGGGTATTTACGTGCACTAGTAATAATTTGTAGATTAACAACACAAATTTAAAGGCGGTTTTGAAAAAACGCTGTTAATTAAAATTTCGCATAGCGCTTTATAAAATAACCGCTAAGAACATTTTTTTAACAGCGCTTTATACCAAAAAGCGCTATCACAATTGGGAAGGATAACGGTTTTTAAGTAAAAGGATAACGGTTTTTAAGTAAAAGCGCTGTTAATGTTTAAAAACAATATTTTTTAACAGCGCTTTATAGTAAAAAACGATGTCCTAAATGGAAAGGATAGCGGTTTTCCAGTAAAAGCGTTGTTAATGTTAATTTTAGTCTTAAAAAAAGTTTAAAATAGAGAACCCGGTAGATGCCCTATGGAAAATAAAAACCTAAATCTCTTCTCCCGTTCCACGCCGTTTTCCAATTCCCTAATTCTCTCCAAACCTCCCACTTCTGTCAAATCTTCAATGGTGCTTTCCAAATCCCTAACTACCACTAAAACCAGGTATATCCAGCACCTTCGATCTATATCTTCAGGCCGACCCACCAATCCAAGCCACTTCCGTTTCCGACACCACCGAGCAAGGCTACTTCCGGTGGATTGAACCACTTCCTCTTTCCGACTCCATCGAGCCAGGCCGCTTCCGGTGGACTGAGCCACTTCTGTTTCTGCTCCATCGAGCCAGGCCGTTGCGGCTGGCGCCGAGCAACGTGTTCTATCTCCATCTATCTCGTTGAAGATGTTGATAATTAGGTTCGATTTTAGGATTTTCTGATTTTTAGGTTTTTGTTCAATTTTTTTTGGCTTTTTGATTCCTAGGAGGCTCAAATCGTTCAATTTCTAAAATTAAAGCTAAGTATTTTTTTCACATGTCCATATACTGTGTAAATTTTGTTGTTTGATTAGAGCATGAACAATAGTGAGACCAGAGGCCCTTAACATCCGGACCCTTAACTTAATTTTTCTCTGCCACATCAGCTTAAGGGCCCCATTTCAGCTTTTAATTAATTGCACCTCCATTCGTGAGGCCGGACCTGAGCCCTTAACTTACTTTTTATTATTTACCTTTTTCAATTACTTAATTATTATTATTATTATTATTATTATTACTATTACTACTATCATTTATTTATTTATTTTTATTATTATTATTATTACTACTACTATTACTACTACTACTACAGTGTGAAATGGAGAAAAAATAAACAAAGCACAACATTGATCTTAAAACAAGGGTTACACGATACAACGATAAAATGCCAAAAAAAAAGTGGGAAAATTGATTTTTTTATATGGTAAAATAATAGTATATGGGTATTATTAATATAATTTTTTTTAAAAAAAAACATATGCAAAATCGGTGTCTATAGGTAGGCGTGGCCACGGGTCGGACCCGCCGGGTCAAGGGTCAGGGTTGGCCGACCCGAACCCTAACCCGTAAATCTCACGGGTTGACGGGTTCGGGTCGACCCGTTGACCCGGCGGGTTACATTATTTTAAAAAAAAAACTTTTTTTTTTTTAAAAAAATGACTATTAAAATAAATAAATAAATAATATGTAAAGATTTTATCTTCACAACACATTTTATCACTTTGATATGAAGTGTTAAAAATGTAGAAAGATTATATCTCCATATTAATTTTTTCATCCACAATAATTTCATTGTGTGATGTAAGAGAAAAAAATATGAGAATATATTTCTCAAACTTAATTTCCAACTTAAATTCCAATGTAGGAAATGTAGGAAACAAGTGAAGTGGAAGAAATGTGGTAGTAGGATACATATATATAGCCCAATGCCTTCTAATTCTAACTCCATATTTTCGACGTGGGACAAAGCCTTTGTCCCACATTGGAAATGAGGGGAATGAAGGAAGGCTTCCAAGTCTATAAAAGGAGAAGGATGAGGTTTATTTGTCTTACATTGCACATTGCATATTAGTTTATGTATTATTGTGAGTTATTTTAAGAATAACTTACATAATTTACATAATATTATGAATTTATTTTATTAAAAATAAATTTTTCAAAAAAAAAATATTTTTAAAAAGTGGGTTGACCCGTCGGGTAGACCCGGCAGGTCACGGGTCACGGATTCCCCGACCCTAACCCTAACCCGCTACCCGTCCCCACCCGCCAACCCGTCCACCCGGACCCGGCGGGTCAACGGGTCGTTGACCCGTGCGACCCGGCGGGTCACGGGTTGACCCGTAACCCGTGGCCACGCCTATCTATAGGTAGAGGAAATTATTTCACACTTGAAAATATTTTTTTTTTTAAATTTAATTACATAAAATGCCAAAAAATTGATTTAAAACTATGGAGTATGTATTATTAATTACTTGGACATGTGTCATGATTTGATTGGTCCATTTGCAAATTGGGTGGAGCAAATTCAAAATTGGGTGGAACAATTTCAAATTGGAATTCACCCACTTCCGAGTTTTTTCTTTTTATGTGCTATGGAACTTGCTTTTTGAGACCCTTATTTTTATGAGACTTCTAACAAGGCCCATGCTACTTTATCAATTTCCTTTTTTTTTTTTTTGCTTAGTTGGCAGCTTTAAGGGCTTAAAGGCTCACCAATGCTCATGGCCTTAGGCCATGAGCATTGGTGATTTGTTCAATTTGATGATTATAGGTTCTGTGTTTTCATTTTAATTTTTTATGAGCAATTGAAGATGTTACGGAGTAAATTGTTAATGGATATACACATACCAGTAAATGAGAACTGGAAGTGGTAAAATATGTACCGAAATGAAAGGACTCGTATCCCACAAGATCCGTAAGCGATATTAAAAGAAATTTTTTTTTATAAAAATGAAGTTACAGAGCGGTTATGTATTTATTTTATATAAAAATGAAGTTACATAGCGCTTATTTCAAAAAGCGTTGTCCTTGTATTTACTAACAGCGCTTTTTAAATAGCGCTCTAAATAATGTTGTCAGCGCTTTGATTAACATCGTCTTAAAAGCCGCTGTCCTTCCCATTAAAAAACCGCTCTTAGTATGTTATTTTGTACTAGTATACTAATAATTCCCCATAAATAATTAAATCAACTAGGACTATATCTAATGTGGATAAAATCTCTTCTCCTTTGACTTGATGGCACTAGATAGATCTTGATAGAATTTCATATCGAAAATATCACCATTGGCTTCGAGATAGAAACTTAACAAGATCTCAGACCAATCCTCGTCGGCTTCTGGGATTTCCTCGATATCGAGTATAACTCCTCGATATCGAGTAGCATTTTCTTCGTCTTCCGCTCAGCAACTCGGTTCTGGCTTCTGGACGCAAAGTCGACTTTGTTTTTTTCCTCGACATCGAGCAAATTCCTCGATATCGAGTAACCTGTTCTTCGTCTTTAGTCTCCTTCGACGACCTCGACTCCAGGACAGCACATCGACGTGAATTTTCCTCGACATCGAGTAAATTCCTCGACGTCGACGAACATCTTCAGCTCCCAGCTTCACTTGTCGATGTCTGGTGCTCAGCTCGATTTGGGCTTCCTCGATATCGACTAAAATTCCTCGATATCGAGTAAATCTCTCAGCTTTCTGCTCTGTTCTTGAAACGCACTTTCCCGAGTCCTCGTTCGTCTGATTGACGGATATGACCATGCGTTGGAAATTTCTTTTCAAGGGCTACAATTCTCATGAAGACCCCAGAACTTGACTCAGAATGATGAATGGAGAAAAATGGCCTTTTCTCCAGCTGCACCATCCTTGGCTTCTTCATGACTTTCCTTTAAGCTCCAAAGTGCATCCGATTTCTACGAAATTAAACAAAAACTAGTGTAGACTCCATAATTTGACAAATAAGCATAAACTACATAGATTCTGTACTATTCTAACCCAGATGCATGAAATGCATACAAAAATCGATATAAAAGTCAATATAAAACATGGCACAAAACATGGACATGAGGGCTTAATTTGCTTACTCCACTCTCAAGCACTTGCTTCTTATATATATTATTCATGGTAGGGTAAAAGTCCATTGAAATCGCTCAACAATTAGATTGTAACTACTGAGTGTGCACATTTGGTTGGAAATTTTTCAAACAGACAGAGAAAGGGGATAGAGATGGTAATATAATTGAAATCGCTCAACAATTAGATTGTACCTACTGAGTGTACCTACTGAGTATGCATATTCCGGTGGTGGTGGATTTATGGTTGAGAGGTTTCCCTGGTGGTGGATTTGGAGTCTAGGTTTGTGATTAATTGAAATCGTTTTTGTTTGCAATTGCTTGATTTAATTGCTCGATTGAAAGAGATATTCAGGGAGAAAGCTGAATTATTCATATGTATGGATCGATTTTGTGCTTCATGATGTGTTTTTTTTATTCGACAGTCATATGAATTAAAAATGCATGTATATCATCGAATAATCATGTGATACCATCAAATAATTTTAGTTATACTATTGTAATACCATCGAATAATCAAGTTATACCATCGAATAATCAAGCGATACCATTGAATAATCATATGATACTATCAAATAATCCCGTGATACCATCGAATAATTTTATTTATACTACTGTAACACCATCGAATAAACCAGCTATATCATCAAATAATCAAGTGATACTATCGAATAATCAAGCTATACCATCGAACAATCAAACGATACCATTGAATAATCAAGTGATATCGAATAATCCTGATATACCATCGCACAATTCGTCGATACGATCGAATAATCCAAATATATCACCGAATAATTTAAAGAGAGTGCACTACACACGCCCCTAATTCAGCAAGTGGGAAAAAAAGATGTACGCCCCACCGATTTTTAATTTTAAAAAAAAAGTTAAAATTGCATATTAATCTCATCCATTCATTTCATTCAATCAATGACCCAAATTTGTTCACATGATACACGTTAAGGCCTGATTACACTATGCTCGATTACTAGTGTGCTTGCTTAAGGAAACGAGCTATGATATGCTGATAGATATTGAAGAATAGATGATTGCTAGCTCAATATAAGATAATAAAACATCCCAATTGAGTAAGACTGAAATAACCAGTACTTGCAAACAATATATTCAAAAATTGAAGGGAGAATTGAAAGGAGAAGAAAATCCCAAGGATTAGAGGAGTGAAGCTCCAGACAGATCGACTATTCCTGGAGCCCGCCAATTGGTTAATCATAGACATATTTTAGTTAATGGTCGTATAGTAGGTTTATAAAAAAAATTATCAAGCAGAGATCGGATAATATAGCAAGAACAAACACATATTTGGCAATCTTTCATTGTAAACGAAGCTTATAGTAAAACCCTAAAAAAAAAAAGAGGTTTTTAGCAGCAACACTACTAGAGGTAGTATATCATCCAAACCCTAATGGATCATCCACGTACAAGCATACGTAATGGTTAAAGAAGTAATCAAAAGAAATTAATTAGAAAAAGAAGTTTAGATGATACCAAGAGGAAAGCATAAACCCTAATTAATAGATATGAAAGGAGAAGAGAGTGAGACATGCCAAACACAAGAATAAAGCTTCTTGGCGTTGAGCTTGCGGCTGGATATGAGCTTGATTCACTTCCAAACATGCATGCTTCTTCACTTTTTGCAGCGTAGCAGGCCCGGACATCAACTCCATAGCGATAGAGAAAAAGGGTGGGATGGCACAGAAGTGGGCGAGAAAGAAGGAGAGACGTCGAGAGAGGGGAAAAATCAATAGCATCGGCGCCTTCCTCCTTCTCCGCAAGAGTCGAACCAGTGTAAGTGGAGAGGCGAGAAATCGATCGAACTATTTCAGATCTGTTTTCAGATCAACACCACTTTAGGTTCATTGTAATATCCCGGGCCTTGGGCCTATGAGTCATTTGGACTGTGATTGAGTGATTTGGGTCATATGTATATTAGGCCAAAGGTAAAAGGGTTACTAAACGCCCGGGCTATTAGAGTTATATAATAACTCGGATATTTGGGATCCGTGGTATCTGATGTGAAATATAGTGTACCTATAAATGTCTAATTACCCGGACGGGCCCTGAAAATCCGGGCTATTTGCCTAGTTTCAGTTTTTTTTAAAAAGAATTATATATATTTATCATTTTTAATCATCATATAACCCGGTGATTTAGATAAGATTAACCGCAACTTCCTTTGAAATAAAGGCCCAAAGCATAAACCTTTAATTAATTGGTTTGAGGTTTGTAAGTCCAAAAAGAATAGTAGGCTTGGACATCGTAGCTCGGAGGACATGAACAAAGCATTGCAACTGAAACTAATCTGGAAGATATTAGCAAAACCGACCAACCCGTGGGTTTCTTTGATTACGGAAAAATATCTTGAGAACCAACACATCCTGCAAAATCAACGTAAGGGTTGCTCCTCCTAGAAATGGACTAAACTCACCCAACTCATACCGTTATTCAAAAAGGGAATACGTTGGTCTATCGGCAACGGAGAACACATTAAATTTTGGGATGGCCTCTGGTTGGGAGGGGGGGTCCCCGCTCATTAACTTGGCCACTAGCATTCATCAAATTGAAGCTCAAACAACCATTAACGAATTTATTCGTTAGGACAAGACATGGGATGCCCCAAAACTGAGAAGCACTATCCAAAATCTACTACCAGAAGAGATACTAGAATCTATAATAGTGACACCAATCCCTAAACATATACACCAAGATAGATTGTACTGGAAATGGAGCAAAAATGGCTGGTTCTCCACTAGCTCTGCTATAGAAATGATCAATGACATGAAACATCACCACAAATTTGATAGGGAATGGATTTGGGGCCTCGATATCCCACCTAAGGTTAAAACTTTCCTTTGGAAAATCATAAAGTTATTCCCACATCAGCTAAACTAGAGTCTCGGGGTTTAGGAATACCCACTGACTGCCCACAATGTGATTCGAACTATGAGGACCTATCTCATCTTCTTTGGGACTGCCTCATCTCGCATGCAACTATCACATCGATGGACTCAACTCTAGAAACCACATTAAATAACTGCTTTGTGCAAGGACACGAAATAAATAGCATCATCGTAGACATAAAAGAAAAGATTGGGACTCGTCGCTTTAGCAAGCTATCCTTGGCTTGGTGGAGCATTTGGTACTTCCACAACAAGGAACTATTTGACAACACAAAACCATATATAAGAAGTATAGTATCCTTCACAAAAGACCAATCATACCTCTAGACTATCTCTAAACAAAATATAGACTTAGCTGGGGTTTGTGAGGTTGGGCCTAAGGTCTTGAAAAAACGAACCACACCTAAATGGAGACCCCCTCCGAACGGAACCTACAAGCTCAACTTCGATTGTGCTATGTTCTCCTCCACCAAGGGCTCTTATGGCTTTATTATCAGAGACCATATAGGAACTCCTCTCTTCTTGGGTGTAGGTTCGTCCCCAATACCATCTGTTATTGGTTTTGAAGGGTTTGCGCTCTGGAAAGGTATCAACACAACACTTGAACTTCATATCCCTAAACTCATAAATGAGGGTGACAACCTTAACATAATAAACCGCCTCAAGGGCATCTGGAAGCCTACGGGAGATTCTGAAATGATTGTCTCTGACACTCTACTCTCCCTTTGCTTCTTCCAAATGACTGAGGTTCGTCATGTCTATAGGGAAGCAAACCGAGTTGCGGACCGCCTATCGTATCTCGACTTTGACTTTTTGGGCTCTATGACGCTTGACGACTCTGTGCTCCATAATTTAATCCATCTGGATGCTCTTGGCTTATAAGGCTTCTGCCTTATAGTCAAACTATTTCCAGTTCAAAAAATATATATATAACCATGTGATTTGATATTCGGGCTATTATATAGCGGTATAAAATGTCATGATATTGTTCTATGGAAGCAGGTGGGGTTTTCGAGCATGCTTTGTACGATTAGCCAGCCTTGCGACGACAAAAGGATTAAGAAGACAGACGAAAAATGAAAAGAAAAAAAAGGTATGTCTTCGCTGAGTTTTGCATGATCTTCCACCTCATGTAGTTGTCGGAATATATTTCAAAAGGTACTTTTATTCCATTCTTTAGCTTTTTGTTTAAGCAAATGGGTTTTTCGCGTAAGCTGAAACATAGCAGATCCAGGGCATGTTAATCGGAAATATTGCTTGACTTTCCTTTTTCATATTCAAAAAGAGTTATCCCAATACCAAAACCCTAGGTCCCAGCTAAAAAAAATAAATCTTATTAAGAAAAAAGAAAAGTTACTATTATTCCAAAAGTCGTTATGGAATCAACGGGCCAAAATAAAACACATTAAATTTATACATTCAAACACGACCTATTTTCATAGAGTCGCCTCCGATAAAAGGAATAGAAAATTGATTAGGCACATTACAACTGCAGAAGGTACTCTTATTATGGGAGAAACTAATGCTAGTAATGAAATAAGGAATGACTTTCAAGGTCACTTCCACCGACAACCCATAGATAAGGACAAATTGAATGAATATTTGCAACTGATCAATGCAGAGATAACTATAGATGAAAACAACATGTTAATACCGTCTAATGGGGAAATTAAACAGGCGGTCTTCAGCCTTGGCATGAACAAAGCCCTGGGTCCAGATGGCATAACGGCTGAATTTTACAAGGCATTTTGGGATATTATTGGGCCATCTGTTACTCGAGTAGTGAGAATCTTTTTCCACTATGGCAAAATCCTGAAACAAGTTAATCATACTTTTATTACACTCCTTCTGAAATGTGATGATCCTACAAAAATAGCACACTACAGACCTATTAGCCTTAATTTGCTCAACAGTATACAAAATTATTTCAAAAATTCTAATTGAATGCCTAAAGCGGGTCATAGGAAAACTCATCAACCCACTACAAGGTGCCTTTGTTTCAGACAGGGCAATTCAGGATAATGTGTTTATCGCACATGAAATTTTTCATTCTTTCAAAACTAGAAAAGGTAAAGAGGGGTGGATTGCAATGAAACTTGACATGGAAAAGACATATGATAGAGTTGATTGGAAATTTACGGAGCTAGTGCTTCAAAAATTTGGGTGTCATCCCACCTTTGTTAAATGGATCCATGAATGTATATCTACAGTGTCATTCTCAGTTTTAGTAAATAATGGACCAACAGATTTATTCCTCCCTTCAAGGGGACTACAACAAGGTGATCCATTATCCCCCTTCCTTTTCATACTCGGTGCCGAGATTCTTGCTCGATGACTTGTTCTGAAGGTTGTGCCCCCGGTCAACTTATTGGTTTTAAATTTGGAACAAATGGCCTCGTAGTTCCATTTTTGGCGTTTGCTGATGATTTATAATTTTCACAAAATGCAGCACTACTCCTTGCACTACAAAAAAAAAAAAGAATTTTGCCACGCACGCTAGCAATGGCAAGGGTCTGCCGTAGCTAGTAGGGTGGTTTTGGCCACGGTGGAGCTACGGATGAGGATCATGGTAGCAACGACAGGGGTCTGATGTAGCTAGTAGGTAGATTTTGGCTGTCGTCTAGCATCGGATGAGGAGCCGTAGCTGAAATTTGTCACGACAACAGCTATCCCGTGGCTCGCTTCACTTCAGCTGACCGGCATGGGTGTGACGGCAAGACTCAGTCGTGGCAAAAAAAATTGGAATGGACCAAACTTACATGACTCGCTCCAAATCTACGGTAATCCCAAATCCCACTTTCTGTCTTCTTCTCCCTCCACGTTCAAATCCTAAGTCCCAAATCCCCCATATTCAACCCCAAATCTCCCCACATTCTTCTAGTCTAAAGTCGGCCTACATCTGAGCACGTCTTCTTCTTCCGGCCGCCGACTCTCCCTCCTCCTCCGCCTCTCGTACCGCAATCGACGTCGGTAAGCCCTCTTCTTCCCCAAATCTACTTCCACACAGATTTCTAGCTCGGATTTTATGATAAGACGTTGTTCCCGTGTTAATTTGTAGAAATCGAAGTCTTGTCGGCGCCTAGGGCAAAAACTGACCGCTCGTTGAGCCTAGGGTTTCGATTGTAGCTTGCAGCAACTTCTTGTTTGCCCCTAGGTTCGTTTCAATCACCTCTCTCTCCATTTCCTTTTGATTGGTGCCTTGTTTGTGATTGGATTCGCTGTTTCATGAGGTCTTGTTCCTGAATCGGATTCGAATGGCAAAGAACTGAGAGTTCGTTGTATTGGAGCTTGGTTTTGATTGCAGCTTCCAACAAGTTCGTTCTCGGCCCTAGGTTTGGATCAATCACTTTTCTCTCTCGATTTTCTTTCGATTGGGGCTTTGTTTGTGATTGGATTTGCTGTTTGCTGAGCTATATTTGAGAAATTAGGGAATTGAGGCGGTGAGATGAAACTGTTTTGTGCTTTGATTGTATTTTGTGCTTTGCTTTATTTTTGTGTGGGATTTGTAAGTGTTTTTCAAGCTTGAAACTACATTTTGTTAATGTCTAATCTCCTTAATGAGGTGTAGAGGATCCACGTCTCTGCGTCTGCAGGGAGAACCTACTTGGAGAACCTACATTCATATGATATTAATGGATTTTTGCTGAGGTGATTTCTAATCTTTCTTTTGAAAAGTATGTTCATCATTGTGCGGATCTTGAAGTTACACTCTTAACCATTCACAAGAAATTTACCTCAGTTTACTATGAATCATTCTTTGATTTTTAGCCGTGCTTTGGTTTGTTGATGAATGCTAATTGACTACGTTGATAATGATAGCTTTAAATCTTTGATTCTAATTCTGCCTTCCAAGGTTCATAATAGATAAACAAAGCAATAGATGTAAGCTTTGATTTTTAGCTGTAATTCATTCTCATGTAACTAAGATTTATTGCCTTCTGCTTTTTTTTTTTTCCAGCTGTGAACTATTTTTTTATTCTAGAAATTTGAAAAATGGATTTGAAAAATGGCTTTTATTTTCAAATTAGTTATATAAAAATACTTTTAAACTCTATAAAATATCTTGGTGTTTGTTTAATAATCATTTTATTTATTTCTCTTCACAATAATTTTATACTTCATTTTTTCCTTAATTTTAATATTCACTTTATCTCCTACCAAGGATTCTAATTATGGATTGCAACTTACAATTTATATCTTACATGTATATAGGATATGTCTTTATTTTTTGGATTAGAAAACTTGTCATCTTTCCATTTCGTGGTGCAGTTTTAGGTCTGAACTTTACATGCATAAATTATCTCAATATAATGTTGTACTAACTATTTTTTCTTTATCATGCTTTATAGGTCGCCTTGGTTCATTCTGTGCAAAAGAAGGGCAAATGGCAAGTGTATCTGGCATTCTTCCAAGCGCTTTCAAGGTAATACCTTAAAAATACGGTGTTGTTCCACCTTGTCTTGCATTATGGTCTGTGGTACTAACTACTGATAGCAATCAGAGCATTTGCTTTTAGTATTTTATAACTTTATATGCTTATTAATAGTTATAATCCTCAACGTTTCGTTGAGTTTGCACCAAAATTGTTGCTACTGTGTACACTTTGTTTCTCTTGAAAGCTATTTCAGCTCCATCAACCATTTGATTGAAGCTTATTCTACTATATAGCTAGCCTTTTATAATTGATCTTTTCTTTCTTTCTTTTGTTACTTTGGGTAACCGATAACATCAAGAAGGCCAAATTGTCAACATACTTACTGACTGATTTCTTTTTTCTTTGCATGCATCATAGATTTTGAAGCCACTTGAAACCGATCCTACATCTTCAACCAAGGAAAAGATAGTGATGTTGTCCTGGTATAGGTTTTTTTTTTGTTAAAATGTAGTTTTTGACATTTTATTGTATATATAAATTTTATAATTGTGTATATTTATGGTATATAAATTATGCAGTGTTTGACATTTTATTATATATGTATACGTCGTATAATTAATGAAATTTTATTATATATTTAAATTGTGTGTATTATTTTATTATATTTTTAAAAAAATATTGGACTTTTTAGCCCGGGTCTAAAGAATCAGGGCTAAAAAGTAGGGTATTTTTTTTATTTTCCATCCACACTTTAGCTACGGCAACTTGCCGTGGCAAATGTGTCGTGTCTTTAACCAAGGGTCGCGTAGCCGTTGCTTTGCCGTGGCTAGATTTTTCGCCACAACAGACTTCCGCAGCTACTATCATTTTGCTACCCCAGACTTGGCCACAGGGCCACCCCTTGTTTGTCGTGGCTACTGTCGTGGCTAAATATGTTTTGCCACCCCAAATTGGCTTTTTTCCACGGAAAATTGCCGATGCTAAATTGTTTTTTTTTTGTAGTGTTGTCAAAAAACAAAAAAGATTCTTGAAGAGTATTGCCAAATATCGGGATGCTTTTGTTGTTTTGAAGAAGTGCTCTAGGAAGTTGTAGCAGACCATGCTTGTTCTTGATTTAGCAGAGAATTGGAAGAGTTTGACAGGGATGTCTGAGGCTTTCAAGAGCTATCGGCCTAACGATATGATTACACACCTTGCTCTTCGTCTTTATCTGCGGATTTTGAGCTCAACTTTCTATGATTCTGAGGACGCCGCTATTGTTGATCCTGGTTTGGTTGATTTTATGTATTGCCTTACTCCTGAGTCTACTATAGTGCCAAACTAGGCACTCATGTTTTTGAGGATGTGTGTGAAGGCTCGTGACCAGCGCAACGAGAGTCATACTATCATCACCCCTTTTGGAGGCATGATCATACTTTTGGCATTGTATTATGGTGTTGATGTGAGTTCACTACAACGTGTGAGTACTTCTTATACGTGGGGCATTGACACTCTTGTGTTTGCACGAATGATTGAGAAGCTACAGTTACCTTATTCTATTGAGAGATTTCGTTGGGATTTTGGACCCCAGCAGTCTCACCATCAGTATATGTCGACTATTTTACCTATGGACCCTTGATTGGTAGACTTCTGCCGGAGCCATGTTCCTGTTGATGCTGATTCGCAAAAATCTGATGATTCTAAGACCTTTGCGAGCGACATTGAGGATATGAAGATTGAGATGACACCGCCTATGTTTCAGGATACCTCGAGCATCGCCTGCATGGAGAAGAAGTTTGAATCTCATGCGATCTTGGCTGGGAAGATTGATCATGTTTATGTTATTTGATTTATAAAATGGAAAATAAATAAATTTGAAAACTCCAAAAAAAAAAATGTTTAGTCTCATGCATTGCATATTTGTGTTATCAAAGATACCCATCTAAGTTGAGTTTGTCCTATTGACTTTATACGTGCATATGATCTTATAAATCCTATGGAATTCTTTAATAATTTGACCTTGTCTCTAAAATTGGTTTTTATGTGAAATATGATTAGGCATAGGAAATTGAGCATGTATGATCTAAGTTTGTGAGCATGCTTGATATTCATCAAAAACTTGTCCTTGTGAGATTTTTTTGCCCTATAAGGGATACATCCATATTCCTTTTTATTTTCTTGTGTGATTTACTCTTCCTATGCATTTATCTTTGAGTATTGACAATACAGTACAACACAAGAGGAAGGAAAGGAAAACCCTCTTTTGGGCCTAATGAACGCGCTGTACCTTTCGTACACGCGCCCCCTTCTTCTTCCCGTCAAATCCCTAATCCATAAGTCATTCGAGTTCTCCGGCGAGTCTCGATCAGTCGTAAACCCCACATTCCACCTCGATGTTAAATCGAGCCTCAATTGCGGCATCCTCAAGCAGTTGAAAACGCCTCCTCCTCCTCTTTCCCTCGTTCTCATAGCGGTTTCGGGGGTTGGTGTGTTCGCTGGGCTCGGCTCGGTTATGATTGGAATCGGGTGCAGTTGGGTGGTGAAGATGGTGAGAAATTTCAGAAAAAGGAAGAAAGAGGCTGGCCGGAAGGGGTGGCGGTGCGGCTCAGTACGGGAGCACATGCTGGTGGGGTGTGCCGGCGGCGGTTCCTCGCTCGGTCCTGGTGGGAGTAATAATAGGTTGCTGTCTTCTGGCGGGTTGGTGGGCGGTTCCCTGAGTCTCAGTTCGATTGAGGGTACGCTTGGCTTCGGGGTGGGCCGGCGTCTGTCTAGTGGGTGTGCGCGGGTGCTTGGTCCCCTTCCCGGTTCCTCCTTCACGGTTCTGGCTGGACTCCTCTCTCCGATATTCTCAGTGGTGGATCTACAATACAAGACCAGGTCGATTCTCATGATCCCTTATCTTCTCCTGTGTTCTTTGTTTCGGCTCTGCAGGCAATTTGTGGCTGTGGTTGTGGTCTCAGTTCATGGTAACACCGAAACCGGGGTGGTGTCTTATGCACCTTCCCTATCTAACTCCCGAAAGGGCCCAAATCCTCCTAGCGAGGCTAAACAACCGATTCAGGGATCCGTCCCTGATGACGGATACAATCATTGCCTGAAAACGCCTTTCAAATCCATTGTGATTATGTTTGATTCGGTTCACTTGCCGATTATATCTATCTTATTCACCATCAATTGGTGTTTAGAAAACCTGGTGCTAGAGGTTCCCTCTTCACCCCTTACCTCCCGATTTCCGGGCCTTGAACAATCTGCGGATATTGGGGCCTTTATTGCTCTTGTCTCCAATATGGTTGAAGTAGTGTTTTTCTTATATCATGTTACGGAAAATTCGAGTTCCGTCTAAGTTGTTATTATACATTGCTCTATCAAAGGAGAAACTGATTTCAGGACAAATCTGTTTACGAATTATGCCCTAATTATGTTCCTTACTATCTTTGTTGATGGTTTGTTCCATGTCTGGTTTCCTTTTCCGTTAACCATCTGGTCTGCAGAGGGGGATCAGTGTATCAGTGTTTCGATTTGGGGGTGTGTTTACAATCGTCTTGGTGTATGCTCGTTCCCCTGTACTGGTAACCTTTTACTAATCAGACTTATATATTCTGGCTATTTTGAGTACTGTCTTTTCCTCACCTGGTGCATGATGTTAGTGTGGGGGGCATCTGGTAGTTCCTATCAAAGGGCAAGGAGCAGCTATGAATTAGTATTCCCTTTAAATTTCTTGTATGTTTACTGCTTGGGCTATCTGAAAAAGTGTCAGAATGGTGTAGTGATCTCCATACATACGGTGACCTGCTCTACTCCGGCTGGTCAGTTGCTGTTGTGGGTGCTTAGTACTGGCCTCCTCATGGGCTTTCTATGTCCAAGTAGCAGCTTATTGGGATGGAATTTTAACCTGTCCATCTGCACAATAGCCACCTTGTTGTTTTCACATGACAGATCTACAAATATTAGCTTAAATTTTGTAATTCTTGAACCACTTATTGAGGAAATGATCCTCATTGGTGTACAACATGGTACCACACGTACTAATGGAAATAAGTTTTTCCTAAAAAACATATGTTATTCTAATTTGTTAGTAATGATGAAGTTTAAAAAAGCCACTGTCAAAACAGTTAGTAGAAATAGAAGTCATGATGCTTACATCAATTATCATGGTGTGCATAAAAAACAAACTAATAAACAAACTATTTATCTTACAAATCCTCTCAACCCAAATACTAGCTATATAATTGTGTTTCAAATGTTTGAATGCGTCCTTATCTGTTCCAGGTGGCCTATTAAGTCCCAAAATAACGTTTTCCTCAAATTAAAATTTCAAAATCAAATCGATTTAAGGACTCTGCAATCCAGTCCTTTTATCATCACAAGGTATACATGAAGATCTGCTTTTGGAATTGCAGGGGTATAGGAAAAAGAACTTTTTGGACGGAAATTGATTCTATGTGTAAAAACGAGCATATTCAATTTCTGGCTCTAGCAGAAACTAAATCAGAAATAATTCCCGACGACAAGATGTGGAAAAATGTTGGATTTGATGAAGCGGTCTGGTCACCGGCGACTGGTCGATCCGGTGGTATTGGTGTTTTGTGGAAATCCTACCAATTACTAAACTTTACGATCTCCATTGCTTTTCACTTACCGCGTATAATTGGTCTCAGATTTGATAGCTTGATTGAGGGGTTTCCTATCCTTGTCCTGTTCGTCTATGCCCCTCCGGGTCCTAATGAAAAAGAACCGTTTTGGGTTATGTTAAAATCAATTGTGCTTGACTCACCCATCCCGTGTATAGTCTTAGGCGATCTAAATGAAATTATATGCTGCGCCGACAAGCTCGGTGGTGCCACTACCCGAACTTCTAGGTTCGATAGACTTCTCTCCTTCAAAAATGATTGTTCACTAATAGACCTCCCCACCTTTGGAAATGTGTATACTTGGAGGAAGAATCCGGATGAAGATTTCAACATCCGTGAAAAACTCGATCGGGTGCTTGTTCACCAGCAGGTTATTGAAAAATTTCCTAATTTGACCACATATAACGGAGCTTTCTCCACCTCAGATCACTGCCCAATATCAATATCGTTTGAGGTCGACTCTACTTTTAAAGCTCCGCCTTTTAAGTTTGAAAATGCCTGGCTACTTCGAAAAGATTTCCGCAATATCGTTAAACAATCCTGGAGGGCCAATTGTCCGGGATCTGCCATGTTTCAATTAATGTTTAAAAAAAAATCCTTAAAAAGAAGGCAAAGGAATGGAATAAAACGACTTTTGGAAACATCTTCCGCCAATTGAAAGAGGTGGAGACTGAGCTCCTACACACTCAATCCACTGGCCCGGGGATAAATGTTCACACAAACTACAATAAGGAAAACTGCCTCATAAAAAAGAAGGAGAAGCTTTTACTCTTCCAAAAAACTTTTTGGAACCAAAGAGCCAAAACCAAACATCTTAAGCTCTCCGATTCCAACACAGCTTATTTTCACCGCGTGGCGTCGGGGCGAAGGCATAGGAAACAAATACGTAACATCACTTCTTCCACCGGAACATTGGTTGTAGGCGAGGAAAATGTCCGGAATGAGATTAAAGAGGATTTCGACAAAAGATTTAAGAAAGAACCAATAGATGATAGGCTCCTAGACGAGTTGTTGGAGCTAATACAACCATCAATTACACTGGAGGATAACAATTTCCTTGTACAACTACCGTCTAACATGGAGATTAAAACTGCAGTTTTCAGTTTAGGGAAAAATAAATCCCCGGGTCCTGATGGCTTCACAGCTGAATTTTATAGAAAATATTGGGATATAGTAGGTACATCCGTAATCCGAGCCGTTAAAGGTTTCTTCCATTTAGGAAAAATGCTTAAACAAATAAATCACACATTCATCTCCCTTCTCCCAAAAAGAGATAATCCGACTGCCACCTGTCATTACCGACCAATCAGCTTATGCTCCAATATATACAAAATTATATCCAAAATCTTGACTGATAGAATGAAAACGATTATTGGGAAACTTATCCACCCTCTGCAGGGCGCTTTTGTATCTGACAGGGCTATTCAAGATAATGTCCTGATAGCTCACGAAATTTTCCACTCCTTCAGATCACGGAAGGGTCGTGAGGGATGGTTAGCAATAAAACTAGATATGGAGAAAGCATACGATAGAGTAGACTGGAAGTTCATAGAAAAGGTACTTGGGAGATTTGGTTTCCACGATAAGTTTATTTCATGGGTTATGGAATGTATCACGACGGTATCTTTCTCGGTACTAGTCAACAACGGTCCTACAGACCTGATCTTCCCGTCCAGGGGTCTCCGTCAGGGGGATCCGATTTCCCCATTTCTATTTATTTTAGGTGCTGAAATTCTGGCCCGAAAGCTCACAACTGAGGCAAGACTGGATAAAACCCACATCGGCTTCCCGATTGGAAAACATGGGCCCCGGATTCCGTTCCTCTCCTTCGCAGATGACATCATAATTTTCTCAAAAGGTGGTTTGGAAGCTGGGCGCAAAGTGAAGGCGATTGTAGATTCATACTGTAAGGTTTCAGGCCAAAAGGTCAATTACCATAAATCTAGTTTTCAAGCTACGAGAGGCATCCCCAACTAGAGGATCTTAGAACTGCATAACTGTCTAAATATTACAAATGAAAACTCAATAGAGAAATATCTTGGTTGCCCTATTATCAATGGGCGGGTGACCAAACATACTTTTGAAGAAATCATTTGTAAGTCTAAAGAGCAATTGAGTAAATGGAGGGCCAATACCCTTTCTCAACAAGGACGCGCTATCTTAATCAACTCCAATCTTTCTGCTAAGCCACTACACTTTATGCAGAATTTCATGCTCCCTGCTACGATGCACAAAGAACTTGACCAGATAAACCGTACTTTCTTTTGGAACAAGGATCTTCAGTACCGCCCACTAATTAGCTGGGATAGGATTTGCAAACCGAAGCATTGTGGAGGTTTGAGGATTCGGAAGTCTAGCGACATGAATATGGCTCTCCAAATGAAGCTTCTTTGGAAGATTCTGGCTGAGCCTAGTAATGTATGGGTCTCGTTGATCAGACACAAGTACCTTCGCTCTGCTAGCATTTTCGATTACAGAAAAATCGGGTCAACCTCTTGGCAATGGTCCAAGCTCACAACTCTAATTAAGAAATTTAAGTCGGGGCTTATTTGGTCTGTAGGAAATGGCAAATCAATTAAGTTCTGGACTGATAATTGGATCACAACTTCTTCCTTGTCATCCATGGAAGATTGCCCTCAATATTATAATCAAGAGGAGACTGTTAGTGATTATATCATGGGGGGAAGATGGTGGGAGGAAAAACTACAGAGCACACTACCTAACTGCTTGGTACGTGAAATTCTAGACATTCCGCTACCCGCCTCGCAATTTGAGGACCGGTTATACTGGTGGCCCGATAGAGAGGGATGGTTTTCCACTGCTAGTGCATACAAATTGATAATTGCTCAGTCAACACTTCTCCCTGACAATAATGCCTGGATATGGAAGGCTAATATCCCCCCGAAGATTAAAAATTTTCTTTGGAAAGTTTCACAGGATGGCCTTCCTACAGCTACTAGGCTATCCTGTCGGGGGACGTCTGTCCCGACCACCTGCTCCTTATGTAATGGGGGCCCCGAGGATGAGGTCCACCTTTTACTAGAGTGCCAGTATATAGGAGCGATCCAGCAATTCCCCCTCCAAGTCCAATCAACTATTGATTGCATGATTGTCCGGTCTCGGGACATCAAGCCCATTTTGTCGTTTATTGGGAAGAATCTTAACTCGTCGGCGCTGGAAAGCCTTGCTTTCTCCTGGTGGTCCACTTGGTATATTAGGAATCAATATTTGTTTCAGCGGGTGGCCATTCCGCAAAAAGACAAAGTATTACGTCTTATTAAATCGCACATAGACAACTGGAAAAAGACATCTGTGGTTGAGACTGATTTTGAGGAGGAGTTTAGTCACTTTTTCCCCAAAACTCCAAAACAGAATAAAAGACAAAAAATTATTTCTTGGCGCAAGCCACCGTGGGGTACGCTAAAGCTCAATTTCGATGGATCATCACTTACAAATAACGATAGCACTGCAGGGGCCATTATCAGAGATTGGGAGGGACAACTAGTATCAGTATGTCACAAGAAATTAGGCAAACAACCTCCTCTCACTGCGGAAGCTCTCGCTCTCAAAATGGGAATCCAACACGCTCGCCAACTCAATATAGACAAAATCCAAATTGAAGGTGACTCTAAGATAATCATTGATCACTTAAATAGGAAAACGAAATGCCCTTGGGAAATTGAAATGATCCTTTCTGATGTACAAATTCTGCTATCGACTGTGAAAGAAGTCTCCTTCTTTCATGTTCCTCGTATGGGCAATAGAGTGGCTGATAAGGTTGCACACCTTTGCCACTATGCCCGAGGAGTCGATATTAAAAATGATTCAGGTCTTCTGGACCTCATCCGTAAGGATGCTGCCGGGTAGAACCCTCTCACCCGAAATCTTTCCTAATCAAAAAAAAAAAAAATCTTTGAGTATTGACATGGTTATCTATTTTTAAGGCCGGTTATATACATGACTATTGCTCAATGAGTTCAAATGATAGAGGCAACTTTTTAGCCACATTTTATCCATGTCTACCTTTATTATATCTTGCTTTGAAGCTAATTTGAGCTTGTAGCCTATTTTATTTGTAGCTCCACAAAATTATATTATTCCTAGCTTATGATGAGCCTTACCCTTTTTCCGGGGAAATTGAGATTTTGAGTGGGTTATGGAATCTATTTTGGAGTTGAGGAGGAAAGAAGCTAAAGTGTGAGTTTTATGGTTTATGATTTTGAGAAGATGTAATGATATGTGCTTATTAGTTCCCTCATTTTTATGCATTTTATTCCTTATGTATTTTGGCTCAATAAAAAAAACAGTTCGAAAAAAAAAAAGAAAAAAAAGTGAATAAGAGCCAAGTTTATTTATTTTTGCATAATGAGGAAGAATTGGAATTATGTTTGTTAAAAGTTAGATTGGTTGGGTGTTGTAGATATATGAGTGTGAGATGAATAGATGATGATGAGATTGATGATTTTTGGAGAGTTATGAGTTTATTGATATATTTCGAGAGTTGTGATTTATGAGGACTTTTTAGTTTATTGATATATTTTGAGATGTTGTGCTTATGTGAGCTTGAGTACTATTGAGTTGGTTTGTGTTATATTGGAAGTTGTTGGAATCTTATTTTCCCGAAATTTATAGCACCACATGACTAAATACAATTCCTTGCCCTTATGTTACTTACCAAGCCCTATTACAACCCTGCCGAATGGAATCTTCTACGAAGGTTTCCATTGAGCGAAAGTCCTCTTGATGTTTTTACTCTTGCATTGACGTATCCAGTGGAGATTTTGTGATATAAATGTCAATATTTGATTTGATGCTTGAATATGGAATTGAGGTGAGTATATGCTTAAAGCCTAAACACATGAGAGTGAGAGATGCACATTATCCTTGGTGAGGTTGGATTTTTGAGCATGCAATCAACTTGATCCCATATATACATGTTATGACGTTTATATGCCTTGATTATATTTGCACTATTGATGATGTTGCTTTTGATGAGTAAAATTGTGAAAGAATCTCCTATGGGATGCATAGATGATGTTTTTTTCTTATGGTTGCTTGAGAACAAGCAAGAGTTAAGTGTGGGGGGGATTTGTTAATGCATATTTCATATAGACATTATAGGTATTTCTTATTGCATTTAGATAGGAGTTTTGCATATGTTTTAATCTAGTTTCATATATTGCTTGTGAAGTATTCGAGTTCGGAATCTACGCCTTTTTAGTGTTTATTCTACAGAGTTACATTTCGACCTTGGAAGGGATCTTGAAAGAGATTAAGAGACATGTTTTGGAGCACATGAAGGTTGAGGAAGAGGCTAGAGAGGAGCAAGGAAGCACAACATCGAAGAAAAAAAGGAAATTCGTCACAGCGAAGGGCGGCGCCCGCCATGCTTTAGGCGGCACCCGCCGTGATGTCATTTCCAGCGATTGCGATTTGGATCCGAAGATTCTATTTCCTATTATAATATTATTATATTTCTAGGGTTTGTACGACTCTTTATTAGGTTTTATTTGGTTGTTCCGGCCGTGTGTGGCATAAGGTTGTGAGACAACGAACACAATTAGAGAGAGAGAGGTTTTTGGACTATGAGTTGCTAAACTCATAGTTTTGCCTGTGATTCAAAGACATGCTTGTTTAGATTGTGAGGATTTGATTTTATTTAGTTATTCATATTTATATTTGTCATCTTGTGGTTATTGACTATATTTGTGCTCCTTTCTATGATTGATCACCATGTTGGGAATTGCATCTTAGTTATGAATTCGTTGTTGTATTCTTGATAGCAAATGAGGGTATTGAAGTAGTGATATTTCTTTGTCTTTGTAGTGGATGATTTTGATTGATCTATATTGATAGGTGTCAATTAGGGTTGATGTTTGTTTGCGCCTATTTGTCTCTAATTGAATTGAATCGATATGCCAATTGGTCTAATTAGTTGAGTCCTTAATGCTATTCTTTAGTGATATTGAATAAGGTGATTGTATCCCTGCGGATCCTTCAACTTTAGTCAAGTAGACATATGTTTATGAATAATTAATGGATCAATCCTAAGACCATGAATCTCAACCATTGTCAGAGAATTATAGGTGAAATATATTCTCTACTTTATTATTAATTACTTTGCAATCATAAAGTCGGTTACTTTACTTCCTCATCAATTTGTCACAAGTCATTGTTTTTGTCATAAAAGTCTTTGTTAGGGATATTGATAGTAATCCGCTTCTCTCTATGGGTTCGCTCGGGACTTCATCGCTATACTAGTAGTTTTTTTGTTTATTAATTCATTGATTTACTAACCTATTGGTTTTGAGCTTTGAGTTAGGATTTTATTACTATTTGGTAAAGGGCGAACGTGCCAACGACGTTCATCCCGCACCACTTGTCCTCAAGAAATACTTTTAATGTTCATACAGAGGAAGAAACTAAATTCTCAACATCATAGATCCATTCCTATATAACTCTGCAATTAATTACCATCCTCACAAAGGTACTAATGTCACCAGATCCATGCCTATGAATAAAAGCAACATCGCGCACAAAAGGATGATTATGCAAAAAAAAATTATGAGTAACATAGCATTAATAATCAAGAGGACTTTTATCCATATGGTGAAGAAAAGGTAAAAAGAAATAATAGTGGGTTGCCTCCCGTAAGTGCTAGGGTTTAAGTCGCTAGCTCGACCTACTTCCCTTCAAGCATTAGCATGGCTCATCTTTTTCCGGAGGTATTGGTGGATTTAATGGTTCCTCTGGTGGTGGGAAGCATGGGATGTCATCCAGGGGCATCGTATGAAGAAACTTAAACCTCCCCGAGTGAACGCTCCATGGCTTCACCCATTCATTGTAAAGGCTCGGATTTTCAAAATCCTAATTGTTCGGAAAAAGAGAATTAAAAATGAATTTAAATCGAATTAAAAGCTCGTTTAGCGGATTCCGACCGGAATATAAATCTAACGAACAATTTCCGTCCTTTTTCCTCGGAAATTCAAAATAATTATCGGATGACGATATCCTTTAAGTTTTAAAAATCTAATTGATCGAGTAAGCGGGATTCGGGGAAACTAACATTTGAGAGTTAATTGCGGGATCCGAAATTCGCGTATTCAGGATTTATTTCTGGATATTTAATTTTAATTGTTACCCATAGTTAATACCCATCACCTCCCCATCAGATCCTTTCATATCCCCAACCACCCTCCCGCCTATAGCCCCTACTGCACCCCTACCCCTGTTGCATCTGTAAACCCATCCCTCCGGTCCTCTTCTTCTGTACGCCATCTCCCCCATCACTTCACATCTCTCCCTTCTTCAAGTTCTTCAGCTCTTCCCCACTCTTTTGCTGCTCCCTTCCGTTTTCATCACCGGACGTTGTTCTTCATTCATCACCACCACCGTCGCCCTCCATCGATCACCATCGGCACCAACGCCACCCTTGCTCCTCCCTCCTTCCTCCTCGGAACCCCAGCAGCAGCTACAACATCCCTCGGAGCCACCAGCGGCAGTGGAGCCACCACCGGGGCCACCACGAGAGCCACCGCAGCCCCATTCCCTCAATTCCCCTGTTCGAGTGCGAAACAACCTTCCGGTAAGCCGTTCTCCTTCGTTTCTGATCCAAACCACTCTCGAGCCCTACCATCACACTCACCGACATCCGACACAGGTTCGACGAGCCATCGCAAGCCTCCAACGACGCTCAGACTTCTGATCGAGAGCTCCGAAGTCGCGAACTTCCTCGGTGAGTCCCGCCTTTCCCTTCCTCGATCTGTTTCGTTTCGTTTCTGACTTGGGTCGGGCTATGGGCGAGTGTCGAGTGTGCGTGAGCTGGGTAGGGGGGTCGGGTGGCGCGTGTGAACTCAGGTGGAGCTCCGACGAGCTCGATTGGCGGCGAGCGACGTCGAGCCGTAGGTGAGCCATGGCCGGCGGGTGTTCCATTTTGATTTGGAGGAAGATGGCCAGCGTGGCTCTTGTGGTCCCCCCATTCTACTAACTTATATATATGTGTTAAAATTGAACCGGTTGGGAGTTTATAATTACGGGTTCGGTTCGGTTCGGGTTATCCGTTTATTATTTAATTAATTAATGGTAATTAAAATATTTTATAATAGTAATTGAGTATTTAAAAGATAAATTATTATATTTTGGGAAAATTATGAGAGTTGATTTATTAAATAAAAATGGTCGGGATTTTAGGGGATTTGGAAATAATTTATAAAAGTGTTAAATAAATGGCATTTAAAATATCATGTAATACTATTTGAGATTTAAAATATATTATTGGGACTTAAAGATTTATAAAGAATTTGGAAAAGAATTTCAAGGTCGGAAAGTAATCTAATAAATAAATTTAAAAGGGAATTTGGCGAGTATTTTCAAGGGTCGGAATACTTAACTATTTAATTCGGATTTGAAACGGTTTTGAAACTAATCTAAGAGTAAGACTTATTCGATGACTAACCAGCATCATAATATGATCGTTCGATTAACGGTATGATATGTGTGACTAATAGCATGGTATTGTGGTGATTTTTAGAAGAGATTAAATGTTCAATATTTATGATGATGATGATGATGATGATATATAGAAAGTATGAGTATGAAATAATAATATGTGAAATTGGATAAGTATGATATGTATATGGAGGTTATTTTTAAATGATGAGTTGACAAGTTTTGATGAACGATATGAGATAAGATATGGTTGATCGCGATGAATTGAAAGTATGATTGATGCGAGCTTGCTTATCTACCTGCTAATTTGAGTAAGTAATATATGTGTTCAGAAAAGCTATAGAAGTATAATTAATATATTCTCGTTATGTAATTAGGTGATATTTTGTGATCGTGACTATTGTGTGTTGGATTCTTCTTTTGCTGATCTTCTAGCTAGGTAAGTACCTCCGGGGCTTACTCAGTAACCAGTACCTCCTGCCTGATGTGTCATATAGTATGTAGGTGTTGCATATGCATAAAAGCATGTCATGTAGTATCATGCTTAGGAACTGCACTTACGAATGAGCATTCTTATTCTGTATGCGTTTGAATACAGAACGGCCGTTATCTGTGAGTCCTTGCTAGGGTCATAGGGCAGCCCAACTTCATCGGGTGTTGTCCTCCTCGAGTCATTTATATATATCACGAGATACGATATGAGCATGATATGATAGCCCAGCACCATCGGGCAATTGAGGAGATGATATGATATGATGATGCCGTGGTTTGTGCACCACCACGAGGAAATTGCTATGCTATAGCCCGAACTGGCCAGTCTCTGCACTAACGGGAAGGGGTGCAGAGGTAGAAGAGGGATATACCACTTGGTATTCTTTGTTAAGGCCTTACTTAATATTCTGCACATATGAATTAGGAACATGATAGTGTGGTTAATATTCCAGTACTGCATGAAGGCATCCTTTATTCTAGGTATAGGCGTATTATATGTCCTCAGCGCGGTCAGAGGACCCGCGGGCGGACTCTTGGCCTGACTTAGTGGTATAGTTTCAGGTACCCGATACACTGCTTGATTTTGTGCTATGGTGACGGGGTCCATTCTTATGGCGGAGAGTGAGTGTTTGAAACCTGACTTCACCTGATTCATGCTTTTGGGATTTCTCCCTAATTATACTCTGTTTTGACCCGGCTCTGCCGTGGCACTGGTTGTATCACTTTCAGAACTTATGCCCTTTGCATGATAAAGGATTTCCCACGTTGTAGACTTAGGACAGGTATAGGAGTTTACCCCGGGCTCTCCAACGGACCTTCCAGATTTGGGTGCGAAATCCCACTTTAAACTACGAATCCTTGGTTTCAAACCTTCAACCTGTACTCGGGGCGCAAGATCCTAACGAGGGGTTTTATCCCTCGAAACGTAACTCGGGAATCATAATCCTGGGCCGTTACATTCATCTTTCCGAGCCCCAGTTGGCCTGCATAAGGGAAGACATAAAGAAACTTCACATACCTCATACTCGTCCCTCTTCCGCTTCATATGTTGATTTGGTTGTGCGTCTCCACCATAGCGGAGCGGTGGAGTTGGAAGAGAGACTTCCACCTCATCTTACGTAGCCTTGTGCCACTTCGTGAGGACCCCATACTTGAACACGGACATGGGTTGCTCAAAATCATTGGGGATGGCCTTCACCTTGTAGGGTAAAAGCGACCTTGAAACACCATGAACAACAACATCCAGCTTTTTCCTTGGTAGCTCTTCTAGGGATCCTTCAACTGGTTCATCAAAGATAGATAGTAAAGATGTAAACGAGGCCAAGGGAGGACATACTTGGATTTCTGTTGTACAGTCGAATTCGACTGGTGTGCACTCGATGTCGACTGGTGACTCGATATCGACTGATATTTCTGGATCAATTCCTCTGGAATGTGTATATGTCGAGTCTATGTAGTCGATGTCGACTGGCTCACAGAAGGTGACGTTGTTGAACTAAACTTGTAATTGTCGGTTCTCGGGGTGCAATTGGCTCGTAGGGGGGAGAATGATTGGAAGCCTCAAGGCTTCGGATTAAATTTTCTAGCCGGGCTATTTCCCTTAATCGTGCCTCCTCCTGTGCGAGCTTATTTTTCCGTCTCAATTCTTGGAGTCATCCTTCCCATTCGAGATCCTCTTCGAAATAGTCATATGCTCCTTGCATCTTTGTACCTAAGCTTTGAAAACAAAATCAAGAATGCACGAGTTAGTAGCAAAAGATTGGCACCTAGTTGGTACCGGTGAGGCGGGTGGTGGTAGGGTATGTGATAGTAAGAAAAAGGGATGGGCTATCCTAAACCTTAAACACAACTAAGCTAGGCGCGATTGATATCTCCCTGGCAACAACGCCAATTTTACGAGAGGGTTTCTCAACCAAATAAATTTGTAGTCAAGACTCCGCTATAGGATAGTGGAGTCAGATTCGTCCTCATGAGAGAAGTCAGCGGTTCTAGGTTTAGTTGGTTTCGGGGTTCGGGAATAGCGGAAAAAGGTGGCTATCGACAAAGAACTGAGGGGTCGATGTCGAGTGGTCTCTAATGCATAATGTATAAAATAACGAAAACAAGAAAGATGCAAATTTCAAAGGTTAGAGATCACCACAACAATAAACACATGTGTAGATCATGAATCGCACAAAAAAGCTTTCTTTATATCAAATAACTTTCGTTATCAACAAATAGGAATATAGAGGCTCTCGCATAAACCCTAAGTGTTACGTACTATCCCTTTTTCATAATTACTCCAAATTCATACTAAGATCACTTTCGCTTCAATATCATAAATAAGGATTACCTACTACTCTCGTAGAAGAATTATGCATATAGGATAGAAGATGATAAAGACATATAAATTCATAAATTCATAAATCAAACACACATATCTATGTTGAGATCATCTCAACCCTAAAAGAAGGAAATTAGAAACAACACATAATAAAAGAAAATAACTTTATCATAAAATAAAATCCTAAACTTACAACCGTTCCACATTCTTCTTGCTTCCTACCTAATTGCGTCCGAAGACGACTTCGCTTGTGTGTATAAAACGCAGCCCCTAGGGCTTTATTTATAGTGCTCAATTCTTGCTACCCAAGGAAAGAGAAATCTATCTAATTCCTAAAGATAAAACATTCCTAAATTAAATAAATAAAAGAAATTAAAATCCCCTGGGTAAATATGAGTTTAACCCATGAGGATAAGTCTTCAAATAGGAGATAAAAGATCTTTGCTTCGCAATTAAGAAACCCTCCTCAGATTCGGGCCGATCATCGCCTCAAAACTCTCTGCAGGTTGACTTGATATCGAGTGGTAGACTCGATATCGAGTCATGTTGTGCTCTCTCGAGTGTGCTTTCATCAGACATCGAGTGACTAACTGAATATCGAGTGATGTTCCACTAGATATCGATGCATGTGTAGATATCGAGTGATGTTCCACTAGATATCGAGTCATGTATAGATATCAAGTGGTCTTGGTAGATATCGAGTCGATTCCTTTCCTTCTGGCTTCGAGTGTTGCATAACTTCACTAGACGTCCAGTCATTTTGGTAGACGTCGAGTGAACTTTCAGTAGACTTGCCTTGCTCCAATGCTTAGTCAAATTCTAGCTTTACTTTAGTAGATGTCGAGTGGATCAGTAGACATTGAGTGAAAATCCAGCTTCATTCCTTCTTCTCCGATTGCTCCAAAATGCTTCTGATTTCTACGAAATTAAACAGAAACTTGTGTAGATCTCCATATATTGCAAATAACCACAAACTACACAAATCTCATACTTTTCTAACCCAAAAGTATAGAATATAGACAGAAAACGGAATAAAAGTAAGCATAAAACATGGCAATTTAGGTGCACATCATTTATACTTATTTACAAGAAATAGAGGTCTACACAAGTTTTGGTTTAATTTTGCAGAATTTGGAGTCATTCCGGAACAAAACCAAGAATAAGAATTGGTTGCAGAAGTCCACTCGATGTCTAGTGACTCTACTCGACATCAACTGAAGTTGAGAAAGAAATTGTCTAAGTGTTGGACAAGGGAGCTACTGTAATTTCACTTGAGATCTACTGGAGATGACTCGATGTCTACTGAAGCCACTTGACATCTACTGGAGTCACTCGATGTCTAGTGAAGAAATCAACACTTAAGAGATAAGAGAAGTTGCCACTCAAGATCTACTGGAGCTGACCCGAGATCGAGTGAACTAACTCGACGTCGACTGGACCTAGTCGACGTCGACTGAAAATCTTGTTGGACCGAGATGCGTTTTGACGAATCCGAGTAGGAGAAGACTTTACTTATGCACGAAGTCAAGATCTTTTATTTATTTCTATCCTTATGGGTTAAAGTATCTTTACCCTAGGGAACTTTCCTAGTTTTATATTATTTTTTATTAATTCAAGTTTTAGTAGGATTAGAATTACTCTCCTTGGCTAATAAGGATTAGTAGCTATAAATAAAGCCCTTGGGGCTACATTTTATTCATTCAATTCACAAAGAACAATAGCAATAGAGAGCTAGGGTTTGGAGCATTAGAGTTTTGGTGTTCTTGCGAGAGTTTGAGCGTTGCAATTATGAAGACTCCAAGTTTAGTTTTATGCAAGTTATTTCCTTTATTTCAATCATGTCTTTTGTTACCATGAGCGAGTAGTCGCTCTTCTTCTAGTGTCGGGGTGAGCCCGACGATAGCCATGTTGGTGGATTGGTAAGTTGCGAAAGAAATGTATTTTATCTCACTCTATCTTGTGCTTTGTCTTTAAATGAAAGTTAAAGGAACTCATGTTGCAAAACTTGGGTAGTAATTAGGGTTTCTATTCGAAAGTTTATAAACTCTATTTATTAAAAGGATAGATGCAATTAGATTTATAATTCGAAAGTTTATAAACTCTAAATGCCTACTTGCTGGATTTGGTGAAAACCTTGTTCTTTATTGATAAAGTATTTGTCTTTTACGATTTATTGATTTTACTTGCATGGTTATCATTGTGGTAAACCCTGACTTTGGAAGACTTTTCTTATATTGTTTACATCGTTATATTGCCGTTGTTGAGTCCTCGAAAAACTCGATAACCCTTTGTTATTTCCGATCATCCTTCGTTTTCATTCTTATTTCTTTGGTCGTCTTTGCCGACAACCTTGGTTACTGATATTTGACTCGATATCAGCTGATCTTCAGTCGACATCGAGTACCCTTGTATCGACTGGCAGTTTTCTGAGCCCGTCGATTTCTGCTACTAATCACTCGACATCGACTCCTTCTAGTCGGCGTCGACTGCTGCTTTTGTTTTGCAGGTTCTTGACTAGAGATCGACAGCCACAGTGGACATCGACTGCATCCTAGTCGACGTCGAGTGCCTTCTGGTCGATTACAGAACGCTGTTTTCGAGCTACTTTGGGATTCCGCTGACACGCTTCCTCGTGGATCGAACCTGATTCCCTTCCACTACAGCGGGGGAGTCTTGAATTCATTTGATAGGCTAGGAGTTGCGATTTGATTCTATTTACATATTTTCATATCTGATTCTCCCCTACATTACGACCTCTCACCTCAGAACGAGATTCTTGACTCGAATCACTGGAAGCTAAAATGCTCACTTTTTCTCAAAATTCAACTTGTCTTTTACAAATATTAGCATACAAATATATAGATGTTCAACATCCCACAATTAAAAGCAACAAAATAAAATAACATAAGGAAAATAAATTTAAAAATAAAAATAAAAGCAAGCCTCATAAAAGCCGGACTTGTGAGATGGCATAGGTGGGAAAAAAAATATGGGTGGGAAAAGCATATAGAAATGCCTATAAAATTGTTGGAAAAAGCATATAGCAATATTCACGCCAAGCCGATCGAGTTCAACTACAAGCTAGTCTCAAACGGTTATCAAGTCGGAGGTCACTTGTAATAAGGTGATCTTGTCAAAGGTGGGGTAGCTCGAGGCAAAAGCGGTTCCTCTTCAATCTCCTCCTCGGTAGCATCTTCAATATCATCCGTCGGAGCTCCATCACTAGTATCTAGACCTCCAACCCGATCGTCGAACAAGCTAGCTCCGTCGAGTGTCACATCACTCTGAGTCTATCACTAAGGACTCAACTATAGGAAAAAAAAACAGTGGAATTCAATAAACTAGTTGCATGGAAAAAAACTCACTAATACATTTTAACTTAATTTCGACAGATCTTCAAAGACTAATCGCGACAGTACAATTGGAATTATACGAGACTGGGATGACCGACCTATACATATTGGCTATAGTAGAATTAGAAAACAAACGCCACTAATGGCGAAAGCCTTGGCATTGAAACTAGGTATTTGTCAAGCTATTCAATTGAATATTAAGAAGTTGCAAATTGAAGGGGACTCCCTCATACTCATAAAAGTCGGCTGGGCCTGATGGGGTCAAAGACGAGCTAAAGGGAGGTTGTGTGTGCGAACCCACATACAGGAGACTCGAACAACACATAAACCTAAAGGGGTTCTATCTCAAAACCAATTGGCAATGAGAGGAGTAGCCCTTCAACCTTATATGTTGTTCAAGCATTCTGTATATAATCGATGTGGGACAACTACAATCCAACACGCTCCCTCAAGTGCAACGTCATTTTTAGCCAACAAGTTGCGCTTGCCACATGCACTTAAATGGGAACCAATGCCTACGACCTGTCAACAAGGCCAGCAAACCCCACTAAATCCAAAGCCCAAACCCAAGCTAGCCGGATCCGACTCTGATATCATGTTAAAGTCGGTTGGGCTTGGTGGGGTCAAAGACAAGCTGGAGGGAGGTTGTGTGTGCGAACCCACCTACGGGAGACTCGAACAACACATAAACCCAAAGGGGTTCCATCTCAAAACCAATTGGCAATGAGAGGAGTAGCACTTCAACCTTATATGTTGTTCAAGCATTATATATATAACCGATGTGGGATAACCACATTCACACACGCTCCCTCAAGTGCAACGTTATTTTTAGCCAACAAGTTGCACTTGCCACATGTGCTTAAATGGGAACCAATGCCCGCGACCTGTCAACAAGGCCAGCAAACCCCACTAAATCCAAAGCCCAAACCCAAGCTAGCCGAACCTGACTCTAATACCATGTTAAAGTCGGTTGGGTCAAAGACAAGTTGGAGGGAGGTCGTGTGTGCGGACCCACATACGGGACACTCGAACAATACATAAACCCAACGGGGTTCGATCTCAAAACCAATTGGCAATGAGAGGAGTAACCCTTTAACCTTATATGTTGTTCAAGCATTTTCTATATAACCGATGTGGGACAACCACATTCCAACAAACTTAAAGAAACAGAGCAGATGCCCATGGGAAATTGAACTACTTATGCTATTTAGTTTTCGCACTAAAAATTCATGAATTTTGGTCAAACCTTACACCAATAATATACATATATATATATATATATATATAAAGAGAGAGGATGGATCAAATGTTTGCAACTCTTAACATGTTTTGTGTTAACAAATCTAGGCCATTGGTTTGAGGGAAATGAATGGCCTAGATTATTTCAATATATTTACTTAATTGAAAAATAAACCCATCCAACCCCACCCTAAGCGCGTGTTATAAAAAACCCTAACCCAATCTTACTCCCCATCCCACACTAGACAGAGAGAATGAGAATCTCGAAGGAGATGGTGGATGCGACGGTGGCCGGCGAAGGCGCCATCTTCTTCACCAATTCGACAGTTGATCCCATGGTGCACCCCATAGCAGCGGCGATTCAACCGACAATCGAAGAGGAGATGTCTCTCGGTGGTCGACACCCTCTCAGTCTCGCCCTTTGTCCTTTTCCCACTCTTGCATACTCGAATTCGGCGACGATTGCACCACCGCTAAGCCTCCTCGCCTCGCCGCACACCCCCACGGCCTCCCTTGCTCGGATTTGAGGTTGGATACACACAAATCTGGTGTTGCCGCTAATTAACCCTCCTCAACTGCCTCCATTAACGAAGATGGTGGCCGACAAGCATCGACAATCAGAGGCGGTGATGGGCGGTTGTTCGTGGGCGTCGCGGGCTCGAACTGCTGTTCTCCGGGGAAGGCTGCACTGTCGTGGTCTCGACGGAAAGGTGATGGTCAGGCGGTGGTGATCTGTGGAGGCGGTTCGTGGCTAAGGGTCGTCGGCGGTGATGATCTTTGGAGGCGGCTCGCTCACGGGAGTAGTGGGAGCCGTCATGGCTTTGGAAGAATTGAGAGGGGAAGAGGAGGACGGTGATGACGGGGAGATGGTGAATTGGTTTTGGATTGTGGGAAAACCCTAAGAGATTTGACGTTGAATTGGTTTTGGGTTGTTATTCGATAAGATTAAGGAATGATTCATTGATATGCAATAAATATTCGATGGAATGAGATAGGTTATTCGTTACTATTTGGTTATGATTTCATGTTCAGAGTCACTATTCGATAAGTTCATAGTTTCTATTCGTTGATAATACATAATTATTCATATGTATTTAGTTAATTAGTTGTGGGAAATCAAGAATTACATTTACATACTTTTTCAACCCAACGAATAATTACTATCAACTTAGCGAATAATGACTATCAATCTAGCGAATAGTTGCAAAATTGACCAACCATTTTGCTATTATCTAAATGATAACTCCTCTTTACGGATGAATAATAACGATTAATCTAGCGAATATTTACTATTAACCTAGCGAATAGTTGCAAAATTGACCAACTCTTTTTCTATTATCTAACGAATAATAAGTATAAGTTAAAGAATATTATTTATCACCTTATCGAATAGTTCAAACAGTGCATCACACAAAAAAAAAAACATTATTCCACCAAAAAAATATTACGCAAACAAAAAAAAAAGTACAACACACGCACGTAATTTAGCAAGTGAGCAAGGAAAGAAGTGGGTCCCATTGATTTTTAATTAAAGAAAAAGCCAAAAAAACCAAAAAATCTCAACCACTTATTTCATTCCATCAAAGGCCCAGATTTGTTAACACGAAACACAATAAGGGTTGTTAACACATGACTCACCCTCTATATATATATATATATATATATATATATATATATATATATATATATATATATATATATATATATATATATATATATATATATATATATATATATATATATATATATATATATATATATATATATATATATATATATATATATATATATATATATATATATTAACAATAACGATTGTTTTATGTGTTCGAGTGAATGTTTATCAAGTTCATTGTTCCTAGTGTGATGCGCTTTTTTGTTTGTTTGAATGTCTTAGACTCTAAGTTGAGTCCAAATATGATGTGTCCACACATGTTCATAAAATAGTTATATGTGCACTCTCCCAAGTTGGTAATCTCTTCTCGTTTTCCTTTGTTCACTTTGTTGTCTTTCCCTCGTGCATCCAAAGATCCAACATATTTGACTTCATGATTCGGAATCTTGGGAGTTTTACCCTATCATCCTTTTTTATTTTGTGTTTTTTCGTTAGTTTATCTAATTTATTTGTTGTTTTTATTGATTGGTTCAATCTCTCGCTATATTATACTCCCTTCATTCACTTGTAAGTGTCGTTTGACTTTTCGACGCGTTTTTTAAGAAGCTAAAAACTATATAAAATGTTAACTTATTTTTATTTTTTTAAATAATATTAAACTTATAACTAATAACTATAAAATTATATCAAAAATTAATTAAAAAAGGGTGATTTTGCTAGATAGGCTCTTTTGAATGTTTAATGAGGTACTTAGACCCCAAACTAATTTAATTAGTTTTGCCCTAGACCTCATCCAAATAGAGTGGAATGGTCAATGGTCAACCGTTTGACCATTGACCAACCCATTTGGATTTTTTTTTTCCATTTTTTGTGATGTCATATTTTTACCGTTTTGATGTCAAAATTTTATTATATTTTATTTCACTCTGATGCCACTTTTCTAATGAAATGATTGGATGACACTTTTTTTATGCCACTTTTTTATTACATTTTATTTTCGCTTTAATGCCACTTTTATAATGAAATGGTTTGATGACACTTTTTAAATGCCACTTTTTTCAAACTTTGATGACATTTTTTGTTTAATGTGATGTCACGTTGACCATTGATGCTTTTTTTTACTGTTGACTATTGATGACATTTTTTTTATGTCAAATGTTTGATGATTTTTTTTACCGTGATGCCATATTTTTTTTCAAAGTAGTGATGTCACGTTGACCATTGATGATATTTTTACCGTGATGACATTTTTTGTTCACGTTGACTATTGATGACATTTTTTTGTTACTGTTGGCTACTAATGACACTGTTTTTATGTCAATTTTTTGATGATATTTTTTTTTACCGTGATGCCATATTTTTTCAAAGTCATGTTTTGATGTCATTTTTCTAATGTAATTATTTGATACCACTTTTTTTTTTTTATCAAATCGTTTGATGCCATTTTTTTTAATTTAATCAATTGTATATCGATATATTTTCATCGATTCTACTTTTATTCACGGATGACACGTTTGTGATTACACTTCACTGATGCAATCACTTGTGGTGACATATTTATTACATTTTTATACAATTGATGACACAAGAGCATAAAATCTGATTAAACTTCATTGATGACATTTATAATTACACTTGGTTTATCTCAATATTTGTGATGACATTTTTTGTTGATAACATTTTTATTGATAACTTTTTTATAATAATAATTTGATGACATTTTAATTGATAAGATTTTTATAATATATAATATAAGAGTAGACTAACAGTTTCAATTTGAAAGCCAATATAATATCTAATAGGCTAATGGAATCAAGTGGAACAAACATAATTAAACTTACATTTACACTTGAAAGCAATTTGAAAGCCATCACCCACTATTCGGCATAGTAATATATAATATGACAATACATGTAAGCACTAATGTCAGATCAAAATAGATAACCCCATGGATATATAGTACATGAAAGGAGGCCATCACCCACTAATATATAGTATGACAATACATGAAAGGACGCCATCAAAATAGATAACCCCATGGATATATAGTATGACAGTACATGAAATAGATAATATATAGTCTGACAGTACATGTAAGCACTAATATATAGTATGACAGTACATGAAAGCCATTACCCATTATTCGGCATAATCAAGTGGGACTGGGAGGCATATCGAAGATAGAATAGATAACCCCATGGATAACTTGTACAACTGGCAGAAGCAAGTTTCTAAAAGGTGAAATTCATGGCAGCATTTTCAGTGAAAGGAGGAAAAACACCATAGTTCTTCCAAAGTTTAGCACAAAAGGCTCTAATGTTGAATGAAACATGCGAAAGTGAAGCTAGTAGAAATATATTCCATCACTCTTAAGCACTTAACAAAGAACATTGTAAAACAAGGTAGGGTAGAAGAGAAATCGCGCCCCCGCACCGATGATCAGTCTCTTGGCATCCCAGACAGCTACCATACCATCCTCCGAAACAGCGATATCCAGACATCGACTCTCCAACTCCCCCAAGCACTCCTCGCCGCTCAACTCCTCAATATGCATATCAACTTTATCCAAATCCAAACCCCCTATGGACCAATTATAACCAGAATTAAGAAACTCAAGATACCACGCTACATAAGAAGCAAATAGATCGAAAAATTACAGAGCAATAATCAAAATCCAGACACCACAATGAGGAAAATCGAACATCACGGTAGGAGAAATCAACAAATTTAGAAAATGGAGGAGAAATCGAAACAAAGAGGGGAAACGTAGATTTGAATCAGAAAAATCCAAAATCTGAGAGGAGGAGGAAGAGAATGTGTGGACAAAGAGATAGATAAAAGTACCTTGTTAGGAGGACAAGATGTCGCTTTGACAGGGGAGGAAGAAGCGCCTGCAAAAGAAGAGGGAGAACCAAAATTACTGTATATCGGAGGCCTGCCCCTACGACATTGCTGCGAGCGGGGCCGATAAGGAAGACGTCGACGGCGACTCCAATGGAGAGGACAACGGGGAAGAGGACGACGCCGTTTGACCGGGCGCAGGAGACCTAGCGGCGGCGGCGGCGGCTTGGTTACAAGAGAGGCATAACTTCATGGACGAGGAATGGAGAGAACGAATGGGATGGCCTGGGGAATATCATACTAATTAATTTTGAAACTAGGGTTGGCACGGCTAATAAAAACTTTAACCGGAATTTTCGAATGGTACCCCTGAGGTAAGGCTAAATTCACCGGGTGTACAAAACTTTTGCATAATTCGCCATATACCCCTGAGGTTTTTGAGGTTTTTGCCAAATACCCCTCGGGTGGTTTGTGTTAGCAAAAAGCGTTATAAGTTATAATGGAGTTAAATTAAAACGGATTGAAAGAAAGGAAAGAAAGAAGCGACTCACACAGACCTTCGACACCACTGAAACCGAAGGGAGAGAACGCCCTATGCTAGGATGGAGAAGCCAGACTCGCGGATCCCAGGAGGGAGGAGGCGCGAACGTCAGCCCTTGCTCTTGAGGTAAGTTTCTGCTCTCAATTTCAACTTTAGGGGTTTACAATCTCAGGATTTAAGGTTATCGTTTTGAGATTTTGGGGGATTATCGTTGTAGGATCTTTCGATTATGGTTTGTGGTTGGTTTTATGGATCAGAATTCAAAAGGTATCTAATTTTGTGGCATGTGTTTGATTTCGACTCCCTTCTGAATTATGTGATTTAGGGTTTGGGGATTAGGGGCTTTATTAGTTTTTGGAATTATGCTTTATAAGTAGCATTACTCCCCTAATAAAGATTGAGATTCTAAATTTATAAAAACCTGAATGTTGGTTTACTTGATTCAAATAAACTCCAAATCCATGCCATATACTACATTACAACATCTTGCATCATTAAATTGGCATGAGAAGAAGAACGTAGATCAGAAGCACCAAATTCTGAATTCAACAGTAATTTATAACATTATGCCCTTTTTAAAATTAATTCACACATCAAGCAATCAGATGCATAGTTAGAACTAAGAAGTTGCCCAATATTATGGCAGAGCCACATGCAAATTAACAATTGAAATGGCGAAAAAGATCCACACACACAAACATAACATGACTGCAAAATTTTACACATGATAGGTTAATTTCAGAAGCTGTTCAAAATTTCAGAATACAGAATCTGAAGTTCTCATTTTAGAATCTGTCAAAATTTCAAAAGCTGGGACAAAATCAATATCAGAAGCTACACATAAATTGGATGCAAATGGAACTGAGCTGGAACAAAACCAATACTCCGTATAATTCAGGAAGTGCTGAAAATCATTGTTCAACTTGATCAAAAGCTGTAAAAAAAAAAAACCAAAATAAGCTGTAAAAAATGACAGCAAAAAAAAGAGCACTTTCTCATCTTACAACTCCTTTCATTTACTTCAATTTAAACATGATGTTTACAACAAAAGGCAATGTGAGTTGTTGTTATAGCCTATTAGCTCAAATGGTAGAGCAATGTGGTAACACGTGGTGTGGGTTCGAGTCCCACATAGGCTGATTTGTGAAATCGTAATGACCATTGTCATTACTTTTCTAGATTTGTGGCTGAATTTTCAATTTTTGCAGAGCTGAATTTGTCCCACATAGGTTGATTTGTGAAATCCATGCAGCTATTCGTGTTTTTATTTAAGTTTACAGCTGAATTTATGATTAGTTTGTTGTGGACAAGTTTGATGGTTATTTTCCACAAGAGCTGATACAAGGTTTATCATCTACCTCTTTATTAGAAAAAAGATAAATCTTGAAGATTCTAAATTTTAATTTTGCCCCAAGAGTCTTATTGTTGTGTGTTTCAACCTGTTTATTTACAAATGATTAATGTTGCAGTCCAAAGTATCAAGGAGTTGAATCTTTGGATTGAAAGTCAGTAGAGAAGTGAAATGATATTCAGTAATCAAATAGCCAAGACTCAGATTTTAGACTGGAATTGGAGAGTTGTAAAGGGAACATCTGGACCAATATCAATCGAATTCAAACACATCTGTTTGGGTTTGTACTAGACAAGTAAAATCACATCTAATGATCAATTTAATCATTTCTATTATTTTTGCGTAACTTGCTTATCATTACTTGATTTCTTTGTGGATTTCTACTTTTAGTAATCAACTGTTGATCTACTCACTCGTGAGAAACAGGAGAGAAAAGATTTATGCACATTATACCATTTGCAGTTAGATTTTCAGTAAAAAAATTAGCTTAATTGAAATTTTAAAGAAAATATTGAGCATTGACGATGATTGACTTGGTTTTCCAGTTCTAATAGTCTCTTAGGAATATCTTATTATGTTTCCACATTGTTAGTTATACCATGTTTTCAGCATTGTTTTGCCTAAGGAGTAATCTGTCACATTGCTGAAACTAAAATATTGCAATTCACAAACTTAAACTAAAATCTGTCATGTTTTTTGTAAGTTAGGTTTAATATACCGAGTGTGTTTTTTCTTTCGAATGAATTGCTTGCACAAGTCTAAATCATTATATTAGTCTATGTAGGAGTCGAAACCACATCTTGTGCATAAGCACATGCTCTACCGTTTGAGCTAATAGACTTTTTTAACAAGCTTCAATTGAATAAGCACATGCTCTATCATATTCTATTATTCATAGATAACCATCTTGTAATTTAGTTTCTAAAATTTTAGTTCATGTAACTCAATTTCTAAAATTTCAGTTCTGTAATTTTAAATGAGCAAAGACCCTCACTTTTGAGGGCAAAATATCAGTATATCACAGCAAACAGCCAGCTACAAAACCAGCAAAAAAAGGCATTTTTTTTTTATCAAACATGACAGCAAAAAACCAACAAAATACGAAAGCAAACATTTTAGGAGAAGTTCAATTGGGGTAAAGACACCTTTTTGTCGGTCCTTCCTTTTCTTGTTGCTCTTAGCAACCTTGGCAGTCTTCTATTTTCATTGAACATCAAACATTTTATAAGCCACATCAGTTTTAGAGAGAATTTATACAAGCATACATAGCCCAGCTCCAAACCCCTATATAGTAAGCCATCATTAATGGATCAAACATTTTCTAAGCCAGAAGATCATTCCTATCATATGAACATGTCAAGCATAATGGATCACAAAGGAAGCACATAAAATCCTCATCATTAATTTCATTTTTTTTCATAGTAAGCCATCGTACTGTCAGTACATGTGCTAATTTCCTCCTGCAGTCTTTTCATATCTTCAAGCATCCAAAGGTTCCTAATTCGAATTTGCTTGTTCTTCTTTCTTTTTTTCAGATTACGATCTTTCCAGTTTAAAGATCTTTGGTACAAATCAATTAAGGGATTCATGATATTCTTCCCCTCTTGTGTAAAATTGATGCAGTTAGGTATAAAAGAGCACTTATAGTCATGTAAAGAGTTCAAAATACCTCCTTGGCTGACCTGAGAGAGTAACAGGGATAAAGGTTCTTCGTCGATGGGTCAAGGTAGCTCCAATCTGGGTATATGTAATGAATTTCATTCGATTTCAGCTTCAGTTTTTTCATTCTCAATGGGAGGTCCGAATGGCACCACCGAGAGCACCAAACAAGGACATGAAATCCCACGCACAGCTGAAGCGAAAGGGATCTCCGATCCAAACTCCACATCTTGAAGCGACAACCTTGAAGGTACCAACGGGAAATCGCCGGGAAACCACCAACAACCCGACGGCGCTGCCAGCCCAGGGATTTCCGCCACCAACAACCCTTCACACCCTCAAATTTGTCACATTCCTCCGGGTCTTCTTCTTGTAATTTTTTGTGTTTGGGCAGATTTTCTGAATGGAATTTAGGGAAATCGTTGTGTTTCTTTCGGAATTGATAGTGCTGGCTTTCAATTTGGGGTGTTTTTTTGGCATGGTTAGGGCTGCTAGTTCCGGATCTGACTCCTGGCTTGGGGTTTGTGCCTTGTGGTGCTCTTTCTCTCCCTTCTCTCTCTTTTCATTTTCCTTGTTGAACCCGTCCTTGTTTCTTCTTTTTGCTTCGTCTTCTCCTATATTGGCGTCTGTTTTACTACTTCTCACCCTTCGTCTTCTCTATCGCAACCTGAACTTCTCTTGCAACCTGGACTTCTCTCTCTCTCTCCCTGCCTTCGTCTTCTCCCTCTCGCAACCTTAACAATTAACAAAATGGATGGAGGGGCACGACGCGATAACATTACAAACCTCAGGGGTATATGGCAAATTATGCAAAAGTTTTGTACACCTTGCGAATTTAGCCTTACTTCAGGGGCACCAGGCGAAAATTTCGAAACTTTAATGGGCCTAACAACCTAATAAAAAAGGGTGTTGCTAGATACACCATAAATCACAAGGTTAAAATTACACGTCCTTAAGGACATGCAAGCCTTGTGTCTGATTAATATTTTAAAAAAAAATTAACCCCTTTTAATCCTGCACGTCCTTAAGGACGTGCATGATTTGGGGTGTATATAGCCGGACCGTAACAAATGCTAAAAGGTCTATTTCAACAAATTCACTCATTAAAAAATTGATATTTTTTTAATAGTTTTTAGTTCTTTAAAAAATAGATTAAAAAGTCAAACGACGCTTATTAAGAGCAAGCCCAACAGCTCTTGTAAAAATTCTCTAAAATAGAGATCAAAACATCAAAATCTCTAAAAAAATTATCCTTCAACTCCAACAGTTTCTCTATTATACAGATTTTTGCATTTATTATATATTATAATAAATGCAGAATTTCATAATATAATAGATGAATTTTTTAAACTTTAGATAACTAGTATAGTTCTCGTACCTTTTACGAGATTTATCCCATAAAATAAATAAATTTGATTGATTTATTATTATTATAATTTATTTTGTTGAAAATATCAATGTCTTCATTTTATTATTTTTCATTTACTAATCATGTATGATTTTTAAGGATGATAAACACTTTATAAAATATCAACTTTTTTTTTTTAATTTCATACTATATAATATTTGTGATATATATTAAATTATATAAGGAAATTATGAATCCAATAAAGCTTTATATTTTGAATCCCATTTTAGTTTCATATACTCCCTCTGTTAATTAAAACTTGTCGTTTACTATTCATGCACGCTTTTCTAGAATGATAAAAACTATATAAAATATTAACTTTTTTTAACATTTGTTTTTATAAATACATACTTAATAGTAAGAACTATGAAATTATTTTTAAAAAATATTTAAAAAGTTAATATTTTATATAGTTTTTAACACCTCAAAAAGCGTGCGTGAATAGTAAAACGTCAAGTTTTAATTAACGAAGGGAGTATTATATAGTAATATTTATAAGTCTATCTAAGCTTTATATTTTGAATCTCATTTAAATCTTATTTATGACTTAAATGGTTGACATGGGGCTTGGTGAAAACATTTAATTTTAGAGATTTTTCTCTTCCTCTAAATATAGAGAAATTTTTACCCTCTGTCCTCATTTCTCTATTTTACAAAACTATATAGAGGAGCTGTTGGACCATAAAATCTATCTTTTTCTCTAAATTTTTCATTTTTCTCTATTTTGGAGCTTCTCTTGGGATTGCTCTGATGTTTTCATCATTATACAAGCGAGAGATAGGAGTAAAAGTTAGAGATGAATTTATGAAAACCAAACTGTACTCAAATCTTGGACTATATTGGGAAATTGGTGGATCGAAAGTTTTCAATCTTAATTTGTCCCCAAAAAATTGAAAAATAAGCTGAAAGGCTACAGATGAAAGAAAATCGAAGTTGGAGAGGAAAAAAAAAAGAGAAGGAAAAGAGACTGATAATGATAGAGAACACTCATCTTCCTTCATCTCTTTCTCACTGCTAACAGCTCACGGGTTGAACAAAACACTAGTGAGTGAGAGAGAGAGAGAGAGAGAGAGAGAGAGAGAGAGAGAGAGAGAGAGGCGGTGGGGGTGGGTGTGACCGTGTGGGTGTGCAAAGGAGGAAGCAAACCCAAAGAGATTATGGAGCAGTGCTGGCTCCTGATTATCAGCATTTTGGTGTGGGTGCCAGCCTCCATTAATGGCGATACAGATCCATCAGATGGTCACCTCTTCCTCCCTTACCCTGCAGCCCCTGCTTGCTAATTTTCAGATGGGGATTTGTTATTTGATGCTAATCAGCTTGATTTTGTTACCTTTTTCAGTTTTAAAATTTGCAAGATTTGTTTTTTTTCAAGCAAATAGGATGTGGGTTATGCTTGCTGTTCGAATTTTTAATCATTGCCTTTTGCTTTGATTATTCTGTTTAACCCATCCACCATACCTACCCTGAAAAGTTGTTTAATCATGAGCTTGATCTTCTCTAATTAGCTTTTAGTACTTGTCTGTTTGTTGTGTCTCTTGTTCTAAATGACAATGACTTTTGAGTGATTTGGATCTGTTGGCTGATGGGGTAGTCTTGGATTGTGTACTGTGATGTGGGTTCAATCAAGAGTTGTTAAGATGGACTTCATTTCTCCAGTTTCTCATCATTTGATTTCTGGGTTTTTGGAATCTTGATATCTTGGTGATTTGGCTTATGTAGGATGATGCGGGTCATATTGTGTAACACCTGGCAATATGTTGAAATTGTATTGAAATAGAAGGTTGAAGTGTTAGCCCTGCCAATAAGAGGAACGGGAAAAATTGACGTGAAATGGCTTGGTTGGCATAACCTAGTAAATTAGACATCAGTATCATGACATGATGGGTCTGGTTTAGGATGTTAAAATTAATTAATCGGTCTGAATTAGATGGTTGCAAGATTTTTACAGATTCAAGGTTGAAATTGGATGTGTTAATTATGTACTATTATTAAAGGGTCTGTGACTAATCTTGCTGGTTCATATGATGCTAAAATCAAATTGAAGATCCAAGGTTATAGTTTTAGACTTATTGAAGATCCAAGGTTATAGTTTTAGACTTCTAGGCCATCCAGTCTAGCTCATCATTCTAGGAGAAGCAAAATCTAATGGTAGAGATCCAAATACATCTGAGTTTGATGCGTAGAAAATGTTATGGTTATTGGTTGATTGCTTCTATTGGTTTTCCTTCTGCTATATGACTGTTCAGTTCGATTGTTAGCTTTGTTCATTAGAAGATCAATCTCAGTTTGAGTTCTTGGTGGACCCACTCAACTAGTTGGAGTTGGAGTCAAACAGTACAGATCAAGTCTTGTTTTTTGATGAGATTCTTAGCAAGTTGGTATTTTTATGTTGAAAGGAGTGGTAAACCACTGTGCTTTGATGGATTATCATATTCTTTAAGTTCATGGATCTATGTGTTTGGGCATTTCCTGTTCTTGGATTTTGAGAAATTTTGATCTAGCCTTTAGCATTTCTATGTTGATGAATTTTGATATTGGAATATGATAACGGCACTTAGAAGGCTTGAAAAGGAAAAATACTTGAGTGGAAAAGAACAAAAAAGACTCTTGTACAAATCTCTTATCATCATTGATTTATTTTGGCAGAAAATAATTTCAAGAGCTAGTGATGACAATGGAAGGCCTTGTGTTCTTTATTGATTTAATTTGCTTCATGCAGCTGCTTCTCTAAATGCCATGTACAGCAGTTTGAACTTTCCTAGTCAGCTGACTGGATGGAGTGCATCCAGCAATGATCCATGTGGCCAAAATTGGAAGGGTGTTACTTGCTCTGGTTCAAGGGTCACACGAATGTAAGTTTCTTTATGGAGCTAATGATATCTTTGATAAAAATAACTTGGAACTGCTCTTCTTGTTTCCACAGCGAAGTATCAAATTTAGGTCTTAGCGGTTCACTGGGTTTTCAGCTGGCGAGTTTGTCATCAGTCACAGATTTGTAAGTTAATTGACTTTTGTATTTTTGGTACCTTTGCAAAGTATAATTGATCTTTGTGTGATAATTTAGCAAATCTACTTGTAGTGACGCAAGCAGCAACAATCTTGGAGGATCAATTCCTTACCCGCTTCCTCAAAACGTGCAGCGCCTGTATGATTCTTACTCTTGTGTTAAAAATATGTTGTTTGGATTGCTTGATATCCTTACGATATATGTTGTCTGCAGAAATCTTGCATCCAATTACTTCAACGGAGCTATTCCCTATTCCATTTCAAATATGACTTCTCTTCAAAATTTGTGAGTCACTTTATATTATTGATTTTCATTCTCTATTTGGGCAGAATGCTGAGTGGAACCATGGGACCTAACAACGGTTCCTGTTTTCTCTTTTCTTTCACTTGCTGCAGAAATCTTGCCCACAATCAGCTGAATCAGCAACTGAGCGACATGTTTCAAAAGCTTTCCCAACTTTCTATATTGTGGGTTTTCTTGCCTTGTTTGAGGGTTTTCTTTTTGATTCTTTGCTGTTATTTCTTACAAAAATAAGTTATGCTGCTTTAACATATGGACAAAGCTAATTATGTTTGTTGAAGGCTAACTAGTATTAGTTTCCTTTTCAATGCTTTAGGGATCTATCCTCTAACCAAATCCCAGGTCCACTCCCTTCAACGTTTAGCTCCTTGTCAAATATTAATTCCATGTAAGTATATAGTTTGTAAATGAGTTAGTTTATCTTGGCTTTTTGAAGAGAGGTTCTGTATTGGCTCTTTCCATATGAACACCTTACCAAATATGCAGGCATTTGGAGAACAACCAGTTTACAGGAACAATTGACGTCCTTGCCAATCTACCCCTTCAAACGCTGTTAGTATCCTCTTCCTTGAAAAACATTGAATATGAGAACACGAGGGACACTTGGTTTAGCTCTTACATTTGTTTCTTGATTGAATGTTATTGTGTGTCCCAGGAACATTGAAAATAATCATTTCACCGGATGGATTCCAGATCAGTTGCAAGGCATAAATCTACAGTATGAATCTGAGGTTCCCCTTTAATTGTTCTGACCTTTTCAAATAAAAGTGGGTTTTGTCTTTTTTCATGGTGAGTGTTATTATTCCCTTGTAGGACGAATGGTAATTCATTTAGCTCAGGACCTGCACCTCCTCCTCCACCTGGTACGCCTCCTGCCAAAACTAATCATCACAGGTCTGGACGCACATCCGATAAGTCTGGTGGAAAGGGGTCTGGAATTGGAGGTGGTGCAGTAGCAGGAATCGTAATATCACTGCTTGTTGTGGGAGCAATAGTCATATTTTTTTTATTCAAGAAGAGATCTCAAAGGTCAGCCCGAGATCTAGAGAAGTCTGATAATCAACCTTTAGCTCCTCTTGCATCAGCTAATGTTCATGGTAGGTGCCTCTTGGCATTGTTTGAATCTACTTGCTCTCGTCCGTTCCTCGTAATTTTTTTCTCTTTGACGAATGAGTTATGCTATGATATCTTTCAAGTTGACCGAATTTTGTATTACATAATAAGACTTGGGCATCGGTTACTTTACCTTCGCTTGATGCATCTTGGATCCCATCTATGCATGTGCAATCTTGTTAATTTTAAACTTTTTAATTTCCTTTCATTCTTTAACTAATGTTCTTAATATTGTTAAGTTTCTTGGATCACTCGGAAACACCCTCTCGATGTCGTCGGGGGAAAGGGTGGGCAATGTGTACACCTTGTCTCCCAGACCCTTCCCTGAGCGAGATATTTTGGTTTTTTGTGTTGTTGTTGTAACATGCAAATTATCTTTTAAAAAAGTCCTCCCTAGTGACATCTAATAGATGGACATCGTTTTTTTTTTTTTTTTGAAGTGTGTGTTTTGTCTTCAGTTTTGGCCTCATAACCACCTTTTGGTTTTCACTCCTGGTTCAAACTTCTTAGTAGATGCTTGTTTATAAGTTGTATTAATCTTGTCACATGTTCAGAATAGTCAACTTAAGATAACTTGTACATCTTGTCAATAGGCGGTTTTCAGGGTTTGAAAAAAATACTTATGTTTTGAATTGGCCTGCTCTCGTTCATCACAGTCCATAATGTATAGGTTTCTGATTCTTGGCTATTGATGACCTCTGCTGCTGCAGTGTATAGTTTGGTCATAAATCATGATCTACATTTGGATTCTTGGTTGTTTGTTTTCATCTTCTGCATTTTGTACCATTAGTGTTTTGACTTTTTCAGCTTTGGTGGAAACTGTTGGCCTATTGGTAATTTCCTGTGGCTTTTTCAGTGGTTGAATCTTGGTTCTCAACGTTGATGATTGTATCCCTATATTAGGCATAATTTATGATGATAGTCATATTACATCTAGTTTTAGGTTGGCATGGTGTGGGGTTTCGAAGGTTGTGTCCTGGGGTGTGGAGGGCAGTTGACCGCGTCTTGTTTCGTGGCGAGGGGTGACTGAGCCTGAGCATTTTCATCATAGGATTGCTTTCTAGGCTTGTTTGTGCGGCTTGTGATGTGCTTTGTTTTGGCCCCTCTGTGTGTTTAGGATTGTTTGATTCCTTCCACTATAGGTTTGCCTCATAGGTTTGTTCGCGGTGCTTATTGTGTGAGGTGTCTTGCCTTTGTTTTATTGCCCTGGGTTCACTCCTTTATGGGTCTTTCATAAACATCCTCCCAACTTGCTCGGCTCGGGGAATTAGTGCATGCATACATCCTGACCCCAAGACCCCGCTCTAAGCGACATCCTCTAAGCGAAGTTGTTGTTGTTGAACTTTTCAAAACTGACATTTTTTTATCTTGTTTGTCTAAGTTATGGGGATGAGAGGATCTGTTGTTCAAGACTTCTGTATTTTCTTGATATTCTGTATACTTCGTGGTTAAACTATAGTAGCTGATTGTGGTGCTACTACTATGAATCTGCAGAAGCAAAATTGGTTCAAAATTTGCCCTCCATCGACACAATGACATATGAAACTGCTGCGCCAATAAGTCTTAAACCTCCACCTGTTGATCACAAGTCATTTGATGAAAATGATATGTCAAAAAAGTTTGTGTCTGTTCCCGTGCCTGATCCTGTTATTGCAAAGAAAGCAATAACAGTCCCTCCAAATGTGAAGTTGTATTCGATAGCAGACTTGCAAATTGCCACTGGAAGCTTCAGCATTGATAATCTCTTAGGAGAAGGATCGATTGGACGCGTTTATCGTGCTGAGTTTGATGATGGAGAGGTAAGCACACTATTAATGGGAACACTTGATATATTTAGGTATATTTATACCTCCCTTGCACAAGACCAGCATAACATAAATCATTGCCATTTATGAACAAGATTTGCATTCCATTAGCACTTTATAGACGTGCTAAGAAGTAAGAACTTAAGCACCATAATGATGTCATGGATGCTTCCATAAAGTGCATAGGATGCCCCAAATACTTTCATTAAGAAGATTATGCACAATCTGCATGTAAGTGAAATTTAGTAAAAAGAGCATAAAATATGGTTCAAGGTAATTTACCCATGCACCTCCTGAAAAATATCCTTCCCCGTTCGCTAGGATTTATCTTTTTCTCTCGTTTTTTTTTTAAAATTAAATAATTGATGTTAACAGTGTTAGTTCTGTTCTTGGTAGGTGCTTGCTGTCAAAAAGATAGATTCAACTATCATTTCTAGCTATCCAGAGGACTTCACTGTGATTGTTGCTAGTATCTCGCAGTTTAATCACCCAAATATAACCAAGCTTGTAGGGTACTGCTCAGAGCATGGACAACACCTGTTAGTTTATGAATTTCACAAGAATGGATCGTTGCATGACTTTCTGCATCTGCCTGATGAGTTCACCAAACCGTTATCATGGAACTCTCGTGTCAAGGTAGCTCTTGGAAGTGCCCGTGCACTAGAGTAAGTATTCACTATCTTGCATTTCTTTCTGTTATGCATTCAATATTTTTGGTAGAATCATTGGATGCCTTTAGTTTTTGCTCCATCTCCAATGGTACTGAAAGAATCCTTTACATTTCAAGCTCATACTTTTTTCTTATCTTTTCCAATTATGCATGTAAATAGATAATGCAGCATTTTTCTGAAAATTTACAACGCATTATTTTTTATTCAAATCCTGTCATGAGTATTTAGAATTTTTTTTTGAAGGCACATGAGTATTTAGATATAAATCATAAGATTATTATAATAAATATTGATTATTTTGTATGAATACACAGTTTTTGAACTGTTAACAGTACAACATTTTGACTCTTATACAAACCCCCAAAAATATTTTAAAAAATGCACGGCTTATTTAAAATGTTATCATGCTATGTTTTTTTTTCTTTCAAAAGTGAAATTCTATACAGTAACCATGGTTTTGAATTTTCCTTGGTACCCAAGTTTCTTAAAAATTCCAAGTACTGACCTCCAACTTTGAGATTTGTCCATACATATTATCTCAGATTCTCAGTTTAATGTTTTTTGTAGTATTAGTAGTATCTGTTTTTATTTATATATTTATTTTTATAAAAGTTTTATATTGAATCTCGTTGTGATATTCTTGTCATTTGTCAGGTATCTTCACGAAGCTTGTTCCCCATCAGTTGTTCACAAGAACTTCAAGTCAAAGAACATATTACTAGATGGAGAGATGAATCCTCATGTCTCTGATTGTGGACTGTCGAGCCTTGTTCCTGATGCAGATAAGGTAAACTGTGATCTTGAAACTGAAAACAAAACTATATACACAAACCTGCAGTATTATAACCAGTTCTTGTTCTTGTTTGCATATATCTGAGTGCCTTTGTGTTACAGAAACACTTTGCCCTTCACAAATAAGAAACCTAACTCCCTTTTCTTTCATCAATATTTTCCAACCACATGGAGAAAATGTTATATAGTTTCATAATGAACTTCAGATGGAGAATGTGAATGTAATTTTCTAGAGCGGGACCCAACTGTCGTATTGCTTATGTAGGCAGTTAACCACAATGCTTGTGCTCCTGAGGTCACGGATTCTGGTCAGTATAGTCTTAAGAGTGATGTATACAGTTTCGGAGTGGTCATGTTGGAGCTTCTTACTGGTCGAAAACCATTTAATAGGTAAAACTACTCATACATTATGAATGCAGAATACTCCTAACAAAAAGCAACTATTGTTAGAGAATATTTTTTTCCCTTTACCCTGTTTCTTCTAAAATTGGTGAAAATTTGAATCCCAGCTCTAAACCAAGAAGCGAGCAGTCTTTGGTTCGATGGGCAACTCCTCAGCTGCATGACATTGATGCCTTGACCAAGATGGTGGATCCGGACCTTGAAGGCCTTTATCCTGTGAAGTCTCTATCTCGCTTTGCAGATGTCATTGCTCTTTGTATACAGGTATTATACCCGGTCCCTATCAAAAAGACAAATCAAATTTCCACATAGAAGAACTGCATTAGATGAATTGGAGTCCTTTCGGCTGAACTTTCGTTTCTGTGTTCTAGAATTATCAACCAAATGAAGCAAGTCGGAAAATTTCAGCTGAACTTGTCATTTGGAAAGGTCATTGGGGTACTATGACATTTGAATTTTGCATCTCAACTGAGAAATTCTGAGTTTGTTGAGCTCCTTTGTTGGAAAGTGTTTTGAAGATGAAATAGTTTCAAGGATTAATGGAGTCTAATGAAGCTAAACATTAAGTTACCCGAATGATATTTTCTTTATGACAAGGTACTTACATGTAATTACCTTAGGTGATATTTTTCCTTTGATCTCAAGGGTAGTACTTCGTACCAATGCAAAACTATTCCGGGATCAAGCTTGTATGTAGGAAACTAAACTAAAAAGATAGCTCAAGTTTTCAGTTAATAACATTGTTGTTCTTGTTGTCATACTTTGGTCTGATAACAGCCGGAGCCTGAGTTCCGACCTCCCATGTCAGAGGTGGTCCAGGCGTTGGTTCGACTAGTTCAACGGGCAAACATGAGCAAGAGAACGGTCGGAGCCCGACAGACCGAGAACTCAGAAGACGACAACAGTGTGAATTGAAGCCCCTTTTTGTACAATATTTTGTTCCTTGAATAGCAAAGTCTGTCTGCATATTTTTCTTCCCCTACTGTTTCTCTTCCTTTCTGTACCTTCTCATTAAATCAAGAACTACACTTGAATAGCAAAGTCTTTCTGCATTTTTTTTTTTGGTGCTATTCCCCACTTGTAATGTTGCCTCTTGTTGTATGATAGAACGGAACGTGTATCAAGAGTTGAATTTGGCTCTATTTAATACAGTAATATTTATTATTGAAGTATTGTATTGCAACTTTTAGATGTCCATTTTCAGAATCAGGATTTTGGAAATTTTTTGCTGTGAGAAGTTTTTGCTAGTCTTTGCCTCCCAAACCCCCCAAAGTTATGTTACACGCCAATCATTTTTTGGTTTTTTGGTATCACTTCGATTGAAATTAGCCATTCCTTAACCTAGGTTTAGCTATGGGATTAGATTCTGATTAAGGAATGAATCGAATGGATTCCCATTCTTTATGGTACCAAATACATGGCTTATTGCAATGGTTGCATTCTAATTCCTCGTAACCTTGGAGTGGTGGTACCAAACAGTCCCTCTATGCTACGCGGCCATATATAATGAAACTAATATCAACAGATTAAGATCAATGCGTATCTGCCATACTACACTTAAATCTTGTGCAACAAAAAATCCAGAAACAACTTAAAATAAATTGGTCTCAGAAAGTTACCACAGAAACTCTGTAATCTTTCTACTGTAATCGAACAGACAGAAAGCACAAAGAGGTTCTAAGACATTGTAAAACCAGACATCAAGGTCCCGACAATTCTCCCAAAGTGCTTTAACATGGATCACAACTTCATAGCAGAGATGATTTCCAGCTTCATAACGAGTTCACCGCAAGGGCCTCTTCAAAGGACGACATACCAACAAAGTTAGTTGTATACCATGTACTTCGGGGTAGCACTAAACTTCTGGTACCCCTTGATGACCTTATTCACAGCGTCAAGGAAATCCTTCTCCGTCACCGTCTTCCTCCTAGCACGGATAGCATACATTCCAGCTTCAGTGCAAACGCTCCTTATATCGGCACCTGTTGGCAGAATTTCATCGATATGATCAATTTTATGCTTAATGGGTTTAGAGGGAGAAAATAACAAGACTCCACATTAAATTATTAAATTTGAGAGGCAAAAGTTTATTTACCTGTGGAGTTAGGGCAGAGGCGAGCAAGAAGCTCAAACCTAATGTCTCTCTCACAATTCATCGTCCTTGTGTGAATTTTAAATATCTGTGTTCTACCTTCAAGGTCAGGTAAGCCAAACTCCACTTTACGGTCTAACCTTCCAGGACGGAGGAGTGCTGGATCAAGTGTGTCAGGTCTGAAAAACATCAACGATGGAATTAGAATAAGTTGGAGTATTATAAAAACACCAACATAATCAGGACAAGGCAGATGCCACATTGTGCACCGCTTTATCATGCATCAATCATAATAATGTAACAATGTAATTATTAAGAATTAAGAATTCCACTTAACCTGTTTGTGGCCATGAGGACCTTAATGTTTCCTCGGGCATCAAAACCATCAAGCTGATTCACAATTTCAAGCATTGTACGCTGAACCTCATTATCTCCACCCACACCATCATCAAAACGTGCCCCTCCAATAGCATCAACTTCATCAAAGAACACAATACAAGCTTTTTTGGATCTCGCCATCTGAAGTGAAAAATTAGACTTGTTTAACCCAAGCGAATATTAAAACAAGTAGACCACAGGTATTATTAGTACCAAAATACACGATTAATCAGACCTGAAAAAGCTCACGAACCATACGAGCTCCCTCACCAACATACTTCTGCACAAGCTCACTACCAATAACTCGGATGAAGCAGGCGTCAGTTCTGTTTGCCACTGCTCTAGCCAGTAGAGTCTTACCTGTTCCAGGAGGGCCATAGCAAAGAACTCCCTTAGGAGGATCGATTCCAAGCTTAACAAATTTCTCAGGATGAAGCATTGGAAGTTCCACAACCTAAACAGAAAGTAGAGATATTAAGATGAAAAATTCTGTTTTAAAGAACATAAGAAACAAAACTGCATTCTAATGTTTACAAACCATAAAGAACTGCAAACCATACAGAAAACTCACCTCCCTCATCTTCTCAATTTGCTCTTTACAACCTCCAACGTCATTGTAGGTAACATCAGGCTTCTCTTCAACAGTCATCATTGTCACACTTGGATCAATTTTTGGAGGCAAAGGAATCTGAATTTGGTATTTATTTCTATCTACCCTGAAATTTGGAAATGAAAGGAAAAGGCTATAGTTTACATGGAACAAGAATCGCAAGCCACAACAGTACAGAAGCATAACATAGATGCAAATATCAAGACAATGCTACCAAAATGGTACAACAGATACTAGATCCAAATAATAAACACATCACATATTAAACTATGCATAAATGCAGACAGAGAAAGTTGAGTGACAACAAAATTTGTACCAATTGATAAATGGAATTAAAACGATTGAAATATTCTCATTATTTCCATCTCATAGCATATATATGAGAAGCGAACTTTCTAACTTTTCTGTAAGAATAATTTCTATGCATTAAAATAAACTCCTAAGGCAACAATTTTATACTTCGCTAGAAAATGAAAATATTTAATGTTAGTAACATACCCAACACGCATGCCTTCTTCAATATCTGTTGGTGAAACTTTATCACCAAGTCCAACAACAAACTGCAACCAAGGAATAACATGTGTGTTAAGATGATAAAGGATGATTATAGGTTTTCAAAAAGAAGCAGAAACAACTAGAAATGAAGGAGACAACTATAATACCTTTGCTATCTGTTTGACATTTATTACATATTTGGCATCTTCAGTGTTTGGGTTGATTATCTTCGTGCACCTAGCAACCTGATTTCCAAAAGAGAATTTATTTTGACAAATACATGAAAAAGAGCTTTCTACCTAACAAAATATCAAAATAGGCAAATAAGCACACCTGAAGAGGTTGTTCCTCTTGCATCATCTGTTTATCTGAGACAAGATCCCACTGGCTAGGTGCAGCCAGTCCGGTATCAGATTCCTTAATGCCTAACAATTCAAGCATGAAATTAGATTCCTATACAAAATGAGAAAATATATGCACTGTCATAGCAAAAAGTGCCCCTCACCTAAAAGAAAAAAGAGAGTGCACGATAATGCCAAACTGCTGTAGTGACATAGAGCTGGAACGGTAAGATCTAATACCCTAAGCTCCTATCCTCCTTAGTTAAATTAAATGATCCAGCTCTCAAACTTAATATGAATGGTCCTTTCTTCGATTATTCAAACAGTCTATAATAAGGCATTTAGTGGCAGGCCTATAAATTCATGCTCGGGATTTTAAAGGGCGATTCCATGTGACTTTAAAGGGTGAGTATATCAAATCCTCAACGACTTCAATTAGCAATATTATCAAATCCCCTTGCACATACTGAGCCACTTCATTTAAATCTAGAAGCATTACTTGCATACAATGATAGACAACTAATGTCATAAATCAGGAAAAAATAAAAGAAAAAAAGAGGTTCCTCAATAAGGTTTTCCAACTGCAAGAACACGAACAGTAAATTTACAAACAGTCAATATTATATATTTTGCTGTGCAATGACTAAAAAGAGAGACACGAGAACATTACCACACAAGTCATTCACTTTCTTTGCCATCTCTTTAATTTCCTTCTCAGCTTTCTTGATGCTGTTTGAGTAAGGTCCCAAACCCTGGCACAAAATTTGAGGAATTTAGAGAATGGTGCTAGATTTCATAACTTATCTCCTCCAAAAAACACCGACAAGGTAAACAAAAATCAGGAAAAGGTAAAGTGCAGGAATTGCTACGAAACATAGAAAACACGAACAGCTTCCAATAACTACATTTAAAAAAAAAAACACAACGAGCAGAAGCTTGAATATGGAATTGATACAGTCAGCTACGAAAAGATGGTAAGGGCGAAAAAAGGAAATTTATTGATGAACCCTCTAAGAATCTAGACAAACCCTAGACTTTGGGAGGAGGGCAAGCGCACACTAAGACATCAAATCGGAAAAGGCAAATGCTAAATCTGAAATCAACTTAGGTTCGAATTTCTCAGATTCACAACCAGATCCCATCGGAACAACCGATTCAAAGTTAGGGTTTAGCAAAAAATTGAAATTTTAAGGAGACTCACATAGGTTTTGAGCAGGGCAATATCATCTTCATCGAGAGGGCGTGGGTTCTTCTCATCCTTGAGATCGTCTTCGTGGTCAATCGTCGGCATTTTGGGTTGGGTTGCTGCGATCTCGACCTGCGCTGTCTCTCTCTGGCTTTATCGGCTTTGGCTTGGAGAACAAGTGAGGGATCTATTGGGTTTACCTATTCTCTTATGTTATGATATATAGGGTTCGTATGGGACGGGTTAATAAACCGACTAAAATTATAAACAGGGTAAAAATTTATAAACTGTTGGTAAAATTAGTTAAAAATTTATGAAAAAATAGTTAAAAATTTATGAAAAAATATAAACTCCGTATGGGACGAAAAACAGTTTATTTGTAAAAAGTGGAGTTTATTTGGTTGTTATTAGGGGTATTGCGGTACTTTCAAACCAAATAAACTATTAAAACCACAAAAAAGCTTCCAAAACAAGCTTTTAAAATAAGCCTCCATTTCAACCAAAACCTCCTACAAAGTTGTACCCCATACAGCATTTAAATTTTTAACCGGTTGAAAATTAAATTTTCAACCGATTGAAATTGCTCCCATACAGGCCCATAGGCGATCCAAAATCTACTATTCGAGCTTAATCGTCCAAACGTCCCTTTTAATTTTAATCCGAATAAAAACCATCTCTCTATCTAAATTAATCTATCTTTTTTTTTTTTGTTGATTAGGAAAGAATTCGGACGAGCATTCTCTACCCGACAGCATCCCTACGAATGAGGTCAACATCCCTATGAATGAGGTGTAAAAGACCTAAATTGGTTTGAATATTGACTCCCCGGACAAAGTGGCAAGGGTGTGCAACCTTATCGGCCATTTTATTGCCCAAATAGGGCACATGAAAAAAGGAAACTTCTTCCACAGTCGATAGTAAAGTTTTAATATCCGACATGATCAATTCGATTTCTCATGGACATGGAATGTTTTTGTTGAAGTAATTTATGATAATCGAGGAATCACCTCAATGTGGATTTTCTTAATGTGGAGGTGGATTGTTTGTTAAATACCTAATTTTAAAGCAAATGCTTCAATTTTTTATCGGGCTTTGCAAACCAAGCTTTTGATAACTTATGTTTATCGGACGACTCTTCCAATCATGGATAACGGAACCAGCCGTACTATTCCTATTTGGTAGAAAAGAACCATCAAAGTTTAGTTTGAAGTTACCCCATGGAAGTTTCCGCCATTTAGTATATTGTCCCTTTTTGTTTTTGTTTTGTTGCTCATAATCTATGGTGATATGAAAGTGATCAATCTCAAAATCCTCATCTGACTTCGAAGCGGTTTTCCAAGTGTGTATTTGGTTCTTGAGGAATTGTATTGAAGTGGCCCGTTGTGGGATAGGGACTTGCCTAAAAATTAATTGGTTACGGGTATACTAAGTAAAACACCATGCAAAGGCAAGCTTCATTTTAGCATCAGAACAAAGGGATTGCCCTAACACTGAGATAATAGGTTTGATATCCCTATCTCTGTATATCATATTAGCTAAAAGGTGAGCCTCATCCTCATTCGCACCATTGCAAAGGCTACAAGTAGTAGGAACTGATACACTCCTAGAGGCGAGCCTAGAAGCCGTAGGAAGGCCATCTTGACATATTTTCCATAAAAAGTTTTTTATCTTTGGTGGTGCATCAATTGACCAGATCCAAATGTTTTTATCCTTGCGACATGACGATGACGAGGTAATCAGATTGTATGCACTTGATGTTGTGAACCATCCCAATTTGTTAGGCCACCAGTATAGGCGGTCTTCGAAGATAGAGTTGGGAAGTGGAACGTTGAGAATTTCTTTGATGATGTTGGGGGGCAAGGAGCGACGAAGTTTCTCCAACCACCACTAACCACCCATAATATAATCACTAACCATTTCCTCCCTGTTGTTTATTTGGGGACAATCATCCATGGACTGAAGAGGAGATGTTATAATCCAATTATTAGTCCAGAATTTAATGGATCTCCCATTTCCCACCGACCAAATGAGACCAAACTTAAACTTATCCACAAGCGGAATAAGTTTAGCCCATTGTCAGGACATGTCCCCACGTTTTTTGTATTCCAAGATTGAAGTCGGTTGTAAATATTTATGTTTAATGAGAGAGACCCACACATTATTTGGTGATGTCATCCTCAAACGGAAGAAGAAAGCTTCACCTTGGGAGTCATTGAAGAAACGGTGTTAATTAGTTTATTATTATATTTCTTATTTTTTATATATATTCTATTTTTAGTAACTCATATGTTAGTTGGAGTATAATTATATAATTGCTTATTTTAGTATTTCTTAGTTAGGTCAAATAAGATGGTTATGAGAGTCTATCCTTTAGGCTTTCTTAATTATCATATTTTATTATTTTCTATATTAGGATTTTATATTAAGTTTTATTTAGTTAGGATATAGTTTGGTAAAGCAATCCTTAGCCTCTAAGGAAGTCAACCAAACCCTAGTTATTTACCTATTTAAACATTGTATTTCCTTTTGAATTAATCAGATTGGAATATAGAATTGAAGAAACCCTTTGGCTAAAGGGTTATTCGATTACCAATCCAAATAAACCTTTGCTTCTTTACTTCCAAACCCGCATTCCGTTTCATGTCCATCCAATCCAAGAAATTAATCTCTTTGTCGTAATCACGTGCCGAATGGAATTTGTGCTCGTATTCATTTACAAGTGCTTACAATTCGGTCAAGATTTAATTGTTGAAGTTGTTATTTTTGATCGGTCTCATTCCTGCAAACTCCACTTGAGTGCTCCTTAAATAATTGTGATTACGTGGCTGCAATACTAAGGTTCAAGATTCCATTCCAAGAGGTCCAAGTTGAACGCCGGTTGTGAATCACCATGTTAAAGTTTGTCGGCGTGTACAATGGCTAATTAATTAAGCAAGTCCATTCATCTGCGTGGGGAGGCGGGCCTATTCGGTATACGCACAGCTTCACTCCGGTTACATGTTCGGCATCAATTCAAGGATATCAAGGAGTATAAGCAAGATCGACGCTTTTATTTTAGCAATTGGCCGACCTAGCCAGTTGCTATACATCATTTGGTTCAGCTAGGATTTTCCCGATTAACTTCATTTGGAGGGCTTCATTAATCTCTTTAGCTTTCCGAATACCAAGCCCTCCACAGTTTTTCGGTTTACAGATTATGTCCCAACTGATAAGAGGTCTGAACTAGAGATCCTTATTCCAGAAAAAATTCCTATTTATATGGTCTAGCTCTTTGTGAACTGAGTTCGGAAGCATAAAGTTTTGCATAACATACATGGGTTTCGTTGCCAGATTGGAACGAATGAGAACCACCCGACCTTGTTGGGATAGGGTGTTTGCACGCCACTTACTTAGTTGTTCTTTGGATTTGCATATAACGTCTTTAAATGTTTGTTTGTTAACCCTGCCATTTATAATAGGGCAGCCGAGATATTTTTCCAGTGAGTATTCACTGGAGACATTCAGGCAGTTTTGGAGCTCGGCAATTATTGTGTTGGAAATTCCTCTAGTTGCCTGAAAACTGGATTTTTGGTAATTAATTTTTTGTCCAGATACTTTGCAATATGTATCAATTATGGATTTAACTTTTTGGGCTGCTTCCACACTACCTTTAGAGAAGACAATAATGTCATCTGCAAAAGATAGAAATGGAATTCGGGGGCCATCTCTACCAAAGGAGAAACCAATTGGGTTGTCGATGGAATTTGATTCAGCGGACAATCGCCTAGCTAGGACCTCGGCCCCAAGGATGAACAAGAAGGGGGAGAGAGGGTCCCTTTGCCTAAGGCCACGACTTGGAAAAAACAAGTCGGTGGGACCATTGTTAACAAGAATTGAGAAAGATACAGTCGTAATACATTCCATCACCCACGAAATGAAGGTTCTGTGAAATCCAAATCTTTCTAGCACCTTTTTAGTGAAGTTACATTCAACTCTATCATATGCTTTTTCCATATCTAGTTTTATTGCTAACCATCTGATCCGCCCCTTGCGGGATCTAAAAGAGTAGAAAATTTCGTGCGCTACCAACACATTATCTTGAATTGCCTTATCAGATACAAACGCTCCCTGGAGAGGGTGGATCACCTTACCAACAACAGATTTTAGTCTGTTAGTAAGGATTTTTTATATTACTTTGTATATCGTAGATCATAGGCTTATAGGGCGGTAATGACTGGTATTGGTTGGATTGTCGCGCTTTGGGAGAAGGGATATAAATGTATGATTTACTTGTTTCAATATTTTGCCCGAGTGAAAGAAACCATTCACCGCTCTAATAACAGATATATGTTTCGACGATATCCCAATACATCTTGTCGAATTCCGCCGTGAAGCCATCTGGCCCAGGGGATTTATAGTTTCCGAGTTTGAACACAACCTATTTAATTTCAACATTGGATGGGATGCGAATCAGAAAGTTGTTCTCTTCTGAAGATATAGATGGTTGATTAAGTCAAGTGACTCATTCAACAGGTTTTCATCTATCGATTCTATTTTAAATCTGTTTTCGAAATCACTCCTAATCTCATTTCTTACATTTTCGTCACCAATGATTAAAGTCCCCTCTGCGGAAGTAATGTTTCGAATTTGTTTCCTATGTCTCATGCCGGTCACAACCCGATGGAAGTAAGCTATGTTCGAATAAGAAATCCTAAGATGCTTAGTTTTTGCTCTTTGGTTCCAGAAGGTTTTCTGGAAGTGAATGAGTTTTTCCTTTTTTATTATCAGATTCTTTTCCCTATTACACATAGGCCGGGAATTGTCTCCACCATGAGAAGACTGTATTTAAATAAGGTCATTTTCCACCTCTGTAATTGAAGGAAAATATTTCCAAACGTAGGCTTATTCCACTCTTTTGTTTTTTTCTTGAGAATTTTTTGTTTGAATATAAGTTGAAACATAAACGAACTCTGGTAGGAAGCATGCCAAGACTGTTTAACTATATTCCGGAAATCCTTACGCTGAATCCAAGCATTCACGAATTTGAATTGGGTGGGGGGTGGGGGGCTTTAAATATCGAGCCATTTTCAAGGGAACTGGGTATAGGGCAATTGTCTAATGATGAAAAAGCACCATGATGAGTATCAGGTTTTAAAATTTTCAATAATCTAGTGGTGAACCAACACACGATCAAGTTTCTCATGTATATTGTTTTCATCATCAAGGCTCCGTGTCCAAGTGAAAGTGTTACCGCGGGTGGGCGTGTCCAAGTGAAAGGGTTAACGAACAAGATGATCCAGTTACTATAGAGGTCAAAGAGTCCCATAAAGACTCTTTGTCTTGAGGATTAGGTAGTGCATAAACAAACAAGAGTAAACATTTTAACATATCTATGACATTTTCATAGCGAAGTCCAATAATTTGAGGTAACTGAATTTCAAGTTAAATGATTTCATTTATAAATTGGTATGACTTCCAAAGGATACCCAGCCCACCAGAACGGCCCGATGCCGGGGACCAAATAGCCTCATCGAACCCGACAGTTTTCCAGGACTTGCCAGACGGGATAGCTTCACATTTCGTTTCTGCTAGAGCCATAAGTTGTATGTGATTGTTTTTGCATAGGCTATCGATTTCCCTCCAAAACGTTCTCTTCCCTATATCCCGACAATTCCAATAGGTGATTTTCATTTGTAACTTTCCAAGGTACGAGGACAAGGTGTAACAATCCCCGTAACCGAAAAATATTTACACCTTTGGCGTGTATTTTAAGAAATTGAAAATTATATATAAATATATAAATCATAGTAATAAGTATTAAATTAAAAATATTATTTTATGCTCCCTCCAATAATTCAAACATGTCATTTTAGAAATTGCACATTTTTTAATAAATCAAATAAAAATGCATTAATAACCCTAATTATTACTCTCCCTTTTTCGATAAAAAGTGAGGATTTGAATAGTGTCAATTGCAAATAAAATGCATTAATACCCCTAAATATTTAATATTTATATTGTTGATCGAAGGGAGTAACATTTATTTTTTAATTATTTTTTCGATAAAAAGTGAGGATTTGAGTAGTGTCGATTGCAACTAGATCACCACCTAAGAGCGTCGTTATGGATGAGAGTAGACAAATCATGATGTCAAATCAATGACGTCGAATCTGATTCGAGCCAAATATATGCTACCAAGTATGAGTAGTATAAATGTTATTGAAATCTAGGCGAATATCAAAAGATTATGAATCAATATCTTTTTTTTTTTGCGCTTGAAATTCCTATTTGCTGAATTTTTTGGTGATTTTAGTGAATCAACACTTTTTCTTGTGATCCTCATCGCCTATCGTGAAGGTGAGCAATCGCTTTCTGACGCTGATTTTGGTATCTGCAGTGGCTAGAAAAGGTCTACCAAGAATAATAGGGCAAGTAGGATCTTCCGCACAGTCTATAATAAGGAAATCAGCAGGGATATAGAACTTACCAACCTGGACAGGGACATTATCAACCATACCTGTAGGGATGACTACCGTATTGTTCGCCATGTATAGCTTGGCATCCACAAGCTCTATTGATAAGGGCATGATGCTCACGCTTGCTCCTAAATTACACAGTGCCTCATATTTATATTTCCCAAATCCCACAGTAATAGAAAACTTACCAGGGTCAGGTCTCTTCTCAGGGAAATCCATCCTTTTGCAGTCGCTGGCGATTTCAGTGATTTATCATTTGTTGCTAAGGATCTCCTTGAGAAACTTGACGTATGCAGGTGTCTTCTGAAGAGTTTCTGTAAAAGGAATTGAAACATTTAGTTCCTAAAGCATCTTAACAAAGCGTTTAAACCTACCTGCAGTGGGATCTTTCAGCGCCTTTGAAGGGAAAGGTAGCGCCTTTTTAGGTTTCGGAGCCAGAACAGATGTCGGAGGTGTTGCAGAGTCCTCGACGTCGACTAGGGTTTCCTCGACATCGACTACAGTAGTCGACGTCGAGTGCTATTGTTGAGCAGAAGCTTCCTTGTTGGTGTGGGGCTGGTTGACTTTGGGTAAATCTACTCAATGTCGAGTAGTTTGGTCGAGGTAGACCAAGTTTTGCTCGATGTCGAGTGGACTCTCATCTTTTTCTTTCTCCTTTCCGACCTCTAGCTCGTATAATTGGTGCCCGCTCCTCAATTTTACAGCAGCTACTTATCCGGATTGCCCGTTAGGATTTGGATATGTATGCCCCGAGAGCTTTCCGGCTGGTCTTGGTATCTATTGCGCGAGTTGACCCATTTGGGTCTTTATGTTCTTCTTCCAGATCTCCATCTCCCCAAATCGTGTATTAAGGCCGTGGAGCTGAGTCTGGATGGCGTTGTTGGATTGCTGTTGTTGTGCCTGGTTCCTCCTCATCTCGTCGAGGATCATCTATAGATCATCTTTCCGTTGGTCCCTTTCTGGATGTCCAGGAGCTCTGTATGGTGGGGGGTTCCTAGGGGCACCTTTGTTACACTGTGGTTGATAGAACCTTTGGTCCCCCATATGGCGATTGGTAGGGGTGTGCAGAAAAACCAGAAACCGAAAACACGACACGAAAAAACCCGAAACCGAAAAAACACGACACGATAATGACACGAACCGAGAAAACACGGCTCTAAATGGTTCGTGTCCGGGTCGGGCAAATCCTCTTGTCGGGTACCCGACACGAACCGTTTAATTTTTTTATTTTTTTTGGCTGGAAAGTATAATACTAGTATAAGTATTATCCTATTGTATCAATAAGTTCCGCTAGCTCAACTGGTTTCGTATAAGCGCATGAATTAGACAACTCCTAACAGTCCCAGGTTCGACTCCTCGCGCCTGTACCTGTTTTTATTTTTTTTGTGAGGGGCGGCTTGAGAGCTAAACATGTAAACCCTAATACCCTATCTCAGTATCTGTCTTCTTTGTTTTTTTTTTTATTATCGCGACGCAGCCTCCACTCCAGCCAGTAGTCCAGTGAAACACAGTTCACAATCGCCAATCGCAGGCTCGTAGCCTCCAGTCGTCCTCGTCGCTCGGCCTCCAGTAGTCCTCGTTGCTCGGCCTCCAGTAGTCCAGGGGACCAGGGACGCCGCCGGCAGCCCCTCTTCACTCACGTCCAAGTCGCTCGGCCTTCAGCATCCATGGTAAGTCCTACTTTTTCGAATCGATTTGTGGGTGTTTTTGCTCGAACCATGGTTGATTTAGTATAGTATTTGTGATGTCTGATTGTCTTCTCTCCTTTACTCCATTAGTGGCAGTGTAAGTGTTCTTGAATGTTGGAAAATCGAAATTTCGAATTTCGATTAGGGTTTGTCGGTTTAGAAATTGATTTGCTTTATTTTTGCTCTTTCAATTTAAATGTTTTGGATTGAATACTTCGAAATTCACTCTTACAATAGCCTAAGATGGAGGAATATTAATGATGTTTTGGTTTGAATGTATAGGTTTTATTATATAAACTGATTATAACCTTCACTTTATTTGTTTTGTAGGATTCTAATATGAAAAATGTTGAACAAATCTTGAGTGATGATGAGTCTCTTAGTGGTGATACGATGACGGAGCCCAAGATGGAGGAATTTGAAGACATGGAGCAATCGACTGCCAAATCGAAGAAGCCCATGAAAGGTAAGAAGCCTAAAATCGAGCAATCTTCTTCTGGTCGTAATAAGAGAAAGAAAACAGCGAAATGTTGGTCGCACTTTACTGTAATTCCGGGTACACAACGTGCAAGTTGCAATTATTGTGGTGCTCAGATTGGTTGTGCATCTAGTCAAGGAACCGATGCTCTAAATAATCATCATAAGAGATGGAAAAAGGCTCCAGAAAATGTAGATATAAACCAAAAAAAATTAGAACTTCATGCTCAAACTGTAGTTGGTTCTGATGGTGTGGTGGTGTCTTCTACTTGTGTTCCATCGTTGTGGAAATTTGATCAAGCTGATTGTAGAAAGGAGCTAGCTAGAATGATCATTGTGGATGAATTGCCTTTTGCATTTGTTGAGAAAGAGGGCTTTCGTAGGTTTTGCAAGAAACTAAATCCCGCATTTTCTGTGCCTTCACGTACCACTATGACTAGAGATTGCTATTCTTTCTTTATTGAGGAGAGAAAGAAGTTGAAAGTAATGTTGAGCAAGTTGTCTTCTCGAGTGAGTCTCACGACCGATGCTTGGACTTCAGGTCAAAACTTGAGTTATATGTGTTTGACAGTGCATTTCATTGATGATGATTGGGTTTTGCATAAGAGGATTTTAAACTTTTGTCCTCTCGCGGGTCATTCTGGTAATCAGGTTGGTCGAGCTGTCGAGAAATGCTTGATTGAGTGGAATATTAAGAAGGTTATGACTGTGACCGTTGATAATGCTAGTTCCAATGATGTGGCTATTGATTATTTGAAGAGAAGATTTATTCATTGGGAGTCTAGTCTTTTAGAACGAAAATATGTGCACATGAGATGCGTTGCTCACATTCTCAATTTGGTTGTAAGAGATGGTTTGAAGGACTTGGACCCTTCAATTGCTAAGATTCGTGCTCTTGTTAAGTATGTTAGATCTTCTCCGGCTCGGTTAGAAAGGTTTAAGGCTTGTGTAAAAGAGGAGAAAATAGAAAGTAAGGGTCTAGTTTGTTTGGATGTTGAGACAAGATGGAATTCCACTTATTTGATGCTAGAGTCTGCTGTCAAGTTTAAGAAGGCCTTTGATAGTTTGCTAATGAAAGACCAATGTTGCAATAAAGAGATGAAGAAGACGGGTGAGGTTGGAGTTGCTAATGATGACGATTGGAAGAGAGTGTCTACTTTCTTGCCTATTTTGAAAGTGTTCTATAATGGAACAGTCACTTTATCTGGCTCTCGGTATGTGACTTGCAATATGTGTGTGCAACATATGTTTGCTATTGGGTTTTCAATTACATCTCTTTGCAATGATGAAGATGAAGGCATTAGACAAATGGCAAAGCAAATGAAGATGAAGTATGATAAGTATTGGGGTGATATTAACAATATCAATCACCTATTATTTATCTCCATACTTCTTGATCCTAGACACAAGATGCAAGTAGTTGACTGGCTTATTACGAAGTGTTATGATGAGAAGAAAGCCAAAACATTGGGAGGCTATATCAAATTGCTTGTTGATGATTTGTTCATGGTGTATGAATCTTCAATGCCTCAACCAAAGAAGAAATCAGTGTCCTCATCTTCTTCTGCTCCTACCAATTCAATCCTTAGTTTTGATGAAAGCCAGAAAGGAAAACTCATGGACTTTACGGAGTTGTTTGCTTCAACCTTCCAAAGTGGAATGGGCCATGTTGATTCCGGTTTGAAGACTGAGATGGAGAAGTATTTAGAAGAGGCACCTGAGGCAAAGTCCAATAATTTCAATGTTTTACATTGGTGGAGGGACAATCAAAGACGGTATCCTATTCTATCAAAGTTGGCTCGTGATGTGCTTGTTATACCGGTGACAACTGTTTCATCTGAGTCAGCTTTTAGTACCGGGGGACGCGTTCTTGATTCTTTTCGTACTTCTTTAACTCCAAGAATAGTGGAAGCTCTTATTTGCACCCAAGATTGGCAACGTAGCACTAACACTTCGGTAATGATAGAAGAAAACTTGTTGGCATTGGAGGAACTAGAAGAAGGTAATTTTTTGTTATTTACATTTTAATATTTTATAACAATCCTTGGTTTATATTTAACTATATTAACTTTTCTTTAATATTATTAATGTGTTAAACTTATAACTTATAGGAATGAAGGAACTAAGTATTGAACAACCACAATTCATGATCGAGGAAGATTATGACTATTAGCTTGTGTTTGATAGCCTTCGAGTCTCCGAGCATGTGAAAGACTAGAAAAAAGGTAATTTAAGTTTTGCTACTTACTAAGATTGTTGTTCATCATACATATTATACCCCTTTAACTTTATTTTTTCAACTTTATGTATTGATTGTTGTAGTGTCGTGTTTTGAGGCTTCGATGCTACTTTTGGGACCTTTGGGTTGTGCTACAACGTTCCTACTTCGTTTAGAACTTATGTATGGATTTATATTTGACCTTATGAATGGATTTATTTAAGAATTTATGTAATATGTATGGACTTATGTATGGATTTATGTTTGTGTTGAATGTTGAATTGTTGATCATTCATATTTTTTTTCATAAAGAAAAACAGTATGGACTTATGCACAGCACAGGTGACAGGTACGCATGTATGCAATATATGCACAGGTGACAGGTACGTTTTGAGGCTTTGATGGAATTATGGAAATATGGATTCCATATTTCCATCCATAGGCATATCTATGCAATTTTTTTTTTTTATGTTGGAGTTATGTACTGTGTACGCATGTATGCAATATATATATATATTTTTTAAGTTGCAGCAGTTCAGGTCTAAACTACACAGAACAGACAGAATTTTTTTTTTTTTAAAAAAAAAAAAAAAAGCGGTTCGTGGCGGGTACCCGGGTATCCGACACGGAACCGGATACCCTAACCGTGTCGGGTACCCGGGTTTAAGCGGTTCGGATACGGTTCGGGGTATTTGGGCTTAACGGTTCCGAGTACCCGACACGGTTAACCGGTTCGTGTCGGGTACCCGATTATGCACACCCCTAGCGATTGGGACCCCCTGCGTAAGCTACCTCCTCATGAGTTTCTGCCAAGTTGACTTGCTCCGTATGTGGGCATTCTGGTGTGGTGTGTCGATGTGACCCGCATTCAATGCAGGGCTGGTTGATCGATAGAAATTTGACTTGCTTGAGGAGCTTGCGATTCTGATCCTTGTAGAACTGCTCCTTGACACCAAGATCAATCTCCTTAGAAGACTCATACAGGGGTAAGAATGGGGCTGGCCTTGCATAGGTGTTCTCGTCGTAATTCACAGATGCCCCATAGGTGTTGTCAAAGTTGGTTAACCTTTCGATAGTAGCCCATGCCTCTACTGGTGTCTGCGTGAGATACTCGTATTGCGTGAATTGATTGATCCTTTCCTTGGCAGCTAGATCAAGAGAATTTTAGAAAATCTCCTAAATGACATAGGGTGGCTGCCCATGAGTAGGGCAAGATCGCAGCAAGTCCTTGTAACGATCCCATGCTTGTGCTAGCGGTTCCCCAAGCTTTTGTTTGAAAGTTATAATCTTTTGTCTGAGGAGCGCTGTCTTGTCGAGAGGAAATTTTTTGTTGAGGAACGCATTCCTAACCTCTGCCCATGTTGTGAGGGATCGTCCAGGGAGACCTTCAAGCCACTTCAATGCTGGACCTGCAAGAGACCAACGGAAAGCTTTCATTCTCACATATTCAAGAGTAGCACATTCAGCAATAGTTTGGCACATATCAGCAAAAGTAGTAATATGAGCTAAAGGGCATTCATTAAATCTCCCTTTATAAGCATTATTTTTAATTTCAGTAAGGAAGGCAGTGCAAATTTCAAAATCATTAGGAGGGACTAGAATAGCCGATTCAGGCACAACGAGAGTCGGGTGCATGTAGTCTTTATCGGTGGTTGGATATAGGGAAAGATCAACCTCAACCTGCCTCTTTTGTTCAGCTTCCCGCTCAGCGCGTGCTCTCGCAATGGCGAGAGCAACATTGTTGGCTGCTACTTCCTTCAGAAGCCTCTCAATCAGCTGGGCTTGTGTTTCTGCGTCTGCCACTACTTTCTTTAGTTTTGAATGGATGGATATAAGGCGCTCCGGATCGTCTAAGGCTTCAAACTCAGGTGGTTGACCAGAACGGCGCATACATCTGCAAAAAAAAAAAAAAACTCAAGGAAAACGTGAGATCAAGCTACCTAAGGCGCGAATGATTGCTTCCCCGGCAACGACACCAATTTGATGTAGGAGGAAATCGAGTTGAATAAATAATAATATAAATCAAACCAGACTCTGCCAACACAAATAATTACAAGACTTTCTCCCGATGTAGCAACAGGAAGTCAGGTTCGATCCTCGAGGAAGTGTGTCAGCGGATCTCAGGTAGCAGGCAAATCTCACGGGCAGAAGTCAACTCCAGAGTACTCGACCTCGACCAAGGGTGGTCGACAAGGGTCAGGCACAGTCGAATTAAAGCAAGCGAGGTCACTGGTGGTGGTCGATGTCGAGGAACCTACTCGACGTCGAGGAAAGTGGTCGAAGTCGAGGAACCTTTGTCGATGTCGAGTACCTGCAAAGACAGAAATGAACGTGATCTTGCTCGATCGAATATCAGTAGTCGACGTCGACCAAGGTTGGTCGAAATCGAGTAAGTAACAGTACGTAAATAAAAGCCAAAGTTCACAGATTTCGAATTAAACAATGTAAAAGAAAAATTCCAAGATCGGGGTTTGCAACAACGATAACCAAACATGCATAAGGTAAGATAAAGAGAGATAATCATGCAATCACATCAAAGGATCAAGCTTTCGCCTTTTCCAACAATTAGACAACTCTTTCAAGAAACCCTAATTGTATCTACCAATTTTATATTTATAAGCCAAATGGTTAACCTGAATCTCTATTAATTAGGTAATAAACATATAAAAGGCAGTGGATGATCAAAGCACAATAAAAGTCGAATCTTTACCTCAAACACGCTTGGCTATCGTCGGGCTCACCCCAACCCTAGAAGTAGGTGGACTACTCGCTCTTCATCATAGCAAAAGACATCAATAATAAAAGGGAAATAACTACTTGCATTAAAATAAACCAAAGCTTACAACCGATTGAAGCCAAATTGCTCTCGCTCTCCAACTCCTCTCGGCCTCCACTCTCTCTCTCTCTCTCTCTACTTGTGTTCTCTCTAGCTTGGAATGAATAAAAACTAGTCTCATGGGCTTTATTTATAGGCTTTAATCCTTGCTAGTCAAGGCAAGCAAATTCTATCTAACCCTAAAGATATAAATTTAGATAAAAGAAACATTAATCCTAAAAGGAAAATATCTAAATCTTCATGTAGTGGATAAATCATTCTTTCCTTAGATAGATCTTGATAGAATTGGATGGATCCGGCCCAATGGACTCGCGACCCAAAAATAGTCTGGTCGACGTCGAGGAGAACTTGTCTATCTCGGCTTCTCTTCACAGCTCCTCGAGTAGCCGTCTCTTCTCGAGCTCGTGTAAGGTTCTTGGTTTGGTCGACGTCGAGATGATTTGGTCGACATCGACTAGATGTGTCAGCTCTCAACATTCTGCTCTGTTCTTGAAACGCACTTTCCTGAGTCCTCGTTCGTCGGATTGACGCATATGAGTATGCGTTGAAAAGCTCTTTTCGAGGGCTACAACTCTCATGAAGACATGGAAGCTTGATTCAGATGGATGAATGTCGAAATATGGTCTTTTCTCTAGCTGCACCATCCTTAACTTCTTCATGAGTTTCCTTTAAGCTCCAAAATGCGTCCGATTTCTGCGAAATATAACAAAAACTAGTGTAGACTCCATAATTTGACAAATAAGCATAAACTACACAAATTCACTATATTCCCAACCCAGAATACATATGACGATAGAATAAGGAGCTGAAATAAGCATAAAAACATGGCACAAATCATGGACATAAAAACCAACTCCTCTCCATCCAGTGAATCCATCAGCCCCATTAATGTGCCTAAATCACTAAATATTGCAGATATTCAAGTTGATTCATCAAAAGGTAATTACAAGATTGATGTACTTGTTCATGTTTTTCCTTTGCTACTTATTTCATCACATTGTTAGCTAACTCTAATGTGATTTGGTAATTTGTTTGCAGTAGATGATGCAGGTCCTGTAGAAGTTGAGCAAATGGTTGTAATTGAGATCATTGAGAGAGTAAATGAAGCAGAAAAGGAACATGCTACAACTGATGTATCGAATTATAAGATAAACAGTGATGCCAGTGAAGAAGGAGCTCAACCGGCGAATAGTTTGGAGCTCGGTGATGCATACAAGCTTGCTGTAAGCAATAGGGAAAGGCACTTGTCTGGCAAAATATTGGAGCAACTTCTAGGAAAGGGTTCAACGCGAGTTAACGAAGATTTGAAGCTTCTGTTGGCGCAATTATCTGTTGCTCGAGGACTCGAGTTACCACTAGCACGTATGATAAGCCCTCGAGTGTTTGCCAATCTGGAGGACTCGAGAGCATTGGACGCCTTGGCTTCGATTGGAATCCAAATACTTCATAATAGGATCCAAAAACGAGAGCAATAAGGATGATCCAAACTCGGGCAGTAGACGCCCTATTGTAAGACGAGCATACTTGCTGAAGACCCCAAAATCCATGGGACGAGACTCTTTGGTCCATATAGCTGCTGCTTATGTAGTGACTCTTGGCTACAAGGTATCCACTCTGAATGAGAGGCTGCAGACACTCGAAGCAGACAGAAACTGTCTTGAACAGCAATCAACTCGCTCAGAGGCGGGGAGGAGGGCGTTCGCTTCATACACAGTTGAAAAGTGAAGATGAGAATTCAGGACAAAGAGGACATTCCGCCTCACCACTATATGCTAATTTTCATGAGTGAGCATTTGAAAGATGGCTCACTATAATATTAGAAAGGGATCCACCTTGCTCATAGTGCTATGTCTCATGGGAGACCTGCAGATCTTTGTGAAGACGTTGACGGGGAAGATGATAGCCTCTGTATGATGCTCAACATTTATTTGACTTAGTTTTGCCTATGTATGATGAGTTTGAATCCCTTTTTTTGACTAAATATCTACAAACAAATAAAAAATACTTTAACTAGACTAGATGTATGAACAAAAAATAAAAATCTAATGGGAAACAAAGAAAACGTTGAGAATTAATTGGTTGCAACCCTTTGAAAAGTATCTGGTTGATTGATCTCCACTTAATTGGCTGCCTTATCACTTCAAACAGAAATTCAAAGGCTGAGAATTAAAGTGTATGCATTATTTTGTGTACATAAATAGTAGGCAAACAATAGAGCCTATTGTAGAACGTTTTCTCTCAAATTTCATTACCACCAAAACAAACACTTCTCCTTTGTCCAAAACCTTCAAATCAGATCTGATCCATCTCCATACATAGAATGTTTTTCTTGATGTTGAGAAGAAGGCATATGAAAAGAGTTGTTCCATCTGGGAGGCAAAGGATAAGCTCTGCAAGCTTAAGGAGAGCATAAAAACAATCAAAGTTGTGCTTCTTGATGTTGAGAAGAAGCAAGAAACCTCTGTTGCTATCAAGATTTGGGTTGAGAAGGTCAAGGATGTGTTGTACGATGCTGATAATTTCTTCGATGAGATTGCCACCAATGAGATGTTTAAGCAGCAGATAATAATAAAATAATAAAGTGTAAGAATAACATGATAAAGTGCATAAATGGGAAGATAAAGTGCAAGAATAAAATGATAGAATATGAATAATAATATGAAGTGCATGAATAAGATTATTAAGTACACAATTAAGATTATAAAATGCAAGAATAAAATGATAAAGTGTAAGAATAAAATGATGAATTGCATGAATAAAAAATCAGATTTTATATTTCTAAAAAAATTAATTTTTTTGAAACAAATATATATACATCTTACCTAAATTGAAAAAATAATAATTAAAAGTTAAGCAGTTAACTGAATTTAATCCTGTTAGTTTATCACAAACCAAAATAGCATTTTTAGAAAGTTAATTTTCAAATCAAAAGTCTAATAATGTTTTAAAGTAAATACAAGCACAAGAAAGACATTGGAAATTGATAAAGTAGTTAATTGAATATAATCAAGAGTCTTTTTGTTTTCATTCATGAATAAGTTTATAATGTGCGATAATGAAATGATATAGTGCATAAATAATAATAATATGAAGTGCATGAATAAGATTATGAAGTGTACAATTAATATTATAAAGTGCATAAATAAAATGATAAAATGCAAGAATAAAATCATGAGTGCGTGAATAAGATTATGGATCACACATTTAAGATTATAAAGTGCAAGAATAAAATGATAAAGTGCATAAATAAGCAGATAAAGTGCAAGGATAAAATGATGGTGTATGAATAATAATATGAAGTGTATGAATAAGATTTTGAAGTGCACAATTAAGATTATAAAGTGCATAAATAAAATAATAAAGTGCAAGAATAAAATCATGAAGTGCATGAATGAGATTATGAAGTGCACAATTAATTTTATAAATTGCAAGAATAAAACGATGCAGTGCATGAATTATAATATGAAGTGCACAATTAAGATTGTAAAGTGCATAAATAAAAAGATAAAGTGCAAGAATAAAATGATACTTAAAGTGCAAGAATAAAAAAAAAGCTTTTAGATTTTAAATATAAAATCAGATTTCAAGTGTATATTGTACGTACACCTCACACAAAATACAAGATTTTAGCTCAAGAATAGATGACACACAACAACTTAAACAAAATTCCAGAGGAGAGAATTGATCAAAATGTGTTCGCGATAAATCCAAATAGATTTTAAGATTTTGAAAGCTAGTGTTGTGTGATAGAGCAAAAGTAATTCGATAAAAGATCCAGGGGCATAATTGTCATTTACGAGGTGACCTAAATCAAACCCTAATTCAGACTATATATAATTGTGATTTACTAGGTTTTAGAGGGGCTTCTTGACAGGACAAAATCGTTGTGTTTCCTATCAAAAGAATATCCAAACTAACCAACTAGTAAGTCCGGAGTCGATCCACAGGGAACTACCGTTACTTTATGCGTTATAATCACCAAAAAGAGTAAACAGGGGTTGTAGAGATGTAAAGATGCAAAATATTAAAGAAGTAAATAATGGTGATGGTTGTAAACAATGATGAATGAGATGTTTCACCTACGAATCTCAACTTTAGTTCGTCTCCTTGATCATAGTTCTTCCTTCTAGTTGTATCTTTTCTATATCCACTCTTATCTTGATTTAAATAGATTATTAGTCCTATGAGTCCTAATAATCCCTTACTCTTAGGCAATCTTAACACGGATTAAGGTTTAATCCTAGGAATAGCACTAAGTCTCAAGATATATTAAGCTTATAAGCAATATTAATTCCCTAAAGAACTAACATTTAACCTATAGTCAACTTCTTATACAATCAAGCTTTTCTATGAGATCCACTTAATTGTATTTGCTACTTTGGATTAGGCTTCACAAACCTATGAATCAAAACCCTAGCAATGATGCAATTCTAACGAGGTCGCAAATCAAGATAGAATCAACACCACAAGCAATTAAAGCATAAAGAAGTTGAAGAAGATAATAGAAATAAACTAGAATTCCAAACTCACAATTCAACAAAACCAAGTCTTGATCGTAGGCAAAACACGATGAGTTTAGTTGTTCATGCTTCTAAACGGCGTCTCTCAATTCTTCAAAGGATAAAAGATAACTCAAAAGCATCTAAAATAAGTCTTTATAAACCTAGGAACACCGTCAAAATAACCTAGAAAGTATTTTCCAAAGATAGGCCCAACATAGAAAATACGTAAAATCCGCGCTGAATCGGCCCAGAAAAACCGCGGGTGCTGCCTTGAAAACCGCGGGTGCTGCCCAGAATTGGTGACCCGCTGGATTGGACGCGGGTGCGGTTTCTGGGCAGCGGGTGCGGTTTTCTGCCTTCTCTTGTTCCTTTGGCCGCGGATGCCGTTTTCTCTCTTGTATGCCCTTTACCTCTTCCTTGTGCATTCCAACTTGGCTTCTCTAGCTCGTTCTTGCCTCCACATGATCCATATGACTCTAATGAATGACCTCCTCCATTCTTCGAATCTGCAATTACTCGCTAAACTTGTGTAGATTCCGCACTTAAACATCAAATGTGCAAACAAACAAACTAACCCCTTAACATGCAATATATACATCTAAATGACCCTAAAACTACTCTATAATGCCTATCTAAATATGCATTATCACTTCTCAATTGGCCAATACAGTCCTGACTTGAGCGTCGGAGGCTCCTCGGGGAGCAAGCCCCGCCCCTCTTTTTTCTTCTATGCAGGAAGCTAGGTTGGAAGGAAGATCGATCGACACCGAGAAGGATCGAGATGCGGATTTGATGTATTACATTTGGCGCCGTTCGTGGCGATTCGATCAAAAAGCCATGTGATCGGATCTCCCAAATCTCACCCTTTTACGCTGATGCTGGTCAGCCTCGCCGGGGGAGTGGGGAGAGCAGGCGAATTGCTCCTCATCGCCGGGTGCTGGTGAGGGGACGATGAGGCGTTGGAGGTTCGGCCTTGGCCCAAAGACCCTAATAACTCCCTCCCTTGATGGAAAATGGAATAAATGTTTCAAGGGCTTTGACAGGATGTTTGTGTCAAAGGCCTTGGAGCATTAACAGTTGATGAAATACAAAACCTATATTATTTGTCCGAATATTATTTTATCTTATTATATACTTCCGTTATATTATATATATATATATATATATATATATATATATATATATATATATATATATATATATGTGTGTGTGACTAACCTTTTCAGGAAGTATATTCGAGATTATATCTTTCCATTGGTGCATATGAGGAAATCCTATTCAAAACGGATCATGGCTTCGAAGTGTCCATATATAGAAGATTGAAGATCAAGCTTGATTCATAGAGCCGTTGGTGAAGATCCTCAGGCGCCATTCCACTCTTATATAAAGGAAAGAAAGAAGAAGACAGAGATAACAAGTGCTACACGAGCTTTCATTCATTCATTCAAGCGAAATATGTCTTCCAAGTGTCTCTCTACTAAGCGCACTACTAGAAATTTGTGATTTAACATCGGGTAATAGCCGATGTCTTTAAAAAAAAAAATCGATGTCTATGTGGGTGTTGTAAAAAGTAAAAAAAATTTCACATCGGCCAAAGCCCGATGTCTATATAATTTATAACATCGTTTCTTATTATAAAAACGATATTTTTAATACTTTATAACATCACTTGTATAAAAATCCGACATATGTATATTCATTTTCTCTCTATAATTTGTAATGTTATTATTCACCACAAAATTTGGTTATATGGAATAAATACAAAATTGATGTTATTACGTATATTGAAATCATTTTTTTGATTTTAAAACTGTTGTTTATATATAGTAAAGACATCCTAAATTATTAGTGAACCAGATGTGTTTCGTTCGTAAAACTGGTGTGTTTAGGTCTTAAAAATGACGTGTTTAGTTCATAAAAATGATGTGTTTAGTTCGTAAAACGGATGTTTTTTGTACGTAAAGGTGATGTGTTTAGTTCATTAAACTAATGTTTTTTAGTACATAACACTGTTGTTTTTAGTTTGTAAAACTGATGTCTTTCGTTACAATAACCATTATCTGTTGCTCGTAAATCCGATGTGCTAGCTTATGAACCGAAGCAATTCGGTTCATAAACCCAATATCCTGTCTATATATATACACATACATCAGAGCACAATACCAACCAAAGAGAACATGTTTTCAGAACCTGTATATATACACATACACCATTACAAGAAACGATATGTATCATAACTTTGCCTTGAGTTGATCAACCGAAGTAGAAGCTCTGCACCAGATGCACTGTTCATCTTTTCCGCTATCTTCTTCAGATCAATTCCCCTCATGAGATTCATCTTTCTCGAATGAATCTTCAAGATGTCAAAACGTGACTGCAAAGGTAATAGATAAAAAATGAAGGTAAAATAGCCAATAAAAGATTACCAAGGACTAAATCTTATACCATCATCAACACACATGAAGCCAAATATGACGACAGAAAACAATTCAGAAAAGTCTAGCACTCTAGCTTTTAACTGCAACCGTCAATGGTTTATACTTTTTACAACAGATGGAGGCCACGAAATACCTCTTCATTAGGATTTGGAAACTCGATCTTCCTATCAATCCTTCATGGCCTAAGTAGAGCCTGATCCAAAATATCAATATGGTTTATTGTCATCAAGACCTGCCAACATTGCAAGGTGAACATTGTTAATTCTGGGTTTCTGTTGCATGCATGAACCACCAGCCAAAAGGTTTAAGCAATGACCTTGATTTTGTTTGATGCTTCGAATCCATCCAACTGGTACAGAAGCTCCAACATAGTCCTCTGTACTTCACTATCCCCGTTACCAGACCCAGACTCCATTCTAGCAGATCCTATACTATCTATCCCATCCATGAAAATAATTGATGGAGCATGTTCTCTATAGAAAAGGAGAAGACAAATATTAAGAGAATAACCCAACATTGCATTTTTTTTAAAATAATAATAGAAAGACATGGAAGATTCATAAGCAACGGTCTTCCAAAGATATCTCAAAAGGTCAAACCAGTATCGTCATAAAATAAACAAGAACATAACATTGCTTCATTGGATAAATGCTTCTCAAGTATCAAGGAGATCTGTAATGCACTGAAGAGACGGTTCTCTTCTCACATGCTTCATTTCAAACACCATTAAATTTACCCAAGTATAACATACTTCCATGGCAGAAAGCCAAATATCAAGTTATGCCTCTTATTTCAAGGAGATCATATCAAACATCACTGATATAAAAGAAAGCATGAAAAATGAAACAGAACATGGCCATAACGAAGAGCTACCTGACCATTTGGGAACCTTCTCCAACGTACTTCTGAACCAGCTCGGATCCTGAAACCCTTATGAAAGTACAGTCAGTGTGATGAGCAAACAACCCTTGCCAAGAGAGTTTTTCCAGTACTAGGTGGACCATAAAGCAGGACTCCCTGAAACACAAAATGAATAAACTTTGGAGTTGGAATAATATTATCAAATCAGTGGAGCAAAATAAAGATGAAAGTTTAAGCGAGGAGAAAAGAATTTAAGAAATAGACTAAGAGTAGGATCCTCGATAGCTTTCAGGTTATAATTGGTTTGACAAATATAAAGATTAGCCCAAACAAACATCTAAATAAGAAGACATGGGGAAAGAGTACATAAACAAATTACTTGCCAAGCTCATAGTTGTTGCCTTTTCTTAAGCAAAGTTAATACCAGGATAAAGATGCAAAGGTTGGAGAAAGTATGAGAAGAAGACAATCAAGACCTCTTGACAAGGTTGAATCTTGAGCAATTGGAACAAAGATCTTAGAGGGTTCATATTTGATAATTGAGTTTCCAGCCAACTTCATTGAAATCCTCTTCTCTCTCTTAGCAAAAAAGTTCTTGTGAGCATAAAACCTAGCAGTAAACAAAATCTCCAATCAACACATGAGAGTATGAAACAGCATCATTGATTAGTGACTACCAAGCATGTACAAGAACATTACCCCATGTACAGTGTTATCTCTCACATCAGTGAAAGTGCTATCTGTTATGCTATTGCACAAGTGGAGAGATTGAATACCTTGGAAGCGGTATCATGACAAAAGTAAGTAGCTGGCAACATAATATAGTAACATGGTGACAAATGAACATAAGATAGTAAACATAGTAGAATGTACAACTCAATTTACCAAAGTTAAGTACAGTTAGAAAGGCAAAAAAAATATTTAAAATGTATACATGTTCCGTAGCTGTGTACATTATGTGGATACTATCACCAATGCACTTGAGCAAAAAGGATATTTAAAATATTAAACACATGAGAATGCAAACTCAAGTCGCCTTCCATGAATGACTAAATTTTGTATCAAATGAGTAACACGTGAATGATAATGCGAAAGAAGTGTAAACATAAAGCAATAAAACAACAAATCTATGAATTGGAAGTCCTTACCTCTCACAGTCCCATTGTTTAATGTATTTCCAAGAGAAAGAATAATTAAGGCACAAGACTTCCTTCAAGTTGGAGGAATTCCGAACCTACAGAATCAAGAAAATAGAAATAAGATTCAAATCAATGAATATCACAACGTGCTTAGAAGCATAATCAAAACATGAATGTACCTGGTATATTACAAGCTCTAAAACCAATATGAACCTGGCCATTAAACCGAATCTTGAACAAGAAAACTTATAAATTGAATTCCACCATTGGGACTTTCATGAGCTCAATCTAGGAAAAACGGAAACAAAAATTCAAAGAAGAGAAAAGGCTTGACTAAACAAGAAACCAAGCATAAAAAGTTACTAACTCTAGCTATGATTAAAGTAAACTGGGAGATGTGAAGGAGATAAACTAATGCATGAGAAAGTCCTGACCACAAAACCATGTAATCACTTTTCATGTCCAGAAATATCACCAGATGACAACCTTCATTCTGAATACAACACAGATGACAGAGATAAGTACACTTATGATGTCTAAGAAGATGATGGACAAGAGCATTAGGCTGAGAAATTTCAGGTAATTGGACTCCATCAAGAAGGCGTTGAAGAGGGAGAGCCCTGGAGTTGTCTCTTGCTCTGTTATCCTTGCCATATTCCTTACTAAAACACAATGGGAAAGAGCTTTCAAATGGGTACTCAAACTATAATCTTGGACAATTGATATTTATAACCATATGGTTAAAACAAAGGGAATTCAAATTTTTTTAGTAAGATTCTTGGAAAAACAGTAAGTTTCAGACACAACAATGGAGTAAGACCACTTCCAAGTAAGGTAGCTCCCTAATGACAACGAATTTGCCCAAGCCCTTCATCGGTCACCAACTACAATAAGTGAAGAGTATAATGCAAAAAGAATCAATCCATTCCCATCATCTATTTGCAAATGGTGATCGAAATAATAATGTGACATAAGCAGTTTTACAGATTTCCTCTTGTAAGTTTAAATCATCACAACTCCTTCAATACTTGGCCAAATTCGACCATTCAAAGCTCAAATTGCACATCTATGAGTCTACTGCCAAAATAAATAAAGAACTTCCAAAAAGGTTTGACAAAAAACTCCCAGAAATCATCAAAGGTGCACTGTTTCACAAGCTAGGTAGTCAAAGACTATTAAAACATCAATTTGAAGTGCATACAAAATAATGTGACCCAATAATAGACGACGTACAGTTGCTCAAGATTTTTCATGATTTACCTATTTTAGCCTTGATGACAATACCATACATCTTTGTTAGCCTAGTCAAGAACATCTAAGAAGTAGCTACAGATGAGCATCTAACCTGCTCAATAGATATTACCTCTTGAGGGTCGACTTGGGCAACATTGGCTCCCTTAATTGACTTATTAATTACTTCTAGTAGGCATGTCCTATATATATAATATATAGAAGTTGATCCTCATGGTGTCATGAAACCCCTTGAGCAAGTAACCCTTCGAGGATCAACACCTGCCTATGATACAACAAAGAATATAAACCGTTAAGACAATTGATGGGAAAATGAATATTCCGGTAGTCAGATTAATCAATACGAAATTTCAAGCTACCTAGAAGCCAATCAGTGCAAATAGTTTATCTTGCTAATTAAAAACCATCAGTTCCTTTCAAGTGGCTACCTTTTCTGCAAGGCTCTTTAAAAATAATTCTACCCCCTCTTAGAAATATTGAACTTTACTTTGATTAAAATTATCAGCGAGTAAGTGAACTAAGAATTGAATTCACATACCTATTCCAAGCTACCAACTGTTGCAATTCACATACCCATCTCCATGTGCTTACTCCATGCCTAGTAGAAACAAGATTTAATGAATAACTAAATCTGTTTTCTTCTTTCTCTCTCACGCCTCCTGCATATCTATCTTAATCTTCACAAACAACTCTGTTGCGGATTCCTCCGGCCAAGGCGACAGCAACTGGGGCTAGCAACAACGCTAGCTGCAGCAACGTAGAAAAGTCGATTGAAATACAAGTAGAAATACTACTTTTAGTTCCCCTTGAGAGAAGCAATAGAAAAGCTTACACTCATATATGTGCCTTATTAGTGGAATATGCGCTTGAATTTGAAGAGAGAGAGTCCTCCACGGTCTTCTGCAGATGCCGCGTGCCTGGTCTCCCCCATCTTCCTCGAGGACGGTCTTCTGCAGGGCTAGCTGCTAAGTGGCTAAGGGCTGGTTTGACCCCAAAACACAACAAACCCTAGATCTATAAAAAAAAATTGCACGGCCAAGAATCATAGATTCGAGCAAGCGAAGCAAAAGAGAAGAGAAACAAGAGAAGGAAAGAAAGAGAAGAGAAGAGAAGAAGGATACGGACCTGTTGCAGATCGAGCGAAGAGTGCTGTTTGCCAGAAAATGGAGCTGGAGATGGGAGCTGGCCAACAGAGAGGTTAGGGTTCCTGGCTTCCATGGGCGAGTGAAGCTGTGAAGGACGTCGGAGTCGGGTTTCCTTCTGAGTGTATGAATGAAGAATGGAGGAGAGTGTTTCCCACTCTTTCAGATCTAGATAATTTGGGGATTTCGCTGTCGCGGGAGGAGGAAGGTTTGGAATAGGGAATGAAAAGAGTTTTCTAAAAAAATTCTAAGTGTATTTCATATGGGCGGGAGGGACAAATCCCGCGCTTACTTCTTTTCCAAATATTTTTTTTAACATCAATCAAAAAATAGTGCGTTGTCTGTTTTATTTTTAACATCACAAATTTATCAACTGATGTTAAAAAACGGTTTTACATGGCAGGTTTTTCTGAGCGATGTTAATGAACCGATGTTAAATACCAAAATTCTAGTAGTGGCTCTAGAGTTTGTTGTTTATTTCAAAGCCTTTTAGAGTCACTGTGAGCTTATAGGATATATTCATTTATAGTGTTACTCGAGAGTTTATAACTCGGGAAGTTGCACTAGGCTATTGATTTGTGAGAGTAAGAGGATTGTACTAGATAGCTGAGAGAGGTGGGGCTCTTCTAGATTGGTCTAGGACTCCAAGGGAAAGTGAGTTGACTAGATTGCAATTGTATAAGAGAGAGGCTTCTCGGTGAGCTATTAGGATCCTAAGCTAAGTGAATCAATAAAGCCTTTGAATCCTAGGGTTGTGGAAGAACCCTAGGCGGGGACGTAGACCAAGTTGTGCTGAACCTCGTAAATAATTACTCGTGTTCTTTACTTATTTACTTTACCTTATTTCCGCACTTGGTTCGATTGTCTAACTTTGTGATTCAGGTTTAATCTCAAAGGTTTTGGTACAAGCTCCAAAAGTCTTGAGACTTTCTGCGAAAAACGGGCATACTCTATTCAACCCCCCTTTTAGAGTATTTCTTATTACATTGTTTTTATATTATCGAACCTTCAATTGGTATCAGAGCTTTACTCACTGTTTTTTATCTAACAATCTTGTGAGTTTTCGATCATGTCTGGTGAAGCAAGCGGAGGATTTGGACAGGGAAGGTCCACAAGTAGACCGCCACTCTTTGTAGGAAACAACTTTGTCCACCGGAGATCTTTGATGAAGATGTTCATCACAGACCAAGATCTAGAGCTTTGGAACATTATAGAGAATGGTCCGAAGATTCCAGAAAAAGATGGACCAAATGACACCAAAGTTGCAAAGAAGGAGTCTGAATACAACCAAGCAGATCTTGAAACCATCTCCAAAAACTACAGGGCTATTAACTTACTTTATTGTGGTCTTAGCACTGATGAATTTAGCCGTATTTCATCTTGTAGGTCAGCTAAAGAGATTTGGGACAAGTTGGTCGTCACCTATGAAGGAACAAGCCAAGTGAAAGAGACCAAGATCAGCATCTTCCTTCGAAAGTATGAGCTCTTTAAGATGAAGTCTGATGAGTCAATCAAGAGCTTGACTCTCTCGGCAACAACCTTGATTCTCTCGGCAAGAGCTTTACCAACGTTGAGAAACTGATCACGCATGAGATGATCCTTAATGAAGACGATGGAGAACTTCCAGCTAGCACTAAGAACTTGGCACTCAAGTCTAAGAAGGATGAGCCCAAGGATGGATCTGATTCCGAAGATGAGGATGACGATGAGGATGATCCTTTTGCTCTTATCACAAGAGGCCTTGCTAGAATTCCCAAAATGAAGAAGCAATTCAACAACAAGGATGGATCAGAGTCTTCAAAATTTCGAGGTAAGCCTCAATACAACAAGTATGAAAAGAAGACTAAACCGTTATCTTGTTTTGAATGTGGTGAAACAGATCATCTTGTGAAGGACTGCCCTCAAAAGACAAAGAGCCAGCCCAAGAAAGGTGACAAATAGAAGAAGAAAGCCATGGTGGCTACTTGGAGTGATTCCAACTCTGACTCTGACGATGAGAAGGCCAACATTTATCTTATGGCCTCAGAAGATGAATCCCACGATGAAAAGCTTGAAGCTATTGTAAGAGAACTTATGGAAAGTCCAAAAGAGGTATTATCGGAATTCCTTTCCAATATGATTGCCAATGAAGAAAAGCTTATTACCCAAACTAACATTCTTATTAAGAGAACTGTGGACCAGGAAAGAACTATTGAGGATCTGTCTATGAGGGTCAAAGGTCTTGAAGCTTCTTATTCAGGTCTTGACATTAAAGTCAAGACGCTTGACTCGGAGAAATCTGAACTCAAGCAAGATCTCTCCTCTCTAAGAAATGAGCATCATGACTTAGAGAACGAGAAGATCTCCCTGAATAATAAGATTCTAGACCAACAGACAGCCCTCATAAGTTTTACCAAATCCAAAGGCACTCTCGATAAGATGTTGGGTGAGCAACAAAGCTCTCTAAACAAAAGTGGTATTGGTTACAATCCAAAGTTTTAAAGAAGCAACACATTACCACTTTTGTAAGGGCAAAAGGAAGCAGGACCTCTCCTATATGTCACCATTGTGCTAGAAAGGGACATGTAAAAGAGACCTGCCCTTATAGAAGAAAGGATCCATATATTATTCGTAATACATTTCCTGTTCATTTGAGAAAAGAACGGATAACACAAGTTTGGGTCCCAAAAGGCACTATTTTACCAAATATGGTTTACCCCAACAATGGATCCAAATTTGCTTATTGGTCTAGCCACAAAGGTTGATGTTTGTCTTGCAGGAGATCACCAAGGTGAAAGAACACAAATGGATTATTGATAGTGGATGTTCGAGGCATATGAGTGGGAAGAGTTTTCTCTTTCATGATCTAAAAGAGAAATCCACGGGAACAATCACTCTTGGTGACAAAGGGAAATGCGACGTCGTTGGTATTGGTAGTGTTGGAAGTGATTCCAGTCATAGTATTAAAAATGTCTATCTTGTTAATGGTTTAAAGTATAATCTGCTTAGTGTTTCTCAATTATGTGATAGTGGTAACAATGTCAGATTTAAAAAGAAAAGATGTATAGTGTGCAGAGAAGATACAGGTGAAGTTATTCTGACTGCATATCGTTACAACAATATATACGCCATAAATGCTGATCAAGTGGCACAAGGAAGCTTAACCTGTCTAAAGGCTTTGACGGACGATCCAAAGCTCTGGCACATGAGACTTGGTCATGTGAGTCCACATACACTACAGAAGCTTGTGTCCAAAGGGCTTGTAAGAGGGCTACCTGAGATGGACTTCAAAGGTATTGACATGTGCAATGCATGCACACGAGGTAAACAAACACGTAGCTCTTTCAAACCCAAAAAGGTTGTAAGTTCTTCTAGACCCCTTGAACTTTTACATATGGATTTATGTGGTCCTATGCGAGTCAAATCTCCCAATGGTAAAAAGTACATGCTAGTTGTCGTTGATGATTTTTCTAGATATACTTGGGTTGCATTTTTGAAAGAAAAATCAGAGGCCTTATTTGAGTTTTCAAAACTTTGTAAGGAGTTGCAAACTTTAAGAAATGAGCCCATAGTGTCTATTTGGAGTGATCATGGTAGGGAGTTTGATCAACTCAATTCGATTTGTTTTGTGCTAAATATGGCATCTCCCATAACTTTTCTGCTCCTAGGACACCTCAACAAAACGGGGTTGTGGAACGCAAGAACCGCACCTTAGAGGATATGGCCAGGACTATGCCTTTAGAAAATGCATTACCTAAAACCTATTGGGCTGAAGCTGTTAACACAACTAACTACATTTTAAATCGTTGTCTTATTCGTTCTATCTTAAAGAAAACTCCTTATGAACTTTTCAAAGGCCGCAAACCACTTATATCTTATTTTAAACCCTTTGGCTGTACTTGTTTTGTTCATAACAATGGAAAAGATAACCTTGGGAAATTTGATGCGCGTAGTGATGAAGGTATATTTCTTGGCTATTCCACGAGTAGCAAAGCTTATAGAATCTTCAATAAAAGGACCCAGGTAGTTGAAGAAAGTATACATGTTATTTTTGATGAATGCAATAACGGTGCTTTGAGTGAAAGTGTTGCAGATATAGATCTTAACATCCATGAAGAGAACGAGGAAGGTGATGATGCTGCTACCAAGAACACAGAGAAGAGGAACATACAGGAACCGATTCTCAACACTGAAGAATTGGCCTAAGGTGTTGAAGATTCGTCCAAAGCCCTTGGTGTCCAATCCAACAGTGTTGAGACGTCAGAAACTGCTGTAATTGAATCTAACAGGACCACGGAGTCAGATGTACCACAAGTCAATCCTACCGGTGTGACAAACCAAGGAGCTGAGACTAGCAAAAGGAAATTCAAATACTCCTCATCACACTCATTAAAGGATATCATTTCTGACCCTACTTCTAGTGTTCAAACTCGTTCTAAACTTAATGATCTTTGTGCTTTTCACGCGTTTGTTTCTCTTATTGAGCCAAAGAAGGTAGATGAGGCACTTCAGGAGCCAGACTGGATCATTGCTATGCAAAGTGAGCTTAACGAATTTGAAAGAAACAAAGTCTGGACCTTGAAGCCTAGGCCAAAGCATCAATCAGTCATTGGCACACGATGGGTATTTCGAAACAAGCTAGACGAGAATGGTAAGATTGTGAGGAACAAGGCAAGGCTTGTTGCTCAAGGCTACAATCAAGAGGAAGGTATTGACTACGAGGAGACCTTTGCTCCCGTAGCCAGGCTTGAAGCCATTCGCATTTTATTAGCATTTGCATCTTTTATGAGCATAAAGTTATATCAAATGGATGTCAAGTGTGCTTTTCTCAATGGTTTCTTAGAGGAAGAAGTTTATGTGGCTCAACCCCCAGGTTTTGAAAGCTCAGAATTTCCCAATCATGTTTATAAACTTGACAAAGCGCTTTATGGTTTGAAACAAGCCCCAAGAGCTTGGTACGAGCGCTTGTCAAAATATCTTGTAGAAAATGATTTTAAAAGGGGGTTGATCGACAAGACTCTTTTTATCAAGACCAAAGGAAAGGACATTTTGGTCATTCAAATTTACGTTGATGATATATTATTTGGTGCTACTAACACATCGTTGTGCAAGGATTTTTCTGACATCATGTGCAGGGAATTTGAGATGAGCTTGATGGGTGAACTCAACTTCTTTTTGGGATTACAAGTTCATCAAACCAAGAAAGGGATCTTTGTCAATCAAAGCAAGTACACTAAGGATCTCTTGAAGAAGTTCAAGATGGATCAATCCAAGGCAGCCAAGACTCACATGAGCTCAACATTGTCTCTAGATCAAGACAAGACTGGAACAAGTGTCAATCAAAAGGAGTATCGAGGGATGATTGGATCATTATTATATCTCACGGCTAGTAGACCTGACATCATGTTTAGTGTTTCCATGTGTGCTAGGTTTCAAGCTGATCCTAAAGAATCTCACCTCGTGGCTGTGAAGAGGATCTTTCGATATCTCAATGGCACTAAGGAACTTGGACTATGGTACCCAAAGCAAAAGGATTTCACTTTAATTGGATATTCTGATGCAGATTTTGCAGGCTATAAGGTGGATAGGAAGAGCACATCAGGATGTTGCCAATTCTTAGGAGCATCTTTGATCAGTTGGCACTCAAAGAAGCAAAACTCAGTTGCCCTATCCACTGCAGAAGCCGAATACATTGCAGCTGGAGCCTGTTGCTCCCAAATCCTTTGGATAGCTCAACAAATGCGAGATCTTGGCATTAACCTCAAAGGTATTCCAATTAAGTGTGACAATACAAGTGCCATCTCCATCACTAAGAATCCTGTTCAGCATTCAAGGACCAAACATATTGATGTAAGGTATCATTTGATTAGAGATCATGTTGAAAAAGGTGATGTGTCCATATCCTTTATTTCTACTGATTATCAATGGGCTGACATTTTTACTAAGCCTTTGGCAGAGGACAGGTTCACCTTCATAAGACGAGAGATTGGGATGCTTAACAAGGATGCACTTTCATAGGGGGAGCTTTCCCTTTACGAAAGATAAATTCTACTTAGTGTCAAGACCCTTGAGAACCATGTCAAGGTGTGTGAACTAAATGGTGGATTACATATATCGGATCATATATTTTTGGTTAATATCTTTTTAGATATTTAATCAATTATATTTGTATTAATCGGATTTCAAAAAATTGCCCTTTTAGTGATTTTCTTAACCGGTAAAGATATTTTATTTTTGGAACTAGATTTTTGGTTATTTAGTCCGATTTTAATGGAAAATTTGAAATTTGAATTTGAAACCTTTCAAATCAGCAACGTGATGATTTCTTTCCTTGGAACTCTAAATCCGTCCTATCACTCCCTCTACTTAAACCCAATCCTATACCCGATTACAACCCACACTCAGAACTTATCTAAATCCCTTCATCTTCTCCTTTTTCAACCTCTCAATCCATTCTAAGAAAACCCTAACCGATTTCCTCCATGGCACCCAAAACCAAGAAAGCCGTCACACCCAAAAGACTTGGCGCCACCCCCAAGGGACGTCAGGCCACTACTACCTCTCCCACACCTGAACCCGCTCCTCAAGCTATCGTCCCAACTGTCGTCCAGAGCACCATCGCTGAGAGCTCGGCCATTGTTCCCAAGGGCTCTCAAAAGCGCTCTGCTAAGAAGCCGATCAGTGCTAAACATAAACGAAAGAGGAAAATTCTGGTTGAGGAAGTGGACGAGGAAGAGGAGGAAGATGACCTAGACGCCCTCCTGGAAAGAGATGCTGCCAAGGAAGCCGAGGAGGAGGCCTTAAGGAAGAAAAGGGCCGATGAGGAGGCCGAACTTGCTAAGAAACTGGTCGAGGAAGAAGCTAAGCGGATTCGGAAGGAAGCCGAAGCCGAGGAGGTTCCATCCGAGGAGGAGCCTGAGGAAGAAGAAGAAGAAGAGCAAGAGGGATCTGGACAGGACAAGGAACCTGAAGGAGATGAAGCGGGGTCCGGTGAGGACTCGGGGTCTGAGGAAGAGGAGGAAGAATCTCCCTCTCCTTCTCCCCCTCCTCCCCCGTCTCCGAAGAAGCGGAAAGCCCCTGCTGCTGTCAAGCCTCCATCCCCCAAGCGCACCAGGAAGGGCACTGTCAAGAGTCTTGTAGCACCGGTCAAAAGAGCTGCTCCAACAGTTGCGCGCAGAAAGAATGCAGACCCCCCGGCCTATATCCAGGTAAATCAATCCTTGCCCTCCTCTTGGTTTCAAGATGCTGAGACTGCTGGTAAATGGGTAGACGAGTTTCGAACTCGTAAGATTAGTTGTTCTGATTTTTTAGATGTTGAGTTCTTTGAAGCTTTGAAGTTACCTTGCATTGAGCTCCTCAAAAAATCCCCAGCCTGAACCCTTCTTAACCTTGAGACTGTCTACTACCCCCAGCTCACTAGACTTTTCTACATTAACCTAAAAGCCAAAAACGACACCGATGGTTGGTCTTTGGAGTCTGTTGTCAAAGGAGTTAGAATCTCTCTCAACTCCAATGATTTTGCAGATTTCCTAGGCTTACCTACCACAGTTCCACCCTCTGAAATCCACCCCTCAAAAGAGAACTGCATCATCCTTGCCCGAGCCAAGTATCTCCTACTCGAAGCATCCAACAGCACCTGAAAGCAACTCACCCACTCATCTCTAACCCTTGAGGCAAAAATAATTTTTAACATCATTGTTTGATGCCTCTTACCCCGTCTTAACTCTGGCTCACTCCTTACCGACAATGCTATGGTCCTGCTTTATCGCATCTTAAATGGCCTTGATCCTGATCTGGCCAACACTATCCTTGGAACCATGGCTCATGCCAGAAAAGCTAGAAAAGGCTCTCCCCTCCCCTTTGATACCCTTTTGACCCCTATCTTCAAAGCTTCTGGAATTGATGTCAAAAATGAAGAACAGCTGCGTCATACGGGTAAGTTCGACTCTAAAGGCCTTGAAAAGATTGGCATCACTCGGTCTCCCCAAGGGACCTTGAGTCTTGCCACTCCTTCAAAAGCCTTTCTCACTGCTCCAGCTTTCGATGAACGCATGGACAACCTAGAGTTGGGCTTGGAGGAGGTTCGCCTGGATATTAAGGAGCTGCAGAAGGAGATTATGACGGAGATGAGCGGGATTTCCTAGATGCTGGAAGGACTGTGGATGAGGCTCACTGATGATGCTCCGGATGACTAAGCCTAAACCCTAACCCACCCTATCCCACCCCTGAAACTTGTTACATTGCTGGTTTTTGGAAACGTTTTCAAAACTCTTGGTAACTGTTTTGGTGACTGTTTTACCTCCGCCCTTTGTTGAAAGACAAAAAGGGGGAGATGATCTGTGGTGCTTAGACTTTGAAAACCTATGCTTAAAGGTCTTGGAAGACCTTGATTTTTTATTTATGGTTTTCGGTTGGATGGTTTTTACATGCTTCAAAATTTTTGATCCAACATTTGTCTAACCCTTGCAGGTACTTAGTCTGATTTCTATTTCATTATCTATGTTTGACTAAGTTGTAGGGATGCACAGGTTTTGTCTTTCATCAAGGGGGAGATTGATAACTCCCTCCCTTGATGGAAAATGGAATAAATGTTTCAAGGGCTTTGACAGGATGTTTGTGTCAAAGGCCTTGGAGCATTAATAGTTGATGAAATACAAAACCTATATTATTTGTCCGAATATTATTTTATCTTATTATATACTTCCGTTATATTATATATATATATGTGTGTGACTAACCTTTTCAGGAAGTATATTCGAGATTATATCTTTCCTTTGGTGCATATGAGGAAATCCTATTCAAAACGGATCATGGCTTCGAAGTGTCCATATATAAAAGATTGAAGATCAAGCCTGATTCATAGAGCCGTTGGTGAAGATCCTCAGGCGCCATTCCACTCTTATCACTACAAAAAAAACAACAATTTAGCATCGGCAATTTACCGTGGCGAAAAGCTGATCTGGGGTGGCAAAACCCATTTAGCCACGGACGTAGCCACGGGAAACTAAGGGTGGCCAAGTCTGCGGTGGCAAAATGATAGTAGCTACGGAAGCTTGCCGTAGCAAAGAATCTAGCCACGGCAAAGCCAAGGCTATGCGACCCCGGTAAAGGACACACCACATTTGCCACGGCAAGCTGCCGTAGCTAAAGTGTGGATGGAAAATAAAAAAAAATCCTGCTTTTTAGCCCGGATTTTACATACCCGGGCTAAAAAGTCCAATATTTTTTTTAAAAATAAATAAAATAATACACACAATTTAAATATATAATAAAAATTCATTAATTATACAAAATTTACAAATATAATAAAATTCCATTAATTATACAAAATTTACACAATAAAATGTCACAAACTACATAATTTATATACATAATTATAAAATTTAGATAAATATAATTATACCAACCTTTAAGAAAATAAAATATAAAATAAAAAGAAGAAGAGTATAGATGCAACTAACTAATACCATAATAATGATAGTAATAAATAAATAAGAAGCTCACTTGCAATATAAGCATTTCATTCTTTTTTGTAGAAGTTGTCCATCTGCCTTCGGTGTGCTGGGTTCATCATGACTGTTTGTCCATCTGCCTTTGGTGTGCTAGATTACACTCGTACACCTAATCAATATCATGGCTGTTTGCCCATCTCTTTTGTGGGTTCATCATGAAAGCAAACTTTTTCTCTACTGCTTTTGCAATCCCATCCTGCAAATTACAAGCCAAAATACATCTATCAGGAGAGCATTCGGAATTTGGATTAAACCTAACATCAGCTAGCTATAGTACAAAGCACATACTGGAGTTTGATAGCAGGCAGGCAGGTGAAAATGAAATACAAGTCATCATAGGCAGCAAATACTAATATCCAATTTTTAGATTATAAACCTATAAGACAAAGCACATACTTTATGCAAACAGACCAAAGCATGACAAACTTACATATGACAACATATAAACTTCTAATGTTACTCTGGGATAGGAAACTGATTAGCCTATGAACTAACTATCATCACTGAAGTATACTTAGACATTTCACTTTCACAATAAATTATTGTCAACAAATAGACTTTCTATTGTAGCTAGTAGTAAGAAGCTCCGACCCAAAAAAACAAAGTATCTAATGAGAAACTGATAGATCAGAATAATGCATGAAAATCAAAGATGACACAACCTGAAACAGCACCATTAGATTCTACATGTAGAAGACGCATCTCCCAAATTTGCTGGAAAATTTGGGAATGTTGTTCAGAATAATGCAATATCTTGCTGGCAGGCGATGCTGTTCAGATACAGCCCCATCAGATACTGCATTAGTATCTCATCTACTCTTCCCTATTCTTTTTCTTTTAACCATTAATATACACCACCTAAGCCATTCAGATACTACATTTGTGTACATTCTGAGTTGTCAAAAAATTGGAGACAAGCTCCAAACCACATTTACAATAAACAATATGAAAAGTGTATAATTATAAATAAAAAGCAAGAGGACATCATGAAGGTAATGTATCAAAACCAAATAAATAGCAAATTGTTACATGCCAGAGAATGGTTATACAATCATCAAAGAATGGTTCATAGATAATAGAGGTAAACATAAGGGAGATACTGCTTTATTTATATAGAAAATGGTATCCATATAGAAATTGGAGTCAAATCTGATAAAAATAAGACCTCTTCGTAGAATGCTGCTTCCAACTCTTTAATATGCTAACCACGAGCCATGCTTCCATACATAGAACTTCTTCAGAACAAGATGGGAGAGAAAGCCTCTGATTAGGAGGCAAAGAAGCAAGAGCACAGGCTGCAACCCTGGTAAGGACCTAAAAATATTCAAATAGTGAGTGATGACATAAAGAAACTTTTCTTACATAAAAATGAGCTAGAAATCAAGATGTGAAAACATAGTTAACATATATACTATAATACCATTTATATATAATAAGATAGAAAGAAATTTCTTTGGAATTTTTCTGAAGCATATGTATTAACATATATACTATAATACTATTTATATATAATAAGATAGAAAGAAATTTCTTTAGAATTGTTCTGAAGCATATTTATTCAGCATATATCAAAGCTTCAAATCTGCTTCTTAATTAACAGCAAATTTTCCCATGTAGAACACTGTAAACACAACCAGCAAAATGGGAGAAGGATATCTAATGCCAGCTATAAGAGATTAAAAAAAAAAAAAGAAGAAGAAATCAACATACCACAATTCTTTATTTGCAAAATAGAAAGGGATTGTCTCCACATTGCTGAAAGTAAGGTAGGAATGTGCCGAATTTCCATTTTTCTAGTGCTGCAAAGTATCATCTATCCAACAAGAACCATGACCACAAAAGCAAGGACCGCAATTGGAATAATGCTTTAAAACTAGGATGGACACTATCAAAATGGCTAGCCATGAATATATAAAATAATTGAGATAAATGCATCTGTAAAGAGGAACAATTAAGTTAAGGGAAAGCCTTTGGGAAAAAAGGACGGAAATATAGAAATGTTTAACTAGTCATATGGATATTTGAATAGAAATAGATTTGAAAATGACAGCTACTAGTCATATGGATATCTAAGACACTAAAACACATAGTCTGCAAACAAAATTCCTAGTATAGATAATATTTCAGTAAGGTTATGAGAACAATCTTGAAAAGGAGCATACCTTCTTTTCTGGTTAAGGCATGTAATCTTGATGGCTATTTCTTTTGACATCTTTGAATCATTTGTCTTCACCAAACATATTTGCTGCTTTGTTGTTAAAGTGCACAATTCAACTAAAGCTATATCGAATTGTGTACAAGTCCCTGAAATTAGCTCACTATTCCTGCAACAAAGTTGCCTCAGGACTTCAGAAAGTGATTTGGCACTCCAAAATATATATAAAAAGAGGAAAGAATTAAGGAGAATTAAAGAAGATATAAAAAAGAAAGATGGGTGGAAGTACAGAAAAGGCACCAGAAGGTAATTTTCCAACCAAGCAACTAAAAAAGAATAAGGAATCATCAATATATAAATTCCATTCATAGACACCGCATACAATGGAAAGCCTATACTATTTAAAGGGAAACAACTACTAGGGATGTTAAAAACAAGCTACCACTCATCCCACTAACAACCACTACACTTGACAGGAATAAAAATAAGAAACTGTTAACTTGACTAAGGCACTAAATCATCATGACCTGCTGGTTTATATGAGATGAAATTTTCCATACGATACAATTGCAGACACCCATATTGAAATAAGCAGACCCACTAGCAAGAATCACTATTTAGATGTACAAAGTGAATCAACTAAAAATGATTATTTGAATGCACGGTCACAAAGGCTAGTGACAATTAGGTTTGAGTTCAACTTTGGTGCCTCTGTATTTATAAGACAATGAGGTGCCTCTATAAAGAACATAGGAAGATGTACAGTTTGAGTTCAATTTTGGTTCTTTCAAAAATGATTATTTGAATGCACAGTCACAAAATCAAATATAGACAAGCCTATAAATGCAATTACAGCTGAAAGTGTAATTGAACGCCATTTACAATTGTCAGTTGGCAATATGCAAACAAGTGACTATGAAACAAAATTACATACATATTCTCTGCACCTGGCTAAATAAATCAAATATAACTTGAATACAAAGATAACTTGAATATAAATATAACTTCAATGATTAAACACTCACTCACACTCTTACCTACAATTCCAACATGATTTGACCTTATGATACTAAATGAATATAAATATAACTTGAATTAGCTCACAAAGAAAATCATGCTGAGAGCCAGGAGATAGACATGGATGGAGCAGAGCTATATAATTACGTGAATGGTGGAATAGAAAATAGAAAATAAATAAATAAATCAACAAAAGAAGTGCAACTTGGGGAGGGGCAAGCATACGCAAGTTTGTTCTCTTCAAAAAAATGCCATTAGCAGTTTAGCACACACTTGCTTAGGAGATTTAGGCAGGTTTAAAACAAGTTTAACATAAAACCCTAGCTAGAAATCTGTGTGGAAGGAGATTAAGGGAGGAAGATGGCTTACCAACGTCAATTGCGGTAAGAGAGGAGGGAGAGTCAGCGGCCGGAAGAAGAAGACGTGCTCAGATGTAGGCCGACTTCAGACCGGAAGAACAAACGGCGGCACCAGAGGCGGGAGGGAACAAATTGGGCTTCGGTTGTAGGCCGACTTCAGACCGAGATGAACTACCGACTGGTGATTTCACTTCGGGCGACTTTAGACATAGAACACCAAACTAAGAACGATTTTCCCTTCAACTCCCATCCATTTTCGAAGCTATCTACATCTGGAGAGAGGAGTTTGTGTTTCGTGCCTCGGATTTGAGCGATTTAGGGTTGAAGGTGGGGAGATTTGGGGTTGAATGTGGGAGATTTGGGATTTGAGATTTAGGGTTTGAACGTCGAGAGAGAAGAAGACGGAAAGTGGAGAGAGAAGAAGAAAGAAAGTGAAAAGGGGTTTAGATTGATTTTTCGGTAGGTATAGGGTTAGGGTAGATTGGACTCGCCATCTCAAATTTTTTTGCCACGGCTGAGTCTTGCCGTCACACCCATGCCTGTCGGATGAAGTAAAGCTAGCGAAGCTAGCCACGGGATAGATGTTTCCGTGGAAAATTTCAGCTATGGCTCCTCATCCGTTGCTAGACGACAGCCAAAATCTACCTACTAGCTGCGACAGACCCTTGCCGTTGCTACTGTGCTCCTCATCCGTAGCTCCACCGTGGCCAAAATCACCCTACTAGCTACGGCAGACCCTTGCCGTTGCTATCGTGCGTGGAAAAATTCTTTTTTTTTTTGTAGTGTATATAAAGGAAAGAAAGAAGAAGACAGAGATAACAAGTGCTACACGAGCTTTCATTCATTCATTCAAGCGAAATCTGTCTTCCAAGTGTCTCTCTACTAAGCACTCTAGAGTTTGTTGTTTATTTCAAAGCCTTTTAGAGTCACTGTGAGCTTATAGGATATATTCATTTATAGTGTTACTCGAGAGTTTATAACTCGGGAAGTTGCACTAGGCTATTGATTTGTGAGAGTAAGAGGATTGTACTAGATAGCTGAGAGAGGTGGGACTCTTCTAGATTGGTCTAGGACTCCAAGGGAACGTGAGTTGACTAGATTGCAATTGTATAAGAGAGAGGCTTCTCGGTGAGCTATTAGGATCCTAAGCTAAGCGAATCAATAAAGCCTTTGAATCCTAGGGTTGTGGAAGAACCCTAGGCGGGGACGTAGGCCAAGTTGTGCTGAACCTCGTAAACAATTACTCGTGTTCTTTACTTATTTGCTTTACCTTATTTCCGCACTTGGTTCGATTGTCTAACTTTGTGATTCAGGTTTAATCTCAAAGGTTTTGGTACAAGCTCCAAAAGTCTTGAGACTTTCTGCGAAAAACGGGCATACTCTATTCAACCCCCCTTTTAGAGTATTTCTTATTACATTGTTTTTATATTATCGAACCTTCAGACCCTACGAGCGCCACCAGGCATCGGACCACAAGACAAGGGCGCCACGTCTCACCGGACCGAGGAGACTCACCCCCTCTTGTCTTCACCCGCTCTGTCGCCCCCCTATGTCGCCCATCGCAAGTCCGACACCGCTGACGCCTTCGATGGCCACCGCCACCACCAATTCTTCGTCAGCACTCCTCAAGAGAGTCGTGGAACCAACAACGGGCCAACCCGCGTCCAAGCTTCGCCGCACCACCGTACTACGCCGGTTGATCGAGCCTCCATCGCCACCATAGCCTCCGCTACCAAGCTTCCCTCTCACCGAACCACAAGAACACGGCAACATCGATGGGCAGGCCGGGGGCACCCTAATCCGAATCCTTCGCCGCCGTCGAAGATCAAGGTTAAGAGAGCCGGGACGATGGCAAGGAAGCAACTTCGTGCGCCGCCGCCGCTCACTGCCAACCCTACGAAGAAGCGTTACATTGCAAAATTGGGATTAATTACAGAGTAATTAATCCAATTACGTTACTTTGCAAATTGGAACTAATTACAAGATCAGCCCAGGGTTTTTGGAAAATGCAGCTCAACCCACACGTTTAAGCTAATTGCGAAAAAGGCCCAACTTTCATGAGACAAGATATCTCACCTGGAAGTTCAATGCATCGTACCCCGCCGGTCAAGCATACGAGACCCAAAAGCTAAGTCCTCTATGTCCTATTTTTGATGAAAAGTTTACTATTTAGTTAATCATATTGCATGGTTAATTACATCGGTGACATATCATTTCTTGAAATGCTTACATGCGCATCTATATATATATATATATAGAACACCATTATTTCAAAGTCATAAAAAATAATAAACAAATCGCCGCTCAAGGCCAACGAATCGCCAATCAAGGCCAATAGATCGCCACTCATGGCCAACGAATCGCCAATCAAGGCCATTAGATCGCCAATCAAGGCCAATGGATTGCCAATAAAGGCCAATAGATCGCCACTCATGGCCAACGAATCGTCAATCAAGGCCATTAGATCGCCACTCATGGCCAACGAATCGCCACTCAAGGCCATTAGATCGCCAATCAAGGCCAATGGATCGCCAATCAAGGCCAATAGATCGCCACTCAAGGCCAATGGATCGCCAATCAAGGCCAATAGATTGCCACTCAAGGCCAATAGATCGCCACTCAAGGCCAATAGATCGCCAATCAAGGCCAATAGATCGCCACTCAAGTCCAATAGATCGGCACTCAAGGCCAATAGATCGCCACTCAAGGCCAATAGATCGCCAATGAAGGCCAATAGAACGTCAATCAAGGCCAATAGAACGCCAATCAAGGCCAACAAGTCGCCACTTATGGCCAAGGAATCGTCACTTACGACCACTTAAAGTCAATTTTAAGCCATAATAACCCCGTTAAGGGCCAGCAAAAGTCAAAATCAAGCGATAAGAATGTCGTTTAAGGCAAAACACTCAACCCTAATGAAAACCATCAAATTGTCAATCATAAATAAAATTCAAACGAGAACGTCACCAACTGACACTGTATCTATTTTATGGCAGAAAATCCATCTAATCATTTTGAGCAGTAGCTTTCAGTTGATCAATTAATAACGCACCAACTGCATTATATTGTGTTATTCGGTTGAGAATGCTAAAGCTTGCAGGATACAACGAAGACAAGGGGCAAGCATTACTGGAGATCTTTGATCATAACAAGTGAAGAGTATCAAACTATTCGTCTTCCCTCATCACTAGATCGTGATAAGGAAACCAGAGGGGCAATTGATAGAGCAAAAGTAATTCGATAAAAGATCCAGGGGCATAATTGTCATTTACGAGGTGACCTAAATGAAACCCTAATTCAGACTATATATAATTGTGATTTACTAGGGTTTAGAGGGGCTTCTCAATCGGCCAATACAGTTCCGACTTGAGCGTCGGAGGCTCCTCGGGGAGCAAGCCCCGCCCCTCTTTTTTCTTCTATGTAGGAAGCTAGGTTGGAAGGAAGATCGATCGACACCGACAAGGATCGAGATGCGGATTTGATGTATTGCATTGTGATTTACATTTCTCTAATTTGAAATACTCTACTAGTAATTAACTGAATTGTTGTTTTTTCTGAAATTACTAACAACCAACTATGAAATTTTAAAATTTTGAAAGCTATTGTTCATGAAATAAAAACTCAAGTGCATAAATAAGATTGTAAAATTTGAAAGTAAGTTTATAAAGTGTACAAAAACAACTTTTAATTTTTTTTATAAAAAAAATCAGATTTCAAATTTATATTATATATCACACACAAATTACAAGATTTTAGCTCAAGAATAGATGAAACACAACAACTTAGAAAAAAAAATACCAGATTTAAGAAGAAAATTTTAAATTTCTAAGACAATCAAATTTCTGAACAAATGTATGTACATCTTAAATGAATTGACAAAAAAATAGAAGTTAAGTAGTTGACTGAATCTAATCTTGCTAAGTCATCACAGATTAAAATAACATTATTATAAGGTTAATTTTCAAATCAAGACTAGTTTATTAGATTATGTTTTAAAGTAGATACAAGACAAAATCATGAAATTATTTTAACAAAAATAAAAATACACCTATATTACGGATTTCATATTTCAGCAAAAATTACAAAAGTGCAAGAATAATATTATAAAGTGCATAATTAATATCAATAAGTGTTTACTTTTACTTTTGATCAAATATAAAGTAAATAAATAAGATTATAAAATGTATAAATAAAACTATAAATAATTACATGAATAAAACTCTGAATTGCATAAATAGATCTAGGTGGAGTCGAACCACCAACCTCCTGAACAAAAGTTTGTCTAGACGCTCTTTCCTATTTGAGCTTATAGATCTTAATGCTAGGATATGATTATAAAGTGCAAAGGTAAGATTATAAAGTGTGCAAATAAATATCGTAAAGTGCATATATAATATTAATATGTGCACTATTTTCTAGAATAAAATGTTTACAAGTAATATTAAAGTGTTCAATCGTAAGAAAGATGGCATCATCGATAAGCAATCCAATTAAAATCATCAATTTAAATGGATTTCAACAGATGCCAGCTTGAGATGGCACTGTCAAATATTCTAATGTTGACGGTGTTCTTTTAATTACTTTGTCGACAATGATGAATTGATTATTCAACTGATTTTTACTCTAGCCAGTTAAAGTCACAAACAAAGGAAACCTTAGAAAGTCTTAGTTGGCATATCAAGATTCGGTCCTTGTGAGAGTCAAAGAACAGTAACAATCTAACATCATGTGATACCATAAGTCCATTACCAGCTATACTGCCCAAGTTCATGGTGGTACAGTCAAATGTGCATATCAATGGTGGATACAGTACTAGGTACATGACATTAACTATCCAACTAACAGCTAACAAGGTACCTCAATAGGAGCCAGAAAACCAAAACCAGTCAAAAAAATTCCTTAACAACACATGAGGGTGGGAAAGTTCTGCAGTTCTGCAATAGCACAATTTGCTAGATAGCTGAAGACTAGTTCAGGCTCCAAAGTCCAAAATCATACCTAATTATTGTTTCCTAAATCTATAGTACAGAAATCCGGATATTACCTCAATGTTCACGAATAAGCACTCAAAAGTGTACTTAAGTAAGTCAACTAAATCCCCAATCAAGAAAATGCCAATTCGAAATAATATTGAATAACTTCCCAATTCAGAACATCAACTATTTCCAGACAACATTGGCTCAATTATGAAAGATGGGCAACAAATTCATCAATCAATTCACGCATCTAATCCAACTCCAACAAATTGCAATTTGAAACCTCAACTTGCGTCAGTATACAAAGGTCTTACCTTTAACCTTGTTACAAAACGAACAAGCTTGGTATATTGGTAAAGCACAATCTCATTCGATCGAAACTGTAAAGACCGGAATTTAATTAATATTTATAAAATATCTGTAGGATATTCTGAATATTATCCTCCATTATGATTATGAAAACCCGGAAAATTTAAAATTTTTATGCCTGGCTTTACATGGATTTAATGACGGGAAAAATATACCCAAGCCACTTTTCTCGTATCTTATAAACGTAACAGATTTTAACGCTTCACGAGATCGGGTTTTACATTATGTTAAAGAGGTCATCCACCCAAATTTCCCAACACTGACCCACCAAACCCTTGACTTGTGGCTTGCTTGTGAATGTAGACATTCAACCACTCCCAGATCTTCATCCCATCACCTCCTATGCTTTGACTCAAGCCAAACCTACTCCCTCCCTTTATAAATCTGAGCTAAGGCTCATTTGGGGCTCATTCACAAAGGGCCAGCCGTTCCCAAGAGAGAAAGAGAGCATACTCCATTCTTGGTCCATTTTGGACAGCCTTCAAAGAAAAATCCATATCTCCCTCATTACTCATCCAAATTGAGCCTTAAAAAAAAAAGTCCAGTTTTGGACAACTTTCTATAGATATCTCAAACACAAAAATCCAAGGTCTTTTGCCCAACCAAAATTGTCCATCTTTAGAGCTGTAGAAAACTGTTTTCGAAGGGTCTTGAGAGTTTGACTTGATTTCTTGGTAAAAACCTTTCCTTTCTTTAAAAACTGAATTCCAACATATGTTATAACTCCTTTTATTCAATTTTGAGTAGAAATCTAAATCATGTTTTGGAATTTTTGGTGACAAAATGACAAGGTGTTTGGAAGGTGCTCCGAAGGACTCCCGAGGGTGTTCTTGAGTCGTTGTGTGGGATTGTTAGAAGGTAATCCCTCATCCGCCTCCCCCTCTCTAGGAATAGATCTTGTGTGCTTGGAAAAGGCTTAGGAAGTGGAGCCTCTATGTGTTTTTGGTTGCGTTTTGTAGCAAACGTTAAAAAACAAAATGGATATATGTGCCTCTGTAATTTGAACTTTATTTCCAATCCAACGATATGATTCGGCTGAAATCTTAATATGATGTTCATGAAAATGTTATCTAAATGTCCATAAAAAATTAGGGCCATCCAAAGGTTGGATAAAGAGTTATTATAATTTTAGTAACCGGTGTTTATAATGACTAGATTAAAAACTTGGTTAAGGGAATGCTAAAAATATGGTTAAATATATGATGGAATAACCAAAACTTAATTAGAGCATATAAAATACAAAAATAAAGTATACCCATAACTTGGCTTATGATCCGATAAGAAGAAAATCAATTATGTGATAATACGATATAGATTATAACTGGTTAAGTCCGGATCACTTAACGAAAGTGCATAATCTATAGAATCGTGAACCTCATCTGGATGTATATTGATTATTAGGTTGGGTACCATGCATTAGAATACCACCTAATGAAAGCTTAATGAAATTACTAGGCTCTTGTTGATTGGATCCTTGGTTGCGCATTTTATTGCTTGTTTATTCTCCGGACTCTAGGTAAGTCCCCTGCATGGACTTACTCATGATGGATTTATGTGATACTTTTTGTCTTATCGAGAGTCTTCATGCATCACGCGACCTAGTAACATGTTTAGGAATATAAACCGGTAATATGACGTAGAACGAACTTAGTAAATCCAACAATTCATATGTATGCTATGTGTCTATGGTAGGACGGCCGTCAAAATCTGAATAAACTACTTATACTCGATGAAACAAGAATGAAATGATGAAAGACTTATGATGAGAAAGAATGAGTATGTTTGAGAATGATGAGTACGTTTGAGAAGATATTATGATATGATGGTGATGGTGATGATGATGATGATGATTATGATGATGATACAGGGCCCTTGTGCGTTTATTTCACATTTATATATATCTATACACTTACTTATGTGTTACATTTTAACATTCATGTAGTTTAAGTATGCCTCTTTATATGACATTGAGTGTGCATATTTCCGATGATTGACCCCGATTTATTTCTTGTTTTTAGATTCAGATATCCCTTACCCGATATGACTTACTTATGTGGATGGTTGTCGGGACAGACCTTTTGGAATGATTAGAGCGAGTGAGGCATGACTTACACACTCTTTACTTTCTTGCTTACATTGATTTAGTTTTGACCCGGCTATGCCGCGACGACTTTGATGTATGTTATTTCCGCACTTTATATTTCCGACTTGAAAATCATTTACACGATAGTACCTAGGACAGGTGAACGCCTCCAACGGGCGCGCACATTTCTAGTGGTTCGAAATCCCCACTTTCAAAAAACATTGCTTCCGCTAAAAACAAATAACTTAGCTAAATAACTCGTACTTGGTCGTAAGATCTAAAGCTCGTGGAAGAATTCAAAACTCTTCTATAACGTTCCCCGAATAACCGGATCATCCGAACCTTATAAATCCTCTAAGTGGATTTATGGAGGCATATTCGAATATTTATACTTTTAGGTCATTACAAAGTTGGTATCAGAGCCAAGGTTGCTCGACCTATGTATGCACGAGTTATAAAGCATTTTCAAAACCCGTCCACCGTTTTGGAAGTTTTAAAGGATTTTAAAAGGTTTTAAAGGGCAAAGTTGAAAACCCTTTGGAAATGAAAATGAACTAGAACCCTTCTAAATGAGAGATAGGATCGATAAGTAGTATAAAGGCGATAGACATCTTATAGAGATGTAGAACGGGATTCCGGTAGGCAAAATACTAGTTTTCCTTTACAGCTGGTCGAAGAAGACTCCCAGGGAGCAACCATGGTGGTTGGAGTAGGATAGAATTTAGAGGCGGGCTCGCCAAGCTATCCCTCGAAGGATAGCTATCTAGTTAGCTTCCGTGTGATATAAAAATGTGCCTACGGGCCATCTCCTTGAAGGGATGTAATTATGCGAAACGAATGTGCCTGAGGGCCGTCATGGTCGACACCGAGATTAGTAGAGGACGCGAAAGACCATGTGGCCGAGGCCGTGGCCGCATTCCCGAGACGGAGACTGAGACTGAGACCGACGCTGAGGTCGAGATCCCCGAACAGCAGGGATCGGCTGATAGGCAGCAGCAAGGATCAACGATAGAGAGGGCATTACTCGCGTTGCTGGAGCGAGAGAGATCAGCTGGCGTCCCCGACTGGGTGAAGAGACTATCATAGATAGGGATGGAAATAACCCGTGGGTACCCGCTCCACCCACTTTACCCGCATTAATTTTGCGGGTGAAAACCTGCAAAAAAGTGGGTGACGGGTGGAGCGGGTGCGGGTGAAGCGGGTGATGGATGGATTATGGGTGAAGATTTTCCACCCATAACCCGCCCCATTAACCCACCCATAAACCCACCCCGCACACCCGCACCGCAAACCCGCATAAAATCCTAAAATTTATATACATAATGTGTGTGATTTTACTATTTTACCCTTTTTAAGTTTAACTTCTACAAACCCTAATCATTGATTAGTGCTTTGCCCACCAAATTTCATTTATAATGGATATGTTCTCAGCTTGCTTTTCCACGTTATAGCAAGGGATATACTGGATTAATATATGATTAGTATAGGGATATAAACCCTACCACTTTCAAATTTTAATTAGAATTTTCGATCAAAAATAAAAATAAAAATATATAACTCCACCCCCTTTGTAATTTTGATTAGAATTGGACTACTTATGTTGATTTGGATTTTTCTTTTGTTTCACCCATTGGATACCCGCTCCACCCGCATCACCCGCGCGGGTTAGATGCGGGTGAAAAGGTTTGTGGGTGATGGATGAAGCGGGTGAAAGCTTTTACCCGCAGGGCGGGTGATGAAGTGCCTTCATCCACCCATAATCCGCCCCATTTCCACCCCTAATCATAGAGTAGCCCGCCTATCTTCCCGGCCGAACCCGGAGAGGATATCGAGCAATTCTTCAGAGGACTCGAGGGAGTTTTCAGCTTGATTGGAGTACCCAATGCGGAGAGACAGAGGCTTGCGGCTGGGCAGCTTCGAGGACATACTTTTGAAAGATGGCTTGTCTATCGTGATGATCGTACTGCATGGACCCACGAGGAGTTCAGGAAGTTGATGCTGAGATAGTACTGTCCATCTGGGACACATGCAGCACGAGAGGTTGCGTTCTTCATCACCCGCTACGACCCATGGCTATCTATCTCCGAGATCGTCTGCGAGTTCAAGAAGGAGCTCATTTATTGTGGAGGGGTCTGTAAGACCGACGAGATGCGCATCCGCATGCTTTCTTTGAGGCTTCCGCCAGACGTTCTTCTAATCTCTACCAGCATGGAGGAAATGACATATGACAGATTCCTAGAGATGATCCTTCGCTATGACTAGCAGCTACGTCTGACAACTGCCACGTCTTCAGCTTTCCGCACTCCATCTGGAGAAAAGAGGCCACGACCCCAAACGGAACGGAGCTCAGATCAGCGTCGTTCGAGCGGCAAGACTTCTAGACTAGGGATGCACGAGCTACTGGTGTTACGCTTTAGAGGTAGATCACGAGCGGCCCAACCTGACAGATGTCACCATTGTTAGTGAGTTTGCTGACGTTTTCCCAGACGAGCTACCAGGACTTCCACCACAACGAGATGTTGATTTCGCTATACAATTAGAGCCGGGCACCGGGCCGATTTCGAGGGTCCCGTACAGGATGGCGCCGACAGAGATAACCGAGTTGAAGGCACGGTTGGAGGAGCTAGCCAGGAAGGGCTACATGAGGCCGAGTTCTTCGCCGTGGGGAGCACCAGTGTTATTCGTGAAGAAGAAGGATGGGTCGTTGAGGCTATATATGCATAGATTATAGAGAGCTGAATAGGGCTACGGTGAAGAATCGTTACCTGTTGCCGAGAATAGACGACTTGATGGATCAGTTGCAAGGAGCTGTCGTCTTCTCGAAGATAGATTTGATCTCGGGTTATCACCAGCTGAGGGTGAAGGCAGAGGACATCCCGAAGACGACCTTCATGACCAGATATGGACACTACGAGATTGTGGTTATGCCGTTCGGGCTAACCAACGCGCCAACCGCCTTGATGGAGTTAATGAACATGTTGTTCATCGATTTTCTTGACAGATTCATGGTGGTGTTTATCGACGACATCTTGATCTACTCGAGGAGCAGAGTGGAGCATGCTGAGCACCTGAGGATTGTACAGGATTCTGCAGAAGCATAAACTGTTCGGGAAGTTTAGCAAGTGTGAGTTTTGGCTCTCTGAGGTGATGTTTCATGGTGATGTTATATCCGCGGCAGGGATATCAGTAGGCGCATCAAAGGTTGATGCTATCGTTTCTTGGGAGGTCCCCGAGAACGTCAGAGACATCAGGTCTTTTCTAGGTTTGGCTAGCTATTACTGACGGTTCGTCGAGGGCTTCTCTATCATAGCTAGGTCGATCACACTGCTGACGAAGAAGGGAGTACCCTTCGAGTGGAGTCTGACCTGCCAGGCCAGTTTTGATCTACTGAAGCATAAGTTGACATCCGCACCAGTGTTAGCACAACGAGAGGGGACGGAGGACTTCGTGGTCTACACAGATGCTTCGAGTTCAGGTGTAGGTTGTGTGTTACATCAGAGGGATCGGGTCATCACTTACGGTTCAGGCCAGCTGAAGCCAGGGGAGGAGTCATACCCCCACGCACGATCTTGAGCTAGCCGCAGTGGTACATGCGCTCAAGATCTGGAGGCATTATCTGTATGGCACGTCAGTGAGGGCCATGACCGATCACAAAAATCTGAAGTACATTTTCACGCAGAAGGAGTTGAAAATGCGTCAGAGGAGGTGGCTCGAGTTGATCAAGGACTACGACCTCGACATTGTTTATCATCCCGGGAAAGCCAATGTAGTGGCCGATGCGCTGAGTAGTAAGACTCGTTCGGAGGTTACATTATCGAGGTTGACAACCCAGTCAAAGTTGCAGAGAGATCTGATGAGTTACGGCATCGAAGTCTGGTCACGGAGAGAGAGTGGCCAGATGAGTTTCCTCGAGATACAATCTAAGTTGATGGATGAGATTCGTCGAGCCTAGGCAGAGTGTCCACGGATAGCAGACATTCGACAGCGTATGACCCAGGGTCACTATAGAGCGTTTTCTGTTAGAGAAGATGGGACGTTGACGTTACAGGGTCGAGTTGCAGTGCAAGAGGTGCACGATATATCTGAGGCAGAGGATTACGCGAGAGGCGCATTCTACTCCTTATTCAATCCATCCGGGATTGAATAAGATGTATCGGGACCAGAGAAGGACCTTTTGGTGGCGTAGGATGAAGGCCGACATTGCAGGATTTGTAGCGAGATGTCAAGTTTGTCAGCAGATGCGGATCAAGCACCAGAGACCCGGAGGGATGACCAGGTCACTTCCCAACCCCGTGTGGAAGTGGACCGATATTACCATGGACTTTGTCACTAGACTCAGCAAGGACGTCCGAGGCTTTGATGCCATATGGGTGGTGGTTGATAGGTTGACCAAGACCGCCCATTTTATCCCGATTCAGGAGACGTGGCCGGAGTCCACACTAGTGCAGTCATTCGTGCAGCATACCGTGAGGTTACATGGAGTCCCGGAGAGGATTGTTTCAGATCGAGATGGTTGGTTTACCTTGAGATTCTAGAGGTAGGTGCACGAGGCTCTAGGGAGCAACCTGCATTTCAGTACCACATATCATCCGCAGACAGACGAACAGAGTGAGCGGACGATCCAGACATTAGAGGATATGCTAAGAGCATGTATGTTAGAGTGGGGGAAACTATGGGTGAGACACCTTTCGCTAGTGGAGTTCTCGTACAACAACAACTATCATTCTTCGATTAGGATGACTCCTTTTGAGGCGTTGTACGGGAGGCGATGCAAGTCGCCGATATGTTGGGATGAGCCAGGGGATAGTATATGAGAAGGGTCGATCTACCTTTATCTCCTGAGGTGATCGGATTTTCCTTCACTCATTAAATTTTCTATATATTTCAAAAAATTTCCTACCAAACTCCAATAATGATGTATAACAACACAATAACCATATAATAATCTCCATAATGTAGCTTTCATTCTCAACATAATCCCCGGATGGAAATAAGGTAAAGAATGGGCAATATTTAGAACATGTGGAGCATAATATAATGTAAGGCATAATATGGCTTTTGTGATGCCTAAGCATAGGTAAGGCTAGGATATAAACAATATGAGCATATATGGAAATCTAAAGTCCTCCATCCTCTTATCATGCAACATGTCAAAAGCAAAATCAAATTTTTTTCTCCTTTCATGGTTTTCAAGCAATAATGCACTTCATTGTGACTTCCCTTTACTAGGCAATTTCATGCTATATCTCTAATGAATCCAATTTTGCATCGTCGAGTTCAATTACAGCTTCCATGACACTTATTCAAAATTTTTGATGGGGTCATTTTTTCAAACTTTGGAAAACATGCATATAAGCCCATAAATCAATAATGAATTCCAAAATAGCCATTTATAAGAAATTCAAGAAATAATGCACAAATAATGTCAAATAAAGTCAAATATGCATAAAGTAAGCCCTTCCCCCACCTCATACTTAAACATTACAGTGTCCTCATTGTATAAAAAATAAGGGTAAAGAAAAAAACTCACTAGACAGATGTACAAAGCTTCAAAATCGAGTGTAATGTTGCTATGGTCCTGGTCGATTTCAGCTGCTTCTATCCCCATGGACCTGAAAAATGTAGAAGAGAAATACCCACAATAGAAAAACTAAAAGTTCAAAACCAAAAACAAAAGCAACAATGTCCAAAAATCCCAAAAATAAATGTCTATTTACAAACTCTAGATTTTATAGTCGCTAGGCCGACTTTATCCATGAAGCTCAAGGTGGCATTTGTAGGGCCCTTGTAGATTGGGCTTCAAATAGGACTCCATTCTTGTCCATCAGCTGCAATTCTCCTGAATGGATCTTGTTAACTGTGAAGGGCCCCATCATCTTCTTGTTGAATTTGTTGGGAAACCAATTATCCTTTGATTTGGCAAAATAGACTTTTTTACCAACTTCGTACTCTTTAGGCACATCATTGGAAATCCTACATAAGCGCACATACCAAGGCAAACCTCTCCCATGTATAGATAGATCATTAATGGAAATAGGAGAAGAAGGATTCATACCTTGGCTTACCTTCGCAGAATCAGATATCAGAAGCTCCTGAGTCGAAACTGAGGAAGATTTGTCGATTTGGGGAGGTCGATATCGACCAGGGTTGGTCGATATCGAGTTACCTGGATCAATATTGGCTAGCTTCTGCTCCGGGGAAGAAATCGAGTCGGCTTCAGTTGGTCGATATCGACCAAGCTTGGTCGATATCGAGTTGTCTCTGTCAATTCCATCTAGCTCGATTTATGGTGGACTTAGTTCGGTATGGACTGGTCGATATCGACCTGGTGCACTCGATATCGAGTGGTTCAGTGGCTCTGTCGATTTCTTCTGGTCGATATTGACCCCATACTTAAGACCTGGCAAAGCATCCCAAAAATAGTTAGTCCAAATCGACTTACCTGGGTCTATGTCGATTGGATTCTCTGCTGCTTCGTTCAGGATGGCCACGATCTCTTCCACTTGGGCTTCCATATCCCTCTTTTCTAGCTCTGCGGGAGTCATATTTCTTACCTTAGGCTCCCCGCAAGTAATGTAACTAGCTGATATAGACTTTACCTGTTCCATGGGACCTGTATGTCTTTCAGTTTTATTAAAGGAATACTCAATTACCTCATCGATGATGTTGAAAGTGAGCACTCCCTTCCTTACGCTTATATTGGCATCCACCGTCGCCAAGAAGGGTCTTCCTAGAATAATTGGACAAGAAAGGTCCTCAGCCATATCAATAACTAAGAAATCAGGAGGGATGAAGAACTTACCTACTTGCACTAGCACATTGTCCACCATGCTTGTTGGGATGACCACCGTGTTGTTTGCCATATAAAGCTTAGCATCCACAAGCTCTAGGGCACCTATCTTAATCTTGGACCATATTGATAGAGGCATTATACTCACACTAGCTCCAAGATCACATAATGCATTAAATTTATATTGACCAAATTCAATGGTTATAACAAACTTACCTGGATCTGGCCTTTTTTCAAGTATGTCCATTTGACTGCACTCCTCTACGATCTCATCCATTGACCGCTTTTTGCTTAGGATCTCCTTAAGGAATTTGACATAGGATGGCATTTCACTAAGAGTTTCTTTGAATGGTATGGTGACATTGAGCCTCTGAAGCATCTTGATGAAGCGCTGAAACTTCTTCTCTGTTGGATCCTTTGGAGATTTCTTTAGGAAATACATCTTTTTCTTCGGCGGAGATGTTGGAGACTGGTCAGTACAGGTTGGTCGACATCGAGTTGATGTTGGTCGACATCGAGTACAATAGTCGACTTTGGGTTGGGCACAACATTCTGGTCGATATCGAGGAGAGTTTGATCGATGTCGACTGGCTTGCTCGATGTCGAGTTGTCTGTGGCATCCTTCTCCTATGGGTTCTGATCGGCTGTTTACATCTGTCGCCCGCTCTTGAGCTTTATAGTTGTGACGTGTCCGGTCTTCCCCTTGGGATTTGGTTCTGTTTAACCAGGGAGTTGCCCGGTCGGTCGTGGAATTTATGCCGCGAATTGACCCTTCTGGGTATCTATGTTCCTCTTCCAGATATCCAGCTCTCCAAATCTTGTATTGATGTTCTGGAGCTGATTGTTGATGGTCCATTGATTCCGACGTATCTCGTCAAGGATGAGTTGTAGATCATCCTTCCTCTGGTCCCTTTCCGGATGTCCTGGAGCTCGGTATGGCGGGGGGTTCCTAGGGGCACCTTGGTTCCATTGTGTTTGCTGAAACCTTTGGTCCCCCATATAGCGATTGGGACCCCCGGCGTAAGCTATCTCTTCGTGGGTTTCTGCCATCCTGACTTGCTCTGTGTGGGCACAAAGTAGTGGTGTGCCGATGTGAGCCGCATTCGATGCAGGGCTGGTTGAAAGAAAGATACTTGACTTGCTTGAGAAGCTTGCGATTCTGATCTCTGGAGTACTACTCCTTGACATCTGGGTCAATCTCCTTAGAAGGCTCATAGAGGGTCGTGGATGGGGCTGGCCTGGCATACGCATTCTCATCATAGTTTGTCGAAGCCCCATACTTATTGTCGAAGTTGGTAAGCTTGTCGAGGGTAGCCCATGCGTCAGCTGGTGTCATCGTCAGATACTCATAATGAGTATACTGGTTGATCATATCCTTAGCGGCCAGATCAAGAGAATTGAAGAAGATCTCCTATACGACGTAGGGTGGCTGCCCATGTGTAGGGCAGGATCGCAGTAGATCCTTGTATCGGTCCCATGCTTTTGCTAGCGGCTCCCCAGGATTCTGTTTGAAAGCTGTAATCTTCTGGCAGAGGAGCGCTGTCTTGGCAAGAGGAAAGAATTTGTTGAGAAATTCCTGATTTACCTCAGCCCATGTTGTGAGGGATCGCGGAGGGAGACCTTCAAGCCACTTCAATGTTGGACCAGCAAGAGACCAACGGAAAGCCTTCATCTTGATATATTTCAGAGTAGTACCTTTAGCAAGAGTATGACACATATCAGAAAAATTGGTAATATGTTCAAGAGGGCATTCATTAAATCTTCCATAGAAGGCATTATTTTTATTCTCAATTAGGAAAGCAGTGCGAATTTCATACAGGGATTAGAATGGCCGATTCAGGCACGACGAGAGTCGGGTGCATGTAATCCTCTACAGTGGTAGGGTATTGGGCAAGCTCAGCTTCCACCTGCCTCCTTCGCTCAGCTTCCTGCTCAGTGCGTGCTCTCTTAGCGGTGAGAGCAGCATTGTTGGCTTCTATTTCCGCCCTAAGCCTCTATATCAGCCGTTCTTGTGTTTCTGCGGCCGCCATGGCTCTTTTTAATTTAGCGTGGACGTGTATAAGGCATTTCGGGTCGTCTAAGGCGTCAAACGTAGGTTGTTGACTAGAACGGCGCATACACTTCAAAATCAAAACTTAAAGAAAAAGTGAGATCTAACTACCTAAGGCGCGAATGATTGCTTCCCCGACAACGACGCCAATTTGTTGCTGCAGGAGTATGGTCAAGTATGAAAATATAAATAAATATAAAAGCAGACTGACTCCCTGCCTCAGCAAATAAATACAAGACTTCCTCCCGTTGTAGTAGAAGGCAGTCAGGATCGATCCACGAGGAAGCATGTCAGCGCTCGTCTTTTCAATTCCAGATCTCAACAGACAATCAAACAGACAGACAGAAATAATAGAGAAAAGCATAAACAAAAGTAAAGCAGTAATCTTGGTCGATATCGACCACTGTTACTCCATATCGACTGGGAAAATCGACCAACAATGCTCAAAATCGACTGGAAACAGAAACAGAACAAAAGTGCAGAAATCTAGTCAATATCGACTAAGAAAATCGACAGAAGACAACTCGAAATCGGTTGGACAGAAACTTGAAAACTCGGAACTGTTGTGAGCCTAATTTGCCATGATTTACACTTACTTTTATATCGATTTCTGCATGCATTTCATGCATTTGGGTCCCCGAATCTGATTCTGGGAAGGTAAGCCAAGGTATGGATCCTTCTTCTTCTATTTCAATTAAAGATTTATCTATACATGAGAGAGGTTTGCCTTGGTATGTGCGATTGTGTAGGATTTCCAATGATGAGCCTAAAGAGTATGAAGTTGGAGACAAGCTCTATGTTTCAAAATAAAATGATCATTGGTTTTCCAACAAATTCAACAAGAAAAAGATGGGGCCTTTCATTGTAAACAAGATCAATTCCGGAGGATTGCAGCTGATGGACAAGAATGGAGTCCTGTTTGAAGCCCAAGCTACATGGGCCCTGCAGATGTCACCTTGAGCTAAATGGAGAAAGTTGGCCTAGTGACTACAAAATCTAGAGCTTGTAAATAGACATTTACTTTTTAGGACTTTTGGACATTGTTGTTTTTGTTTGTTTTTTTTTTGGTTTTGAACTTTTAGTTTTTCTACTGTGAGTATTTTTCTTCTACATTTTTTCAGGTCCATGGGGATAGAAGCAAGTTAAATTCAGACCAGGACCACAGCAACATTTGCACTCGATTACGACGTCCTGCACATCTGTCTAGTGAGTTTCTTTCTTTACCCTTATTTTTTATACAGTGAGGACACTGTAATGTTTAAGTATGGGGTGGGAGAAGGGCTTACTTTGTGCATATTTGGTTTTATTTGACATTATGTGTGCATGTTTAAAGTTTATTTCTTGAATTGCTTATATATGGCTATTTTGGAATTCATATTTGATTTATGTGCTTGTATGCATGTTTTCCAAAAAGTTTGAAAAAATGAGCCCGATTGAAAATTTTGATAAATGTCATGGAAGCTTTATTGAACTCGACGATGCAAAATTAGATTCATTAGAGATATAGCATGAAATTGCCTAGTAAAGGGAAGTCACAATGAAGTGCATTATTTTCTTGAAAACCATGAAAGGAGGTAAAATTTGAAGTTGCTTTTGACATTGTGCATGATAAGAGGATGGAGGACTTTATATTTCCATATAATGCTCATATTGTTATATCCTTAGCCTTACCTATGTTTATGCATCACAAAAGCCATATTATGCCTTATTTCATATATTGCTCCACATGATCTAAATATTTTCCATTCTTTACCTTATTTTCTATCCGGGGATTATGTTGAGAATGATGTTACATTATGGAGATTATCATATGGTGTTTGTGTTGTTATATATCATATATGGAGTTTGGAAGGAAATTGTTTGAAAAATATGGAAAATTTAATGAGTGAAATAAAATCCGATCACCTCAGGAGATAAAGGTAGATCGACCATGCTCACTGAGATAATAGTTTGGCGAGATGGGACACACAGGTGATGAGTCCGACGCACTAAGTATTCGGGGTCATTCATGACACCCATGTTTGTGACTCACGAGAAGGCAGTGATGAGGTTAGAGAGGTAAAAGCATAATATTGATAAAAGCATCGAGCGTAAGAGTGAAAGGTGATGAATCTTATTAAGAAGGAATGTGGTAAGAAAGTTTGGAAAATACTCCATTTTCCCGGATCATTAGCACCACATTACCAAAAATTGCCCACTTTTAGCCTTTTACCAATCTACTCTTTATTGAGATAAATTAAAGTCCTCTTGATTTTTAATGCTTTGTCACATAAATTGTTTTGCATAACCCTCCTTTTGTGAATAGATGTTGCTTTTATTTGCACATGCATGGATTTGTGACATTAGTGATGACATCGAATTTAGTCATATTTTAGGGTTGTATTTGCATATTAATTTAGATCGTTTTCATGCATATTTATCATCTTTTATATTTTATTTAGTTTATTTTGCATTTTCGGAGTCTACACCGAGTTTTTATTTGTTTCAGTCATTTTGGGACTAATATTGAGGAAATTAAAGAGTCAATACGGAGGAGCGAGAATGATTGGATCGAACCTTGAAAGTTAAAGTGCGGAAACGGTCAGATTTGGAAATTGGGTGGTGATCTGCAATTATAATTAGATGCTGGGTTGAATTTTAATTCTCAAATTGTGTGGGCTGAATTGTAATTTCATAAAATTTATAATATATATACTCGTATGAAAGAACACAACGGGGGGGCTCTTCTTCCGGACTGTGGAGCCGCCGCAAGGCTTCGGTCGATTTTGTCTTAGGTTTTAGTTTAGTTTCATTTCCTTTGTTTTCGGTATTGCACTTTGGATTGAAGACATTTCTGGTTTGCATCTTATTGTTAAGCATGTTTTTAATTTATTTTATTGTTTTCTATATTATGTTTAGCTAATTTTCGGTTCTAGGGTTATGGTGAACCCGACAATGTCGCAAATTGTTTGATTCTAATGTTTTTTTGAACTTAGTCTAAATTCTATGAATTGATTTGATCCTAGTTGCTTAACCTAATTGATGTGAATCGATTAGAATCCTTTTGAGATTCAAGATGCTACCGTTGCGAATTGAAATTGGATAAATAGATGAAATTCATGAACCCGAAAGGAGGATTGGTCTCATCGGAACTCTAGGATTGAACTTGAGGAATCAACAATTGTTATTGTGACATTTAAACGATTGTTGAGGACTCTTGAGGATTAATAAATTATCGTAGATTCTTAGGTGTGAATCGGTTAGGTGGAACGCGACAGCGAAAGTTTAATTAATTTTCTCCTAGGGTCTATAGAGAACTTAACGGGTCTAGATTTGGTTCATTTAGACACAATTACTACAACATGCGACAGCTGAGTAGTGATGACTTTAGATAATTTACCTTCAATTTGACATATTAAGAAGATGAAGTTCGAGTGAACATCGGGTTGAATTCTTTGTGGCATTGTCGTCGGAATCTTTAACCCTGGAATCATTTCTCATATATATTTTATTCATAACTTTTGTTTGCTTTTCCTAGTTTAGTTGAAAAATCAAATCCCTCTTTCTTGGCTTAGCTTATTAGTTCTAGATAACAATTGATACATATATAATCCCCGTGATCGATATCCGTATACTGCAATTGATCTCGTATTCTTGCGAGGTTGGTTCAGGCTACACTATTCTTGTCTTGGTTTAGACCACATCAAGTTTTGGCGCCGTTGCCGGGGATTATTAATAGTATCGGTTGTTTCTATAACTAGTTTGCTAAGTCTTTCTTTTGCTTTTGATTTTTTTTTTCTTTCTTTTTGTGATTTCAGGTGTGTTCTTCTGGAGATGAATTGTGATCCTTATTGTGATGTTTTTTCATCGACTGGTCATGCCACTTTGGAAAATCAATTCTCGACGTATGGGACTCATGCGAATGGCGAGTTTTGCGGAGGTTTTGGGCATATGATCTCTGAATGCCCGGTGTTGTGGGCCCCCATCTATGAGGATGTTGATGATATGTACCAAAGGTGCAATTCTGATGCGTATTATGAGAGCAATCACGCTCATGAAAGGGCTCCGATAGGATTTCAGTTTCGACCTCCACAACCTCCTCCCGAGCAAAGACCTTATTCACACCTATCAATGGAGGAGCTACTCACTAAGATTGCGGAAATTGAAGCCCAAATTGCTCACCTTACCATGAATGCTCAACCTGTTCCAGAGAGCCTCTTGAACCAAACAGATGTCAGTAACAGTGACAATGATGATTGCACCGTCGTATCTATTGAGATTGAGGAAAGTCTGGAAGAGCATATACATGAGTCTAAGGTGTCTGAGATTGATGATACTAGGGAAGAGGATTCCAGAGAAGAATCTGGATTGGTTGTTCCCCGAGTATACATGTCACCGTCGCTATTTTCTGAAGTGATGGTTCAAGAAAATGGTAAGGAACGATTTAGGGCGTTTGTTGGACTACTCTCCAAGTGGCATATAGATGACCTTTCAAAGGAAGTTCTCGTTGACATACCATCATACACCGAATCCCAAGAGGAAGTCTTTCTATTTGAAGATGGTGGTAACGGTGAACACACAAAGGGACAAGATGCTAAGAAGAAGAGCACATCTTTCGGGAGCTTGAGCTTCAATGGATCTCAATTATATCATCCCGAAAAGACTTTACTAGATGGGTGGATTGAGCCATGGACCATCCATTCGGGAAGGTTCAAACGTTTTCGAGTCAACCCCATATAAGTTCTCCTTTTATTTTATTTAGTTAAGATTGTTTGTTATTATAAATTTCCCAAAAAAAAAAACGGAATCTCCCATATCACTCATTCTCAGGGAGATGGTGAGCGGGCGTGCACATTAGTCGCGCGCCCGCGTGGATCTACTTAAAAAAGAAAAAAAAATTGAGGGCTCTCGTCCCCTCTTCCTCTCTCCCCGAAGACCCTCACCGGTTTCCTTTCTCTCTCTCTCTCTCTCTCTCGGTTCTCACCTCATCACCTCCCCTCCGATGCCCACCACCATATCTCCGGTGATCCACCACCATCTCCGTCTTCTTCTTTCTCCTGCTGGAACCCTAAACTCCTGTCTCCCCTCCGATGCCCACACCAGATCTCCTCTCCCTTCTTCAGCGTCGATGCCTCCTGCCGGCCACCGCACCAGGCACCTCCGGATCACCCTCCTTCTTCCGCGCCACCCTCGTCGCCTGTATCTCGCCAGCGACATCACCGGCCTCCTTCGCTGCTCCTCTCCCCTTTCCGCTTGCCACCAGCAGGCTCCTCATTCTCCTTGATTCACGCTCTCCGCCTCTGTTCACCTCTACCGCCAGCAGTCACCGCGCCTCCGCCCGAAGCTACTGTACTAAGCCCAAGCCCTCTCCGCCCGATTGATCTCGACCCTTGCTGCTGCTGCCATTGCCCCAAACCCTATCTCAGAATCCCCTAATGTTCAACCCGATGGTAAGTGCAGGTAACCTTCCTCTTCACCCTATTGTTTAGAATTTTATAGGTTGAATGTAAAGGTGAATTGAGTGGAACAATGTGATTAGGGTTATTTATTTTGTTGTGCTCGATTTAGTCTGATGCTATTGGTCTTGGGGTTGCAATGTTTGCGAAAAGATCATCGAGCAATATGTCCAGTCACATGTTCAGATTTCGTTGTATGATTGTTTTGTTGTGAATGTGATCCATCTAATTTTGTGAATTGCAAAGCTTGGATGAGATTTGGATTGCTATGTTTTTTATTATTGATTATATGTTGCTGAATTTTTGGGACTTAGAATGGATAATGTACTCCCTGTAGCTGATCGGTTTATCCTTGTCATGTCTAAAATCAGCTGAGTTAGTTTTTAGTCTCATGCTTCTAGGAAATTTTGGATCAAATTTATAGGTGGATTTGACTGATTTTGGTTGCTAAAATTGATCACTTTAGTTTTCAAAATTTAGTCTTTTATTACACCTATTTATTGGAAATGTTGGCAGCTGGATTGAATTCTTGTCATGCTTGTTCTCTTGGGATTAAATTGTGCTTATGCTTGTTTTCTTCCCGCTTGTCTCGTGCTCCCTGTTTCCATTATCTTACTTTGCAATTAATGGATGAGCATGAGCATCAATTGTGATTTCTGGTTAGTTGGTAGTTGTTGATTTTCATACTTGGATGATATTTTATGCTTGGATGTTGGACTGCGCTATTTGGTAGTGTGTTTTCTTTGTTTTGTGTCTTGGCTAGGCTCAACCGCAAAAGAGATGACACCTACACTGTTGTTCCAAGCTCCAAGAAAGTTTACATGTGCAAATTGCATCCAAGCTCGCTGTTCGACTGTCTGTTACTGCTGAATGTCTGATGTAAACTGCTGGGGGTAATTTCTGAACTCTTTATTGTGTTAGTGCTTAGGAATACTCACTCTTTTGGTTGAATTCTACATTCTCGATATTCCTTTGCTAGCTTGCTTTGGATCTTGTTGTTGTCTTGCCTTGTGGTTTGGTGTGCTTGTTTTGGGCAGGTATATTTTTCTTCGAAGCTTTAGAGAGTTGCTATTGCATGTTCTGCCCATAACTGTCATGGAATTTCTAAGCTAATTTGAAGAATTGCTCCCTCCTAAGATAATTTTCAGAATTTTCCTCGAGTGTGCCTGAATGCCTGATTCTTTAGTGAGTTTCCTCTTCCCTTACTCTTTCTTTTTCTCTACTTTGAGGACAAAGCAGATTTTAAGCATGGGGTGGGGGTAACTCACTTGAAATTCACATGTAGCTCATGTGTAACTCCGTTTTTTCATATAATTTTTTTTTTTCATGTGCATTTCATACATTGCATTTCATTTGCATATAGATGTAAGGAGATGAACCCGTGCAAATAAAAATCCCTTACTCTTCTTGAAGAACATGTCATTTCCTTGATTGATTTTGGTTGATGATATCCTCTAAGGCATGTTAAAAAGCTTGTGATGATTTAGATTATTGGGTTTATGCTATAAATCTTTCAAAACTGATCATATTTAGACTAGTTGAGATAGAGATTCTAAGACAAAAGTCGTGAGCTTCTGACCCTAGGACTGACATTCATGAGTCCTCTTTTCTTTTGTGTGTGAATTGCTCATCTTGATTGCTTTATCTTCAAAGCTTGCGTTAGAACCTGTCAAGGTCACATGTATGACTTGTGTGCATTGCATAAACATGATTGAGGCAATTTTGTTAGCCTATTATTCCCTTCCTACCCATAGTTATATCCTTTGCTTAAAGCCCATTGAGCCTATTTGTCTATTCATTTGTACCTCCACGAGATTATCCTTAAGCCTATTTTAGCCTTGTTTACCCATTCGGGACTTAGGATGAAATAGAATTATGGTTCATTTGAGTGGAGAAGGGAGAGTAATGTGCTTTGAGTGATTGGTGTATTGAGTGGAGGATTTTGTGCTTCAAATGTAATTTTCTTGTGATGAAGAAATTAAAAAAAAAAGGAAAAAAAAAGAGAAAATGGAAAAGATGAAAAAAAAAAAGAAGAAAAAAAAGTGAATAAAATCTTTCATCACTAGAGAAATGTTTGTGAAAAGGGAATGAGTTTTCAAAGTTGTGAGTTTTGAGCTTATTTGATTATGTGATGTGGTTGTTGTGAGAGATTTGGTATGCTTGTGGAAAAGAAGTTGGAATTGTGGTTGAAGTTTAGGAAGTAGTTCTATTTCCCGAATTTAGCACCACATGGCTAAAGAATCCATACCTTCTGTTTCTTACCTTGGCCCTGTTACAACCCATGAAAAGACCTCATGATTTATGTTTATGTGCATAGTCCGAGTGGTGGAGAGTTAGGACGCTAATGCAAACCTATGGTAGATGAGTTTTCAAGATTTGAGCTTGAGCGGAATATTTAACCTTAAACACAAGAGTGAGAGCGTTCCACATGAATATATCCTATGCGAGGTCTTGGAATTGATGTCTTGATTTTGTCTCTTGTATGATTTGCTTGTCTTGTTTTGAACCCAATGTCTTGATCTAAATGAGAAAACACATTGCTTGGATAGAAACCGAAATCTTTCTTGTGAGATCTTTACACTTGTTCTTGCTTGAGGACAAGCAAGGTTCAAGCATGGGGTGATTTGATGACATCTAATTTAGTCATATTTTAGGGTTGCATTTTCATATTAATTTAGATCGTTTTCATGCATATTTATCATCTTTTATATTTTATTTAGTTTATTTTGCATTTTCGGAGTCTACACCAAGTTTTTATTTGTTTCAGGCATTTTGGGACTAATATTGAGGAAATTAAAGAGTCAATACGGAGGAGCGAGAATGATTGGATCGAACCTTGAAAGTTAAAGTGCGGAAACGGTCAGATTTGGAAATTGGGTGGTGATCTGCAATTATAATTAGATGCTGGGTTGAATTTTAATTCTCAAATTGTGTGGGCTGAATTGTAATTTCATCAAATTTATAATATATATACTCGTATGAAAGAACACAACGGGGGGGCTCTTCTTCCGGAATGTGGATCCGCCGCAAGGCTTCGGCCGATTGTGTCTTAGGTTTTAGTTTAGTTGCATTTCCTTTGTTTTCGGTATTGCACTTTGGATTGAAGACATTTATGGTTTGCATCTTATTGTTAAGCATGCTTTTAATTTATTTTATTGTTTTCTATATTATGTTTAGCTAATTTTCCGTTCTAGGGTTATGGTGAACCCGACAATGTCGCAAATTGTTTGATTCTAATGTTTGTTTGAACTTAGTCTAAATTCTATGAATTGATTTGATCCTAGTTGCTTAGCCTAATTGATGTGAATCGATTAGAATCCTTTTTAGATTCAAGATGCTACCGCTGCGAATTAAAATTGGATAAATAGATGAAATTCATGAACCCAAAAGGAGGATTGGTCTCATCGGAACTCTAGGATTGAACTTGAGGAATCAACAATTGTTATTGTGACATTTAAACGATTGTTGAGGACTCTTGAGGATTAATACATTATCGTAGATTCTTAGGTGTGAATCGGTTAGGTGGAACGCGACAGCGAAAGTTTAATTGATTTTCTCCTAGGGTCTATAGAGAACTTAACGGGTCTAGATTTGGTTCATTTAGACACAATTACTAAAACATGCGACAGCTGAGTAGTGATGACTTTAGATAATTTACCTTCAATTTGACATATTAAGAAGATCAAGTTCGAGTGAACATCGGGTTGAATTCTTTGTGGCATTGTCGTCGGAATCTTTAACCCTGGAATCATTTCTCATATATATTTTATTCATAACTTTTGTTTGCTTTTCCTAGTTTAGTTGAAAAATCAAATCCCTCTTTCTTGGCTTAGCTTATTAGTCCTAGATAACAATTGATACATATATAATCCCCGTGATCGATATCTGTATACTGCAATTGATCTCGTATTCTTGCGAGGTTGGTTCAGGCTACACTATTCTTGTCTTGGTTTAGACCACATCAATTAGTACCTTTTCAATGATGGTAATTGATTGCAGGGTTATATGAGAATGAATCTAATATGTTGAGAGTTTTGATTTCTTCCCCTGTATGATAATTAAAAGTATTGCTTGAGGACAAGCAAGCTTAAGTATGGGGTGTTTGTTGTGAGCCTAATTTGCCATGATTTACACTTACTTTTATATCGATTTCTGCATGCATTTCATGCATTTGGGTTAGAATAATACATAATTTGTGTAGGTTATGGTTATTTTCAATATATGGAGGTCTACACAAGTTTTTGTTATATTTCGCAGAAATCGGACGCTTTTTGGAGCTTAAAGGAAAGTCATGGAGAAGCTAAGAATGGTGCAGCTGGAGAAAAGGCCACTTTTCGCCATCCATCATTCTGAATCAAGCTCTAATGTCTTCATTAGAGTTGTAGCCCTCGAAAAGATCTTTCCAACGCATGGTCATATGCATCAATCCGACAAACTAGGACCCAGGAAAGTGCGTTTTAAGAACGGAGTAGAATGCTGAAAGCGACAGAGTTACTCGAAATTGACCAAACTGGTCGAAATCGACCAAATTCTACTCGACTTTTGCTCTAGAGGACGAGATCGAGCAGGAGCCATTCAAGGAGCCACTCAAGGAGCCACACTTAGTCGACGTCGACCAAATTTACTCGATGTCGAGGAAACTCGACGAGCCTAGACGATAGCCGAGATCGAGTACAATCCGAGGAGTGAAGACCTTACTCGACGTCGAGGAAACTACTCGATGTCGAGGAAAATTCCAGAAAGTCCGAATTGAGGAATCTGGGTCTTGTTAAGTTTCTATCCAAAGTCCAATGGAGATATTTTCAAGATCATATTCCATCAAGATCTATCAAGTACTATCAAGAGGAGAAGAGATTTATCCACAATTAATTCTAGTTCCTTTTTGAGATATAATTATTTATTTTCATATTTTAATCTTTAGATAAAAGATAGATAGAATTAGATATAGATATAGTTTTCTTTCCTAGATTAGCTTAGAATGAAGGCTATAAATAAAGTCTTAGGGGCTTATTTCTAAGCATTCAATTTCAAAAGAAGTAGTTAAATAGAGAGAGAGAGCTTGTAGCCAAGAAGAGTTGTAGTTTGCGAGAGCGGATTTGGCTCCGATTGGTTGTAAGTTTTATTTGGTTTATTTAATGCAGTTTATTTTCCTGAAATCTTTGATGAGTTTATTCATGATGAAGAGCGAGTAGTCCACCCACTTCTAGGGTCATGGGGAGCCCGACGGTAGGCATGTGAGGTGATGCGGTAAAGGTTTGATCTTTTTATGCAATTCGTCTTCTATCCCTATGAGCATGATTCTTTTGCGAAAGTTGAAGGTGATCCTTGTTTGTGTTATTGAAGCGAAAGTGATCTTAATACAACTTGGATTAATTATGTAAAAAGGGTTAGTAACAATTAGGGTTTATGCGAAAGCCTCTATCTTCCTATTCGTTAATAACGAAAGTTATTTGATAAAAAGCATGATCTTTTATGCCTTTATGTGTTATTTTGCATGGTTATCGTTGTGGTGTTGAAACCCTGATATTGGAAGTCTTTAGTTTATTGATTTATTTCGTCGAAATCCGTGTTCTATGTTAAAAAAAATTGCAATTTTTAGTTTCTGAGTTACTCGATCTCGGGGAAGTTTTTGTCGATATCGAGGAAATCTTTTCGACGTCGAGGAAAGTTTGTCGAGATCGAGTTGAGTTTGGTGAGTTTGCTTTCTGTTAGTCGAATTCGGGTACCGTTAGTCGATATCTTTACTCGATATCGACCAAGTTCCGTGCTTTTGCTTTCTTTTCCGCTTTTCTTTGTTATTTCTGTCTGTCTGTTTAATTTTCTGCCTATGAGATTTGCCGCTACCTGAGATCCGCTGACACGCTTCCTCGAGGATCGATCCTGTCTTCCCACTGCTACATCAGGAGGAGGTCTTGTAATTATTTGCGGGGGCAAGAATATGGTTTGATTTATTTCAATATATTTTGAACTCGATTTCCTCCTACAACAGGAACTTTGTGAAATAAATCAATGAACTAAAAGACTTCCAAGATCAGGAATTCAACACCACAACGATAACCATGTAAAATAACACATAAAAGCATAAAAGATCATGCTTTTCATCAAACAACTTTCGTTATTAACAAATAAGAAGATAGAGGCTTTTGCATAAACCCTAATTGTTACTAACCCTTTTCACATAATTAACCCAAGTTGTATTAAGATCACTTTCGCTTCAATAACACAAACAAGGATCACCTTCAACTTTTGCAAAAGAATCATGCTTGTAGGGATAGAAGACGAATTGCATAAAAAGCTTGTACCTTTACCGCATCACCTCACATGGCTATCGTCGGGCTCGCCCCAACCCTAGAAGTTGGTGGACTACTCGTTCTTCATCATCAAGAAAGACATCAATAGTAAAAGGAAATAACTTTGCATTAAATTAAACTAAAGAAAGCTTACAACCGAACAAGCCAAATCCGCTCTCGCCTTACCACCTTGCTCTCGCCACAAGCTCTCTCTCTATGTAACTAATTGTAACTTGAATTCAATGAATAAAATCCAGCCCCTAAGGCTATATTTATAGGCTTCATTCCCTCTCTAATTAGGAAAGAAAACTATATCTAAATCTATATCTATCTATCTTTTATCTAAAGATTAAAACATGGAAATAAATAAATAAATATAAAAGGAATTATATCTAATTGTGGATAAATCCTCCTTGGACTTTGATAGATCTTGATAGAATTTGCCCTTGATTTGCCCTTGCGGATATCTCCATTGGATTCGGGATAGAAACTTAACAAGATCCGGATACCCTCGGAATCGGCTTCGGGGCACCACTCGACATCGAGTAGCCTCACTCGATATCGACCTGGCATTTTTCCGACTTCACTTCAGTTGCTCGATACTGGCTCCAGAGGCGAAAATCGACTTATATTTACTCGATATCGAGTTGAGGTACTCGGTATCGACTTGCAGCTTTCAGCTCCAGCTTCTTCATCGATTCTGGGGTCTTCAGCTCGATTTAGGGCAACTCGATATCGAGTACAACAACTCGATATCGACCAATTTTCTGGACTTAGTCGATTCTGGCTCTTTTTGGGTGGAAATCGACCTATGTACTCGATCTCGACAAGGCTTAATCGATATCGACCAATGTGTTGTCGAGTAGATTTCCTTCTTTCCAGCTTGATTTCTCCTGGTTCCGTTGCTCCTTGACCTCGGACTTCTGTTGTTGACTTCGAGCTTTTCCTCCTTTCTCAGAACTGTTGTAAATTGCTTCGATTTCTGCAAAATTAAATAGAAACTGGTGTAGATTCCATAATTTGGCAAACAAGCATAAACTATATAGATTATGTACTATTCTAGCTCAAATGTATGAAATGCATGCAGAAAACGATATAAAAGTAACTATAAAACATGGCGAATTAGGCTCACAACAAACACCCCATACTTAAGTTTGCTTGTCCTCAAGCAATACTTTTAATTGTCATTCAGGGGAAGAAATCAAAACTCTCAACATATTAGATTCATTGCCATATAACCCTACAACCAATTACCATCCTTGAAAAGGTACTAGTGTCATAAATCCATGCATTTGCAATTAAAAAGCAACATTTACTCACAAAAGGAAGGTTATACAAAACATTCATAAGTGACAAAGCATTAATAATCAAGAGTTCTTTAATTTAAGCTCAATAAGGAGTAGATTGGTAAAAGGATAAAGGTGGGCGATTTTTGGCAATGTGGTGCTAATGATCCGGGGAAATGGAGTACTTTCCAAACTTTCATACCACATTTCTTCTTCATAAGAATGATCACCTTTCTCTCGTTGCTCATTGCTTTTTTCAATTATAATGCTTTTACCTCTCTAACATCAGCACTGCCTTCTCGTGAGTCGCAAGCAGGGTCGATCTACCTTTATCTCCTGAGGTGATCGGATTTTCTTTCACTCATTAAATTTTCCATATATTTCAAACAATTTCCTACCCAACTCCAATAATGATATATAACAACACAATAACAACATAATAATCTCCATAATGTAGCTTTCATTCTCAACATAATCACTGGATGGAAATAAGGTAAAAAATTGGCAATATTTAGAACATGTGGAGCATAATATGTAAGGCATAATATAGCTTTTGTGATGCTTAAGCATAGGTAAGGCTAGGATATAAACAATATGAGCATATATGGAAATCTAAAGTCCTCCATCCTCTTATCATGCAACATGTCAAAAGCAACATCAAATTTTTTTTCCTTTCATGGTTTTCAAGCATTAATGCACTTCATTGTGACTTCCCTTTACTAGGCAATTTCATGCTATATCTCTAATGAATCCAATTTTGCATTGTCGAGTTCAATTAAAGCTTCCATGACACTTATTCAAAAATTTTGATGGGGGTCATTTTTTCAAACTCTGGAAAACATCCATATAAGCCCATAAATCAATAATGAATTCCAAAATAGGCATGTATAAGCAATTCAAGAAATAATGCACAAATAATGTCAAATAAAGTCAAATATGCATAAAGTAAGCACTTCCCCCACCCCATACTTAAACATTACAATTTCCTCACTTATAAAAAATAAGGGTAAAGAAAGAAACTCACTAGACAGATGTACAGAGCTTCAAAATCGAGTGTAATGCTGCTGTGGACTTGGTCAATTTCAGCTGCTTCTATCCCTAAGGACCTGAAAAATGTAGAAGAGAAATACCCACGATAGAAAAACTAAAAGTTCAAAACCAAAAACAAAAGCAACAATGTCCAAAAATCCCAAAAAGAAATGTCTATTTACAAGCTCTAGATTTGATAGTCGCTAGGCTGACTTTCTCCATGAAGCTCAAGGTGGCATTTGCAGGGCCCATGTAGCTTGGGCTTCAAATAGGACTCCATTCTTGTCCATCAATTGCAATCCTTCTGAATGGCTCTTGTTCACCGTGAAGGGTCCCATCTTCTTCTTGTTGAATTTGATGGGAAACCAATGATCCTTTGATTTGGCAACATAGACTTTGTCGCCAACTTCAAACTCTTTGGGCTCATCATTGGAAATCCTACATAAGCGCATATACCAAGGCAAACCTCTCCCATATATAGATAGATCATTAATGGTAATAGGAGAAGAAGGATCCATACCTTGGCTATCCTTCGCAGAATCGGATATCGGAAGCTCCTGAGGGTCTGGTCGATATCGAGTAGGGTCACTCGATATCGAGTTCTGCTGTGCTTCTGGTGGAATATCAGTTGAAACCGAGGAACATTTATCGATTTGGGGAGGTCGATATTGACCAGGGTTGGTCAATATCGAGTTACCTGGCTCAATATTGGCTGGCTTCTGCTCCGGGGAAGAAATCGAGTCGGCTTCAGTTGGTCGATATCGACCAAGCTTGGTCGATATCGAGTTGTCTCTGTCGATTCCAGATAGCTCTATTTCTGGTGGACACAGCTCGGTATGGACTGGTCGATATCGACCTGGTGCACTCGATATCGAGTGGTTCAGTGGCTCTGTCGATTTCTCCTGATCGATATTGACCCCATACTTAACACCTGGCAAAGCATCCCAAAAATAGTTAGTCCAAATCGACTTACCTGGGTCCAATGTTCTAAAAAACGCTCGGTGGATGCTCGGCGGTTAGGTACCGCCAAGCGCCAAGACAGTTCGGCGGCCTTATTGGCGGATTCTTGGCGGTCAAAACGTTTTCTTAATATTTTCTTATATTTAGGCCCTTTACTAGGACTAGAATATATATGATGTAATGATTATTAATTTCTAAAGTGGTTACCATCACTACATTAACAAAATATAATGCAAATGAAATTTAAGTGATTAAATCATGATAATTTAAACATTATTTGGCTCAAAGCGAACAAAAAACGACATAAACATATATGTTAACAACCAAAAACTCAATCCATATCATCTAAACTTATATGTCTTCATTTTCATATTGGTGGGAATCAATCTCCCTGACCCGCAAAGTCAAATTCTTCATCATCAATTGCCTCATCCTCTAAAATCTACACAAATAGACAACAAAAAACAAGATAAATAAACAACATCATTAATAAATAATCAAATACAGTCTCGAATCAACTAATGAATCAACTAATAAATAGGCAAATGCAAGACAAAAAAACAATTAAACAAAACAAATTACACATTCACAATTACTGATCACTTAATTGATTAGTGATCACAAACAAACATAATTATAGATCAATTGTCAAATACAGACTATAATACAGTATACTAGTCGAAGGGAAAAGTCTCTAATCAACTATTTTACTGATCACAATTCACAACCAAACAAATCACAATTGGAAGACAATCACACCATCCCTACTCGGCTATTGTTCGTTCAAAATCACTAATTTACTAAACTTCGGCCTATTCGTTCAAAATTCACATAGTAGACCATCTCTACCTGTTTAGCCTGTTCGTTTAAAATCACAAAGCAAATCACAATTATTGTGTGCAGTCTGATGTTCGTTCAATCTTAAATCGTAATTTGTAACTGCAAGGAAGTCTGAAACTTGTTTGTTTCAATAGTTCTACAGTTGCGACTTGCGAACTTGCGAGATCGGGCAGAAGAGAGCGAGAGGCTGAGAGAGAGACATACCGTGAATCCAGTCGCACATCGCCAGTCGAGCCCTGAATCGTGATCCACCACCACCACCACCAGCACCAGAGAAGCCGAGCACTAGAGTAGAGAAGAGACGTCAAAGAGAGAAGAAGCCGAAGGGGCGATCAAAACGAATTGAGCGATTCTCAATGGCCAGAACAGATTTGACAAAGAAAAGGGTTGATCGAGATGATGTTGGTCGACATCGAGTACAGTAGTCGACTTTGGGTTGGCCACAACATTCTGGTCGATATCAAGGAGAGTTTGGGTGACGTCATGTAAGTTTTGGCCGATGTCGACTGGCTTGCTCGATGTCGAGTTGTCTGCGGAATCCTTTTCCTCTGGGTTCTGATCGGCTGTTTGCATCTGTCGCCTGCTCCTGATCTTTATAGTTGCGACGTGTTCGGTCTTCCCCTTGGGATTTGGTTCTGTTTGCCCAAGGAGTTGCCCGGTCGATCGTGGAATTTGTGCCGCGAATTGACCCATCTGGGTCTCTATGTTCCTCTTCCAGATATCCAGCTCTCCAAATCTTGTATTGATGTTCTGGAGCTGATTGTTGATGGTCCTTTGATTCTGGCACATCTCGTCAAGGATGAGCTGTAGATCATCCTTCCTCTGGTCTCTTTCCAGATGTCCTGGAGTTGGTATGGCGGGGGGTTCCTAGGGGCACCTTAGTTTCGTTGTGGTTGCTGAAACCTTTGGTCCCCCATATAGCAATTGGGACCCCCGGTGTAAGCTACCTCTTCGTGGGTTTCGGCCATCCTGACTTGCTCTGTGTGTTGACACTCAGTAGTGGTGTGCCACTGTGAGCCGCATTCGATGCAGGGCTGGTTGACAGAAAGATACTTGACTTGCTTGAGGAGCTTGCGATTCTGATCTCTGTAGTACTGCTCCTTGACATCTGGGTCAATCTCCTTAGAAGGCTCATAGAGGGTCTCATGGATGGGGCTGGCCTGGCATACGCATTCTCATCATAGTTTGTCGAAGCCCCATACTTATTGTCGAAGTTGGAAAGCTTGTCGAGGGTAGCCTATGCGTCAACTGGTGGCATCGTCAGATACTCATAATGAGTATACTGGTTGATCCCATCCTTAGCGGCCAGATCAAGAGAATTGAAGAAGATCTCTTGAACGACGTAGGGTGGCTGCCCATGTGAAGGGCAGGATCGAAGTAGATCCTTGTATCGGTCCCATGCTTTTGCTAGCGGCTCCCCAGGCTTCTGTTTGAAAGCTGTAATCTTCTGGCGGAGGAGCGCTGTCTTGGCAGGAGGAAAGAATTTGTTGAGAAATTCCTGCTTTACCTTAGCCCATGTTGTGAGGGATCGTGGAGGGAGACCTTCAAGACACTTCAATACTGGACCAGCAACTCAGCAAGAGACCAATGGAAAGCTTTCATCTTGATATATTCCAGAGTAGTACCTTCAGAAAGAGTATGTCACATATCAGAAAAATTGGTAATATGTTCAAGAGGGCATTCATTAAATCTTCCATAGAAGGCATTATTTTTAATCTCAATTAGGAAAGTAGTGTGAATTTCATAATTATTTTCAGGGATTAGAATGGCCGATTCAGGCACGACGAGAGTCGGGTGCATGTAATCCTCTGAAGTGGTAGGGTATTGGGCAAGCTCAGCTTCCATCTGCCTTCTTTGCTCACCTTCCTGCTCAGTGCGTGCTCTCTCAGCGGTGAGAGCATCATTGTTGGCTTCTATTTCCGCCCTAAGCCTCTGTATTAGCCGTTCTTGTGTTTCTGCGGCCGCCATGGCTCTTTTCAATTTAGCGTGGACGTGTATAAGGCATTTCGGGTCGTCTAAGGGGCCAAACTCGGGTTGTTGACTAGAACGGCGCATACACTGCAAAATCAAAACTTAAAGAAAAATTGAGATCTAACTACCTAAGGCGCGAATGATTGCTTCCCCGGCAACGGCGCCAATTTGTTGTTGTAGGAGGATGGTCAAGTATGAAAATATAAATAAATATAAAAGCAGACTGACTCTCTGTCTCAGCAAATAAATATAAGACTTCCTCTCGTTGTAGTAGAAAGCAATCAGGATCGATCCACGAGGAAGCATGTCAGCGTCCGTCTTTTCAGTTCCAGATCTCAGCAGACAATCAAACAGACAGATAGAAATAATAGAGAAAAGCATAAACAAAAGTAAAGCAGCAATCTTGGTCGATATCGACAACTGTTACTCGATATCGACTGGGAAAAGCGACCAATAGTTCTCAAAATCGACTGGAAATAGAAATAGAACACAAGTGCAGAAATCTGGTCGATATCGACTAATAAAATCGACAGAAGACAACTCGAAATCGGCTGGACAGAAACTTGAAAACTCGGAACTTTGTGAAATAAATCAATAAACTAAAATACTTCCAAGATCAGGGATTCAACACCTCAACGATAACCATGTAAAATAACACATAAATGCATAAAAGATCATGCTTTTCATCAAACAACTTTCGTTATTAACAAATAAGAAGATAGAGACTTTCGCATAAACCATAATTATTACTAACCCTTTTCACGTAATTAACCCAAGTTGTATTAAGATCATTTTCGCTTCAATAACACAAACAAAGATCACCTTCAACTTTCGCAAAAGAATCATGCTTGCAGGGATAGAAGACGAATTGCATAAAAAGCGTGTACCTTTACCGCATCACCTCACATGGCTATCGTCGGGCTCGCCCCAACCCTAGAAGTGGGTGGACTACTCGATCTTCATCATCAAGAAAGACATCAATAGTAAAAGGAAATAACTTTGCATTAAATTAAACTAAAGAAAGCTTACAACCGAACAAGCCAAATCCGCTTTCGCCTTTCCACCTTGCTCTCGCCACAAGCTCTCTCTCTCTATGTAACTAATTGTAACTTGAATTCAATTAATAAAATCCAGCCCCTAAGGCTTTATTTATAGGCTTCATTCCCTCTCTAATTAGGAAAGAAAACTATGTCTAAATCTATATCTATCTATCTTTTATCTAAAGATTAAAACATGAAAATAAATAAATAAATCTAAAAGGAATTATATCTAATTGTGGATAAATCCTCCTTGGACTTTGATAAATCTCTATAGAATTTGCCCTTGTGGATATCTCCATTGGATTCGGGATAGAAACTTAACAAGATCTGGATACCCTCGGAATCAGCTTCTGGGCACCACTCGACCTGGCATTTTTCCGACTTCACTTCAGTTGCTCGATACTGGCTCCAGAGGCGAAAATCGACTTATATTTACTTGATATCAAGTTGAGGTACTCGGTATCGACTTGCAGCTTTCAGCTCCAGCTTCTTCGACAATTACGGGGTCTTCAGCTCGATCTGAGGCAACTCGATATCAAGTACAGCAACTCGATATCGACCAATTTTCTGGACTTAGTCGATTCTGGCTCTTTCTGGGTGGAAATCGACTGATGTACTCGATATCGACAAGGCTTAGTCGATATCGACCAATGTGTTGTCGAGTAGATTTCCTTCTTTCCAGCTTGATTTGTCCTGGTTCCGCTGCTTCTTGACCTCCGACTTCTGTAGTTGACTTCGAGCTTTTCGTCCTTTCTCATAACTGTTGTAAATTGCTTCGATTTCTGCGAAATTAAAAAGAAACTGGTGTAGATTCCATAATTTGGCAAACAAGCATAAACTACATAGATTCTGTACTATTCTAGCCCAAATGTATGAAATGCATGCAGAAAAAGATAAAAAAAGTAACTATAAAACATGGCGAATTAGGCTCACAATAGCAAGCTACTTCACAGTGAATAAAAAAGCGTCACTTAAGCGAGCGCTTCACGCTTAAGCGTTGAAGCGCTACTCAAAACGCTTCAACATGCCTGAAGCGAGCGGTGTCCATGAAGCGCCCGCTTCACGCGCTGAAGTGACAAAGCGATGAAGCGAGTGCTCTGTGGACAAAAGCGTATTTTTAGCATTGCTTGATATTATTTAGAGTAATTTTTCAAATAAAGATGTGTTGACGGTCCTGATTTGTTTTTTCACTAAATAAAGAAGAGGTTGTTGAGGGAATTGATATGAAGTTGCAAGTTAATAGTGGTGATAGTGCTCTGCACGATGAGGGGGAGGACATCAGCTCAACATATATATAAGTTTTTCATATAATATGATGATATGTATAAATTTTGTATTATGAATTATTATTAGTTTATGTTATAGCATGAGTGTATATTCTAAAAACACATTTTATATTATTGGGCGCTTCGTCCATGAAGTGGGCGCTTCGTGTCGCTCGCTTCACGCTTAAGCGATATGAACCATTTCGCTTTTTCCCGCTTCACGCATTTTTTTATCACTGCTACTTCAATCAGATTTATTTACGGTCACTTTGCAGGGCAATTTGTTGCAAGTTCGGATTCAAGTGATGTTGTTCGAACATACAAAGAGGCCGGATAAGCTCGCCAGCTTCAAACATTGTTTGTGCATCCCTCCATCTTGCTTCTTTGTTTAAATTTTTCCTTCCCTACCTTATATTTTGTGGGGTAAGATACAGATGTTTCTCCTAAGCTTAAAGCTTGCCGATGAGTTAGGCCTTATATTTTTTCGTCTTTCATGATACTTCTGTCGCTGTACAAATTATAAAGTCATCACATTTCTAAGTCATAATCGCAATTCCCAAACCAAACCAAGTGAGCTTTGTATCGAATTCATTTGATGGAATCAGGACAACACATGCGGAACTGCATATGCAGTTTAAAAAGGCTCATCATCAATGACTCATTCGACAACACCGGACATCAAACAAGGCAAGGGACTCAACAAGAGGTCCATAACTCAGGCCTCTTCACCTTTGAGATGCTCTCCAAGACACCATTTGGTACGTATTTTGTTAAAAAACCAAAAACTCACCATGCAAAGCACGGTTTACATCTAGTAAAAATAAAGGGATAATTGGGTAAATATACCCTTTTCAATTTTTTTTATGAGTAATTATACTCATGGAGTTTTTGTTTTGCTAATTGTACCTTTTTTCTAATAATAGCTAAAACACATTGCTCAATATACTAGGGAGAAAAAATTAATATCACATCTCCCTTGAATCACGTATATTGTAACTAAAAATCTCCATCTTTCCAAATCAGTTAAAACACATTGCTCAATATACTAGCTTCTTTCCATCGATCAATTTATTTTAATGCTTTTTACATGTAATGTTAATTGAAATCAAGTTACAAGATTAAAGATTTGTAGTTATATTGTATGTTCGCCGACTCTAGTATAGAACATATTTATCTGCGAACAAATTCAGCAAACCATTACTCATTAGTGATGTACTAGTAGGCTTTGAAATTCGGCAAACGATTATCATCGAATTGATCAAGTAGGCCAGTGAAATTGAAATCGATCACATGTACGCCGAGTGAAATTGTTTCACTTAATCAAGTAAATATTGATTCTTTATTATATTGAAATTATATGATATGCTAAAACCTTAATAACGAATTTAGTTACGATATAAGTTAAGTAAATGTAATTTATACAAGAATAAAAATATCAAATCACCTGCAACGAATTAGTTAAAATAATGTGTTTATGTTGATTACGGTTATAGTTACAATAATTAAGGAAGGTTACAAGAAATCAACTACAATACAAATTATATGTACGTATATATTATTAAAAAATAACTAAAACACAATTAAGGTTTCAAGAATAATAAGGTTTCAATAATAATGGTTACAATAATTAAGTTTCAAGAATAATAAGGTTTCAAGAATAATGGTTACAATAATTAAGTTTTAAGAATAAAGGTTACAAGAATAATAAGGTTTCAAGAATAATGGTTACAATAATTAAATTTCTTGTAGCACTCTAGGGTTACAATCGGTTACAATATGTTACAATCAAAATTGAATTACCTGTGTAATACATGGAAGAAGTAGCGTATGTACGTACAAATCAATAATCCGAATAATTTTCCTTTTCAATTTCAAAAAGTAAAACAATCTTATCTACAATCTAAACCATAAACTATTTAATTTTATTTTAATTTTAAAAAGATAAAATATTATCTCTATCTATTTACTTTTATTTTAATTTTAAAAAAATAAAAATTCTACCTTAAGGGTATTTAGGTAAAATCTATCCTAAAAAGGTATAATTATTAAAAAGGAAAACTAAAGGATATAATTACTAAAAACAAACTTGAAAATGGTACATTATCTCAAATTTTCACAAAAATAAATACAATTAGAGATATACATTTTTTTTTATCTGGTTGGTTAATGGGAATAAATATGAGAAAAAATTTGCAAAAAAGGCACTTTATTTGGACGTATTTGCAAAATAGTCGCATTTTTGGACAATTTAGAAAATTAGCCGCTATATATACCCTAATTTGATTAACTTTCTCTCTCCTCAATCCTCCTCCAGATCTATCGGTCTCCTCCTTCTCCCCTTTCTCTCTCTCCTGCATCCTCCGTCTCCTTCTCCTCCTCCTCCGGCAAAATTCTTCGCTTCTCGTAGTCGAAGTTCGGTGATGGCGTGCAGTGGCTCCCGTCTTTCTCCGCCTCTCGGCTTGCTTCAAGGAGGTGCGTGGTTCTTCATAAATTCGAAAATTACCTCTTCCGATCTCGATCTCGATTACGTCGGGATCTGTGGACCAGCAAGGACTGGAGGTTGGCTGGCAATCGGCGATCAGATCCCGCCTTATCCTTCATCTCCGGCGAGCGCAAATCGTCGAGTAGCAAGGTGGAGCGAGCGAGCGAGGTCTTCCAGCAACAGGTCTCATTGTTGAAGCGATTTCTCTCATCGATCTGATTTCGATTGCCAATTTCTCATTGTCGAAGCAATTTCTCTCATTGTCTTCCTGTAACAGGTCTCAATTTTTTCCTTTTTCTTGTCAGAACAGCTATTCCTGGAGATATATGAGCTTCGACAAGCTAAGGTGAAGTTCTCCTATTTTCATTGTGCCTACTCTCGTTTACAAAATTCCTGGAGATATATGGTCGATTACTTTGTATTAGATTTAAATGTTGATTACAGTGTTACTGATATCATTGTGTGTTTGAGATGTCCTGAGTTGTCGCTTTTTTTTTTAAACTGGTAAATTACTGTCAGATTTTGTGCTTTGGATTCTGGTTTTCGTACCATCTTTGTCTTCAGAGCTGTAATATTGTCACAATTTAGGCAACCAGTTTAAAGAACATAATGCACTGCTTCATCAATGGTCATTTTTTATTGTTTAGGTAATTACATATTTGCCTATGCTTAACCTTAGAGGATGTGTTAGGGACTGAATTGTTCTGAAAGTGAAATACTGACTTATGCTGGGCCTTTGGGATTGTCTACTATCTAATTACTTATGCTGAACTTTGAGACCTAAATATCAGAAGCACACCCACATAATGCACAGATAGTATAGAATGCAGAACATACACCAAGAGATGACCAGAGCAAGAGAATGAATTCTCTGGATTTGACTTTAAGTGAAGAAAGATGATTTCTGGATAATCCTAACAGCTCTCCACTCTATTTGTACTAGCGATTCCCAAATGTCACCCACTTTTCACCTTAGCAAACCTCCCTGATAAACATTCTTAATGCTTTAATTTCATGTTTAAGGCCTTGATTGTTTGAAGAAAATTAGCCTGCATATATGGCCACCAAAATCATTTGAAAATGCAAAGATAGAGTTGTCTAACTCTGAGATGGAGTTGTGCAATTATGAGATGGAACTGTGCACCTATGAGATGGAGTTGTGCACCTCTAGAAATCTAATCTTGATGTATATAGGTGTTGTTTCTCGATTCGACATGCATTTTTTAGAAATTTGATCTTGTTGGTAGCCTTGCTATGAGGTAGATAGGTGCTGATTTGAATGTCCGAACCAGAGTTGTCAAGGCACTTGAGTCTTGGTATTGATAATCATGCTGAATTTTACAAAGTAGAGATGCATATTTTACTTGTTCGAAATCCTATCTCACATGTACTACGTTTTCTGCTATATTTCCAATGGTTTTAGTTTAATATGCTCAGCTGTTAGCTGTAATATACCCAGCTGTAATTAGTTTCCTGATTAAATATAGATGGATTGATTGGGCATTTTTCTGCAGTTTTATACGGACATATTTGTAAACATTTTAGCACTGTTCTTGTGATCAAACACTTTGATTTATGTTTCTGCAGGAGTTACAAAGAATTGATGGCCAAGTGTTCATATCTCGGAAGAGGTGAGGCTCATTCTCGTAAAAAGCTTGAGAAGACGAAGGAGAAAATTGCTAAGCTCAAGGTAACACAGTGTGTCATTGCTTAGTATCATATATACAATTCATAGTGATTGGGCTGACTTTTTTGCAATTTGACCATTATCACTCTAGAATCCAGGAAATGGAGGTAGCCATTGAAGAAAAAGACAATGAGGTATTAAGGGCTGCCAACGCTTTCAAGAGAAGAGCGTGATGAGAGTGCAATTGGACCTTGCCATGGTTGCGTGCTCTCAGTTTCCAGATCTAGTTGAATTGGTAAAGCGAGCGAGGTCAAGAGAGGCCGGATCTCATATCAGAGCTAAGGTCGAGCGTGCGATGTCGAGCGAGGCGGCGAGGTGAGGCGGAGTGAGGTCGAGTGAGGTCCAGCATTCTCTTTACATTATACTGAAATTTCTGCTAAACCAGTGTTCAGCATTCTCAGTTTTTGTTTCCTTTTTTCATTTTATTCTTGTAAATCCGGCAATTGGATAGTTCTCTTATCATAAAATTTATGTTCTATGGAATACCAAATATGTTGTGCTAATACTGTTAGCAGAGGCTTGATTCGAAGTATTGAATTCGGTAATTCAACTTTATAGTTGGAAGCTATGACATCAATAGGGAAGATTTTGTGAAAGAACTAAAGGCATGTGTAATTTTTGCTTTTAGTTGCTTTGAAGTGAACATAATAATGTTGTTGGCTCTTGAAAGGGGCATTTTGGTTGTGTATTTTTTGTAGCTTGGATGTACTACTACAGCCGTGTGGAGAGATCATATGGTGATGTGCCCAAATTAGATTTTTAGTTTAAGAAGAATCAAATTAGATTTTAGTTTGTATGAATAAAACTATAAATTTCATGAATAATACTATGAAATTTTAGAGTTGCACGACTCTATTGTAAGAGTTGCACGACTCTGTTGTAAGAGTTGCACGACTCTGTTTTAAGAGTTGCACGCACTACTAGAAAAACGCAATTAGACATCTGTTGACAACAGATGTCTTTCAAAAAAAAATCCGATCTCTATGTGCGTGTAGTAAAAGATCAAAATTTTTCACATCGGTTTTAAGCAGATGTCTTTTCTTGGTTAAAACATCTGTTTTATTTTGAATATAGATATAAATCAACCCCTCAACCTTGTTTATTACATGTTCAATTGTTATTAAACCCTCGTTATTTTTCATTTTTAAGCTTTTGAAGATGCTCGCACCAAGCCTAAATTTTACATTTACATCACTTTTTTAAAAATTAACTAATGTATTAAAACAAAATAGACATCTTTTTTATTATATTGATTACGTATATATTAATTTCATATTTATAATTTGTGATTTTATATTGGTTTCATATAATATACCACATGAAATCTGTACACAACCGATGTATTAACATGATATAGACATCATTTTAGATTTTTATAAAGATGTTATTAGCAATATATATATATCAATTTATATTAACATTGTGATGTAAAAATAGATGTTACACATTGATTTAGATTATTTAGACGATGTCTATAATGATACTAGCATCTGTTTTTATGTAATGGTTCGATTTCATAGCTATTAAGACACTACACTTTTCATCTATAATTAGATGTTGTTTCGTTTGATATACAACATCCTTTGCTCATAAAATCAACCTTTACAAATGTTTTACAAATGATAGGTACTTGAAAGATACACTTTTACAAATGAAGGGGACTTTTACAAAGGATAGGTATCCCTTAATGTCTTATTTGGCAGAAGATCATGAGCAAGAATATCTCTAACTCCACAAACACAGAGCGACTTAGAGATAATGCGGTCCCTCATACCTGAATAAAATGCAAGCAGTTGTTATAGATTAGATCCACAAAAATTTGAATACTTCATCACATCAATCAAAGAAAAAAATTTGAAACTCTTGTTATGAAATTCAAGCCAAAAGTATCATTCACAACTACAACATGTCAAAGTTTAATCACAAGATGCAATAACCAACTGGCCTTGGTCCAATGTAAACTGATTTACCCAACTAGACTGGATTTTGACATTATCTAGCTAAGAAGACCTACAATGAAAAGTGAAAACTAAACGCCCTGAAATGACCCAATCCAATCGATTGCCTCCTCAAGGTATATCTAGTTCATTGATTGTACAAAAATGTTTAGAAACTTCAAAAAAATGAGATGGATATCAAGTTCATACCCTAGGAAGGAAGGTTGGATTTTCAGGTAGGAATGTAGGATAGTTGTTTTTGAAGGCAAGACCCTTAGTGGATAGTAACCAAGCACTACCCCACTAGGAACAAGAGCAGTTCTTGCTCCATTTGTTGTAAGCAAGATGTCAGATCAAAGGGTGCTACAAGATTGAGCAAAATACAGCTGCTAAAAGATATCCGAATGAAGCACATATAACTGCTACACCCGAATGAAGCACAAATAACTGCTTTACACTAACAAATTTCAGATTTAGGTTATTACTTCCCCATGTGCAGATAGACAATAGATGGTGATGATCAGCATTTGCAAAGAATTACTTATTACTCTGCACTCCCTGTGTTTTGCTCAATAGCAATAGAGATAAACAAATCATTCCTATTATGATTAATAATAAAGGGTCGTATAACTTTAAAAGAATCAGTGCCTCAAGTTATAAGCTGCCAGTCATATAAATGGTTTGGAGAAAACCCACAACATAAGGGAATTGATAACATAAATTTGGGTTAGTAAGAAATACGGTTTTGAACATTGAGCAATTAGTGGTGAACACTTTACACTTGGCCAATATGTATTAATTCACTTTGGCATACGAAGATCGTGTAAATAGAAATGTTGTTAATAAGAAAACTAATACTATCTATTTCAGGAATCAAGCAATACATGATGGAAAACAAATGGAAATGTATCTCGTTATTTTCAGTTATGATCTTCTAATATGTATTGACTTGAAACAAACTGGAATAAAGATAGTCTATGCTTGAACCAAACTTATATGTGTAGGTTATAGAAAAACCTAATTTAAAGACAGTCTATGCTTGAACCAAACTTATATGTGTAGGATATTCTAAAGAATATCCGTCCATTCGTAGCCTATGCTAATGCTGGTGAAGGCACCGTTTGCTCAAGAATCAACTAGCAAATAAAAAGTTCACGAGGTTTGAATGCAGGATCACACCTAGAAAGCAAAAGAAAGGTGTAAAACTCTAAATACATACCTCCATGATCTGGAAATTTCTTTATTATTGCATTACTTGCTTTCAATACCTTTTATACTACTTAGTTTCATATGATTTCTGCATGCAATAAATCAGAAAATCAGGCCTACACAAGCATTCCTAGTAATTCAGCAAAAGTATTAAAATAGAGAAATCTAGTTTGTTATTACTCTTTGGTTCAATCAAAATATTCACAGACATTCAATATCTTTCTTTGTTGGGAATGTGACTGCAACTACTCGCCACTCTTTTATGGCTGTACTTATCTAACCATTAACAAAAGGAAAATGAAACAAGGTAATGTAAAGTTATAAGTTACAGTAGCTACAAAAGAGTATTTAACTAGATATATCTGCCAATGGAACATTCAACTAATGTTGATCACGACAAGAACTGTCAAAGCTATGGAACATTCAACTAATGCAGAGAAGGAAGACAAGGGGAAATGGAAGGTGATAGGAGCATAGATAAAAGAATTCAGAAAAAGAAAATGATAAATTAAGAAAGAACTTCTAGTACATGGTTAAATGTTAATAAGGCTATAAAAAGGGCAATAGAATTCCCTTCCAGAGGAATCAATGCCATGGTTACAATCCAAGATAGTACTTGATTATAAGACAAACAGAAGTACAAAGCATTGATGCTTTGATGCTTACTAGCTTAGAAAACATTCCCTTGAGCGATAACACAAAATAAAGAGCATAATAAATTTTAACTTTCTATGTTTTATTTTTACATTTGACACAACTCTAGCAAGAGTTTTCACCATATTCTCTACAACATTAGTGTTTTTGGGGTTCCTGCAAATTCAGTGAAACCAATATCCCCGCTGGAATACTGCACTATATGGACATTAGAAAGCAATGATCGATTCCATAACCTCTCGCAGATTGAAGAAGTAAAACCAATAGCTCAGCTGGAATAATGAACTACAAGTACATTAGAAAGGGGATAAGAAAACGAGTACCTTGTGGTTTAGGGAGCAGACGAATACTGAAGAACCGTTCAAAGCTTCTTTTGAGAGCCTTCTTCTGAGACAACACATGTTAGGGATTCATGAAAAAAAAATAAGAAAACGAGAATGAAGAGGGAAAACAAATCGAATCAAACAAAGAGGTCGGATACCTTGTGGGAGCACCCGATTGAAAGGATGACTGACAGAAACGACATAGCCTTCTTCTATGACAATAGAATTGGGATTAGGTATTTAGGCATACAAAAGAGAAAAGAAAGGAGGATGAAGATTGGAAAACAGATAAAGCCACAAGGAGGCCAGATACCTAAGGAGTCGGAGATTTTAGGGTTCTTCAACTCCCATACATTTTTTGCAGCGGTCAGGTCGTACTCGTCGGGATGGGCTTTAGAGAGATGATGGCCGGAGGAAGAGGACTGAACCAGAAGGATGGCCGCCGGAGGGGAAGATCGGATCCTGAGAGAGATGATCGAAGATGGCGTTGGGGATTTGGGGCTCGGGTTTGGATAGAACGAGGTTTTAGAGGTAGCGAGGGGAAAGAGAAAAGAGAGAGAAATGTTTTCAAGTGTTATGGATTAAGTTTTAAGAAACTGAATAGAATGGGTCAAATTATTTTGAAGTGTTTTAACATTTCCTTCAAATTTGAAAGCTCGGGCTACAAAATTTTTCTAAGTGTTTTAATCCCGCCTTTTCTCCTAAACGAGCGCGTTTTTGGTTTTTTTAGAACTAATAATTTCACATCTGTCCATATATTTGACTATTGTGTAAAATGTTTTTAACATCACAAACAAAATTATTGATGTAATAAATCAATTTAACATCTGTTGATTTTTTGACAGACTTAAATCACATGATGTCTAATTGCATTATTGTAATAGTGACGACTCTGTTGTAAGAGTTGCACGACTCTGTTTTAAGAGTTGCACGACTCTGTTGTAAGAGTTGCACGACTCTGTTGTAAGAGTTGCACGACTCTGTTTTAAGAGTTGCACGACTCTGTTGTAAGAGTTGCACGTCTCTGTTGGAAGAGTTGCACGACTCTGTTTGAAGAGTTGCACACCTCTTATTATTGCATATACTTTGCTAACATACACACCATGTCACCATTCAATCAACTCGAAAAATAAAGAATAAATTAGGATCCACACAGCTAGATTTGAATTAAGCTAATGTAAATATTTATGCATGAGAGTGATTCTAGATGCCTTTTCAATCCTTTTCCTCCATTTCTTTTGTCAAAAACTAATGTATATGCATCTGTATCTTCCCATTTGTCTCAACTTTTATCTTGTCTTTGACATGCTCATGAATAAAGACGAGTACTTCTAAGATCACTTCACATTCTGACCCAAGACTAATGCTCTTTTTTTTTCTCTTTAATATTTTGCTATTTCATCCTGATCATCCATGGCAGCTCTGGAGGATAACCAACCTGATGTACAATCCGCAAGACGAGGTGCTGGCAGAGCTTCGAAAGTTCAAGTCTCATGCCGAAGCATGTAAACAATGAGGGCTTCTTGCAAGATTTTTTAGCATATGTGATTACAACCTCTATCTGCCTAGTTGTATCCAAGCATAAAGCCATTTGCTCTAGTCGTATATGCAAGATGTTTTTGGATCGTATATACTTGTGCAACTCTAAAAAAAGCGCTGACATGGGAGAAAAAAGTGCTGACACGGAAAAAAGTGCAACTCTAAACTAGACTTGGATCATATTTGCACAATTTACGGTTATATTTGCACATCGTACTCTTATATTTGCACGAAAAAATGTTAAAAAAATAAATAAAAAAAATTAGATTTGATTCATATTTGCACAACTTACGATTATATTTGCACAACATGTAGGGGTGTTATGTGAGACAAGCTACTCGTGATCGGCTCGAGATCGGCTCGTATAAAACTCGGCTCGGGCTCGTTCATATTTAAAAACAAACGAGTATGAGTAGAATTTCGAGCTCGTCACGAGCTCGAGCTTTATACGAGCCTGCTCGTATAGCTCGTTTTATGGTCTTGCATTTACTCTTTTACCCCTAGGGTTTATTGAATCCAAACATAAAAGAGAGAGAGGCAGCGGCATCTCTCTTCATTCCTCACTCTTCTCCTCCAGATCTGAAGGCTCCTCCTCAAAATCCGGTGATTTTCTTTGCTTTCCATATAATTCCTCCTCTAAATCTGGTGATTTTCTTTGCTTTCCATGTAATTCTTTTGATTGAATCTACTCACATGCTCGTCTTCCTTAAATTCTCCTTATAGGTCGCAGATTCGTTCACGCCGCCTCTAACCTTTGTGCTTCGTCGGATCGAGTGGCCACCTCCAACCTCTGTGCTTCGCCGGATCCAGTGGCTGCCTCCAACCTCTGTGCTTTGCCAGATCCAGTGGCCGCCTCCAGCATCTGTGCTTCGCCAGATCCAGTGGCCGCCTCCGTCGGAACGAGTGGTCGCCTCCAACATGTTGAGTCTGTAACTCCTCTACCTCTTTCTTTATTTCTTCATCTACTTTGTTTTCAAGTAAATCCCCTAATTTAATTGTTTTCCTCCAGCTTGGTGAATCCTATAATTTGATGTCCTCTTTATTCATCTTCAACCCGGTGAGTCCCCTCTCTTCTTTATCTTTGAATTGATTATTGTTCATTTCTTTTCTTGAATTCCCTAATTTCATAATTGAGGCACCCTAAATCCCCTAAGTTTGGTTTTTGTTGGCAGATCCATTGATTACAAGTATTGTGAAAATGGCAATGGACATATGCAGATTTGTACGAAAAAATTAATTTCATTGTGAATGATAGTTGACTGATTTCACCACTTGTATAAATGAGACTATGAGAGTCGACAATTTGTTGAATTTAGACAGTATGTTTGGTTTGAACTACTACAATAGTGTGTTTGTTTGCTGATTGTATTGGTTTAGATCTAGGGTTTTAACGCAAACGAGCCAAACACAAGCTAAAAGTTAAGGACCCCAAAACAAGCAATACAAGGTCCCAACACTAAACGAGCTTGAAAACGAGCTCGAACAAAACGAGCTCGAGCTCGACTCGAACAAAACGAGCTAAACGAGCTCGAGCTCGAGCTTGTTTGACTGCTCGCGAGCCGAATCTGAACACAAAACTAAGCTCGAAAAAAAATCAGGATCGAGCTCGAGCTCGGCTCGATTAAAAACGAGCTGAACATGAGCACCTTAGTACTCGGCTCGTTCGACTCGAATACCACCCCTAACAACATGCTCTTATTTTTGCTCAACAATTCTTTATTTTTGCACAACAATCGAGGCTTGTGAAATTGTGTCTCAACATGATCTTATTTTTTGTAAATATAATCTTATACTTTTATAATAGATTATTGCACAACACGGTCTTGTTTTTTGCTCATCAATAGAGTGAAATTGCACATGGGGGATTGGTCAAATTTTGCTCAACATCATCTTATTTTTGCTCAACAATAGGTTATTTTTGCACAACAATCAAGACTTGTAAAATTGTGCTCAGGATGATTTTATTTTCTCTCAATATTATTTTAAGAGTTGCACGACTCTGTTGTAAGAGTTGCACGACTCTGTTTTAAGAGTTGCACGACTCTGTTGTAAGAGTTGCACGACTCTGTTTAAAGAGTTGCACGACGCTTTTATGATTCACTGAAATAAACATTTGAGATCGCCTATCATACAATGATACAAATATGTTGGCCGTTACATTTTCAAATTAAACATAAAAACCATTTAATATTAACTAAATGATGAAAATGGTTTGAGCCAAACAACAAAATAAGGAACTAGTTTGAATTTCCATGGTCTATATTACTGCCAATTCAACCAAAGACCAATTCAATTTATGCCTTAACAACAAATGACAAAAGAAAAAGAACTTGAAACTGAAATCAAAATATTCAACTTAGAAAGATGTCTAAATCTCCAACATTTATAATACACAGTACAAATGCAGTACTAGGGGGTAGGGAATACATTGGAATTACAGTAAATAAGAGAAACAGATGCAACTCTCCCACACACAGACATAGCCACATATGATGGCTGCTTCAAAGGATTAACCCTTTTTTATTCACTGAAGATAATCAAACATATAAACTGGGATTAGTGTTTGATCTTCGGCCTCTTGACAATCATCAAGAGTAGTGAGCATGATGGGCGCAGTAGCCGCTTACACTGCCCAAGATGGCCCTGTTAAATAACATCGGATTGGATCCCGGCATTAGCATTTAATTAGCAAGAAGCACAAGAAGCCAACATAGAAGTATAATGTGACATGTTTTGGTTATAAGGGAAAGGAAAGCAGAAGAAATGAGATGTGTCCAAACAGGCAAACACTAGTGAAGATGCAAAACAAACAGAGAAACTGTGCGTTGTGAGGCTGGTGTTTTAGCGTATACCTTTTAATGGCTCCATAACCATGATTTCCAAGCACCAAGAGGGTAGCATGGTGCTTCTCCACGGCTTCGCACATCACATTCCGAGCATCACCCTCCCACACTTCCACCGAAGCATCAGTTATCTACCCACCAGAACACACAAAAAAGGGAAACCAGTTCAGCAAACAAAAGACTGTACTGGATGCAGCAACAAAGGAGTCGTGAGAGCTAAAAACATGACAGCGAGATAAATATCCAGCGTGTTTTGTGAATGTGACAAATCTTTGATATAAATCATTGACATCATTTATTCATTTTGACGCTTTCCTCTTAAAAGTTCATGTATGTCTGCAAATGAGCTAAAGACATATATATACGCAAGCTAGCATTACTATCTGCAACAGGATACACAAACAGAACAAAGCTAGTTCCTTTTACTCGAAGGGAGAGCTTCGGGTAACAGGAAGCATTGAATCTTCATTCATATAAGCACATAGTAACGAGTTGTTAATGAAAGTTATATAAACTAAACTGCAAGAAGAGCAGTGGAAACAATGATGAATGCATTACATGTAATAAATCCATAGAAATCAAGAGAATCACTAAATCTTTGCATCTGCAAGGCACAGAACCAAGTAGAGGTTATTTAATTTTACCGATTTTGAGATGCAGAACTCCTTAGCCTTTTCAGTAACTCTCTCAGTTATCTTTCTCAAATCTGTATCAACATACGGCAGAATCTCTACACCCCCTGCAAACAAATCCCAATATTGAATCCATCAATCAGTCATAATTAACCAAAAAAATGTATAGAGTACAGTCAAAGAGTCACCCCCTTCCATCCAAATCAGCTCATAGCAAGTTTTCAGAAAAATTACATATGCAAAAAATTGACTTTAAAAGAAGTCGGCCGATGCTGGATCGGAAATACTATAAAGTAGCTAAAAAAATGGGCTGATCTCTACATATCAGGGCTACTGCACAACGCTCCAGCCTCGAGTACTTCCTAAAAACCTCCTGAAGCTTGCTCTTAGATGTTGTTGAGTGTAGTGTCATAAGCAGGTTTGTATAATCTCTGTAACCATTAGCAAAAGAGAGCAAATTAAATTTTTAGCATTCATTAACCTAAAACAAACTTATATATCAGTCAGAGTCCCTTGACATTAGTTGAGCTTCTGTGAACTGTGTGTGCAGCTTCAGAGTCTCAGTCCAAGCAGGGCTCTTGTGGAGGATCCGGCGAGCTACATAGACTGCAGAAGCAGCCACCATTGAGGGGCAATACACCAAGGCGGTGTAGTTCAGCAAGGCCAGCTTTGCAAGGAAGTAAACCATGTTCTCCAACTGCAATGTAAGTGAATAAAATTAACACCTGAAACCATAAATTTGCAATTGACAATCACAATTTGCAAGACTCTAATGAAAAGCACGAGTACTCATTTGCAAGACTCTAATGAAAACCTGTAGCCCTTATAAGTAGTAATTGTATTCATGAGAGACCAAAACTACGGATTTCAGACAAAGAAAAAAAAACTTTGTTGAATATTTACATATAAGAACCGCCTAATGCATTCAATTGATGATAAACAATCCAAACAAAACCAATTCTAACAAATCTCAGCAACTGATCATCACTCCTTTAGTCAAGCAATAAATCATACAGTTGAATGTCTACAACTACAAGAAATCACAAGAAATCAGTCAAAAAACAGTGTTTCAGCTGAAATTACAACGATCTTTGCTTCCTTATCAATCGATCGAACATTCGGAAGCAAAGATCGAGTTAGGTTTCAAGTACATATCTCAAATTGATCAAATTTGTGTCAAAATCAAGCAAACATTAACTAATTTTGTTTAGAATCTCAATTAAATCCAAATCAAAGTTTGGTACCCGCGCTGCATAAGGCCTCACATATCGATCTTCTCTCCACTGGATTGGCAGCAAAAATATGGAAAACAATATCACAATGTGCATACCTTTTAATCCAGAAGAGCATACTTTGTTAATGGTGGTGCAAACAGCTGAATTGGGTATGCCTGCACCTAATGCAGCTTGCCTAGCAGGAGCTTGCCTTAAGTTTGCACTAAGCACATTCCCAAAGAACACTTCTTGAACCAGCGACGGGTTGACTTTTGCCATTTGTAGAGCACCTTAAGAACAACACCCCGATTTAGGTTTATTAACGTCCTGAGTAACAAACAACAAACAGTAAAACAAGCATAGTACAGATATAACTACCTTGAATAGCTATAGAACGAAGCTTGGTTGTTGGTAGTGATGAAAGCGTACCAAGCAGACCACCAATTGGTGTGCGTGCAACACCAACAATTGAAAGAGGAAACTCAAACACAGCAGAAAGATCGAGGGAGCGCCGAAGTGCAAAAGCAAAAAAAAAACACTCTCCAATGGATGTACATAAATATTCCACATGAAAATCGTCTCCAACACCAAAAATCGAAGAAAATTTTATGAAATAGGGCACTGACCTCGCTCCGCCGCTCGCTCGCCACCGCCTCCGGCGTTGGAGAAACATCGTCGTCGTTGTCCAACTGCGCCTCCAATGGCGAGGCCTCTTCCAACAACCTCGTCGTCGGAATTTGTTTCCGTTGGAGGCATTCGAATTAGGACGGGAGAGCGAGAGAGGTCCGGGGGAGAAGACACTAGTAGAAAATCTGGATTTTACCCCATGGTTTATTACCCCGGATCTCATAATTGTGGGGTGTAATGGCCTAACTAGCAAGTTTTCTTTCATTTTTTTATACTAAATTAAATATACCCCGGATTATATAAAGAAATATCTGGGGTATAAGATGTGGGGTATTAATTGAATCATATCTTATACCCCGGGCGTTTTTTTTATACCAATCTCCGGGGTATATACCTATTTACTCCAAGAAAAATGAATTATATACCCCGGGCTTTTTTTTTTATAAATATCCGGGGTATATATGTTACTCTTTTACCCCACAATATATGGAACCAATCACAAGTTGGTGTAGTGGTTATGGGGCTACATCCCATGCGAGGGTCAACCCCTTAATTGGGCCTACAGTAACCCGATCCAGATGTAGAGTGGGCAAAGCCCACTTGAACTGGAAAGGATCAAAAAAAAAAAAAAAAAAAAAAAAAAAGAAAAAAAAGGCATTTTCGTTTTTTTTAAATGAACTATTGTGTAAATATATGTACGCGTTAATTGGAGGAGGCACAAGCCTAGCTTGCCCGACTCTCTCTTTCCTCACCCAGTGCATAGAGACTCGCCTCTCCTCAGTCCTCACCGCCAGCGCACAGACTCCCTCTCCTCACCGGCGACTCAGCCCCGACTCCTCTCACCGGCGACTCACCTCCTCCGCCCCGACGTCCTCAACAGCCCGCGATTCCTGACCTCCTCAGCCGACCGCACTCCTCAGCTCGCGATTCCCGACCTCCTCAGCCGCCGACCGCACTCCTCTTCAACGCCCTCCTCTCAGCCGCCAACCTCCATCCCCTTACCAGGTAAACACAACCCCTAATTTTTTGATTTCTCAGAACCCTAATTTTCATCCGCCCTTTTCTATTTGAAACCCTATTTTTGTAGCTTTCAACTTCAATGTAACTATTAGCAGACCAATTTGCTCATACTCTTACTAGCAGTTATCATTTCCATCCAGGTAGGCTGAATCTGCAACTTTGATTTTTCCTTTTTATTAGCAGTTATCATTTCCCTAAAATGTAATACATGATAATGGGGAAACTTTTGTGAATATGTTTACAGTACTCATTTCCGCCATCAAGTGTTGGAGACGCTGGCTGGATAGAAGCTCCTAGTCGAAGAGAAATTGGTCATGGAACACTTGCAGAGCGAGCTCTTGAACCAATTCTACCTTCAGAAGTTGAGTTCCCTTAAACTGTACGAGCTGAAATTAATATCACTGAAAGCAATGGCTCTTCAAGGCGGGTTCTGTTTTTATTATGAAAAGAGATGATAAACATGATCTCTCAGATTTTATGAATTTTTGGTGTAATTTGTTCAGTTTTCTCATCATGTTTACTCTCTGACAGTGTGGCATCATTTGTGGTGGATGTTTAGCATTACAAGATGTTGGTGTTCCACTTAAGTGTTCAATTGCTGGCATAGCCATGGGTTTGGTTTTGGATACGGAAGAATTTGGAGGTTGAGTTTATGCTCAAATTAGATGCAGTTATGATCAGTTTTCACCTACTTTTGTTTCAAAGACGTGTGATTCAATGCCTCAAAATGGTGGCTGTCTGGAATGAAATTGAAGTTATACATTTTATTGAGCATCTTGACAATGTGAATATGGTATTCCTAACTCTACGTTGAAAATGATGAAGAGCGGGTATTAGAATTGGCTTGTATACCTCTTCAAAACCTAGAATATTTATTTATTTTTTGTTATAGTTCGTATTAGATTTTGGTTTAAAAGGCATGTTTTCATTTGGTTTTTCTTTTAAAAAATTTGCACCAAAAAATATCTATATAGCCTCACCAGTGCATTGTGCATCTGTTGTTCACCAGGAATAATAATCTTATTGAAAAACTGATTTGGTTTGCATTTTCCTTTTATGTATAGTTTCATAACATGCGTCCTATCATATAGAAGATTTTTGCATCTGAGATTAAAAATTTCTCTCAATACTTTATCATGTCCCCTTGCTTGATATAGACACTAGAATAAGATTCAGATCATAGAGTTTCTAATGTGGAAAGTTCTTAACTTCGCTGGAGTTAGTTTTGTTGGTAGGCAAATAATGATGCCTTAAAGTTAAACCTGAATGTTTCATTTCTTTGTTGTTAATAGGTGTACTGGACTTTGTTATGAACTTCCTAGGCCATCGTAGGTGGATATTCACTGATGTACTGAGGAATATCATCAAGATAATTGTTAGCTTTGCATGGGTTGTAGCTCTTCCCCTCTTATACTTTGATAAAGTTGGTATAGGACATGACAATTTTTCGGGTGTGCTGTCTTTTATTGGTGACATGAAGGGTGTGCCTCCTTTGTATGTTTTTGCCGTGGTTATATACATTATTCTGAACTTGCTGGCAGTAGTGTTTTTCCCTTTTCCTATGCTCCAGCGTTGGTTGGAAAACTCAGACTGGCGTATTTTAAGGCTTCTGATGTGGTGGGCACATGTATTGTGCTGATTTATTTAAGGTTCCCCCTTATGTGATGTTTTAGGAAGAAAATGCATCTCAGAAAATTATGTGTATTTTAGATCTTTTGGAAAATGTCACTGTTAAATTATAAGTTTTCCTTGTTTAAGTCAGACTAGATTAACTAGCTAGCTGATCTGTAAGGCTATTTGGCTGTGAGGAAAGCTTCACTAACATCCAGAATTCCCGTCCATCCATCATTAGGCTATTGCTGCCTTGATGGGGCTGTTTATCAATAGAATGGCTGCCTCGTACAGTTTATTTAGGAAAAGAAAACTTTAGTTGCAATTCATAATATGATCGGTGTTGACTTTTCATAGATTTTTATGTTAATTTAATTTAATTTTATTTTATTTATGCAAGGCGGTCTTTGCTTTGGCTGATTATGTATTTTTTGTAAACACTGCATTATTCACGAATTTGTTGAATTTTGACATAAAGATTTAGCATGGGCATAATATTTGTTGATCATAATGGTTATCAATTTAATTGCATTTTCAGATAGAATTTCATTATAATTGTCTTATTATATCGTTTTTAGATAGAACTTCCATAGTCTGATTATTTCAATTAAGTCCTTATTTTCACATTAATTCATATTTAGGCAAATAATTCTCCACTTGTTTTTTTCCATGCAGCCAAAAATCTACATTGGAAGGGGTATGCATGAGAGTCAGTTTTCTCTTATAAAGTAAGTTTGAAATGACATAAATATGATGCAAATAAATATTTCCAGTCAATTTCTGTTTATATTGTTAATTGATTTTATGTTATCTGTAACAGGTATACTTTGTTTTGGGTGCTACTTCTAGCTTCCAAGCTAGCATTCAGCTTCTTTATCGGTAACAGGTATACTTTGTTTTGAAGCCTAGTTGGTTGTAAGACACTATTCTAGTTTTGTTGTTGAACATGTACTATGCATTGCGTTAGCTTTTTCGAATGGCATTGCCTTAGCTTGTATTGTATGGCATTGCCTTAGCTTGTACTGAATGGCACTGCCTTAGCGTGAAAATGTGTACATAGTTGGAACTTTGTTTAATTTATGTGTCGTTCAGTTGTGGATTTAGTGGCGGCCTATGTATTGTTTTGAATGGATGGGAATCAGAGGTCAAATACTAGGTTCAATATAGTAAAATGGATATTAAACAAAATTTTATAAAAAAAATAATCATATACCCCGGATCATATTTATCCGGTATATATACCATGAAAATTATGAGCTTATGACCACATGATATTACTATATACCCCGGATTTTTATTTAAATATCCGAGCTATAATCCTGGCATAAATAAACTCCATACACACAAGAGCCATATACCCCGGATATTAGATGAATATACCCCGGGCGTTTTTATTAGAGGAAATTGGCTAAAGGAATATACCCCGGATATAAATAATTTAACAACCCAGATTGGACAGACTTTATACCCCGGATATTAGTACAATATACCCCGGATATTACTATCATATACCCCGGACGTTTTTTTCCTACAACTTTCTTACATATTTGGTCAGGTTATTTACCCCGGATTTTAAAAAAAAATATCCGGGGTATAAAGTGAAGCGTACATTTTATCACACCATAGCTGAAGCCCAGACCATATACCTGTCAGATCCGGGGTATATGTATAAAAACGCCCGGGGTATAATCCGTTTATTCTATACTAGTGAGAGATGGAGAGAGCGAGGGAGTTCCGGGGAGAGAGGGGAGAGAATGAGGATCAAGAGAGAGAAAAAACTTATATTGGAGATATTTTGCAAAAATGTCCCAAAACGCGGGTATTTTGCAAAATAAGCCCATTTTCGTGGCTATTTTGCAAAACCCCCTAAATATAAATGGATTCCTATGAAAGCAAATAAATTACGTAGCCCAGTTGGTGCAACGTGTGGGTGATGGGTCCCAGTAGGCAACAGGTATCGCGTTAAAGTTCTACTCTCTGCGCTGTGATTATTTTTGGGGACGCGGTTCCTTTTTTATTTTATTTTTCCGGGGATGCGCAACCTTTTTCCCTCTGTTCACGTGCGTTTAAAATAGTGAGAACGCGTGTAACGCACAGTCCAATTATATTGCTCCTCACGGTTTGTACCGTAATATTGATTTTTACCGGAGCGCACTTATATATATATATCAAAAATAATATCAACTATTACTCGTGAACCAAAAATAATACGAACTTTAAAAATGACTAATTTATATACAAACTATATCCAATTAAAACGATTTTGATACCATGACTAAAATTCAAAAACAAAAAATAATTTAAACTGAAAAATATAATTAACAAGAAGGTAGGAAAAATTTTGTAAAATTGGGGGAACTATTCATTGTTCCTCATATAATCATCATCTTCCTCCCTGCCCTCCAGAAGAAACTAGCAGTAGAATCCATGTGGATGTAGCATTCTCCCCAAGCTGCCAATGGGTACAACACCCAATTAAGTTGTGTTCTATACGGGGATGTAACGGCCCAGAATTATAATTTCCGGGTTACGTTTCAAGGGATGAAAACCCTTGTTCGGATCTTGCAATCAGGGTACGGGTCGAGGTTTCAAACTCATTTAAGATTAGTATAAAGAGGGATTTCAAACCCTAAAAACCTCGAAGGGCCATTGGGTACCCTTAACCTGTCCTAAGAGTACGTCGCGAAATTCAGTTTGAATGAAAGTAAAGCGGAAACAAAGTAAAGATACAAGTGTCACGGCAGAACCGGCCAAAACCAAATCATGAGTGTGTAATTACCATTTTACTAAATTAGAATATTAGTCATATTCTTCGATTCGCCAAAAGGGAACCCCGTCATATAGACATCGAGCACTCAAATCTGCAGAGAATACCTTTAAAAAAACAAGAACGGGGAAAGGAATCAGATCGAGCCACTCATGCGGGACCGGCAGTCCTCGCTGAGGCCACATAGTATGTGCTATACCTAATAAAGATGCTCTAATGCTGTACGAAATTCAAACACACTAGCATGCTCCTAGTTCATAATAATGTACAGAAATACGGTAAAGGGCCCAAGACAATGCCAAGTGGCATATCCCTCTCCTACCTCCACCCCTTCCGATAGGTGGAGACTGGCCAGCTCGTGAATGCATTCCATCATAATCGGGGGCACGCATGTCTAACCCGCTCCACAATAAAGCCCGCATGCATAATATAAGGAAGTTCATGACTCGATTGACTCAGGGTACCCGATGAGGCTGGGCTACCCTATGACCCTAGCAAAGACTCTAGGACTATCACAGATAACGACCGTTCTGTTTCAAACGCATAAAGTAAACAGATGCTCAATCAATTAGTGCAACCTAAACATGATACTACATGGCATGCTTTTATGCATATGCAACACCTAACATAAAATGCAACAACAGGCATGAATGTCCAACCTGAGTAGGCCCCCTAGGGAACTTACCTGAAAATGCAGAACAGCAAGATAATACAAGCAAGGGCCCAAATGCAAGTCCAGATCAATCCAAAGCAATATACACCTATCATCAAGTCATTTCCATAAGCTACCGGACCAACATTCATACGCACGAAACCCAAGTTCTCAACATATTCAAAACCAACCGATAGTGAAACCGTTTTCCAAAACCTTTTCAATATGATCCCATCAACCAAAATCATTTACTTCCAATCAACCCTTTGATAAAATCGTACCAACCATATTTTCCAAACTCCTAAATCTCAAGTTAAGTCAACTCAGAAAATAAATAATTCTTTCAAAATCGCACTTAGCCAAATCCCGACATTAAACATTTAAACCTTAAGACCAATCTCTCAAAATCATAACATAGAAATAATTCCGGCATTTTACATTGAAATCCTTAACCAATTTCCCAAAATCATATTATTAACACAATCCCGGCATGTTTATTTTCAAAAATCATTACATAATTAAATTCCGACATTTAGCCACAAAATACTTCTATTTTTCACAACTATCGTTACATCTCAATAACAATAAAACATCTCATCATTCCCAAAATCGCATATTTATACCTCATAAATTACATATTCCAAAAATATTATTTTAAAGCACTTTAAAATGGATAATCATAATTTCTGAAAATATATCTTCCAAATAAAATCAAGAATAATATATACCCATAAAATATCATATACATAAGTAACATGACACATAAGTATATAACCTATCATGATTTAACAATAGCAATAACAAATAAAACACATCCCAGCAGCCCAACCAAATAGCCCGATCTGAAAGAAGCCCGGACCAAAAGTGAAAGAAAAGGAAAGACCCGACCCACACCCAATTCTTAATTCCTTATACCCCTGGCCCGGATCCGAGCCCACACAAAGCAACAAAAAGGAGAATCTCAACCTGCCCTCTTCCTCACAACTCACAGAAGAACATAGCCGACGAAAATCGGAAGAAGCGGGACGAAACTCAGGGCCGGCCGGCGGCTGTTTTGCCGACTCCAACCTCTCTCAACCTGACGGAAATCCGTTTCCGACCACGACCCAATCAAGTAGACTCAAGTGCGATCAAAGAGAATGGAGAAAGAGAGAGATTACCGAGGTTTGAATCTTCGCCGGAAAGGAACTCGTCGGGGCTCGATCGGAGCTCTTGGGGCCTCGTCGGAGGTCGGAACGCGCATATCTTAGCCTGGGAAGAAGGAAACGATTAGAAAGGAAGGCCTATAAGGGGTAATCGATCGGAATCGAGAGAAACTCATTTTCGACCTCATGGAGACGGACAGAGGAGGCGGGGAATGGAGGCAGCTCCTGGGGGCTCGGTTCGAGGTTCCGACGACTTCCAGCTGCTGCTGCTTCTGCTACAGACGCCGGAGAGGGGCGGAACTTGGAGATGCTGATGTTGGATTGCTCGGAACGGAAGGAGATAGAGCCGACTCTTCGACGGCGAAACAGGGGACGATGCTCTTAGTTCCGGCGGCGGTTGCGACTCCTGGGGCTGAACGACGAATCAAAGGTGTTGCTCGAGGTTAAGCAGAGAATAAGGAGATGTTGGTATTGTGAGCGATGGAGGAGGCGTTGGAATGCCATTGCGGTGCTCGGACACGAAGAAGAAAGGAGGGAGCTGCTGTGGGGTGAGCTGATGAAAGGAGTACAGATGGAGGAGATTTGGCTCGATGGACAGGCGATGGTGGCTTAGTAAAGCCAGATCTGAAAAAGGGGGCTTCTTTTGGTTTTCAAAGAGAGACGAAGAGGCTGGGAGGGCTTGTGGATGAGGATTGTAGGGTTGATTTGGAAGCATATATGGAGAGATTGAAGGAGTGACATTTCGGTCAAACGGGGACCAAATAGGCAGAGTGTTCTTATGAGGAAGAGGACAAGGTTCCAGTACAGCAGCAGCTGGCAACGAGAGAGGGAGAGAGAGAGTAAAAAAAAAGGAAAAGGAATTATAAATGGAAGAATGATCCCCTAGGAAAATACCCGAAAAAGAAATAGAATATAATAAAATAAATCATGACACCCGCTCACTCGACTTTAACCCGACTCAAAAGATATAAAGCTTAAAACTTCAAATTGAAATCGAATTCTCGATCTGAATCAAATAATAAAATTATATTATACTTTCAAATTTTAGCAAGCGAAAGCGAAAATAAATCTGAATGAAAGCCCATTTAAAATAATTATATGCCGGAATTCATTTTAAGAGATTTTAGTTAACCCGATTTAAATTCATACTTCATTTCTTTTTCCGAGAATTAGGATTTAAAAATCCAGGCCTTTACATCATCCACCTCTAAAAATAAGTCTCGTCCTCGAGACTAAAATCACTCTAAAACATGGGGATGAAGTTTCAAATTGGTGAGTCCAAGGATCATGCCATTGGTTCTGTAAACATCTCATAGGGCCCGTATGAGACCCTCACAGCACCCTTGACGTGATCATAACATTCTCAATTGGTCGTAGCAAGTATGTGATATGGGCCCCTATCACACCCTTACCCCGACCTTTCGGTCACATTATAACTCAAAAAGCGATCATAGCGTCCTTACTAGGTCTTAGCAAGCATTCTATATGCGCCCCTATAAAATGCTTGTATCCACTTTGTGAGGCGTTATAATATAAGTCCGGGAGTGAAAATTCTCAAAAAGGGATTCCACAATTGGAAAAGATTGGTCTCAAAATCATTGAAATTCTCAGTAACGTTTATTCTTTAAAATTTCAGGTAATTCCTTTTCAAACTGCTCAAAATATTCAAATAAGGCGTTTAACCAAGCAACTTTGCACCAAAACAAGTAAAATTCTTTCGATCAAAATTTCGTCAAAATCCTCCAAAACCAAATCAGTTTCTCGCATAACAATCAATCAAATTCAGAAGCTCGGAGGTGGAATCATCCATCTCTAAGGGCTAATCCCATATTCTCTTCCTAGTTTCCAGAATCAAATCAATTTACCGATCTCAAATCAAGCAAGATTCACAAGCCATAAGCAATGCATAACTACATAACCAATCGATCCTCCACGAGTACATCATACGACAAGCCTCAAACATATGCCAACACAGTGTCACAAGGTCACATCAACATCTCCACATCATACTAAAGGTCCTAACATGCATCTATGCCAAAATGATTACACACATCTCGATATCACACCAAGTCATAAAAGGTACCTCCTTACCATAGAGTCAACGAATCAAAACTCATTGTCAACACATCAACACAACAAGTCATGCCGTTAAGATTCAACAAGAAGGGAATATCAACCAATATATCAATCATCAAGGTGTCAACATGCTCGAAAGACATTACTGTAACTCATCACAATACCATATAACATTCATCTAGTAATTACGCACCATTATCTTACATATACAAGTCATATTCATACTCCAAGTCATATTCATTATTTAACATATCCCTAATGAGGCTTAATGACCATATAGCATAACATCATTCTTTCACATAATAACACATTATTATCTTATGTATCATGTCACAACATATCCTATCATGCTTCTAAAATATTATAACAGGATAACAAAACATCAATATATCATGATAACACTTGCCACTATCAATTAGAATTCAACATTGCGTATCAACATGTAATGTCATTCCATATCAGGTTTTATCATGGTCGCTATCTAACGTCATGCCATCGGATATGAATAAATCACATAAGCAAGAAAATCATACCAGTCAAAATAAAACACAATCCCAACTCTCCCATCTCCTCTTTCAAGCCAAGACTAATTCTCTTCCAGACTCGCCAACATCAACTCAGAGTCTCAGACAAAACTCCCCAAAGAAATCCCAATTCATCTCAATCCTCAAATCTCGCCCCTCATTCCACTAAACACTCTTAATAATCATCCACCTCTAATAACCCAACTCCTATCTCCGACCTCACACTCAAGTACCCTCTCATACTATGTCCTTAATACTCTCAAAAGTCATTCTCACACTTCCCATACATCTCAACACATCCCAAGCATTATACCTTACCAACCACATCCCCTCTAGAAAATTCTTCGATCACCGCCTAGCCGACCTATCCCTAACCACTCAAGCTCTTTCACCACTCTTCTACCACGCTACCAACGACCTCACCCACAGGTTTAAGGAAGAAGCAATAATTAAAATCATCAAACACAAGGTCTACATCATGTCAACTAGCATTTATAAACATAACATCATGGGTTCAACACGTCTCAATTTATCATCATGCTCAATAATCATTGCAAACATCATATATGAACATACTGAAGTCAAGCTAACATGTTGCACTATAACCTTATCAGATACAACTCAGGTCTCTTAGCATATGTAGTTCACATTTTACAGGCAAAGGAATTCAAATCATACTTAGCAACTTAGAGTAGCAACACGTCACGACATCATGGTACATTAGATCCATAAGGCATCACATCATATCATCATAGACGACAGGCAATCGGGCAATAGTCATCATCAAGTCAGCACATCAACACATAAACGTCACCATCAAAGCATTGCAACATGGTTATCAACATATTCAGAAAAGTTAGCAATTCAAACGGAGGACACTCCCGCCTACAAGTCATATCTTACTCAGTAACCGTAATTCTTGATGCGTGCCCGTTCCGTCGACATCATTGATCCCGAGGCCCGTGGGTTATGGGCCCACACTTCCGTTGCACTGTTCTATCGCTATCCAACTCCTCATTCTCTTTTCCCATGCGGTCGCTCGTCTAATGTATCGCGCAAGAGTCCAGGTTAGTGAAGATAGGGGAGTGACAAGAGCGGACAACCCAAATTCCTTTCGGGGACAAAAACGGACCACAACTAAAGACGACAATACCGGAGACTAGACTCTAACCCGAGGATGGAAACAACGCCCTTATGGAGGTCTATTAGGTTGCAATTGTGACAGGCAGACACAAATTCATCATGGGACATATCAATCATATTAATCCACACAAACATGTACCTATCTCAAGGAGCACGACATACGCATTCATTCCAACAAGACATATTCAAGTGCTACACGGATGCATACGAGACAAGATAGTAGTCCATTATCCATGAAAGTAGATATGCCTAGCAACTTAAGCAAGATATGCGGGATTTAATGGGCATCACGATTATCACATATATGAACAATGCACGAGTTTAGTGTATGCATCATACGAGAACATATAGAAGCAACATAGTAACTATCTCATCTAACACAATGATCATATAATAGGTCAAGTATGACACGTAATCATACGACGAGATACATTTAGAAAGCATGGGTCCTACATGGTACTAGCGATACATGATGTGATACAAGCATAGTCAAGAGCCATTAAGAGGAGCTCAACATAATATTCACGAAACATGAGGCATCATCAAAAGTAACAAGAAGACAACATGGGCGATAGATCATATCATGCCAACAACGAACCATCATAGAGCACATATATGTTACAATAGTCATCACATCATAGAACAAGTACAACACGTGATCATTTACGAGTCATATTGGTAATCATAAGCCCTACATGACACTACTGGCACTTATCGAACATTAACACAATCAAGGTAACTCGACTAAATCCATTCTAACATTCATGCATCATGCGTGTGCGAAATCATGATATAGCGTGGTGTGTGATCATGCGAGGTGTCCAGTCGTACGTTCATGCAAGCACGAGAGAATATCATAGGGTAATATGGAAATACCACCGAGCGATAACATGTAAGCATGCTAGGAGTTACCATCACGAAAAGCAAGTCGATCATCGAATTCAGCATCAGTCTAATCAGGATTAGTAAAACACTTTAAGAAGAGGGAAGAATCACACTATCAAGTACCTAGACCGGGAGAGAATTAGCAATACTGTAGGCAAGATATAAGCTCACACCAGTCACAACCGGGGATCCTACATGATGCTAAAAGCTCAATATAGCGTATGATACATGCATGCAACTAATCATGACGACGCGTAAGAAATTACTCAATCATATTCCACGATATAGAAGCATGAGAAAAGTTAAATGATGCATAATACGAGTCTAGTAATGGGTAATACGATTATAATACAGGGCATGAGTGCAGATCAACACATACTAGGATGAAACATGCATTCACCAAGACTAAATTATACCACATACCCTCCATCCCAAGCACGTAATCATACAACAATATTAACTTGCAAGATCATCAATAATAGTCAATTTAACGAATACAAAATAGATGGGGATGCTACATATTCTCGTCACAAAGGAGTAATAAGCATTGACACGTCAACATCAATCATGCTAAGGCGATCATGTACAAGCATTCATACAGGGAGGGTTAGATCACACTATCATCAACCTAATACAGGAGGAACTAACGATCATGCAGGTTAATATCATATGGTTCATGCTTCCAATCAATCATACGATCGGTGGGCCAAGTAAACATGCTATAACAACGAACAATCATGATATAAGGCAAGACACAACGCGAGACTTGAGCAAGGTAACTAACCACACCATGAGCTTAAACAATAAAACCATGACAGAAGGCAAGACATAACATGAGCAACTTCTTACTAATGATCATTGACAATTTACATGCGGGAGATTACAAAATCATGTCATGTAATTCAGAGAGAGTCACCATTACAACCGGACAGAGATCCTTAAGGGCAACCATTGACTTTTCCCGGCTCACTTATCACCCCTCTTTCCCGTGGGACTTTGGTACGACTCTTTGTGGTAAGAAAATAAAGGTTGACCAACATATGAATCAAGAAGGACAACCCCATGACACCTTACTTTTGACTCAAAATGCCATCAAGAACCACCTTCTAATACTCACTCAGAGAACCTTCATAGCCATACATGATTCCGACACAATTGTTTACCAACTCAATTTCCCGTGGAAGACACTGACATCAGGAAAAGGCTAGATAGAACAGTCAAGGGTTTAACATAGTGGAAGGGGCTGTTCCACACAAGCTGGGTTTGACCACACAGAAACAAAGGTACTCCCACTATCCCGTTTTCACAGATCAGTCAATACACATTTAACTGTTAGGCATACCAATCAGATATCTAGCATAGCAAGCACTCAACACAGAATCAGTTAGTGACACTCATAATGACCTCCTTGGAGTCTTCCAGACCCATCTGTAAAGAACAAGCTAATATTTCGCCTACCCATTTCCAACTACGTCCAATAGGGATAGTCTAACGTCTTTCTACCCACTCGATCCCCTCTTTAGTCGGTTTTCCATATTTTATGATAAGTCAAGTTCATTACTTAGTCCAATTCCGGTTAGACAGCTTAAGTTCATTTTGCCCTTTTTAAAATCCTTTCAAATCCCTTGAAATTCATGGGCGTTTTCCAAAACATACACTCGACCCTTGCGTACCCGAATTGCACAACCTCAGCTCTGATACCATCTTTGTAACGGCCCAGAATTATAATTTCCGGGTTACGTTTCAAGGGATGAAAACCCTTGTTCGGATCTTGCAATCAGGGTACAGGTCGAGGTTTCAAACTCATTTAAGATTAGTATAAAGAGGGATTTCAAACCCTAAAAACCTCGAAGGGCCATTGGGTACCCTTAACCTGTCCTAAGAGTACGTCGCGAAATTCAGTTTGAATGAAAGTAAAGCGGAAACAAAGTAAAGATACAAGTGTCACGGCAGAACCGGCCAAAACCAAATCATGAGTGTGTAATTACCATTTTACTAAATTAGAATATTAGCCATATTCTTCGATTCGCCAAAAGGGAACCCCGTCATATAGACATCGAGCACTCAAATCTGCAGAGAATACCTTTAAAAAAAAGAACGGGGAAAGGAATCAGATCGAGCCACTCATGCGGGACCGGCAGTCCTCGCTGAGGCCACATAGTATGTGCTATACCTAATAAAGATGCTCTAATGCAGTACGAAATTCAAACACACTAGCATGCTCCTAGTTCATAATAATGTACAAAAATACGGTAAAGGGCCCAAAACAATGCCAAGTGGCATATCCCTCTCCTACCTCCACCCCTTCCGATAGGTGGAGACTGGCCAGCTCGTGAATGCATTCCATCATAATCGGGGGGCACGCATGCCTAACCCGCTCCACAATAAAGCCCGCATGCATAATATAAGGAAGTTCATGACTCGATTGACTCAGGGTACCCAATGAGGCTGGGCTACCCTATGACCCTATCAAAGACTCTAGGACTATCACAGATAACGGCCGTTCTGTTTCAAACGCATAAAGTAAACAGATGCTCAATCAATTAGTGCAACCTAAACATGATACTACATGGCATGCTTTTATGCATATGCAACACCTAACATAAAATGCAACAACAGGCATGAATGTCCAACCTGAGTAAGCCCCTAGGGAACTTACCTGAAAATGCAGAATAGCAAGATAATACAAGCAAGGGCCCAAATGCAAGTCCAAAGCAATCCAAAGCAATATACACCTATCATCAAGCCATTTCCATAAGCTACCGGACCAACATTCATACGCACGAAACCCAAGTTCTCAACATATTCAAAACCAACCGATAGTGAAACCGTTTTCCAAAACCTTTTCAATATGATTCCATCAACCAAAATCATTTACTTCCAATCAACCCTTTGATAAAATCGTACCAACCATATTTTCCAAACTCCTAAATCTCAAGTTAAGTCAACTCAGAAAATAAATAATTCTTTCAAAATTGCACTTAGCCAAATCCCGACATTAAACATTTAAACCCTAAGACCAATCTCTCAAAATCATGACATAGAAATAATTCCGGCATTTTACATTGAAATCCTTAACCAATTTCCCAAAATCATATTATTAACACAATCCCGGCATGTTTATTTTCAAAAATCATTACATAATTAAATTCCGACATTTAGCCACAAAATACTTCTATTTTTCACAACTATCGTTACATCTCAATAACAATAAAACATCTCATCATTCCCAAAATCGCATATTTATACCTCATAAATTACATATTCCAAAAATATTATTTTAAAGCACTTTAAAATGGATAATCATAATTTCTGAAAATATATCTTCCAAATAAAATCAAGAATAATATATACCCATAAAATATCATATACATAAGTAACATGACACATAAGTATATAACCTATCATGATTTAACAATAGCAATAACAAATAAAACACATCCCAGCAGCCCAACCAAATAGCCCGATCTGAAAGAAGCCCGGACCAAAAGTGAAAGAAAAGGAAAGACCCGGCCCACACCCAATTCTTAATTCCTTATACCCCTGGCCCGGATCCGAGCCCACACAAAGCAACAAAAAGGAGAATCTCAACCTGCCCTCTTCCTCACAACTCACAGAAGAACATAGCCGACGAAAATCGGAAGAAGCGGGATGAAACTCAGGGCCGGCCGGCGGCTGTTTTGCCGACTCCAACCTCTCTCAACCTGACGGAAATCCGTTTCCGACCACGACCCAATCAAGTAGACTCAAGTGCGATCAAAGAGAATGGAGAAAGAGAGAGATTACCGAGGTTCGAATCTTCGCCGGAAAGGAACTCGTCGGGGCTCGATCGGAGCTCTTGGGGCTCGCCGGAGGTCGGAACGCGCAGATCATAGCCTAGGAAGAAGGAAAAGATTAGAAAGGAAGGCCTATAAGGGGTAATCGATCGGAATCGAGAGAAACTCATTTTCGACCTCATGGAGACGGACAGAGGAGGCGGGGAATGGAGGCAGCTCCTGGGGGCTCGGTTCGAGGTTCCGACGACTTCCAGCTGCTGCTGCTTCTGCTACAGACGCCGGAGAGGGGCGGAACTTGGAGATGCTGATGTTGGATTGCTCGGAACGGAAGGAGATAGAGCCGACTCTTCGACGGCGAAACAGGGGACGATGCTCTCGGTTCCGGCGGCGGTTGCGACTCCTGGGGCTGAACGACGAAGCGAAGGTGTTGCTCGGGGTTAAGCAGAGAATAAGGAGATGGTGGTATTGTGAGCGATGGAGGAGGCGTTGGAAGGCCATTGCGGTGCTCGGACACGAAGAAGAAAGGAGGGAGCTGCTGTGGGGTGAGCTGATGAAAGGAGTACAAATGGAGGAGATTTGGCTCGATGGACAGCCGATGGTGGCTTAGTAAAGCCAGATCTTAAAAAGGGGGCTTCTTTTGGTTTTCAAAGAGAGACGAAGAGGCTGGGAGGGCTTGTGGATGAGGATTGTAGGCAGAAGCGGATCTCTTTGGGAGCTGACCCAGCAATTGCTGGGTCAAGATTAGTCATGTAAGCTTAAAAACATATATTGCTGGGTAAAAAACAATCTGATTAGTCTTTGTATTAGCTAGGCCCAATTATAACTTAAAGCCCAAATACTCCTAATTTTACTTTATACGTACAAATAATTCACCTTGTACTTTATTTAAATAGTATTTGATTATATATTTTACAATGTATTTAAAATAATGTAAATTATAAACTTAATGTAATTTATTGACACCCTTTATAAGGTCTTTTATTCAAATTTTACTTGATTTAAAACACATTATAAAATGTATAACTAAACATTATTCAAATATTTTTATAATTATAATTGCATTATAGTCATAATGCATTGGAATCTAAGACACGTTTAATTATATTTGCTTTAGCGATTGCAAATAAAATAAAAAATCCTACACTGCTTCAACAGTTAACACTTACAAAATCACATTTATAATAGTGAAGATACCTAAAAGATCAAAATTTTCTACTATAACATTCATTATGTCTCGTTGACTCGGAATTTTTTTTTTAATATCTTCAACAATTAAGTATACCTCTTGAGTCTTAATACAAAGTTGTTAGAATAAAATTATTTATTATTATAAATGTCAAGTAACTCTTTTAATTTGGCGATGAAATACTATCTGAATTGTATTTTAACAAAATTTGGTATATTTACCATAAATAATTTTTCGCCCACCTAACTTTAAAACATTAGATCCGCCACTGATTGTAGGGTTGATTTGGAATCATATATGGAGAGATTGAAGGAGTGACATTTCGGTCAAAGGGGGACCAAATAGGCAGAGTGTTCTTATGAGGAAGATGACAAGGTTCCAGTACAGCAACAGCTGGCAACGAGAGAGGGAGAGAGAGAGTAAAAAAAAAGGAAAAGGAATTATAAATGGAAGAATGATCCCCTAGGAAAATACCCGAAAAAGAAATAGAATATAATAAAATAAATCATGAAACCCGCTCACTCGACTTTAACCCGACTCAAAAGATATAAAGCTTAAAACTTCAAATTGAAATCGAATTCTCGATCTGAATCAAATAATAAAATTATATTATACTTTCAAATTTTAGCAAGCGAAAGCGAAAATAAATCTGAATGAAAGCCCATTTAAAATAATTATATGTCGGAATTCATTTTAAGAGATTTTAGTTAACCCGATTTAAATTCATACTTCATTTCTTTTTCCGAGAATTAGGATTTAAAAATCCGGGCCTTTACAGGGGACAGATCGATGCACCGCCTCCTGCCTCGCCACTTTCTCCTGACCTACATTGCCAATTCAAGCTGCCTACTTGGATTAAAATCGATGAAGAACACAAAAACTCCCAAACCATAAACCCTTCAATTGAAGTCTAGAGCACAAATCATATATCAAATTAAACAAGGTATTTTGCAGATTCTATGATAGGAATTTCAAATTTGTCAACTTTCATGGCCAATTCGAAAGAAAACCCTTCAAAATTCAGATTTAGGGTTCCTACCAGAGAGGGATGAATGTCGAGTGCTCTTCGAGTCGCGACGATCTCAATTCCTCTATCCTCATATGTCCTCCCCTCCGTCATATTGCAAATTTCAAGAAGAGCCGAGGTCAAATTTCATACCGAGCTACACTAGTCGCGAGCGTCGTATTACTACTGGAGGACCTGGAGGAAGACGATGAACAATGAATACTTCCCCCAATTTTACAAATTTTTCCCTAACTTCTTGTTAATTATATTTTTGAGTTTAAATTATTATTCGTTTTTTGAATTTTAGCTATGGTATCGAAATCGGTTTAATTGGATATAGTTTGTATACAAATTAGTAATTTTTAAAGTTTGTATTATTTTTTGTTCACGAGTGATAGTTGGTTGGTATTATTCTTGGTCATTTTTTCCATATATATATATATATCTATATCTATCTATATAAAATACTAAACAGAGACCGCTGAAGCGACCTCGTTGCCACGGAATTTTCTGGATTAAACGGGATTATTTTTGCCTGCGTGACATTTTCTGGATTAAAGTGGTATTATATTTCTGACCCACATCAATTAATAAACAAATATAGTTAGCCAAAAACTTATCTTTTTACATATATATCAATTTTAACTAATGATCAATTATATTTAATTATTAATTTAATATTGTAGCTAAGTTAATAAATTTTATCATGTTTTTTAAAAGATGTTCCTCTAAATCATGACGTAAATTTTATCATGTTAATAGATTTTAACCAATTTTTTAATAAGAGAACAAATATGATTAATGTATTTTTATATATAATTTTTTTTAACGTAATATTAGGATTTTGGGGATATAAAAAGTAGAAAATAGAATTATATTACGTGTATCTAATATTACGTAATACTGTAGCAATTTTTTTTACGAAATGCTATGTTATAACATATTTTTAAAATCTTAAATGGTTTCGTACCTCTTGAATATTTAATTATAGTTTTATATATATGTGTGGGGGATATATATCTCATAAGATTTTATGTTGAATAGATAATTAATTAAGTGTGTAAGATAGAATATTGTAGTTCCTATATATACAGAGGTTATCTACGAGGTATTCCCAAGCAGTTTTCAATATCCTACGGCAAACTACTTTCAATATCCTACTTGCCGCAAGCAACTTTCATATCCTACTACATAGCCTCTTCATTCGTGAAGTACTTGCCGCCAGCAACTTTCAATATCAATTAGCAAAGTTGCAATTTGCAATCAAGGTATAGTAGTTTTGACTATTTATTAATCATATATAAATCCTACTACGTGTACATATATATATATATCCCTAAAACAGAGGCCACTGGCGCGACCTCGCGGACATGGAATTTGCTGGATTAAAGCGGGATTATTTTCTGGATTAAAGCGGAATTATTTTTGTTTACGTGTCATTTTCTTGATTAAAGTGGTATTATATTTCTGGGTCACATCAATTAATAGGTCAATATAGTTAGGTAAAAAACTTATCTCTCTAGATCACTGAAATTAATTATGACTATATTACAAATGAAATCTATATAAAATATATTTATATATTGCACCGTTAGTGGATCCATATTCAATAACTATCTAATTTTATGTCTAACTAATTCAACATTTTTGGTAAAAATTATGGAGTATTTCTCTAAATAATCTACTTTGTAAAATTTTCAATAAAATTTCATGCCGTCAAATATGATGAACTTAATCTCCATGGTTTCAATCTTATTGTTTTTCAAACGTATTTGTATCTCCTCCACACATTTAGCATAGTGGTTAGTTCATTGATTTGTATTGCTGTATATAATTCCATCTCTAGAATTCATAGAATACAATTGAAAGTAATCGAATTCAATAGCTTACATATCGGTACAATCTTTGTTCATATTTTTCAAATTAAATCTTTGTCCAACCTTCTATATATCTTTTTAGATGAAATAGAATATATTTCTATAAATATTCAACCGTATATCTTAATTAGGTAAAAAAACTTATTTTTTTAAACCAAATAATTTATTCAATATTTGGTTCATTATTAATAACCCAATGTAATTTTGTCATCTCAACTAATGGGTTAGAAAACTTATCTTTTTAGATCAAATAATATATCCAATATTTGGTCAATTATACTATGTTTTAGATCAAATTGGATATAATATATCTATATATACATAAATATCTACTATGCCATCAAGATTCTATAAGATGAAGAAGGAATATTTGGTCAATTATTCTACCTTTTATATCAAATTGAATATAATACATTTATATATGATTTTATTTTTGTGAGCCAAATCAATTTGGTTTTATTTTTTTAACCCGCATCAATTAATAATCTAATATTGCCAAGGAATTTTCTGGATTAAAGCGGGATTATTTTCGCTTGCGTGACATTTTCTGGATTAAAGCGGTATTATATTTCTGAGCCACATCAATTAATAAACAAATATAGTTAGCTAAAAACTTATCTTTTTAGATCAAATAATTTATCCAATATAACCTTATATTTATATATTAAAGTAGAGTCTTATTTTAAATTATATTTATTAGGATATGTACTGTATCCAATTATTTTTTTTATATATAAAAATAGTGGAAATATATTTAACAATTTTTATATTTAGATTTCGCAAAACTCATCTCCATTTATTTCTTATAAATATATAGCTACTAACAAGAGGAAACGTCTTAAATAAATCTATACCATCGATCAAAAAGATTATATGTGTGTCCATATTATTTACGATCGACTTTGTTTAATCAATGTACAAATGTGTCCATATTAATTTTTGAAATTAAAGCAGGTCGATGTTCGTTACTTGGTTAGGGATATATGTACCCTCTTAATGATAAAATTTGAGAAAGGGAAATTTATCTATAATGATATCTTATGTTTTGGTATTTGGCTTGCCTTCAAATCTATATGAGATATACTTTTTATTCCCAAACAAAGTGGTATTTGAAAAGATATAAGTATATAATAATATATGTCCAAAAATATATGTTAGAAAATTTGCTAAATTTTTTCATAACTAATCGATGGCATAAGAACATATATTTAATTAACAAAATCACATTTTATATAATTATCCATTAAAACTTACATTTTTAAATAAAATAATCTATCCAATATTTGATTCATTATTAATAAGCCAATATAATTTTGCCTTCTCAATTAATGGTCTCACTTATTTTATTTTTTTAATATTCGACCTTATATCTTAATTAGGTAAAAAACTTATATGTCAACATTATAAAATAAAATCCATGCGGTCAAATATGATGAATTTTTTTTAATTTATTTATTAATACAACCTATCATTTTTGTTTATTGTGATTAAAATTATGGGGCGTTTTGCAAAATGGCCACGAAATTGGACCTAATTTGCGAAATAGCCGCGTTCTGGGACAAATTAGGGAAATAGACGCAAAATCGGGGCCGGATCAATTCGACACCTTCGGAGGCGGTTGCGGAGGTGGTGAGCTCGCCGGATCCGAGATCTGGACTCAAATCGCCGGCGTCGAGGAGGAGAGGCCGAGCTCGGAGATTGATTACTTTGGCTCGCCGGATCCATGGCGATCGAGGAAGGTCGAGCGAGGCGCGAATCTCATATCTGAGCCGAGGTCGAGCGGGGCGGAGCGAGCAAGCGAGGGAGGGATGCGGTGGTGAGCAAGCGACGGAGCGAGGGAGGGATGTGGTGGTGAGAGAGGGAGGCCGGAGCGACGGAGCGACGAAGGGCCGACGTGCGCGCATCTCTTCTTCGCAGAATCGGGAGGAAGAAGAAGATGTTTTGATGAAATTACAAAAATTACCCTACAAATATGAGAAATTAAAAAAACTAGCTATATTTTATGATGTGATCCATAATTTGTATTTTTGTTTTTATTTTTGCACAACAAAATGTTATATTTGCACAATATACAATTATATTTACACAATTTACGGTTATATTTGCACAACAAAATGTAAAATAAAATTAAAAAAAAACTACACTCGGGTCATATTTGCATAAAATAAGATCATGTTGAGAATAATTTCACAAGTCTCGATTGTCGTGCAACTCTTAAAACAGAGTCGTGCAACTCTTAAAACAAAGTCGTGCAACTCTTACAACAGAGTCGTGCAACTCTTACAACAAAGTCGTGCAACTCTTACAACAGAGGCGTGCAACTCTTACAACAGAGTCGTGCAACTCTTAAATCAGAGTCGTGCAAATCTTGCAAGAGAGTCGTGCAATTCTTACACCAAGAGTCGTGCAACTCTCAAACAGAGTCGTGCAACTCTTAAAACAGAGTCGTGCAACTCTCAAACAGAGTCGTGCAACTCTTAAAACATAGTCGTGCAACTTTTAAAACAGAGTCGTGCAAAAATAACATATATAGTTGAGCAAAAATAAGAGCATGTTGAGACACAATTTCACAAGTCTCAAATGTTGTGCAAAAATAAAGTATTGATGAGCAAAAATAAAAGCATGTTGAGCAATAATTTATTGACAAAGTATGAAATTATATTGAGATAAAATAAGATCATGTTGAGAATAAATTCACAAGTCTCGATTGTTGTGCAAAAAATAACAAATAGTTGAGCAAAAATAATATGATGTTGAGCAAAAATAAAAGCAATAATTTTTTTTAACATTTTATCGTGCAAAATGTTATATTTGCACAACATTTTATTATTATTATTATTATTATTATTTATATTCGGACGATGGCGATCGATTTCGAGATTCGAAGTTGGAGACATGAATCGATTTCGAGATCTTTTTACTTTCTCATATTCATTAATCACATATTTTATAGTTTTTTTTTTACTTTCTCATATTCATAGGTGATTTTTATAATAAAATATAGATGTTTTTTTATAATTTCCATATTTATAGGGTCAGTTTTGTAATTTAACAAAAACTTCATCTTCTATCTTGAGAAATCGCCGAACACGGCATTCGGACTTCGGAGGAGATCTAGCTCCGGTCATCGACTCGCTCGCTCGCGCCGCCGCCTCCCTCGACCTCGCTCGGACCGCCGCCTCGCTCGCTCGCGCCGCCGCCTCGCTCGACCTCGCTCGGACTCGCTTGCTCGAGCCACTTCAGATCTGGACTCGCTCGCTCGAGCCACTTCAGATCTGGAGGAAGACGATCGGAGGAAGACCAACACACCGCAATCCTCGATCGGAGGAACGATCGGAGTTGAAGAGACAGCGGAGGAACGATCCGGAATCTCGCCGATTGAGGAATCTCGCCGGATCTCGCCAGATCTGTCAAATTCGCACCGGATCTCGCCGAATCTCGCCGGATGAGGAAGAGAGACGCCGCACTGTCTAGCTTCGCCTCCATAGATCGAGACCTCCAATCCGGCGCAATCTCAGATCTGTCGAAGAAGGAACTCCAATTCGGACGTCGCACTGTCTTAAAAAATCTGGAAAGAGAGGAGAGGAGGCGAGAAATTAATCTGGAAAGAGATGGGAGGAGCGAGATATTAGGGTTATATAGTGGGCATTTTGCAAAATTGTCCAAACACGCGACCATTTCGCAAAAACGTCCAAATAATGTGCCTATTTCGCAAATTTTTTCAAAAATTATTTTACCTTGATTATTTTTAATATAAATATTCAATTTCATATCTTAAATCATTACAAAATCTATTATTTTACCTTTAATTATTTTATCCTTAGTAATCAAGATTTATTATAGGGAAATTCCGTCTGGTACCCCTGTGTTTTGTGCAATTCCGGATGGTGTCCCAAAGGTTTTTTTTTTCCGTCTGGTACCCCCGAGTTTTTGTATAATTCCGGACCGTGACCAAGTTGGTGACTCTGTTATTTTTTTTCAGAAAATTAATTCCCTAAAATATTAATAAGGCAAGCCTTTCTGGAAAAAAAAAGAAAAAAAAAAGAAAAGAGAAAGAGAGAGGCGAACGAACCTGGGAAAAAAATCACGCTCTGAGTTCTCTCCCATCTCCATTACTTCTGTTCTCCCTCTCAAGACCAGCACGAAGCCCTCGGATACTCGACCGGCGGCGAAGACGAAGCCCTCGGAGACTTGGTCGGCGGCGAAGACCATCGTGGGAGCCTCGCAACGGGGATGTAGACCGCGTGGAGACTCTACCTGCTTCAATTCCGAAAATTTGCAGGTTTGAATCACCATTTTAATGTCGAAATTAGATCTGAATTTGGGTGATTTAGGGTCAAATTTATGAAATTTTCTACCTAAATCTCAGTTGGGTTCAATTAGGGGAAATTTTTGGTGATGCTTATTGTGAAATTAGGGTTTAATTCGAGATTTTTTTTGGTGGTTCAATTAGGGTTTAATTCGAGAATTTTTTGTGTGATTGTTGGTGAAATTTGTTCTCTATTCTCATATAAGGTTTTGAAGGTTCGATAATGTAAAAACAATGTAATAAGAAATACTCTAGAAGGGGGGTTGAATAGAGTATGCCCGTTTTTCGCAGAAAGTCTCAAGACTTTTGAAGCGTGAATCAAAACTCTTGAGATTAAACCTGAATCACAAAGTTAGACAATCGAACCAAGTGCGGAAATAAGGTAAAGCAAATAAGTAAAGGACACGAGTAATTGTTTACGAGGTTCAGCACAACTGGCCTACGTCCCCGCCTAGGGTTCTTCCACAACCCTAGGATTCAAAGGCTTTATTGAATGCTTAGCTTAGGATCCTAATAGCTCACTGAGAAGCCTCTCTCCTATACAATTGCAATCTAGTCAACTCACGTTCCCTTGGAGTCCTAGACCAATCTAGAAGAGCCCCACCTCTCTCAGCTATCTAGTACAATCCTCTAACTCTCGCAAATCAATAGCCTAGTGCAACTTCCCGAGTTATAAACTCTCGAGTAACACTTGTAATGAATATATCCTATAAGCTCACAGTGACTCTCAAAGGCTTTGAAATAAACAACAAACTATTTGAGCGCTTTGCAGAGAGACACTTGGAAGACAGATCGCTTGAATGAATTGAAGCTAGTGTGTAACACTTGTTACTTCTGTCTTCTCCTTCCTTTCCTTTATATAATAGCATGAAGATAGCATGGAGCGTGAGGATCTTCATCACCAGATCTCCAACGGCTCTTTCCAATCAGGTTGATCTTGGATCTTCTATTTAAGGACACTTCGAAGCCATGATCTATTTTAGAACCGATCTTCTCAACAAGTAAAGGGAAGGATGTAATCTTGATTTATACTTCCTGAAATGGTTAGTCCAACGAATATATATAATATAAAGGAAGTATATACTAAGATAAAATAATATACGAATAATAAGTTAGGTTTTGTATTTCATCAACTGTTAACGCTCCAAGGCCTTTGACACAAAAACCTGTCAAAGCCTTTGGAACATCTTTTCCGATTTTCATCAAGGGAGGGAGTTATCAATCTCCCCCTTGATGAAAGACAAAACCTGTGCATCCCTGCAGCTTAGTCAAACAGATATATCATAAGCAAGATCGGACTAAGTACCTGCAAGGGTTAGACAAATGTTGGATCAAATAATTTTTAACGTAAGAAAACATCCAACCGAAAACCAGAAATCAAAAGGGAAAGGTCTTCCAAGACCTTTAATCAGAGGTTTTCAAAGTCTAACGATCATCTCCCCCTTTTTGTCTTTCAACAAAGGGCGGAGGTAAAACAGTCACCAAAAGTTTTGAAAATGTTTCCAAAAACCAGCAAAGTAATAAGTTTAGGGTGGGATAGGGTGGGTTAAGGTTTAGGCTTGGTCAATCCAGAGCATCATCAGTGAGCCTCGTCCACAGTCCTTCTAGCAACGTTGAAATCCCGCTCATCTTCGTCATCACCTCCGTCTGCAGCTCCTTAATATCCAGGCGAACTTCCTCCAAGCCCAACTCTAGGTTGTCCATGCGTTCATCGAAAGCTGGAGCAGTGGGAAAGGCTTTTGAAGGAGTGGCAAGACTCAAGATCCCTTGGGGAGACCGAGTGATGCCAATCTTTTCAAGGCCTTTAGAGTCGAACATACCCGTATGACGCAGCTGCTCTTCATTTTTGACATCAATTCCGGAAGCTTTGAAGATAGGGGTCAAAAGGGTAGCAAAGGGGAGGGGAGAGGCTTTTCGAGCTTTTCTGGCATGGGCCATGGTTCCAAGGATAGTGTTGGTCAGATCAGGATCAAGGCCATTTAGAATGCGGTAGAGCAGGACCATGGCATTGTCGGTTAGGAGTGAGCCAGAGTTGAGACGGGGTAAGAGGCATCTAACAATGATGTTAAAGATAATTTTTGCCTCAAGGGTTAGGGATGAGTGGGTGAGTTGTTTTGAGGTGCTGTTGGACGCTTCGGGTAGGAGATATTTGGCTCGGGCTAGGATGATGGAGTTTTCTTTTGAGGGGTTTACTTGAGCAGGTGGAACAGGGGTAGGTAAGCCTAGAGAGTCTGCAAAGTCATTGGAGTTGAGAGAGATTCTAACCCCTTTGACGACAGACTCCAAAGACCAACCATCGAGATCACTTTTGGCTTTTAGGTTTATGTAGAAAAGTCGGGTAAGCTCGGGGTAGTAAACAGTCTCAAGATTAATAAGGTTCCAGGCAGGGGATTTTTTGAGGAGCTCAATGCAAGATAACTTCAAAGCTTCAAAGAACTCGATATCTAAAAAATCAGAACAACTAATCTTACGAGTTCTAAACTCGTCTACCCACTTACCAGCAGTCTCAGCATCTTGAAACCATGAGGAGGGCAAGGATTGATTTACCTGGATATAGGCCGGGGGTTCAGCGTTCTTTCTGCGCGCAACAGTTGGAGCAGCTCTCTTGACAGGCGCTACAAGACTCTTGACAGAGCCCTTCCTGGTACGCTTAGGGGATGGAGGCTTGACTGGAGCAGGGGCTTTCCGCTTCTTTGGAGACGGGGGAGGAGGAGGAGGAGAGGGAGAAGGGGATTCTTCCTCCTCTTCCTCAGACCCCGAGTCCTCACCGGACCCCGCTTCATCACCTTCAGGTTCCTCGTCCTCTCCGGATCCCTCGTGCTCTTCCTCTTCTTCTTCCTCAGGCTCCACCTCAGATGGAACCTCTTCGACTTCGGCTTCCTTCCGAATTCGCTCAGCTTCCTCCTCGGCCAGTCTCTTAGCAAGCTCGGCCTCCTCATCGGCCTTTTTCTGTCTCAAGGCCTCCTCCTCGGCTTCCCTGGCAGCATCTCTTTCCAGGGCAGCATCAAGGTCGTCTTCCTCTTCTTCCTCATCCTCTTCCTCAGCCAGGATCTTTCTCTTCCCTTTTTGTTTAGCACTCAAGGGTTTCTTAGCAGCACGTTTCTGAGAGCCTTTGGGAGTCGTGGCTGAGCTCGACTTGACGGTGCTCTGGACAACTGCTGGGATGATGGCTTGAGTAGGAGGTTCGGGTATGGGAGAGGTAGCAGTGGCCTGGCGTCCCTTGGGGGTGGCGCCAAGTCTTTTGGGAGTGACGGCTTTCTTGGTTTTGGGTGCCATGGAGGTAGTTGGTTAGGGTTTCTTTGAGAGGTTGAAGATGAAGAAGTGGAAAGGGTTTGGATAAAATCTGAGTGTGGGTTGTAGTCGGGTACAGATTTGGTTTAAGTAGAGAGAGAGGGTGACGGATTGATGGGATGGGTTTAGGGTTCCAAGGAAAGAAATCATTACCTTGCCAAGTTGAAGGATTTTCAAATTCAAATTTGAATTCAAATTACCATAAAAATCGGACTAAACACAAACCAATTTAGTTCCAAAAATAAAATATCTTAACGGTTAAGGAAAACATGAAAATAGGCAATTTTTGAAATCCGATTAAAACAAATATAATTGATTAAATATCTAAAAAGATATTAACCAAAAATATATGATCCGATATATGTTCTCCACTGTTCAGTTGGCAGACCTTGACATAACTCTCAAAGGTCTTGACACTGAGTGGAGTATATCTTTCGTAAAGGGAAAGCTCCCCCTACGAAAGTGCATCCTTGTCAAGCATCCCAATCTCTCGTCTAATGAAGGTGAACCTGTCCTCTGCCAAAGGCTTAGTAAAAATGTCAGCCCATTGATAATCAGTAGAAATAAAAGATATGGACACATCACCTTTTTCAACATGATCTCTAATGAAATGATGTCTTACATCAATATGCTTGGTCCTTGAATGTTGAACAGGATTCTTAGTGATGGATATGGCACTTGTATTGTCACACTTAATTGGGATACCCTTGAGGTTGATGCCAAGATCTCGCATTTGTTGAGCTATCCAAAGGATTTGGGAACAACAAGCTCCAGCTGCAATGTATTCGACTTCTGCAGTGGATAGAGCGACTGAATTTTGCTTCTTTGAGTGACAGCTGATCAAGGATGCTCCTAAGAATTGGCAACATCCTGATGTGCTCTTTCTATCCACCTTGTAGCCTGCAAAATCTGCATCAGAATATCCAATTAAAGTGAAATCCTTTTGCTTTGGGTACCATAGTCCAAGTTCCTTAGTGCCATTGAGATATCGAAAGATCCTCTTCACAGCCACGGGGTGAGATTCTTTGGGATCAGCTTGAAACCTAGCACACATGCAAACACTAAACATAATGTCAGGTCTACTAGCCGTGAGATATAATAAAGATCCAATCATTCCTCGATACTCCTTTTGATTGACACTAGTTCCAGTCTTGTCTTGATCTAGAGACAATGTTGAGCTCATGGGAGTCTTGGCTGCTTTAGATTGATCCATCTTGAACTTTTTCAAGAGATCCTTACTGTACTTGCTTTGGTTGACGAAGATCCCTTTCTTGGATTGATGAACTTGTAACCCCAAGAAGAAGTTTAGTTCACCCATTAAGCTCATCTCAAATTCACTGCACATGATGTCAGAAAATTCCTTGCACAAAGATGTGTTAGTAGCACCAAATAATATATCATCAACATAAATTTGAATAACCAAAATGTCATTTCCTTTGGTCTTGATAAAAAGAGTCTTGTCGATCAACCCCCTTTTAAAATCATTTTCTAAAAGATATTTTGACAAGCGCTCGTACCAAGCTCTTGGGGCTTGTTTCAAACCATAAAGCGCTTTGTCAAGTTTATAAACATGATTTGGAAATTCTGAACTTTCAAAACCTGGGGGTTGAGCCACATAAACTTCTTCTTCTAAGAAACCATTAAGAAAAGCACACTTGACATCCATTTGATATAACTTTATGCTCATAAAGGATGCAAATGCTAATAAAATGCGAATGGCTTCAAGCCTGGCTACGGGAGCAAAGGTCTCCTCGTAGTCAATACCTTCCTCTTGATTGTAGCCTTGAGCAACAAGCCGTGCCTTGTTCCTCACAATCTTGCCATTCTCATCTAGCTTGTTTCGAAACACCCATCGAGTGCCAATGACTGATTGATGCTTTGGTCTAGGCTTCAAAGTCCAGACTTTGTTCCTCTCGAATTCATTGAGTTCACTTTGCATAGCTATAATCCAGTCTGGCTCCTGAAGTGCCTCATTTACCTTCTTTGGCTCAATAAGAGAAACAAACGCGTTAAAAGCACAAAGATCTTTAAGTTTAGAACGAGTTTGAACACTAGAAGTAGGGTCAGAAATGATATCCATTAATGAGTGTGATGAGGAGTATTTGAATTTCCTTTTGCTAGTCTCAGCTCCTTGATTCGTCACACCATCAGGATTGATTTGTGGTACATCTGACTCCGTTGTCCTGTTAGGTTCTGATACAGCAGTTTCAGACGTCTCAACACTGTTGGATTGGACACCAAGGGCTTTGGACGCATCTTCAACACCTTGGGCCAATTCTTCAGTGTTAAGAATCGGTTCCTGCATGTTCTCCTTCTCTGTGTTCTTGGTAACATCACCTTCCTCGTTCTCTTCATGGATATTAAGATCTATATCTGCAATACTTTCACTCAAAGCACCATCATTGCATTCATAAAAAATAACATGTATACTTTCTTCAACTACCTGGGTCCTTTTATTGAAGATTCTATAAGCTTTGCTACTCGTGGAATAGCCAAGAAATATACCTTCATCACTACGCGCATCAAATTTCCCAAGGTTATCTTTTCCATTGTTATGAACAAAACAAGTACAGCCAAAGGGTTTAAAATAAGATATAAGTGGTTTGCGGCCTTTGAAAAGTTCATAAGGAGTTTTCTTTAAGATAGAACGTATAAGACAACGATTTAAAATGTAGTTAGCTGTGTTAACAGCTTCAGCCCAATAGGTTTTAGGTAATGCATTTTCTAAAAGTATAGTCCTGGCCATATCTTCTAAGGTGCGGTTCTTACGTTCCACAACCCCGTTTTGTTGAGGTGTCCTAGGAGCAGAAAAGTTATGGGAGATGCCATACAAAACAAATCAAATTGAAGTTGATCAAACTCCCTACCATGATCACTCCGAATAGACACTATGGGCTCATTTCTTAAAGTTTGCAACTCCTTACAAAGTTTTGAAAACTCAAATAAGGCCTCTGATTTTTCTTTCAAAAAAGCAACCCAAGTATATCTTGAAAAATCATCGACAACAACTAGCATGTACTTTTTACCATTGGGAGATTTGACTCGCATAGGACCACATAAATCCATATGTAAAAGTTCAAGGGGTCTAGAAGAACTTACAACCTTTTTGGGTTTGAAGGAGCTACGTGTTTGTTTACCTCGTGTGCAAGCATTGCACATGTCAATACCTTTGAAGTCCATCTCAGGTAGCCCTCTTACAAGTCCTTTGGACACAAGCTTCTGTAGTGTATGTGGACTCACATGACCGAGTCTCCTGTGCCAAAGCTTTGGATCGTCCGTCAAGGCCTTTAAACAGGTTAAGCTTCCTTGTGCCACTTGATCAGCATTTACAGCGTATATGTTGTTGTAACGGTATGCAGTCAGAATAACTTCACCTGTATCATCTCTGCACACTATACATCTTTTCTTGTTAAATCTGACATTGTTACCACTATCACATAATTGAGAAACGCTAAGCAAATTATACTTTAAACCATTAACAAGATAGACATTTTTAATACTATGGCTGGAATCACTTCCAACACTACCAATACCAACAATGTCGCATTTCCCTTTGTCACCAAGAGTGATTGTTCCCGTGGATTGCTCCTTTAGATCATGAAAGAGAGAACTCTTCCCACTCATATGCCTCGAGCAACCACTATCAATAATCCATTTGTGTTCTTTCACTTTGGTGATCTCCTGCAAAACAAACATCAACCTTTGTGGCTAGACCAATAAGCAAATTTGGATCCATTGTTGGGGTAAACCATATTAGGTAAAATAGTGCCTTTTGGGACCCAAACTTGTGTTATCCGTTCTTTTCTCAAATGAACAGGAAATGTATTGCGAATAATGTAAGGATCCTTTCTTCTATAAGGGCAGGTCTCTTTTACATGTCCCTTTCTAGCACAATGGTGACATATAGGAGAGGTTCTGCTTCCTTTAGCCTTTACAAAAGTGGTAATGTGTTGCTTCTTTAAAAACTTTGGATTGTACCCAATACCACTTTTGTTTAGAGAGCTTTGTTGCTCACCCAACATCTTATCGAGAGTGCCTTTGGATTTGGTAAAACTTATGAGGGCTGTCTGTTGGTCTAGAATCTTATTATTCAGGGAGATCTTCTCGTTCTCTAAGTCATGATGCACATTTCTTAGAGAGGAGAGATCTTGCTAGAGTTCAGATTTCTCCGAGTCAAGCGTCTTGACTTTAATGTCAAGACCTGAATAAGAAGCTTCAAGACCTTTGACCCTCATAGACAAATCCTGAATTGTTTTCTCCTGATCCACGGTTCTCTTAATAAGAATGTTAGTTTGGGCAATAAGCTTCTCTTCATTGGCAATCATATTTGAAAGGAATTCCGATAATACCTCTTTTGGACTTTCCATTAGTTCTCTTACAGTAGCTTCAAGCTTTTCATCGTGAGATTCATTTTCTGAGGCCATAAGACAGATGTTGGCCTTCTCATCGTCGGAGTCAGAGTCGGAATCACTCCAAGTAGCCACCATAGCTTTCTTCTTCCATTTGTCACCTTTCTTGGCCTGGCTCTTAGTCTTTTGAGAGCAGTCCTTCACAAGATGATCTGTTTCACCACATTCAAAACAAGACAACGGTTTAGTCTTCTTTTCATATTTGTTGTATTGAGGCTTACCTCGAAATTTTGAAGACTCTGATCCATCCTTGTTGTTGAATTGCTTCTTCATTTTGAGAATTCGAGCAAGGTCTCTTGTGATAAGAGCAAAAGGATCATCCTCATCGTCATCCTCATCTTCAGAATCAGATCCATCCTTGGACTCATCCTTCTTAGACTTGAGTGCCAAGTTCTTGGTGCTAGCTGGAAGTTCTCCATCGTCTTCATTAAGGATCATCTCATGCGTGATCAGCTTTCCAAGAAGGTCATCAAGGGGTAAAGTGGTGAGGTCCTGGGCTTCCTCTATAACTGTTACTTTTGGACCCCATTTCTCCTTTGGAAGGCAGCTCAGTATCTTCCTCACTTTCTCAACGTTGGTAAAGCTCTTGCCGAGAGAGTCAAGGTTGTTGGTGATTTCTGTGAATCGTGTGAACATGGCTTTGATTGACTCATCGGATTTCATCTTGAAGAGCTCATACTTTCGAAGGAAGATGCTGATCTTGGTGTCTTTTACTTGGCTCGTTCCTTCATAGGTGACGACCAACTTGTCCCAAATCTCTTTAGCTGACCTACAAGAGGAAATACGGTTAAACTCATCAGTGCTAAGACCACAATAAAGTAAGTTGATAGCCCTGTAGTTTTTGGATATGGTTTCAAGATCTGCTTGGTTGTAATCAGACTCCTTCTTTGCCACTTTGGTATCGTTTGGTCCTTCCTTCTCTGGAATCTTCGGACCATTCTCTATAATGTTCCAAAGCTCTAGATCTTGGTCAATGATGAACATCTTCATCAAAGATCTCCAGTGGACAAAGTTGTTTCCTACAAAGAGTGGCGGTCTGCTTGTGGACCTTCCCTGGGCAAATCCTCCGCTTGCTTCACCAGACATGATCGAAAAACTCACAAGATTGTTAGATCAAAAACAGTGAGTAAAGCTCTGATACCAATTGAAGGTTCGATAATGTAAAAACAATGTAATAAGAAATACTCTAGAAGGGGGGTTGAATAGAGTATGCCCGTTTTTCGCAGAAAGTCTCAAGACTTTTGAAGCGTGAATCAAAACTCTTGAGATTAAACCTGAATCACAAAGTTAGACAATCGAACCAAGTGCGGAAATAAGGTAAAGAAAATAAGTAAAGGACACGAGTAATTGTTTACGAGGTTCAGCACAACTGGCCTACGTCCCCGCCTAGGGTTCTTCCACAACCCTAGGATTCAAAGGCTTTATGGAATGCTTAGCTTAGGATCCTAATAGCTCACCGAGAAGCCTCTCTCCTATACAATTGCAATCTAGTCAACTCACTTTCCCTTGGAGTCCTAGACCAATCTAGAAGAGCCCCACCTCTCTCAGCTATCTAGTACAATCCTCTAACTCTCGCAAATCAATAGCCTAGTGCAACTTCCCGAGTTATAAACTCTCGAGTAACACTTGTAATGAATATATCCTATAAGCTCACGGTGACTCTCAAAGGCTTTGAAATAAACAACAAACTATTTGAGCGCTTTGCAGAGAGACACTTGGAAGACAGATCGCTTGAATGAATTGAAGCTAGTGTGTAGCACTTGTTACTTCTGTCTTCTCCTTCCTTTCCTTTATATAATAGCATGAAGATAGCATGGAGCGTGAGGATCTTCATCACCAGATCTCCAACGGCTCTTTCCAATCAGGTTGATCTTGGATCTTCTATTTAAGGACACTTCGAAGCCATGATCTATTTTAGAACCGATCTTCTCAACAAGTAAAGGGAAGGATGTAATCTTGATTTATACTTCCTGAAATGGTTAGTCCAACGAATATATATAATATAAAGGAAGTATATACTAAGATAAAATAATATACGAATAATAAGTTAGGTTTTGTATTTCATCAACTGTTAACGCTCCAAGGCCTTTGACACAAAAACCTGTCAAAGCCTTTGGAACATCTTTTCTGATTTTCATCAAGGGAGGGAGTTATCAGGTTTGATTAGGTTGAAGCTTCTCATATTAGTTTTAGAAATCAATAACTTTGCTTCACCTTTCGTTGCTTGAAATGCTCATGTGTGAATTTCTGAAATTGTTATTGTAGAATGGGAGATAAAAAAGTATTGAGAATGCGTTACAAATGTGTGGAGTATTTGGATATTGAAGTGGATGATGTCGATAAATGTAATATGCTTGATGTTTATATCGAGTTGCTACAAGGGGTTGCGAAGAAGGAGTTGTGTCTTCCGGAACATCCAAGTTTGTGGTATATGCATGACTCGAAAAGTCATAAGTTGGAGAGGGATAATCAGCTGATGGAGTTGTTCAGTTTACTCCCTGGAAAGAAGGTGATTAATATTGCAATTGGTTATGCTGAGACCCCGTGTGAAAATTTGTTGTTGGCAAAGGGTTTGATTGATTCTAGGATGTCTTCGGGTGATACAAACCTTCCATCCTCCCACCATACTATCCCATCAAATCCATCCATAGGGTACATGGGTGAAACACATCCCACACAAACTCCATTACCATCTCACATAGTGCCATATGAACCACAAACAACTCCACAAGTACAAGCCCAACCACAGCCCGGGAGGGAGCAACAACAGCCCCTTTGCAACCATGAGACAACTGGCCTCCCTTTGCAATCTAGGAATGTGTCTTTTAGTTTGCAAGAAAAAATAATTCCTACCACCTCTGCGAGAAGAAAAGGAGTCTATGTTCCAAAAGAAAAAAATGATTCATCTAGTAGTCAACCGAATTCTGGTAGTGGTAGCCTGAGTAGAACAAGAGGGAGGGCTTACAAGAGTGAACAAATGGAAGATGCTGATGATGTGGATAGCGAGGATGACATATATCACCCGTCAAAAAGTTCAAGTGATGATGATGAAAACGTGATGGATGATTTAGTTGATGAAGATGATGAAACTGTATTGCCTTGTATTGATGATGGATATGATCCCGATAAATCCAAAGAATAGAAAGAAGATAAAGATGCATATTTTGATAGATTGTATGCGAATGGAGAGTTGTATGTTGATAAGGAATTTGGCAATATCATTCTTCGGCAATGGATGCTTTTCTTCGATAAGGAGCACTTGTCACATGTCTTGAGGAATTATTGTATCCAAGAAGGGTTTTGCATCATCACATTGAAATCTGATTTGAGAAGGTTTACTGCTGTTTGTGGTTGTGCAAGTTGCAATTGGAGAATTCATGCATCTAGACTGTCAGACGAATACACTTGGGCTATTAAATCATTCGTAGGCACTCACACTTGCACTAGGTTATCATCACACAATCCGATGGCAACTACAAAGTGGGATGCAGAGAAGCTATTGGATGAGGTCAAAGCAAATCCATCCATCAAAGGGAAAGCAATGAACGAGCTCTTATTGAAGAGATATGGCATTGAATTGAAGCAAATACCAACTTATGACACAAGGAGGTTGGCATTAGCTACTCTTGAAGGAAGTCACGACACTTCTTATGCAAAGTTGCTCGCATATTGTGAGGTTCTTAGAAGTACTAATCCCGGTTCGAAGGATCACATTGCTTGGAAGGTTGCTGATGAACATCCAGAGAAGCCTATTCATTTCAAGAACATATTTATCTCTTTACGGCTAATGGTCGAGGGATTTAGAGGGTGCAGAGGACTGATTGCTTTAGATGGATGTCACTTAAAAGGGAAATTTGGTGGAGTCTTGATAGCTGCTACCGCCGTGGATGGAAACTCAGAAATTTTCCCTTTGGCTTATGGTGTGTATGAAAATGAAAGCAAAGACACATGGTCTTCGTTCATCTACCACTTAAAAGATGTTTTGAAGGACGATGTGAGAGATAATTTGACCATTATATCAGACAGACAAAAGGTATCTCAATTTTTTTTTAAATCTCTGTCTTGGGTTTATTAAGTATATTTCTGTATGATGCCACAATGTTATCCGTCTTTTGATATTAATTATCTTTGTTGTATGTAGGGTATTGAACCAACCTTAGATGAGATTTGGCCAACTGTTTCTAGGCGATATTGTTGCAGACACTTGTGCACCAATTTCAAGAAGTTATATCCTGGAGTAATGATGCACAATCTGTTTTGGAGATGTTGTGATTCATATTCTGCCTTTTCGTATGAGAAGGCAATAGATAAACTACAACAGAGAGCTGGATGGGATGCAGTCAAGTGGTTACATGAGTCAGGAAATATAGAACGTTGGGCAAGGCACAAATTTGACCCAACACTTTGTTCAAATGAAAATACAAGCAATGTGGCAGAGTCTTTCAATTCGACTTTAGGATTAGATAGATGTAGTCCGGTGTTAAGTTTTCTTGAAGGTAATGACTTATTCATTATATACTATGTTTTTTAGATTCTTTAGATTCATATCCTCATAATATGATAGATAGATTTTCCATTTTTCAATTGTAGGCATTCGACGGAAACACATGGTTAGATATGTCGGGAGGCAAGATGCATCAAAACATTGGCCAAGCACTGAGATAACTCCAAAAATCGCCAAAAAATTGGAAACTCGCTTAAAGGAGTCACGCAGTTTACAGGTGTGTTTTTTCGGGTTGTTATGGTTAACATTTTGCTGAAATTTTATTTTGTGGGCTGATTTTGTGGCAAAACAGTGCAGAATTTATTTGTTTTTTTTTTGCTGATTTTGTCTTTTGAACATTGCACAATTTCGTACAGATTCTTTGGGCTGCATTTTCTCAATAAACTAAATTTTGTACAGATTCTTTGTTGCTGAATTTTGTTGCTGAATGTACAATCCGATGGATTATAGTTTGTATACCCATTTGATTTAATTTGACAGGTTCTTAAAGCATCAAATACCGAGTGTGAGGTTCTGGACAACGGTTCTTACTTACCCGTTAACCTCACCGATCGGACTTGTGCTTGTGGAGTATGGCAAATTAGTGGCATCCCTTGCAAACATGCAATTAGGGCTATTCGTCATATGAGGACAGAAGCCCCTGTCGAAGCATATGCATCAAGATGGTTTTCCGTACAAGCATATAGAATGGCTTACTCTATTGATTTTCACCCGGTACCCGATGAAGAACAGTGGCCGAAATTCAATTTTCCAAACATAGAACCTCCTTTTATGAAAAGGGGAGTAGGAAGGCCATCAAGGAATAGAAGAAGAGAAGAGGGTGAAAAGCAAAAGGGAAAGAGGTCTAAAACAGTGCGTTGTGGAAAATGCAAGGTATGTTAACTTTTGTAGTTCCTAATATTTTCATGATATAAATTATAATTATTTTCAATTACATGTTCTATAAGGCCTTTGGACATAATGCCAAGACTTGTAAAGGTGGTCCAACCGCAAAAGAGCTAAAAGAACAAGGTGTTCGGGTTGAACAAAGGCAAACTAAAAGGTGTAAGAAGAAGGTGCAAGTTGAAGGTTCACAATGTCATATTGAAGATGATGTAATGGGGTCGGCACCATGGGTTGATGGAAGTCAACAAGATTAGGAAGATTAAGCATCTTCTTTAACACTTTGTTTTACATGTTCGATGACTAGAATGTTATGTTAGAGCTTCTTATAACTCTATGGAAATTGATAGCTTTTTGCCTCCTTTTGTTGCAATAGTTAGAGGGTTAGAACTAACTAGCAAGTTGGAATTTATGTTGATAGTTTGGTAATTGACAACTATGGATGTTATTATGAATCTACAATTTCTTGTTGAATTTCAATCTACAATTTCAAATGTGTTGCCTTAAATTTACTTTTTTTTTTGTGTTTCAAATGTGGCCTTAAATTTACTCTTAGAATTTTAAATTTTTTTGGGAATAAGATTTACTAATCCACTTGTTAAATATTATACTGTTTAAATAAATATTTCAATTGGAATAATAGGTTAAATTGGGTTGAATTTTTTTTTTTTAGGAAAAAAAATTTGGGTTGAATATTATATTGGGTTGAATCCACTTGTAAAATATTATATTGGGTTAAATTGGGTTGAATTAGATTTAAAAGAGGTTAATGAGTAATTTTGGCTTAAAATCATCATACTTAACGACATATTACAATACTTAACATTTTACATTCAAGCTTGGTCACGGTCCGGAATTATACAAAAACTCGGGGGTACCAGACGGAAAAAAAAAACCTTTGGGACACCATCCGGAATTGCACAAAACACAGGGGTACCAGACGGAATTTCCCTTTATTATATTATTTGATTATATGATAAGATTTTAATTTTGAATAAATATATATTTAATAAAAAAATTCCCATATAATATAATATGCTACAAATCGAATTATTATATCATAATAATCCGATCATACATACATATCTACAAATATAAATACATCTTTTTTGTTCGCTATTTCAATGTAACCATAAATAATTTGATAAGATTTGATAGAGTTTAAATTCATTTGTTCATATATAATACTACCTCCGTCCAAAAATACATTGCCTTTACTATTCACGCACGCTTTTTTAAGAAGGTAAAAACTATAATAAGTTTGCAATTATTAAAAAAAATTAATAAAAAAAATTAATATTTTATATAGTTTTTAACTCTTAAAAAAGTGTGCATCAATAGTAAAAGTCCATGTATTTTTGGACGGAGGGAGTAGAACGTTAATTTGCTTACCTTTTATAACATTTTTTTGATTTATTTGAATAAATCTAATTTATATACTATATAAAATAAAAACAATTACAAATAAACCATAAAATCATATATATTATAAAATTAAAGATAATATAAGTATACACTATAAACTTCTTTTCAATCACAAAACATTAATTTAATTATCGATCTAAATATAATTTCAATCAAACATATGATGTGCATTCTTTTTTTGCATGTACGTAATCTTATATGCATCATTTTAGTAAATACAAACCATTTGAATTTTTTAATTAAAAAATTCATCTTTTAATGAATATGGTGCAGAATAGGAAGATATGGTCCATCACCAATCAAATTTCTGATAAAAATATATATTATTCATTGAAAATAATAAGATTAAATTTGAATAATATTTTATCCAATTTTATGTTAACGTCTAAATTTAATATTAATATCATTTAGAAATAACTGTCAAATTTATCAATAGATTTTGCCTTAAAAAAATAACATACGAGAATATAATAGTAAAAAAAATTAACATGCCGTGCAAGAGCACGGGTAACATATACTAGTATAATATTAAAATAGAGACTGCTGGCGCGACCTCATGACCACGGAATTTTCTGGATTAAACGAGATAATTTTTTCCTGCGTGGCATTTTCTGGATTAAAGCGGTATTATATTTTGGCCCACATCAATTAATAAACGAATATAGTTAGGGAAAAACTCATCTTTTGAGATCAAATAATCTATCCAATATAACTTTATATCTTAATACCATTTTAATCCATATTTTCCAATAATTTATGTTTCTATATTATAAAATAAAATAATTTAACACGTACACTTACACGTACATGTATATATATGTATATTGACGTAAAAATATATTATAATATTAAACTAAGTAATATTTTGACGTAATATATTTGCAAGGTAAAAAGTTGTATTTATATTCTCACATGGATAAAGTACATATATTTTGACGTAATATAATGGGTTATTTTGGCAACTAACACATTATAAATATCTAATTAGCTAACTAGCACCCAAACAAAATTAATTAACTAACCTAGCACCGTTCCCAATTTGACTATCAAGGTCAACGTCGGTCAACGTTGACCGTTGACCGGTCAACGCTGGTCAACAGTTTTTTTTTTTTAAAAAAAAAAAACCAATGATGCCATTTTTTGTCGTTTTTGATGCCATTTTTTTTATATTTTATTTTCGCTTTAATGTCACTTTTCTAATAAAATGGATTGATGACACTTTTTTAATGCCACTTTTTTCAAATCTTGCTGATATTTTTTTGTTTACTGTGATGCCACATTGACCATTGATGCCATTTTTTTTACCGTTGACTACTGATGACACTTTTTTGATATCAATTTTTTGATGATATTTTTTTTTACCGTGATACCATATTTTTTTAAGGTAATGTTTTCGTGATGCCATATTTTTTCAAGGTAATGTTTGATGACAATTTTTTCTTTAATGTGATGCAACTTTTTCAAATAAGTGTTTTGATGCCATTTTTCTAATGTAATTATTTGATGCCATTTTTTTAATCAAATCGTTTGATGCCACTTTTTTTTTTTAATTTAATCAATTGTATATCGATATATACTTTATTGATGCTATTTTTCATTGATTCCATGATGGAAATTTTCATTCATAAAAAAATTAGGAATCAAAATAACAAGGAGTAGGGCTCCAACTGTGTGTTCATTGATAAAAAAAATTAATTAAAAATTAGGAATCAAAATGAAATTCCTTTGAAACTGATTCCTCTCACAGCCATTTTGATCCCAACTTGTGCAAGCTTGTCAATCCACTCAAGCAACTAATCAAGAAAGAACAACCATTAAATAACACTTAGCCCTGAAAAGCCAAAATTTGTGTAACAACCAAGTGATTCCTCATAGCCATATAGGGTGCAGGTACAAGTCCTGGATTGTGCATCACGGGCTTCATCCCAGAGAACATTGGCATTCCTTGCGGCATGAAAGCTTGGAATCTTGGCTGTTGTAAAGGCAAGTCATAGGCCTCAAACAAGAGCATACCTTGATGTTGCCTTCCCACATGATCAGACACTGAAGCATCAGAGATGTTGGAATCCTGAGCAGCCATTTTGATATTGTGTTGTGCATCATTACTTTTCTCGGGAGGTGTAAACGTCGAAGGAGGATCACCATTACCAGGTGCTCTTGTGTGATCGTTCAGACCCTGCAACTCTGCACATGTATCAGATCAATCTGAAACTGAATGTGCCTCATAATTTTTTTTTAAAAAAAATTCTAAGCTATTTGATGAATCAAGAAACTAACAAGTTGCGTACTTTGGTGCCACAAAGTTGTAAAGGCTCGGGTTTTTAAATCCTAATTTTTTCAGAAAAAAAAATAAATAATAAAAGTAATAATAAAATCAAAATGTATTTAAAAGCAAAATTTAACGGAAAAATTCTCTAACTCGAATGTTAGACCTCTTAAAGCGAATTCCAACCAAAAATAATTTTTTTTTAAAAACTAACCGGGCATAGCGACATCTTCCTTGGATATTTGAAATTTTATTTTGAACGAGTCGGAATACGATCGAAACAGCGAGTTTCGGGGTTTATCTTCTGGATATTTTGAATTGGATTTTGGGCATTTCTTTTGGGGTATTCATTTTTTACCACCTACTGCAATTCAGAAGCCAGCTTGTTAACACCTAAATTGAGGAAAACACTCACCTTCTCTTTCCCTTCCTCACATTGTTGACCCTCCATTTTTAGCATGATGCCAAACAATCCTTAGCCCCTTGCCGATTGTGACGAATCCTACTCCGTATGATACTATGCCAGATACGTTATGGTATGTGACTATCCTTGACATGAGTATGCTATGTTCACAAACGTGTGATATGATTTCTATATTGAACGATTGCTATGATATATGATGCCTTGAATCGAAATTGCTAGTATCGTAGAACCGAATTGATGAATTTGATTAAGGCTCGGAACCTAGGAAGAAAATATGGGGTTAGCCCTTAGAGGTGGATGATTCCACCTCTTGAATTTGGAACTTGCTTGACTAACATCGGGCTAAGGGACTTTGAATGATGTTAAAAAAAAAAAAGACTAACTTGGACTTTGGGAAATTGAACGCGATCAAGAACTTCAACGGTTTTGAAACCAAACCTTTTCGAACCGAGGAAACCTTTTGAAACTTTTCCGACCCGAGCTTGCATTATAACCCCCCACGAAGTGGATACAGGCATTTTATAGAGGCCCTTATAGACCGCTTGCTAAGACCTAGTGGAGGTGCTATGATGTTTTTTAGTTATAATATAATCGAGAAGTCGAGATGAGGATGTGGTAAGGGCCCGTATTGCATTCTCACTACGACCTATCGGGGATATAATGATCATGACAACGATACGGTGAGAATCTCATAGGGGCCCTTATGAGGTACTTACGGGATCGATGACATGATCCTTGGACACACCAGTTTCAAACTTCATCCCCTACCTTGTTTTGATTTTAGTCTCGGGACGAGACTTGTTTTTAGAGGTGGATGATGTAAAGGCTCGGGTTTTTAAATCCTAATTTTTTCAGAAAAAAAATAAATAATAAAAGTAATAATAAAATCAAAATGTATTTAAAAGCAAAATTTAACGGAAAAATTCTCTAACTCGAATGTTAGACCTCTTAAAGCGAATTCTAACCTAAAATAATTTTTTTTTTGAAAACTAACCGGGCATAGCGACATCTTCCTTGGATATTTGAAATTTTATTTTGAACGAGTCGGAATACGATCGAAACAGCGAGTTTCGGGGTTTATCTTCTGGATATTTTGAATTGGATTTTGGGCATTTCTTTTGGGGTATTCTTTTTTACCACCTACTGCAATTCAGAAGCCAGCTTGTTAACCCCTAAATTGAGGAAAACACTCACCTTCTCTTTCCCTTCCTCACATTGTTGACCCTCCATTTTTAGCATGATGCCAAACAATCCTTAGCCCCTTGCCAACTGTAGCATCTCCACCTTTCCCCTCTGTCTGAATACCTGCGGTCCTACACTCCTCTCTGTTTCCTTTTGCCAAAGGGCACAATGAGCCTATCACTCCACCCCCCTTCAAAAGTCAGGAACCAATCCATCCCCATTTCATTTTATTTTCAAAGACTAGCTGCAACTTGCTATCTCCCCTTCAACAAAGTCTGAAACACAACCCCCATTCCCCCACAGTTCACATTTCAATTTCAAAACCCAAATAACCCCTATCCCCTTCTCCCATTTGGGTTGCCGAGGGGAACTCCCTTCTCCTCCTTGTTCATTCAACCACCGCCACCGCCTCATCCTTCCCCGAGCACCAGCAGCTACCTCCTCCGACTTCCGTCCGAGCCAGTGGCAGCTCCGAGTCGCGCCGACGCCGCCGATCCTTCTTAATGGCCCTGTTTTCACAGCCTCGAGAAGCCAAACAAACACCAGCGTCTCCTCCTTCTGCTCGAGCCCAGAAGCAGCACCTCCAAGCCTCCCCAGGCGAGCCGTGGTTTTTCGATGCCCAGGCGAGTCTCCAAGCGGCGCCATCCCGATCCTCTTCTCCCCTGTTTCCGGCCGGTAAGCCTCACTCCTTCTCCTTCCGATCAAAATCAATGTAAAGCTTCGTCTTTTGACCTCCCAATGTTGACCTAGGCCAAGCTCGTTTGATTATCGACTCCGGCGAGCCCAATCGCACACTGACGAGATTTTTCGGCGAATCGAACCCGCGCCTCGGTGAGCTTCTCCTTCCTCTTTCTTCCCTCCTCATTGGCATGTGTGTGTGTGCTTTGTGGTCAGAATCTGGGAATGCCACCGCCGACGGCTCTCCCTCCTCTTCCTCCGTCGATTTTCCGAGCACCGAGTTAGGTCCGAGGAGTTGCTCTCTCTTCTGTTTCTTCGAACAGTAGGGAGGAAGAAGAAAGCATGTGTGGGGCCCACTCTCACGTGCCACATCAGCTCCACCTTAGCATGGCCCCACTCCTCTTTTAATTTCGGAAAAGATGGGAGAATGAAAATGAATTTGGCCTAATTTTTTTTTTGAGTCAAAACAAATGTTATTGGGCCTAATTTTCTCAAGGGCAAATTCAAGCTTTTGGGCCTAATTCTTTCAAATAAATCAAAGGTGAAATTGGGCATGTTTTACAATCAAGGGGTCCGGTTTTGGTGTTTTATAAAAAAGGGTGGTTTTCGGTAATTTAAAAAAAATAAAGAGCGGTCTTGGTAATTCCATGAAGGGCTGATTTTTATAACATTAAACAGTTGGCATTTCTAACCATTTGACTTGGATTTTGAAACGGTTTTCGGGGCTAACTCAGGAATTATGTGCTCGATGACTAACTGGCATGATTGATGTGAATGATTGTCTAATATCATGATTTGTGTTGACTAATAATATGATGAAATGTTAAGATTATGTATCGTTAACTTATGCGTTGAGATATGATGAATATGATGCACTTGAGCTATATGATATGCAAAGATATGGTTATGAACATATGAATGTGGCTTAATGGAATGATGAGAACGATATGGTATTATGGAATGTGGCATCATGATGAGTGGTTGAACTTGATGTGATGATAATTGCGATATGATTGTTATTCTCGTTAAATGATGTGTGCTTGAATGCTTGAATGATTAGACGTAGACTTATATATATATGTTCTGATATGTATCTAGGTAATACCTTGTGATTATGAATGATGTATGTTGGATCCTCTATTATGCTGTTCTGCATGGCCAGGTGAGTTCCTATATGAGCTCACTCAGATTCGAAAAAGAGATCTCCCTGCTTGTAGCCATGTGCATACTAGGTGCTTGTATTCATAATAAAGCATGCCATGTAGTATCCTGCTAGGATTGCACTCATGATTGAGCATTCGCTTACTCATTGCTTTTGTAAACAGAACGGTCGTTATCTGTGAAGTAACTAGAGTCATTGCTAGGGTTATAGGACGACCTAATCCCATCGGGTCCCGTCCTGAGTCAATCGAGTCATGAACTTCATTATATTATGAGATGCCTGCGGGCTTTATCGTGGATACGGATTGGGCATGCGTGCCACCCGATTATATGGAATGCATTCACGAGCTGGCCAGTCTCCGCCCTATCGGAAGGGGGTGGAGGTAGGAGAGGGATATACCACTTGGTATTCGGTGCTAAGGCCTTATTATATTTATGCACTTGATCTTAGGACCATGCTAGTGTGTTAATATTCCGCCTTGCATCTAGAAGCATCTTTATTAGGACTAGCGTGTGTATGTGTCTGCTTGTTTGGGATTATATTGCGTAGGGCTTCGATCTGACATCGCCCCGCATACATATTTTTTAGGTTTGTTTGCAGCATGATTGTTCCTTGCTTCTGTAACGTGGGAACTCTCTTGGGCGATTGCAAAGAAATGGTCTTACCTTACATTTTGATAAATACACTTATTGATTTGGTTTGACCCGGCTCTGCCGTGGCACCCTCTTGTATTTCACATTGATTCTACTATTTGCATGACTGTTGGATTTCCACGCTTAGACTTATGACAGGTACAGGGGACTTCCCTGGGGATTCCAACGATCCCTTCGAATTTTGGGTATGAAATCCCACTTGAAAACGTTAGAGTAGAATTTTAAACCTTCAACCTGTACTCGGGGCGCAAGATCCTAACGAGGGGTTTCATCCCTCGAAACGTAACCCGGGAATCATAATCCCAGGCTGTTACAAAGATGGTATCAGAGCTCAGGTTATGCAAACCGAGTATGATAGGTTGAAGTGGTTTTGAAAATGGCCCAAAGTTTTCAAATGGTTTTTTTCAAAATGTTTTAGAAAGGGCAAAATGAATTTAATATGGCTAACTCAAATGGAATAAATATGAACTTGACTCAATAAATCCGGTAATCAAACAAAGGGAAACGATGGGTAGTAAAGGTGTTAGACCATCCCTATTGATGTAGTTGGGAACGGGTAGGCAAATACTAGCTTTGTTTTACAGACGGGGTTTGAAGACTCCAAGGAACCCGAGGGTTGGAGTAGCATGGATTAAGGGGTTGTGAGGTATTTTCCCCTCCGGTCAGCCGTCTCTCGAAGGACGACATAGATCGCCTCTGTGATTATATGCATTATATCCAACTGGGATCGAGGGCGATCCTCCTCGAAGGGGATCATATTAATCTCATTGTTTGCTTCCATGCTGAGTGCTATTGTGCTTAGGATAGATAACTAATGAGTATGCATTGACTTGAATCGTGTATTGAATAACTGTGCAAACGGGATAGCGGGAGATTACCTTGTTCTTATGTGATTGGAATTCCTGTCTTATCGGAATAGCTCTTCCATAATTCAAATCCCTGATGATTTTGACTCTGTCAACCGTCCCACCAAAACATTTAGGCATGATTAGCAAGGGTCGAAGAGCATTCGCTCTCCCCGTTTCGGGTCCTGTTTGGTACCCCACCATCTATGCTTCTACCGAGTCTTGTGCTGGAGGTTGGTGTCTTCCACGGGAAATTTGGGTTGGTTAACTAATTACCTTCGGAAATCGTGACGGATGTGAAGGGTTACTTGAGTATGTTAGTGGGAGTGATGACTGAAGTAGTTTCGAGTTAGGAGTGAGTTTGTCTCATGGAGTCACCCCTTTGATCCTCGTAAATGTCAACCATGTCTTCTTTCCACAAGAGTCTAAACACAAGTTTATCCTCCCCTCTCGGGAACAGCGTGAATGTCATTGTGTCCTACCGAGCGAGTCATACTAGTGTCCCATGGGAAATGGGGTGATGAGTCAGTGATTGCCCTTAGAGAATTCTGTCTGATTATAATAGCCTCCTTTATGACTTCATGACATTATATGTTGGTGTATTTTAGTATGACTTGCCTGATAACTTGCATGGTAGCTTCTATGAGGAGATATTTGTGCCGTATGTATGAAACTTACAGGATTATTATCTTTCCATGAATTAGGTTCATGATAGTGTGATCAACCCTTGTTGTATGTTTAATATGAGAAATGAATGTCTTAGCATGCTAAAATGACTTAATTGGACCCCGTTGACTATGTATATGTTTAATGAGTATTGCTAGTATCATGTAGGACATATACCTCCCAAATTTGGACCCTCGTATGATTATTTGTCGTACTCGTCTTACTATGTGAATATGAATGTATGTGATATGATAGTTGTTGTACTGCCCCTGTAGGACTTGATTATACTTGTAGTAGGATTATTAGAATGCATTTTAACATGCTTGCATTGGTTCCATATTTTCTTGATATGCTTATGTGTGTACCTAAGGTGAGTGATTAATCATACATTTTATATTATGAGATGCTAGCTAGATCTTGCATAACTTGTGTTGCATATGTCCCTTGTCGGTCCATGTATAAATGATCTTAATATGTCAGACATGACTGGTAAATGAAATGATAGGGTACTTGCTTGTTCCGCATGCAAGAAGAAATTGATTAGATGAACGTGTTGTGAACTCATAGATCGTTATTCCTTGAGATAGGTACATGCTAGTGTGGAATAATGTTGTTGAGATACTTCGTGATTGATATGTATTGCTTGCGGCAAATATAACCTCATAGAATGACCTAAGGGCATCATTGTAACTCTCGGGTTGAGATCTTATCTCTAGTGTCACCGTCTAGTCCTGGTCCATGTCTAAATCATTAAGGAAGTCGTGTTGTCCGCCCGTGTCTCTCCCCTATCTCCGTAACTCCTAATCTTTGCGATCTTTCGATAAGTACTGACATGAAAGGAAGAAGCGACGACCAAGTGGCACCGGAACGGCGCAGCGGAAGTGTGGTGGGTCCATGACCCATAGACTCCAACGACGACGTCACCGATGGCAAAAAGAATGGATATGCTTCAAGGATGGCAGACGTGAGCAGGATCCTCCCAACTGACTCGAGGAAGAGCATTCTTAATTCAAACCACGGATTTTCTTATTTGTCGGAATTGATGGTGTGTGATAGGCCTAGAACTGACATGATGAGATTGGTAGTGGCGGATATGTCGAAGCAGTAGTGAATGTTGACCTGACTAACTTGTGCTTGCGATGATGTATCTTAATGCTTGAGTGTACTGACCTGCTAGTAAATCGATTATGAGTTATATATGTAGTGGTGTTTTCTTCTTGGGCATGAGTCGAGTGATTCCTTGGTGAATGGGTCGGAAAGTGACAGGTAGGTTCGAGGTCCTTGGTTCTGGTAGTTGGTTATGTGAGATGGGGTACGGGAAGAATGTGTTAGTTTGGGTAGGGCTGCGTGAGTTTGGACTTGTCGGAGATAGTGGTTAGTGGGTACAATTGAGCTTCGAGGTAGGTCTTAGGTGAGGAGTGGAGCCAATATGGGAGATTCATAGGGAGAGGCCTTCGTTAGAGGTAGTGTCGAGCGATAGCGTGCGGGTAGTGTAGTCCTAGAGGCGGATGAGTGAGCTAGGAGTAGATCGGGGGATTCTTGAAGGGATGTGTTGATAGACGGGTTACTGTGCCAGGAGATCGAGAGTGTCTAGATAGTCTAGGGGAGGATCGTGGGTGACGTTGTGGTTGACCGACTAAGGAATGTCTAAGAAATCATAGAATCTGGAACTAGGTTGTGTGTGCGGTAATTAGGAGCGGTTTTGGTAAAGGATGAGGTTGAGGAAGTGCTAAGAATGAGTAGTATAGTGTTGCTTGGGAAATCATCAATCTTGGGGATTAGGTTGTTCATATCAGGACTGTATGTGAGATGAGTATTGGGGTTGTTTAGATAAGAGTGGTAATGCTTGGCGAAGTTGTGAGTGGGGGATTCTAGATGCGTTGTCGGAGGATTCTAGCATAGGGAAGGAGTTCGAGATTGATGTGTGGAAATTATTGTGGCGATTGAGGATATGAGATGAATCTTCGGGGAAAGGTTGGTAGCTAGGCAAGGATGTCGTTGAGATTTCTAGTAAGACTGTGTCCTTGAGGTTGAGATAGAGAGATTCGGAGCTTGGAATTGGGAATTGGGCAGAGCGGAATGTATTGTGAACGTTAGAGAATGAAGGATTTTAGAAGATTGGCGAAATGGCGGTACTTGGGGAACTCGAATGAGGACGACTTAGGGATTATGCGGAAATGATGATCGGTAAAAGAGGGCTTTGGATAATAAGGTGTCATGGTTATGAAGTAGGAGCTTGAGGCATTTTAGGAATATAAAGAGATGAGGAACTGGAATAGGACGACTTGGGGATTTTGAAAGGTTATGGTTTATTAAGATTTGGGATGAGGAAATTTGGGATTATGCTGAGACGATGATCTAGAATAGGTCAGATGAGGAGTCGTGGATGTTCAGGTGTCGTGAGATTCGGGATGGGACAAGTAGGTGGAATCTGTGATTGGTCATTGAGGATAGATGCGGGAGATGAGGAACTCGGTAATTCGTGGTTATGAGTTAGCACTAGACGGTTTTCTGCGTTAGAGTTGACGAGAGTAGGCGGTTGAGTGGATTCTAGCAAGGTAGGATGCTTGTGTTAGTAATGTCGAGGATAAGGGTGGGAGTGTGAGGTGTAAGATGGTCGGTATGAGTTGGGTTCTTAGAGGTGGATGACTAGTGAGAGTGATTAGTGGTACAAGAGGTGTGATTAAGTTAGCAAGGTGATTCTAGATGTCTCTTTGGGAGGTAGTGGTCACACGGAGTCTTGAGAACCTAGAAAGAGTAAGCAATATTGTTAAGGAGCACCGAGGTCGATCGAGAGTGCAGTTCGGTTGAGGATTTGAGACTTCTCTTGAGAGGTGAAATGAGACTATTAGGGAACCCCTAGGACGAGAGTGTGCTTTATAGGTAGTCTTAGTAGTTGGTCGAGTTGTTAAGCTTGTCGGAATAGAGAATTGTGCGATTGGGAACTCCGAGATATGGGTTTTAGATGGTTGAGTGGAAGGTTAGGACTTGAGCTTGGGATATTTAAGTCGATTGATCCTTAGATGACTTGGTGACGTAAGAGTTGGGAGACCTAGTAATTGGTTAGAGATGTGGGCCTCGAATCGTGGATAGTTATCCGACTAGAGAGATTGTATGCTAAGCTTAGTGCAATGGTGTCTAGAACTTGTGTCGGATTGAATTGGTAGACCTAGGTGAGGTTGATCTTGATGCGAGAGATGATGAGTAGTGGTCGTGTCTTGTCATGATTGGTAGTTGTATGCAGATTCTTCTAAGGATATGATCTAGTGGGTGCTTTACTTGGGACCGAGTGTTGTGCAAATCCTATGGATTAGACGCTGTTGATTCTTTGACGTATTGCCATAGACAAGAGTGAGTTGTTAGTACTGACAATAGATATTCCCTGAACTTGATGAAATGCTAGCTAGTGTACGGAATTACTTGTTGCCCCTAACGTAATGATGCTTGGTAGTTGACATAAGTATGATGTGCTTATTTGTTTGATATGATGTGACGAATCCTACTCCGTATGATACTATGCCAGATACGTTATGGTATGTGACTATCCTTGACATGAGTATGCTATGTTCACAAACGTGTGATATGATTTCTATATTGAACGATTGCTATGATATATGATGCCTTGAATCGAAATTGCTAGTATCGTAGAACCGAATTGATGAATTTGATTAAGGCTCGGAACCTAGGAAGAAAATATGGGGTTAGCCCTTAGAGGTGGATGATTCCACCTCTTGAATTTGGAACTTGCTTGACTAACATCGGGCTAAGGGACTTTGAATGATGTTAAAAAAAAAAAAGACTAACTTGGACTTTGGGAAATTGAACGCGATCAAGAACTTCAATGGTTTTGAAACCAAACCTTTTCGAACCGAGGAAACCTTTTGAAACTTTTCCGACCCGAGCTTGCATTATAACCCCTCACGAAGTGGATACAGGCATTTTATAGAGGCCCTTATAGACCGCTTGCTAAGACCTAGTGGAGGTGCTATGATGTTTTTTAGTTATAATATAATCGAGAAGTCGGGATGAGGATGTGGTAAGGGCCCGTATTGCATTCTCACTACGACCTATCGGGGATATAATGATCATGACAACGATACGGTGAGAATCTCATAGGGGCCCTTATGAGGTACTTACGGGATCGATGACATGATCCTTGGACACACCAGTTTCAAACTTCATCCCCTACCTTGTTTTGATTTTAGTCTCGGGACGAGACTTGTTTTTAGAGGTGGATGATGTAAAGGCTCGGGTTTTTAAATCCTAATTTTTTCAGAAAAAAAATAAATAATAAAAGTAATAATAAAATCAAAATGTATTTAAAAGCAAAATTTAACGGAAAAATTCTCTAACTCGAATGTTAGACCTCTTAAAGCGAATTCTAACCTAAAATAATTTTTTTTTTGAAAACTAACCGGGCATAGCGACATCTTCCTTGGATATTTGAAATTTTATTTTGAACGAGTCGGAATACGATCGAAACAGCGAGTTTCGGGGTTTATCTTCTGGATATTTTGAATTGGATTTTGGGCATTTCTTTTGGGGTATTCTTTTTTACCACCTACTGCAATTCAGAAGCCAGCTTGTTAACCCCTAAATTGAGGAAAACACTCACCTTCTCTTTCCCTTCCTCACATTGTTGACCCTCCATTTTTAGCATGATGCCAAACAATCCTTAGCCCCTTGCCAACTGTAGCATCTCCACCTTTCCCCTCTGTCTGAATACCTGCGGTCCTACACTCCTCTCTGTTTCCTTTTGCCAAAGGGCACAATGAGCCTATCACTCCACCCCCCTTCAAAAGTCAGGAACCAATCCATCCCCATTTCATTTTATTTTCAAAGACTAGCTGCAACTTGCTATCTCCCCTTCAACAAAGTCTGAAACACAACCCCCATTCCCCCACAGTTCACATTTCAATTTCAAAACCCAAATAACCCCTATCCCCTTCTCCCATTTGGGTTGCCGAGGGGAACTCCCTTCTCCTCCTTGTTCATTCAACCACCGCCACCGCCTCATCCTTCCCCGAGCACCAGCAGCTACCTCCTCCGACTTCCGTCCGAGCCAGTGGCAGCTCCGAGTCGCGCCGACGCCGCCGATCCTTCTTAATGGCCCTGTTTTCACAGCCTCGAGAAGCCAAACAAACACCAGCGTCTCCTCCTTCTGCTCGAGCCCAGAAGCAGCACCTCCAAGCCTCCCCAGGCGAGCCGTGGTTTTTCGATGCCCAGGCGAGTCTCCAAGCGGCGCCATCCCGATCCTCTTCTCCCCTGTTTCCGGCCGGTAAGCCTCACTCCTTCTCCTTCCGATCAAAATCAATGTAAAGCTTCGTCTTTTGACCTCCCAATGTTGACCTAGGCCAAGCTCGTTTGATTATCGACTCCGGCGAGCCCAATCGCACACCGACGAGATTTTTCGGCGAATCGAACCCGCGCCTCGGTGAGCTTCTCCTTCCTCTTTCTTCCCTCCTCATTGGCATGTGTGTGTGTGCTTTGTGGTCAGAATCTGGGAATGCCACCGCCGACGGCTCTCCCTCCTCTTCCTCCGTCGATTTTCCGAGCACCGAGTTAGGTCCGAGGAGTTGCTCTCTCTTCTGTTTCTTCGAACAGTAGGGAGGAAGAAGAAAGCATGTGTGGGGCCCACTCTCACGTGCCACATCAGCTCCACCTTAGCATGGCCCCACTCCTCTTTTAATTTCGGAAAAGATGGGAGAATGAAAATGAATTTGGCCTAATTTTTTTTTGAGTCAAAACAAATGTTATTGGGCCTAATTTTCTCAAGGGCAAATTCAAGCTTTTGGGCCTAATTCTTTCAAATAAATCAAAGGTGAAATTGGGCATGTTTTACAATCAAGGGGTCCGGTTTTTGTGTTTTATAAAAAAGGGTGGTTTTCGGTAATTTAAAAAAAATAAAGAGCGGTCTTGGTAATTCCATGAAGGGCTGATTTTTATAACATTAAACAGTTGGAATTTCTAACCATTTGACTTGGATTTTGAAACGGTTTTCGGGGCTAACTCAGGAATTATGTGCTCGATGACTAACTGGCATGATTGATGTGAATGATTGTCTAATATCATGATTTGTGTTGACTAATAATATGATGAAATGTTAAGATTATGTATCGTTAACTTATGCGTTGAGATATGATGAATATGATGCACTTGAGCTATATGATATGCAAAGATATGGTTATGAACATATGAATGTGGCTTAATGGAATGATGAGAACGATATGGTATTATGGAATGTGGCATCATGATGAGTGGTTGAACTTGATGTGATGATAATTGCGATATGATTGTTATTCTCGTTAAATGATGTGTGCTTGAATGCTTGAATGATTAGACGTAGACTTATATATATATGTTCTGATATGTATCTAGGTAATACCTTTTGATTATGAATGATGTATGTTGGATCCTCTATTATGTTGTTCTGCATGGCCGGGTGAGTTCCTATATGAGCTCACTCAGATTCGAAAAAGAGATCTCCCTGCTTGTAGCCATGTGCATACTAGGTGCTTGCATTCATAATAAAGCATGCCATGTAGTATCCTGCTAGGATTGCACTCATGATTGAGCATTCGCTTACTCATTGCTTTTGTAAATAGAACGGCCGTTATCTGTGAAGTAACTAGAGTCATTGCTAGGGTTATAGGACGACCTAATCCCATCGGGTCCCGTCCTGAGTCAATCGAGTCATGAACTTCCTTATATTATGAGATGCTTCCGGGCTTTATTGTGGATACGGGTTGGGCATGCGTGCCACCCGATTATATGGAATGCATTCACGAGCTGGCCAGTCTCCGCCCTATCGAAAGGGGGTGGAGGTAGGAGAGGGATATACCACTTGGTATTCGGTGCTAAGGCCTTATTATATTTATGCACTTGATCTTAGGACCATGCTAGTGTGTTAATATTCCGCCTTGCATCTAGAAGCATCTTTATTAGGACTAGCGTGTGTATGTGTCTGCTTGTTTGGGATTATATTGTGTAGGGCTTCGATCTGACACCGCCTCGCATACATATTTTTTTAGGTTTGTTTGCAGCATGATTGTTCCTTGCTTCTGTAACGTGGGAACTCTCTTGGGCGATTGCAAAGAAATGGTCTAACCTTACATTTTGATAAATACACTTATTGATTTGGTTTGACCTGGCTCTGCCGTGGCACCCTCATGTATTTCACATTGATTCTACTATTTGCATGACTGTTGGATTTCCACGCTTAGACTTATGACAGGTACATGGGACTTCCCCGGGGATTCCAACGATCCCTTTGAATTTTGGGTATGAAATCCCACTTGAAAAAGTTAGAGTAAAATTTCAAACCTTCAACCTGTACTCGGGGCGCAAGATCCTAACGAGGGGTTTCATCCCTCGAAACGTAACCCGGGAATCATAATCCCGGGCCGTTACAAAAGTGCATCAGATTTGACATACATAATTGTTAATGAGTGAATAAGCAATCGTAAGCGAGTGAATGCATACACTTTTGATTATTTTTCAATTAGGGGAGCATGGTATTCAACAATTGCAATAATTGATCTCATACTAATATACTACTGCATCACCCAACACAAAATAATGATGCATTATGAATTTATTTTCTCAGTTAATAATTGTAGATGTAGTCCTTTTAAGATTACAACTCACTCAGTTGTTATGTCAACAAGAAACTTGAGATGGTTATTAACTTATTAGAGATTTCATCAACCAGGATCAATCCACGATCACATACCAAAAATGTAAAAGAGCAATTGAACACTTAAGAGTCCATATACACAAACAAATGGCTATGAAGCAAAAGCCAAAAGACAAATAGATTTCCTTGACAAGTACAACAATAAAGCAAAACAGAATATATATGAAGTGCCAGTTTACACATAAGAATATACAGTTAAAATTTGAAACCTGGATCTCATACTTGTTGAGGTATAACCAACGATTCTTCCTCTATCAGATTAATGGCATCAAAATCGGATGATGTTTATGACTCTAAGGTTGAACAGAGCTGGAGTGGATGGGTTATAACCAACATGACCCATCGATCCCATGTCGATTACTCGGTCCTCACCAATCTCACAATCTATAATATCAATATCAGATAAGTTGTAAGCAGCCTGATTAGGCAAGACCATGCTGATTGCCCGACCTTCACCCAACTCACCATCTAGGACATAAAAAAACACCAAATATTCTTGCCTAGACATTTCCACAAACACTTGGTGGGAAGCTTTAGACACTAAGATTTCAGAACATCAGACCCACTGCCCTGTCCTATCATATATGGAATTTGGAGAGCATAATCCTTGACAACATCAAAGATTTGTCCATCATCAATGAAATGCTATTTGGTTTTCTTCAAGTAACATAATCCTATATTTGGTCACAAAGGAATGAGTCCATTTCCACTGAACTTATCAAAGAACAAGTACACTATTCTATCTAAAGGCAATTACTGATTCAAAAACCCAAAAACCAAGAATCCAATCAGTAAGCAATGCTTCTTATGTCCGCACTGGTTATAATGTGATTCCAAAACCATCACTCACTAAAACTAAAAGTAGAGTCAGCAGAACCTCTCTAGCGATAATATTTAGAGATGTTTCAATCCAAATTTACTCAAAAATTTGCAAAGCCATTAACAATGAATGATTTATTTCAACTAAAAGTTACCAAGAAACAACAAAAACATAATCAATTCCTCTAGGCATTTCATCGAACACTTTGGAGGCAGTTTTTCAAAATAGTGAGTTGATATCTATGGGATTTTCAAAATAGCGAGTTGATTAGTAGTGGAATTGGAGAACAAACTAATCACGACAGATCAGATACAAGTAGAACCTAGATGCCAAAGCCCCAATTTTCAGAAACTGAAGTGATCAATTGGAATTGGAAAGAAGTACGAAGAGTACCTAATTCACAAACCCTCGCCTTCAACCCTTTCCAATTAGGGCAAGAAGGTGTTCAGGCCGGCACCGCCTACTTCGATGACGCTCTCCATCACCGGAGGTTCGGAAGCCGGGGAGGTATCCGCGGGGAGGCCGCCGCACCTCTGGCATCGCCCGACGGCCAAGATCTGGCGGCAGGAGGGGCAGGAGGAGTGAGATCCGAGCAGGTGTCGATGCAGACGACGTGGAAGGCGTGGCCGCACTGAGGGAGGACGCGGATTTCGTCTCCGGCGACGAATTCGGAGAGGCGGATAGGGCAATCGGCGAGCTTGCTGGCGAGGTCCTCGGAGAAGGTGAGCTATGGGAGCGAGCGATCCGAGGCAGAATGATGGGGACGATCGACGATCCGAGGAAGAAGTGGATTTGAGGAATCTCTCTCGCCATGGATGGGACGGTCCGCCGTTTCCAAACGCAAAGGATGTTATTAACCTATAAAACATTAAAGAGGTGTTAGTCCGGCCCATTTAACAAATTAGCATGCTAATAACCTAATTAAAATAGTAAAAGGTGATATTTCACCAAATTTTCTCTAATATAATCATAACAAAATAGATATATATCTCTATCTATATTCAATCAAATATATACCAAATTAAACAATATTATCAAATCTATACATAATAAATACGTACATACTAAAACAATGTATATTTCTCTTTTTATTTTAACGGATCATAAGATATTTACCACAAATTATTGTACGTTTTTTTTTATAATACAACTTTTTTTTTGGTGGGAAAAGAGTGGGCAAGAGCCCGGAATTTTTTATAATACAACTATATTATACCTTTGCTCAATTTTATTTATTAGAATTTAAAAAATTTGCACACCAAAAAAAAATATCTATTCAATATAACCAATCTTTATCAAATATTCTATCTTTTTATATAAAACTGAATATATGTGTATAAAAAAATATTCAACCTTATATCATACTTAGTTGAAAATTTTATCTTTTTAGATGAAATTGAATATATTTGTATGGATATATATTTCATAAGATTTTGTGTTGAATAGATAAATAATTAACGGTTTAAGATAGAATATTTTAGTTGCTATATATATATTCTAATCTTTGAGTCATCACCAAACACGAAACCTTCAATGTCATGTGGATGAAGATTGGACTACTGACACTACTACAAAATAAGTCTATTGTAATAGTCGAAAAATGTCACATAAACCCCAAAAAATGATACAATAGGTCTAATGCATCATTTTTTAGATGCTACTTCCGCTCACGTTGCATTAGATCAAATGTAACAGTTATTTCAAGCTAATGTGACAGCCAATCATACCAAGTATAACATGTTACATTAGACTTAAAAACATGTTGCAAAAGGTATGTAATGTAACATTCATGATAAAAGATAATGCATCAACAATTCACACCTATTGTAACCTTTTCACACCTATTGTAACCTTTTTAACTAAAGCTATTGCAATAACCTTTTATGTAGCATTTCTCACATAAACTAATGTACATATTTACAAAATTTATCACATTAAAAATACATTAATATTATTACAAATTATGTCATGTATATTCACAGTACATAGATATTAGTCTCTCATCATGTCTCTAAAATAAATCTACATATACATAAGAAAAATACTATGGTTTACAAGCTACACATTCTAGTCTTTGTTTGCTAAGACTCGATATAATTGTATGACTTCCCTGCCTTCATGATCCTGTAAATATGCAACACACAAGACTTTAAGCTTACCAACAAACTGTCATATGTAGCCATATTATAATAACTTGAACCATCATATCGTAAACATAGAAGCAACTAAGAAAGCCTACTTTTGTTAGTAAAAGATATTTTAACCAAAAAAAAATGCTAAGGAGGATTAGAGTCATACAAACACCAATTCTTAAAAATGCCAAGCTGCTCCTTATGAAAAGGTTAGATAATGCATAAAATAAATGTTGCTTTCACAAAATAATGACACCTATTGGCATTGATAATCCAAAACTATATATACCTTCTTGCTTTAATGAGGTGACATGATCATCAACAACTACTTGCTCAATCAAAAGGAAAACGAAGCATGATTATATAAGTATATACACACGCACAATTAGTATCAACTAATAAAGAGTATATACTATACAGAAAAATAGGCTTTATTTGAGTGGATCAAACATAGATTATTCATTATTTGAAGCAGGTTATAAACAAAAGATCCAAAATCTTAATCTGAATAAATCATGTGTTATTAATTTTTCAAGTTTCAGAAAATCCTTCTATAGTATAATTATTTGAGGTGGATGATGGATTTAATTAGGAGTCTGCCAAGTATAGTTTGCTTGCAGTCTACGCACAAATTGGGAGTCGACGCTCTACAGTATACACACAAATTCTATCATGTAGATTTAAGTCGATCACCATGTAGTTTGCTTCGAGCTCCTACCAAATCTCCTTCGAGTTTCATCATATACCTTGATCGAATGGATCGATCTTGAATTCCAAACGGAAAATTTTAATTAATACATTTGATTCAATACATCAATCATACATAACAATAAGTTCTTTATCAAACTATAACCTAAATTATATATACAGTCCCTTATTTTGAAGTTCTACATTTACAATATTTAACTTAATTGATAAGTGATTATAATTACCTTATTTATGACAAAGGTTTACAAATCTACATAATCTTAAAATGTTAGGAAAATTTATATAACCTATTACGATTTAACATAATGTAATATATTGAATAAAATCGCATATTTTCTATTATGTAATATATTGTTTTAAATAGATGAGATTATTGTAATATGTATATATATATTTCATAATGTTAATATAATAATATATTTATAGAACAAGGTTAACAAAGGTTGTCATTTTCAATTCGAAAGTTGAAACCGATTCAAATTGATCGATGCTAAGTGGAATAGCAACAATTTGAGTTAGGCGTGATAAAATAGAGGCTGAAAACAATAAGATTGATTATTTTGATAAAATTGTATCGTTTTCTAACTAATTGTATTCTTTAAAGATAAAGTAAAAACTTTTTAGAAACTTTTTTTTTTCATAAACCATAAGTTGTATCGTTTTCTAACTTATTTTGCATAAACAATAAGTTTGTACGGATTATCACGCGTTCACGTAATTTTTTGGATTAAACGGGATTATTTTTACTTACGTGTTATTTTCTGGATTAAAATGATATTATATTTTTGAATCACATCAATTAATAAACCAATCTTTCCATCTCAATATATAGATTTGACCTATTCAATATATCTTATAAATAAGAAATATTTTTAATGAATAAATAAATCTTCAATAATATGTGATATAATTAAGGCAAATTTGCTAAAATGACCCTCTTGGGTGATGACCTTTGCACAACTAACCCCATCCGGAAAAAATTTGCTAAAAGTGGATATCCGCTTGCAAGTGTAGCCGGTAACAAGTGAGATTGTGGGAGACAACTGGACAAAAAGCTGACAGGGAGAGAGAGATGAGAGAGGAAAGGAAAAAGGGAAAAAGAAAAGCATGTGAGAGAGAAATTAATGAGAGGAGAGAGAGTGCTGAGAGGAGGAGAGAGAAAAAGCAACCCACTTTTTCAGAAAGTGCTGAGAGAAAGAGAGAGAAAAAGCAACCCACTTTTTTAGAAAAAACAACTCACGTTTTGCCATCAGCTTTTATACATGTCACCCGTTTATGTCAACATTCCAGCCTCAGCGTTTGTACATGACACTAGTTAATATTTACTTGCCAATTTTGCTACGTTGCTAGTGTAATTAGGCTTTCCCATGAATCTTGTGTGTGTGCCATTGAATAATCTTTGTCAATCTTGCTACTTTGCTAGTGTAATGGGCAAATACGCTCCATGAATTTCTCTCTAAAAAATGGTAACTGCAGCGTGAATAGCTCTTCATCTCCCCTTGTGTGTTCTTCACGACCCATGTCCGTATTGGTCGAATGACCAGTGTCTTTTGGTATCAAGTATGATGCACCTGGAGACGCTTATGCTATGGCTTTTGTAATTCAATATGTAGTTAACGAATTTTGTACTTATGGGAAATTCGAACATGTCATTCAACGACGATGTACATGACATATAATGCTTTTAACCTGTAAAGTAATACCTTTGACATGATAGTTAATAGTTTTGACATGGCAGTGCAGCCAGTGCTCTATGTGCATCTTGGTCGACTGACCGGTGCGTTTTTGTGTCACTTATGATGCACTTGGAAACGCTTATGGTAGGGGTGGGCACAAATCCCGCAAATCCTGATCCCGTCCCGGTCCCGTCCCGATCCCGTCCCGATCCCGGTGGGATTTAGGACAAAATAGCGAATCCCGTCCCGATCCCGTCCCGCAAAAATTATGCGGGACGAAACGCGGGACGATCCCGGTGGGATCCCGCAAATCCCGTCCCGTCCCGCATATAATAATAATAATAATAATAATAATAATAATGATAATAATAATAATAATAATAATTTTTATAATAATAATAATATTATAATATTATAGAATAATAATAATATATTATTAGTATTATTATTTTGAGCAAATATTATTTATAACTATAATAATAATTTTCAATTTATAATAATAATAATAATAATAATAATATAATATAATTTCATAATAATATTAATTTATAATAAAATTATTATTATTATTATTATTATATCATATTATATTATTTTTTCTTGTAAAGTATAATTATTTTATAATAATAACAATAAAAATGAGTAGTATTATTTTATTTTATTTTTAATTATAACGTGGGATTATTATTATTATTATTATTATTATTATTATTATTATTATTATTATTATACCCATTTAGAGTTACAAGAGGCAAATAGCTAATTAAATACGGTATTCTTCTTAACTATCAATCGATAATTAGACAATATTGGTAAATCTCGTCTCAATTCCTTTCCGTCCTGATCTAGTAAGATAATGTAGCCAAATATGTTGAACATTATAATTAATTATACAATCATTGTATGAATTAATAATAGTATTATAATAATAATAATAATAATAATATTATTATTATTATTGAATAATATAGTTGAGAATAATACCGTATTCAACATATTATACTAAATAATGAATTATGAAAACATTTTTCACTTTGCAAATTTATATACTCCCTCCGTTCAACAAAACTTGTCGTTTACTATTCACGCACGCTTTTTTAGAATGATAAAAACTATATAAAATATTCAATTTTTTTAAATTTTTATTTAACAAGTTTGTACTTGTTAATAATAACTACGAAATTGTTAAAAAAAATTATTTAAAAAGTCGATATTTTATATAGTTTTTAGCTCCTAAAAAAGCGTGCATGAATAGTAAAACGTCAAGTTTTGTTGAACGGAGGGAGTAATATTTTATTATTTTTATATGCGGGACAAGGCCCGTCCCGTCCCGATCCCGTCCCGTCCAGACACCATCCCGTCCCGATCCCGTCCCGAAAAAAAAATGTCAATCCCGTCCCGAAAAAATTTCGCGGGACGAGTCCTGTCCCGGCCCAATCCCGTCTCATCCCGTCCCGTGCCCACCCCTAGCTTATGGTACATAGCGAGGAATTGAGTATGTGGTTCGCACATTTTTTTTTTTTTGGTCAAGTGGTTCGCACATTTTGTAATTATGGGAAATTTGAACTTGTAATTCATAGACAATGTACATTTTTTAGTAAAACAACATGTTAAATGCGAAATTGCCAAAGATCATGCATCATATATTCGATAACACTTGTGGTAATAAAAAAATTTTTTGATCATTCATACTATATTACAATATTGAATGAACCTCATCTACATATGAAACCGAACAATTTTTTCATGTGGACGAATTTACACGGTATTCTATCGAAACCGAACACTTTTTCCTCTCTTTTCTATGACAGCAACACCAAAAAAACGTTTAAGTCCGGGGAGTTGGCCGGTTAAAATATCAATCTAATGTCAAATTCATTTTGCGAAGCGACAAGCTAAAATTGCTCATCGTATAGATGAAGATGAGTTCTTGCGTTGTCCTGTTGGATGAAAGTCGTAGCCCTTGAATCCTCCCTTGGCCACATAGATTGAATCGCGGGGATAACCATTTTATGCCTCCTTTTTCCCTCTTTCGTTTCCCTGTTTCTCTCTTCATCGATCAATTACGTTGTTCAGTTTCTTATTGGATCGTGTCAAACCTATTACCTGTCATGTTACAAACACATCTTATGATGAATTCAACACACATGGAAGATGAATTCCAGGTTAAAAACCCTCTTCAAATGAGACTTGCTTTCCATTTTAATCATTGTCTACTTTAACTCGGACAATGTCTTTCTTTTACCGAATAAGCTTATAGATTGCAGATCAGCAAATAACCTGTCATGTTAAAGGGTATAAGCTGTCAAGTTAATAGCATTACCTGTCATGTTATTTTATTTCATTAAGGAGAAGATGATCGATTCGGATTACCTGTCATGTTAAAGGGTATGACCAGTCATGTTAAACAGTATAACCTGTCATGTTAATAGCATTGCCTGTCATGTTATTTTCTTTTATTAAGGAGAAGATGATCGATTCGCATTACCTTTCATGTTAAAGGTTATGACCAGTCATGCTAAACAGTATAACCTGTCATGTTAATAGCACTACCTGTCATGTTATTTTCTTTCATCAAGGAGAAGATGATCGATTCGCATTACCTGTCATGTTAAAGGTTATGACCAGTCATGTTAAACAGTATAACCTATCACGTTAATAGCATTACATGTCCTGTTATTTTCTTTCATTAAGGAGAAGATGATCGATTCGCATTACCTGTCATGTTAAAGGTTATGACCAGTCATGTTAAACAGTATAACATGTCATGTTAATAGCATTATCTGTCATCTTATTTTCTTTCATTAAGGAGAAGATGATCGATTCGCATTACCTGTCATGTTAAAGGTCATGTTTTTTTTTTTTTTTGTTTCTAACTCAACAACAGAAGATATAGAATTATGCCTAACTCACATTTTTGTCATCCATTATAATTATTAAGTCAATTTTCACACTTTTGTCATCCATTATAGTTATTAAGTCAATTTTCACTACTTTCTCTAAATATTAAGTGCAGGTGTCATGTACAAACGCTGAGGTTGAAATGTTGAAATAGACAGGTGACATGTACAAACACTGGGGTGTCCATCAAATACGAGATTACGATCAAAAACACCCTTTAGCTATAAGAAAGTGCACATGTGATTTCAAACAGATAGAAATATAATCAAAAGCATGACAAAAACATTTAGATACAGGACATAACCATTTAGAATTGCCAGCAAACACGACAAAAACATTCAGAATTGCCAACACTACATGACAAAAACAGCAAATAAAAAGAACATCAAAATATTCACATCCTCATATGACCTGAATACTCCATTAGTGGTTTACTCTCCACAAAGTACATGACAAAAACAAACTTACTGTTTTAGTAGTGTCTTACTAAAAATAAATTGGAGCTTACTACTCACAAATTCAGAATTGACATTTCATACAAAACTTCCTAGCCCCAAATTCAATGACAAGATTATCTCATTTTTATAATGTACAAGAAACATGCTCACAAGATCAAAAATTATGCCAAATTACACAAATTCATAGCTATGGCTAGGGCTGACCGGCTGAGATTGATAGCCCCTCTCGGATCAAATGATAACACAGTGATTAAAACAGAGGAGTGGCCAGGGCTCCAATGCTGAAGGCGGGGAGGAGCGAGGTGGTCGGACTTTATTTTTTTTATCTATCATACTCTTTTAGTTCATTTAGATCGGGAAGAGGCGCTAGGTTGCGTGCAAGGTTAGATGGCCACTAGGAAGACTGTGGAGACGAGCATCAGCCCTCATTTCAGAATTGATAGGAAGACGGTGGAGAGGATGACCGCTAGGTTGCGGGCGAGGTCAGATGCGAAGATCGGGAAGAGGCGCTGCAATCAATCGACGCCGAGGACGGGTAAAGAGGCGATGTCGACGCCGGAAAGTTAACATATTCCGGTCAGGTGGACAGCTCCTCACCCAAACACCTCAACACCAACTCAGATCTAGAGGAAGAAGATGAGTGGAACCCAGATCTGAGAACCTCAACAAATCACACCTTCAAACAATCGCCAGAAACTACCCCAGAATCGAATGGATGCGAGTCGCAAAAGCCTAGATCTGAGGGGAAGATGAGTGGATCGACTTCTTCTCCCTCCTAAGTCCCTTCAAATCCATCTTCAAGTCCTTAGGTTCAAGGTTGGAGAATCTCGAGAGCGTCTCGATTGGCGTCGAGAAGCCGCTCCGTGGAATCCTGTACGATGATGTCGAGGATGACTCCGACGATTTGTATCTCACCGACGTGGATTTCTGGCGGAGTGGCTTCCTAGGGTTTCTTGATTGGAATTGTTCTCCTCTCTTCCTTCCCTTCCTCTCTCACCATTGCCGCCATTGAAGGCTCTCGAGAGCTTCCATCCGAGCTTCCTAATCCTTTCACAAATTGAAGGAGGAGAAGAAGGGGTTTGATGGGTGAAAGAGACAGCTTGTTACTTTTTCTCTCTCTCTCCACCAACCAGTCTTTTACCGGCGGATGTAATGACTCTTTGCAATTTTTTTTTGCAGGGGTTAGTTAGCCAAAGATAACCAGGTCAAGGGTCATTTGCTTATATCTATTTATATAAAATACTAAAGCAGATGACAGAAATGGCCTAGATCACTGAAATTAATTATAACTATATTACAAAAGAAATCTACATAAAATATATTTATATATTGCACCGTTAGTGGATCCAAATCCGATAACTATCTAATATATAAAATATACTTATATATAATTAAAAGAATTCTTATGGATTAAGGTAAAGGTAGCGGAAGAAAAGAGAATAAATAATCAATTGATTTTATCATGTTAATTTATTTCATCAACTATTAAAATTATATCGAGCGAGTTTGATTAGATTTCTACGTACTAAAATATCATATCCAGTGAAGATAATTAGTTGATAAGAAATATTGTTATGATAAAGTTAATAGACATAAGTACAAAAGTAATATATATAAACCTTTAAATTATTATAACCTTCGAATTTATTATATGTAACTAAAAAGGTATATATAGTTAAAACGGTGTATTAAAAGATCCAAATATTTCAACCAAATAATTAAAACTTTCAAATTTCAGAAAAAAAAAATTGAATATTAAATATTATTTTGTTTATTAAGAAACCGCACAACGGGTGGGTACCAATTACTAGTATATAGAGAGAGAGAGTGTGTGTGTAACTTGTGCACACCCCTTAGGGTGTCTTTTGTGCACAATTCTCAACCATTGATCTAAATGAATGAGTGGTCTAGATTAAAGAGGATTTTCTTTTTTTTTTTTGGAAAATAAAAGGTGGGACCCATTGTACAAAATACACTACTCTCTCCATGGGTGTGTGTAATGCAGATTTTGTGGGGGATTGTTTGTAATTGGTGGGACCCACACATTGTATCACACTTTGTTAATTTTTTTTTATTAGACTCCGTACATCGTTAATTGTTAATTAATGTCATGCTATGATGGGTGGGTAAAATATTTAAAATTAATGGCAACCTTTTTTAATTAGAATCGGTATACAATTGCATATGAACTCCAAATGGTTATTTCATTTTTTTAATTAAAATTGGTTTCGGACAAGCGGTATCAATTGTAGTTAATCTTTGTACAAAAAAAGCTTATTTTCCTATTCGGTTGAATCGATCAATTTATCGCGCACATTGAACGATAATTGATAGATTATTCAGTGAAATTTTTAAAAATCAACAATAATGTTTTGCATTCCATATTGATCGATTTGGCAATTTTACCAAATAATATTTTGCATCCCAATGAATAATGTTATGTCATATTTTTTCATCCAGTTCAGATCAAAATTTATCAATTCTAATGAATAATTTATCACATGCTACTGAATAATGTTTTAATTTTTTTAAATCAATTTCAGAAAAAAGAAATCTCAAATCCCTAACAATACTTACGATTTATACGAATAATGCTACGTATTTCAACGAATAATGTTTCACACTTCATCGAATAATAATTAGTTGTATAGTTATACCCATGCGTTTTACGTTGTTCCTCAAATAAAATACTTCATATCCTGGCGAATAATTAATCAAATTTCACCGAATAATTGACCAGATCATTACCACTAGTAACAAAAAATCAATACATACATCTGAATAATTGACAAATAATAATCAAATTATACTTGATGTTAATATTACCCGGCCTACACCTACCCACCCATCCACCCCCACCCCCACCCCCCATCCTCGGCTTCAACAGTACCAAACATACTTGATTTCAAATCTACCAGAAGAATGAAGGCGATGGATGTCGCTAGATACTAGATCAATATGACAATTTATTTGCGGCGACGGAGGTGAGCGCGGCGACGTTGGACAAGATCCTGGCATCGAAGAAGGAGGGCACGACAGTGGCGGCGTCGAGCAAGGAGTTCGAGGAGGAGGAGAGGCGCCGGTCGGAGGGGACCACCCAGTTTAATTCGAGTGGTTGCGCGGCCGATTGGACTTCCCTCCTCTTCGGTTCGGGTCGCCGCTGGTTTGAACACCCAGAATCGCTCTCTCGATGTGCGCCTCCGTCTCAACGCCGCTCCTACTTTGCAACAATCACCACCGGAATCGCCGATTACAAGTGCTTCGTCGTCGGCGGTGCTTCGAGGATGGTGTTCTAGGCTTGTTTACGATGGTGATGGAGGGGGAATTTGGAAGCTTGGGCCACTTTGATAAAGCGTGAGGAAGAAGACGAGACTAGTCTTAGGGTTTTAATTGACCTTTTTTCACACGCGCTCCATTCTCCACATTTTGGGGTTGAAGATTGAGTTTTTTTTTTTTTTTTAAATCACTCGTACACATGGCGGAATGTAAGCCCTCCGGTCCACTAAGATCAATGGCTAATATTTATGCACAAGATACACCGTGCACAAGGGAACCACTCCCTGTATATATATATATATTTAGTCCGTAAGTTACACGCAGCCCACCTCCTCTAACAAAGCGCGTCACGCGCGGTTGCTGAGCTGTCAAAACAAAATGCGTGTTGCTGTGAAAAGAAATTAACGCTTGTGTTTTTAAAAGCTGGGATTTGAACCCCGGATCAGCGTCCTCCTACAAATTGAATACGACGAAACCTAACCGGCTGGGCAGCAAAGCACTTTTGAAATGCTTTCATTTGTGAGCTTAATTAATTGTGGGCTTCATTTTCACCGAAATTCAATCATTAATTTTTTTTAATACAGTACATAGTACAAGATTTTCTTCTATAGTTTCAATATATATATTTTTATCACTGGGGATTCAAGATATTTTTTTATATCTATTGTAAATTATTTTTTTACCATAACCTATCAAATTGTTAGTTGGAAAATATGTTAGTATAAGTTTATTATAATCTCAAAATATGTCTATACGATAACTATAGATAAGGTTCAAGATTTTATTATGATGTATTGCCTCCATTTAAATCTTGAACTCATAGTTATATATAGCCATAAAGTAACATCTTGTCGTCTTATATTTCATGTCGGTTTATTAAGTAGGTTCAAGTTTTTATTATAATGTATTGCCTCCATTTAAAATAGGTTCAAGATTTTTAAATCTTGAACCCATAGTTATATATAGCCCTAAAGTGATATCTTTTTGCCTTACATTTTATGTTGGTTTATTAAGTAGCTAGCTTCAATTTTTTTTATGGTGTATTGCCTACCTTTAAATTAGCTAGGTTCAAGATTTTTAACTCTTGAACCCATAGTTATATATAGCCCTAAAGTGACATTTTGATGTCTTACATTTCATGTTGGTTTATTGAGAAGGTTCAAATTTTTTGTTATGGTGTATTGCCTTCATTTAAAATAGGTTCAAGATTTTTTAACTCTTGAACCCATAATTATATATAGCCCTAAAGTGACATCTTGATGTCTTACATTCCATGTTGGTTTATTGAGTAGGTTAAAGTTTTTTTTTTATAGTGTATTGTCTCCATTTAAAGTAGGTTCAAGATTTTTAAATCTTAAACCCTTAGTTATATATAGCCCTAAAGTGACATCTTAATACCTTACATTTCATGTTAGTTTATTAAGTATGTTCAAGTTTTTTTCATAGTGTACTGCCTCCATTTAAAGTGGGTTCAAGATTTTTAACTCTTGAACACCATAGTTATAGTCTTGAAGTGACATCTTATTGCCTTACATTTCATATTGGTTTATTAAGTAGGTTAAAGTTTTTTTCATAGTGTACGTATTGCCTCCATTTAAAGTAGGTTCAAGATTTTTAAATCATGAACTCATAGTTATATATAGCTCTAAAGTGAAATCTTGATGTTTTACATTTCATTTTGGTTTATTAACTAGGTTCAAGTTTTTATTATGATATATTGCCTCCGTTTAAAGTACGTTCAAGATTTTTAAATATTGAACCCAAAGTTATATCTAGACTTAAAGTGATATCTTGCTACCTTACATTTCATGTTAGTTTATTAGGTAGGTTCAAGTTTTTTTCTTGGTGTATTATCTTCATTTAAAGTATGTTCAATATTTTTAAATCTTGAACCCATTGTTATATATATCTCTAAAGTGACATCTTGTATTCTTATATTTCATGTCGGTTTATTAAGTAGTTTCAAGTTTTTATTATGCTATATTGCATCCATTTAAAGTAGGTTCGAGATTTTTAAATCTTGAACTCATAGTTATATCTAGACATAAAGTCGCATCTTGTTACCTTACATTTCATGTTAGTTTATTAAGTAGGTTCAAGTTTTTTCATGGTGTATTGTCTTCATTTAAAGTAGGTTAAAGATTTTTAAATCTTGAACCCATAGTTATATATAACCTCCATATATTTTATTTGGATAGCCTATGCGAGATTTGAACCCACGTATTGTGCTTAAGCATAATGCTCTACCTGTTGAGCTAATAGGCTAATAATTTTAAGCCAATTTAGCAAAACAAGCTAATAGGCTCCCATCAGATCATCTACTCAACCAAGAACACAAGCTAGCTAGAAGAAAGCAATAAAAAAGGAAAGGCAACACAAACTGAATTTTCTATACAATAAAAGAAACTTCATACCCTTAAAAAAAAGTAGCCCCTCGAGAGCTTTAGAACAGCCAACAAAACGGCTCTTGAAAAGCATCCATAAAAGACTACACACAACATTTGGGCAAGGATGAACCGTACCAAGACTAACAACCAACAAGCAATTTCAAATTTTCAATTGCTTGGTCAAAGCTAGCTAGAGAGGCAATTACATTAATTTAGTTACTAAATACTAACCAATGTGATTTTCACATTCATATATCAAAGCAATGTCCTTGAAAACTAGATAAGTACATTAAAGGATAGAGATGCAAAACCTGCAAAATTGATATATGCTAGAAACAACAGAATTGCATCTGACTGATATGCTCATTGCTCACAACAATCGCTTGAACCGGTTCTGCTCACAAAATATTTTCTTAACAAATCACATAAAGCAAGTCAATTCCATCAAGAAGAAGACCAACAAGACAAGAACTTCTTTCATCACACCAGAAGCATATGTAGTCTCTTCCCCATGACAACTAATCATAAATTTTAGAACAAGGGGAAAATGAAGAATTCAATTGCTTTTCTTAAAATATCACATAAAGTGAGTCAGTTCCATCAAGAAGAAGACCGACCAGACAAGAACTTCTTTTATCACACCAGAAGCATATGAAGGGGAAAAGAAGTCAAGCAGCAACTTGAATCAGCAACTTCCTTCAATAAACTGCTTGAATCAGCAACTTGAATCAATAAATTGCTCGATGAGCAGATGAATCAGTCCAACTTGCTAAATTTCAGCAACTTGAATCACTCCAACTTAATCAAATAATTTCAATAACCGGCTGAATTCGGCAGTAACTTGAATAAAATAACATGAAACTAGTAATCTAATTAAAATAAGTCCAACTATCTATGAATACATTGCTAATCTGAAATCAGCAACTAGTAAGGAAGATCGTCAGGAGAAGAATGCTTGAAAGTGGGCTGGAGGCAGCGTGCGAGAGCGACGAGGACTCGAGGCTACGAGCGAGCGAAGGCGACTGCGATAAGAGGACGACGATGACCAGAGGCGGTGAGCGAGGGCGAGTTCAGAGACAGCGAGCGATGGCGAGATCCACCAGATCTGAGACTAGAGTGGAGAGCGAGCGAGGGCAACGAGGAAGGGCGATGAGCGCCGGAGGTTGGCAGCGAGCGAGTGAGGGTGACTGCGATGGCAGGATCGGATGACGAGAGGCGGAAGAGGAAGCCAGAAGGAGTTGGGGCCGACATGCGCTAGAGTGAAGGTATAATTTATCCTCCAATCAAAACGCACCTCACGGTTTTCACCATAATTTTAGGTTTTCACCGGAGTCAATCCGTATATATATATAGGGAATTGTTCAAATGTAAAATATCCTTATGGTGTAAAATTTGCTTAAGGTGTAAAATTCTTTAATGGGCCTAATTTTTGTAAGTAATTGCTAATGAGCCTAATTTAATTACTAATGAGCTTAATTTAATTACTAATGTCTGCCCCCTTGCCCATGTGTGTGCCCTCCCTGCCCCCACTGTGCCCCCCTTATCGGGTCAGATTTCTTTTTTCCTTTTGTCCCAGTATTTTTTTTTTCATGTTAAAACTTTCTGCTGTGCAAGTATAACTTGCTTTTGTGCACATATAACATCCTATATTGTGCAAATATAACTTTATTTTGTGCAGACATAATAATTCATTATGGGGTAAATAGATAAATGTGCCTATTTCAATTATAAAAAATTATAATTGAAATATGTTTAATTTGTGGGTAAATAGGTAAATATGTCTAATTTCATGGGTAAATGCATTTTGAGCTAAAGCAAATGACTGCATAACCAGTTCAAGCATCACAAGTAGTCCCAAGCCACATCTTGCAAACGGGGGAAATCCAGACGCATCATACATTTATTTGATGCATGATATTTTGATTTTGCTTCAGTAGTCGCAACTTGGCTTTATTTGAGGGGATTAAGAGGGCTGAGATGCCCAACTCCTGTTCGCAGGAGGGTGCTGCTTGTTATTTTATCTTCATTTTTTGCTACTTACATCCATTTCCCTCGCTTCCAATGTGTCATATGTGTCATTAAAAGCCTATTAGCTCAAAATGGGAGAGCAATGTGCCTACGCACAAAGATGCGGGTTCAAACCCCGTATAGGCTATCTATGTGGTATCTCTTATTATGTTTCTCTTCGTGAATAGTATAAGGTGCAAAAATAAAATTATAATGTGCATTTGTGCAACTGTGAAGTACATTTGTGCAACTGTGAAGTGCATTTGTGCAACTGTAAAGTGGATTTGTGCAACTGCGAAGTGTATTTGTGCAACTTTAAAGTGCATTTTGTGCAACTTTAAAGTGAAAATATAAGAACATAAAGTGCAAAAATAAAATTGTAATGTGCACATTTAGAATACAAGTGTGCAAAAGTATGATACAATTGTGCAAATTTAAGCTACAATTGTGCAAAAGTAAGATACAATTGTGCAGATTTACAATATAATTGTGCAAAAGTAAGATCATAATGTGCATGAATAAGACAAAAGATGTGCTTTTGAAATCGATGTTTTAATTTTGTTTTTTTTACGTTTGAGAGTTTGGGTTCACCTCTCGCATAATTTAGGTTGATAGATGTGAGTTTGAAATCGATTTTTTTATGTATAAACTTTTAAAATTAAAGTGCATAAATAAGATTAAAATGTGCATAATTAAGGTTAAAAAGTGCATAACTAAGATTATAATGTGCATGATTAACAATTTGCGATTGTTGCACTCTTGTCTATTATGTAACCTATGTGGGATTTGAACCCACATCTTTGTGCAAACTCACATTGTTCTACCAATTGAGCTAATAGGCTAAATTATGATTTTCATGCTAAAATAGAAGAACCTAATCGACCTAAAACATATCGCAATAAAATTCTAAAATCCAATTAGCTCATTATTCACAAACAATTTGACAATGTTATGAACATGAAATTAGTTCCAAATCAACCCAACATCACAACCATATCATCAATTTCAATCAATTTGGATGTTGGCAAAAAAACCTCAAATTCTAAAATATATCGCAATAAAATTCTAAAATCCAATTAGATCATGATACATAAACAATTTGACAATGCTATGAACATGAAATTAGCTCCAAATCAACCCAACAACACAACCATATCATCAATTTCAGTCAATTTGGCTTTTGGCAAAAAAAAAAACCCAAATTCTAAAGCATATCGCAATATAAAATTCTAAAATCCAATTAGCTAATGATCCATAAATAATTTGACAATGATATGAACATGAAATTAGCTCAAAATCAACCCAACAACACAGCCATATCATCAATTTCAATCAATTTGACTTTTGGTAAAAAGCCCCAAATTACGCTCCTAAATCAAACCCTAGATTTTCAATCTCAACCTAAATCAATCAAACAATCTAAATAATTGAAATAAACAAGTTTAGGGGTAGAAATCATACCAAATTTGAGGTTAAACAAGGAGCAAAATTGGGATTTCGAAGGTATTCCGACCCAAAAGCACCGAACATCACTTATGGAGAAGATGGGCTCGGTGTCAGCTCGCATGGGCTCGAACCATGGGGGTTCCGGTCTCGTGGGGTGCGCCTGAGGGAGGGGGTTCGAGCGGGCGGGGGCTGGTGGCCGGAGGTGGCTCGTGGGTGGCGTGGGAGGCCGACGAGCGAAGAAGCGACGTGGGGCTTCGAATGGTTAGTGTGGGCGCGTCTGGGCTCGAACCAAGCCATCTCCGGGCTCGGGGGGTGCGCACAGGGGTGGCTCGAGTGCGGCTAGGCGCTGGTGGCCGGAGGTCGCCGGAGGTCTCCGGATGTACCTACCGCCATGGCGCTTCGGAGTTTTGGCGTTGAGCCGAGAGGAGGGAGAGAAGGGGAACGATGCGGTTCGTTTTTTTTAAAAAAAAAATAGGGCACGGGTCCGGTTTTGTATTAAAAAAATAAAATTTTACACCTTAAGCTATTTTACACCTTAAGGATATTTTACATTTTAACGCTTCCCTATATATATATATATATATATATATATATATATATATATATATATATATATATATATATATATATATATATATATATAGGGAGTGGTTCCCTTGTGCACACCCCTTAAGGTGTACTTAGTGCACAAATCTTGGCCTTTGATTTAAAGAAATGGAAGGCCAGGATTAAATGAGTGTTTTTTTTTTTTAAATAGAAAAACTGGTGGGACCCACCTAAAAAAGTCTGACGCGCTATTTTTTTTTCCAGATTTGATTTCGCTGTTTTGAAAAAACTGTCTATTCCACCGAATAATGTTTCATAATCTACCGAATAATGTTATATTTCATTTTTCCATCCATTTCAGATCAAATTTTATCAATTCAACTGAATAATTTGTCATACACTACCGAATAATGTTTAATTTTTTGTCAATCAATTTTCGTTTTGACTCCGAATTAATTTTTATGCATTCAGTTTTGAAATATTATTCGGTAAAATAGTTAAATTTTTTGGGAAATTATTCAATATAATGTAGGATTATTCGGTGGTATAGGAATGATTATATGGTCGTATATGAGAGGCTTTATGCTATTTGTCAATCCGAAAACTCCATACGCAGACGAATAATGATCCAAATTTCACCGAATAATTAACAACACATTAACACTAACAACCAAAATTCGACATATTCATCTGAATAATTAACGAATATCGAATCGAATTCATTTGAACTACACTGCATTCGAACGGACCACCCCCGCCACCCACCCCACCACCCACCCACCACCACCACCGCCAGCCACACAACCACCCAGCCCCGCCAGTACTGGACAACCATTTCACAAATACAGAGGCTCACAGATCGCCACCACTGTACACCGATCAGACCAGTGCCCTCCGGGATCTTGAGTGGCGGCGTCGCCACCACAGGTGGTTTCGAGAACAACAGATTCGCCGCCTTCCTTGGCCAGACCACGACTCATCGGAAGGGAAATCCGACCAAAATTCATCCTGCGATTGAATTCAAAAACCCACTAATGTCACAGACACAACCCAAAATTGTTGATTCACAACGAAATTGACCAGAAATGTCGGTAGTTATAATCAATTAAACTACACACGAATTCAAAAATTGATGAACAAACTAGATAAAATCTCATACATACCGCTTCTTGTGTCGATTAGATAAAATCTCAAACACCAGCAACCCGTATTAACCGCCGCCGCCGTAGACAACCATCACAAACGGCAAGGGGTCCTCCCCGCGTGGCCTTCAACAAGCTCTCCCGGACACCTCACCACACCGCCGGACTCCCGAATCGAACTCCCCCTTTGCCGACGACCAACAACAGTCCAGATCTACCATCACAGACGGCAAGGGGGCCTCCCCGCGCGGCCTTCAACAAGCTCTCCCGGACACCTCGCCACACCGCCGGACTCCCGAATCGAACTCCCCCTTCGCCGACGACCAACAACAGTCCAGATCTGCACAGTGCTTCTCGGCTTTCATGCTCTTCGATCGGCGGCTCTACGATGAAAAAGAAAAAGGCAATGAGTGGGTTAGGGTTTTATTGAGCAGTTTCACACGCGCTCCACATTTTACATGGTGAGTTTGGGCCTTCTTTTCCACGATATTTTTTTAAACCAACCCATACACGTGGCATAATCCTGTCCACCCATTTAATATAGATCAAGAGTCCAGATTTGTGCACAAGGTACATCCTAAGCCTTGTGCACAAGTTACCCACTCTCTCTCTCTCTCTCTCTCTCTCTCTCTCTCTCTCTCTCTCTCTCTCTCTCTCTCTCTCTCTCTCTCTCTCTCTATATATATATATATATATATATATATATATATATATTCTATATATAGGGAGTGGTTTCCTTGTGAACACCTATTATGATGTATCTTGTGCACGATTATGGGCCGCTGATGGATAGGGATGGAATGCCAAGATTAAAGGGGAATTTTTTTTTTATAAATTTAAATTGTGGGGTCCACATGGGTAAAAAGTAATCCTCTCCCTCCACTCTCCTTTGGTGCGTGCATTACCCACACGGCCAAACCCATTCTTTGTTTTTTTTTATTGAAATCCACCCGATTTCGTTTTTTTTAGAGATGTCAATTTAACCGAATAATATTTCACATGCTAATAAATAATGTTATGTTATACTTTTCCCATCTAGTTCATATAAAAAGTTATCAATTCCATTGAATAATGTTTAGCACTCACGCACTCCAAACCTTGTTTTTTTTTTTAAAAAAGATTTATACTAATTTGGGTTGTTTTAAAGTTTGTCAATTCCAGTGAATAATGTTTCACATACTACCCAATAATTTTCTATTTTCTTTTTCCATTGAATTTAGATACAAAACTTATCAATTTCACTGAATAATTTGTCATATGCTACCGAATAATGTTTTGATTTTTGTCCATCAATTTAAGATAAAAGAAAACCAAAATCTATCGATAATACTTAAGATTTATACGAATAATGCTCCATATTTTGCCGAATAAAATTTCACATTTCACATGAACGTCTCATAGTTGATGTGTTAAGATTAAAAAAAATGACTTATATAAACGAATAATCATTAGAGATTCACCGAATAATGCTTCATGTGTACACGAATAAAAGTAATCATCTTAGAATTCCCTACCCAATTTGCGATATTCTATAGAATAATCATGCAAAAAAATTTGACAATTGCCGTGAATATTCTTTAGGGATTCACCGAATAATATTCCCCAATGCTTGTATTCACCGTGGAAGGAGGCTCGTCCTAAATCTTCTCTTTCTCCATCTGAACTCGTGATGAGCCATTTTGTACAGGAATCAAAAGTCATAAAAAAGCAAAATGTCTTGAATTCGAAATCAGTGCAACAAAACTGGATCTCATCATCCAAGACACGCAACAACAATTATACTCAAAATAAAATAAAGTTTGAATTGGAAATCAGTGCAACAAAATGGCATGAATTCAGCAGAGGAAGAGGATGAAATTAAACAAAACTTTTGAAATTAAAACTAAATAGAAAAGTTGTATAATATATGGGCAATTAGTCAACATTTCTCAGGCCATAAAAACGTTCTGGATGGCTAAATCTACATAAAAATCTAAGCTTGAATCACATTATGAAGGAATCACAAATCAATTTCCAAAAATACACAGCCAAACGGGGGAAATTGAATCAACATTATGAAGGAATCACAAGGACAACAAAATCTAAAGCATCGGAAACAAGTAACAACTAGAGACGATGGAGGATGCTTACACATCCGACGCTTCGAGCATGCCTTTGCGGGAGGGAGGGAGGGCGAAAACGAGAGAGCCCGAGAGCAAGCAGCCCCTGCCGGCGACCCAGACCTAGAGCAAGCAGCCCCCGTCGTGAGGCAGTGTTGACGTCGGAATCGACCCTCGCACCGCCTGGCCCCGACTCCGATTCGAGATCGACCCTCGCACCAACCGAAGGCAGACTACTACTCCTCGAACCCCAACCACCGGCTCGACACGCCTAGCACCGCCAAGAAAGCCAACCCTATCACCACCTGGCCCCAACTCCGATTCGCCTCCGCCTCTGCTTCGTCCAAACTCCAAATGATGAAGAAGAGAAAAATTGGGATTTAGGGTTTTATTTCAACACCAATCCACACGCGCCCCACGCCCTCAATTCTTTCACTGTGGGTTGATTTTCAATTTTTTTATAAAAAAATCACTGGACACGTGGTGAAATCCTGTTCGTTCATTCTATTTCGATCAACGGCCCACAAGTGTACACAAGGTATACCCTAAGAGGTGTGCACAATTTATCTAAGGTATACCCTAAGAGGTGTGCACAATTTATCTATTATATATATATATATATATATATATATATATATATATATATATATATATATATATAGAGAGAGAGAGAGAGAGAGAGAGAGAGAGAGAGAGAGAGAGAGAGAGAGAGAGAGAGAGAGTATGGATATATTGTGCACAAGGAGAGTATGGATATATTGTGCACAAGGCATAGGGTGTACCTTGTGCACAAATATAGATCATTGTTTTATTGCAAATGAAGGGTTGTGAAGCTTACACGTGTCCTGGGTAGGTTAAAAAAAAATATGAAAAATTAATCCAAAACTCAACTGTGCGATGTGTGAGGCGCGTGGACAGAAGGAATAAAACCCTAAGCCGCTTCACGCATCTTCTTCAACATTGTGGAGTCCGGAGAGGCGAGAGCGACATCGTGGAGCCCGACTGTAAGTTGAAGCGTCTGAGCAGATTTGCAAAATCGAGCGAGTCGAGTCGGTCAGGAGATGAGGCAAGGAGAGGAGGTCGGTCGACTGTGTGAACGAGAGAGCGAATCGAGCCGGTGTTGGCTTGGCGAATCGAGCCGGAGTTCCGATGGCGAAAGCGAAGATGGAGGCCGACCACTGGGGTGCAGCTCGGGGCGACGATGAATTGAAGGCGGCTGTCAAGACGAGGTCGAGCAATGCGGTGGTGGCGATATTGGACTCGACGCCGACGAAGAGGATCGAATTGAATGGCGTCGATCATGCTTCGTCTTTCTTATTTTGTTGATGAGGGTAGGGGTGTGGGGGGGGGGGTGGTGGGCGGGTAGGGGTGGTGTGATGCCGGCGAAGAGGAATTCGATCTTGCCTCGGCTTTTTTTTGTGGGTGGATGGGTGGGGGTAGGGGTACGTGGTGTGTCGAATTTATTATTCGTCAATTATTTAGACCTATGTGTCGAATTTCGATTACGAGTGCTAGTGAGTTGGTTAATTATTCGGTGAAATATGATTTATTATTCGTCAGTAACGAAGATTGCGGTACGACAAACAATATAAAAAACCTTAATCGCAGGAGTATAACTACACAACTAAATATTATTCAGTGAAATGTGCAACATTATTCGGTTAAATATGAAGCATTATTCGTATAAATTGTAAGTATTTTTTTGGGAATTAGGGTTTATTTTATCTGAAATTGATGAACAAAAAAATAAAATATTATTCGGTAGCATGTGACAAATTATTAATTGAAATAGATAAATTTTCATCTGAACGAAAAAAGAAAACATAACATTATTCGGTGGTATGCAAGTATCTGAAACATTAAATTGACAAAATTTTTAAAACAACATAATAAGGTCTAAAAAAAAGTAATATATATATCCTTTGTTAAAAAATAAAATAAAAATGGGACACATATTATACTTCCACGTTTCCACTTCTCCGCTCTGCCTTGCGGAAAACATCCCACCAAATGCGTGTGCACCACACGCAACGCATGATTGGAAAGTGGATTTGTTTTATCATGGGTCCCACCATTTTGTAATTAAAAAAAAAAAGAAAAATCATTCATTTCAATAAATCAAGGGACTAGATTTGTGCACAAAGTATACCCTAAGGGGTGTGCACTCTGGAACCACTCCCTATATATATATATATATAAAGAAGTGTTAAAATGTAAAACATCCTTAGGGTGTAAAATTGCTTAAGGTGTAAAATTTTGGAAAATCGGACCCGTGCCCTTTTTTTTTAACAAAAAACTGAACCGGTCTGTTAAAGAAAACATGTGAACCGTGCATCGCCATCTCCTCCCTCTGCGCACAGTGGCGAACCTAGAATGTTTTTAGCGGGGGTTACCATAGTAGTCGACAATAAGATCGAGAAAAAAATCGCAAAACACAACGTGATCAATAATACAAACTAGTGTCAACCTATGGTTTCGAAAATAATACAAATATATAATACGAAAATAAGGATAAAAAACGAAAAATAAAGATATAAAAAGCAATAAATAAACATTGCATTATTAACATGTAATAATGTATAACTAGATATAAAAAAATTTAAACTTGCGTAATTTCTTACCATATTCTCAAAATAAGTAATATAACCTATGGTTTCGAAGCTCTCGAGATAAATTATAATATGTGAATGTCAATTTAAGTAAAATATTAAAGTATTATAGTATATTGAAATAAAACTAAAGTGATTAATACTGCTGTAATTTTCAAACATTCATAACTTTTTACTCAGATGTCGGATTAGGACGTATTATATATCAAAACGAATCTATCGACGAGGAGAATACACCTAGGCAATTTTTCAGATGAGGAGGGGGTCACGTGACCCTCTAGGTTCGCCACTGTCTGCGCACAATACTTAGAACCGGCCATGGCGGAAGGCGCCGAGGCGATGGCATCGGGCAAGGCAGGAGGCAGGGCATCGACCATCGGACTGGGCGAAGTCTCAATCTTTGGAATCCTCGCAATCACCCGAATCGAACTCCTCCATCGCAATCGTCGGAATCCTCGCAATCGCCGGAATCGAGCATCGATCATAGGTCAATTCGGCAAGGCGGGTGTGGATCCGGCTTCTCCTCCTCGTAATCGCCGAAATCGTACTCGGAATCATCAAAATCGCCAACAACTCGCGCCTTACCCAACAACACCGAAGCTCCCTTCGCTGCCTTCGACCACTGCCTTGCAGCCACCAACGATTACCACCAACGAACTCGTCAGGCCACCACGGTCCCGTATCTGTTTCCCCATTACGCCGCCGTGCCCTAGCCTGCCACCGGGAGCTTGCCGAAGTCAACCAGTACAACCGCCATTTGTAATTGGAGTTTTACAGTGGATGTGAGGAAGGGGATGATGAAATTACAAAATTTGTCCCATACTTTCCCTTTCTTCCAAAATACACCCTTATCTCAATTTAATAAATTACAAAATTATTCCATAGTTTATAAACGCACAACATAATATTATATTTGCACAAATTAAAATTATATTACAATTATTTAGATTGTTTGAATGATTTAGGTTGAGATTGAAAACCTAGGGTTTGATTTAGGAGCGGAATTTGGGGCTTTTTGCCAAAATCCAAATTGATTGAAATTGATAATATGGTTGTGTTGTTGGGTTGATTTTGAGCTAATTTTATGTTCATATCATTCTCAAATTGTTTATCGATCATGAGCTAATTGAATTTTAGAATTTTATATTGCGATATGCTTTAGAATTTGGGGTTTTTTTTTTACAAAAGCCAAATTAACTGAAATTGATGATATGGTTGTGTTTTTGGGTTGATTTGGAGCTAATTTCATGTTAATAGCATTGTCAAATTGTTTATGGATCATGATCTAATTGGATTTTGGAATTTTATTGCGATATATTTTATAATTTGGGTTTTTTTTACCAATATCCAAATTGATTGAAATTGATGATATGGTTGTGATGTTGGGTTGATTTGGAGCTAATTTCATGTTCATAGCATTGCCAAATTGTTTGTGAATCATGAGTTAATTGGATTTTAGAATTTTATTGCGATAGACTTTAGGTCGATTAAGTTCTTCTATTTTAGCATGAAAATCATAATTTAGCCTATTAGCTCAATTGGTAGAGCAATGTGCGTTTGCACAAAGATGTGGGTTCAAATCACACATAGGTTGCATAATAGACAAGAGCGCAACAATCGCAAATTGTTAATCATGCACATTATAATCTTAGTTATGCAATTTTTAACCTTAATTATGCACATTTTAATCTTATTTATGCACTTTAATTTTAAAAGCTTATACGTAAAAAAATCGATTTCAAACTCACATCTATCAACCTAAATTATGCGAGAGGTGAAGCCAAACTCTCAAAAGTAAAAAAAAAAAAACAAAATTAAAACATCGATTTCAAAAGCACATCTTTTGTCTTATTCATGCACATTATGATCTTGCTTTTTCACAATTGTATTCTAAATCTGCACAATTGTATCTTACTTTTGCACAATTGTATCCTACTTTTGCACACTTGTATTCTAAATGTGCACATTACAATTTTATTTTTGCACTTTATGTTCTTATATTTGCACTTTAAAGTTGCACAAATGCACTTTAAAGTTGCACAAATGCACTTCACAGTTGCACAAATGCACATTATAATTTTATTTTTGCACCTTATACTATTCACGAAGAGAAACATAATAAGAGATACCACATAGATAGCCTATACGGGGTTTGAACCCGCATCTTTGTGCGTAGGCGCATTGCTCTCCCATTATGAGCTAATAGGCTTTTAATGACACATATGACACATTGGAAGCGAGGGAAATGGATGTAAGTAGAAAAAAACGAAGATAAAATAACAAGCAGCACCCTCCTGCGAACGGGAGTTGGGCATCTCAGCCCTCTTAATCCCCTCAAACAAAGCCAAGTTGCGACTATTGAAGCAAAATCAAAATATCATGCATCAGATAACTGTATGGTGTGTCTGGATTTCCCCCGTTTGTAAGATGTGGCTTGGGACTAATTGTGATGCTTGAACTGGTTATGCAGTCATTTGCTTTAGCTTTTGACAGATCCACATTCATTTCAGAAATCTTCTTTAACTTCTTCTCTTGGACCTGTTAAAGATACTTGAGTGGAAGTAGCAAATCCATCCTAAGCACAAAAGACAAACAAACAGAATGCTCCACTTTAGATCACTTAAACATTCAAACAAATTCATCCCATTTACCCATAAAATAGGATGAACTGGTTATTTATACACTTTATATTTGCACAACAAAAGGTGTCGAAAACGGGAAAAAGTGCATTTACCCATAAAATTAGACATATTTACCTATTTACCCATAAATTAAACATATTTCAATTATAATTTTTTATAATTGAAATAGGCACATTTACCTATTTACCCCATAATGAATTATTATGTCTGCACAAAATAAAGTTATATTTGCACAACAGGATGTTATATATGCACAAAATCAAGTTATACTTGCACAGTAGAAAGTGTTAACACAGAAAAAAAAAAGAAAAAAAATATCTGGCCTGAGAAGGGGGCACAATGGGGGGGGGGGGGCAGAGGGCACACGCATGGGCAAGGGGGCAGACATTCTACTAATTAAATTAGGCACATTAGTAATTAAATTAGGCCCATTAGCAATTTACTTACAAAAATTTGGCCAATTAGAGAATTTTACACCTTAAGCAAATTTTACACCCTAAGGATATTTTACATTTGAACCATTCCATATATATATAGAGGGAATGATAACAAATGACCCTTGCCCCGGAAATGTTTGCTAGCCTAACCCACTATCCACAACAATTGCAAAGGTTAAACCCCCCCCCCCCTAAAAATTGCAAAGTTGTCGGTTGGAAATAACCGGGACAGAGGAGAGAGAAAGTAAAGGAGGAGAGAGAGAGGAAGCAGGGTGGAGAGAGAGAGGCAAGGGGAAGTTATTGTGGAGAGAGAGAGGGGAAGCGGGGGAAGTTAATGTGGATAGAGAGAGAGGAAGCAGTTTAATTTGAAAACTGTCGTCTCCAACTGCCTCTCACGGCTTACAAAAGCGGAAGAGAGAGAGAGGGCACCATTTGCACATGCAAACCTGAGGAAAACAAGAAGAGAAGGAAGAAGAAGAGGAAGGAGACGACAGAGCGAGAGAGGAAAAGAAGAAGCAAAGGCGAGAAAGAAGACGACAGTGCAGAAGAGGAGACGAAGAGGCCGACTTTGAAGTAAGTAAACCCTCACAATGGCGATTAAATACGTTTTTCTTGGATTCGTAGGGAAGGAACTGATTTGAAGAACCAAAACTGGTTTGGATTGTGTGAAAATGGGAAGAAGGGGTCGAATGGGTTGACAATGCGCAATATCGCCCTGCCATGTAGTAAGTAACCGACGTCAAGTTAAAAACAATTGGTGGAAAGTTTGGGTACTGGGGTTTGCGCGTCTGGGAGAGAAGGGGATTTTTGGGAATGGGGAAATTTGGCAACTGTCTTGTCGAATCCAACTTATCAGGAGCAGGGTGAGTGTAGATCCGTTCAGTTTATGGGGGAATTGGGCGAAATGGGACTTATGACTGTAGATGCGTTCAGGTTTGGGGGAAATTGGATGAAATGCGGCGCATTAGGGTTAGGGAAAATGTTAGAAAGGGTGAAACATTTATGTGGAATCGACATTATCTGGAATATTGTGACTTGTGTGCAATTGGAGATGTACAGATTAAATAAGTATACTGTCATGTATTCACAAGTATATGTCATGTGTAACTGTGTTTGTGTCATGTGTACCAGTGTTCGTGTCATGTTACATTTGAGATTGATATGAAGGGAACCGTGGGTTGGGGGAGACGAATTGATTTGTAGAATACTGAATTTTGGTCTCCCATTATGCAGGATATCTGGTGAATATTAAAGATGTCGCAACGAAGTGTAAAGAAGATTGTAGACCGTAGAGCTCAAACCTCCGGCGCGGTAAGATGGCTTTCGTTTGAGTAATGTAAGTTGTAATTGTTGTACTGCAGTGTGGCTGACATGTTGAAGTCTGTGCAGGATGTGTACACCGTCGAGGAAGACAAACACTTCAAAGCAAAAATTAACCAACACTCCCGGATGCCACTCGTGGTAAACATTGACAACCGGTTGAACGAGTCCCATCGGAAGCGCCTGACGGACAGCCCGTTGGGGGGCGTGGCAAGACTGGGCACAAGGGTCCAGTTCTCGGGACAACTTCTACACTATGTTCTACAACGACAATTGAAGACGAAGAAGGAGAATGAAATGTGGTACAAGATCCATGATGCGGTCGTGAGGTTCTCAATAGCTGAGTTCGCCCTTGTCACCGGTCTCAACTATGGCTATGGCGAAGAGCCCGAGGACGACGACCCGGCGTTCGAGAAGGTAGTGTTTTATTTCTTTGGAGTTTCAAAGATGAGGATGTCCAAGTTCGAGGTGCAGTTTCGTGTGGCAATGGCATATGAGAAATCGTCAACCAGAAAGTTAAGATTTGTCCTGCTGATGCTGCTCGAGGGAGTATTGTTCGGGAAGGAACCCAAAAACTACATTCACGGTTGGGTGGTCGACCTTGTCGACGACATTGACAGGTTCCTGGCGTTTCCGCGGGGCCGACTTTGCTATGAGCGAAAGAACGAGTCCCTGAACCGTGCAATCGAGAGGAAGCTCCAACGGGATAAGGGCAGCTCCAATGCACGGTCGGCCTATTGCCTGCTGGGTTTCCCTCTCGCCTTCCAGGTTCGTACACAAATCTCATTGGTAACCGTATACACGTTTACTAGGCGTCCAATATTTATTGACTGGGCAGGGAGTAAATATTTACTGGACAACATTTATTTGCAGCTATGGGCGTACGAAGCCCTCACTCCAATGGCCGACCAATTCGCGAATGTCATAGATGAGAAGCTATACCCCAGGTGTCTGGGATACAAGTTTAGAGACACGAACCTCGAGTATGCCTCAACCGAAACCCGACTGCAGGAGGCGAAGGAGCTCGGGCACTTCAATGACCCTGCAGTCGTGAGGCCTATTCTACTCACCGATGAAGTGGAGGGTGCTACCCGTTTCTACCGCGATGCTCGAAAAACTCACGACAAGCGGGACAACTTCTTCGAAGACATAGTCCAGGAATTCGTATCAGCAAATGTCAAACCCCAAACAAAGAAACAACCAAAGGGAGCACGTGGGTCAACGCAAGAATCAGGGGAGGGCACGCAGACACAAGCTACCCTATTAGAGATAGAGTCATGGTTAGTGGCAAAGATGGACGACATGGTGAGGAGTATATCCGCGGAGGTAGCCTCGAAGATGGCCACACTTGAGGAGGCGATTGAAAACATGAAGAGGGAATTGAGGTGGAAGGGGACTAGGGAGTCGGAGGAGCAAGAGTAGAGATTGTCGGCGGTGAGTCTGGGATGCTCGGGTCGTTCTACGAGGCGACCCTTGTACGCAAACTGGACCCTAACCACTGGGAGGTCGAATATGTGACCCTCCTACGCAACAACAGAAGAGAGCTGATGAGAGAGGTCATCCCGGTGCAACGAATTCGTCCACGACCGCCTCGTATTTCTTACGACGCCTACATGCCCGAAGACCGTGCCGACTGCCGCGACAACGATGGGTTTTGGGCCGGGAGGGTCCTTGCTCTGTCCGATTATGAGAGTGACCGAACTTTCACGGTCTACTTCCCACTGAGTGACGAGACGTCTGATCATCGTGCCCGCAATATGCGCCCACACTTCGATTGAGATGGATACAGACTCACCACGCAACCACAATTTCACTTCTTTTTACCATAAATTTCGTTTTCACTGTCTTCTATGTTGATACTCTCCTACTATCTTTTAAATGTTTTCTCCTGTGTCGTATTTGATTAATGCAAGCTATGTAGCACGGAAACGGAAACGGACACATGACACGGATACAGGAAGACACGGGGAAACGACAATTTCAAAAAACATAGGACACGAACACGGAAAAGATATGTGATATATATATATAGGGTGTGGTTCTGGTGTACACACCCCTTACGGTGTACCTTGTTCACAAATATTATTCGGTGAAATGTGAAACATTATTCCATTTATTCGGTGAAATTTGAAACATTTTTCGGTGAAATGTGAAACATTCTACCGAATACTGTTATGTTTTCTTTTTCAGTTCACTTTAGATGAAAATGTTCCAATTCCACTGAATAATTTGTAACATTCTACCGAATAATGTTTAGTTTTTTTATTTATCTATTTCAAATAAAAGAAACCTCAATTACTTAAACAATACTTACAATTTATATGAATAATGCTTCACATTTCACTAAATAATGTTTCACATTCCCCTAAACAATACTCACATTTCACCGAATAATGCTTCACATTTCACCGAATAATATTTGTGAACAAGGTACACCCTAAGGCTTGTGAACAAATGATCCGTACACTATATATATATATATATATATATATATATATATATATATATATATATATATATATATATATATATATATCATTTTAAAGGTCTTGCAAAGATGTATACATTTATACTAATAAGAGCCACCTCGATGTTAAGACCAATGAGATATAAATAAATAATTATATAACATTTCAAATCAAAATATATACAAATAAACATTGCTAAGTCTAAAAATATATCAAAGTATAGAGAGGATGTGGTCCACCATCATGTCTTGTTACCCCCCTCCCGCTGTTCTTCCAACTATATCAAGTTATCAACATAATCCCAAAGTGGTTCACTCCATCTCCACCTTCTGTTTCAAAGAAACACCCCCTCTGCTACCATCATTAGTTTGTGGGTCTGAAGGCCCTGAAACATGATCAATTTCTAGATCCTCCACTTACATCTCATACAAATTGAAATCAAACATCACTCAATTAAAGTAACCCTAAAATCTGAAAATAAATCAAGGTATAGAGAGGGAGTGAGATAGGGAGAGAAGAGTTCGAAGGAAGATTGACAGGAACGACACTCGTTTGTGTTAAGAAAGCCCGGCGATCGACGATGGCTGGTGCAGATCGAAGAACGGCGGTGGCTAGTGTAGAACAGCGCTCGGCGGTGGCTAGTGCAAAAGGACACTCAAGAAGAAAAGGGTAAAGGTTGATAGCCGGGTTGGCTTTTTTATTTTTTATTTTAACTATGAACCGGGTTTTTTTTTTTAATTCCAAACCGTGTCCATTATTTGTGAACCGTGTCCAAGGCGTTTCCATCGCGTTTCCATACGTGTCCGAAGTTTGACCGTTTCTTGACCGTGTCCAAGCGTTTCCGAGGTGTTTCGTTTCGTTTCCGTGTTTCCGACACGACACTGTGCCCTACATAGGCGTTTCCGTGCTACATAGAATGCAAGTGAATCTGTCTCCAACATATTGTGTCCAGTATATTTCAATTTCTATCATGTCTTATTCATGTTGTGTCCAGTTACAACTACGCGATTACTAGTCGGCCCAAGAATTCACCTCCACGCACTTTATTGTTATTCCATGGTTTTTCTCTTCAACTTACCATGTAATTATAAGTATGTTTATTCCCCCTCACTGTTACTCTTATCTATTCGATTCCAATATGGGTAAAGCATGCTAGTGTCGGCCGGAGATAACGAAATCATGGCATCCAAATATGGTTAAATCTTCTCCATTCGATATTGGGCACACATAAAACAATTTGTCATTATAGAGAATCTGCTTCTCCCATAAATCTTCTCCATTCGATATTGGGCACACATAAAACAATTTGTCATTATAGAGAATATGCTTCTCCCATAAATCTTCTCCATTCGATAATAGTAGTTAATGATCTATGTTTTTCATAGTTACAATTGTGTCCAGTGAAATACAATATGTGACATGTTTATCAAATATGGATGTCCAGTTACAACTTACTGCTTACACGTGATCCTTAAAATAAATCCCCCGAACCCTTCCTTCTTCAATTGGTTTTCTCTTAAACTTGTAATTTAGTTGAAAGAATCTTTTTTCCCCTCACTAACACTCTCACCCACTGATCTCTCTATCCTATCAGCCTGCACTTTTATATTTAACCCCCCCCCTCTCTCTCTCTCTCTCTCTCTCTCTCTCCCTCTCTCCCTCTCTCCGTCTCTCTGTCTCTCTCTTTTGTCCTCTGCCACTGCAACAACTACTTTTTCCCTCATCTCTCACTGGTCTTTGCTTTTCAGGAGTAAAGATGCCTCCCTCCCTCTTTCTCTCACTGTACATGAAACCGAGAGTGGAGTCCAGCTGTACCCCACAGGGTGACCTGCTACCGGCTCCCCTTTTCAAGCGTGAAGGTTCGATAATGTAAAACAAAGTAATATAAAGATACTCTAGAAGGGGGGTTGAATAAAGTATGCCGGTTTTTCGCAGATAATCTCAAGACTTTTGAAGCTCGTGCAAAGCCCTTTGAGATTAGACTTAATCTTTTTCTCTGGAAAACCTGAATCACAGAAGTTAAATAATTCGAACAAAGTGCGGAAATATGGTAAATCAGTAAGTAAAGGACGCAACTAATTGTTAAAGAGGTTCGACACGAACTTGGCCTACGTCCCCGCCTAGGGTTCTTCCACAACCCTAGGATTCAACATGCTTTATTGATTCACAAAGCTTAGGATCCTAATAGCTCACCGAGAAGCCTCTCTCCTATACAATTGCAATCTAGTCAACTCACGTTCCCTTGGAGTCCTAGACCAATCTAGAAGAGCCCCACCTCTCTCAGCTATCTAGTACAATCCTCTTACTCTCGAGAATCAATAGCCTAGTGCCCACTTCCTGAGTTATAAACTCTCGAGTATAACGCTCTCTCAGAATATATCCTATAAGCTCACTGTGTATCTCTCAAATGCTTTGAAACAAAATATAAGACTCTTAAGAACAAGCAGAGAGAACACGCTGAAGAGAGATCGTAAACTTGAGGACTGATTGTGCAATGATATTCGTGAAAGCCTATCCTCTCTCTCTTCTTCATCTCCTTTATATAGTGAAGATCATCGGCGCCACTTGAGGAAAGAATCTTCTCCAACGACTAGGCTGATCATGGATATCTTCGAGATCTTCTAAACTTGGAAACTTTTGAAGCCATGATCTCCGATTGTGTCCTTCTTAACTTTTCGACTTTGGAAGGAGATAATATTTGAAAAGCTTCCTGAAATGTTAGAATATAATATCTGGAAGCATATAATAATATAAAATAATATTCGAGCATAATATCATATAGAAGAGGTTTTGTGTTTCATCAACACTGCTAAAGCTTCAAGACCTTTGACAAAAAACAGACTGTCAAAGCCTTTGAAACTTATTCCGATTTTCATCAAGAGAGTGGAGTTATCAATCTCCCCCTTGATGAAAGACAAAACCTGTGCATCCCTGCACCTTAGTCAAGCAAATATATCATAAACAAAATCGGACTAAGTACCTGCATGGGTTAGACAAATGTTGGATCATAAGTTTTCAAAGTCAACGAGAAACATCCAACAAGGTAAAACAAAACAAGGTCTTCCAAGACCTTTGGTTCACAACAGCTTTAAAGTCTAAACCATCATCAAATTATTTCCCCCCTTTTGTCTTTCAACAAAGGGAGGAGGGTAAACCAGTAACCAAAAGTCCAAATTTTAAAAAGATCCTTTCAATTCTTAAAGGAAAGAAACGATTTATCCGATTTTAAAATAATTTCCACAAATAAACTATATATACTCGGATAAAATAGGTAACATATAAAGAAGGTTAAAATCCATTAAAACCATATTTGATCAAATATCTAATAAGATATCAACCAAATATCTGATCCGTTATATGTACTCTACTGTTCATTAAACAACCTTTGAAATGAGGTTCAAGGATCTTGACACCGAGTAGAATTTATCTTTCGTAAAGGGAAAGCTCCCCCTACGGAAGTGCATCCTTGTTAAGCATCCCAATCTCTCGTCTAATGAAGGTGAACCTGTCCTCTGCCAAAGGCTTAGTAAAAATGTCAGCCCATTGATAATCACTAGAAATAAAGGATATGGACACATCACCTTTTTCAACATGGTCTCTAATGAAATGATGCCTTACATCAATATGTTTGGTCCTTGAATCCTGAACAGGATTCTCCGTGATTGATATGGCACTTGTATTATCACACTTAATGGGAATACCTCTGAGGTTGATGCCGAGATCTCGCATTTGTTGAGCTATCCAAAGGATTTGGGAGCAACAAGCTCCAATTGCTATGTATTCGGCTTCGGCAGTGGATAGAGCTACTGAGTTTTGTTTCTTTGAGTGCCAACTGATCAAGGATGCTCCTAAGAATTGGCAACATCCTAATGTGCTCTTCCTATCCACCTTATAGCCTGCAAAATCTGCATCAGAATGTCCAATTAATGTGAAATCCTTTTGCTTTGGGTACCATAGTTCAAGCTCCTTAGTGCCATTGAGATATCGAAGGATCCTCTTCACAACCATGAGGTGAGATTCTTTAGGATCAGCTTGAAACCTAGCACACATGCAAACACTAAACATGATGTCAGGTCTACTAGCCGTGAGATATAATAAAGATCCAATCATTCCTCGATACTCCTTTGATTGACACTTATTCCAGTCTTGTGTTGATCTAGAGATAATGTTGAGCTCATGGGAGTCTTGGCTGCTTTGGATTGATCCATTTTGAACTTCTTCAAGAGATCCTTAGTGTACTTGCTTTGGTTGACAAATATCCCTTTCTTGGATTGGTGAACTTGTAATCCCAAAAAGAAGTTGAGTTCACCTATCAAACTCATCTCGAATTCACTGCACATGATGTCAGAAAATTCCTTGGACAAAGATGTGTTAGTAGCACCAAATAATATATCATCAACATAAATTTGAATAACTAAGATGTCTTTTCCTTTGGTCTTGATAAAAAGAGTCTTGTCGATCAACCCCCTTTTAAAATCATTTTCTAAAAGATATTTTGACAAGCGCTCATACCAAGCTCTTGGGGCTTGTTTCAAACCATAAAGCGCTTTGTCAAGTTTATAAACGTGATTAGGAAATTCCAAACTTTCAAAACCTGGGGGTTGAGCCACATATACTTCTTCCTCTAAGAAACCATTAAGAAAAGCACACTTGACATCCATTTGATATAACTTTATGCTCATAAAAGAGGCAAATGCTAATAAAATGCGAATGACTTCAAGCCTGGCTACGGGAGCAAAGGTCTCCTCGTAGTCAATACCTTTCTCTTGATTGTAGCCTTGACCAACAAGCCTTGCCTCGTTCCTCACGATCTTACCATTCTCATCTAGCTTGTTTCGAAATACCCATCGTGTGCCAATGACTGATTGATGCTTTGGCCTAGGTCTCAAGGTCCAGACTTTGTTTCTTTCAAATTCGTTAAGCTCATTTTGCATAGCAATGATCCAATCTGGCTGTTGAAGGGCCTCATCTACCTTCTTTGGTTCAATAAGAGAAACAAACGCGTGAAAAGTACAAAGATCTTTAAGTTTAGAACGAGTTTGAACACTAGAAGTAGGGTCAGAAATGATATCCTTTAATGAGTGTGATGAGGAGTATTTGAATTTTCTTTTGCTAGTCTCAGCTCCTTGATTCGTCACACCAGCAGGATTGATTTGAGGTACATCTGACTCCGTGGTCTTGTTAGGTTCAGTTACACCAGTTTCTGGCGTCTCAACACTGTTGGATTGGACACCAAGGGCTTTGGACGAATCTTCAACACCTTGGGCCAATTCTTCAGTGTTGAGAATCAGTTCCTGCATGTTTCTCTTCTCTGTGTTCTTGGTAGCAGTATCATCACCATCCTCGTTCTCTGTATGGATGTTAAGATCTAAATCTGCAACACTTTCACTCAAAGAACCGTCATTGCACTCATCAAATATGACAACAAGCATGTACTTTTTACCATTGGGAGATTTGACTCGCATAAGACCACATAAATCCATATGTAAAAGTTCAAGGGGTCTAGAAGTACTTACAACCTTTTTGGGTTTGAAAGAGCTACGTGTTTGTTTACCTCGTGTGCATGCTTTGCACATCTCAATACCTTTAAAGTCCATCTCAAGTAGTCCTCTTACAAGCCATTTGGACACAAGCTTTTGTGGTGTATGTGGGCTCACATGACCGAGTCTCCTATGCCAGAGCTTTGGATCGTCCGTCAAAGCCTTTAGACAAGTTAAGCTTCCTTGTTCTAGTTGCTCAGCATTCACGGCATAGATGTTATTATAACGATAGGCAATTAGAACTATTTCACATGTATCTTCTCTGCGCACTAAACATCTTTTCTTGTTAAATCCAACATCATTACCATAATCACATAGTTGAGAAATACTAAGAAAATTATACTTCAAACCATTAACAAGATAAACATTTTTAATAGTATGGTTAGGATCACTCCCAACACTACCAATACCAACGATGTCACACTTTCCTTTGTCACCAAGAGTGATTGTTCTAGTGGATTGCTTCTTTAGATCATGAAAGAGAGAACTCTTCCCATTCATATGCTTCGAGCATCCACTATCAATAATCCATTTTTGCTCCTTCACCTTGATGATCTCATGCAAAACAAACATCAACCTTTTTGGCTAGACCAGTGAGCAAATTTAGATCCTTTATTGGGATAAACCATATTTGGTAAAATAGTGCCTTTGGGGACCCAAACTTGCGTTATCCGTTCTTTTCTCAAGTGAATAGGAAATGTATTGCGAATAATATGAGGATGCTTTCTTCTATAGGGGCATGTCTCTCTTACATGTCCCTTTCTAGCACAGTGGTGACATATAGGAGAGGTTCTGCTTCCTTTTGCCTTTACAAAGGTGGTAATGTGCTGCTTCTTTAAAAACCTTGGATTGTAACCAATACCACTTCTGTTTAGAGAACTTTGTTGCTCACCCAACATCCTATCAAGAGTGCCCTTGGACTTGGTAAAACTTATGAGGGCTGTCTGTTGGTCTTGAATCTTATTATTCAGGGAGATCTTCTCGTTCTCTAAGTCATGATGTTCACTTCTCAGAGACGAGAAATCTTGCTTGAGTTCAGATTTCTCTGAGTCAAGAGTCTTGACTTTAATGTCAAGACCTGAATAAGAAGTTTCAAGACTTTTGACCCGCCTAGACGGTTCCTTAATAGTTCTTTCCTGGTCCACGGTTTTCTTGATAAGAGTGTTAGTATGGGCAATAAGTTTCTCTTCATTGACAATCATATTAGAAAGGAATTCCGATAGTACCTCTTTTGGACTTGCCATGAGCTCTCTTATGGTTACCTCGAGTTGCTCATCATGAGATTCATCTCCTGTGGCCATGAGACAAAGGTTGGCCTTTTCATCATCGGAATTTGAGTCAAAGTCGCTCCTAGGTGCTACCATGGCTTTCTTTTTCCATCTATCGCCTTTTCTTGAACTGGCTCTTCGTCTTTTGAGGGCAGTCTTTTACAAGATGATCTGTTTCACCACATTCAAAACAAGACAAAGGTTTAGTCTTCTTATCATATTTGTTGAATTGAGACTTACCTCGAATTTTAGAAGACTCTGATTCATCATTGTTGTTGAATTGCTTCTTCATCTTGAGGATTCGAGAAAGACCCCTTGTAATGAGATCAAAGGGGTCATCCTCATCATCATCCTCATCTTCAGAATCAGACACATCTTTCGGCTCATCCTTCTTAGACTTTAGTGCCAAGTTCTTAGTGCTTGTTGGAAGTTCTCCATCGTCTTCATTGAGAATCATCTCATGTGTGATCAGCTTCCCAAGCAAGTCATCAAGGGGCAGCGTGGTGAGATTCTGGGCTTCTTCTATGGCTGTCACTTTCGGACCCCATTTGTCGTGTTCGGATCGGGCATCTCCCTTTATCGGATACCCGACACGAACCGTTTAAATTTTTTTTTTTTTTGTAATTTATAAGTAGCTGATACATTACTAATACAAAAACAATTTCGTATGAATCATTAAAATCTGGTAGCCCATTTGGTCTTGGGCCCAAGTGTGCCTGTGCGAATATTCAACTTAACCCAAGTTCGAATCCGGATGGGTTGTTTATTAACACTTACCTTTTTTTAGTTTTTAGCATATAAAGACCTTTCGGTCTTTCACCTCCCAAAAAAAAAACCCTAGCCGCACTATCTGTGTATCTCCTATCTCACTCACATCCTCTCAGATTCACTCTCCCTCTCAAATCTCTCATTTACTTTTCTATGATTCCATGTTTGAGTTCTTCTTTTGTTTCAGTTCCGATTAAGACTGAAGAGATCTTATGCTATTTTTCTTTGCTCGGGACTCATTGGATGATCATGTTGAATCTATAGGGTCTCGGCTTCAAGTTATCTCGGTTTGTACTGGAGGCGGCTCACGACGACGTCAAGGCAGCTCACGGCGACAAGGCAATGACGAGGCAAAGAGGCTGCTGTCAAGAACAAAAGAATCCAAAAACCCATATCTCAAGCTCTGGCTCAAGCTTCCATCACGAAGAAGACCAAATTGAGTATGTTTTGCAGATTTTAGGTCAATGTTCTCAGATCTATCATCCTTCTTGTGAAATTTGAACAATCTTGGCTTCAATTTCAGGGCTCCATATGTATGTTTGATTGCTGTTGTTCACTGTATCACAAAATAAGTTATCAGATCTGTTGTTCGTAAATTTCAGATCTATTGTTCTCAGATCTCTTTAATTGATTTTTGCACACGCCCAAACAAATTACAGTCAAACAACCCAGAAAAAGAAAAAAAAAAACTTAACGGATCGTGTCGGATACCCGTGTTATCCGACACGATCCGTTAAGTTTTTACCGTGTCGGATACCCGGTTCATAACGGTTCGTGCACGGTTCATAACGGTTCGTGCACGGTTCGGCCTAATTGTGTTAAACGGTTTCGGGTATCCGACACGATTATCCGGTTCGTGTCGGATACCCGGTAATGCACACCCCTATATATAGGGGAACTTTCCAATGCATTCATGCCTTACAATGCATTGGTGAGACCGATCTTTAACCATTGGATTAAAATCAAATGAATAGCAAGGATTAAAAGATAAAGAGCCTAAACCATATATTTTCCCAAATCTCTATCTTTTTCCCCAAATCAAAACAAAATCAAAACCACCGTTTCTAACACTACAAAAAAAAAATCGCTTCGGCAAAAAGCCGTGGCAAAATGCCTTTAAAGGGTGGCAAAAGGCATCTAGTTTCGACTTAGCTACGGCAAATGGGGGGGGGGGGGGTGAATTGTGGGTCAAAATTTGGTAGCTTCAGCAAATAGTCGTAGCAAGAAAATTAGCGACGGCTAAGCTACGACAGCTAGCCGTAGCTAAAGTGTGGGGTAAAATAAAAAAAATACTGCTTTTTAGCCCGTATTCTTTAGATCCGGGCTAAAAAGTCCAATATTTTTTTTTAAAATAACTTAAATAATACCCACAATTTACCTACATAATAAAATTTCATTAATTATACAAAATTTAGTATTCACATAAAAAATAAAATGTCAAAAAATACATAATTTTTTTTATTAAAAAAATACATAGTTTATATACAATAAATAAACATAATTATAAAATTTACATGTACAATAAAATGTCAAAAACTTCATTTTAACAAAAAAAAAATGTCAAAAATATTCTCTACCCCTACTCATCCACGCACCATTTCAAGACTTATCCAAGGTTCCAGCTTCTTCTAGCTTTACCTTGCATTTCTACCTTCTCATCCTACAAAATACAAGTCGAAATGACACTTCCAATGACTTGCACAAAAAACAGTATGTCAATGAACGATTCACTGCAACATTGTTAAAGACAAGACTCTGGAAAGTATCGTTCAAAACTTGTTTTTCATCACAAAATCATCTAAATGGAAACATCTTGAACTTCACGAGGTTTAATAATTCAGTGGTAAATGACGAGGGATTACCTGCAAGCCCATAATAGCTTCTGGAAGTTCAGTTAGCTCAAAAAGAAACTTGATATATTTCTCCTTTTTATCCTTCTCATCCACAACCATCTCATGGAGTTGGCCATTTTCAGTACCAAGAATGATTTCCTTGGTGGAAACCGAGAAGAAAATGATCAATTCAATATGATTGAAGTGATAAACAGTTGTAGAGGGCAAGGGCTTGGTCTGAAATTACCAAATCAACCTTATTAACTACTCTTCACTCTGTTTTTAACTATTACTAATAATCCTTTTAGTTATGACTTAATTTTAAAGTGGACAGAGGATAAATACCGAAGGAAAAAGCCTACCAAAAATCTTAAGTGGTGTATTTCATGACAAATATAAATCATATGACATACATTTGGGCAGTTTTATTTTACTCATATTGGGGTGAAGTGCACTAAGGCAGATAAGGTCTTAGGAGGGTACTAAATGGAGTGAAAAATTAGAAGCACCTCCCTTCAGTTAGACACATTTAGAGTAGACAACAAAATGTTTAGAGATTTAAATGGGCTCACCAATAACTATTTGGACAAAAGAGATTACCAAAGCATGCATTTCCGCTGCTGACCATAACTAATAGAGGATACACTATCCTGTATATATATGTGCATAATTGAAGGGAAGAGAAGTTAATTATGGTAGGACAAAGGGTAACTCAGTACACACAAGTGACACAAACCCAAAAAGTAAATGAAACTAATAAATAATATATTAACAGATCATCCCATTTCAGTCTTACGTAATCTGGGTTAGCAAATAATATATTAAAACATACTTTTTCCAGTACAAGCTTCAACTTCATATATCTACCCTATGTTACTTGAGGAAAAGTTTGGCAGAAAGCTGGTATTTCCAGAATAAAAGGAAGTTTCAATAAGGAGGATGCCACTTTCACTTAACCAATGAACTACCCCCACTTTGTTTAGCTACAGTCGGCCTTAGAGGCATCTTAACATTTCCATCTCCTGGACGATCAAGAACTTCAAATAGGTAAAAAAAAACAAAAAAAACAAGCAGATTAAACTTGTTTAACACAACCTGTATGCATTTAATAGTTTTGACAAAGCTTGAGCTATTATTTTTAGATCCAGAAGCAAGAATGATAAAGGTTCCATGAAATGCATGTCTGAAGGCATCGACTTGATGAAAGTATGAATTCAGATTAGTGTTGTTGCAAGCCTATGCATGCCGACAGCCATCGACCACAAATTACAAACTAATGCTCATGTTACCTGAGAAGTATAGACCTCACCATTTCCATGAAGAAACACCTTGACAGTAATGGTGGCATACCCATCAAAATCCTTCTACATACTTCAAAACCTGAGAATCGGATATGAAGTCGCAAATCCTTGTATATATATATGCATAGCGACGCCAAAAATAACAAATTATGCTGATCAAAGAAGAGTCTAGGAAGCATGAAAGTGCAATTCTCTATTTTCTCAAGGAAAGATTACAGCTTATCAGCACCCATGTAAATGCAATAGATCTCCAAACCTAATTAAATGCTTCCAATAAATAACCTAGGAAATAAGTACAGTGGTCAACATTGTCATGGTTCTCACCCATACCCACCCATATAAATACTTCCACTTTTATTAGCAATGCCAACATAACAAAACAAGGAAAACTATTAAGATAAGCATCAGTTGAGCCTACATTGGGCAATTTTATTGCAACACCTTTTCTACATAAGCAACACAAGATAAATAAGAGAATGGAAGTCAGTAGGATAAGACTGCAATTTCTATATGTAGTATATATAAACTAACAAGCAATAGCAGCAGCAGCAGAGCACCAATTGATAGCAAAAGCGATTAGGGGTGACTAAACTAACAAGCAACACTACAAATGCATTATAAAACAGCTGAAACTAAAAATGAAGATGAATGAGAAATTAGGCCTGAAATCTTACCGTAATTGGTAGTAGTCAAAGACAAACGAAGAAAGGGAAAATTCTCATACTGAGCTAGAAAGATGAGAATGAAAATGAGATGTACCTTGGCTTTCTTTTCCCGGTGAATAGAACAAGAAGTCCAAAACCCATCATGATCACAATTTTCATGACCTATGAAAGTAAGTATAATATTTTCATGAATATGTATCTCCTTGCACAGATGTGTAATCTCAATAGAAATCATCAAGGAAAATACATGTCTCGGTTGTCCATTTGGTCCCCTGGAGGTGCCATCTCCTGATGAATGACTGGACTCCGGCTTCTTACTATTACCAGAACGATTGACGTCTTTACTTGAAGTGACCTCATCAACAAGCTGAAAACATTTATTTTAAATGTATTAGCAAGGGATACCAAAATTCGATGGAAGCTGCTTATGTAACAATTGAAAATAGTTGTACATTGATCTGTCAAAGCGCGTCAATCAATTTCTTCCAGAGAACCATTTGATTACAGTCTACATATCTACTATGATAAATTCAATACAAACAAACTTTTTCCCTCTTTTGGTCTAAGAAATAAAGTTCATTCCCATGAAATTTTGATTATTGATAAAAGGAAAGCACATGAATCTACATCAGAACCAGAATCTCAGAGAAATAATAACTAAAACCGGTTTTGGATTCAACCCATTACCTTTGTATAAGCATGCTTATGCAAATCCACAAAACTCTCCCCAAATGAATCTACATCACAACACACTGCAAAGAATAAAAAAATTTGAATAACTCTAGATCTAAGAAATAAGGAAGAAAGAAATTACACAAAATCGAAAAAATCCAGAGCAAATTCGATCACTCTTTTCAGAAAAATCAAACCCTAAATATCCAAGCATACCCGACCACTTCCCCCAAATTATAAACACTAACCCTAAACGGGTATCAAGCACTAACTCATTCACCACCTCCATTCTGAAATCAACATCAAAACACACACCAAAAAATAAAAATAAAAATTGAACAACTCTAGATATGAGAAATAAGGGAGAGAGATGAAACAAAATCGAACAAATTTGGAACAAATTCGAAAGATTAGCTGGTAATTTGACACAAAATCGAACAAACCCGTCCACTTTCGCTACATTAAACCCTAACCCACAAATTCGATAGATTACATGTACTTCGACACAAAATTGAACAAAGAGCTTGGGATGAGTACCTGCTACTTCCACCAATATATTATTCATTTTACAAGTCTAGTTCGACTATGCTATACATAAACATATAATTTAGTAACTTCAGTCAATAAATCGATCCTAAAAGTCTGATTGCACAGCTATGCAGTTGAATTCACTCCCAATCAGAAATCGCTTAACAAAATAATTGAAAAAAGTGATTGATTAAACAAAGAGAGCAAAGAAACAGGAAAAAATTGGAGGACGAAAACCCCTAGAAATGAAAAAAGGTTACCGATTGGAAGCGAAATTGGTCCAATCATGGCCTTTTGAGAAGAGAAAGCGGCCTTTGACGACGCCTGTGTAGGGGCCTCAGCTGAGGGGGTCGAAGGCGAGGCTCTAGGGACCCTGAACCTGGTTGAGGAACTGAAACCCTCTCTCTACCGAGGCACTACAATCTACATTTATTTTCCTTTGTCCCTGTCGAATTTCTTTCATTGAGACGGAGAGCAAGAAGGACGCTAGATCGAGAGATTGAAGAGTTTGAAGAGCTTCCACTTGTCACCAATGACTGGCGGAAGAAAATGAAGGAGGGAAGAAGGAGGACAGATAAAAAATAGAGAGGAGAGGGACGAACAGAGAAGAAAGAGTTAGGGCTTTTCAGAACTGAAAATGAGCGGAGTGAGGAACGAGGAGATGGGTCGTAGGTTATACGCTAGGGTTAGGATTTTCAAATTTGTTTTTTTTTTAAAAAATCAGACGCTTTAGCCACGGCAAGGATTTGCCGTTGATAGCAAGCGTGGTAATGTTCATTTATTTTTAAGTGTAGCTACGGCAGCCTTTGTCGAAGCTAGCATTGGTGGCAAAAGGGTATTAATTGCCACGGAAAGCCCCTGCCGAAGCTACCATCAGTGGCAAAAGGTATCAATTGCCACGGCAAGCCCCCTGCCGATGCTAAGTAGCGTGGCGAATTTTTTTTTTTTTGTAGTGTAATCTTATTCTCAAATTAAATGGATAATATTCAGTTGAATAATATTAAAAAAGCTAAAGTAATTTAAAACGTTAATTTATTACCACCTTCAAAATTTTCGATTATTCATTTGAATATAAGGTATTATATTCATATGAATATTAATAAAATATTCAGATGAATATTAAAACATCTCAATACTAAAAACGCAGGAAATAGCTACGGAAAATAGCAATGGATTTAGCCACGAATGTTCGTTGCTAACCGGTTTAGCCACGGAATCAACCACGAGCGGGCCATCCCTTGCTATATGCCTCGTATCTAATAGTGACGGGCCTTCAGCCACGGATTTTAGCAACGAAAATTTATAGTCGTGGCTACGTCTGTGGCTAATAGTAGATGACATATGTCGTGGCTGTGGCTACAAACCCGGTTTGAAAACAGCCTTGAAATTAAAGTCGTCGCTAAAGTCGTGGCTAAGTTCATGTCTGCAAACAAGTCATGAGCCTAGTCAAGTCCGTTGCTGATCCGTTGCTATAGTTGTGACCGATGCCGATTTTCAGTTGTTTCATAATTTTGTAGCAAATTTCGTATCCTCGTATTTTGAAAACATTATATATATACATATGATATGGAAAATATATATAAATACATAAATAAATTTTATATAGTATAAGTAGGTCAATAAAATGTTAATGGAAAGGGAAAACAAACCAAACTCATTGAGTAGTACAAACCGACCTTACAAAAAAAATTTGCAATAATCTAAGTAACGAAAGCTGATTTTGTCTCATGGAGATAACAACCGATCTATGTGAAATCCTACTCCAGAGTCCTGCATATCAAATTCAACAAACCAAATCAACACACCAAAAAACCAGAAAAGCCCCAAACCCATAAAGAGCTTTCAAAGCCCCAAAAAATCTAACACAAAATCATACCTCCGAGGCCTCAAACGCATCAAACCTATGGTCAGCAATTTCTCTATCTTCCACCTAAATACACCAACATAAGCAAAACACAAATTAACTTTCCAATTTGACAACTTTTTAGCCTTTCTATTTCACATTAAATCCTTCAAAAGAATAAAACTCAGGCCAGATAGAAAAATAGGTCCGTATTGAATCCGGCCCTAAGATCCAATACTCAGGCCAGAAGAATAAAACTCAGATTAGAACAAGTATACTTTTTCTATCTAATTCAATACTCGGATTTAATACTCAAATTAGAAGGTTTCCGAGGAGTTTATGCATTCGAATGATAAGATCTTTTTCATCCTTAGACATGCCTTAATGCTTGATATCTGGCCTCAAGTAGTTCTTCCACCTTAGTTTGCAACTCTTTCCATCTCGCAGCAAACCTATTCAATTCATCAATTATCATTGTCGACCAATCATCTTAATCATCTTTATAAGTTGCAACGAGGTAGTTTGTTATATTGATTGCATATATGTCACATAAGCTAGATACATAGTAAATGATTCATGCCCACATGTTTGTTTGTACTGTAAATTTACGCAATGTCAACTAAATTAAAGTAGAATAAAACCCAAAATAAATGGGAAAAAAAACAAACCAAGCTTCTTAGAGATTGAAGACCACTTGCCCTCTTCGTAAGTCTCTACATATCTCTTGAGAAGCATGTCTTCTTCGGACTAGTTGGCAGAACTAGTTGATAAACCATTAAAATAAACTCATATTAGAAGGTTAATCGTTCACATCCGTTCTTCAGACTGACACCAATCAAATTCAGAGAAGAAGAATAGTTTGAATAGTTAGCAGATTCAAATTTCTGAAAACAAGAATGAGAAGAAAGGAGAGAAATACCTCGCGGCGTTGGCGGTTAATTTCGTCGATTTCAGGGCGGAGTACTTGGATTTTCACTTGAACACAAAGAGGAGGAATATACCAGAGAACGAAACCGTCGGATCTGGAAGCTTTGAGAACGAAACCGACCAGGAGGCGCCAGTATGCCACCATGGGAGGCCGAACATGCCGAGAATTGAGAACGAAACCATGGGAGGTGCCGGATCTTGAAGCTTTAAGAACGAAACCGCCCCGCCGAATAGTTGTGAGTTTCTTCCATATCTACCCGGCCGAAGAGGAAGGGGAGAGTGTTTGCCAGATCTGCCCGTGGTGAACAGGAAGGCCGAGAATCGGAGAACGAGGCCGAACAGGAAATGGGGGAGTGTCTTCCAGATCTACATGCGGTGAAGAAGAGGCAGACGACGACGGAGTTTTGGAGAAGGCGAGGTTAGGGGATGGAAGGGGAGAGTGTCTTCCAGATATGAGAACGCGACCGAACTGGAAGGGGAGAGGGGAACGGAAGACGAAAAGAGGAATGACAATGATGAAGTCTGCCTTTGTGAAGCGGCGTGTAGATAAGAAAAGAAAAAAATAGGGTTAGAGGCTTATTTGTTTCAGCTTTAAATTTTGGCTGAAATTTTGGCTGAAATTTTGGGTGGGAAATTTACTACCCAAACATATATTAGGCGCGCGGTAAAATAATTTCGATAGGGTGATTTTTTTTCACAATTTATATATAGAAAATAAAACTATCAATACAACTATTTATTATAAAATATATATTTCAAATAATAATATTTTTCAAATTTAATTAGATATCTATATATTTTTATAAGATTTTACAAAACATCATTAAACTAGTTCCGTACCGATATCTTATGCGAATTTTTCAAATATCAATTTTAATATTTATATGTTTGGTATAAAAAACTAATATAAAAATAATGTATTAGTTAATATAAGATTTTATTCAACATTTATTAGTTACTTATACGAGTTTTCCTCAAAACATACTATTATGATATTCTAAAACGAATTTACTAGTAACTATAAGGTTTTATTCAACATTTATTAGTCACTTATACGAGTTATCCTCAAAACATACTCTTATATTATTCTAAAAAGAATTTACTAGTTAATATAAGGTTTTATTCAACATTTATCAGGCACTTATATGAATTTTTCACAAAACACACTCTTATAGTATTCTAAAAAGAATTTACTAGTTAATATAAGGTTTTATTAAACATTTATAAGTCACTTATATGAGTTTTCCACACTCTTATAGTATTCTAATAGGAATTTACTAGTTAATGTAATGTTTTATTCTACATTTATTAGTCATTTATATGAGTTTTCCTCAAAACACACTCTTATAGTATTTTAATAAGAATTTACTAGTTAATACTCCGTATAAGGTTTTATTCAACATTTATTAGTCACTTAAATGAGTTTTCCGCAAAACACACTCTTGGATTATTCTAAAAAGAATTTACTAGTTAATATAAGGTTTTATTCAACATTTATTAGTCACTTATATGAGTTTTCCATAAAACACACTCTTATACGGAGTAGTATTCTAATAAGAATTTACTAGATAATATAATGCTTTATTCAACATTTATTAGTCACTTATATGAGTTTTCCTCAAAACACACTCTTTTATTATTCTAAAAAGAACTTAGGTCCTTTTAGCTAAGTGTCAATTTTTAAAAAGGCATTTTGCAAAATTTTCACTTTTATATTCCCTTTTGCAAAATGTCCTAATATGACACTTTTGCCCATCCTTCCTATTTTTATTTGTCTCCCTACCTTCCTTCCAATTTTTATTTTGATCATTGACCGGTTAAAGTCAATCAATTTGGTGACACAACTTTGGTGACACATGTAGGATGATAAAAAAAAAAAATTGGTAACAATTTTTTTTACGAGATTAGTGTCATTACTTTTATAAGTGGTGACATCGGTCAATGACTTTGGTGACACATGTATGATGATCAACAAATTTTTTGGTGACGGTTTTTTTTTTACGAGATTAGTGTCACCGCCCTATCGCTGTCACCACTCCTATCGATGTCACCACCACCCCTTTCACTGTCACCACCCATATCGCTGTCACCACCCTTATTGCTATTACCACCTCTATCGCTGTCACCGCCCTATCGCTGTCACCACTCCTATCGCTGTCATCGCCCTATCGCTGTCACCACTTCTATCGTTGTCACCACAACCCCTATCACTGTAACCACCACCCATATTGCTTTCACCGCCCTTATTGTTGTCACCACCTCATCGTTGTCACTGCCCTATCGTTGTCACCACTCCTATCGTTGTCGTCACCACTCTTATCGCTGTCACCACCACCCCTATCACTGTTACCACCACCTTTGTAATAGACCGAGATTATGATTCCCGAGTTACGTTTCTAGGGATGAAGCCCCCCGTTAGGATCTTGCGCTCTGAGTACAGGTTGAAGCTTGAAATCAAAGGTCAGTAATTAAAAGTGGGATTTCGCATCCAAATTCGTATGGTCCATTGGAGACCCCGAGGTAAACCCCTGTACCTGTCCTGAGTCTTCAACGCGTAAAATCCATTTAGGCATGCAACCAGTATAAGTTTTGAAAGCGATACATCGACTGCCGCGACAAAGTCGGGTCAAAACATAGCATAAGTGTTAGGAGGAAATTCAAGTATGAAATATAAATCTCAAATTCGACTCCTTTATCTCCGCAAATTAATTACAAGACTTCCTCCCATTGTAGTAGAAGGTAGTCAGGATCGATCCACGAGGAAGCGTGTCAGCGACCGCCTTTTCAGTTCCAAATCTCAACAGAAAATCAACCAAACAAACAAAAAGCATAAACTTGGTCGATATCGACTTGTGAAATCGACCAACAGAACTCAATATCGACTGGAAACAGAAGCTTAAAATCCGAAATTTGTAAAATAAATCAATAAAAGAAAGACTTCCAAGATCAGGATTTCAACACCACAACGATAACCAAGTAAAATAACACATAAAGGCATAAAATATCATGCTTTTCATCAAATAACTCTCGTTATTAACACGTAAGAATATAGAGGCTTTCGCATAAAACCTAATTGTTACTAACCTTTTTTTCACATAATTAATCCAAGTTATATTAGGATCACTTTCGCTTCAATAACACAAACAAGGATCACCTTCAACTTTCGCAAAAGAATCATGCTCATAGGGATAGAAGACGAATTGCATCCAAAGATTGTACCTTTACCGCATCACCTCACATGGCTACCGTTGGGCTCACCCTGACCCTAGAAGTTGGGTGACTACTCGCTCTTCATCATCAAGAAACACATAAATAATAAAAGGGAACTAAATTGCATTAAATAAAATAAAAGAAAGCTACAACCAATCAAAGCCAAACCGTCTCTCAACACTTCACCTTCTCTCGCCACAAGCTTTCTCTCTCTCTCTCTCTCTCCCCTACTTACTCGATATATTTGGAACTACGATTGAATGAATAAAACTCAGCCCCTAAGGCTCTATTTATAGTGTTCATTCTCTAGATAATTAGGAAAGAAAACTATATCTCTATCTAAATCTATCTATCTATACCTAAAGATTAAATAATGGAAATAAAAGAAATAAATCTCTAAAGGAAATTACATCTAAAGTAGATAAATATCTCTTCCATCTTGATAGAACTTGATAGAATCTCCTCTTGTGGATATCTCCATTGGACTTTGGATAGAACTTTGAGTAGAGCTCGAATACCCTCGAAATCGGCCACTGTTGGTCACTCGATATCGACCAGCCTAGGTCGATATCGACCTGCGTTTTCTCGAATTCACTTCTTGACTCGATCTCGGCTCCAGGGGATGAAAATCGACTGCCTTCAACTCGATATCGACTTGCTTAGGTCGATATCGACCTGCACTTTTCCTTTGCTCGAGCTCTGGTCGATTCCTGGATCTCGCCCCGATTTTGGTTACTCGATATCGACTTGGTCAACTCGATATCGACTTGGTCAACTCGATATCGACTTGGTCTTTTCTTCTTCACTTGATTCTGGCTTTTCTGGGTGGAAATCGATTTGCTTTACTCGATATCGACCAGACTAGGTCGATATCGACCTATGTGTGTCGAGTCGATTTTCTCGTTTCCAGCTCGATTTGTCCTGGTTCCGTTACTCCTTGACCTCAGACTTTCTGTAGTTGACTTCGAGCTTTTCCTCCTTTATCTGAACTACTGTAAATTGCCCCGATTTCTGCAAAATTAAACAAAAACTGGTGTAGATTCCATAATTTGGATAATAAGCATAAACTACATATATTATGTACTATTCTAGCCCAAATGTATGAAATGCATGTAGAAATTGATATAAATGTAAGTATAAAACTTGGCGAATTAGGCTCACAACAAACACCCCATACTTAAGCTTACTTGTCCTCAAGCAATACTTTTAATTGTCATACAGGGGAAGAAATCAAAACTCTCAACATCTTAGATTCATTCTTATATGACCCTGCAATCAATTATCATCCTCGAAAAGGTACTAATGTCACAAATCCATGCATGTGCAATTAAAAAGCAACATCTACTCACAAAAGGAGGGTTATGCAAAACAATTCATTCGTGATAAAGCATTAATAATCAATAGGACTTTAATTTAAGCTCAAATAAGGAGTAAATTGGTAAAAGGCTAAAGGTGGGCAATTTTTGGCCATGTAGTACTAATGATCAGGGGAAATGAAGCACTTTCCAAACTTTCATACCACATTCCTTTTTCCTTTGATCTCTCATATTTCTCTCATCGCTCAATGCTTTTTTCAATATTATGCTTTTACCTCTATGACCTTAGCACTGCCTTCTCGCGAGTCGCAAACATGGGTGTCATGAATGGCCACAGATACTTAGTGCTTCAGACTCCTTACCTTGGTGTCCCGTCATGCGGAATTATTATATCGACGCAGGCAGGGTCGATCTACCTTTATCTCCTGAGGTAACCGGATTTTCTTTCACTCCTTAAATTTTCTATATATATATTTTTTTCAATTTCCTACCAAACTCCAATAATAATAATAACAACACAACAACCATATAATAATTTCCATAATGTGACATCATTCTCAACATAGTCCCTGGATAGGAAATAAGGTAAAGAATGAGCAATATTTAGATCATGTGGAGCAAATATGAGCGGGGAGGGTGATGGTGAATGAAATTGATGGGGAGAGGGGTGAGTGATGATGGTGAATGGTGAAGGTGATGGGGTGAAGTAGGCAGGGGATGGGTTCAGTTTGCAGGAAAAGGTGAGGAAGTTGGTGAGAGTAGTGTGTTGAATGGGTTAACCAATACCCGAAAATAAATCTCGAATATGCAAATTTTGAATCCCGTAATTAGTTTTCGAATGTTAGTTTCCCCGAATCTCGCTTTCTCGATCGATTAGATTTTTTAAAATCGGCAAGGATATCGACATCCGATAATTATTTTAAATCCTCGAGGTAAAATGATGAAATCGTTCGGCAAATGTTAAATTCAGGCCGGAATCCGCTTTACGAGTTTTAAATTCGATTTAAATTCACTTTTAATTTCCTTTTTCCTGAAAAAATTAGGATTTGAAAATCCGGGCCTTTACATCATCCACCTCTAAAAACAAGTCTCGTCCCCGAGATTAAAACATTTCAAAACAGGGGATGTAGTTTGAAATTGGTGAGTCCAAGGATCATGCGATTGATACCATAAGCACCTCATAGGTGCCCCTATGAGATCCTCACAGTACCGTTGTCGTGATCATAATATCTCTAATAGATCGTAGCAAGAATGTAATATGAGCCCCTACCACATCCTTACTCCGAATTCTCGGCCATGTCATAACTCAAAAGCATAATAGTGTCACCACTAAGTCTTAGCAAGCAATCTACAAGTGCCCCCATAATATATATGTATCCCATTCGTGGAGCGTTAGCATTAAAACTCGGGTCGCATTAATTTTCTAGAAATTCAAGTTAGTCCAATTTAAAGCACCGTTCAAAATCTTTTCAAATCCAACGTCAATCAAGTAGATTTCAGAACTCAAAAGGTGGAATCATCCACCTCTAAGGGTTAATCACATATTCTCTCTCTAGGTTCCAAATAAGAATCAAGTTTCAATAATTCAACTTCTATCATTTCTACCATCAAAACATCATACATAGGCAATCGTATCACACATTATTAGGATCCATCACATCATATCTCAGAAGTTGCACATCACACTAGGCAAAAGATCATCATCGGAAAGGTTCAGCCACTTGAATAAATAACGCTCCTTCTTCTTAAGACGCGTCCCATCCAGTGATTGCGAATTCTGATTCATGCTTGTCTCTCATTGTTGCCAACGACATTGGTCTTGGAGTCTATGGGTCGTGGGCCCATCCACGCTTCCGCTACGCCGCTTTGGTGCTATTTGGCGGTTCATTCCTTCTTCCATGTCGACGCTCGTTAGGGGATCGCAAGAGGTTAGTAGTTACGGAGATAGGGGAGGGACAAGGGCGGAGACACGGTTTCCTTACAGATTTGGACACGGACCAAGATCAAAGACAACGAGACCGGAAACAAGATCCCAAACCAAAAATTACAACGATGCCCTTGCGGTATTCTATGAGGGTATATTTGTGGCCAATAAACACATAGCAATCACAAGGTATATCAGTCATTTTAATCCACACTAGCATGTACCTATATCAAGGAATAACGACCTATGCATTCATCATATGTATATGTAATCAAGTTCTTCGTGCACGCAAGACAAGCTATCAACCTATCATTTCATGTAATAGTCATGCCTGGTAGATCAAGTAAGCATCAATCGACAATAGACTTATGCAGCATAAGCTATGCAAGGCCTAGTGAACGTCACATATATCTTATAACAACCATGCTTCATACAGGAGGACAAGCAAGGCTAGTAATGGTCATGCAGAGTTCAATATGGTTCAAAATCATTTCATATATGGACAATTGCACGAGCATGATATACAATCAAGGTAATTCAAATAGGTCCAACCTAACATTCATGTGGCATGATATAAGGATATAGCGTGGTGTGTGATCATGCAAGGTATCATATCGGGTATTCAGGAAGCATGAGAGGAGGTCACAGAAAGTATACAGAGCATTTACTGTAATCATTAGGCTATCATGTTAAGGAAACCCATTTACAAGGATACAGAGAGAGGTTGACCACACTATCAGGAACCTAGTTCAAGGGAAAATAATAATCATGCGGATTTATACACGCGACACACACATTCATTCACAAGTACAACAATGCAAGAGGTTAGGTATGTCATGCTGAAAACATAATAACCGATTATGTCATGCAATCGCAAGAAGTGCCACCATTACAACCGGACAGATATCCCTAAGGGAAATCATCGACTCGTCCCAACCGACTCGACACCCCGTTTCCTAAGAGGAGATGGTAGAGTTCGTGTTTAGACTCTTGTGGGAAGAAGACACGGGTGACTACTATGAAGATTGAGAATGATAACTCCATAAGACGACTATTTGCTACATTTGGAATCACGTCAACAAACACTTGCCCTCACAGACTTGAGTAACCCTCACATCCGAACACAACCCCCGAGAGTAGTTAGTTGACAGACTCAATTTCCCGTAGCAGACGTCGACATCAGGTAAGAGGCTTGGCAGGAACATCAATAGCTCGAATACGGAATATGACTCCGAGTGAGAAGGACAGACACCCTTCGACCCTTACCAACATACCTAGGCATTTTTTTTGGGATGGACAGCATAACGATTGAGATCCTCTAGTGGGGATTGAACAACGGGAAAGACTACCTACCAGAATTGATAGTCGGACTACATAAGAATGAGGCTTCTCCCACTATCCCGTTTGCACAGATTTTCAAAGTTATGTTTCACAGTGAGGGCATACCAATAAGATTTCTAGCTTAATTAGCAAAACAACACTCAACATAGAAGCAGTCAACGAGATTAATACGATCCCCTTCGAGGAGGATCGCCCTCGGGCCCAGTTGAATATATATACACAAAGACGACCTATGTCATCCTTCGAGGGACGGCTGAACGGAGGGGAAAAACCTCACGGCCTACTAACCCTAACACTCCAACCTCCGTGGTGCTCCTTGGAGTCTTCCAGGTCCATCTGTAAACAAAAGCTGGTATTTTGCCTACCATTCCCCGAGTTCTACATCCATAAGGGATGTCTATCGCTTTGGTCTCTACCCAAAAGTTTGCTTCCTATTTGATCTGTCTAAGGTTAGCTCCAATTAAATTCATTTTGCCCTTTTTGAAAACCTTCCAAAATCATTTGAAATCACAGGGAGAATTCAAAAAACATTCTTCTACCTATCATACTCGGATTGCAAAACCAGAGCTCTAATACCACCTTTGTAACGGCCCGGGATTATGATTCCCGAGTTACGTTTCCAGGGATGAAACCCCCCGTTAGGATCTTGCGCTCCGAGTACAGGTTGAAGGTTGAAATCAAAGGTTAGTAGTTAAAAGTGGGATTTCGCACCCAAATCCGTATGATCCATTAGAGACCCCGAGGTAAACCCTTGTACCTGTCCTGAGTCTACAACACGTAAAATCCATTTAGGCATGCAACCAGTATAAGTTCTGAAAGCGATACATCGACTGCCACGGCAAAGTCGGGTCAAAACAGAGCATAAGTAGTATGAAATATCCAAAAGTGTAAATTTGGTGAAGTCAGAGTTTCAAGCACTCGCTCTCCACTATATGAATGGACCCCGCCATAACAACACGAATTCAAACAATGTAACGAGTACCTGAATCTAAAAAAAAAGGAGGGGGATCTGGGTCAATCATCAGGCCACTCATGCACGTGTGTAAACAAACTTTGAGATGCATATAATAAGCATCATATTCCTAAGATGAAATGCGTAATGCAAAGCCGAACATAAACAGACAAGCATGCGGATAATTAAGTGCGGACATGAATAAAGAGGTGCGTAGTTACAAGAAATTCCAAATAACATGTCCCTCTAGGCTCCTAAGGAATCCTCTAGCAACTCCTTTCGAAGGGAACTACCTCACCCATGGTGCAGGGCATCCCTACATAAGGAGCCTACTAATATGAAGGGAAGGATAACAATGACACTCATACAAGGCCTAATGCTCTAAGAGTCCTATGGCGACTTATTACCAAAAAGCCTACCTCACCCATCAAGTGCAAGCAACTTTCTATAATAAGCCCCACTAAGACGAAAAGAATAGAGAAAAATGTCACATCATAAAAACATATATAACGGCCATTTTCTAGCAAAGACATATAGCAAGTCATATGATTTCCATTTTAGATCCTAAACATGATTCTAAGTCGTATGGTGCATGAACACTAACCTACTATATAACACCCAGTGCATAGAGCGCCCATCATGAGTAAGTTCAAAGAACTTGCCTGAAGAAGCACAGAATCCAAGCAATACAACAATCAAGTAAATCCAGGTAGATTAGATCTCACCTAGAAGATAAGCAGCATAATAAGTCTAAGTCTAACTTACACAAAGCATATCAAATAACGCACATAACATTCACATAAAACATATATAAGTTAACCATCCCATCATCAACAACATTAATGTCTCAATTCAATTTCTCATCTCGTTTCATCCTCTCATATCGTTTTCATCATAACTTGCCAACTTATTAGCTTAGACAATCTCCATATCATACTTAGTCGAATTCGCATATTACCATTTCATAATCTCACTTAGCATACATATATATATCATCAACATCATAACATCTAACATTTAATCTCTTATAGTAAATCACCGCAATTCATGTTATTAGTCACACATATCATATCGTTAGTCAAACGATCATGCTAGTTAGTCACTGAACAAGTATAATTCCCAAGTTAGTTCCAAAACCGTTCTGAATTCGCGTCAACCAGTTAAAAATTCCGACCCTTAAAAATACTTGCAAAATTCATTTTTCACTTTATTTATTAAATCACTTTGCAACCTTGAAATTCTTTTCCAAATTCTTTTTAAATCTCCAAGTCCAAATAATATTATATTTTATTTTAAATACTATCAATTAGTTAAACAAGTAAACGGTTAAATCCGAACCGAACCAAACCCATTTAAATCCAACCGAACCGAATCCGCAAATAAAAACCCAACCCGTGAAAAATTAAAACAATAATATAAAATGGAAAATGAGGTGGGGCCCACCGGCTACTCCTTCTTCCTCCCAACTCAAAATGTCCCGCCATCTGCTGGTAGTTCTAAGGAGGATTCGAGGGCCACCGAGAGTCCTTGGATGGAAGGAGAACGAAGAAGGAAGAGATGGATTGGTTTGCTTTTTGCGGGAAAACAGGGGAAGGAAGGAGCGGGGATGCGGTGGTTGTGGCAGTGACTGAGGTGGTGATGGCTATGGTGGTGCAGAGAAGGTGAAGACGTGGTGGTGATGAGAGCTTAGAGGATGGAAATGGTGGTGGTGGGTTGAGGAATGGGTGGGGAGGGTGATGGTGAATGAAATTGACGGGAAGAGGGGTGAGTGATGATGGTGAATGGTGAAGGTGATGGGGTGAAGTAGGCAGGGGATGGGTTCAGTTTGCAGGGTAAGGTGAGGGAGTTGGTGAGAGTAGTGTGTTGAATTGGTTAACCAATACCCGAAAATAAATCTCGAAAACGCAAATTTTGAATCCCGTAATTAGTTTTCGAATGTTAGTTTCCCCGAATCTCGCTTTCTCGATCGATTAGATTTTTTAAAATCGACAAGGATATCGACATCCGATAATTATTTTAAATCCTCGAGGTAAAAGGATGAAATCGTTCGACAAATTTTAAAGTCAGGTCGGAACCTGCTTTACGAGTTTTAAATCCGATTTAAATTCACTTTTAATTTTCTTTTTCCCAAAAAAATTAGAATTTGAAAATCCGGGCTTTTAAAACCCCTATCACTGTCACCACCACCCATATTGCTGTCACCACCCTTATTGCTTTCACCACCTCTATCGCTGTCACCGCCCTAACGCTGTCACCACCTTTTTTGCTGTCACCGTCACTCCTATCGCTTTCACCACCCTTATGGCTGTCACCACCTCTATCGCTCTCACCGCCCTATCGATGTCACCACTCCTATCGTTGTCACCGCCACTCCTATCGTTGTCACAACCACCCATATCGCTATCACCACCTCTATCACTGTCACCGCCCTATCGTTGTCACCACTCCTATCGTTGTCACCACCACTCCTATCGCTATCACCACCACCTCTATCACTATCACCACCCATATCGCTGTCACCACCACTCCTATCGTTGTCAACACCACCCGTATCGCTATCACCACTGTCACCACCCTTATCACTATTACCCTTATCACTATGGGGACACCTTTGTTTGTTTATGAGATGACTGCAGTGATAAAAAAAAATCCCTAATTCATTACTCAGATGGATTTGTATTTCTCAATCTGGCTGTTGCGCTAGCTAGTAACACCTATTGCTTGGCATCCAAAAGAGGTACTTTACCTTCTTCCCCATTTCTTCCTACCGGCAGCAACAAGACCACTAAGAATAAAATATTTTGCCACTTTGAACACAACAATTGAAGTATAAAACACAACAAATAACACATTTTGCCACTTTGAACATATCAAGATATGCAACAAAAGAGTAAATAACAAGATAAACAACCATCTTTAAGTAAAATAAAAGAAAAAAATACACAGTAAGCTCCCAAAAGAAGGAATCCTCATTCCTCACCCAATAAAACGCAGTAAGCTCCCAAATACAAAAAGGGACAGTAAATGCAATTGCAATGATTACGCAGTAAGCTCCGGCCGCTTGGGAGCACTGAGTAGGAGAAGGCGGTGTGGTAGTAGTAGTAGAAGAAGATCGAAGATGAAGAATAGCAATGGAATTGAAACAAAGAAACTGAAATTAAAACAAATGCAGAAAGAACAATTCAAGGAAATAATACCTTCAAAAAAGTTCGAAGTGAAAAGTTGTTGATCTCTAGTGGAGATCGAGAGATAATTAACAATTAAATTGAGGCATAAAATAAATTAGGTCGGAAAGGAGATGAAATCAATCGCAGAGAGATCAAGAGGAATTCACCTGCGCATATAAATCCAGAGGACTTCGGCGCCTCAAAGGCCTTCTTCGTCTTCTGCCTGTTAGATCGTCGTGCCGCTAGAGCAATAACACAGTGCAGCCAACCAGGGCGGTGATGGAGGTGTTGTAATCACAATTCGAAAGGAATCGAATCAGAATTTTAGTCTCCCTCTCATATTCGTCGTCGATATCGCCATCTTCATATCTGAAATTCCGACTCGATTCCTTTCGATCTAGAAGGTGTGAAGGGCGGCCTCGACGACACCGGCCCTGGTGCCGACCTCGACGGCGACCTTCCAAACGGAGGCGGCATGTGAGATTCGTGGGAGTTCAGATCTACGAGAAGAGCCATAGTCGCACAGAAGATGAAGGTCGAGGGTAAACTAATTGAAAGAGGGAGGGAGGGCAGGGGCAAAACGGGGTTTCCAACAAAATTTAGTACCTTTAAAAAAATGTTAGTTTAGGTGGACAATTAGCAAAAATGCATATACAAAAGTGGACATTTAGCCAAATAACTTCAACAATTTACTAGTTAATATAAAGTTTTATTCAACATTTATTAGTCACTTATATGAGTTTTCCATAAAACACACTCTTATAGTTTTCTAATAAGAATTTACTAGTTAATATAATGCTTTATTCAACATTTATTAGTCACTTACATGAGTTATCCTCAAAACACACTCTTATAGTATTATAATAAGAATTTACTAGTGAATATAATGTTTTATTAACAATTTATTAGTCACTTACATGAGTTTTTCTCAAAACGCACTCTTATAGTATTCTAAGAAGAATTTACTAGTTAATATAATGTTTTATTGAACATTTATTATTTACTTACATGAGTTATCTTCAAAACACACTTATATTATTATAATAAGAATTTACTAGTGAATATAATGTTTTATGAGGGAATTGCACAAGGTAACCCAAAAACCGAAAAGTCTTGCAAGGTTAACCCAACCCGGATTAAAATTGGGTGAAACCGGATAATTGGGAAACCCTTGGAGCCGGTAGCAGGTAAGGGAGGGGGGCATCCTTCCAATGTGTGACACCTGACCTGTGAGAGAGAGAGAGAGGGGGGGGGGGGACAAGTCCCATCTGCAGAGGAGAGAGGCGGAGAGAGAGAAAAGGCAATTGAGAAAGGCCAGGAGGGAGGGAGAGAGAGAGAGAGGTGAAAAAGAAAAGTGAAGTATGAGAGGAGAGAGATCAGTAGAGTGTCAATGAGGGGGCATAAAAAGATATTATTACTCTTTCACTTCGAAGAAGCAATTGGGCGGGAGTTTATTTACAGGTTGACGTGTCAGCAGTTAGTTTTAACTGGACACCCAAAGCAAAATCACATGACACATATTGGAATCGACTGGACAAGATTTATCGGAGAAACAGCTTCTCCATCGACTTCGTATAGAAAATGGGCAAGTTTGCTTTCGATAAAGGTTATGCGAGAGGTGTCTCCCTCAAATCTCAAGCAAATTTACCCATTTTCTATTTGAAGTCGATGGTGAATCTGTTTCTCAAATAACTCATGTCCAGTCGATTTCAATATGTGTCATGTCGTTTTGCTTTGGGTGTCCATTTAAAACTAACTGCTTACATGTCAACCTGCAATTAAACCCCCACCCAATTGTTTCTTCTTCGAAGTGAAACAACAACAGTAAAGTTGCAGAGGAGAGATGACCCTTTCATTTCTCTCTGTCCTATCCCCACTGATCTCTCTCTCTCCTCTGTAGCTTTACTTTTCTCTTTTCACATACACACACTCTCTCTCTCCTCTGCAGGCTTTCTCTTTCCACTGCAGAATTTCTTTTACTTTTCTCTCTCTGTCTTATACTCACTAATCTCTCTCTCTCTCTTCTTCAACTTTACTTTTCTTTTTCACTCCTCTCTCTCTCTCATGTCCTCTCTCTCCTCTGCATATTTTTTTTTCTCTCTCTCTCTCTCTCTGATTTTTTTTATCGAAAGCAAACTTATCCATTGTCTATCCGAAGTCGATGATGAATCTGTTTCTCCGATAACTCTTGTCCAATCGATTCGAATATGTGGCATGTCGTTTTACTTTTGGTGTCCAGTTGAAACTAACTGCTTACACGTCAAACTGCAAATAAACCCCAGTCCATTTGCTTCTTTTTCGATGTTTTTTCTCTGAAACTTAAGATTTAATTCAAATTATATTAATGCCCCCTTACCATCACTCTTCCCCCCTCTATCTCTGTCTCTGTCTTATCCTCTTGGTCCTCTCTCTTTTTACCGTCTGGGCTTATGGGGGAGGGCGACACTAGAACCAGGGAAACATTGAGTGTAAAGTTGTTATATTGTTTATTCATCAATAAAAAAAAACAAAGTGGTTCACCAAGCCGCTGCGAGGGCTCCTTCACTTTGATTCCACCTTCTCTATTCCAAATCCAGCCTCCACTCACCTCAAATTGACCTGGAAAAGTCTTCAGAACGAAGGTGAAGGACGAAGGCATCAAACATGACACACATTATAGTTAGAGTTATAAACATGACATCTGACTACTACAAACATGACAGAAATCAAAGTGCCGGCAAATTCGTTAAAGGTTCGAAGGTATCTCAACATTAAACATTTTCAACTCGCCCTACTCCTGGTATGTCGTAATCCACCCAACAACTCCCCAATTTCCACAATTCCTCCGGAATCCCCAATTCCTCCAATTTCCCCTATTCCCCCAAAATCCTCAATTCCTCCAATGTCTTCAATTCCCCCAATTTCCCCATCTAACAACAACCAATATATCCATTTTCCTCCATTAAACTTCCCCAATTTTACCCAATGTTCAAGACCAACTGATATTTTCCCCCAATTTCCCTTCTATCCCCCTCCATCGTCAAAACAAGAGCAAGCCTTCCCCAATTGTATACGGTGTCTGTTGCTTGTTTGATGTCCGCTGCTTCTTCCTTTCGTGTTCAAATCTGCAGACTTGCTCTTGTTCTTCTTCGAACTCCTTCCTCTTCTTCCTTCCGTTTTCAAATTTAAGAGAGCAACAGTAAAGTTGCAGAGGAGAGAGGACCCTTCCTTCCGGTCTCTCCCTCTATTGTAACCGGCTGAGCTGCAATTTATAAAGGATTTGGGCTAACTTTTTGCAATTAATATGGATAGGGGATAGGGGGTGCAACTCAACCGGGTTTTTGGGTTAGTTTTGCAAATAACCCATGTTTTATTCACAATTTATTAGTCAGTTATATGAGTTTTCCTCAAAACACACTCTTATAGTATTCTAATAAGAATTTACTAGTTAATATAATGTTTTATTCAACATTTATTAGTCACTTACATGAATTATCCTCAAAACACATTCTTATAGTATTATAATAAGAATTTACTAGTTAATATAATGTTCTATTCAAAATTTATTAGTCGCTTATATGAGTCATCCTCAAAACACACTCTTATAGTATTCTAATAAGAATTTACTAGTTAATATAATGCTTTATTCAACATTTATTAGTCACTTATATGAGTTTTTCTCAAAACACACTCTTATATTATTCTAAAAAGAATTTACTAGTTAATATAAGGTTTTATTCAACACTTATTAGTCACTTATATGAGTTTTCCATAAAACACACTCTTATAGTATTCTAATAAGAATTTACTAGTTAATATAACGCTTTATTCAACATTTGTTAGTCACTTACATGAGTTATCCTCAAAACACACTCTTATAGTATTATAATAAGAATTTACTAGTTAATATAATGTTTTATTGGGCTATTTGCAAAACTAACCTAAATATCCGGTTGGATTGCGGGGGTTAACCCCCAAAAAAAAAATTGCAAAGTAACCGGTTTCTCACAGCCTGCAACCGGTTGGAGAGAGAAAAGCGCGCAACAGTGAGAGAGGAAGGGAAGGATGAGGGAAGACGCCGTCGTTGGAGGCGGGGTTCGCGACTCTAGGTAATAGGCCTCCGGGCTCGACGGAAGGGCTTGAGCGCAGTCATCTTGGTCCTTCTTCCTCCCATTCGTCTCCCATGGCGGCCCCAAACCCGGATGCCATTGTTGCGGTCGATCCTGTCGCTAGGAAATTTCTCCAGATCTGGCAGATTTTGAGGCTAGTGGTGCACGACTCCTACGAAATTGAAGGCAATTGCTAAGGTCGATAGAGGCAGCTATGAGCCGAAGGCAGTTGTTAATCGATTGTAAGTGAAAATTCTAGGGTTAAGGTTTTGGCATCTCCCTGATTTTCCATCTATTAAACCTAATTTAGGGATACATAGATAGAAATTGTTGATTTGGAGTTTTGATTTCTATAGTGTAAATTAGGGTTTTGATTCCTGCTTCTTGATGGTCCTTGATTTCAATTTTCAGTCACAATTTTGATTTCTTGCTTTGGGATGACAGGATAAGAGCTTTAGTGCTTTACTTTCATACTCAAAACTCCCCCAACATCAGTTCTCCTTCTTAAAGCTGCAGGTACTACTTAATCGCTCATCAGATTTGTCCAATTTCGTTTCAATTGCTACCAAAGCTGTGTTAATATAAGTTCATGTCATGTATCTAGGATTTGAATGACATGTTAATATAAGTTCATGTCATGTATGCAGGATTTCCTTTGATCGATCTGGTGTACAAAAGCTATGTTTTGATGTGTACAAACTATGTTGCGTTTTATTGTAATGGCTGTCAATTAGTGCCCTTGAACCTTGATATAGATAACATCTTTTATTCATAAATATTTATAGCAAGAGTGAAACTTCTGTACAAGTTCCATATTGAAGATAACTGTGCAACTATCACCACACATTTTCTTTTAATGGGTGTTTTCGGCACCTGAACTGGCATGGTAATTTCTTTTGGTGGATCAATCAGTGTATTCTTGAGCATTGTAACATTGCTAGTTTGTTGATGTTGTCAATGTTGTGCACGGTTGATGTTGTCAATGTTGTTGCTGTTACACTGGACAAGGGGTGGGGATGACATCTCGCAAGATCATGGAGTTGCTAGCAAGGCACAACATCTAATGAACAAGGGGAGTTGCAATGTGACTAATGAAGCTGTTGTTTATGCTAGCTCTACAATGATTGATCAGTGCTTTATCTATTTGCCTTATATATATAATCTTCATTTAAAAAAAATATTGATTGTGAAAAAGCTTGCCTTAATGAAAGAAAATAACACGACAGGTGATGCTATTAACATGACATGTTATACTATTTAACATGACAGGTAATGCGAATAACATGAAAGGTAATGCGAATCGAGCCTCTTCTCCTTAGACTATCCACAATGGTTTTGTCTATAATGTATACATTTGCACAAGGTGTGTAAAAATACACCTTACTTTTTGGTATTTTGCTCCAATGGTCAAATGTGTATTTTTTACACATCATTCAAATACAATTAATTTAAAACAAAAAAGAAAACAAAAATCATAAAAAACGCACCAATAAAATTGTCTTGCTTTTTGAAAAAGTTTTTGCACATGGGGAGGTGAGGTGCTCAAATTTGCACATTACATGCTCAAATGTGCACATTTTCATACCCCAAAAGTAACCAATGGAACACAAAAATGTCAAAAAAATGCACATATAGACATTTGCACACAACCATTGGAGTTAGTCTTAATGAATGAAAATAACATGACATGTAATGGTATTAACATGACAGTTTATATCCTTTAACATAAAGAAAAAGGCTTTTGTTGGGCAACAACAATCTTCCTCTTCCTACATTTCAAGTGTGGGATAAGCCGAACGACTGGTGGAACTCGCTCTACTGGAATGACTGTGAAACTAAAGTGGCCTTCCAACAACTTTATTAATTTCAACAATAAGAAGACATGCTAATCCAAGCAAAGAAACATGCTAATCCAAGCAAAGAAACTAAAGTGGCCTTCGTTTGATGTTTTATTAATAATGAACTCACTTCTGCGTTGCGAGTCCCTCAAGCAAAGAAACATGCTAATCCAAGCACTTATGCCACTAAATTATGTGATAGCAGCACCAAAAATAACCCATAACCCATACTGAATTTACATGTCACTCATACCGGATTTACATGACATATAATGTGTTTTACTTGACATATGAATTGTTTTTACTTGACACATGAATTTGGTGATGTAGCAAGCTTGACTTGTTCTAAACATAAGTTGATAGTCGGTGTTGATTAATGAATAATAAGCCTACGTGGGAATTGAACCCACATCTTTATGTATGACCACAATGCTCTCCCATTGAGCTAATAGGCTACATGGGAAGAATATTTATGTCAAAGAAACTTGATATGTGAGGGTCTATCCATTTACCTTGGCCATTATCATTTGCTCTGCACACAAAACACACTAGTGCATAATACACAACCCTAAAATGAATCAAGTCAGCAACATACCTATATTAAAGGTTTCTTCATTCATTTAGATCTCCCACTTCTCATGAGAGAACAAATAGCACACAGGAAAGCCAAATTTACAACGGTGGGAGATCGATAGCCTTGCTGATATATTCAGCAACAGGCCCTCCTTCTAGAACAACCAAGCGCTCAACTCATGGAGGGAGTATTGTCTGGGGACATGGAAGGAGACGATGATACACAATTCCACAAGTAACAAATCCTAATTCATGTGAACGCTGCATTCATGGAGTACTCCATATGAGGTATTGTTTCAGAATCTCCTACTCCTGACATTGACCTTTCTCCAACCAATCCCAACTCTTCATCATCATCTTCCTCTTTACCGACTCCTACCCTTGACATTACCCCCTGCCCCACTAGAAAATCCCACGGACAAACTCAACCCTCTATTTGGCAACATCACTTACTACATGACACCTACACCAATCAACATGTCACTTGTTTATTCAGACATGAGAGACAACAAACCCCAACCCTAACCGAATGGGAAATTTCAAACCAAACCATTTCAATTCCGAAATTCGAAATTTCAGTCTCTATCCCTAAACTAAAAATTCCAATTCAAAGGCTTGAAAGATAGAACAGAGAAGAAGAAGGGTGAAGGATTGTACTTGGAATCGCAAAATGGAAGCCAATTGTGGAGATTATCCTCGACGAGGCTCGAAATCGCCTGATGAAAGAGAGAGTGGAAGTACTCGCCGCCTGCGCCTCCAAGCCACGGATCTCCGACGATAATAGCCAACAACAGAAGGAACTAACCCCGTTGCCTTCAATCACCTACAGAGATCGAAGGAGATACCTCCGCCTGCGCCTCGCCTCGAGCAATCCACCGTCGAGGGAGATGCTTCCGCCTGCGCCTTCCCTCGACCCCCCTCCTTCTCCCTCCTTTCTCGCCCGCCTCCGATCCCCTTCTAGTCGTCTGCGCCTCGCCTTGAGGGAGATGCCTTCGCCTGTCCCCGTCTCCGATCCCCTTCCTTCTCTCTTCCCTTCTCTCCTTTGCAACGGGCTACCGGGTACACAGGTTACCAAATATCCGGTTTGACCTAATTTAAAACCGGGTTGGGTTAACCTTGCAACACTTTTCGTTTTTTGGGTTAGTATGTGCAATTCCTTATTAGTCACTTACATGAGTTATCCTCAAAACACACTCTTATAGTATTATAATAAGAGTTTACTAGTTAATATAATGTTTTAATAACAACTTATTACTCACTTATACGAGTTTTCCTCAAAACAAACTCTTATAGTATTCTAAGGAGAATTTACTAGTTAATATAATGTTTTATTCAACATTTATTAGTCACTTATATGAGATATCCTCAAAACACACTTTATAGTATTCTAATAAGAATTTACTAGTTAATATAATGCTTTATTCAACATTTATTAGTCACTTATATGAGTTATCCTCAAAACACACTCTTATAGTATTCTAATAAGAATTTACTAGTTAATATAAGGTTTTATTCAACACTGATTAGTTATTTATATGATTTTTTCTCAAAACTTACTCTAACAATATTCTTATAAGAATTTATTAATTTGTTAATATATGTTTTTTTCAACACTTTTCGATTTACATATATATATAAAAAATTCATAGTGATATTTAGGCCCATCAATGGGCCAATTGGGGGAAAGGTTAGTCATATTTGGGCCATAATAAATTAAAGCTCATTATAAATTAAAGTGCATCATTCGAGTTCAACCGTAAATAGCCACGGATTTAGCCATGGATATGGTCGTAGCTAAAATCGTGGCTATTACAGATGAGCTCATTAATATGACGTACGAGTGAGTGGTGAGCGGTTTTTACTCGCGTAAACCGTATCAAAATAAAACTCAAACCTACAACTAGTATAACAAGTAAGTAAGAGGTCGATCCCACAGAGAATCAAGTTTTTCTCCGCAATGTGTATTTACCAATTAGTAGAAGGGGGGGTTTGGTTGATTGAGATTGAAAAGAAAACAAAATAAAATAAAAACAAATAATGCAAAACAATTTAGAGAAGATCGCTCTACCTACAACTATCCACTTTATTTGGTTGAATTGATATTGTAACTTTCTCTTGTCCTTTTAGGGTTCCTATGAATGCCCTTGTCCCGACCTAATATAGTTACTAGTCCAATCAGTCCTAGAAACCCTTATCAATCGAACAGTCCCTAAAGAAGGATTTAACCCAATTGATAGCTTTAAGACCAGAGATTAACCAAGGTATTTGCAGTCCCTAAAGAGGGATTTAACAACACATACCAACTTCCTACCTATCCAATTAGTTCAATCAGCCCTAAAGGGATAAGTTTGCCACTTGGGTTAAGGTTCGCAATCAGGAATCTACAAAACCCTAGCAATTGAATTGATCTAACTAGTTGACCAGACAAGATATAACAAAACAATAAACAATCAAGCACAAAGAAGTTGAAGCATTCAATATAGGAAATAAGAAACAAGATTCAGAAACTCACAATCAATCTAAATAAAGCTTCAAATTGCAAGTAGAACGAAGAGAGTTTAGCTGCTCATGGCGAACATCGCTCTCTCTCCAATTGTCTGATAGAACGTGGAATAGAATAGAAGTGATGGAAAAATAACTAAAAGTGGCCTTATAAAAGATCCCAAGTCGGCCACCAAAACAACTAGAATAAAAACTAGGGTTGTAATATTCAAAACGTTGCGTACTGGTGCTGACGGTCCATGCGGCGGCCGCAGCATCAGCATTCCTCTTGCATCGTTCCTGGCGGCGGCCGTTGCACACCATGCGGTGGCCGCTGCATTGGTCTTTCACGGAAAATCCGTCAAGAATCAGCTCTCGACGTCAACATGAATGTTGTAGCTCTCTGAAAGAGCTTTTCAACGCATGGTCATAATAGTCGATCGGACAACCGAGGCCTCCAGAAAGTCCAAAACAAGTTCAGCATGTCTGGCGACAACTTCTGCAGACTTGTTCTTCGTTTAGGTTCGCTTCTTCTTCTCAGGACCTCTTGAGATCTTCATGTAAGCTTCTTCGATCAACTAGACATTCTCATCCAATGCGTTATCAACGCATGTCTCCTCCTCGGATCCACTATTACCTGAAATAATCAATAAAAGCATGTAGATTCCGACTCCAACCACACATAGAACAAATATGCAAATTATACTTAAACCGTGCATGATATGCATCATAACTAAGCTAAATGCAACCTATTATAACTCTCTAAATGCCATACTCAAGTCTGTTGGGACTCAGGATCGGGGGTCGTGTGCACATGTGCGCCCTTGCGCTAATAGCCTAGCACATAAGCCGAGCGGGGTTCCATCCTAAAACCAATTGGTTTTAGGATGGAACCCCGCTCGGCTTATGTGCTCGGCTTGGTTGGTGCGCGTATTGCGCTTGGGCGTGCGTGGCTCCCCCACGTCGGATATCACCCACCGTTATTTGACATGGTATCAGAGCGGAAAAGTCAAACGACCCGACTCTCGATCCTGGGCTAGCTGAAAAAGAGAATGAGACGCTAGACCCGTTGTCCAAGTGTCAACTAGATCCGAAAGACGACCCTAGTTGCACTTGCGGGGGCGTGTTGAGAATGTGAAGAGACAAAAGAGTCCCACATTGATTATACAAACAAAGAAGCCATAGTATATACGCTAGTGGGTTACTCCTCCTATTGCCAATTGGTTTTAGGATGGAACCCCGCTCGGCTTATGTGCTAGGCTATTAGCGCAAGGGCGCACATGTGCACACGACCCCCGATCCTGAGTCCCAACAGACTTCTGAAATAATCAATAAAAGCATGTAAATTCCGACTCCAACCACACATAGAACAAATATGCAAATTATACTTAAACCATGCATGATATGCATCATAACTAAGCTAAATGCAACCTATTATAACTCTCTAAATGCATGTTATCAGTGAGCTATTGGGCTTACATTCATTGGACTTTGACTATTTCTAACAGGCTTGACCGCTTATAAGGTTTAAACATTGATTGACTTATATCTATTTGGATAATCGATTTAAAATAATTTTGGGCCCATCCGTGGCTATTTTTTAATTTCCATGGATTGTCAAATTTCCGAAACTGATTTATCCATGGACCGAGTCGTTTCTAAATACACATTTCATTCTACGGGCTAATAAGGTAATTGGGCTGATCATTTCTAATGGGCAATTGATCCATGCCGAGCTCATAACATTTGTTCTTCTTTGTTGGCCACGGATTCAGCTACGATTCAAGCCCACTCACCCCATGTTCGACCCGCCTATAATAACCGATCGAAACCCACTCACCTCGTTTCCATTCCATTGTCGGATTTCTGATGCTGAATCAACACCGAGTCGTTTCTAAATACACATTTCGTGGCTAATTACCACTATCATCCACTTCTTCAGCCACGAAATCAGCCACAGACCTTGTGTTCGTTGCTATTAGCAATGAATTTGGTGATGTGGCATTCTTGGGTGAACACCAGTCACTAAAATAGCCACGGGAAATAACAGTCGTGACCAATGTCATTGCTATTGGCAACCAAAACAGCGTCGGTTGACATTCGTGGCTAAAAATTCGTAGCTATTTCCTGTTTTTTAGTAGTGTCAGATGAAATAACAGTCGTGACCAATATAAGGTATTATATTCAGATGAATATTAAGAAAATATTAACATAAATATTAAGAAAATATTCAGATGAAACCTAGAACGTTAATTTATTCCCACTTTTTAAAAATTTTGAATATTCATTTGAATATAAGGTATTATATTCAAATGAATATTAAGAAAATATTCATACTGAACCCAGAATGTTAATTTATTCCCACTTTCAAATTTTTTGAATATTTATTTAATTATAAGGTATTATAATCAAATGAATATTAAAAAAATATTCAAATGAATATCCAGATATTATTCAGATGAATATTCAATTAACGTTAGACCTTTTAACATCAAGCGTATTTCTTGTAAATGTATAAAAGGCATTCATTTATTAAAGACAATATTTTTAATTAATGTGTTTAGAAATATTAATTTCCATAAATATATAAATTTTCTATTAATCATAGCCATTCATTAGATTTTAATCCAATGGATAAAAAAGAGTCTCACGAATGCATTATAAAGAGTGAATGCATGTGAAAGCTCATATATATATATATATATATATATATATATATATATATATATGTAGAGGATGGTTTAGGGGTACTTAATGCTTATTGTGTATCATGTGAACACATCTGGGCCGTTGATTAGATGAAATGGATGGATGAGATTAAAAGGCAATTTTAACTTTTTTTAATTAAAAATCAGTGGGACCCACGTTTTTTTCTAGCCCACTTGCTGAATTGGAAGCGTGTGTGATGCACTCTCTTGAAATTATTCGATGTTATATCTGGATTATTCGATCGTATCGACAAATTTTGTGATCGTATCGACGGATTATGCGATCGTATCCACTTGCCACATGATGGGTGGTTATTTTTTTCTTCGAATTATTCGATAATATCACTGGATTATTCGATCGTATTAATGGATTGTGCAATAGTATCGATGGATTATTCTGATCGGCTAGCAACCTGAAAACGCCATAAACTATTTACCAAAAATTATTCGATGGTATCGTTTGGTTATTCGATGGTATCGCTTGATTATTCGATTATATCGCTTGATTATTCAATGGTTCCGTTACTTTATGTCACTGTAACAAATTACTAAAAATTATTCAATGATAACAAATTACTAAAGATTATATCACATGATTATTCGATGGTATCGATACATTCGATATGTCCTAAACAAACTGGAATGCAAAAAAAAAGATATCAACAAAATTGTTACATCCCTGGTGCAACAATCTAATTTAATTAAGCACAAAAAACCAGTTTGTTTAGGACATGACTGAGGAATAATCAAACAGAGCAAAACCTAATATGTAAAATCAATAACAGAGCAAGCAGAACTTGACCGAGAAATCACAACTAAAAATCCTAAATCCAACAAACAAAATCTGTAAAATCAAGAACAAAACCTAATTCGAGATCTTCCACAAACCCTAACCACCGGATACCAATTAAAGATCCACCATAGCCAGAGATACCTGGGTTTTTTGAAATCAATTTCAATTGATTTCGCAATTTCAATCATGGGCAGATAAACCACCGAGGAGTAGCGGCAGGAAGGCCGGCCTTTCCATCGCCCCCGCCACCCGCACCACCGTCGTCGTCCCCTGCAACTGTCCCTGCCGTCATCCCCTTCTGAAACCGCCTCCGATCTCCCCTTCTGAAACTTGCTGGAAGCCGCCTGCATTCGATCTCTCCTTTAGGCTCCGATCTCTCCTCCCCTCCACATTGCTCCGATCTCTCCTCGCCACCACATCGTCTGGGCTCTCCGCTTCCTTTAGTACGAGATCGCTTCCTTCAACTTCCGTCTGGGCTCCGATATCTTCTTTCGTTGTAAGATGGTATGGAAGATCGGATCGCTTCTCCCTCCTCCAACAGATTTCAATCGCCGGCAAGGTTACCTTCCGGGGTGCAGATGGATGGATGTGGTCGCAATTCCGCCTTCGACTGCCGGACAGACCCTCGCCGCCGCAGTTGCCGGACTCCCGAGCGATCGAACAACCTCAGCCCTAGCCGGACAAACCCTTTTGCTTTCGCCGATCGCCGCTCCTATTTCTCTTTCTCTTTCTCTTTCTCTTTCCTGGAAAAACACGATTGTGGGGGTAGGGTTGGGGGTGGGTGAATACACGCGCGGAGTATATAGCAGTGTTGTTGGGATTTTTCATTTTTTCATTTTAATTAATCAATATTACAAAATAATCTCAGCCATCTGATTCTACTAAATCAATGGTCCAGATGTGTTCACATGATACACGATAAGACTTGAGTACATATGATCCATACTCTGTATATGTATATGTATATGTATATATATGTATATGTATATGTATATGTATGTATATGTATGTGTATATGTATGTATATGTATATGTATATATATATATATATATATATATATATATATATATATATATATATATATATATGTATATGTATATGTATATGTATATGCATATGTATATGTATATGTATATGTATATGTATATGTATATGCATATGTATATGTATATGCATATGTATATGTATATGTATATGTATATGTATATGTGTGTATATATATAGGGGTGTGCTCCGGTGAAAACCAAAATTGCAGTAAAAACCTGTGATGACCAACTTTTTAGCCCGGTTCACTTGCTTTATAGCCCGGTTCTGAATAGAACCGATCTATAAAGTCACAAATTTTAGCCCAGTTATGAATAAAACCGATCTATAAAGTCAATATGTAATTTTAAAACATGAGTTTTTTAGCACGATTTTTAGGCTTGACCAAACTATAAAGTCATGTGTTATTTTAAAATTGGAGTTTTTAGCACGGTTTCTAGGTTAAACCGAGTTGTAAAGTCACTGTGTGATTGATGTTTTTAGCACATGTTTCAAATAAACCAAGCTATAAAGTAGTTCCCACAGTTTTTACCGCAATTTGAGGTTTTCACCGGAGTCAAATCCTTATATATATATATATATATATATATATATATATATATATATATATATATATATATAGTATGGATATATTGTGCACAGGTGTTAGAGTGTACCTTGTACACAATCCTAAGCCTTTTATCTAAATAAAATAAAGGGTTGCGATAGTGCCATGTGTCCTCTGAGTTAAAAAAAGTGAAAAACTAATTTGAAATTCAATAGAGATGAGCGTGAGCGCGTGGGAAAAGGAAACCCTAAATTCTTTTTTCTTCATTGTTGATGAATAGATGAGCCGAAGAGAGCCAGGAGGCGGAGCACAACCTCTGGTGATGAACTCCTTCGTCCCCCTCAATACCCCTTCCAATTCGGTTGCGTCGTCACTGACGTACTCCTCTCGTCGCTGGACTACGCCGACGAGGATTCCGATAAGGAGGGTTCGGGGCTGAGCCCAACCACCCCCAATTCATATCCGCAATTGTGTGGGTGGCGGTTTCGCTCGGCGGCGAATACGGGGTACGATCCGGGAGGCCAGCGGTTGAGGGGCGGCGAGAATTAACAGAGGAAGAATCTACAAGGGATGCTGAGGAGTGGAGGATGGCGACGGCGACGGAGGCCATGTACTGTTGATTCTGGGAAGACGGCGACGAAGGATCTCGCCATTGATTCTGCACCACCCGTTTCTTGCCTCTTCTGAGCACCGCTAGAGGATCTCAGCAGTCAGCACCTCGACAAAGCTCCTCCACAACCACCTGCGACCTGCCATTTGCTCCAACGCCACACTCCTCTCGAGCCGTGAGTTGATTCAAATCGAGAATAGGTATATTCGGGAACTGATACTAATTATGCTTGGACTTTGTGAATTTAGTTGGTAGGAGGAGACTAAAGGAATATCGAGGTCTTGAGTTTGGACATTTCAAAGTCAAATCGGTGTTCAAGCCAAGGTTGTATTGGAATCGCCGCTTGATGGTTGAATTGGCTTAGAAACTTGGACGTAGCGTCGGTAAAAAACGGTGATGGTGGTCGATGGTTCAATGAGAATCTGATGTAGCGGTGCGTTTCGTTCTGGGCGGGGACGGGGACGTGGGTGGGTGGTTAGTTTGTGGTAGGGGTAGGGGTATCGCTAAAATCAGGTTAGAGCTAAAATTTATTGCTTGATTCCCGTATTAATCGAGAGAAAACGAAAAATTATTTAGATGTATGTGTCAAATTTATTGTAGGATTTTTTAGAATAATTTGATTCATTATTCGCCAATTATTCAGATGTATGTGTCGATTTCTGGTAAATTATTCGGTGAAAACTGATTCATTATTCATCAGAAAATGGAGTTTTCGATTTGACAACCAAAATAAAAAAAACTTTCATCACTATTATTCAGTTAAATTTGAAACATTATTAGGTGAAATATGAAGAATTATTCATTTAAATCGTAGGTATTGTTTAGGGATTTGGGGTTTCTTTTCTCTGAAATTTTTGGAAAAAAAAACATTATTAGGTAGCATGTGACAAATTAGTCAGTAAAATTGGTAAATTTTGATATGAACTAGATGAAAAAAAGATAAAATAACATTATTCGGTAGCATTTGAGAGATTATTCGGTAGAATTGCCAAATTTTTAAAAAGAATGAATTTTTAATAAATTTTTACACATCAAAGGATATGAGTGACTATTTGAACGAAAAATAAATTTATGGGTGATTTTCTATAAACTTTTATTTTAAAAGTGGTTTTGTAAAATGTAACCTATTCTTTGGATAATTTATGTAATTTTATGTAACTATCAAACTGGTCTCATTTGGTTTGAAAAAAAAAAGAGTTTGGATAGTAATTAAAAAAAAATGCAAGAGGGAGACCTTTCAAAAATAGTATATGTGCAAACAATTTTCTTTTTTAAAAGGACGCATGCTTTTACATCAAGTGGGTTGGATTTCGGTGTGACCCCCACTGGAATTCAACATACACGCGGAATTAGAGGTGGGTCCCACTAATTTTAAAGTAAAAATAAAAGAAAAACTCACATTAATCCTGACCACTCATTTCTTTAGATCAAAGGTTCAGATTTGTGCATAAGATAAACCCTAAAAGATGTGCACAAGGGAACCACTCCCTATTAGAGCTGGCAATTCGGGTCATCCGGTCGGGTTCGGGTCGATCGCATTCAGGTCGGGTCACTGATGAGTCGGGTCAACTCGATCAAAATTTCTGTGTCGGGCTTGGTCGGGTCGGGTCGGATCCGATCAAAATGAAATTCAGATTGGTCGGGTTTCGGTCAGAATCGGGTCGGACCCATTCGGGTTTTCGGTCAGAATCAGGTCGGTCTCGTTCGGGTTTCGGGTCGGTACTCGGGTCGGTCCCCGATATATCGGCCAATATGTCGGAGATATTTAGAATCCGTTACCAATTTACCATATAGCCATATATCATATTATCATATAGGTATATCGGATCAAAATTTAAACATATATCAATTTGAATGTAAACTTTTTATTTTATCAAGTTTATGGGTAATTTTACAATTTAAATATTAATTTTTCATGTTTATTTTTAAAATTTGAAGTATAAATATAATACAACCCCGATAAGCGATATTTAGAAGTTAGAACCTTTCTTTATGGTAATCAATTTTATTAAATTGAATATGTACTTCATGTTATTTATGGATTTCAAAAAACATTTTAGTAAAATTAAATATGATTCAATAAATAATCTACTCATTGGCTCGTAAACTCAATGTTGTTAAACTCTCGATTCAATCCTACGATCTAAAAATGGAAAAAATGATCCCGGTCCTTTATTGCAATTATAATGATCCTATAAAATGTCTATTATAAGAAATTTGAAATATTTACCCTTTATAGTTAAGAAATTTATAATATATTTAGTTAATCTATATTATATTTAGTTTGTTTTTAAAATTTTACATCTTTATGGGAGTCGGGTCGGGTTGGGCGTCGGGTCGGGTTGGGATTCGGGTCGGGTCTTATTTGAGTCGGATCCGGGTTGAGTCGGGTTTGTCTGTATTCGGGTCTCTTCGGGTTTCGGGTCAAAGTCGGTCGGGCTCGGTTTCGGGTTCGGGTTATGTATAACGCTAAATTTTCGGGTTCAGTTGGGTTTCGGTTCGGGTCGGTCGGTCGGGTTTCTCGGGTCGGGTCAGATTTTGCCAGCTCTACTCCCTATATATATATATATAATATTGTATATTAATCTGAACTAAACATAATCTTTATTTAGTTTATCGTTACTAAAATATCCAATGATTTCAACCAAACTATTATAACATTTAAATTTCAGAATTAAATATTATTTTATTGATTAAGAAGCCGCACAACAAGCGGGTAGTAAAACTAGTAAAGTAACAAAAATAAAAAACAAATGAAGAAATTGATTTTAGTAATGTTAGGAGTAAATTGTTAAAATTGATCTACTATAGCATTTTGCACTAAAAAAAAACATGTACAATAAAATGATACAAGTTCTTATAAGTCTAGTGCGTGATGCTTTAACAAAGATAGTAAACTAATAATTTGTAAATCTCGTGCGTTGTGCACGGGCTACTGAACTAGTTTTTCTAAAAATCAAAAAGACTTGAGTACAATTTACACAAAATTATCTTGTCAATAGATTTTCACTCACTGAAAAATATCCGTCCTCCAATATACACTCCGTAATAGCATAGTGCCTCCCAGTGACGGAGCCAGGAATTTTTAAGCCATTGTTCTTTACACCCACAATTTTACTATCTACACCATATATCCCCTTTTTTAATTTTTTTAAAAATAGACCCTGCTCATCTTGAGTCACAGACGTGTGACTCAAGAGGCGTAAAGTACTTTATATATAAAATACCCTGCGTCTCTTGAGTCACACGTTTGTAAATATTATCACCCGGGTGGGGGGAACGATTGTATATATATGGTGTCGTTTTAGATTAAAGTAGCACAACGATCTCTATATAATATGATAATTATAAATTAAATGATGTTATTTTAAGATAACATGACTTCGATTTATGATAAAACTCTGATATTTTTTCTCCATTAAAAATATGGGTGTTATTCGAGCCGAACGAACCGAGTTTGGCATGTTCAAACTTGGTTCATTTGTTAAACGAGCTCGAGCCGAACCTAATTTTCAAACAAGCATTCTTTTTTGTTCAAGCTTGGCTTGTTTTAGTAAATGGACGAGCTCGAACCGAGCTATTTTTGAGCTCTAAACAGTTTTTACTTGGTCATAACATACTAACTTAAATTTTTTTTTTAGAAATTTCATAAAATTCAAGCTATTCGAGCTTAAATCGAACGAGCCGAGCTTTCAACCGAGCTTAAAATCACGTTCAAACTCGGCTTGTTTAGGTAAGTGAACGAGCTCGAGTCGAGCTTTTTTCGAGCCAAACTCGAGTTGTTCAGCTCATTTAACAACCCTAATTTAAAATATAAATAAACATTGATTCAATATTTAACTTGTTGTATTCTTAAACTAGATATAAAAAATTATCAAAATATCAAAATAAGTAATATAACCTATGGTTTCGAAGCATTCGACATGATTTATAATACGTGAATGTCAATTTAAGTAAAATATAAAAGTATTATAGTCTATTGAAATAATATTAAAGTGATTAATACACCTATAATTTTCAAATATTCACAACATTTTACTCAGATTTCGGATTAGGACGTATTATATATCAAAACGAAGCTAGTGACGAGGAGAATACACCTAGATAATTTTTCGGATGAGGGGAGTGACACGTGCTCCCCCATGTCCCCCCTTGGCTCCGCCTCTGGTGCCAGCTATTAACCAAAAAAAAAAAACCTTTATATTACTTCGAAAGGATCTAACTTATTAACAAATAAGTTTTCTGGTAAACAGTCTGAAAGACTCCCAAGTACACAGACAATTTCACTAAACCAGAAGTTGGAAGGAGAATACAGAAATTCAAACTTACCCAAAACAAGTTGAATATCAATGATTGAAAATGAATTTAAAAACTCTCGAGCATTACTAGCCAATCTACATTCTATAAAAAGCAAGTACAACAATGCAACAAATGATGATAATGAGGGGGGAGAAATAGTGAGGTTCTTAACTATTAACAAAACAGAACCTGCTCGCACAGCAATGATAAACTCGTCTTCTGTCTAATCTACAAATATCCAAGGGTAACGAGCAACTAGGAACTCCCATGAGATCTGATCGACGAAACTGATTGCGCGGAAACAGAAGCAGTTGGACTGTTCATCTCCCGATCTCCGTTAGCCATCCGGGGGTTGCCGCTCAATCTTTCAATGGTATCATGACAGATATTGTCGAACCAGGTCTCATCGGTTATTACACTGGAGCGGAAAGAAAGAAAAGGCGTTTGGATCATCAAAGACGAGCAGGTGGAATGCCGTATGGAAAAAACACATAGAAAAACATAGCAAAATTGGACCCAACTTGAAAGTTTTAAGTTTTAAAATACGATTTGCAAAAATTACGTCATCAGTTGTGAGATGGTCTTTTAAGTTGGCCTATTATTACATGACATGAACAGAAAACGACTATGGTCATGTTTGCGTACCTGTAAGGATCCTTTCCGGTGGCTGAAAATGCTGTCATTGCTCTCTTTATGATCTCATTGATAACACGCCGCAGATATCGAGATGAGTAGCGCCCTAAAGTTGCAAATGTGATGACAAACTTCATATCCAAATATAACTGCAGTTTGGTAACCAATAAAATTTAGGTCAGCATCAGCAACCATGAAGAATTAAGTTGTGCTCAAGAGGAAAAGAGAAAATTATGTTGTATACCTGCTGAAGCCCAGGGGGACCTAGAGACCGAGGTCCTTCCTCAATGTCATCCCAAAAGCTTTGGTCTTGAGACATGAATAATATCACGGTTTCTGTGAGCTTCATTAAAATCAGTGTGGCAAACCTTTCTCTTCCCACGAACATCTCTGAGGCGATACTGGCCATTCTGTTCAGTTTCAAGAAGAGCTCCTGGGCAATTTACAAGAACAAGCATATACAAGGGTCAATATGTAAATAAACATGTGCAATCTACATTTTCCAATCAATGGGGATGAAGATAGGGTGGGGAATACTGTCACCATTCCCGTTCCCTTAAATGGGGATTTCCCCAAAAACAAGATGAATTTCCACAGCATTAGCTACTTCAAAGATGTAGTTTGTACACAAAATGGTCGATTTAGTTTGGGTCCACTATATGTCAAAACTAAAAAGCTGCCCAAAAAAAGGGAAAGACAAATCCATTTACCAAATCATCTAACTAATGGAATAGTACTACATGGGACCAAAATTTTAATCTGGTGAAGAAGCTAACAAAGAACTTTAAAATACCAAAATGAATGAAATTAACTTATAAGCAATTCAAGCACAGAAAAGTGTTCAACTTGTGGACACAAAACATTACAAGTAATGGAGAAGGTATTTCATTATGCGGAGATGCGAAACAAATGTAGGATGCCAGATAAAATGACCATTCACTTCAGTTAAAACATATTGAATGCCAAGATCAAGCAAGTTGTAGTTCAAATAGACTAGGACCAAGATATTCAATTGAGACAACTTAACAAGATTAAAAATAGCATCAAATAAATTAAATACCTGGAATATTGGGGATGGATCCCCCTCGATCTCTTCCTCATTCCCTTCCATATTTATGTACATTGCAGCAGTAAGATTACAGTCCTCTTCGGTGAAAATAAGTTCCAGAGCATGTTGCTGACAAAAGCTGTTCTTGAGTCTATCAACTGAGCCTGTGAGCCTCCTCTTCCATTCCCTCTGCTCAGGATTACGAACTTGTCTTTCACTGTTCTCACCCTGACTCAAAGCAGAAAGCTTCATGGCTGCACGAGGGAGCAACTCCTCTGCTAGAAGGAATGCATTTGCGAGCAAGGCTAGTTGCTGTGACTCATTCTCCGCTACACGAACAAGTTTATTTCCAGCACCTTCTAGATTTGCCTCTTCTTCAATTGCATTAGGTAATGCTTTTATTAGCATGCTTACATAGGAGTTGAAAACCAAATAAACACCTTCCAGTGTTTTACTTCCCAACTGCATGCTAAGAAGTGGCCCTACATCATCGAATAAATCCTGCAAGATAAAAATGAATTTTCCATTTTAAAAAGAAGAGCAATATCCAGCCAGGTGAGTTGAAGTGTTGAACCAAGAAAGATAAATTTCCCAGACAAATCAGTTTGAATGAGAAACAAAAGAGCTCTATTCAACTTGTAATCACTTAAGACCTCTAAACTCTGATTTCCTGAGACTGCCTCACTCTGGCGAGAAGTTCTGGTCTCTAGAATCTTTCACAGGTTGTCCTCTCATCAATAAGAACCAGATGATCAAGGTATGCTTTCTTTTATTCTTAGGTAGATATATTAGATGAAAACAGAGTTACAAAGTACATGCAAAAGATCGCATTCATGAGAGTGCAAATAGTGAATTGTAAATGCAAAATTCATTATTTGATAATAATATATAGGATAGAAATTATTAACCTGGACCATCACATTGAACCGGTGAGCACTGCTTGTAAGTCTATACTGATAAGCTGTTATATTACTGATGGATGCATTTGAGAGCCGTCCAGGTTGGCGTGTAGCACTCGATGGATATGAGAGTACCCAATCATCGGCAGCAGCTAATGCAGCAGTACTCTCCTCAATTCTTCTCAAATTAGCATCTACTGCTTGCTCAATACTAGGCCTGAAGAGTTTCACAAGAACAGGAGAGAGAGAAAGCCCACGAGACTCCAACAGAGAGCAATGTCCTAAGGCTATCTGAACGCATTCAGCAGCTGCTCTCAAGCCTCCTGCAGCAGCCGATGAAGCTAGTGCATGCCTTTTGACAAGATGAGCAAAAGATTCTGTCTGTTTCTTAGCCCATATCACCAATTCAGAAGTATACTCCGGCTCCTTACCAAATATGGACAAAGAATCAGTAGCTGCCTGCGCAATCGCAGAAAATACAAGCTGTGAGAGGGCAGCAGTATAAGCTCCTCCATATGAACTATTTGATGGGCGAAGACTCTGCATGCTATTCTGATATCTCTGTAAATGGGCATTTAGAAGTAAAGTATGAGCACGAGTACCATCCCCAAGCCTTTTAAGAGATGATATTGCTGAACGAAGTTCAGCACCACGAGTAGAAGGGTGACAGGCAGCTTCAGCAAGCTGGTCAGCCAACTTTTGCCTGCGCTGCATTATGGCATTTTGAAGAGACATGAGTGCATCTAGGTTAAGTGACTTTGTCTCCTTAGCCTCTGACACAACACGATCTCCCTCGTCAAGTGCTTCCAAAGCTTCATTGATCCTCCTCTCAGCTAAAAGAACGTCAAGAAGATCAGGGAATTCAACCAGCCATTTATCAAGGTCTGACTTTTCTCTATCATCGAAGTTAGTTATCCCATCTAATGTAGATCCATCAGAACTAGATCGTAGAGAATCTACATTAACTCCTTCAGCTAAGCCATGTATAAGAGTTGCCTGAGTTGATAGGAGATTTCTAATAGAGAGAAGCTCCCCCTCTAAATCTGATATTTCTTTAGATGTGCTGTAAAGGGGGGAAAAGATAATAATAATAAAAAAAAGGGTATCACTTAATGAGAGAAATGGAAAAGGAATAACCGCATAAAACTGTTATTGCAAGAGAATTTTTCGACAGGGAGTTTTTTCCTGCCTCCTGATTCAACAACAAACTCAGCTCCAATAATTAAGGCTAGACTCTTTTGATTTTGCTTTACAACAAACATTATAGAATCATATCATGACTCGATTTTATAGGTTTTAGTTGATAATGAGAAGAAGAAAAGGCAACATTCCAACTAATATCACCCACAATACTCAACTAATAATTTGCTGACTGCTGAATAGTTTTAGCCTATGTCTTTAACTATCTGATTTTTCACCTTTTATTCCTTTTTATCGAAATCTTGAATCCAAAATAAAAGTTCAATGTAGCCTTGTGTTCATGCCAACACATCCAATGACAGAGAAATACAATGTGATTATTCATCACATCCTAAGCTGGCATAGGGAAACAACAACTTTAAATTAAATTAAGGAGGGAGATTCCAACCCATGAATACATGAAATGAAAGCAGATAGATATCTACACCTTCCCATACATAGAGAGTTATAAACAAAAGAAATTACAAAGGGAAAAAAAGAGTACTGTCATCTAGTACGGGCATTAGGGCTTCATTTTAGCATCATCAGTTGAATAGTCTAATCGATGAGATCAAGAAGATGAATAATTCTTATAGACTAGGATGTTTTTGGAGTTTAATAATTAATATATACTTTCTCAATAAATGATGAGGGTTTATATAGTGTCATCTCACTCACTACAAGCTCCCAAACTAGACGGGACAACAGCAACAAAATAACAAAAAATGTGTAGAAACATGAACACTGTTGTTGAAGCAAAAAATGACCAACTTTTGGCCTCACCGTATGAAGGCTGTATAGTTGGCATAAACACTTCTTCGCATTTCCTCTGCTGAGGCCTTCTTTAAATCCAAAAGGTAAGAGCACAAGTGCTTTACTTCCTGTGTCAAAAAGCATGTATAAGAATATCATGATCAAGCACAAGTCAAAGGTGGCTCTATAATAATAGGGGCAGTTGCAGATATAACAAAGTTAACTATTCTACTGCAATATAACATACCAAAAGCGTGATCACACAATCAGCGAAACAAGCCGCCAAACTCATGAAAAAAAAAAAAAAAAAAAAGACAACAGCTTAACACTATAATAAGTCATGCAGAATATTGATGAAGGTATTTGTATACACACGAATGACATGGGGCATTACGTATGCCTTGTGAAAAGGCATAGAACATGCCCCATGTCATTTCCATTGGCTGCCCTGTAGTTGCAATCAAGGCCAACCCTAACTCATTCTCAACCTCTTAATGCAAGCATTAAAATTCCAGCCTTAAGCATCAGAGTCAACATAAGCCTTAAAAATAGCAAAAGCTAATCCAATTCCCCAACATTTCTATGCTGTTTGCTTAAAGAAACGATTATAAAACTAAACCCCACAAGGAAGACGTCTCTTATTCAACAAGTATCCTTACTGAATCATAAACTAGCATCTACTGTGTTCCGACATAAAAAAAATACTTCAAACATGACACAATTCAAGCGGGATAAAGATTCCCATTTGAAATTCAGCTCTAAGCACTGCAATGTTACATTGAAACACTTCCGACAAACAATTCAGTGAATTCACAGCCTTAATGGAAAATGTAAATTCGCACAATGTGTGGATAGGTGGTGGCGCAGGTTTCTGTCATTGTAAATGTTCAGCTCCTTTTGTATGTTTGTACAATAAGACTCATGGTTTTTGTAATCTATTATCTCTTTTGATCTACTATTAGTTTTGGGTTGGATTAGTATATCAAGTGATATCAGGATATCACTTGATATCTATACCTTGCCCCAACCAAACACTAGATATCAGATATCAGGGCTGATATCTGATATCTAGATATCATTACCAAACACACCCTTATATATATACCATTCCTCTCCCCCCCTTCCCAAGCCCAAAAAAAAAATCAGCAACAGCGCTAACGAATAAGCATTCAGCAGATCCAAGCCAGGAAATTTGACCTCAAACAAACTCAAAACTCGGAACGACCTCCGTGATCAGAATTCCCAGCTTAGCTCATCAACAGCAAAATTGTTCAAAAAACGACCAAAACCGAAATCAGAAACACAGACCTTCTCATTGAGAGAGCACTTGGACTGGACGTAGGACTCGGCATCAAATCTGTCAGACTTGAAAACGTTAAGGCTCTCCTCGAGCTTCGTCCCGTTCTCCTTGGCCGCCGGAGAGCCTCTTGACCTAGCAGATGTCTTCGCTGAGGCCATAACCGCATACACAATCGATCAAGCAAGAACGGAAGCTTTTTTCTTCCTGCTCAGATCCGAATTGCGAACCGAAAACGGAGAAACTGAAATTCGATGGCAGAGGGAACGGCTGATTAGGGTTTATGATCTCCTGCGAAAGATCGGAGACGAAGGAGAGCACAGGTTTTTGGATCTGCTAAGAAGAGTTCAGTGCGAAGGGAGGAAGGGAAGAAAATGGGGAGGAGAGAGAAAGAGAGAATATAGCAACAGCAAAGATTAGGAGAGAGAGAATTGCACGCAGAGGAGAGGAGAGGAGAGCAGAGCAGGTCAACCAAAACGTCGTCGTTTTGTCGTCCTCTCTCTCTCTCTGTTTCTTTGCTGTTAGACAGGTCATAGGCGGAGGGAGTCGCCTGATAGGCCCTGAATTATTTTTCACGTTTATCATTATTGAAAAAATGCACTAAATTTTAGTGTGATTTAGGTTAGTAGTCTATTTTGAATCTTTAATTAGGTCTCTTCCCGAACCATGTTTGAGTTAGTTCAGTATATTTTTGTCCGAGTTTAACGAATCACACAAAATACTCATTGCATGAACATGCATATTCGAAAACTCGGTCTGACCTCGCGCCGCACAAATTTGTTTTTAAGTATGCTTGCTCTATACTTCTATGGCGTGGGAAATCCTCCTGGACGAATATGAATAACCTGTCTAACTCAACTAATTTGGCTAAAGGATTTCCTGATTCAATGTTTATCGATTTGGTTTTGACCCGGCCTCGTCGTGGCAAGTTGTATTTTACTTCCGCTTTCCGTTTGTTCTTAAATGAATTTCAACGACTTAGGCTTTTAGATCAGGTTAAGGGTATCTAATGGACCTTCGATTATTTTGGGTTCAAAATCCTCACTTTAAAATACTGATCTTTTGGGGTTTGAAACCTCCACCCGTACCTGAAATTGCAAGATCCGAACGAAGGTATCCAACCTTCGAAATGAAACCCGAATATTTATATCCGAGTCGTTACACGCACGAACATGGTTTGGGACTTAGATTAGAAAAAAAAACAATTTTAATATGTACTATGTATAAGATTTCAAACAGCATTGTAAAAGCAATAACCACTTAAATTTTTTTTTTGAAGCAAGATAAGAATTCGCTACTCTAGACAAGCCTAGAGAAAAACGAGAAGTCGGACAAGTCGGTAGATGGACTAACCGTCATGTACAACCAGAACAAAAAACGAACAGAAGCAAATGACATAAGGGGAAATACACAAATAAAATCCGGATACAGCCGGAATCTAGACAAAAGCTAAACAAACAATAAAATAAACCAAATGAGAAGCCAACACAAGAGGCAGAAGCTCTCAAACTTGAATGAGCAAGGGCTGAATAGCAGAGCAGCAGCAACACCGAAACATGAGAAACACATACGACAAGGAGCTCAAACAAAGCAACGAAAGCCTGAGTCTTGGTCAAACGCGAATCATCCGAAGAAACCGAGGTAGTCAACAACAACACAAACCAACGCCACAACCCACCCACCAAACCGCCCCAAGAACACAAAAGCAACTTAAAATTGCAACCCAAAACCACACCCTTCCATCCCCCGAACCACTTGTTGTTGCAGGAGTTAGTCAAGTATAGAATAAGAATATGGATTAGAACGACTCCCCTGTTCCAGCAAATAATTACAAGACTTCCTCCCGTTGTAGTAGAAGGTTGTCAGGATCGATCCACGAGGAAGCACGTCAGCGGTTTCAGGTAGCAGTAGATCCCACAGACAAGCAACAGAAGCAAAGACAGAAGCAAACAAAGCAAACGAAAGCAAGGAACAAAGCAACTCGACAAAAGCTAATCGACAACAGCAAAGTACTCGACCAGACAACTCGACCAAGCTTTGTCGACACAGAAGTCCTCGATATCGAGAAGTACTCGACACAGAAGGCAAATCGACAAGATGTTCTCGACACAACAGCAGAAGTCGACAACAGCAAAAGGGAAGGAACTCGTCTCCAACAATCTCCTCGACGTCGAGTAGATAACTCGATGTCGACAAGTTTCTCGAGGTCGATAAGAGCAGAAAATTAAATGCAAATGCTTTTCGAACACGGAACACGAATTTCGATGAAATAAATCAATAAACTAAAGACTTCCAAAGCTAGGGTTTCAACACCACAACAGTAACCATGCAAAGTAACACATAAAGGCATAAAAGATCATGCTTTCCATCTAAATAACTTTCGTTATTAACAAATAGGAATATAGAGGCTTTCGCATAAACCCTAATTGTTACTAACCCTTTTCACATAATTAATCCAAGTTGCATTAAGATCACTTTCGCTTCAATAACACAAACAAGGATCACCTTCAACTCTCGCAAAAGAATCATGCTCATAGGGATAGAAGACAAATCGCATAAAAATCTGACCTTTATTGCATCGCCTCACATGGCCACCGTCGGGCTCACCCCAGCCCCAGAAGTGGGTGGACTACTCACGCCTCATCGCAATCGCAGACATTGATGTAAAAGAAGAAACTTGCATAAAACTAAATTCAAAGCCTTTACAATCTTGGCAATCAACTTTCGCAAAAAGCCAAAACCCTAAAAACCTTAAACTCCTAAACTGTATCTCTGAATGGAACTAACTAATTGTGTGTAACTTGGAATCTAACTGAATTTGAATGAATAAAACTGAGCCCCCTAGGGCTTTATTTATAGGCTTCTAATCCTCGCTAATCAAGGATAGAAGATATCTATCTTTATCTAAAACTATATCTAAAACTTAATGATAAATAAATAACATAGTGTAATTAAATAAAATAGATAGACTAGGATTATATCTAATGTGTGGACATCTTCTTTGGTCTTGATAGATCTTGATAGAATTGGACGAATCTTAGCTTGCAAGTATCCAATCCCGCTCGGACTTCTCCTCGATCTCGGCTATTGGAGTCCTCGATATGTCTCCTCGACATCGACAAATCTTGTCGACGTCGAGTAAAATCTTCGTCTTCAGCTCAGCAACTCGTACTCGACGTCCAGTGCACATGTCGAGTAGAAACTTGTCGATGTCGACAAATCTTGTCGATATCGAGTAGACTTCTCAGCTTCCAGCTCTGTTCGTAAAACGCACTTTCCCGATGCCTCGGTTGTCGGATTGACGCATATGACCATGCGTTGGAAATCTCTTTCCGAGGGCTACAACTCTCATGAAGACATCACAGCCTGATTCAGAATGATGAAAGCCGGAAATTGGCCTTCTCTCCAGCTGCACCATTCTTGGCTTCTCCATAAGTTTCCTTTAAGCTCCAAAATGCGTCCGATTTCTGCGAAATATAACAAAAACTTGTGTAGACCTCCATATATTGCAAATAAGTGTAAACTACACATATTCTGTATCATTCAAGCCCAAATGCATGAAATGCATGCAGAAATCGATATAAAAGATAATGTAAAACATGGCTAATTAGGCTCACAACAAACACCCCATACTTAAGCTTGCTTGTCCTCAAGCAATACTTTTAATTGTCATTCAAGGGAAGAATTCAAACTCTCAACATCTTAGATTCATTGCCATATGTCCCTGCAATCAATTACCATCTCTAAAAAGGTACTAGTGTCACCGATTCATGCATGTGCAAAATATATAAAAGCAACATCTACTCACAAAAGGAGGTTTATGCACAAACAATTTTTATGTGACAAAGCATTGATAATCAAGAAGACTTTAATTTAAGCTCATGAAGGAGTAGATTGGTAAAAGACAAAAAGGTGGGCAATTTCTGGCAATGTGGTGCTTTTGATCCGGGGAAATGGAGTACTTTCCAAACTGAATTTCATACCACATTCTTTCTTCCATTTGATTCATCACCTTTCATAATGCTTTTATCAATAATCATGCTTTTACCTCTCTGACCTCAGCACTGCCTTCTCGCGAGTCGCAAACATGGGTGTCATGAATGGCCCCGGATACTTAGTGCGTCGGACTCCTCACAATGTGTCCCATCTCTCCAAACTATTATCTCAGAGAGCATGGTCAATCTACCTTTATCTCCTGAGGTGATTGGATTTTCTTTCACTCATTAAATTTTCCATATATTTCAAATAATTTCCTTCCAAACTCCAAATATGATATTAATCACACAAACACCATATGACATCTCCATAATGTAACATCATTCTCAACATAATCCCCGGATAAGGTAAAGAATGGAAATATTTAGATCATGTGGAGCAATATTCGAAATAAGGCATATTATGGCTTTTGTGATGCATAAGCATAGGTATGGCTAGGATTATAAACATATGAGCATTATATGGAAATATAAAGTCCTCTATCATCTTATCATGCAACATGTCAAAAGCAACTTCAAATTTTACCTCCTTTCATGGTTTTCATCAAAATAATGCACTTCGTTGTGACTTCCCTTTACTAGGCAATTTCATGCTATATCTCTAATGAATCCAATTTTGCATCGTCGAGTTCAATTAAAGCTTCCATGACATTATTCAAAAAATTCAATGGGGGTCATTTTTCAAAACTTTTTAGAAAACATGCATATAAGCACATAAATCAATAATGCATTCCAAAATAGCCATGTAGCAATTCTAAGAAATAATGCACATATATGTCAAATATGGCAAATATGCATAATGTAAGCCCTTCCCCCACCCCATACTTAAACATTACAGTGTCCTCACTGTATAAAAAACAAGGGTAAAGAAAGAAACTCACAAGACAGGTGTGCGGATCGTCGGAAATCGAGTGAAGAAGTGCTGCAGTGCTTGTCGATCTCGACAACTCTAGTCGATCTCGAGAACTTGTCGATGTCGACAACTTCTCCTCGACATCGAGTTCTTCCTGTTGCCTCCAGGGTGATCTTCTCGACCACAGGCTTACTCGATGTGGTTTTGTTGATGTCGAGTTCCTCCCCTCATGTCGACAAGACTGTAGCCATTCCTGCAAGATTCGATAGACCAAAAATATCCACAATAGTATAACCCTAAAAAACAAACAAACAATGTCCAAAAAGTCCCAAAATAAAAAGTCTATTTACAAGCTCTAGATTTTATAGTCGCTAGGCCGACTTTCTCCATTAAGCTCAAGGTGGCATCTTCAGAGCCCATGTAGCCTGGGCTTCAAACAAGACTCCATTTTTATCCTTCAGCTGAATCCCTCCTGAATGGATCTTGTTCACCGTGAATGGTCCCATCTTCTTCTTATTGAATTTGTTAGGAAACCAATGATCCTTTGATTTAGAGACATAGACCATATCTCCTACTTTGTACTCCTTTGGATCGTCATCGGAAATCCTGCATAAGTGCACATACCAAGGCAAACCTCTCCCATGTATAGATAAATCTTTAATTGAAATAGGAGAAGACAGATTCATACCTTGGCTTACCTTCGCAGAATCGGAATCGGGAACCACTGGATCTTGTCGATCAAAATTCCCATGAAAAGCATTATTTTTAAGTTCAATTAGAAATTGAGTGCGAATTTCATAGGAGTTTTCAGGGATAAGAATGGCCGATTCAGGCACGACGAGAGTGGGATGCATGTAATCCTCTGCAGTAAGAGGATACTGGGCGAGCACGCCTTCTGCTTGTCTAGCACGCTCATTTGCTTGTTCTTTTTCTGCCCTCTCAGCAGCGAGGGCAGCATCTCTGGCGGCTAGATCCCTTGTGAGCCTAGCGATCAGCTGTTCCTGTGTTTCAGCAGCTGACATGATTCTTTTGAGTTTGGAGTGGATGTGTAGGTAGCGCTCCGGTTCGTCTAAGCTGTCAAACTCAGGTGTTTGATCAGAACGACGCATACACCTGCAATCTAACTCAAAGAAACAGTGAGAACTGACTACCTAAGGCGCGATTGATAGCTTCCCCGGCAACGGCGCCAATTTGTTGTTGCAGGAGTTAGTCAAGTATAGAATAAGAATATGGATTAGAACGACTCCCCTGTTCCAGCAAATAATTACAAGACTTCCTCCCGTTGTAGTAGAAGGTTGTCAGGATCGATCCACGAGGAAGCACGTCAGCGGTTTCAGGTAGCAGTAGATCCCACAGACAAGCAACAGAAGCAAAGACAGAAGCAAACAAAGCAAACGAAAGCAAGGAACAAAGCAACTCGACAAAAGCTAATCGACAACAGCAAAGTACTCGACCAGACAACTCGACCAAGCTTTGTCGACACAGAAGTCCTCGATATCGAGAAGTACTCGACACAGAAGGCAAATCGACAAGATGTTCTCGACACAACAGCAGAAGTTGACAACAGCAAAAGGGAAGGAACTCGACTCCAACAATCTCCTCGACGTTGAGTAGATAACTCGATGTCGACAAGTTTCTCGAGGTCGATAAGAGCAGAAAATTAAATGCAAATGCTTTTCGAACACGGAACACGAATTTCGATGAAATAAATCAATAAACTAAAGACTTCCAAAGCTAGGGTTTCAACACCACAACAGTAACCATGCAAAGTAACACATAAAGGCATAAAAGATCATGCTTTCCATCTAAATAACTTTCGTTATTAACAAATAGGAATATAGAGGCTTTCGCATAAACCCTAATTGTTACTAACCCTTTTCACATAATTAATCCAAGTTGCATTAAGATCACTTTCGCTTCAATAACACAAACAAGGATCATCTTTGGATTGATCCATCTTGAACTTCTTCAAGAGATCTTTAGTGTACTTGCTTTGGTTGACAAAGATCCCTTTCTTGGATTGATGAACTTGTAATCCCAAAAAGAAATTGAGTACACCCATCAAGCTCATCTCGAATTCACTGCACATGATGTCAGAAAATTCCTTGCACAAAGATGTGTTAGTAGCACCAAATAATATATCATCAACATAAATTTGAATAACCAAAATGTCCTTTCCTTTGGTCTTGGTAAAAAGAGTCTTGTCGATCAACCCCCTTTTAAAATCATTTTCTAAAAGATATTTTGACAAGCGCTCATACCAAGCTCTTGGGGCTTGTTTCAAACCATAAAGCGCTTTGTCAAGTTTATAAACATGATTGGGAAATTCTGAACTTTCAAAACCTGGGGGTTGGGCCACATAAACTTCTTCCTCTAAGAAACCATTAAGAAAAGCACACTTGACATCCATTTGATATAACTTTATGCTCATAAAATATGCAAATGCTAATAAAATGTGAATAGCTTGAAGCCTGGCTACGGGAGCAAAGGTCTCTTCGTAGTCAATACCTTCCTCTTGATTGTAGCCTTGAGCAACAAGCCTTGCCTTGTTCCTTACGATCTTACCATTCTCATCTAGCTTGTTTCGAAATACCCATTGTGTGCCAATGACTGATTGATGTTTTGGCCTAGGCTTCAAGGTCCAAACTTTGTTTCTTTCAAATTCGTTGAGCTCACTTTGCATGGGAATGATCCAGTCTGGCTCTTGAAGTGCCTCATCTACCTTCTTTGGCTCAAAAAGAGAAACAAACGCATGAAAAGCACAAAGATCTTTAAGTTTAGAACGAGTTTGAACACTAGAAGTAGGGTCAGAAATGATATCCTTTAATGAGTGTGATGAGGAGTATTTGAATTTCCTTTTGCTAGTCTCAGCTCCTTGATTCATCACACCATTAGGATTGACTTGTGGTACATCTGACTCCGTGGTCCTGTTAGGTTCAGTTACAGCAATTTCTGTTGTCTCAACACTGTTGGATTGGACACCAAGGGCTTTGGACGAATCTTCAACACCTTGGGCCAATTCTTCAGTGTTAAGAATCTGTTCCTGCATGTTCCTCTTCTCTGTGTTCTTGGTAGCAGCATCATCACCTTCCTCGTTCTCTTCATGGATATTAAGATCTATATCTGCAACACTTTCAAACCTTTTTGGGTTTGAATGAGCTACGTGATTGTTTACCTCGTGTGCAAGCATTGCACATATCAATACATTTCAAGTCCATCTCAGGTAGCCCTCTTACAAGCCCTTTAGACACAAGCTTTTGTAGTGTATGTGGACTCAAATGACCGAGTCTCTTATGCCAGAGCTTTGGATCGTCCGTCAAAGCTTTTAGACAGGTTAAGCTTCCTTGTGCCACTTTATCAGCATTTACGGCGTATATATTGTTGTCACGATATGCAGTCAATATAACTTCACCTGTATCTTCTCTGCACACTATACATTTTTCTTGTTAAATATGACATTGTTGCCACTATCACATAATTGAGAGACACTAAGCAAATTATACTTTAAACCATTAACAAGACATTTTTAATACTATGGATGGAATCGCTTCCAACACTACCAATACCAACGATGTCGCATTTTCCTTTGTCACCAAGAGTGATTGTTCCCGTGGATTGCTCCTTTAGATCATGAAAGAGAGAACTCTTCCCACTCATATGCCTTGAGCATCCACTATCAATAATCCATTTGTGTTTTTTCACCTTGGTGATGTCCTGCAAGACAAACATCAACCTTTGTGGCTAGACCAATAAGCAAATTTGGATCCATTGTTGGGGTAAACCATATTTGGTAAAATAGTGCCTTTTGGAACCCAAACTTGTGTTATCCGTTCTTTTCTCAAATGAACAGGAAATGTATTGCGAATAATATATGGATCATTTCTTCTATAGGGGCAGGTCTTTTTTACATGTCCCTTTCTAGCACAATGGTGACATATAGGAGAGGTTCTGCTTCCTTTTGCCTTTACAAAAGTGGTAATGTGTTGCTTCTTTAAAAACCTTGGATTGTAACCAATACTACTTTTGTTTAGAGAACTTTGTTGCTCACCCAACATCCTATCAAGAGTGCCTTTGGATTTGGTAAAACTTATGAGGGCTGTCTGTTGATCTTGAATCTTATTTTTCAGGGAGATCTTCTCGTTCTCTAAGTCATGATGCTCATTTCTTAGAGAGGAGAGATCTTGCTTGAGTTCAGATTTCTCCGAGTCAAGCGTCTTGACATTAATGTCAAGACCTAAATAAGAAGTTTGAAGACTTTTAACCCTCATAGATAGATCCTCAATAGTTCTTTCCTGGTCCACAGTTCTCTTAATAAGAATGTTAGTTTGGGAAATAAGCTTCTCTTCATCGGGAATCATATTGGAAAGGAATTCCGATAATACCTCTTTTGGACTTTTCATAAGTTCTCTTACAGTAGCTTCAAGCTTTTCATCGTGGGATTCATCTTTTGAGGCCATAAGACAAATATTGGCCTTCTCATCATCGGAGTCAGAGTCAGAATCGCTCCAAGTTGCCACCATGGCTTTCTTCTTCCATTTGTCACCCTTCTTGGATTGGTTCTTTGTCTTTTGAGGGCAGTGTTGTAAGGAGGAAATCAATTATGAAATATAACAAAATAGATCAAACCAGATTTAGGCCCACGCAAATAATTACAAGACTCCTCCAATGCAGTAAGAGAAAGTCAGGATTGAATCCACGAGGAAGCGTGTCAGCGGATCCTAGGCAGCTGTAAATCTCACAAAAAAGCAACAGAAAGACAGAAACAAAGAAACAAGGAAAGAAAGACAGAAATATCAAACGAAAGTAAGAAATAAAAGCAAAGACAGAAGCTAACTCGATCTCAACAACAACAACTCGAGATCGACAAAACTCGGTAAAAACAGCAGAAATAGAAACTAAAAATCGACGACAGAAGCAGAAACGCAACTCGACCTAGACAAGACCTAACTCGAGATCGACTAACACCTACTCGATCTCGATAAGCCACTGCTCTATCTCGACCAAAACACAGAAAGTATAAATTGCAGATCTCGAACGCAGAACTCAGAAATTTGACAGAAATAAACCAATGTATAAAGAACTTCAAAAGCCAGGGTATCAACACCACAACGATAACCATGCAAAGTAACACATAAAGGCATAAAAGATCATGCTTTTAATCAAAATAACTTTTGTTACTAACAAATAGGCATATAGAGGCTTTCGCATAAACCCTAATTGTTACTAACCCTTTTCACATAATTAATCCAAGTTGTATTAAGATCACTTTCGCTTCAATAATACAAACAAGGATCACCTTCAACTCTCGCAAAAGAATCATGCTCATAGGGATAGAAGATGAATTGCATAAAAAGATCTGACCTTTACCGCATCACCTCACATGCCCACCGTCGGGCTCACCCCAGCCCCAGAAGTGGGTGGACTACTCGCTCTTCATCATCAAGAAAGACATTAAATAACAAAAGAAATTAACTTGTATTGAATTAAATAAAGAAAGCTTACAACCAACAAGACAAATCCGCTTTCGCCTTCCCACCTTGCTTGCCACAAACTCTCTCTCTCTCTACTCCTACTTACTCGAATGGAATTGAATTGGAATAAGATTGAATGATGAAAAACTAGCCCCTAAGGCTTTATTTATAGCCTTCTATTCCTTACTAATCAAGGATAGAATATATCTATCTATATCTAAAAAGCTTAAAAGATAAATAAAAGCAATTTAGGAATTAAATCTATAAAGAGGAAATTAAATCTAAATAGGTAAGTCATCTCATGTTGATAGATCTTGTCTTCCATAGATAGAACTTGATGGATCTCGGTCAGCTTGGATTCCTTCAGCGGACACCCATAGCGCGTAGGATTGCTCAAACCGCGTAACGCGGCTTCGGGACGCGGCTCCTCGATCTCGACCAAGGCTCCTCGAGATCGACTAGGACTGACGTCGACTTGGCTGGCTCGGCGTCTCGGGTTGCTGGTCCTCGATGTGGCTCGGACATGGCTCCTAGGCTTGGTCGATCTCGAGGACCTTACTCGATCTCGAGTAAAGGTGGCTCGTTGACTAGGTCTTCTGGTGTTGTCGAGCAACCTCTCTTCGACATGGCTCGGGTGCCGGCTTCCGGGTTCCTCGATCTCGAGTAGGTTTACTCGATCTCGAGTAGAGTGTAACCCGGCATGTCTTCGTCTTTGGCTTCTCGATCAGCTCCTCCTCGACCAGGCACTCCTTGGACATTTTTGGTCGATCTCGAGTAAAGGTACTCGATATCGAGTACATCTCTCAGCTTTCTGCTTTGTTCTTAAAACGCACTTTCCCGAGTCCTCGTTCGTCGGATTGACGCATATGATCATGCGTTGGAAAGCTCTTTCCGAGGGCTATAACTCTCATGAAGACATCAAAGCATGATTCAGAACGAAGAATGGTCAAAAATGGCCTTTTCTCCAGATGCACCATTCTTAGCTTCTCCATGAGTTTCCTTTAAGCTCCAAAGTGCGTCCGATTTCTACGAAATATAACCAAAACTTGTGTAGACCTCCATATATTTCAAATAAGTGTAAACTACATAGATTCTGTATTATTCTAACCCAAATGTATGAAATGCATGCAGAAATCTATATAAAAGTAACTATAAAACATGGCGAATTCAGCTCACAACAAACACCCCATACTTAAGCTTGCTTGTCCTCAAGCAATACTTTTAATTGTCATTTAGGGGAAGAAATCAAAACTCTCAACATATTAGATTCATTCTCATATGTCCCTGCAATCAATTACCATCCTCGAAAAGGTACTAGTGTCACAAATCCATGCATGTGCAAATAAAAGCAACATCTACTCATAAAAGGAGGGTTATGCAAAAACATTCATTCGTGACAAATCATTAATAATCAAGAAGACTTCAATTTAAGCTCAATAAGGAGTAGATTGGTAAAAGGCTAAAGGTGGGCAAATTTTTGGCAATGTGGTGCTAATGACCTGGGGAAATGGAGTATTTCCAAACTGAATTTCCACATTCCTTCTCCATAAGATTCATCACCTTTCATAATGCTTTTATCAATAATAATGCTTTTACCTCTCTAACCTCAGCACTGCCTTCTCGCGAGTCGCAAACATGGGTGTCATGAATGACCCCGGATACTTAGTGCTTTGGACTCCTCACAATGTGTCTCATCTCGCCAAACTATTATCTCAGCGAGCAGGGTCAATCTACCTTTATCTCCTGAGGTGATTGGATTTTCTTTCACTCATTAAATTTTCCATATTTTCAAATATTTTCCTACCAAACTCCGATAATGATAAAAACAATACAACAACCACATAACAATCTCCATAATGTAACATTATTCTCAACATAATCCCCGGATAGGAAATAAGGTAAAGCCGGCAATATTTAGATCATGTGGAGCAATAATTGAAATAAGGCATAATATGTCTTTTGTGATGCATAAGCATAGGTAAGGCTATGATTATAATGATATGAGCATTATATGGAAATATAAAGTCCTCCATCATCTTATCATGCAACATGTCAAAAGCAACTTCAAATTTTATCTCCTTTCATGGTTTTCATGAAATAATGCACTTCATTGTGACTTCCCTTTACTAGGCAATTTCATGCTATATCTCTAACGAATCCAAATTTGCATCGTCGAGTTCAATATAAGCTTCCATGACATTATTCAAAAAAATTCAATGGGGGTGATTTTTCACAACATTGGAAAACATGCATACAAGCACATAAATCAATAATGCATTCCAAAATAGCTATGTAGCAATTCAAAGAAATAAATTCCAAATATGCATAAAGCAAGCCCTTCCCCCACCCCATACTTAAACATTACAGTGTCCCCACTGTATAAAAACAAGGGTAAAGAAAGAAACTCACTAGACTGGTGTGCAGATCTTCTTAATATCGAATAAAAGGAACCACTTGGGCCGAGTCTGAATATAGCTTGCCTCTATCCATGGATCTGAAAAGTGTAGAAGACATATACCCATAATAGAAAAACTAAAAGTGTTCAAAACATAAAACAAACAAAACAACGTCCAAAAAGTCCAAAAAATAAATGTATATGTACAAGCTCTAAATTTTATAGTCGCTAGGCCGACTTTCCATTTAGCTCAAGGTGGCATCTGCAGGGCCCATGTAGCTTGGGCTTCCAATAGAACTCCATCTTTGTCCATCAGCTGCAATCCTCCAGAATGGATCTTGTTCACCACGAAAGGTCTCATCCTCTTCTTGTTGAATTTGTTAGGGAACCAATGATCTTTTGATTTAGAGACATAGAGCTTGTCTCCAACTTCATACTCCTTAGGCTCATTATTGGATATCCTACACAAGCGCACATACCAAGGCAAACCTCTCCCATGTATAGATAGATCTTTAATGGAAATAGGAGAAGAAAGATACATACCTTGGCTTACCTTCGCAGAGATGGAATCGGGGACCACGATGTTTGGTCGATCTCGAGTAGGAGTACTCGATCTCGACAAGTTTTCTGGTGGTGAGCTGCTCGAGGATGCAGGAGCTGGGGAAGCTTGGTCGATCTCGACTAAGGTGGTCGATCTCGAGTAGGTTTGACCGTCTGGTGGAGTCAGCGTCGAGGAAGGCGAAGTCGAGGCAGGGAGGTGGTGGTCGATCTCGAGTAGTGTACTCGATCTCGAGGAGGGCTCGGCTTCTGTCTGGTTGCTCGTTGACACTGGTGCTGGTGGAGGCTCCTGGTGTTGGTCGAGATCGACTAGAGTCCTCGATGTCGAGGAATCTTGGTCGACTTTGACCCCATACTTGGTTCCTGTCAAGGCATCCGAAAAATAGTTAGTCCATAACGACGTACCTTGGTCTGTGTCGATTGGATTCTCTGTGTCCTCCTTTAGGATTGCCATGATCTCCTCCACCTAGGCCTCCATATCCCTCTTTTCCAGCTCCTCAGGGGTCATATTTCTTACCTTGGGTTCCCCGCAAGTGATGTATCCAGCTGAGATAGATTTTACCTCTTCCATTGGACCTGTATGCCTTTCAGTTTTACTATAGGAATACTCAATTACCTCATGGCTGATGTTGAAAGTGAGCACTCATTTCCTCACGCTTATGTTTGCATCCACCGTCGCCAAGAAGGGTCTTCCTAGAATAATTGGACAAGCAGGGTCTTCTTGCATATCAACAACTAGGAAATCAGCAGGGACAAAGAATTTACCTACTTTACTGGCACATTGTCCACCATGCCTGTTGGAATGACCACTGTGTTATTGGCCACGTAAAGTCTAGCATCCACAGGCTCTAGGGCACCTATCTTAATCTTGGACCAAATTGTTAAAGGCATTATACTCACACTAGCTCCAAGATCACATAAGGCATTAATTTTATATGGACCAAATCCAATAGATATAGCAAACTTACCTGGATCTGGCCTCTTTTCCAGTATGTCTAAATGGCTGCATTTGTTGTGAGCTAAATCTGCCATGTTTTACACTTACATTTATATCAATTTCTGCATACATTTCATGCATTTGGGCTAAGATAGTACATAATCTATGTAGCTTATGTTTATTTGCCAAATTATGGAATCTACACCAGTTTCTGTTTAAATCCGCAGAATTTGAAGCATTTTACAGCAATTTTAAGGAAGGTCGGAAAAGCTCAGAAAACCACTACAGAAGTCCAAGGTCAAAGAAGCAGCGGAACCGGTCGAATAAAGTTGAGATCCAAGGTTACTCGATCTCGAGTGGACCTTACTCGATCTCAACGAACATGTCCGAGCATAGACCTTGTCGACTAAGAGCAAAGTCCAGAGCCGGATCAACCCGACTCTGGGAGCCTACTCGATCTCGACAAAACCTAGTCAAGATCGACTACACCTCGGCACCACACCCGGAGTCGACAAAGCTGTGCCAAGCCGAGGACGAAGACACTGAGCAACCCTACTCGATCTAGAGGAGATCTTGTCGAAGTCGAGTAGCCCAGAGCGCCTGTCCGAGTCCATGCCGAGGAGGAGTCCTCGACATCAACAGAGACTCATCCTCGACCACAACCCTAGTCGATCTCGAGGAGCCCTAGTCGAGATCGACGACGCCCAGGAGCCCAGATCCGAGCCTGTCGAGCAGAGTAACCCGAGAAGTCCAGTCGACGACGAATCCTAGTCGAGATCGACGAGCCCTTGTCGAGATCGAGTAGACCAGGTTCTGGAAACGCGTCGACGTGAGGAGTCCGAGTCGAGTTGGGAATCCTTGGGCATGAAGGAAGTCGAGTTGGCCGAGATTCTATCCAAATTGATCAAGTTTATCTATGGAAGGAAGACCTATCAACATGAAGACATCTTACCTAGTTTAAATTTATCTTTTCCTTTAAGATTTATTTCCCTTTATCGCATTTATTTATCTTTAAGCTTTAAGTAGATATAGGTAGATATATTCTATCCTTGAATAGCAAGGAATAGAAGACTATAAATAAAGCCCTAGGGGCTGAGCATTAGGCATATTATTCCAATTAAATTTCAGTCAGAGACAAGTAGTTCCACATAGAAGTTTTAGGAATTCTAAGGTTTTTAGGGTTTTGGCTTTCAGCGAAAGTTGATTGCCGGGATTGTAAAGGCTTTGAATTTAGTTAATGCAAGTTTCTTTTTATACATAAATGTCTGCTATTGCGATGAGGCGTGAGTAGTCCACCCACTTCTGGGGCTGGGGTGAGCCCGACGGTGGCCATGTGAGGTGATGCTGTAAAGGTCAGATCTTGTTATGCAATTCATCTTCTATCCCTATGAGCATGATTCTTTTGCGAGAGTTGAAGGTGATCCTTGTTTGTGTTATTGAAGCGAAAGTGATCTTAATGCAACTTGGGTTAATTATGTGAAAAGGGTTAGTAACAATTAGGGTTTATGCGAAAGCCTCTATATGCCTATTTGTTAGTAACGAAAGTTATTTTGAGGGAAAGCATGATCTTTTATGCCTTTATGTGTTACTTTGCATGGTTATCGTTGTGGTGTTGATACCCTGGCTTTGGAAGTCTTTTATTATATTGATTTATTTCGTCGAAAATCTGAGTTTGTGTTCGAAAATTTGCAATTTAAAGTTTCTGTCTTCCAGTCGACATAGAGTAGAGCTTGTCGAGATCGAGTGGGACTGTAGTCGATCTCGAGTACGGTTTGTCTAGGTCGAGTTGAGCTCTTGCCTTCTGTTGTCGATTTTCTGTTTACTGTTGTCGATCTCAAGTGCCCACTTGTCGAGATCGAGTAAGCTTGTATTTTGCTTTGTTCTTTACTTTCGTTCGTTATTTTCTGTCTTTGCTTTATTTTCTGCTTTGCTTTGTCTTTTCTGCTTTTATTTCTGTCTTTCTGTTTCTGTCTTTTCTGTTGCTTCTGTGAGAATTTATAGCTACCTAAGAACTGCTGACGTGCTTCCTCGTGGATTCGATCCTGACAACCTTCTACTACAATGGGAGGAAGTCTTGTATTTATTTGCTGAGACAGGGAAGTCAGTCTGATCTATACTTTATATTTATTTCATACTTGACCATCCTTCTACAATAACAAATTGGTGCATTCCTCTGTAATCTCAGCCATTGATCGCTTTTTGCTCAGAATCTCCTTCAGGAACTTGACATAAGATAGCATTTCATTGAGAGCTTCTGTGAAGGGGATGGTGACATTGAGTTTCTGAAGCATCTTGATGAAGCGCTGAAATTCTTTTCTGCTGGGTCCTTTGGAGATTTTGTGGGGAAAGGCAGCTTCTTTTTCTGATTCGGAGCCAGAACAAATGTCGGACTTGCTGCAGCTTTGTCGACGTCGACTTGGGACTCCTCGATATCGACCAGCTCCTTCTCGATCTTGACCAGTTTCTGTGGTGTCGAGTTGTTGTGTTGTGCAGACGAAGGCTGGCCTAATGTTTCCTCGAGATCGAGTTGCCCCTCCTCGAGATCGACCAGGTGCTTGTCGATGTCGACTTGCTGCTGGTGGACTTGATGTTCTCCTTTGTTCTACTGTTTTTCGACCTCTGGCTCTTGCAGTTGATGGCCGCTTCTGAGTTTTACAGCAGCGATATGTCCAGTCTTTCCCTTTGGATTAGGTTCTGAAGATCCTGGGAGTGACCCTGACTGTCTGGGGACTCCCGCTACTAGCTGACCAATCTGTGTATCAACTGTTTTCTGCCATATATCAATCTCCCCAAGCCTAGAGTTGACGCCCTGAATCTGAGTATAGACTGAGTTGAAGGATTGCCTGGCTTCTGTATGATTTCTCCTTATTTCCTATAAAACAGTCTGTAGATCATCCTTTTTCTGGTGTCTTTCTGGATGTCCTGGAGCTCTATAGGGCGGGGGGTTTCTAGGGGCACCTTGGTTCCATTGTGGTTGCTGAAACCTTTGGTCCCCCATGTAGCGATTGGGACCCCCTACGTAAGCCGCCTCTTCATGGTATTCTGCCTGCCTGACTTGCTCAGTGTGTGGGCACTCAGTAGTGGTGTGCCTCTGTGATCTGCATTCAATACAAGGCTGGTTGACAAAAAGATACTTTACTTGTTTGAGGAGCTTCTTATTCTGATCTCTATAGTACTGCTCCCTTACATCTGGATCAATCTCCTTAGGGGGCACATATAAGGGCATGGATGGTGCTGGCCTGGCGTAGGGGTTCTCCTCGTAGTTGACTAGAGTCCCATACTTGTTATTATAGTTGGTTAGCTTATCTAGAGCAGCCCATTCGTCAGGAGTCGGCATTGTCAGATACTCATAGTGAGTATATGTGTTGATTCTGTCCTTTGCAGCCAAGTCCAGAGAGTTGAAGAAGATCTCTTGAACTACGCAGGGTTGTTGTCCATGTGTAGGGCAGGATCGCAGTAGATCCTTATAGCGTTCCCATGCCTTTGCTAACGTCTCCCCAGGCTGATGTTTGAAAGATGTGATCTTTTGGCGCAGGAGTGCTATCTTGGCAGGAGGAAAGAACTTGTTCAGAAATTCCTGCTTCACTTGAGCCCATGTTGTGAGAGATCGTGGTTTCAGCCCTTCCAACCACTTCAATGTAGGACCAGCCAAAGACCAACGGAAAGCTTTCATCAGGATGTACTCCAAGGTGGTACCTTTAGAAAGAGTACGACACATGTCAGTAAAGTTGATAATATGGCGTAGAGGGCATTCATTAAATCTACCATGAAAAGCATGATTTTTAATTTCAATAAGGAATTGAGTGCGAATTTCATAGTTGTTTTCAAGGATTAGAATGGCTGATTCAGGCACGACGAGAGTCGGGTGCATATAATCCTCTGCAGTGGTTGGGTATAGGGCAACCTCAGCTTCTGCTTGCCTCGCACACTCAACTTCCTGTTGCATGCCTGCTCTCTCACTGGCGAGAGCAGCATCCCTAGCATCTAGATCCCTTGTGAGCCTCTCGATCAGTTGTTCCTGTGTCTTTGCAGCTGCCATGGCTCTTTGTAGTTTAGCTCTGATGTGTAGAAGGCGCTCTGGTTCGTCTAAGCCGTCAAACTCAGGTGGTTGACCAGAACGGCGCATACACCTGTAAAGTAACTCAAAGAAAAAGTGAGAACTGACTACCTAAAGCGCAAATGATAGCTTCCCCGACAACGACGCCAATTTGTTGTAAGGAGGAAATCAAGTATGAAATATAACAAAATAGATCAAACCAGATTTAGGCCCACGCAAATAATTACAAGACTCCTCCAATGCAGTAAGAGAAAGTCAGGATCGAATCCACGAGGAAGCGTGTCAGCGGATCCTAGGCAGCTGTAAATCTCACAGAAAAGCAACAGAAAGACAGAAACAAAGAAACAAGGAAAGAAAGACAGAAATAACAAACGAAAGGAAAAAATAAAAGCAAAGACAGAAGCTAACTCGATCTCGACTACAGCAACTCGAGATCGACAAAACTTAGTAAAAACAGCAGAAATAGAAACTAAAAATCGACGACAGAAGCAGAAACGCAACTCGGCCTAGACAAGACCCAACTCTAGATCGACTAACACCTACTCGATCTCGACAAGCCACTGCTCTATTTCGACCAAAACACAGAAAGTATAAATTGCAGATCTCGAACGCAGAACTCGGAAATTTGACAGAAATAAACCAATGTATAAAGAACTTCCAAAGCCAGGGTATCAACACCACAACGATAACCATGCAAAGTAACACATAAAGGCATAAAAGATCATGCTTTTAATCAAAATAACTTTCGTTACTAACAAATAGGCATATAGAGGCTTTCGCATAAACCCTAATTGTTACTAACCCTTTTCACATAATTAATCCAAGTTGTATTAAGATCACTTTCGCTTCAATAATACAAACAAGGATCACCTTCAACTCTCGCAAAAGAATCATGCTCATAGGGATAGAAGATGAATTGCATAAAAAGATCTGACCTTTACCGCATCACCTCACATGGCCACCGTCGGGCTCACCCCGTCCCCAGAAGTGGGTGGACTACTCGCTCTTCATCATCAAGAAAGACATTAAATAACAAAAGAAATTAACTTGCATTGAATTAAATAAAGAAAGCTTACAACCAACAAGACAAATCCACTTTCGCCTTTCCACCTTACTTGCCACAAACTCTCTCTCTCTACTCCTACTTACTTGAATGATGAAAAACTAGCCCCTATGGCTTTATTTATAGCCTTCTATTCCTTGCTAATCAATGATAGAATATATCTATCTATATCTAAAAAGCTTAAAAGATAAATAAAAGCAATTTAGGAATTAAATCTATAAAGAGGAAATTAAATCTAAATAGGTAAGTCTTCTCATGTTGATAGATCTTGTCTTCCATAGATAGAACTTGATGGATCTCGGCCAGCTCGGATTCCTTCGGCTCCAAGGACTCCCATAGCGCGTAGGATTGCTCAAACCGCGTAACGCGGCTTCGGGACGCGGCTCCTCGATCTCGCCCAAGGCTCCTCGAGATCGACTAGGACTGACGTCGACTTGGCTGGCTCGGCGTCTCGGGTTGCTGGTCCTCGATGTGGCTCGGACATGGCTCCTAGACTTGGTCGATCTCGAGAACCTTACTCGATCTCGAGTATAGGTGGCTCGTCGACTAGGTCTTCTGGTGTTGTCGAGCAACCTCTCTTCGACATGGCTCGGGTGCCGGCTTCCGGGTTCCTCGATCTCGAGTAGGTTTACTCGATCTCGAGTAGAGTGTAACCCGGCATGTGGAAGGTCTTTGGCTTCTCGATCAGCTCCTCCTCGACCAGGCACTCCTTGGACATTTTTGGTCGATCTCGAGTAAAGGTACTCGATATCGAGTACATCTCTCAGCTTTCTGCTCTGTTCTTAAAACGCACTTTCCCGAGTCCTCGTTCGTCTGATTGACGCATATGACCATGCGTTGGAAAGCTCTTTCCGAGGGCTATAACTCTTATGAAGACATCAAAGCTTGATTCAGAACGAAAAATGGTAAAAAATGGCCTTTTCTCCAGCTACACCATTCTTAGCTTCTCCATGAGTTTCCTTTAAGCTCCAAAGTGCGTCCGATTTCTGCGAAATATAACCAAAACTTGTGTAGACCTCCCTATATTGTAAATAAGTGTAAACTACACAGATTCTGTATTATTCTAACCCTTGTATGAAATGCATGCAGAAACCGATATAAAAGTAACTGTAGAACATGGCGAATTCAGCTCACAACAGGCAGTCCTTCACAAGATGATCTGTTTCACCACATTCAAAACAAGACAACGGTTTAGTCTTCTTTTCATACTTGTTGTATTGAGGCTTACCTCGAAATTTTGAAGACTCTGATCCATCCTTGTTGTTGAATTGCTTCTTCATTTTGAGAATTCGAGCAAGGCCTCTTGTGATAAGAGCAAAAGGATCATCCTCATCGTCATCCTCTTCTTCGGAATTAGATCCATCTTTAGGCTCATCTTTCTTAGACTTGAGTGCCAAGTTCTTAGTGTTAGCTGGAAGTTCTCCATCGTCTTCATTAAGGATCATCTCGTGCGTGATCAGATTCCCAAGAAGGTCGTCGAGGGGTAGAGTAGTGAGGTCCAGTGCTTCCTCAATGGCTGTTACTTTTGGACCCCATTTTTCCTTTGGGATGCACCTTAGTATCTTCCTCACTTTCTCAATGTTGGTAAAACTCTTGCCGAGAGAGTCAAGGTTGTTGGTGATTTATGTGAATCGTGTGAACATGGCCTTGATTGTCTCATCAGACTTCATCTTGAAGAGTTCATACTTTCGAAGGAAGATGCTGATTTTGGTGTCTTTCACTTGGCTCATTCCTTCATAGGTGACGACCGGTTTGTCCCAAATCTCTTTAGCTGACCTACAAGATGAAATACGGTTAAACTCATCAGTGCTAAGACCACAATAAAGTAAGTTAATAGCCCTGTAGGTTTTGGAGACGAGTTCAAGATCTGCTTGGATGTATTCAGACTCCTTCTTTGCAACTTTGGTTCCATTTGGTCCTTCTTTCTCTGGAATCTTCGGACCATTCTCAATAATGGTCCAAAGTTCCAGATCTTGATCTATAATGAACATTTTCATCAAGGATCTCCAGTGGACAAAGTTGTTTCCTACAAAGAGTGGTGGTCTGCTCTTGGACCGTCCCTGTGCAAATCCTCTGCTTGCTTCACCAGACATGATCGAAAACTCACAAGATTGTTAGATCAAAAGCAGTGAGTAAGGCGATGGTAGCAATTGAAGGTTTGATAATATAAAACAAGGTAATATAGAAATACTCTAGAAAGGCGGTTGAATAGAGTATGCCCGTTTTTAGCAGAAAGTGTCAAGACTTTTGGAGCTCGTATAAAACCCTTTGAGATTAAACCTGAATCACAAAGTTAGACAATCGAATCAAGTGCGAAAATAAGGTAAAGCAAAAGATAAAGGACACGAGTAATTGTTTACGAGGTTCGGCACGAACTTGGCCTACGTCCCTGCCTAGGGTTCTTCCACAACCCTAGGTTTCAAAAGGCTTTATTGATTCGCTTAGCTTAGGATCCTAATAGCTCACCGAGAAGCCTCTCTCCTATACAATTGGAATCTAGTCAACTCACGTTCCCTTGGAGTCCTAGACCAATCTAGAAGAGCCCCACCTCTCTCAGCTATCTAGTACAATCCTCTTACTCTCACAAATCAATAGCCTAGTGCAACTTCCCGAGTTACAAACTCTCGAGTAACACTTCCCGAGTTACAAACTCTCAAAGGCTTTGAAATGAAACAACAAACTCTTGAGCACTAGCAGAGAGTACACTTGGAAGACAGATCTCGCTTGAATGAATGAAAGCTCGTGTAACACTTGTGTGTTCTGTCTTCTTCTTCCTTTCCTTTATAGAAGCAACATGGCGCATAAGGATCTTCAACACTGGATCTTCAACAACGGCTAGTTTCGATCATGGCGCGCCCGGATCTTCTATTTTTGGACACTTCGAAGATATGATCTCTCAAATTGGATCTCCTCAATATGCACCATAAGGAAAGACGTAATTTCAAAAATACTTCCTGAAAGATTAGTTACATATATATATATATATAATATAAAGGAATTATATAATAATATTAAATACTATTCGGACATATAGAGCAGGTTTTGGATTTCATCAACTGTTAAAGCTTCAAGACCTTTGACACAAACATCTTGTCAAGGCCTTTGAAACTTTATTCCGATTTTCATCAAGGGAGGGAGTTATCAATATGCTTGAATTGTTGATCCTCTTCTAATTTGTTTAATATATGGGAGCATGAGATAATGGATTGATTGAGCATGTATAACTCTTACATTTTAGGCGGCATTGAAATCCAACAAAAATTTACCTTGTGAGTTTTTGTTAGCCATTTTGGGACTATGCTTTATGGATGTCCTCTTTGCTTCTTGTGTGTGATACTCTCCAATGTGACGACCTCTGAGAATTGGGATTGATATCTATGTCAAGGCTGTATATTTTGATCATTACTTGTGATTTTTGCATGATTGAGGCATGATTGTTATTGAGCCACGATATTCCTTATCTTCCCTTGCATATCATCCATTGTTTGAAGCCAAACTGAGCCTATTAGCCTCTCTTTGTAGCTCCACAAAAATTATCCTTAGCCAATTATAGCCTAACCCATCCGGGAATTAGGATTAGAATTGGTGAAATGATGGTTTGAGTTGAGTGAGTGATTTGAGAATGGGATTTATGTATTGTATTTAATCATTTGGCACTTATTATGATGATTGGTTCTATGAATTTATGTATATATATGTATACTCGGGGCCTAAGGAGAATAAAGTTCACTTAGGAGTAAAAGTCGAGAGAGAGAAAAAAAACAAAGGAAAGAAAAAAAAGAGTTGCAATAAAAAGAACCATTCTTCATCACCTTTAGAAATGATTTGGGAGTATTGTTTGGTCTAAACAATTCTAGCCTAACCCATCCGGGAATTAGGATTAGAATTGGTGAAATGATGGTTTGAGTTGAGTGAGTGCTTTGAGAATGGGATTTATGTATTGTGTTGAATCTTTTGGCGCTTATTATGATGATTAGTTCTATGAATTTATGTATGTATATGTATACTCGGTGCCTAAGGAGAATAAAATTCACTTAGGAGTAAAAGTCGAGAGAGAAAAAAAAAGGAGGGAAGAAAAAAAGAGTTGAAATAAAAAGAATCATTCTTCATCACCTTTAGAAATGATTTGGGAGTATTGTTTGGTCTAAAGAAAGTTCTTGTATTGTGTTGTGCTTGAGGCTTGAGTTTGATGATTTCTGATAAGTTTTGGTTGAGCTTGTAATTGGTTACTAGGAGCTTAGTTCCCGGAGTATGAGCACCAAAAGCCAAAACCATTCTCTACCTTAATTTTCTCACCGAGTCCCATTACAACCCTTACAAGGCCTCATGATGATTATTGCTTGTAATGTCACCCGCGGTGGAGATTTTGATATGGATTTCAATTTTCATGGAGTTTAGTTGCATTGTATTGAGTTTAAGCGGAATTGAAATAACCTAAATGTTGTAGGAGGAAATCGAGTATGCAAATAAAATATAACTAAATCACAGCAAACCAGATTCCGTCCCTTGCAAATAATTATAAGACCTCCTCCTGATGCAGCAGCGGGAAGTCAGGATCGATCCACGAGGAAGCGTGTCAGCGGATCCTAGGCAGCGGAGAAATCTCACGGTTAGAAGTCGACAACAGGGTCCTAGATCTCGAGTACAGCTACTCGACAGAAGATCGGACAGTCGAACACAGCGCAGCAGCAAGCACAGGGTGTGGTCGATATCGACCAGGGCTACTCGATATCGAGTAGTCTTTGTCGACGTCGAGTTGGGCTTGTCGAGTACCTGCATACAGAAGCTACTGCGATGCTAGATCGAAGATCAGTAACTCAAGGTCGACCAGGCTTGGTCGAGATCGAGTAAGGGCAGAAAACTTAATCGAAACAAAAGTAAAAACAAATGCTTTGGGACTTTCGAAATAAACTGTATAAAAAGGACTTCCAAGATTGGGGTTTGCAACGACAATAACCAAGCATGCATAAGGTAGAACCAAACAGATAATCATGTGAATTGCATTAAAGGATTAAGCTTTCGCCTTTTCCAACAATTAGACAACTCTCTCAAGAAACCCTAATTGTCTCTACCGATTTTATGTTTATAATCCAAGTTGTTAGCATGGATCTCCATTAGACGGGCAATAAACACATCAACAAGTAGGAAAATGCTCAAAACATGATAAAGGTCGGATCTTTACCTCAAATATGCATGGCTATCGTCGGGCTCGCCCTAACCCTAGAAGTGGGTTGACTACTCGCGCTTCATCGCAAACTCAGACATCATCGATTGAAAAGAAACAACTTGCATAAATATAAACCAAACTTTACAACCGCTTGAAGCCAACTCCGCTCTCGCTTCACAACTCCAATCGGCCGCTCACTCTCTCTTTCTCTCTCTACTACTACTTCTCCTACCGAAAATTGAATGAATAAAACTGAGCCCCATGGGCTTTATTTATAGCCTTCTAATCCTTGCTACTCAAGGATAAAATATCTATATCTATATCTAAAACTTTATCAAATACTTTAAAGATAAATAAAAGACATAAAAGAATTAAATCTAAAATAGGAAATATATCTAAAGTGTCTTCAATGGATAGAACTTTCTTCTTCATGGTAGATCTTGATATTTTCGGATAGAATCAGCAATCTTCACGTCCAAGCAATCCCAAGTCGAGTAGGATTCGTCGAACCGAGTAACGCGGCTCTGGAGGTCTACTCGATCTCGACAAGGGTCTGGTCGATCTCGAGTAGGGTTGACTGGCTCGGCTTCGTCGTCTCGGCTAGCTGGCGCTCGACAGACTCGGACTTGGTTCACGGTGCTCGTCGACGTCGACAAGGGCTCGTCGAGGTCGAGTAGACTGGCTAGGTCGACTGGGTCTTCTCGGGTGGCTCTACTCGACAGGCTCGAATTTGGACTCAGAGCTCGTCGACCTCGACTAGGGTTTGTCGAGATCGAGTAGAGGTGTGGTCTTCTCTGGTCGAGAAGCTTCTCCTCGGCATGGACTCGGACTGGTACTGTGGGGCTCGTCGATCTCGACTAGAAGCTTGTCGAGATCGAGTAGGATTGTCCTCGGCGTCCTTGTCCTCGGCTTCTCGATCAGTTCTCTCCTCGACTCCGGGTGTGGCGCTGGGCTTCGTCGATCTCGACCAGGTCTTGTTGAGATCGAGTAGGCTCCGGAAGTCGGGTGGTCTGGCTCTCGACGTTGCTCCTGGTCGACAAGGCTGTGCTCGGGCATACTTGTCGAAATCGAGTGAGGGCTACTCGAGGTCGAGTAGGCTGGTTTCTCGGCTCGATTCGACTGGTTCCGTTGCTGCTTTGACCTTGGACTTCTGTAGCTGTTTTCCGAGCTTTGCCGACCTTTCTTAGAATTGCTGTAAAACGCCTCGAATTCTGCGAATTAAACAGAAACTGGTGTAGATTCCATAATTTGGCAAATAAACATAAACTACATAGGTTCTGTACTATCTTAGCCCAAATGTATGAAATGCATGCAGAAATTGATATAAAAGTAAATGTAAAACATGGCAGATTTAGCTCACAACACTAAACACAAGAGCGAGGAGTGAAACACTTTATATACCCAGTGAGGTTGGAGTGAAATGTGCCTAAGCCTTTGAGTTGCTCAAATACATGTGAGGATGTTGATTATTGTCTTGTGCTTCCTACTTGGTTTGGATTGTGTTTTAACGAGGTGAAGGCATGAAGAGTGTATTTGTGGGATGTTTGATTGGATTGATTTTGTTTTCTTGAGGACAAGAAAGGGTTTAGGTAGCGTAAAATGCATTTAGATGGGTTAATATAGAGATTTAGATGGGTTTAGGTAGGGTATAATGCATGAGTTTAGAGTAGTTTTCGTGTTTTGATTATGTTTCAGTTAGAGTCGGAATCTACAAGTTTTGTGCATGATTTCAGGTGATGGCGGAAAGGTGGAGCTGAGCTCGTGTAAATGATAGAAAATGAGACGGAAAACGGAGCCTCAAGCAAGAGAGCCAAATGGAGGAGCTGAAGATATGTGCAAAGGAGCAGAACTGTCAAGAACTCGGGCCATGATTACAAGGAAACTCGGCCGAGTATGCGAAGAAAACCGAGGTGTGCATTCAAGAAGAACTCGGGTGGTCCACAGAGAAACTCGGTCGAGTTAGATGGCATGCCTTAGTTTTTTAGCGAGTTAAAAGCCAAGCCATTACTTTTGGTTAATTTATGAAAGTGAATTATTTTATTTTTGTTTTTATTTTGGATTAATTAGAGAGAGACATGAAACATTAGTGGGGAAGAAGAACACAGGGGGCATGTTTTGGGTTTTGGGCGATCGAACAGGTATTGGTACGAAGCAATTGAGGATTTTACTTTTGTGATTTTCTTCGATTATGAACCACTAAACATCTTTTCTTGGGGAAATTAATCGAAGCTTCATGTTTTCTATTTCATTGTGAGATTTCTGTTCTTAATACTCCTCTTTGAATATTATCAATTTTTTTCCCTGATTGTTTAGGGTTTTTGTGAATTTCCGTTAGTCTGATCAACTGATGTCACCACTATGAAAACAGGATAATAGACACTGTCACCACTAAAAAAAACCGGGTCATATACACTGTCACCACTATGAAAAAAAAGGTTATAGACACTGTAATCAAAGGAAAACCCTATAGACATTGTAACCAAAATAAAAACAGGATTATATACACTATCACCACTATGAAAAAGGGTTAAAGCCACTGTAATCACAGGAAAACCCTACGACAAGGGAGGCACAAACCCTATAGGGGCTAATAAGAAGCCAAAATACACGTGGTGACATTTCTCCTATAATATATGAACGGGTAAGAGGGTCATAGACGTTGTAATCAAAATAAAAATAGGGTCATAGACACTGTTACCACTATAAAAAACAGGGTCACTGTCACCACCGAAGGTGGTGACACATATAGTGACTAACTTTTTTTTTGTCAAATAATGGTTTTATAGTTTTTTTTTTACAAGATCACTATTACCACCCTTATCACTGTCACCACGGTTATCGTTGTCACCATCCTGATCACTGTCCCCACCCTTATTGCAATCGTGGAATTAGATGGTCATGAAATTAGCTAGCAAATCGTTTGAGAGAGAGAAAGATTAAAGGCATATAGCACTAATAAGGCACCAATTTGGTGAATCAACCAAAATAGTCCTTATTTTTCTTTGGGTGGGTTAATAAGTCCTTATTTGATAGGTGTCACCACAACCTTTTTTGGTGGGCTAATAATTACTGATGTAGCAAAAGCCTACCACCAGCAAGATTAATTTGTGAACTAAAAAATAAAAGAAGAAATGGAAAACAGCAAAAGCCAAATAAAAATAAGGAAGTAGAACGAAAGGAATCAGCCCCACCTTCACCTAATAGAACAAACCTTCAAGCCGGACAGTTGACGAAGGTCACGAAGCTCCGAATTGGAGAGATACTGATGCGGGACCATCATCTACAACTCCAGACACACCCATCATACTTGGAGAAGGACCAATGACTCGAGCTAGAGCTAAGAAGCTTCAGAGAGACTCATTCAACTTTGTGGGTCATGCTTTGTTCTCGAGCAAGGTTCAACTCCCCGAGCCTACATTGAAGACATACATGTGCATTGGAGCACAAATGGAGGCCGAGCCACCTTAGATTAGTTTAGGCCGAAATATTCTAAGTGTTGGAATCCATTTTCAGCTTAAGTGTTCTATTGGGCTGAATTGGGCTTTTCTAGTTATTAATTTTAAGAACCTTATTTTACTTATGTTCTTAGGTTTATTTCATTAAGCCCATTAGAATTAGTTTATCTTTTCTATCTTCTTAGAATCGGCCAGAACAGATCATAAGGCCTATATATTTTCGATTCTTCCATTGTAATCAATTGGAACATTCATAATACAGAACGTATTCTTCTCAAACGTGTGAAACACATAAGAGAGAGAGAGATTAGGCCGGATTGAGTTGTGCTCTTCGTGATCTCGAACCGATTGATAATCTCAGCTTGGTTTGCTTTGCCGTTCATCAACTTCGCAAGACTTGGTGATCCTAGTATCCACAAGCCCCCTCCTGGTGCTTCAAGTTGTCCGCTTGATTGTGTCGGGTTGTAGAGGCGGGTTGTGTAGTCATTGGTATTGGTTCCTACCCTCTGAGGAGGCCTGGGGTCTTTATCTTGTTCTGCATAGATCGACTCAGTCCATATCGGGTCGTGTCTTTCAATTCTTGCATTCAATTTCGAGTCTTTGTCTATCTTTATCGAGTCTTTGTTGTTCTTGTTATTGTCGACATCAAGTTCAGTCCTGTTCTTGGTGATCTTGCTGCGTTCTTGAAAGATCTTGATCATCTTGATTGAGTTCTTGCGTCTTCTTGTGTATTCTTGCTGCGTTTCTTGAGTTTTTGTTGGAATCTTGATCATTCTTGATTGTTTCTTGCAGATCTTGAATCATCTTGTTGAGTCTTTCTTTAGTTCTTGCTTGTTGTCGAAGATCGGACCAACCTACGGCTAACCCCGTATCAAATTGGTATCAGAGCTTTGGTTTCCGACATCAAGATTGAGTCTTTTCTTTTATAAAACACAAAAACCACAAAAAAAAAGAGTCATTTTCTTGTTTTGGTTATTTTCTTCTTGCATCCTTTTTGATTAATTTACTAATCTTGAGTTTGTGATTGTTTGTGATTGCATAGCCTAAACACAAAGCCTAGCCGAGACCGTGGAGTCGACCAAAGTGGTGCGCAATTTTCTTGTGTAGCACCTTAGCCGACGGCATACAACTGTCCCCATAGCCTTGCTTTGGCCGGTTCCATCACATACCACAAGATAACCCTAGTTTGCTCTATCTTTCTATCCTTTATCCTATCTTTGGAATATTTTATCTATCCTATATCTATTCTACTTTGCCTTTTACAAATCTGATCATAATTGATAGATTAAATCCATATTATCTATCTTTTATCTTTAAGAGGCTTAGATAGATCTTGTTACCATATATATCCAAAGTTGTTTATAAATACATCTTTAAGGGCTGAATTTCTATCATCTATCACCACATATCATATTTTCGAGTCCTTTTTCTCATTAGTGTTAGTTTTCTTGCATTAGTTTCAGATTTAAAAAAAAAAACAGTAAATTGAAGTTCCGAAAATTCAAAAAAAAAAAAAAGAGAAGAAAGTGTTTGGTTGTTGTTTGTTGATCTAGTGCAAGAAAACCTAAAGGACTCAATTTTTTGGTGATCTCCATAGCCTTGTCGACAGCCCTAAACCTAAACACATTATCCTAAACACATACACCTCCACAAAAATTGAAACCCTACCCTGCAACTACAACGTCCTAACTTAAAGGTTTTCAATCAAAAGAGGTAAATTTCCAAATTTTCTTTTGCTTTCTTATTTTCTTTTGTGTCGAGTGCTTTTTCTCTCCTTGATCGAGTACTGTTGTGTATTTTCTTTGATTGAGTCGAGTGATCTCAGCCCTTGCCGAGTTCTCTCTTGTGTGTGTCGAGTGATCTCAGCCCTTGCCGAGTGATCTCTTTGAGTGTCGAACTGATTTCTTGCAATTACCCATCTGTTTTGCTTGAATCAAGTGTTATAGCTGCTGCTGAGTACTCTTTCTCTCTTGACGAGTACTTATTGATTGTTGTTTCATTCATTCTCTTATTTGCATACTTTGATTGCTTAGTTTTTGCTTGGTAGTTGATTTGCCCAAAGCGGATTGCCCTAGCAAGCGTGATATATCAATCAGAGAGGGAGTGTGAGCGAAACACAATTGTGAGGTGTTTATAAGTTTTTACTAACCTTAACTTAGTTCTTTGTTTCTTTTATCTTTGTTATCATGTCTAACAATCAGGGAAACAATGGTGTTAACAACCCCAACAACGAGGGTAACTCGAGTGCTACTGTGACACCCGAGCAATTTAACAACCTCACCAACACCTTGACAGCCATTCTAGATCGATTGACAGCTCTAGAAGCTAGGCCGAGTGGCTCTAATATGGTTGGTGGTCAGGGAAATCCAAGGCGTGACGAGACGCCTAATGATGAAAGAGAGGTCGTAAATCCTATCCCTAATCATAATCCTCATGTCAATGTTAATTTAGATAATCCTTTATTCAATGAAAACAACTCTCCACGAGGTGGGAGAAATGATCGGAATAATGGGTTTGTTAATGTGCAAGGTCAAGGACAAGGAAGGGGAAGAGGTTGAGGCTTTCAGGAGCAATTCTACTACTCGGAGCAAGATGATGACTTCCAAGAAGAGGAGTATTGGGAGCAGCGCCCGAGACGGAATCAAAGAGGAAATCAAAACCGACCACCTAGGTACAACGACGAGGATGGCATAGGTAAGGTCAAGGTAAAGATTCCTCCTTTTGAAGGTAAAACTGATCCGGATGTTTACATTGATTGGGAAACTAAAATGGATCAGATTTGGAGTTGTCATAATTTCTCTAATGCTAAAAAGGTGCAATTAGCTACTTTAGAATTCACAGGATTTGCTTTAATTTGGTGGGATAACTTAGTTAAAGAAAGACGAAGAGCTCTTGATGCACCTATTGCTTCTTGGGAACAACTTAAAGCATTAATGAGAAATCGATTTGTACCTCAACAATATGCTAGAGAGCTTAGGCAAAGATTAGAAAATCTTAAACAAGGTAGTAAAACTGTTGAGGAAACATTTAATCTTATGCAAGAAACTATGGCTCTAGCTAATGTGAATGAACCTTATGAAGATACAAATGCTTGATATCTTAGGATATTACATCCCGCTTTAGCTCATGAGATTGACTATTTTCCCTATACTACTCCTACTGATTTGTTACACTTAGCAATTAAAGTAGAAAAGGGACAACGTTACAAGAGTCAAGGAAGAGTGTCGAGTGGCCAGCAGCCCCAATGGCGCCAATCTCGGCCAAATCAGTCCCAATGGCGTGGAGAAGGTGGTTCACGAGATCGACCAAGCCAGCCCCAAGGGAGAGGAGATAACCGAGTATCCCAGCAGCCCCTCGACAAAGGAAAAGGTCCATGGAATGGACGAGAATCGTCTGGGACATCTACTGGTCCCAAAGGGAGTAATCCTAATCCTTCTACTACTCATTCTAGAGATATTGTATGCTTTAAATGCCAAGGTAGAGGACATTATATGAAGGATTGCCCTAACAAGAAAACGCTCATGGTTAACCAATTTGGAGAATATGAATCTGAAAATTCTTGTGATGAACCGGATGAGCATGCTAATGACAATGATCAGAACTTAAACCTTGTTTGTTATGAAAATGATGATAATGAGGTTGAATATGAACATGGAGAATCTTTGATTGTTAGGAGAGTTTTAAGTGTTGTTCCTACACCATGTGAAGATAATCAAAGGGAAAACTTGTTTCATACTCGTTGTCTAGTTAAAGGAAAGGTTGTAAATGTGATCATTGATGGAGGTAGTTGCTGTAATTTAGCTAGTCAAGAAATGGTTGACAAATTGCATTTACCTACTGTCCAACACCCTAGACCTTACAAATTGCATTGGATGAATGATTGTGGTTTATTAAGAGTTCATAGATAAGCTAAAGTTCATATTAAACTAGGACATTATGAAGATGATGTTTTATGTGATATTGTGCCTATGCAAGCTTGTCATATTCTTTTAGGCCGTCCTTGGCAATTTGATCGTAAGGTCCAACATGATGGTCATTCTAACCGTTATGCCTTTACATTTCAGGGGAAAAACGTTATTCTCAAACCCATGACGCCAACACAAGTGGCTGACGAGATTGAGAAGCGCAAGGTAAGTAAAGGTGAGTTAGAACAGGAGGCTCAGTCGAGCCAAGTGGCATCCCAAACTCGGCCTAAGGGTGTACTAATGGCTTCCAAGAGTACATACTTAGACGAATTTGCAGATGGAGAAACCACCCTTATGCACCTTATCAAGAGCTTGAATGTGTTGAGTGAAGAGCTTAAAGCTTCTCTTCCATCCAACATACTCGCTCTACTCGAGGAGTATAAAGATGTGTTTCCCGATGACATACCACCAGGTCTACCCCCTATTCGTGGAATTGAGCATCAAATTGACCTTATTCCAGGGGCTGCATTACCTAATAGGCCCGCGTATCGTATGAATCCCACTAAGACCCAAGAGGTCCAAACCCAAGTCCAGGAACTGTTGGATAAGGGTTATATTCGAATTAGCTTAAGTCATAGTGTTGTGCCTGTGTTATTAGTCCCTAAGAAAGATGGATCATGGAGAATGTGTGTAGATTGTAGGGCTATTAACAACATTACTATTAAATATCGTCTCCCTATTCCTCGATTAGATGATATGCTAGATGAGTTACATGGAGCTTCTATATTTTCTAAAATTGATCTTAGAAGTGGCTATCATCAAATTAGAATGAAAAAGGGAGATGAATGGAAAACAACCTTTAAGACTAAGCTAGGCTTATATGAGTGGTTGGTTATGCCTTTTGGTTTAACTAATGCTCCTAGTACTTTCATGCGCTTAATGAATCATGTTGATACGGGGTTAGCCGTAGGTTGGTCCGATCTTCGACAACAAGCAAGAACTGAACAAGACAAACAAGAACTCGATCAAGATCAATCAAGAACAGCAAGATTCGATTCAAGAAATAACCAAGATTGATCAAGAATCTCAAGAACGCAGCAAGAACAAAGAAAGACTCAAAGAAACTTGACAAGAATGCCAAGATTCGACCAAGAACTTGCAAGAACACCAAGATCCAAAGGCTGGACTCAATGTCGACTCAAAGAAATAACAAAGACTCGATAAAGATAGTAAAGACTCGAAATTTAAGATGCAAGAATTGAAAGACACGACCTGATAAGGACTGAGTCGATCTATGCAGCGCAAGATAAAGACCCCAGGCCTCCTCAGAGGGTAGGAACCAATACCAATGCCTACACAACCCGCCTCTACAATCCGACACAATCAAGCGGACAACTTGAAGCACCAGAAGGGGGCTTGTGAAAACTAGGATCACCAAGTCTTGCGAAGTTGATGAACACAAAGCAAACGAAGCTGAGATTATCAATCGGTTGATATCGCGAAGAGCACAGCTCTATTCGGCCTGATCTCTCTCTCTAAGGTGTTTCACACGTTTTGAGAAGTAAGATTTCAATTATCAATGTTCCAATTGAATTACAAAGAAGAAAACGAAATATATAGGCCATAAGGCTGATGATGGCCGACCCTTATTGATAGAATAAGATAGATCTACTAACTAATGGGCTTTAAAATAAATCTAAGAACAAAAATAAATAAGGTTCCTAAAAAGAATGATTTAAAAAGCCCAATTCAGCCCAATAATGTTCATAAGCTGATATTAGACATAACACTTAGGAAAATTCGGTCTAAGCATTGTCTAAGGTGGCTCGGCCTCTTCATGCACTCCAATGCACATATATGTCTTCAATGTAGGCTCGGGGAGTTGAACCTTGCTGGAGAACAAAGCATGACCCACAAAGTTGAATGAGTCTCTCTAAAGCTTCTTAGCTCTAGCTCGAGTCATTGGCCCTTCTCCAAGTATAATGGGTGTGTCTGGAGCTGTAGAAGATGGTCCCGCATCAACCTCCCCTTCTTGAAAAGGATTCGACCACGAATCCAAGTCTTCATCCACCGCAAAGTAAGGGATTAGATCGGCGATGTTGAATGTAGCGCTCACGCCCATGTCTCCAGGAAGCTCCAATTGATAGGCATTGTCGCCCACTCTCTTCTTGATCCGAAATGGTCCATCACCACGCGGCGACAGCTTGTTCTTCCGTGCTTCTGGAAACCGCTCCTTCCTCAAGTGCACCCATACAAGATCTCCAGGCTGGTCCGATCTTCGACAACAAGCAAGAACTGAACAAGACAAACAAGAACTCGATCAAGATCAATCAAGAACAGCAAGATTCGATTCAAGAAATAACCAAGATTGATCAAGAATGCCAAGATTCGACCAAGAACTTGCAAGAACACCAAGATCCAAAGGCTGAAATGTGACCAAGCGACGTCCCTTGTTGGCCTTGTTAGCATTGTACTCAGCCTTTAGCTTCAGCTTCTCTCGAGTTCGTTCATGCAGCTCCTTGATGAACTCGACATGCTTACCTGCCTCAAATGATTCTTTATCTCTCATAGGATATGGAGTAAGATCAAAAGGGGTTAGTGGATTAACACCATACACACATTCAAATGGACTGATTTTAGTAGCCGAATGCATGGTTCTATTATAAGCAAATTCCACATGAGGTAAGGCTTCTTCCCAAAGTTTCAAATTCTTCCTAATAATGGCTCGTAGGACAGTAGCAAGGGTTCTATTAGTCACCTCAGTTTGGCCATCAGTTTGGGGGTGGCTAGAAGTAGAGAATAGCAATCTAGTTCCTAATTTATTCCATAAGGTACGCCAAAAATGACTTAAGAATTTCACATCCCTATCACTAACAATAGTTTTTGGCACACCATGCAACCTAACTACCTCTCTAAAGAATAGATTAGCAACGTTGGTAGCATCATCAGTTTTATGACATGCAATGAAATGAGCCATTTTAGAGAACCTATCCACTACCACAAATATAGAATCTCTCCCCTTCTTAGTTCTAGGCAACCCAACTATGAAATCCATGGATATGTCTTCCCAAGGGGCTGATGGGGTTGGTAGTGGTGTATAAAGGCCATGGGGCATAAGCTTAGCTTTAGCTTTAATGCAATCTATGCATCTCTTAAGGCAATGTTCTACATCCCTAAGCATATGTGGCCAATAAAAGTGTGATTTCAGTGTGTTATAAGTCTTATCCCTTCCAAAATGTCCCATTAGGCCACCACTATGTGCTTCACTAACAAGTAATAACCTCAAAGAACATCTAGGAATACACACTTGATCTTTTCGAAATAAGAATCCTTCATGTATATAGAAGCTGTCATTAGGACCCTTTTCTAAGCATTTTCGAAAATGTTCACCAAAATCTAAATCAGATTCATACAATTCCTTTATGTAAATAAAGCCTAAGACTCTAGAATCCAAAGTGGTTAAAAGTACACGTCTTCTAGCTAAAGCATTAGAATCGAAATTAGCGACTAGAACATGTCTCCTAGATAATGCATCAGCTACCACATTGTCTTTGCCTTTCTTATACTTAATTACATAAGGAAATGTTTCAATGAACTCCATCCATCTTCCATGTCTCCTATCAAGTTTATCTTGGCTTTTAAAATGTTTTAAAGATTCATGATCAGTCCTAAGAATAAACTCGCTAGGCCATAGATAGTGAGACCATGTCTTAAGTACTCTAAACAATGCATACAATTCCTTATCATAGGTAGAGTAATTAAGACAAGCACCTTTCAACTTTTCAGAAAAGAAAGCAATAGGCTTACCTCCCTGCATAAGGACTCCACCAATTCCAACTCCGCTAGCATCACACTCTACTTCAAAGGGCTGAGTAAAGTCCGGCAAAGCTAATAGAGGTGCGTGAGTGAGCTTGTCCTTAAGGGTGTTGAATGCTTCCTTCTGAGCTGCTCCCCATGTGAATTCACTCCGCTTTTTCGTGAGCTCAGTGAGGGGTGCCGAGATGGTGCTGAAATCTCGAACAAATCGACGATAGAAGCTCGCCAATCCTTGGAAGCTGCGTACATGGCCGATGTTGGTGGGTGTTGGCCATTCCTGGATTGCCTTGATCTTAGCCTCATCGACACGCAGTCCTTTCGAACTCACTACAAATCCAAGAAAAGACACTTGTTCATGACATAATTCACACTTCTTTAAATTAGCATACAAGCGTTCAATTCTCAGCGTTTTAAGCACTTCTCTAAGATGTGATTCATGTTCATTAAGAGACTTGCTATAAATCAGAATATCATCAAAATAAACAATAACAAATCTTCCAATGAAATCTCGAAGCACATGATTCATTAAACGCATAAAAGTGCTAGGAGCATTAGTTAAACCAAAAGGCATAACCAACCACTCATATAACCCAAGCTTAGTCTTAAAGGCTGTTTTCCATTCATCACCTTCTTTCATTCTAATTTGATGATAGCCACTTCTAAGATCAATTTTAGAAAATATAGAAGCTCCATGTAACTCATCTAGCATATCATCTAATCTAGGAATGGGGTGACGATATTTAATAGTAATGTTGTTAATAGCCCTACAATCTACACACATTCTCCATGATCCATCTTTCTTAGGGACTAATAACACAGGCACAGCACACGGACTTAAGCTAGTTCGAATATAACCCTTGTCCAAAAGTTCCTGGACTTGGGTTTGGACCTCTTGGGTCTCAGTGGGATTCATACGATACGTAGGTCGATTAGGCAATGCAGCCCCTGGAATAAGATCAATTTGATGCTCAATTCCACGAATAGGGGGTAGACCTGGTGGTATGTCATCGGGAAACACATCTTTATACTCCTCAAGTACAGCGAGTATATTGGCTGGAAGAGAAGCTTTAAGCTCTTCACTCAACATATTCAAGCTCTTAATGAGATGCATAAGGGTGGTTTCTCCATCCGCCAATTCGTCTAAAAATGTACTCTTGGAAGCCATTAGTACACCTTTAGGCCGAGTTTGAGGATCCACTTGGCTCGACTGAGCCTCCTGATCTAACTCACCTTTACTTACCTTCCGCTTCTCAATCTCATCAGCTACTTGCGTAGGCGTCATGGGTTTGAGAATGACATTCTTTCCCTGAAAAGTAAAGGTATAGCGATTAGTAAACCCATCATGAATAACCTTACGATCAGATTGCCAAGGACGGCCTAATAGAATATGACAAGCTTGCATAGGCACAATATCACATAAAACATCATCTTCATAATGTCCTAGCTTAATATGCACTTTAACTTGTCTATGAACTTTTAATAAGCCACAATCATTCATCCAATGCAATTTGTAAGGTCTTGGGTGTTGGACAGTAGGTAAATGCAATGTGTCAACCATTTCTTGACTAGCTAAATTACAGCAACTACCTCCATCAATGATCACATTTACAACCTTTCCTTTAACTAGACAACGAGTATGAAATAAGTTTTCTCTTTGATTATCTTCACATGGTGTAGGAACAACACTTAAAACTCTCCTAACAATCAAAGATTCTCCATGTTCATATTCAACCTCATTATCATCATTTTCATAACAAACAAGGTTTAGGTTCTGATCATTGTCATTAGCATGCTCATCCGGTTCATCACAAGAATTTTCAGATTCATATTCTCCAAATTGATTAACCATGAGCGTTTTCTTATTCGGGCAATCCTTCATATAATGTCCTCTACCTTGGCATTTAAAGCATACAATGTCTCTAGAACGAGTAGTAGAAGGATTAGGATTACTCCCTTTGGGACCAGTAGATGTCCCAGACAATTCTCGTCCATTCCATGGACCTTTTCCTTTGTCAAGGGGCTGCTGGGATACTCGGCTATCTCCTCTCCCTTGGGGCTGGTTTGGTCGATCTCGTGAACCACCTTCACCACGCCATTGGGACTGATTTGGCCGAGATTGGCGCCATTGGGGCTGCTGCACACTTGACACTCTTCCTTGGCTCTTATAACGTTGTCCCTTTTCTACTTTCATAGCTAGATGTAAAAGTTCAGTAGGAGTAGTATAGGGAAAGTAATCAATTTCATGAGCTAAGGCGGGATGCAAGATCCGAAGGTATCTAACATTAGTTTTATCGTGAGTTTCTACCACATTAGCTCGAGCCATAGCTTCTTGCATAACATTAAATGTCTCCTCAACAGTTTTACTACCTTGTTTAAGGTTTTCTAATCTGTTTAATAGCTCTCTATCATAATGTTGAGGTACAAACCTATTTCTCATTACTACTTTTAATTGTTCCCACGAAGCAATAGGTGCATCAAGGGATCTTCTTCTTTCCTTAACAAGATTATCCCACCAGATTAATGCAAAACCTTGAAACTCTAGGGAAGCTAATTGCACTTTCTTAGGTTCTGAGAAATTATGACAATTCCAGATTTGCTCCATTTTAATCTCCCAATCAATATAAGCATCTGGATCAGTTTTACCATCAAAAGGAGGAATCTTTACCTTCACCTTGCCTATTCCGTCGTCATCATTGAACCTAGGTGGGCGGTTCTGATTTCCCCTTTGATTCCGTCTTGGGCGTCGCTCCCAATACTCCTCTTCTTGGAAGTCGTCATCTTGCTCCGAGTAATAGTATTGCTCTTGATAGCCTCGACCTCTTCCCCTTCCTTGTCCTTGTCCTTGCACATGAACAAACCCATTATTCCGATCATTTCTCCCACCTCGTGGAGAGTTGTTTTCATTGAATAAAGGATTATCTAAATTGACATTAACATGAGGATTAGGATTAGGGATAGGATTTACGACCTCTCTTTCATTGTTGGGTATCTCCACTCGCTCTTGCTGGCCTATGTTGTTCGAACCACTAGGCCTAGAGCTTTCCCACTCCGCCATTTTAGCTTGCAACACAGCCAAGGTATCCGTTATAGTGGCTATGTTGGCCGTCAAGTTGTTGAACTGCTCGGGTGTGACAGTAGCACTCGAGTTCGTGGCATCGTTACCACCATTGTTTCCCTGATTGTTAGACATGATAAAAAGACAAAAGAAACAAAGAACTAAGTTAAGGTTAGTAAAAACTTATAAACAGCTCACAATTGTGTTTCGCTCACACTCCCTCTCTTGATTGATATATCACGCTTGCTAGGGCAATCCGCTTTGGGCAAATCAACAACCAAGCAAAAAAAACAAAGCAATCAAAGTATGTAGTGAATGAAACTGATACGGGGTTAGCCGTAGGTTGGTCCGATCTTCGACAACAAGCAAGAACTGAACAAGAAAAGCAAGAACTCGATCAAGATCAATCAAGAACAGCCAAGAATCAATAAAGACGCAGCAAGATTCACCAAGAACAAGGATTCTTGATGTCGACACTAAACAAGAATGACAAAGACTCGATAAAGATAGATAAAGACTCGAAAATGAATGCAAGAATGGAAAGACACGACCTGATAAGGACTGAGTCGATCTATGTAGCACAACCCGCCTCTACAATCCGCCTCTACAATACCAATGCCTACACAACCCGCCTCTACAATCCGACACAATCAAGCGGACAACTTGAAGCACCAGAAGGGGGCTTGTGAATACTAGGATCACCAAGTCTTGCGAAGTTGACGAACACAAAGCAAACCAAGCTGAGATTATCAATCGGTTGAGATCACGAAGAGCACAGCTCTATTCGGTCTGATCTCTCTCTCTAAAGTGTTTCACACGTTTTGAGAAGAATAACTTGTATTATGAATGTTCCAATTGTTCTACAAGGCTGAAATCGAAATATATAGGGAACTAAGGCCTGTTGGCCGGCCTAACTAGATAGAAATAGATAGATCTACTTTCTAATGGGCTTTAAAATAAATCTAAGAACAAAAATAAATAAGGTCTCTAAAAAGAATGACTACAAAAGCCCAATTCAGCCCAATAGAACACTTAAGCTGAAAAGGGTTTCCAACACTTAGAATATTTCGGCCTAAGCATTTCTAAGGTGGCTCGGCCTCTATTCGTGCTCCAATGCACATGTATGTCTTCAATGTAGGCTCGGGGAGTTGAACCTTGCTCGAGAACAAAGTGTGAGTGACGAATAGGAATGAGTCTCTCTGAAGCTTCTTTGCTCTAGCTCGAGTCATTGGTCCTTCTCCAAGAATGATGGGTGTGTCTGAAGCTGTAGAAGATGGTCCCGCATCAACCTCCCCTTCTTGAAAAGGATTCGCCCACGAATCCAAGTCCTCATCCACATCGAAGTAAGGGATTAGATCGGCGACGTTGAATGTAGCGCTCACGCCCATGTCTCCAGGAAGCTCCAATTGGTAGGCATTGTCGCCCACTCTCTTCTTGATCTGAAATGGTCCATCACCACGCGGCGACAGCTTGTTCTTCCGGGCTTCTGGAAACCGCTCCTTCCTTAAGTGCACCCATACAAGATCTCTAGGCTGAAAAGTGACCAAGCGACGTCCTCTGTTGGCCTTGTTAGCATTGTATTCAACCTTTAGCTTCAGCTTCTCTCGAGTTCGTTCATGCAGCTCCTTGATGAACTCGACATGCTTACCTGCCTCAAATGATTCTTTGTCTCTCATAGGATATGGAGTAAGATCAAAAGGGGTTAGTGGATTAACACCATACACACATTCAAATGGACTGATTTTAGTAGCTGAATGTATGGTTCGGTTATATGCAAATTCCACATGAGGTAAGGCTTCTTCCCAAAGTTTCAAATTCTTCCTAATAATGGCTCTAAGGAGTGTTCCAAGTGTTCTATTAGTCACCTCAGTTTGGCCATCAGTTTGGGGGTGGCTAGAAGTAGAGAATAGCAATCTAGTTCCCAATTTTTTCCATAAAGTACGCCAAAAATGACTTAAGAATTTCACATCCCTATCACTAACAATAGTTTTAGGCACACCATGCAACCTAACTACTTCTCTAAAGAATAGATTAGCAACATTGGTAGCATCGTCAGTTTTGTGGCATGCAATGAAATGAGCCATTTTAGAGAACCTATCCACTACCACAAATATAGAATCTCTCCCCTTCTTAGTTCTAGGCAACCCAACTATGAAATCCATGGATATGTCTTCCCAAGGGGCTGATGGGGTTGGTAGTGGTGTATAAAGGCCATGGGGCATAAGCTTAGCTTTGGCTTTAATGCAATCTATGCATCTCTTAAGGCAATGTTCTACATCCCTAAGCATATGTGGCCAATAGAAGTGTGATTTCAGTGTGTTATATGTCTTATCTCTACCAAAATGTCCCATTAATCCACCACTATGGGCTTCACTAACAAGTAATAATCGTAGAGAACATCTAGGAATGCACACTTGATCTTTTCGAAATAAGAATCCTTCATGTATATAAAAGCTGTCATTAGGACCTTTTTCTAAGCATTTTCGAAAATGATCTCCAAAATCCAAATCAGATTCATACAATTCCTTTATGTAAACAAAACCTAAGACTCTAGAATCCAAAGTGGTTAAAAGTACACGTCTTCTAGCTAAAGCATGAGAATCGAAATCAGCTATTAGAGCATGTCTCCTAGATAATGCATCTGCAACCACATTGTCTTTGCCTTTCTTATATTTAATCACATAAGGAAATGTTTCAATGAATTCCATCCATCGTCCATGTCTCCTATCAAGTTTATCTTGGCTTTTAAAGTGTTTTAAAGATTCATGATCAGTCCTAAGAATAAACTCGCTAGGCCATAGATAGTGAGACCATGTCTTAAGTACTCTAAACAATGCATACAATTCCTTATCATAGGTAGAGTAATTAAGACAAGCACCTTTCAACTTCTCAGAAAAGAAAGCAATAGCCTTACCTCCCTGCATAAGGACTCCACCAATTCCAACTCCGCTAGCATCACACTCTACTTCAAAGGGCTGAGTAAAGTCCGGCAAAGCTAATAGAGGTGCGTGAGTGAGCTTGTCCTTAAGGGTGTTGAATGCTTCCTCCTGAGCTGCTCCCCATGTGAATTCACTCCGCTTTTTCGTGAGCTCAGTGAGGGGTGCCGAGATGGTGCTGAAATCTCGAACAAATCGACGATAGAAGCTCGCCAATCCTTGGAAGCTGCGTACATGGCCGATGTTGGTGGGTGTTGGCCACTCCTGGATCGCCTTGATCTTAGCCTCATCGACACGCAGTCCTTTCGAACTCACTACAAATCCAAGAAAAGACACTTGGTCATGACATAATTCACACTTCTTTAAATTAGCATACAAGCGTTCAATTCTCAGCGTTTTAAGCACTTCTCTAAGATGTGATTCATGTTCATTAAGAGATTTGCTATAAATCAGAATATCATCAAAATAAACAACAACAAATCTTCCAATGAAATCTCGAAGCACATGATTCATTAAACGCATAAAAGTGCTAGGAGCATTAGTTAAACCAAAAGGCATAACCAACCACTCATATAACCCAAGCTTAGTCTTAAAGGCTGTTTTCCATTCATCACCTTCTTTCATTCTAATTTGATGATAGCCACTTCTAAGATCAATTTTAGAAAATATAGAAGCTCCATGTAACTCATCTAGCATATCATCTAATCTAGGAATAGGGTGACGATATTTGATAGTAATGTTATTAATAGCCCTACAATCTACACACATTCTCCATGATCCATCTTTCTTAGGGACTAATAACACAGGCACAGCACACGGACTTAAGCTAGTTCGAATATAACCCTTGTTCAACAGTTCCTGGACTTGGGTTTGGACCTCTTGGGTCTCAGTGGGATTCATACGATACGCAGGTCGATTAGGCAATGCAGCCCCTGGAATAAGATCAATTTGATGCTCAATTCCACGAATAGGGGGTAGACCTGGTGGTATGTCATCGGGAAACACATCTTTATACTCCTCAAGTACAGCGAGTATATTGGCTGGAAGAGAAGCTTTAAGCTCTTCACTCAACATATTCAAGCTCTTAATGAGATGCATAAGGGTGGTTTCTCCATCCGCAAATTCGTCTAAAAATGTACTCTTGGAAGCCATTAGTACACCTTTAGGCCGAGTTTGAGGATCCACTTGGCTCGACTGAGCCTCCTGATCTAACTCACCTTTACTTACCTTGCGCTTCTCAATCTCGTCAGCCACTTGTGTTGGCGTCATGGGTTTGAGAACAACGTTTTTCCCCTGAAATGTAAAGGCATATCGGTTAGAATGACCATCATGTTGGACCTTACGATCAAATTGCCAAGGACGGCCTAAAAGAATGTGACAAGCTTGCATAGGCACAATATCACATAAAACATCATCTTCATAATGTCCTAGCTTAATATGCACTTTAACTTGTCTATGAACTCTTAATAAACCACAATCATTCATCCAATGCAATTTGTAAGGTCGGGGGTGTTGGACAGTAGGTAAATGCAATTTGTCAACCATTTCTTGACTAGCTAAATTACAGCAACTACCTCCATCAATGATCACATTTACAACCTTTCCTTTAACTAGACAACGAGTATGAAACAAGTTTTCCCTTTGATTATCTTCACATGGTGTAGGAACAACACTTAAAACTCTCCTAACAATCAAAGATTCTCCATGTTCATATTCAACCTCATTATCATCATTTTCATAACAAACAAGGTTTAAGTTCTGATCATTGTCATTAGCATGCTCATCCGGTTCATCACAAGAATTTTCAGATTCATATTCTCCAAATTGATTAACCATGAGCGTTTTCTTATTAGGGCAATCCTTCATATAATGTCCTCTACCTTGGCATTTAAAGCATACGATATCTCTAGAACGAGTAGTAGAAGGATTAGGATTACTCCCTTTGGGACCAGTAGATGTCCCAGACGATTCACGTCCATTCCATGGACCCTTTCCTTTGTCGAGGGGCTGTTGAGGTGCTCGGCTATCTCCTCTCCCTTGGGGCTGGCTTGGTCGATCTCGTGAACCACCCTCACCACGCCATTGGGACTGATTTGGCCGAGGTTGGCGCCATTGGGGCTGTTGGCCACTCGACATTCTTCCTTGGCTCTTGTAACGTTGTCCCTTTTCTACTTTAATTGCTAAATGTAACAAATCAGTAGGAGTAGTATAGGGAAAATAATCAATCTCATGAGCTAAAGCGGGATGCAATATCCTAAGATATCTAGCATTGGTATCTTCATGAGGTTCATTCACATTAGCTCGAGCCATAGTTTCTTGCATAAGATTAAATGTTTCCTCAACAGTTTTATTTCCTTGCTTAAGATTTTCTAATCTTTGCCTAAGCTCTCTAGCATAATGTTGAGGTACAAATCGATTTCTCATTAATGCCTTAAGTTGTTCCCAAGAAGCGATAGGTGCATCAAGAGCTCTTCTCCTTTCTTTAACTAAGTTATCCCACCAAATTAAAGCAAAGCCTGTGAACTCTAAAGTAGCTAATTGCACCTTTTTAGCATTAGAGAAATTATGACAACTCCAAATCTGATCCATTTTAGTTTCCCAATCAATATAAACATCCGGATCAGTTTTACCTTCAAAAGGAGGAATCTTTACCTTGACCTTACCTATGCCGTCCTCGTCATTGTATCTAGGTGGTCGGTTCTGATTTCCTCTTTGATTCCGTCTCGGACGCTGCTCCCAATACTCCTCTTCTTGGAAGTCATCATCTTGCTCCGAGTAGTAGAAGTGCTCCTGGAAGCCTCGACCTCTTCCCCTTCCTTGTCCTTGACCTTGCACATTAACAAACCCATTATTCCGATCATTTCTCCCACCTCGTGGAGAGTTGTTTTCATTGAATAAAGGATTTTCTAAATTGACATGAGGATTAGGATTAGGGATAGGATTTACGACCTCTCTTTCATCATTAGGCGTCTCGTCACGCCTTGGATTTCCCTGACCACCCACCGTGTTAGAGCCACTCGGCCTAGCTTCTAAGGCTGTCAATCGATCTAGAATGGCCGTCAAGGTGTTGGTGAGGTTGTTGAATTGCTCGGGTGTCACAGTAGCACTCGAGTTACCCTCATTGTTGGGGTTGTTAACACCATTGTTTCCCTGATTGTTAGACATGATAACAAAGACAAAGAAACACAGAACTAAGTTAAGGTTAGTAAAAACTTATAAAACAGCTCACAATTGTGTTTCGCTCACACTCCCTCTCAGATTGATATATCACGCTTGCTAGGGCAATCCGCTTTGGGCAAATCAACTACCAAGCAAAAACAAGGCAATCAAGGTATGTAATGAATGAAACAATGCAGGAGAGTACTCAACAAGGGCTGTAGAGAACTCGATGTAAGCAACAAACTTAGATCCAAGCAAAACAGATGGGAAATTGCAAGGAATCACTCGACACAAACTAAGGTGCACTCGACAAGGGTCTAATGCACTCGACACACACAAAAGTGAACTCAGTAAGGACTGTGATCACTCGACACAAGCTGTTATGTACTCGACACAAAGAAAAAAAGAAAGAGAAATAAAAGAAAACTTGGAAATTTACCTCTTTTGATTGAAAACCTTTAAGTTATGACGTTGTAGTTGCAGGGTAGGGTTTCAATTTTGTGGAGGTGTATGTGTTTGGGATAGGGTATGTCGACTAGGGCTGATAAGAAGGGGTTCACCAATTGTCCTTTGTGAGCTTCCTTTGTGAGCTTTCTTACCCCTAGTGAATTTTATCCTCCTAGGTCCAAGCTTTAATGTGATTTTCGAAACTGATTTTTTTTTTTTTTTTTTTTTTTTTTTTTTTTAAATATGAAACTAATGCAAGAAAAGACTCAAATTAATGTATAGGACTCGAAAATCTGGTATAGATGGTGATAAAAGATAAAATTTCAGCCCTATTGATAGATTTATATAGATGAGGCTTTTGCTATCTTTGGTAAGTGGATCTATCTATAACTTTAAAGATAAATGATAGATAAATAGGAATTATATCTACCAAAAATCAGATTTATGATAAAAGCAATAGATAAATAGGATTTAGATAAAAGATATATCAAAATTCCCAAAGATAGAACAAAGGATAGAAAAGATAAACAAACTAGGGTTTGTCTTTGTGTGGAGGCTGATTTTCGGCCAAGCTAGACTTATGGGGACAAAGATTGCCGTCGGCTCTAGGGTGAACACAAGGTCTGTGCACACGGCTTGGTCGACTCCACTGGTCTCGGCCAGGCTTTGTGTTTAGGCTATGCAACCACAAACAATCACAAACTGAAGATTAGTAAATTAATCAAAAAGAATGCAAGAAGTAAATAACCAAAACAAGAAAAGGACTCTTTTTTGTGGTTTTTGTGTTTAAAAAAGAAAAAGACTCAATCTTGATGTCGGAAACCAAAGCTCTGATGCCAATTTGATACGGGGTTAGCCGTAGGTTGGTCCGATCTTCGACAACAAGCAAGAACTGAACAAGAAAAGCAAGAACTCGATCAAGATCAATCAAGAACAACCAAGAATCAATAAAGACGCAGCAAGATTCACCAAGAACAAGGATTCTTGATGTCGACACTAAACAAGAATGACAAAGACTCGATAAAGATAGATAAAGACTCGAAAATGAATGCAAGAATGGAAAGACACGACCTGATAAGGACTGAGTCGATCTATGTAGCACAAGATAAAGACCCCAGGCCTCCTCAGAGGGTAGGAACCAATACCAATGCCTACACAACCCGCCTCTACAATCCGACACAATCAAGCGGACAACTTGAAGCACCAGAAGGGGGCTTGTGAATACTAGGATCACCAAGTCTTGCGAAGTTGACGAACACAAAGCAAACCAAGCTGAGATTATCAATCGGTTGAGATCACGAAGAGCACAACTCTATTCGGTCTGATCTCTCTCTCTAAAGTGTTTCACACGTTTTGAGAAGAATAACTTGTATTATGAATGTTCCAATTGTTCTACAAGGCTGAAATCGAAATATATAGGGAACTAAGGCCTGTTGGCCGGCCTAACTAGATAGAAATAGATAGATCTACTTTCTAATGGGCTTTAAAATAAATCTAAGAACAAAAATAAATAAGGTCTCTAAAAAGAATGACTAAAAAAGCCCAATTCAGCCCAATAGAACACTTAAGCTGAAAAGGGTTTCCAACACTTAGAATATTTCGGCCTAAGCATTTCTAAGGTGGCTCGGCCTCTATTCGTGCTCCAATGCACATGTATGTCTTCAATGCAGGCTCGGGGAGTTGAACCTTGCTCGAGAACAAAGTGTGAGTGACGAATAGGAATGAGTCTCTCTGAAGCTTCTTTGCTCTAGCTCGAGTCATTGGTCCTTCTCCAAGAATGATGGGTGTGTCTGGAGCTGTAGAAGATGGTCCCGCATCAGAAACAACTCAGAAGAGTACTCAACAAGGGCTGTAGTACTCGATGCAAGCAAGTAAAGGACTCGACAGACTCAAACAAGCACTCACAAGGGCTGTAAGCACTCGACACAACACTAGGGAGACTCGGCAAGGGCTGAGATCTCCTCGACACAAGCACAAGAGCACTCGACAGTGGGGAGAAGTGCTTCGACACCAAGAGAAATAAAGAAAAACAAAAGAAAACTTGGGAATTTACCTCTTTTGATTGAAAACCTTTAAGTTAGGACGTTGTAGTTGCAGGGTAGGGTTTCAATTTTGTGGAGGTGTATGTGTTTGGGATTTAGGGCTGTCGACTAGGGCTGAGAGAAGGGATTCACCAATTGTCCTTGGGAGCTTTCTTGCACTAGATCAACAAACTCTATCTCTTTTTTTTTTTTTTTTTTTTTCAACTTACTTTTGCCCCTAGTGAATTTTATCCTCCTAGGTCCAAGTTTTAATGGAAATTTCGAAACTGATCTTTTTTTTTTTTTTTTTTTTTTTTTTTTTTTACTTATGAAACTAATGCGAGAAAAGACTCAAAATAATAGATAGGACTCGAAAATTATGAAAGTTGTGGTGAATAAATAAAATTTCCAGCCCTAATGCAATGATATAGATAGAATGGCTATTTTAGGGAATATGATCTATCTTTATGCCTTAATAGATATTTGATAGATATAATGAATTAAATCCACCAAAAATCAGAATTTAAATAGGCAATGGATAAATAAAAGTAGATATAGATAGATCAAAAGTTCCAAAGATAGAACAAAGTAACAAACTAGGGTTTTATCTTGTGTGGTAGGTGAATGTCGGCCAAGCTTTGGCTATGGGGACACTATGTGCCGTCGGCTAGGGTGTACACAAAGAGATGTGTGCACTGACTTGGTCGACTCCACGGTCTCGGCTAGGCTTTGTGTTTGGGCTAAGCAACCACAACAATCACAAACAAACAAGATTAGTAATTTAATCAAAAAGAAAGCAAGAAGTAAATAACCAAAACAAGAACTGACTCTATTTTTGTGTTTTTTTTGTGTTTATGAAAAGAAAAGACTCAATCTTGATGTCGGAAACCAAAGCTCTGATGCCAATTTGATACGGGGTTAGCCGTAGGTTGGTCCGATCTTCGACAACAAGCAAGAACTGAACAAGACAAACAAGAACTCGATCAAGATCAATCAAGAACAGCAAGATTCGATTCAAGAAATAACCAAGATTGATCAAGAATCTCAAGAACGCAGCAAGAACAAAGAAAGACTCAAAGAAACTTGACAAGAATGCCAAGATTCGACCAAGAACTTGCAAGAACACCAAGATCCAAAGGCTGGACTCAATGTCGACTCAAAGAAATAACAAAGACTCGATAAAGATAGTAAAGACTCGAAATTTAAGATGCAAGAATTGAAAGACACGACCTGATAAGGACTGAGTCGATCTATGCAGCGCAAGATAAAGACCCCAGGCCTCCTCAGAGGGTAGGAACCAATACCAATGCCTACACAACCCGCCTCTACAATCTGACACAATCAAGCGGACAACTTGAAGCACCAGAAGGGGGCTTGTGAAAACTAGGATCACCAAGTCTTGCGAAGTTGATGAACACAAAGCAAACCAAGCTGAGATTATCAATCGGTTGAGATCGCGAAGAGCACAGCTCTATTCGGCCTGATCTCTCTCTCTAAGGTGTTTCACACGTTTTGAGAAGTAAGATTTCAATTATCAATGTTCCAATTGAATTACAAAGAAGAAAACGAAATATATAGGCCATAAGGCTGATGATGGCCGGCCCTTATTGATAGAATAAGATAGATCTACTAACTAATGGGCTTTAAAATAAATCTAAGAACAAAAATAAATAAGGTTCCTAAAAAGAATGATTTAAAAAGCCCAATAATGTTCATAAGCTGATATTAGACATAACACTTAGGAAAATTCGGTCTAAGCATTGTCTAGGGTGGCTCGGCCTCTTCATGCACTCCAATGCACATATATGTCTTCAATGTAGGCTCGGGGAGTTGAACCTTGCTCGAGAACAAAGCATGACCCACAAAGTTGAATGAGTCTCTCTGAAGCTTCTTAGCTCTAGCTCGAGTCATTGGCCCTTCTCCAAGTATAATGGGTGTGTCTGGAGCTGTAGAAGATGGTCCCACATCACATGTGCTTCGAGATTTCATTGGAAAATTTGTTGTTGTTTACTTTGATGATATTCTGATTCATAGCAAGTCTTCTAATGAACATGAATCACATCTTAGAGAAGTGCTTAAAACGCTTAGAATTGAACGCTTGTATGCTAATTTAAAGAAGTGTGAATTATGTCATGAACAAGTGTCATTTCTTGGATTTGTAGTGAGCTCTAATGGACTGCGTGTTGATGAATCAAAGATCAAGGCTATTCAAGAGTGGCCGACTCCCACCAACATAGGCCATGTACGCAGCTTCCAAGGACTTGCTAGCTTCTACCGACGATTTGTGCGAGATTTTAGCACAATCTCAGCCCCACTGGCCGAGCTTACTAAGAAGAGAAGTGAGTTCACATGGGGAGCAGCTCAGGAGGAAGCATTCAACACTCTTAAGGACAAGCTCACTCACGCACCTCTATTAGCTTTGCTGGACTTTACTCAGCCCTTTGAAGTAGAGTGTGATGCTAGCGGAGTTGGAATTGGTGGAGTCCTTATGCAGGGAGGTAAGCCTATTGCTTTCTTTTCTGAAAAGTTGAAAGGTGCTTGTCTTAATTATTCTACCTATGATAAGGAATTATATGCTTTGTTTAGAGTACTTAAGACATGGTCTCACTATCTATGGCCTAGCGAGTTTATTCTTAGAACTGATCATGAGTCTTTAAAACACTTTAAAAGACAGGATAAACTTGATAGGAGACATGGGAGGTGGATGGAATTCATTGAAACATTTCCTTATTTAATTAAATATAAGAAAGACAAAGACAATGTGGTTGCAGATGCATTATCTAGGAGACATGCTCAAATAGCTGATTTGGATTCTCATGCTTTAGCTAGAAGACATGTGCTTTTAACCACTTTGGATTCTAGAGTCTTAGGCTTTGTTTACATAAAGGAATTGTATGAATCTGATTTGGATTTTGGTGATATCTTTCGAAAATGCTTAGATAAGGGTCCGAATGACAGCTTTTATATACATGAAGGATTCTTATTTCGAAAAGATCAAGTGTGTATTCCTAGATGTTCTTTGAGGTTACTACTTGTTAGTGAAGCACATAGTGGTGGTCTAATGGGACATTTTGGAAGGGATAAGACTTATAACACACTGAAATCACACTTTTATTGGCCACATATGCTTAGGGATGTAGAACATTGCCTTAAGAGATGCATAGATTGCATTAAAGCCAAAGCTAAGCTTATGCCTCATGGCCTTTATACACCACTGCCGACCCCCTCAGCCCCTTGGGAAGACATTTCTATGGATTTTATTGTTGGGTTGCCTAGAACTAATAAGGGGAGAGATTCTATATTTGTGGTAGTGGATAGGTTCTCTAAAATGGCTCATTTTATTGCATGCCACAAAACTGATGATGCTACCAATGTTGCTAATCAATTCTTTAGAGAAGTAGTTAGGTTGCATGGTGTGCCTAAAACCATTGTTAGTGACAGGGATGTGAAATTCTTAAGTCATTTTTGGCGAACTTTATGGAATAAATTGGGAACTAGATTGCTATTCTCTACTTCTAGCCACCCCCAAACTGATGGCCAAACTGAGGTGACTAATAGAACCCTTGCTACTGTCCTAAGAGCCATTATTAGGAAGAATTTGAAACTTTGGGAAGAAGCCTTACCTCATGTGGAATTTGCATATAATCGAACCATGCATTCGACAACTAAAATCAGTCCATTTGAATGTGTGTATGGTGTTAATCCACTAACCCCTATTGATCTTACTCCATATCCTATGAGAGACAAAGAATCATTTGAGGCAGGTAAGCATGTCGAGTTCATCAAGGAGCTGCATGAACGAACTCGTGAGAAGCTGAAGCTTAAGGCTGAATACAATGCTAACAAGGCCAACAAAGGACGTCGTTTGGTCACATTTCAGCCTGGAGATCTTGTATGGGTGCACTTGAGGAAGGAGCGGTTTCCAGAAGCCCGGAAGAACAAGCTGTCGCCTCGTGGTGATGGACCATTACGGATCAAGAAGAGAGTGGGCGACAATGCCTACCAATTGGAGCTTCCTGGAGACATGGGCGTGAGCGCTACATTCAACGTCGCGGATCTAATCCCTTACTTCGCTGTGGATGAAGACTTGGATTCGTGGTCGAATCCTTTTCAAGAAGGGGAGGTTGATGCGGGACCATCTTCTACAACTCCAAACACACCCATCATACTTGGAGAAGGAACCAATGACTCGAGCTAGAGCTAAGAAGCTTCAGAGAGACTCATTCAACTTTGTGGGTCATGCTTTGTTCTCGAGCAAGGTTCAACTCCCCGAGCCTACATTGAAGACATACATGTGCATTGGAGCACAAATGGAGGCCGAGCCACCTTAGATTAGCTTAGGCCGAAATATTCTAAGTGTTGGAATCCATTTTCAGCTTAAGTGTTCTATTGGGCTGAATTGGGCTTTTCTAGTTATTAATTTTAAGAACCTTATTTTACTTATGTTCTTAGGTTTATTTCATTAAGCCCATTAGAATTAGTTTATCTTTTCTATCTTCTTAGAATCGGCCAGAACAGATCATAAGGCCTATATATTTTCGATTCTTCCATTGTAATCAATTGGAACATTCATAATACAGAACGTAGACCTCAACAATTAAATTTCAAGAGCTTGAAAATGCAGACCTCAACAATTCATCAATGTCGTCCTCGTTTCCTTGTCATCCACCAATTTCAAATGCTCGATCGACGACGAAGCACACGTCCCTCATTTCCTTGTCATCCACCAATTTCAATGGCGAAGCGCGCGATTCTCGCTTGATCGACGACGACGAAGCGCGCGATTCCTTGTACCTCGAGATCCAATTTCAGTCACTTGAAAGGCCGCGCGAAGTTGGGGCCATGGAAGCCTACGAAAGCATCGCAGCTTAGTGCCGCCATTGACAGAGATCACATAGACAAAAGAAGCAGATCTAAAAAATCTCACGAAGAAGGGGAGCCGGGAAGGGATAAAATTAAGGCAGGGGTAGTTTTGGTATTATGAAAATACAATGGATATTTACTAGCAATGCTCTAATCTTAGGACATTTAGTATTTGGTCCAAAGGCCTTCGGCCTTTAGACCAAATTACTTCTAAAAACTATGGGTTCAATATTTAAAAATATTGAACCTATTTTAAATGGAGGCCATATATCATAATAAAAATTTAAACCTACTTAATAAACAGACATGAAATATAAGACAACAAATGTCACTTTATGGCTACATATAACTATGGGTTCAAGATTTAAAAATCTTGAACCTAATTTAAAATGAAGGCAATACACCATGAAAAAAAAAACTTGAATCTACTTAATAAACCAACTTGAAATGTAAGGCAACAAAAAGTCACTTTATGGTTAGATATAACTATGGGTCCAAGATTTAAAAATTTTGAACCTACTTTAAATGAAGGCAAAATATAAAAATATAAACTTTAACCTACTTAATAAACTGACATGAAATGTAAGACAACAAAATGGCACTTTAGGGCTATAAATAACTATGGGTTGAAGATTTTAAAACCTTGAACCTAAATATGAAGACAATACACCATGAAAAAAACTTGAACCTACTTAATAAACAAACATAAAATATAAGGTAGCAAGATGTCACTTTATGCATAAATATAACTATGGGTTCAAGATTTAAAAATCTCAAACCTACTTTAAATGGGCCAAAATATCATAATAAAAACTTTAACCTGCTTAATAAACTGACATGAAATGTAAGACAACAAAATGTTTCTCTAGGGCTATATATAACTATAGGTTCAAGATTTTAAAACCTTGAACCTACTTTAAATGAAGACAATACACCATGAAAAAAACTTGAACCTACTTAAAAAAATAACATAAAATATAAGGTAGCAAGATGTCACTTTATGTCTAAATATAACTATGGGTTCAAGATTTAAAAATCTCGAACCTACTTTAAATCGATGCAATATATCATAATAAAAACTTGAACCTACTTAATAAGACGATATGAAATATAAGACAACAAGATGTCACTTTAGAGCTATATATAACAATGGGTTTAAGATTTAAAAATATTGAACCTACTTTAATTAGAGGCAGTACATCATAATAAAAAATTGAACCTACTTAATAAACCGACATGAAATTTGCCTACTTATAATATTATAAGTAGGTTCATGATTTTAAAATGTTGAACCCGTAAATATAATATTGAGAAAAATTAGCGCCGAAGGTGCAAATTTTCGGTCAAATTAATTAATTGTCTCCCACCTCTTCCAAATTAGCTAAAAGTCCACAACCTAAATCTGTGCCCCCCCCCCCCCCCCTTAAACCTCGATCATCGGTTCTCTGCACAAAACAATCAGAGATCAGGCTCTTGCTCTCTTCCTCACCATTTCAACAACACAACACTGTTTGCCCTGGCTTCATCTCCGGCGACCTTCCTCCGGCCTCTGGATCCATAGTCCGGGCCTTTTCCTCCCTTAGATCTATGGAAATCCTCCCTCAGATCTCCCTCCTCCTCCCTCCTCCCTCGCCGCTACCGCTTGATGCGGGACCATCTTCTACAGCTCCAGACACACCCATCATTCTTGGAGAAGGACCAATGACTCGAGCTAGAGCAAAGAAGCTTCAGAGAGACTCATTCCTATTCGTCACTCACACTTTGTTCTCGAGCAAGGTTCAACTCCCCGAGCCTACATTGAAGACATACATGTGCATTGGAGCACAAATAGAGGCCGAGCCACCTTAGAAATGCTTAGGCCGAAATATTCTAAGTGTTGGAAACCCTTTTCAGCTTAAGTGTTCTATTGGGCTGAATTGGGCTTTTTTAGTCATTCTTTTTAGAGACCTTATTTATTTTTGTTCTTAGATTTATTTTAAAGCCCATTAGAAAGTAGATCTATCTATTTCTATCTAGTTAGGCCGGCCAACAGGCCTTAGTTCCCTATATATTTCGATTTCAGCCTTGTAGAACAATTGGAACATTCATAATACAAGTTATTCTTCTCAAAACGTGTGAAACACTTTAGAGAGAGAGATCAGACCGAATAGAGCTGTGCTCTTCGTGATCTCAACCGATTGATAATCTCAGCTTGGTTTGCTTTGTGTTCGTCAACTTCGCAAGACTTGGTGATCCTAGTATTCACAAGCCCCCTTCTGGTGCTTCAAGTTGTCCGCTTGATTGTGTCGGATTGTAGAGGCGGGTTGTGTAGGCATTGGTATTGGTTCCTACCCTCTGAGGAGGCCTGGGGTCTTTATCTTGTGCTACATAGATCGACTCAGTCCTTATCAGGTCGTGTCTTTCCATTCTTGCATTCAATTTCGAGTCTTTATCTATCTTTATCGAGTCTTTGTCATTCTTGTTTAGTGTCGACATCAAGAATCCTTGTTCTTGATCGTTCTTGCTGCGTCTTTATTGATTCTTGGCTGTTCTTGATTGATCTTGATCGAGTTCTTGCTTTTCTTGTTCAGTTCTTGCTTGTTGTCGAAGATCGGACCAACCTACGGCTAACCCCGTATCAAATTGGCATCAGAGCTTTGGTTTCCGACATCAAGATTGAGTCTTTTTCTTTTTTAAACACAAAAACCACAAAAAAGAGTCCTTTTCTTGTTTTGGTTATTTACTTCTTGCATTCTTTTTGATTAATTTACTAATCTTCAGTTTGTGATTGTTTGTGGTTGCATAGCCTAAACACAAAGCCTATCCGAGACCAGTGGAGTCGACCAAGCCGTGTGCACAGCCCTTGTGTTCACCCTAGAGCCGACGGCAATCTTTGTCCCCATAAGTCTAGCTTGGCCGAAAATCAGCCTCCACACAAAGACAAACCCTAGTTTGTTTATCTTTTCTATCCTTTTTTCTATCTTTGGGAATTTTGATATATCTTTTATCTAAATCCTATTTATCTATTGCTTTTATCATAAATCTGATTTTTGGTAGATATAATTCCTATTTATCTATCATTTATCTTTAAAGTTATAGATAGATCCACTTACCAAAGATAGCAAAAGTCTCATCTATATAAATCTATCAATAGGGCTGAAATTTTATCTTTTATCACCATCTATACCAGATTTTCGAGTCCTATACATTAATTTGAGTCTTTTCTTGCATTAGTTTCATATTTAAAAAAAAAAAAAAAAAAAAAAAAATCAGTTTCGAAAATCACATTAAAGCTTGGACCTAGGAGGATAAAATTCACTAGGGGTAAGAGTAAGTCAAAAAAAAAAAAGAGAGGAAAGTGTTTGTTGATCTAGTGCAAGAAAGCTCACAAAGGACAATTGGTGAACCCCTTCTTATCAGCCCTAGTCGACATACCCTATCCCAAACACATACACCTCCACAAAATTGAAACCCTACCCTGCAACTACAACGTCATAACTTAAAGGTTTTCAATCAAAAGAGGTAAATTTCCAAGTTTTCTTTTATTTCTCTTTTTTTTTTCTTTGTGTCGAGTACATAACAGCTTGTGTCGAGTGATCACAGTCCTTACTGAGTTCACTTTTGTGTGTGTCGAGTGCATTAGACCCTTGTCGAGTGCACCTTAGTTTGTGTCGAGTGATTCCTTGCAATTTCCCATCTGTTTTGCTTGGATCTAAGTTTGTTGCTTACATCGAGTTCTCTACAGCCCTTGTTGAGTACTCTCCTGCATTGTTTCATTCATTACATACCTTGATTGCCTTGTTTTTGCTTGGTAGTTGATTTGCCCAAAGCGGATTGCCCTAGCAAGCGTGATATATCAATCTGAGAGGGAGTGTGAGCGAAACACAATTGTGAGCTGTTTTATAAGTTTTTACTAACCTTAACTTAGTTCTGTGTTTCTTTGTCTTTGTTATCATGTCTAACAATCAGGGAAACAATGGTGTTAACAACCCCAACAATGAGGGTAACTCGAGTGCTACTGTGACACCCGAGCAATTCAACAACCTCACCAACACCTTGACGGCCATTCTAGATCGATTGACAGCCTTAGAAGCTAGGCCGAGTGGCTCTAACACGGTGGGTGGTCAGGGAAATCCAAGGCGTGACGAGACGCCTAATGATGAAAGAGAGGTCGTAAATCCTATCCCTAATCCTAATCCTCATGTCAATTTAGAAAATCCTTTATTCAATGAAAACAACTCTCCACGAGGTGGGAGAAATGATCGGAATAATGGGTTTGTTAATGTGCAAGGTCAAGGACAAGGAAGGGGAAGAGGTCGAGGCTTCCAGGAGCACTTCTACTACTCGGAGCAAGATGATGACTTCCAAGAAGAGGAGTATTGGGAGCAGCGTCCGAGACGGAATCAAAGAGGAAATCAGAACCGACCACCTAGATACAATGACGAGGACGGCATAGGTAAGGTCAAGGTAAAGATTCCTCCTTTTGAAGGTAAAACTGATCCGGATGTTTATATTGATTGGGAAACTAAAATGGATCAGATTTGGAGTTGTCATAATTTCTCTAATGCTAAAAAGGTGCAATTAGCTACTTTAGAGTTCACAGGCTTTGCTTTAATTTGGTGGGATAACTTAGTTAAAGAAAGGAGAAGAGCTCTTGATGCACCTATCGCTTCTTGGGAACAACTTAAGGCATTAATGAGAAATCGATTTGTACCTCAACATTATGCTAGAGAGCTTAGGCAAAGATTAGAAAATCTTAAGCAAGGAAATAAAACTGTTGAGGAAACATTTAATCTTATGCAAGAAACTATGGCTCGAGCTAATGTGAATGAACCTCATGAAGATACCAATGCTAGATATCTTAGGATAGTGCATCCCGCTTTAGCTCATGAGATTGATTATTTTCCCTATACTACTCCTACCGATTTGTTACATTTAGCAATTAAAGTAGAAAAGGGACAACGTTACAAGAGCCAAGGAAGAATGTCGAGTGGCCAACAGCCCCAATGGCGCCAACCTCGGCCAAATCAGTCCCAATGGCGTGGTGAGGGTGGTTCACGAGATCGACCAAGCCAGCCCCAAGGGAGAGGAGATAGCCGAGCACCTCAACAGCCCCTCGACAAAGGAAAGGGTCCATGGAATGGACGTGAATCGTCTGGGACATCTACTGGTCCCAAAGGGAGTAATCCTAATCCTTCTACTACTCGTTCTAGAGATATCGTATGCTTTAAATGCCAAGGTAGAGGACATTATATGAAGAATTGCCCTAATAAGAAAACGCTCATGGTTAATCAATTTGGAGAATATGAATCTGAAAATTCTTGTGATGAACCGGATGAGCATGCTAATGACAATGATCAGAACTTAAACCTTGTTTGTTATGAAAATGATGATAATGAGGTTGAATATGAACATGGAGAATCTTTGATTGTTAGGAGAGTTTTAAGTGTTGTTCCTACACCATGTGAAGATAATCAAAGGGAAAACTTGTTTCATACTCGTTGTCTAGTTAAAGGAAAGGTTGTAAATGTGATCATTGATGGAGGTAGTTGCTGTAATTTAGCTAGTCAAGAAATGGTTGACAAATTACATTTACCTACTGTCCAACACCCCCGACCTTACAAATTGCATTGGATGAATGATTGTGGTTTATTAAGAGTTCATAGACAAGTTAAAGTGCATATTAAACTAGGACATTATGAAGATGATGTTTTATGTGATATTGTGCCTATGCAAGCTTGTCACATTCTTTTAGGCCGTCCTTGGCAATTTGATCGTAAGGTCCAACATGATGGTCATTCTAACCGATATGCCTTTACATTTCAGGGGAAAAACGTTGTTCTCAAACCCATGACGCCAACACAAGTGGCTGACGAGATTGAGAAGCGCAAGGTAAGTAAAGGTGAGTTAGATCAGGAGGCTCAGTCGAGCCAAGTGGATCCTCAAACTCGGCCTAAAGGTGTACTAATGGCTTCCAAGAGTACATTTTTAGACGAATTTGCGGATGGAGAAACCACCCTTATGCATCTCATTAAGAGCTTGAATATGTTGAGTGAAGAGCTTAAAGCTTCTCTTCCAGCCAATATACTCGCTGTACTTGAGGAGTATAAAGATGTGTTTCCCGATGACATACCACCAGGTCTACCCCCTATTCGTGGAATTGAGCATCAAATTGATCTTATTCCAGGGGCTGCATTGCCTAATCGACCTGCGTATCGTATGAATCCCACTGAGACCCAAGAGGTCCAAACCCAAGTCCAGGAACTGTTGAACAAGGGTTATATTCGAACTAGCTTAAGTCCGTGTGCTGTGCCTGTGTTATTAGTCCCTAAGAAAGATGGATCATGGAGAATGTGTGTAGATTGTAGGGCTATTAATAACATTACTATCAAATATCGTCACCCTATTCCTAGATTAGATGATATGCTAGATGAGTTACTTGGAGCTTCTATATTTTCTAAAATTGATCTTAGAAGTGGCTATCATCAAATTAGAATGAAAGAAGGTGATGAATGGAAAACAGCCTTTAAGACTAAGCTTGGGTTATATGAGTGGTTGGTTATGCCTTTTGGTTTAACTAATGCTCCTAGCACTTTTATGCGTTTAATGAATCATGTGCTTCGAGATTTCATTGGAAGATTTGTTGTTGTTTATTTTGATGATATTCTGATTTATAGCAAATCTCTTAATGAACATGAATCACATCTTAGAGAAGTGCTTAAAACGCTGAGAATTGAACGCTTGTTTGCTAATTTAAAGAAGTGTGAATTATGTCATGACCAAGTGTCTTTTCTTGGATTTGTAGTGAGTTCGAAAGGACTGCGTGTCGATGAGGCTAAGATCAAGGCGATCCAGGAGTGGCCAACACCCACCAACATCGGCCATGTACGCAGCTTCCAAGGATTGGCGAGCTTCTATCGTCGATTTGTTCGAGATTTCAGCACCATCTCGGCACCCCTCACTGAGCTCACGAAAAAGCGGAGTGAATTCACATGGGGAGCAGCTCAGGAGGAAGCATTCAACACCCTTAAGGACAAGCTCACTCACGCACCTCTATTAGCTTTGCCGGACTTTACTCAGCCCTTTGAAGTAGAGTGTGATGCTAGCGGAGTTGGAGTTGGTGGAGTCCTTATGCAGGGAGGTAAGCCTATTGCTTTCTTTTCTGAGAAGTTGAAAGGTGCTTGTCTTAATTACTCTACCTATGATAAGGAATTGTATGCATTATTTAGAGTACTTAAGACATGGTCTCACTATCTATGGCCTAGCGAGTTTATTCTTAGGACTGATCATGAATCTTTAAAACACTTTAAAAGCCAAGATAAACTTGATAGGAGACATGGACGATGGATGGAATTCATTGAAACATTTCCTTATGTGATTAAATATAAGAAAGGCAAAGACAATGTGGTTGTAGATGCATTATCTCGGAGACATGCCCTAATAGCTGATTTCGAATCTCATGCTTTAGCTAGAAGACGTGTACTTTTAACCACTTTGGATTCTAGAGTCTTAGGTTTTGTTTACATAAAGGAATTGTATGAATCTGATTTGGATTTTGGAGATCATTTTCGAAAATGCTTAGAAAAAGGTCCTAATGACAGCTTTTATATACATGAAGGATTCTTATTTCGAAAAGATCAAGTGTGCATTCCTAGATGTTCTCTACGATTATTACTTGTTAGTGAAGCCCATAGTGGTGGATTAATGGGACATTTTGGTAGAGATAAGACATATAACACACTGAAATCACACTTCTATTGGCCACATATGCTTAGGGATGTAGAACATTGCCTTAAGAGATGCATAGATTGCATTAAAGCCAAAGCTAAGCTTATGCCCCATGGCCTTTATACACCACTACCAACCCCATCAGCCCCTTGGGAAGACATATCCATGGATTTCATAGTTGGGTTGCCTAGAACTAAGAAGGGGAGAGATTCTATATTTGTGGTAGTGGATAGGTTCTCTAAAATGGCTCATTTCATTGCATGCCACAAAACTGACGATGCTACCAATGTTGCTAATCTATTCTTTAGAGAAGTAGTTAGGTTGCATGGTGTGCCTAAAACTATTGTTAGTGATAGGGATGTGAAATTCTTAAGTCATTTTTGGCGTACTTTATGGAATAAATTGGGAACTAGATTGCTATTCTCTACTTCTAGCCACCCCCAAACTGATGGCCAAACTGAGGTGACTAATAGAACACTTGGAACACTCCTTAGAGCCATTATTAGGAAGAATTTGAAACTTTGGGAAGAAGCCTTACCTCATGTGGAATTTGCATATAACCGAACCATACATTCAGCTACTAAAATCAGTCCATTTGAATGTGTGTATGGTGTTAATCCACTAACCCCTTTTGATCTTACTCCATATCCTATGAGAGACAAAGAATCATTTGAGGCAGGTAAGCATGTCGAGTTCATCAAGGAGCTGCATGAACGAACTCGAGAGAAGCTGAAGCTAAAGGCTGAATACAATGCTAACAAGGCCAACAAAGGACGTCGCTTGGTCACTTTTCAGCCTGGAGATCTTGTATGGGTGCACTTAAGGAAGGAGCGGTTTCCAGAAGCCCGGAAGAACAAGCTGTCGCCGCGTGGTGATGGACCATTTCGGATCAAGAAGAGAGTGGGCGACAATGCCTACCAATTGGAGCTTCCTGGAGACATGGGCGTGAGCGCTACATTCAACATCGCCGATCTAATCCCTTACTTCGCTGTGGATGAGGACTTGGATTCGTGGGCGAATCCTTTTCAAGAAGGGGAGGTTGATGCGGGACCATCTTCTACAGCTCCAGACACACCCATCATTCTTGGAGAAGGACCAATGACTCGAGCTAGAGCAAAGAAGCTTCAGAGAGACTCATTCCTATTCGTCACTCACACTTTGTTCTCGAGCAAGGTTCAACTCCCCGAGCCTACATTGAAGACATACATGTGCATTGGAGCACAAATAGAGGCCGAGCCACCTTAGAAATGCTTAGGCCGAAATATTCTAAGTGTTGGAAACCCTTTTCAGCTTAAGTGTTCTATTGGGCTGAATTGGGCTTTTTTAGTCATTCTTTTTAGAGACCTTATTTATTTTTGTTCTTAGATTTATTTTAAAGCCCATCAGAAAGTAGATCTATCTATTTCTATCTAGCTAGGCCGGCCAACAGGCCTTAGTTCCCTATATATTTCGATTTCAGCCTTGTAGAACAATTGGAACATTCATAATACAAGTTATTCTTCTCAAAACGTGTGAAACACTTTAGAGAGAGAGATCAGACCGAATAGAGCTGTGCTCTTCGTGATCTCAACCGATTGATAATCTCAGCTTGGTTTGCTTTGTGTTCGTCAACTTCGCAAGACTTGGTGATCCTAGTATTCACAAGCCCCCTTCTGGTGCTTCAAGTTGTCCGCTTGATTGTGTCGGATTGTAGAGGCGGGTTGTGTAGGCATTGGTATTGGTTCCTACCCTCTGAGGAGGCCTGGGGTCTTTATCTTGTGCTACATAGATCGACTCAGTCCTTATCAGGTCGTGTCTTTCCATTCTTGCATTCAATTTCGAGTCTTTATCTATCTTTATCGAGTCTTTGTCATTCTTGTTTAGTGTCGACATCAAGAATCCTTGTTCTTGATCGTTCTTGCTGCGTCTTTATTGATTCTTGGCTGTTCTTGATTGATCTTGATCGAGTTCTTGCTTTTCTTGTTCAGTTCTTGCTTGTTGTCGAAGATCGGACCAACCTACGGCTAACCCCGTATCACCGCTGCTCTCGGTTAACTCTATCTCCCGCAATCTCTCCACATCAACCAATCGTCGAATTCTGGCGAATTCCGGGCTTGCTGTCGGCGGATTGGCCTCTTTGTCTTCCACCGATGCCCTCTTACTACAAGTGAAACGACGCGGGATCCATCGACACCCCACCCTCTCCACTCTCTCCTCTGGCGCACTTTTCCGGTCACTCTCTCGATCCCGTCGTCACCTACGTCCGTTGCACTCATCGCGGTCTAGATCTGATCTTATGGGGTATTTTTCATCCTCCCTTACCTTCGTCCGCTCATATCTGATCCATCTCCCAAGTAATTGATCAATTCAACGTCTTACAGTAATGATTTCTTTTTGTATATTCAAAGTCTGAAAATCTCAAATCTGAAAATCTCCGTCAGTTCTTGCGTCATGATTATCGCTCTCCGCTGAAATCGCCGACTTTGCTGAAAATCACCGGTGGTGATCCTTGAAGATACAGGTCGACGTTCCGATCTCATATATGAAAACTCCGACGTTGCGGGCGGCGCTAGTGCTGAAATTGTTGTCATAGGTGTGTATACTTTGCTGCGTTTGCTGTTGGTTCATTCCAAGCTTGGAGCAATCTATTGGCGGTTTATTAGCTTGTTAGCTTAAAGCACTGCTGAAATTGGTATTAAATCATTCTTATGGTCCCCAGGTTTCCTTAAAGCACTTGTTTGGATTGATAAGCACTGCTGAACTTTGGATGCTGAACTTGAGTTGGGAGAATGGTCTTTTGTCGTCATACATATTGCTTTAGTTAGGAAGGTTCTTTGAACCGGGTTAATGGGAGTATAGATTTAACTAGGATCGGGTAATTAGAAAGAGTTAATCGGGTGGGCTCTTATCGCTGTTTTGATTTTCATTCTGCACTAGTTATAATTTTGTGCTTAGTTCTATTTCCTATGGGGATATTTGGTATTCTTCCATAAAAATGGCCATTGGAAACATTACTGTATTTTACTAAGGTTTATACATGAAGGCCTTGTGTGGGGAGAAATGTTAGTAGTTGATAAAGATGATGTGTTAATTAAATATAGTTCCAAGGTAACGAGTCTTTTGCCAATGATCTGTTTTGTGTGGGGAGAAATGTTAGTAGTTGATCTGTTATTTGTGAATTTGTGGTTAGTTTGCTACTGCGATTGAGTTTGCTTTGTTGAAAGTTTAGTTATTGGCAATTTCAGCCATTTTTTTTTGTCTTGCTGAAACTTTTTGTTATGCTAAAATGTTGAAATTAATTCTTATAAAATTTTATGATCTACAATATATTACACACAAACATATATTTCAACATTTCAACATTTTTTTGTGATATGAAATGCTGAAATTAATTCACTGTTGGGGTCAAAGTCGGATATCAAATGTTGTTTATGCAATTTCAGCATTTTTTTCTGCCTTGCTGAAACTTTTTGTGTGATCTGAAATGCTGAAATTAATTCTTTATTAGCAAAATTCGTATGCTGGAATTAATTCTTCTAAAATTATATGAGATACTATTTCAACATTTCAGCATTTTAGCATTTTTGAAAAAAACAAACTCCGGTTTCAGCAACTCCGGCGTCGAAGCGGTAATCCGGGAAAAAAAACTCTGGTTTCAGCAACAATTTCAGCATCTAAAACCGGGGTTTCAGCATCAACATCTTTGCTGAAACCGGGTTTTCAGCATCAACAACCGTTGTTTCAGCAACGCGGAATAAAAAAAAAAACACTGAAACAAGGGTTGCTGAAACCGAATGTGATGTAATAGGGGTTTCAGCAACACAAAAAAAAACTGGAAAAAAAACTAAAATAGGGCTTGTTGAAACCGTATGTGCTGAAACATAAGTTTTAGCAATTCCGTTTTAGCAACGCGGAAAAAAAAACTGGAACAAAATTTTTTTTTAAAAAGAATTGAAACAGGGGTTGCTGAAACCGTATGTGCTGAAACAGGAGTTTCAGCAATTCCATTTCAGCATCTCTGGAAACGCGAAAAAAAAAACCCCGATAAGACGGGAGGGGGCACGGGTGGGGGGCACAGGGGGCGGTGGACATTTTGCTAATTTTGAGCACTTGGGACCCATTTTTCTAATAAAGGCCAAAAATTAGGACATCGAGGTAATCACCCCTTCATAATTTTATTAAGTTGGTTCATGTAATGACCGAAAATTTTAATTATGATTAATTAAGATTTAATTAATTTCCGAGGGATAATTCGATCAATTATCCTTCTTTTGACGATTTTGAAAACCCAAAACAAAAAATTTAAAATTTTTTGATGACATATTTTATATGGAAAGAGGATTACAATTCCAATCTATTAGAATTCGTATGATAATTTTCCGAGAAATATTAGCGAGGCAAAAGCCTTGTCATCCGTTTATTTCGGTAATTTTCGTAACTTGTCGCGACATTTCAGGACTTTGTTTTAACATTAAATTGCCACCCAAACCACCCCATTTCAGCCCTTCATATGATCAAATATGAGCCATATGTTTTTGCATTAAACAAATATAAGTCATGTTGGATGAATGACTCTTTCCTATTTGGCCACTATTCTACCTAAGCCTTACCAACTCCTTGACCAACTTTGGCTTCACCTTTTGGCTCTCTTAAAGCCACATTTCTAGCCTCATTCAGCCACTCCACACGTCAAAAATCAGAGAGGAAAGGAGAAGGAAAGAAAGAAAAAGAAAGAGAGAGCAAGTTTGCCCTAGCAACCTTGCCACCTTCAAACACACATAACTCACTCCTCCCTCAACCAAATTGGCTGATTATTGAAGCCAAATCACCATAAAAGAGAGGCCTTTCCATCCATAGTGAGTTCACAAAAATCCAGTCCCAACAATTTGCCCGTTGAGGCCTATTTCCGAGCCAGCTGTGCCGAGCCCTTTGTGTTCTTGAGGTTTTCAAGTGTGTTTGGGTGAGTCTTGGTTTCCACCCCTTCAAATCTGATTTTATACTTGTTGTACAACTAATTTTGAAGGTTTTTGTCTAAGACTTCCTTTTATGTTTTGGTTTGGATTTGTCAAAAATGTTGTGTTTGGCGTAAGGTCCCGGGAAGCTTGGAGGGGTAATTTGGTTTTTTTCGAGAGAGGCTTCGAGGGTAATCTCTCATCCATCTTTCCCTCTGTAGATTAGGAGCCTTATGTGTAAATTAGGGCTTAGGAAGTGGATCCCCTATTTGTTTTTGGTTGCATTTTGTAGCAAACATCAAAAAAAAAAAAAAAAAGGATATATGTGCCTCCGTAATTTGGACTTTATTTCCAATCCAACAGTTTGATTCGGGTGAAATCTTAATATTATGTTCATGGAAATGTTATCTAACTTACCTTCAAAAATTACGACAGTCCAACAGTTGGATCAAGATTTATTATAATTTTTGTAACCACTGTTTATAATGACTCGATTAAAAAACTTGGTTAAGAGAATGCTAAGAATATGGTAAATATATGATGGGATAACCGAAACTTAGAGCATATAAAATACAGAAATGAAGTATACCCATAACTTGGCTTATGATCCGATCAGAAGAAAATCGATTATGTGATAATACGATATAGATTATAATTGGTTAAGTCTGGATCACTTAACGAAAGCTTAATGAAATTAACGAAAGCTATAGAATCGTGAACCTCATGTGGATTTATGTTGATTATTAGGTTGGGTACCATGCATTAGAATACCACCTAACGAAAGCTTAATGAAATTAATAGGCTAAGAGTTTATTGGATCCTTAATTGTGCACTTTATTGCTTGCTTATTCTCCATACTCCAGGTAAGTCCCCTGGACTTACTCATGATGGATTTATGTGATACTCTTTGTCTTATCCAGAGTCTTCATGAATCACGCGACCTAGTAACATGTTTAGGAATATAAACTGGTAATATGACGTAGGATAAACTTAGTAAATCCAATAATTCATATGTATGCTATGTGTCTATGGTAGGACGGTCGTCAAAATCTGAATAAATGACTTATACTCGATGGAACAAGAATGGAATGATGAAAGACTTATGATGAGAAAGAATGAGTATGTTTGAGAAGGATGAGTACGTTTAAGAAGATATTATGATATGATGATGATGATGATTATGATGATGATACGGGCCCTTGTGTGTTTATTTCGCATCTATATATATCTATACAGTTGCTTATGTGTTACATTTTAACATTCATGTAGTTTAAGTATGCCTCTTTATATGGCATTGAGTGTGCATATTTCCGATGATTGATCTCCATTTATTTCTTGTTTTTAGATTCAGGTACCCCTTACCCGATATGACTTATGTGGATGGTTTTCGGGACAGACCTTTTGGATGATTAGAGTGAGGGAGGCGCTTTACATTCATACTCTTTTGCTCATACGTTTTATCGTTTTGATACGGCGTGACCGTGGCGTTTTGTTGAATTTATGATTTCTGCTTTTATTTCTGTTCGAAACGTTTTCCCGATAGTCTAGGACAGGTAAAGCCTACAACGGGCTTACGATATTTTTGGGGTTCGTGTTGACAGAGGAAATCGAGAATTCAAACAGTAAGTAAATAATGTAAAGTAAACCGATCGAATCCCAGCAAATAATGTTCAAGATTACTCCCGATGTAGCATGAGAAAGTCAGGATCGATCCACGAGGAAGCTGGTCAGCAGATCCTAGGCAGCGGTGGAATCTCACGGACAGAAGTCGACTTATAGGTTGCTCGATCTCGACTAGGGTTAGTCGACAGAAGATCGAACAAGTCGACCAGCAAATCCTGGGTTTGGTCGATATCGAGGAGCCTTTACTCGATATTGAGTAGAGTCTTCGTCAACGTCGGGTACCTGCACAGGAAAAGCTACAGCGATCTGGGATCGAAGATCAGTAACTCGATATCGACCAGATTTAGTCGATATCGAGGAGAGACAGAAAGTTTAAACGAAAATAAATAAAGACAAGTCTTGTGTGATTCGAAAATAAACTATATATGAAAGACTTCCAAGATCAGGGTTTGCAACAACAATAACCAAGCATGCATAAGGCAAGAATAAAACAGATAATCATGTAAATCGCATCGAAGGACCAAGCTTTCGCCTTTTCCAACAATTAGACAACTCTTTCACGAAACTCTAATTGTATCTACTGATTTTATGTTTATAATCCAAGTTGTTAGCATGGACCTCCATTAGATGGGTAATAAACACATAACAAGTAGTAGATGCTCAAAACATGATAAAAGTCGGATCTTTACCTCAAACATGCAGGGCTATCGTCGGGCTCGCCCCAACCCTAGAAGTGGGTGGACTACTCGCGCTTCATCGCAATCTCAGACATTGATTGAAAGGAAATAACTTGCATTAAACCAAACTGAAGAAAGTACAAACCGAACAAAGCTAGATCACTTTCGCTCCTTAACTCCACTCGACCTCTCTTTTTCTTTCTACTCCTACTTCTCCTACTGAAATTGAATGTCTAGAAATCAGCCCCATGGGCTTTATTTATAAGCTTCTAATCCTTGCTAATTAAGGATAGAAATCTCTATCTATATCTAAAGATAAAACAATAATAAAGGGAATATTTATAAAAAAGGGAAATATATCTAAAAGGCTAAATATCTTCAAGTGTGGATAAATCTTCTTCTCCATGGATGGATCTTGATAAAATTGATAGATCTAGGATAGAATCGGATTCCTTTTGTCCCAAGCAAGCCCAAACCGCATCGGAGAGCTCACCGCGTAACGCGGCCCAGGATAGCGCTCCTCGATATCGAGTAAACTACTCGATATCGAGTAACCTTGGCGTAGACTTCAGCTGGCTTGGTGTTGTCGAGTAACTAGTTCTCGATCTAGCTCAGACAGGTGGTGTTGGGCTTGTCGATATCGAGCAAACTCCTCGATATCGAGGAAGTGGTGTCGACTTTGGCTGACCTGGTGTTGTCGAGCAACCTCTCCCCGACACTGGCTTGGTCATCTGGTGCTGGGATTGTCGATATCGAGCAAAGTACTCGATATCGAGTAAAGGCTGCTCGGCATGTCTTCGTCTTCGGCTTCTCGACTTGGTGTGGCTTCCTCGACTCCGGGCTGGCCTTCAGATCTTGTCGATATCGAGTAATGTACTCGATATCGAGTAACTCTCTGGAGTCGGGTAGCTTCGTCCTCAGCTTCTCGATATGGTTGTCCTCGATCATGCTGTGCCCGAACATTTTAGTCGATATTGAGGAAGTGTTCTCGATATTGAGTAACTTTCAGCCTCCGTCTTTGCTGCTTGGTTTTGTCCTGAAATAGCTCCAAATTCTGCAATATTAAACCAAAACTTATGTATATCTCCATTTCTTGCAAATAAGCTCACATTACATAAATTCAGTATATTCCCATCCCGAAATATGCAAAGTGTATAAAATATGGAGCTAAAATGTGTATTTCAACATGGCTATTTTAGTGGACATCAAATCACCCCATACTTAAGCTTGCTTGTCCCCAAGCAATAAATTGGATGGTCATTCAGGGGAAGCATTTAAAACTCTCAACATCATAGATTCATTCTTATATGTCCCTGCAATCAATTACCGTCGTTGAAAAGGTACTTGTGCCATAAATTCATGCACGTGCAATTAAAAGGCAACATCTACTCACAAAAGGAGGGTTCTATAAAAACAATTTATGTGACAAAACTTTAATAATCAAGCGGACTTTAATTTAAGCTCAATAAGGAGTAGATTGGTAAAAGGCTTAAGGTGGTCAATATTTGGCAATGTGGTGCTAATGATCCGGGGAAATGCATTATTGCCAAACTTTCTCAACCACATTCCTTTTCATAAGATTCATCACCTTTCATAATGCTTTTTCTCAATAATAATGTTTTTACCTCTCTAACCTCAGCATTGCCTTCTCGCGAGTCACAAACATGGGTGTCATGAATGGCCCCGGATACTTAGTGCTTTGGACTCCTCACAATGTGTCCCATCTCGCCAAACTATTATCTCAGCGAGCAGGGTCGATCTACCTTTATCTCCTAAGGTGATCGGATTTTCCTTCACTCATTAAATTTTCCATATTTTCAAACATTTTCCTACCAAACTCCAATAATGATAACAACAACACAAACACCATATGATAATCTCCATAATGTAACATCATTCTCAACATAATCCCCGGATAGGAAATAAGGTAAAGAATGGAAAATATTTAGATCATGTGGAGCAATATGAAAATAAGGCATAAGATGGATTTTGTGATGCATAAGCATAGGTAAGCCTAGGAATATAACAATGAGCATTATATGGAAATATAAAGTCATCCATCATCTTATCATGCAATATGTCAAAAGCAACATCAAATTTTACCTCTTTTCTTGGTTTTCAATAAATAATGCGCCTCATTTTGACTTCCCTTTACTAGGCAATTTCATGCTATATCTCTAATGAATCTAATTTTGTATCGTCGAGTTCAATATAAGCTTCCATGACACTATTTCTTTAATCATCTTACAAGCACTGGGAGATGTCTCAGAGAATTTTGAGTTTTAGCCTTATGCACAAAAAATTGAAAATTTCTCAAAATTTCACCATGCATAACCAAGAACAAGAACAAAACATATAATAATGATAATGAGCTTTTCCCCCACCCCATACTTAAAATATACAGTGTCCCTACTGTATAAAATCAATTAAAAACAAGAGTAAAGGAAGGAACTCACCGAATAATGTGTCGAGGAGGGCGATACAGGGCATGTCGAGGAACTTTTCTAGTCGATATCGAGTACTATACTCGATATCGAGTAATCTGTCAGCGCTAGTGGAATGCTGAAGTCTAGGAGCCTTCTGAATTGGTCGATATCGAGTTGGCCTACTCGATATCGAGTAACTGTGGGCTGCTCCTCTTGGTTGTTCTTGGCTGGCCTAGTCGATTTCGACTGTTTTTCAGGGACTTCTTATTCCACCTTTCGCAATCCTTTTATGCTTTGCCGACCTAAAAATGTTAGATTGCACACATAGCCAAGACTTTCCACATGAAGTATTCTAAACAAAAAAAAAAAACAAAAACAATAACCAAAAATAAAAAGTCCCAAAATTCAAAAGGTTTTATATACATGCTCTAGATTTTAGAGTCGCTAGGCCGACTTCTTCTTTTGTGCTCAAGGACCGTTAATGTGGGGCCTGCTTGTGCTTGGCCCTTCTCCTGGATCATCTAGGTCCTGATTGTAGTACGCAAGCTCAGCTGATAGGTGGTTGCTTGCATAATCTTCCTTTTCTCCCTTCTTTCTCTTTCCAGCTCTTAGTTTCCGCAGATTCTCTCACCACGGGGCCTTACCTCCCCTTAAATTATTTATAAATTTCTTAATGGACCGAGGAGGAGTAGAATTCATACCTGAACTTACCTTTTCGGGCCCAAAACAGAAATCTTCGGGCTTAGGGTTAGTCGATAATGATCGAGCAAGACTCGATATCGAGTACAGGGACCCCATACTTAGGCTCTTGTCAAGTCTGGTGCTCAGCAGAGGAAGTCAATGTCGAGGAAGCTTGGTCGACATCGAGTAATGCCTTGGTCGATATCGAGAAGCCCTTGTCGATATCGAGTTGACTTCTGGTGCCTTCCTCCGTTGTTTGCTGGGTCCCGTGGTTGATGATGCTTTTCACCTCTAGCCATGAAATTTCCTCTTTTGTAGGGCCAAAAGAGAAATCTAATACCTCGTCGCCTATTGTGAAGGTGAGCGATCGCTGTTTGACACTAATCTTGGCATCTGCAGTAGCTAAGAATGGTCTACCAAGAATAATAGGGCTAGTAGGATCTTCAGCACAATCTATAATAAGGAAATCAGCTGGAATAAAGAATTTACCAACCTGGACAGGGACATTCTCAACCATACCTGTAGGGATGGCTACTGTATTGTTTGCCATGTATAGCTTGGCATCCACATGCTCTATAAATCCTATCTTCACCTTCCACCAGATTGATAAGGGCATGATGCTCACACTTGCTCCTAAATCACACAAGGACTCATATTTATATTGTCCAAATCCTACACTAACAGAAAACTTACCAGGGTCAGGTCTCTTTTCGGGGAAGTGGAGCACTTTGCATTCGCCGACGATCTCTGAGATGGATTGCTTGTTGCTCAGGATTTCCTTCAGGAATTTTACATATGCAGACATCTCTTGCAGAGCTTCTGTAAAAGGAATAGAGAAATTCAGTTCTTGCAGCATATTAACAAAACGTTTGAACTTACCTGTAGTGGGATCTTTTAGTGCTTTGGAAGGGAAAGGCAATATCTTTTTCGGCTTTGGAGCTAGAAAAGACGTCCGAGGTGTTGCAGAGTCGACATCGGCCAATTTTTCCTCGACATCGACGGGTTGCTCGATATCGAGTAGGGTTATCGATCTCGAGTTGCTGGGTTGTGCAGTGGAGTCCGAGCGTGGCTTCTCCTCTGTGTCGAGGAGATTTTTTTCGATATCGACCAAGGGTTGGTCGACATCGAGTTGCTGCTCTGCTTTGTCTTGGTGCTTTCCGACCTCTTGCTCATGTAATTGGTGCCCGCTTCTGAGTTTGATAGTTGCGACGTGTCCGGTCTTCCCCTTAGGATTTGGTTCTGTTTGCCCAAGGAGTTGTCCGGATGGTTGTGGAATCTGCGCCACAAATTGTCCCATCTGTGTCTCTATGTTCCTCTTCCAGACATCTAGCTCTCCAAATTTTGTATTGATGTTCTGGAACTGATTGTTGATGGTGCCTTGATTCCGCCACATCTCATCAAGGATTAGTTATAGATCATCCTTCCGTTGATCTCTTTCTGGATGTCCTGGAACTCTGTATGGTGGGGGGTTCCTAGGAGGACCTTGGTTCCATTGTGGTTGATAGAACCTTTGATCCCCCATATAGCGATTGGGACCCCCTGCGTAAGCTACCTCTTCCTGGGTCTCTACCATCCTGACTTTCTCCGTGTGTAGGCACTCAGTACTGGTCTGCCGCTGTGATCCGCATTCGATGCAAGGCTGGTTGACAGAGAGATACTTGACTTGCTTGAGGAGCTTGCAATTCTGATATCTGTAGTACTGCTCCCTCACATCTGGGTCAATCTCTTTGGAAGGCTAATAGAGGGGCATAGATGGTGCTGGCCTGGCATAGGAGTTCTCCTCATAGTTTGTGGTAGCCTCATACTTGTTTTCATAATTGGTAAGCTTGTCGAGTACACCCCATGCGTCAGCTGGTGGCATCATCAGATACTCATATCGAGTGTACTTATTGATCCTGTCCTTAGTGACTTGGTGAAGAGAGTTGCAGAAGATCTCTTGAATGACGTAGGGTGGCTGTCCATGAATAGGGCAAGATTGCAGAAGTTCCTTGTATCGTTCCCATGCTTTTGCCAGCGGCTCCCCAGACTTCTGTTTGAAAGCCGTAATCTTCTGGCGGAGGAGTGCTGTCTTTGCAAGAGGGAAGAATTTGTTGAGAAACTCTTGCTCTACTTGAGCCCATGTTGTGAGGAATCGTGGTTTCAGCCCTTCAAGCCACTTCAATGTAGGTCCAGAGAGAGACCAACGAAAGGCCTTCATCTTGACATATTCCAGAGTTGTACCTTCAGCAAGAGTACGACACATGTCAGAAAAATTGGTAATATGTTCAAGAGGGCATTCATTAAACCTTCCATGAAAAGCATTATTTTTAAGTTCTATAAGGAATTGAGTGCGAATTTCAAAAGTATTTTCAGGGATTAGAATAGCCGATTCAGGCACGACGAGAGTCGGGTGCATATAATCATCTGCAGTGGTTGGGTATTGGGCAAGCTCAGCTTCTGCTTGCCTCGCACGCTCAGCTTCTTGTTCCCTTCCTGCTCTCTCATTGGCGAGAGCAGTATCCTTGGTGGCTAGTTCCCTCCTAAGCCTATCAATAAGCTGTTCTTGTGTTTCTGCGACCGCCATGGCTCTTTTCAATTTAGCTTGGATGTGTATAAGGCGCTCCGGTTCGTCTAAGGCGTCAAACTCAGGTGTTTGACCAGAACGGCGCATATACCTGCAAAGTAACTCAAAGCAAAATGTGAGATTTAACTACCTAAGGCGCGAATGATAGCTTCCCCGACGAGAGAAAGTCAGGATCGATCCACGAGGAAGCTGGTCAGCGGATCCTAGGCAGCGGTCACGGACAGAAGTCAACTTACAGGTTGCTCGATCTCAACTAGGGTTAGTTGAGAGAAGATCGGACATGTCGATCAGCGCAGCAACATATCCTGGGTTAGGTCGATATCGAGGAGCCTTTACTCGATATCGAGTAGAGTCTTCGTCGACGTCGGGTACCTGTACAGGAAAAGCTACAGCGATCAGGGATCGAAGATCAGAAACTGGATATCGACCAGATTTAGTCGATATCAAGGAGAGACAGAAAGTTTAAACGAAAATAAATAAAGACAAGGCTTGTGTGATTCGAAAATAAACTATATATGAAAGACTTCCAAGATCGGGGTTTGAAACAACAATAACCAAGCATGCATAAGGCAAGAATAAAACAGATAATCATGTAAATCGCATCGAAGGACCAAGCTTTCGCCTTTTCCAACAATTAGACAACTCTTTCAAGAAACCCTAATTGTATCTACTGATTTTATGTTTATAATACAAGTTGTTAGCATGGACCTCCATTAGATGGGTAATAAACACATAATAAGTAGTTGATGCTCAAAACATGATAAAAGTCGGATCTTTACCTCAAACATGCAGGGCTATCGTCGGGCTCGCCCCAACCCTAGAAGTGGGTGGACTACTCGCGCTTCATCGCAATCTCAGACATTGATTAAAAGGAAATAACTTGCATTAAACCAAACTGAAGAAAGTACAAACCGAACAAAGCCAGATCACTTTCGCTCCTTAACTCCACTCGGCCTCTCTTTTTCTTTATACTACTACTTTTCCTACTGAAATTGAATGTCTAGAAATCAGCCCCATGGGCTTTATTTATAAGCTTCTAATCCTTGCCAATCAAGGATAAAAATCTCTATCTATATCTAAAGATAAAACATTAATAAAGGGAATATTTATCAAAAAGGAAAATATATCTAAAAGGCTAAATATCTTCAAGTGTGGATAAATCTTCTTCTCCATGGATGGATCTTGATAAACTTGATAGATCTCGGATATAATCGGATTCCTTTTGTCCCAAGCAAGCCCAAACCACGTCGGACAGCTCACCGCGTAATGCGGCCCAGGATAGCGCTCCTCGATATCGAGTAAACTACTCGATATGGAGTAACCTTGGCGTCGACTTCAGCTGGGTTGGTGTTGTCGAGTAACTGGTTCTCGATCTAGCTCAGACAGGTGGTGCTGGGCTTGTCGATATCGAGCAAACTTCTCGATATCAAGGAAGTGGTGTCGACTTTGGCTGACCTGGTGTTGTCGAGCAACCTCTCCCCGACACTGGCTTGGTCATCTGGTGCTGGGTTTGTCGATATCGAGCAAAGTACTCGATATCGAGTAAAGGTTGCTCGGCATGTCTTCGTCTTCGGCTTCTCGACTAGGTGTGGCTTCCTCGACATCGGGTTGTTCTTCAGATCTTGTCGATATCGAGTAATGTACTCGATATCGAGTAACTCTTTGGAGTCGGGTAGCTTCGTCCTCAGCTTCTCGATATTGTTGTCCTCGATCATGCTGTGCCCGGACATTTTAGTCGATATCGAGGAAGTGTACTCGATATTGAGTAACTTTCAGCCTCCGTCTTTGCTGCTTGGTTTTGTCCCGAAATAGCTCCAAATTCTGCAATATTAAACCAAAACTTATGTATATCTCCATTTCTTGCACATAAGCGCATATTACATAAATTCAGTATATTCCCATCCCAAAATATGCAAAGTGTATAGAATATGGAGCTAAAATGTGTATTTCAACATGACTATTTTAGAGGACATCAGTTCGCAATCCCCATCTTTGGACAACTAAATCTTCCGCCTAAATGAACCTAATAATAACTCGTACTCGGTCGTAAGATCCAATGCTCAGGGGAGAAGATCAAACTTATCCTATAACGTTTCACCGATAATCTAGTATTTCGAACCCTATTTACCTTCTAAGTAGGTTTATGGAGGTTAATTCTGGTACTTAAATTTCGGGTCGTTACAAAGTTGGTATCCGAGCCAAGGTTCTTCGACCTGAGTACGCATGAGTTTAAAACTAATTTTCAAAACCCGCCCACCGTTTTGGAAATTTTCAAGGATTTCGAAGTGTTTAAAGGGCAAAGATGAAAACCCTTTGGAAAATGAAAATGGTTAGGATCTTTATAGACGAGAGATAGGATCGACGGGTAGAGATAGGGCGATAGGCATCCTTAGAGATGTAGAAGGGTTCAGGTAGACTGCCTAGCTTTTCCTTACAGACGAGCCTGGAAGACTTCAAGGGAGCAACCATGGTGGTTGGAGTAGGATAGGATTTAGAGGCGGGCTCGCCAAGCTATCCCTCGAAGGATAGCTATCTAGTTAGCTTCCGTGCGATATAAAACTGTGCCTGCGGTCCATCCCCTTGAAGGGATGTAATTATGTGAAAGGAATGTGCCTAAGGGTCGTCTTCCTTGAAGAAGACGTTTTATTTAGTTGTATATTGAGTATACTTAAATGTCCAGTTGTCACCATGGTCAACACCCGGATTAGTAGAGGACACAGAAGACCACGTGGCCGAGGTCGTGGCCGCATTCCCGAGACAGAGACTGAGATTGAGACCAAATGTTGAGGTCGAGATCCCTAGACAGACTGCCCTAGGAAGTTCATTTCCTGCTACACGTGTGGAGGGGTAGGACATTGTGCTATCATGTGTCCGCAGGGCGAGAGATCTTCAGTCACCCCTACAGCTTTAGCTTTACTCCTTCCAGAGGCACCGAGACCCGCTCAGATTTCTTATGCACAGGGTCAGGGGAGAGGGACTCCCTCGGGAGCTGGCCGAGGAGATAGTAGCTACGGAGGTGGCTGAGGAGACAGCTGCTTTAGAGGAGGACGAGGCCGAGGTGGAGGTCGAGGTAGAGGTAGAGGAGGAGGTCGAGGCGGCCGAGGATCTTACCATGATCAGCAGGCACAGTCGTCGGCAGGGTCGGCAGGACCAGGCTAGGGTAGAGGTTTTGCACAGCTGGCAGCGATAGCTGTAGACACTGATTTCTTACCACCTCCGCCGCCCCGCGCGTTCCCGTTGTGGAACAACGATTCGATAGCTCCGACTTCCATAGGTACAATATCGTTTTGTGGCTCTACTCATCGCATTATGTTCGATACCGGGGCAACCCATTGCTTTATAGCAGATTCATGCGTAGCTAGATTTAAACTTGTATGTTCGATATGTCCCGCGTTAGTAGTACGTATGGCGGATGGGGCTAGGGTTAGGACGGGGCGTGAGATCCTAGGATGCCCCATTCGGATAGGAGAGTGAGAGTGGCCCACTGACTTGATAGTCATGCCACTGCGAACATACGAGATGATCATGGGGATGGATTTTATGAACTTCTACGGGGCGATCATCAACCTGAGGACCCGTAAAGTTTCCATCCTCGCGGAGGATGGGACTGAGCACGAGGTGTGGGGGAACGACCCCAAATGGAACGTAGCCCAAATTAGCGCCGTTCGAGCGGCGAGACTTGATGCGGGACCATCTTCTACCGCTCCAGACACACCCATTATACTTGGAGAAGGGCCAATGACTCGAGCTAGAGCTAAGAAGCTTCAGAGAGACTCATTCAACTTTGTGGGTCATGCTTTGTTCTCGAGCAAGGTTCAACTCCCCGAGCCTACATTGAAGACATATATGTGCATTGGAGTGCATGAAGAGGCCGAGCCACCTTAGACAATGCTTAGACCGAATTTTCCTAAGTGTTATGTCTAATATCAGCTTATGAACATTATTGGGCTGAATTGGGCTTTTTAAATCATTCTTTTTAGGAACCTTATTTATTTTTGTTCTTAGATTTATTTTAAAGCCCATTAGTTAGTAGATCTATCTTATTCTATCAATAAGGGCCGGCCATCATCAGCCTTATGGCCTATATATTTCGTTTTCTTCTTTGTAATTCAATTGGAACATTGATAATTGAAATCTTACTTCTCAAAACGTGTGAAACACCTTAGAGAGAGAGATCAGGCCGAATAGAGCTGTGCTCTTCGCGATCTCAACCGATTGATAATCTCAGCTTGGTTTGCTTTGTGTTCATCAACTTCGCAAGACTTGGTGATCCTAGTTTTCACAAGCCCCCTTCTGGTGCTTCAAGTTGTCCGCTTGATTGTGTCGGATTGTAGAGGCGGGTTGTGTAGGCATTGGTATTGGTTCCTACCCTCTGAGGAGGCCTGGGGTCTTTATCTTGCGCTGCATAGATCGACTCAGTCCTTATCAGGTCGTGTCTTTCAATTCTTGCATCTTAAATTTCGAGTCTTTACTATCTTTATCGAGTCTTTGTTATTTCTTTGAGTCGACATTGAGTCCAGCCTTTGGATCTTGGTGTTCTTGCAAGTTCTTGGTCGAATCTTGGCATTCTTGTCGAGTTTCTTTGAGTCTTTCTTTGTTCTTGCTGCATTCTTGAGATTCTTGATCAATCTTGGTTATTTCTTGAATCGAATCTTGCTGTTCTTGATTGATCTTGATCGAGTTCTTGTTTGTCTTGTTCAGTTCTTGCTTGTTGTCGAAGATCGGACCAACCTACGGCTAACCCCGTATCAAATTGGCATCAGAGCTTTGGTTTCCGACATCAAGATTGAGTCTTTTCTTTTCATAAACACAAAAAAAACACAAAAATAGAGTCAGTTCTTGTTTTGGTTATTTACTTCTTGCTTTCTTTTTGATTAAATTACTAATCTTGTTTGTTTGTGATTGTTGTGGTTGCTTAGCCCAAACACAAAGCCTAGCCGAGACCGTGGAGTCGACCAAGTCAGTGCACACATCTCTTTGTGTACACCCTAGCCGACGGCACATAGTGTCCCCATAGCCAAAGCTTGGCCGACATTCACCTACCACACAAGATAAAACCCTAGTTTGTTACTTTGTTCTATCTTTGGAACTTTTGATCTATCTATATCTACTTTTATTTATCCATTGCCTATTTAAATTCTGATTTTTGGTGGATTTAATTCATTATATCTATCAAATATCTATTAAGGCATAAAGATAGATCCTATTCCCTAAAATAGCCATTCTATCTATATCATTGCATTAGGGCTGGAAATTTTATTTATTCACCACCACTTTCATAATTTTCGAGTCCTATCTATTATTTTGAGTCTTTTCTTGCATTAGTTTCATAAGTAAAAAAAAAGATCAGTTTCGAAATTTCCATTAAAACTTGGACCTAGGAGGATAAAATTCACTAGGGGCAAAAGTAAGTTGAAAAAAAAAAAAAAAAAAAGAGATAGAGTTTGTTGATCTAGTGCAAGAAAGCTCCCAAGGACAATTGGTGAATCCCTTCTCTCAGCCCTAGTCGACAGCCCTAAATCCCAAACACATACACCTCCACAAAATTGAAACCCTACCCTGCAACTACAACGTCCTAACTTAAAGGTTTTCAATCAAAAGAGGTAAATTCCCAAGTTTTCTTTTGCTTTTCTTTATTTCTCTTGGTGTCGAAGCACTTCTCCCCACTGTCGAGTGCTCTTGTGCTTGTGTCGAGGAGATCTCAGCCCTTGCCGAGTCTCCCTAGTGTTGTGTCGAGTGCTTACAGCCCTTGTGAGTGCTTATTTGAGTCTGTCGAGTCCTTTACTTGCTTGCATCGAGTACTACAGCCCTTGTTGAGTACTCTTCTGAGTTGTTTCATTCACTACATACTTTGATTGCTTTGTTTTTTTTGCTTGGTTGTTGATTTGCCCAAAGCAGATTGCCCTAGCAAGCGTGATATATCAATCAAGAGAGGGAGTGTGAGCGAAACACAATTGTGAGCTGTTTATAAGTTTTTACTAACCTTAACTTAGTTCTTTGTTTCTTTTGTCTTTTTATCATGTCTAACAATCAGGGAAACAATGGTGGTAACGATGCCACGAACTCGAGTGCTACTGTCACACCCGAGCAGTTCAACAACTTGACGGCCAACATAGCCACTGTAACGGATACCTTGGCTGCGTTGCAAGCTAAGATGGCGGAGTGGGAAAGCTCTAGGCCTAGTGGTTCGAACAACATAGGCCAGCAAGAGCGAGTGGAGATACCCAACAATGAAAGAGAGGTCGTAAATCCTATCCCTAATCCTAATCCTCATGTTAATGTCAATTTAGATAATCCTTTATTCAATGAAAACAACTCTCCACGAGGTGGGAGAAATGATCGGAATAATGGGTTTGTTCATGTGCAAGGACAAGGACAAGGAAGGGGAAGAGGTCGAGGCTATCAAGAGCAATACTATTACTCGGAGCAAGATGACGACTTCCAAGAAGAGGAGTATTGGGAGCGACGCCCGAGACGGAATCAAAGGGGAAATCAGAACCGCCCACCTAGGTTCAATGATGACGACGGAATAGGCAAGGTGAAGGTAAAGATTCCTCCTTTTGATGGTAAAACTGATCCAGATGCTTATATTGATTGGGAGATTAAAATGGAGCAAATCTGGAATTGTCATAATTTCTCAGAACCTAAGAAAGTGCAATTAGCTTCCCTAGAGTTTCAAGGTTTTGCATTAATCTGGTGGGATAATCTTGTTAAGGAAAGAAGAAGATCCCTTGATGCACCTATTGCTTCGTGGGAACAATTAAAAGTAGTAATGAGAAATAGGTTTGTACCTCAACATTATGATAGAGAGCTATTAAACAGATTAGAAAACCTTAAACAAGGTAGTAAAACTGTTGAGGAGACATTTAATGTTATGCAAGAAGCTATGGCTCGAGCTAATGTGGTAGAAACTCACGATAAAACTAATGTTAGATACCTTCGGATCTTGCATCCCGCCTTAGCTCATGAAATTGATTACTTTCCCTATACTACTCCTACTGAACTTTTACATCTAGCTATGAAAGTAGAAAAGGGACAACGTTATAAGAGCCAAGGAAGAGTGTCAAGTGTGCAGCAGCCCCAATGGCGCCAATCTCGGCCAAATCAGTCCCAATGGCGTGGTGAAGGTGGTTCACGAGATCGACCAAACCAGCCCCAAGGGAGAGGAGATAGCCGAGTATCCCAGCAGCCCCTTGACAAAGGAAAAGGTCCATGGAATGGACGAGAATCGTCTGGGACATCTACTGGTCCCAAAGGGAGTAATCCTAATCCTTCTACTACTCGTTCTAGAGACATTGTATGCTTTAAATGCCAAGGTAGAGGACATTATATGAAGGATTGCCCGAATAAGAAAACGCTCATGGTTAATCAATTTGGAGAATATGAATCTGAAAATTCTTGTGATGAACCGGATGAGCATGCTAATGACAATGATCAGAACCTAAACCTTGTTTGTTATGAAAATGATGATAATGAGGTTGAATATGAACATGGAGAATCTTTGATTGTTAGGAGAGTTTTAAGTGTTGTTCCTACACCATGTGAAGATAATCAAAGAGAAAACTTATTTCATACTCGTTGTCTAGTTAAAGGAAAGGTTGTAAATGTGATCATTGATGGAGGTAGTTGCTGTAATTTAGCTAGTCAAGAAATGGTTGACAAATTGCATTTACCTACTGTCCAACACCCAAGACCTTACAAATTGCATTGGATGAATGATTGTGGCTTATTAAAAGTTCATAGACAAGTTAAAGTGCATATTAAGCTAGGACATTATGAAGATGATGTTTTATGTGATATTGTGCCTATGCAAGCTTGTCATATTCTATTAGGCCGTCCTTGGCAATCTGATCGTAAGGTTATTCATGATGGGTTTACTAATCGCTATACCTTTACTTTTCAGGGAAAGAATGTCATTCTCAAACCCATGACGCCTACGCAAGTAGCTGATGAGATTGAGAAGCGGAAGGTAAGTAAAGGTGAGTTAGATCAGGAGGCTCAGTCGAGCCAAGTGGATCCTCAAACTCGGCCTAAAGGTGTACTAATGGCTTCCAAGAGTACATTTTTAGACGAATTGGCGGATGGAGAAACCACCCTTATGCATCTCATTAAGAGCTTGAATATGTTGAGTGAAGAGCTTAAAGCTTCTCTTCCAGCCAATATACTCGCTGTACTTGAGGAGTATAAAGATGTGTTTCCCGATGACATACCACCAGGTCTACCCCCTATTCGTGGAATTGAGCATCAAATTGATCTTATTCCAGGGGCTGCATTGCCTAATCGACCTGCGTATCGTATGAATCCCACTGAGACCCAAGAGGTCCAAACCCAAGTCCAGGAACTGTTGGACAAGGGTTATATTCGAACTAGCTTAAGTCCGTGTGTTGTGCCTGTGTTATTAGTCCCTAAGAAAGATGGATCATGGAGAATGTGTGTAGATTGTAGGGCTATTAACAACATTACTATTAAATATCGTCACCCCATTCCTAGATTAGATGATATGCTAGATGAGTTACATGGAGCTTCTATATTTTCTAAAATTGATCTTAGAAGTGGCTATCATCAAATTAGAATGAAAGAAGGTGATGAATGGAAAACAGCCTTTAAGACTAAGCTTGGGTTATATGAGTGGTTGGTTATGCCTTTTGGTTTAACTAATGCTCCTAGCACTTTTATGCGTTTAATGAATCATGTGCTTCGAGATTTCATTGGAAGATTTGTTGTTGTTTATTTTGATGATATTCTGATTTATAGCAAGTCTCTTAATGAACATGAATCACATCTTAGAGAAGTGCTTAAAACGCTGAGAATTGAACGCTTGTATGCTAATTTAAAGAAGTGTGAATTATGTCATGACCAAGTGTCTTTTCTTGGATTTGTAGTGAGTTCGAAAGGACTGCGTGTCGATGAGGCTAAGATCAAGGCGATCCAGGAGTGGCCAACACCCACCAACATCGGCCATGTACGCAGCTTCCAAGGATTGGCGAGCTTCTATCGTCGATTTGTTCGAGATTTCAGCACCATCTCGACACCCCTCACTGAGCTCACGAAAAAGCGGAGTGAATTCACATGGGGAGCAGCTCAGGAGGAAGCATTCAACACCCTTAAGGACAAGCTCACTCACGCACCTCTATTAGCTTTGCCGGACTTTACTCAGCCCTTTGAAGTAGAGTGTGATGCTAGCGGAGTTGGAATTGGTGGAGTCCTTATGCAGGGAGGTAAGCCTATTGCTTTCTTTTCTGAAAAGTTGAAAGGTGCTTGTCTTAATTACTCTACCTATGATAAGGAATTGTATGCATTGTTTAGAGTACTTAAGACATGGTCTCACTATCTATGGCCTAGCGAGTTTATTCTTAGGACTGATCATGAATCTTTAAAACATTTTAAAAGCCAAGATAAACTTGATAGGAGACATGGAAGATGGATGGAGTTCATTGAAACATTTCCTTATGTAATTAAGTATAAGAAAGGCAAAGACAATGTGGTAGCTGATGCATTATCTAGGAGACATGTTCTAGTCGCTAATTTCGATTCTAATGCTTTAGCTAGAAGACGTGTACTTTTAACCACTTTGGATTCTAGAGTCTTAGGCTTTATTTACATAAAGGAATTGTATGAATCTGATTTAGATTTTGGTGAACATTTTCGAAAATGCTTAGAAAAGGGTACTAATGACAGCTTCTATATACATGAAGGATTCTTATTTCGAAAAGATCAAGTGTGTATTCCTAGATGTTCTTTGAGGTTATTACTTGTTAGTGAAGCACATAGTGGTGGCCTAATGGGACATTTTGGAAGGGATAAGACTTATAACACACTGAAATCACACTTTTATTGGCCACATATGCTTAGGGATGTAGAACATTGCCTTAAGAGATGCATAGATTGCATTAAAGCTAAAGCTAAGCTTATGCCCCATGGCCTTTATACACCACTACCAACCCCATCAGCCCCTTGGGAAGACATATCCATGGATTTCATAGTTGGGTTGCCTAGAACTAAGAAGGGGAGAGATTCTATATTTGTGGTAGTGGATAGGTTCTCTAAAATGGCTCATTTCATTGCATGTCATAAAACTGATGATGCTACCAACGTTGCTAATCTATTCTTTAGAGAGGTAGTTAGGTTGCATGGTGTGCCAAAAACTATTGTTAGTGATAGGGATGTGAAATTCTTAAGTCATTTTTGGCGTACCTTATGGAATAAATTGGGAACTAGATTGCTATTCTCTACTTCTAGCCACCCCCAAACTGATGGCCAAACTGAGGTGACTAATAGAACCCTTGCTACTGTCCTACGAGCCATTATTAGGAAGAATTTGAAACTTTGGGAAGAAGCCTTACCTCATGTGGAATTTGCTTATAATAGAACCATGCATTCGGCTACTAAAATCAGTCCATTTGAATGTGTGTATGGTGTTAATCCACTAACCCCTTTTGATCTTACTCCATATCCTATGAGAGACAAAGAATCATTTGAGGCAGGTAAGCATGTCGAGTTCATCAAGGAGCTTCATGAACGAACTCGAGAGAAGCTGAAGCTAAAGGCTGAGTACAATGCTAACAAGGCCAACAAGGGACGTCGCTTGGTCACATTTCAGCCTTTGGATCTTGGTGTTCTTGCAAGTTCTTGGTCGAATCTTGGCATTCTTGTCAAGTTTCTTTGAGTCTTTCTTTGTTCTTGCTGCGTTCTTGAGATTCTTGATCAATCTTGGTTATTTCTTGAATCGAATCTTGCAGTTCTTGATTGATCTTGATCGAGTTCTTGTTTGTCTTCTTCAGTTCTTGCTTGTTGTCGAAGATCGGACCAGCCTGGAGATCTTGTATGGGTGCACTTGAGGAAGGAGCGGTTTCCAGAAGCACGGAAGAACAAGCTGTCGCCGCGTGGTGATGGACCATTTCGGATCAAGAAGAGAGTGGGCGACAATGCCTATCAATTGGAGCTTCCTGGAGACATGGGCGTGAGCGCTACATTCAACATCGCCGATCTAATCCCTTACTTTGCGGTGGATGAAGACTTGGATTCGTGGTCGAATCCTTTTCAAGAAGGGGAGGTTGATGCGGGACCATCTTCTACAGCTCCAGACACACCCATTATACTTGGAGAAGGGCCAATGACTCGAGCTAGAGCTAAGAAGCTTCAGAGAGACTCATTCAACTTTGTGGGTCATGCTTTGTTCTCGAGCAAGGTTCAACTCCCCGAGCCTACATTGAAGACATATATGTGCATTGGAGTGCATGAAGAGGCCGAGCCACCCTAGACAATGCTTAGACCGAATTTTCCTAAGTGTTATGTCTAATATCAGCTTATGAACATTATTGGGCTTTTTAAATCATTCTTCTTAGGAACCTTATTTATTTTTGTTCTTAGATTTATTTTAAAGCCCATTAGTTAGTAGATCTATCTTATTCTATCAATAAGGGCCGGCCATCATCAGCCTTATGGCCTATATATTTCGTTTTCTTCTTTGTAATTCAATTGGAACATTGATAATTGAAATCTTACTTCTCAAAACGTGTGAAACACCTTAGAGAGAGAGATCAGGCCGAATAGAGCTGTGCTCTTCGCGATCTCAACCGATTGATAATCTCAGCTTGGTTTGCTTTGTGTTCATCAACTTCGCAAGACTTGGTGATCCTAGTTTTCACAAGCCCCCTTCTGGTGCTTCAAGTTGTCCGCTTGATTGTGTCGGATTGTAGAGGCGGGTTGTGTAGGCATTGGTATTGGTTCCTACCCTCTGAGGAGGCCTGGGGTCTTTATCTTGCGCTGCATAGATCGACTCAGTCCTTATCAGGTCGTGTCTTTCAATTCTTGCATCTTAAATTTCGAGTCTTTACTATCTTTATCGAGTCTTTGTTATTTCTTTAAGTCGACATTGAGTCCAGCCTTTGGATCTTGGTGTTCTTGCAAGTTCTTGGTCGAATCTTGGCATTCTTGTCAAGTTTCTTTGAGTCTTTCTTTGTTCTTGCTGCGTTCTTGAGATTCTTGATCAATCTTGGTTATTTCGTGAATCGAATCTTGCTGTTCTTGATTGATCTTGATCGAGTTCTTGTTTGTCTTGTTCAGTTCTTGCTTGTTGTCGAAGATCAGACCAACCTACGGCTAACCCCGTATCAAGACTTCTAGACCAGGGATGCACGAGCTACTGGTGTTACGCTTTAGAGGTGGATCGCGAGCGACCCAGCCTGACAGATATCCCCGTTGTTAGTGAGTTTGCTGACGTTTTCCCAGACGACCTACCAGGACTTCCGCAACAGCGAGATCTTGATTTCGCTATACAGTTGGAGTCGGGCACCAGGCCGATTTCGAGGGTCCCGTACAGGATGGCGCCCACAGAGATGGCCGAACTGAAGGCACATTTGGAGGAGCTAGCCGGGAAGGGCTACATCAGGACGAGTGCTTCGCCGTGGGGAGAACTAGTGTTGTTCGTAAAGAAGAAGGATGGGTCGTTGAGGCTATGCATAGATTACAGAGAGTTGAACCGGGCTACGGTGAAGAATCGTTACCCGTTGCCAGGAATAAACGACTTGATGGATCAACTACAGGGAGCTGTCATCTTCTCGAAGATAGATTTGCGTTCGAGTTATCACTAGCTGAGGGTGAAGGCGGAGGACATCCCGAAGACGGCCTTCAAGACTAGATACGGACACTACGAGTTTGTGGTTATGCCGTTCGGTCTAAACAACGCGCCAGCCGCCTTCATGCAGTTGATGAACAGGGTGTTCATCGATTTTCTTGACAGATACGTGGTAGTATTTATCGACGACATCTTGATCTACTGGAGGAGTAGAGGGGAACATGCTGAGCACCTGAGGATTGTGCTGAGGAATCTGCAGAAGCATAAACTCTTCGGGAAGTTTAGCAAGTGTGAGTTCTAGCTCTCCGAGGTGATGTTTCTTGGTCATGTTATATCCGCAGCAGGGATATCAGTAGACGCATCGAAGGTTGATGCTATCGTTGCTTGGGAGGTCCCCCAGAACGTCAGAGACATCAGGTCTTTTCTAGGTTTGGCTAGCTATTACCGACGGTTCGTCGAGGGCTTCTCCAGCATAGCTAGGCTGATGACGCAGCTGACGAAGAAGGGAGTACCCTTCAAGTGGAGCCCAACGTGCCAGGCCAGTTTTGATCTGCTGAAGCAAAAGTTGACATCCGCGCCAGTGTTAGCACTACCAGAGGGGACGGAGGACTCAAGCTGAAGCCAGGGGAGGATTCATACACCACGCACGATCTTGAGCTAGTCACAGTGGTACATGCGCTCAAGATATGGAGGCACTATCTATATGGCACGTCAGTGAGGATCATGGCCGATCACAAAAATCTGAAGTACATTTTCACGCAGAAGGAGCTGAATATGCGTCAGAGGAGGTGGCTGGAGTTGATCAAGGACTACGAGTTGGAGATTGAGTATCACCCGGGGAAGGCCAATGTGGTGGCCGACGCCTTGAGTCAGAAGACTCGTTAGGAGATTATTTTGTCCAGATTGACGGCTCGACCCGAGTTGCAGCGGGATCTGAGCAGTTGTGGGATAGAGGTCTGGTCACAGCGAGAGAGTGGACAACTGAGTTTCTTGGAGGTTCAGTCAGAGTTGATAGATGAGATCCGACGAGCGCGAGCAGAGTGTCCGCAGATTGCCGATATCCGACAGCGCATGGCCCATGGCCACTATAGGTCTTTTACCATCCGAGATGATGGGATGCTGATATTGCAGGGACGAGTTGTTGTGCCTGATGTGCACAACCTGAAGCAGATGATCATGATAGAGGCATATTCTACTCCTTATTCGGTCCATCCGGGATTGAATAAGATGTACCAGGACTTGAGGAGGACGTTCTGGTGGCGCAGGATGAAGACTGACATCGCTTTGTTTGTAGCGCGATGTCAGGTCTGCTAGGAGGTGCGGATAGAGCACCAGAAGCCCGGAGGGAAGACATGATCACTTCCCGACCATGTGTGGAAGTGGACGGATATCACGATGGACTTCGTGACAGGATTGAGGAGAGATGTACGAGGCTTTGATGTGATTTGGGTGGTGGTCGACAGGTTGACCAAGACCGCCCATTTCATTTCGATTCAGGAGACATGGCTTGTGTCTGATTTAGTCCGAGCTTTTATACAGCATAGTGAGGTTGCATGGGGTTCCCGATAGGATAGTATCTGATAGAGATGGCCGCTTCACTTCGAGATTCTGGAGGCAGGTGCACGAGGCTCTGGGAGCAAGTTGCATTCCTGCACGGCCTATCACCAGCAGACGGACGGGCAGAGCGAGAGGATGATTCAGACGATGGAGGATATGCTGAGGGCTTTTGTTTTGGAGTGGGGGAACCTTTGGGTTTGACATCTTCCCCTAGTAGAGTTCTCGTACAACAATAGCTATCATTCATCGATCAGGATGGCTCCTTTTGAGGCATTGTACGGGAGGCGATGCAAGTCGTCTATCTGTTGGGATGAGCCTGCAGACCGAGTGGGGACACTACCACAATACGTGAAAGAGGCGACAGATCGGGTCAGACGGATCCGAGAGCATCTAAGGGTTGCGCATGACCGACAGAAGAAGTATGCTGATAGGCGCAGGACTGAGTTGGCCTTTGAGGTTGGAGATCATATCTGGTTGTGAGTGTCACCGACGAGAGGGATCCGACGATTCTAGATAAAGGGCAAACTGAGCCCTAAATATGTGGGCCCCTTTGAGCTCCTCGAGCGAGTAGGAGAGGTTGCTTACAGAGTTGCTTTAACGCCCCGTTTGCTTGGTATACACGATGTCTTCCACGTGTCACAGCTAAGGAAGTACGAGCCAGATCCGAGTCACAGATTGGACTACTCCGGATTAGAGATAGCACCTGACCATACCTTCGTGGAGCATCCGATTGCTGTTCTTGACTGCCGGGTCAAGAAGCTGAGGTGCAGAGAGGTACCGTTTGTACTTATAAAGTGGGCTAGGAGGAGCCCCGAGGAGGCTGCTTGGGAGACGCTGGAGAGTATACGGGCAAGCTATGGAGATGTATTAGATGAGTTGCTAGCGTCGTATGTACAACCACGGGCAAATATAGTTTTGACTGCGTGAGTGGCCGGTGAGTACCTGGGAGGGGGACCCTTAGCCGTACTATGTGTGATTGGGTGTTTACCTCTGTGATTGAGTGCGCATTTTCTTTGATTGATATGCGTGGTGGGGCCCATGAGCGGTCCTACATGATGTGATTATCATTGATGTGTGATACTTTATGATATATGACTGATATGATATCGTTGTGATTATGTGATTGTTGTGAGTATGGTTGACAAATGATGGTATGTCGGAATGTTGAATCTAGGAAAAGAAATAAGGCATAGCCTTAGAGGTGGATGTTAATCCACCCTCTGTTTTGATTGAGTCGTAATGAGATCATATGTTTGATCCTTAGAGGTTGATTTTTTATCCATCCTCCCGTTGGGAGAATAGAATGTCGGGAATCAGGTTTGAACTTTAGAGGTGGATGACCACCTCCCGAGAGAGAAAGTCGAGCGGAGTCTAGGCCAAGTCGTGTCGGGACGCCAACGCCTTTAAATCGAAATTGATTGAGGAAGGATTGAGTTTACGCTTCAATGATCCAGGTAAGCTCATTGTGCTTCGCGAAGTGGATACGGACTTTCCGCGACGACCGCCGTGGAATTTTCGCTAAGACCTAGCGGTAGTGTGATGATTCTCTCGAGTTGTGATACTTTCGGGGTTGAGGCGAGATGTGACGGGGGCGCTCGTTCACATGCTCGGCGACGTCGTTTGAGATTATTACGATCGTGACAAAAGCATCAAGGCGGTGGCTTAACGAACCCCAACCTGCAAGTCAGTCTACTGCATAACTTCCCAAATGCATAAAGCCACTCGCATCACGTGGTGCGCATTTTAACATATCATAACTAAGCATCACATGGTGCCTATCTTATCATACATAAACAGTTTATACTAGGTGATCATAATAATGACATTAAATCAAACAAGAACAAGCATGGATAATTCAAAGGATCTTACTATCACATGCCACTAGTTTGCATGAAAGAACAAGCAGAATATCATGCACTTTAGGAAGAAGAAAATGGGCAACCTTTACTTCTCTCGTGATATAAACAAACAATCACATTTAATCCGCATATCACTATAATTCATTTAACAATTGCCCATAAATTTAACTCATGCCAATTTATGATTAAAAAGGATAAATTACATCAAGCAGACGGATATGCAATTTATCAAAATTGGCAAGGAAATTGGCCACAGGGCCGCATTCGACACGAAAAAATTTAAAAGGCACGTCGAAGGAAAATCACGAAACATGCAAAAGGCATTGAAATAAATCACTTGCCCTAACCTTCGATAATCAACTGACGACAATAATGCGAGATTTTAGCACATATTGAATCCAACAAAAAAGGAATATTTAATATTGATATTTGATACAATTAACTTTACTTAACTCAATTTGAAATTGAATTAATTATATAAAGTTAAAAATCTATACCAATATGAATTTCTCCGGAAGTGGGATCCGGCGTGGGTACTTTAAGATTTCTTGGTGTCGCTGAAACGGGAAAGAATTGAATAGTTTAGAATTATTGGCCGCATAACATAATAAGTAATTAAATTTGGGCCAAAAACGGAATTAGTATGAAAATAAGAGACTTTTATGCGATTTCTTCAAAAGAAATCAAAATCCCTGTCTTAGAACTTACGAATAGAACCAGAGGGACGAGCCTCTTTGCGGAAATTGCAAGCGGCACAGGCGGCGGCTCGGCAGTGGTGGCCGGCGACCACAGGGGCGGCAGACCGGAGGCGGGTGCGGTGGCGGTGGACTGCGGAGGGATTGCAACTGCGGTGGTAATGGATTCTTCGGCGGCAATTCGAGACGCATGGCAGGGGTGATCGGAGGCGGCTCGGCCTGGGCGTTCTCCGGGCAAGGGCTGCGGCTCGGTGGGTCGACGGTTGTGGCTCGGTTGCTGGCAAACGTGGGCTGCAGTGGGTGCGGTAGTCCGGCGGTGGTGGCTCGAGATCGCCGGCGGCTCGGGCAGAGGCTGGTACTGCTCACGGTGTTCGGATGTGATGGGGGGAAGGATGACAGACGGCGATGTTGAATGAATTGGTTTGGGTTGCGGGAACCCTAGGGTTAAACATGTATCTATAAAACTCAATTAGGTTGGATAAAAAAAATATCGAGGTTAAGAATCAATTAGGATAGATATTAATGGTAAATGATAGATTTTAAGGAAAATAAATAAAAGAAGCGGATAAAGACGGAGATAGATGATATATTTCTCTACATTAGCGTGATGAATATTATTTAATTTAATTTCATAAATTAAATAATAAGGGTATTTAGAGGATTTATGTAATTAAATCCATCATATATTATTTTTCTTTAGAATAATTTAATTATTCTAATTCATACCATATATCTTATGTGAATTTATTAAATAAAAAAATTCACAAGAAATATATTATAGTTTGATATAATATAGACTTATTTAATTAAATAAAAATAAGAAATAACCCAAAAATAATTTGGGGTATTTCATACCTCCCTACTTAAAAATAAGTTTTGCCTGAAACTTAGAAAAGAAACGAGAAATGAATTGAAGATAGGATAGTAACCTCGTAATAGATGAGAAGATATAGATTGATCAAGCAAAGCTATATGTATGTAGCAATGGTTCCCGAATAGGTAGAATGTAAGCATGCTTCAGTTAATGAACTTATCGAATACGTGAGCGATGAGAATTACATCTAAAGTAACTCATTCCTTTCCGAACTCCTCATTGGTAAAGTTTGAAAATTTTAATCCTATGAAAAAAGTGTATCCCTATAGTTATCAGTATCTAAAACAAGGATAATGAAATTTTAAAAGACATTTTTTGTGGGAAAAGTGGACTCGCACCCCATAAGAAACAGGGTTAACTAGCTTGTCATTGGCTTTTGTCTCAACCCCATCTGGCTTCCTTTTCCAGGTTGCCAAATGGCCCTGGTGGCTTTGAAGGCAACCATTGTGAAAAGACTAGCCAGCCTTATTCATATGAGATGAGTTGCGGGTCTTCGTCTTCTAGTTTATCTTGTCCGGTTCTTCAGCACATATGTCCTTGTCTTCTTCATAAACATAAATTGTGTATTTCTATATTTAAAAGTACTATTATCAAGCTTTTTACCAATGAGAGTTCGGTTGCTCGATCATGGAAAGGAGAGATGAAATATATAACCCATGATCATTTAATACTATCAAGATTTAGGAAAAGTGAACATACCTACATAAAAAGTTACTAATTATCCTCCCAAAGAACCTTACGTATGACATATCGATTGTTAATCACTGATTTCACATGCGGGTACTATTCCTGCTTATACAGATGAGGTTAGATAAGCTTGAAGAGTTACCTCAAAGAGTTTCTGATTTATGTGCGAGGGTGGAGATGCATGAGGAACGTTTGTCAGGATGTTCAAAATTGGTGGCTGTTGTTGATGATCTATTGAAGAAGGTAGATTCCTTAGAAAATAAGTTTACAATGCAAGAGTCAATGTAGTTTAAGACCCAGTCATCCAATGTTGCACCTTGTGACCCAGTGATTTCAAAGGTTGAGAATGAGATGTTGGATGAAATTCGGGAAGAGGCACCTACTGAGAGATTATAGGTCAACCAATTGGTACAAATGTTTCAGCATCTTGAATGAGGTTATACCTATTACATTTGTTGAAGGGCAGAAGTCATTAGATTCATCTTCAGGGCAGGTATTTGCTGTTGACTTAGGGCGTGACTCTGATGTTGATTTGAAGGGTGGGGAACAGTGCTTAGATGATGGCATATATTTTTGGCGGGTTGGGGAAGGTGGGGGTGGTCCTGAAGTCAAGGTTGCTGGAACTGAAGTTGCTGAAACCAAGGTTGATGCAACAGAAGATGCTGAAACCAAAGTTGATGGAATATTAGATGCTGAAATGGTTGATGCTGATGCTGCATCAACTCATGGCCAAGTAGTCAAAGATGGTGATGAATCTGCATGTCTTGAAAGTGAAGGTGGTGCTGATGCAACAAAAGATGCTGCTGGTGACTTAATGACCCCACCCCCTGGAAAAACAATACATTTAAGTGATGGCAAAAGGTGATGATGACAACTTGGTGAAGCAGACACATACAATTTCCAAAGATCCTAAATGTGTAACACCCCCTTTCAAATCCCAAGGGAGCGTTACAACGCTAGTGAATTCGCATGCTTTAATGTCTTTGAATTCACCTGAGGCTTATAGGGACATGCAACCATGCTCCCATAAACAAGATGATAATTTAAGCAAATAAAATAAATTAGGCGGAAGTCAAATAAATATCTTAGTTTAAAATATCTAATCACAATAACAGGAAGATACCAAAACCATAAAGTATGAATAACTCCAAAATAGCTAAAATTAAAGTAGTAATGCGGAAACTTTCGAGGTTCAAAACTCGTAGTAAAAGATTCAAGAAATGATAGCCTGCTCTTCAACTCTCTCCTGCTCCGCTGGTTGCACTAGACCTGTGGAATATGTTCTGGTGTTTCGTGAGAACGAAGGACACCAGCCATCTAATAAATAGGATAGTTAGTACAATTAAGACTAGGAAATGATAGGAGAAATGTTTAGACTTTAACCTTACAGTGAGCATAAAACGGTATGTCATAGGTTAAGGGAAAGAAACGAATATTTTATAGTGGAAACTAAATAAAAAGATAAAAATTCACGACATGACTCGGATGATCATAACGATCGATTATAAGATAAGAAAAGGAATTATACTCGATCCAGATAAGTATAATAACTGAAATGATCACCTATTTAACAGCCGATAATAATCACAATAATGATAACGATAATAATAATAATAATACTACGTGGTACCGGTCGGGCTTTAACAAGGACCACGACCTACATCATATCGTTGTTTTATCACCCCACAGAGAATGCATTCCGGGATGGTGTTTCATGAAACCTTATAAGGCGGTGGCTTAACGAACCCCAACCTGCAAGTCAGTCTACTGCATAACTTCACAAATGCATAAAGCCACTCGCATCACGTGGTGCGCATTTTAACATATCATAACTAAGCATCACATGGTGCCTAACTTATCATACATAAACAGTTTATACTAGGTGATCATAATAACGACATTAAATCAAACAAGAACAAGCATGGATAATTCAAAGGATCTTACTATCACATGCCACTAGTTTTCATGAAAGAACAAGCAGAATATCATGCACTTTATAGGAAGAAGAAAATGGGCAACCTTTACTTCTCTCGTGTTATAAACAAACAATCACATTTAATCCGCATATCACTATAATTCATTTAATAATTGCCCATTAATTTAACTCATGCCAATTTATGATTAAAAAGGATAAATTACATCAAGCAGACGGATATGTAATTTATCAAAATTGGCAAGGAAATTGGCCACAGGGCCGCATTCGACACGAAAAAATTTAAAAGGCACGTCGAAGGAAAATCACGAAACATGCAAAAGGCATTGAAATAAATCACTTGCCCTAACCTTCGATAATCAACTGACGACAATAATGCGAGATTTTAGCACATATAGAATCCAACAAAAAAGGAATATTTAATATTGATATTTGATACAATTAACTTTACTTAACTCAATTTGAAATTGAATTAATTCTATATAGTTAAAAATCTATACCAATATGAATTTCTCCGGAAGCCGGATCTGGTGTGGGTGCTTTAAGATTTCTTGGTGTCGCTGAAACTGGCAAGAATTGAATAGTTTAGAATTATTGGCCGCATAACATAATAAGTAATTAAATTTGGGCTAGAAACGAAATTAGTATGAAAATAAGGGACGTTTATGAGATTTCTTCAAAAGAAATCAAAATCCCTGTCTTAGAACTTACGAATAGCAATAGAGGGACGAGCCTCTCGGCGGCAATTGCAAGCGGCACAGGCGGCGGCTCGGCAGTGGTGGCCGGCGACCACAGGGGCGGCAGACCGGAGGCGGGTGCGGTGGCGGTGGACTGCGGAGGGATTGCAACTGCGGCGGTAATGGATTCTTCGGCGGCAATTCGAGACGAAGGGCAGGGGTGATCGGAGGCGGCTCAGCCTGGGCGTTCTCCGGGCAAGGGCTGTGGCTCGGTGGGTCGACGGTTGTGGCTCGGTTGCTGGCAATCGTGGGCTGCAGTGGGTGCGGTAGTCCGGCGGTGGTGGCTCGAGATCGCCGGCGGCTCGGGCAGAGGCTGGTACTGCTCACGGTGTACGGATGTGTTGGGGGGAAGGATGACAGACGGCGATGTTGAATGAATTGGTTTGGGTTGCGGGAACCCTAGGGTTAAACATGTATCTATACAACTCAATTAGGTTGGAAAAAAAAAATATCGGGGTTAAGAATCAATTAGGATAGATATTAATGGTAAAGGATAGATTTTAAGGAAAATAAATAAAAGAAGCAGATAAAGACGGAGATAGATGATATATTTCTCTACATTAGCGTGATGAATATTATTTAATTTAATTTCATAAATTAAATAATAAGGGTATTTAGAGGATTTATGTAATTAAATCCATCATATATTATTTTTCTTTAGAATAATTTAATTATTCTAATTCATACCATATATCTTATGTGAATTTATTAAATTAACAAATTCACAAGAAATATATTATAGTTTGATATAATATAGACTTATTTAATTAAATAAAAATAAGAAATAGCCCAAAAATAATTTGGGGTATTTCACACCTCCCTACTTAAAAATAAGTTTTGTCCTAAAACATAGAAAAGAAACGAGAAATGAATTGAAGATAAGATAGTAACCTCGTAATAGATGAGAAGATATAGATTGATCAAGCAAAGTTATATGTATGTAGCAATGGTTCCCGAATAGGTAGAATGTAAGCATGCTTCAGTTAATGAACTTATCGAATACGTGAGCGATGAGAATTACATCTAAAGTAACTCATTCCTTTCCGAACTCCTCATTGGTAAAGTTTGAAAATTTTAATCCTATGAAAACAGTGTATCCCTATAGTTATCAGTATCTAAAACAAGGATAATGAAATTTTAAAAGACATTTTTTGTGGGAAAAGTGAACTCGCACCCCATAAGAAACCGGGTTAACTAGCTTGTCATTACCTTTTTTCTTAGCCCCATCTGGGTTCCTTTTCCAGGTTGCCAAATGGCCCAGGTGGCTTTGAAGGCAACCATTGTGACAAGACTAGCCAGCCTTATTCATATGAGATGAGTTGCGGGTCTTCGTCTTCTAGTTTATCTTGTCCGGTTCTTCATCACATACGTCCTTTTCTTCTTCATAAACATAAATCGTGTATTTCTATATTTAAAAGTACTATTATCAAGCTTTTTACCAATGAGAGTTCGGTTGCTCGATCATGGAAAGGAGAGATGAAATATATAACCCATGATCATTTAATACTATCAAGATTTAGGAAAAGTGAACATACCTACATAAAAAGTTACTAATTATCCTCCTAAAGAACCTTACGTATGACATATCGATTGTTAATCACTGATTTCACATGCGGGTACTATTCCTGCTTATACAGAAGTGGAACAAATGAGCCTTTCTAGAGTCTATAGGGAGTACTTCCCGACTCTTTTCGGTGTCTATAAAAACACGGCTCGACCAGGTTGGTATGGAATCAGAAGTATCAACGTACTAGAGTCGACTGTATAACATGAGAGGAGTATTAGTAGGGAAGAGTTCATAGCTTATATGGTATTCAATATTACCAATTCACACATCAATTCCCCACTTTGACTCGAACATGTAAGGTTGTAAAGATGAATCCAAAGCATTAACCAAAGGAACTATGACAAAAGATCTCTGACAAGCTTTCCTTATTTATTAATATCTGAATAAAAGAGGTAATGGAATCACTATGCGACTCGCGCTAAGTAGAAAACAACTGAGGAAAGCGTTTCCTCATTTCTTCATCAGTTTCCAAAGTCAACTCCTTAGTCCCGTGCTTTGACCAAAGCACTTTGACAAGCAGAACTACCTTGGTGCGAAGTTGCTTCTCTCATCTCTCTAGAATCTGCACCGGTTCTTTCTCATAGGTTCCGATGGGGTGGACCTTAATGTCCTCATAGCTCAAAATGTGGGTCGGGTCAAACACGTACTTCCATAGCAATGATACATGGAAGACGTCATGTACCGGATGAGCTGACGGAGGTAGAGCAAGGCAGTAGGCAACATTGCCTACACGCAGTAGAATCTCAAATGGCCCAACATATCGAGGGTTCAGCTTCCCTCGCTTTCTAAATCAGAAGACTCCCTTCGTGGGAGACACTTTCACGAACACCTTGTCGCCCACCTCAAAGTTGACCTCTTTACGCCTAGGGTCGGCATAAGACTTTTGAGGACTCTGAGCGGTCAACATTCGTTGCCTGATCATCGAAACTTCTTCAGCTATCTTCTTTAACAGGTCTATACCTATATGGATGGCATCAGTCAGATCATCCCAACATACTGGCGATCGACACTTCCGTCCATAAAGGTCTTCAAAAGGAGCCATCTTTATGGATGCATGCCAGCTGTTGTTGTAGGTGAACTCGATCAGACTCAAATTGCTTTCCCAATCTGTCGGTCTATCCAAGACACAGACTCTTAGCATATCCTCTAGTGCTTGGATGGTCCTCTCTGACTGACCATCTATCTGGGGGTGAAAAGCGGTACTGAAATTCAGCTGAGTACCAAGTCCCTCATGCAGCTTCTTCCATAACTCTGAGATGAATCGTCTATCACAATAAGAGACAATGGACAAAGGAACATCGTGAAGACGGACTATGTGCTGAAGATACAACTCTGCTAGCTTTGCCGGCTTCTAGTTAGATCGGATAACAATGAAGTGTGCACATTTTTTTTGAGTCGATCAATAATCACCCAAATGGCATCCTTCTTCCCTTGACCCTTAGGGATCCCCATAACGAAATCCATCGGGATTTGTTCCCACTCCCATATGGGTATTGGGAGTGGTTAAAGCTTCCCACCAGGTGTCTAGTGCTCAATCTTGACCTGCTGACACACCAAGCATATGTCCACGTGGTCAGTTACTTCATTCTTCATACCAGACCACCAATAGTTCTTTTTCAAATCCTTGGACATCGTACTAGCCCCAGGATGCACCGAATAGCCGGACGCATGAGCTCCCTCAAGGGTGTTCTGTCGGATCATGGACATTGGAAACGCAAATGCGATTCCCAAACCATAAGGATCCATCGTCCCTTAGGACAAAGCCTGGGCTTTACCATCGAAGAAGTCAACGGTGATCTACAGTAACACAACATCCTCTGTCTACTTTGCCTTTATCCCCGCTAGCAGATCTAACTGAACCTCCATCATACAAAATTGTCCTCAGTTCCTTTCAAACCAAACATCAACCTCTAACTTGAGCAGATCCTTCTGCATAGTAGGACTTCCTGTCAAACAGCTAATCATAGCCTCGTATTGAGATTTGCGGCTTAGAGCATCGGCTACGACATTAGCTTTTCCAACATGATAGAGAAGCTCAACGTCATAATCATTTATCAACTCTAGCCAGCGTCTCTGTCTCATGTTCAACTCCTTTTGGGTGAACACATACTTGAGGCTTTTGTGATCGGTGTATATTTGGCAATGAACACCATACAACTAATGGCGCCAGATTCTTAGGGCAAATACCATAGTAGCTAGTTCTAGATCATGTACTGTGTAGTTCTCATCACACGGTTTCAACTACTGTGACGCATAGGCTATCATCTTCCCATCAATACACCACTCAAACCTTGATTGGAAGCATCACTGCAAATCACATAATCCTCTGACTTCTTAGGGAGTGTCAGAACAAGAGCTCGTTTGGTTGACAACCTAAAAACCCAGGAAGTAGGAGAAATTTTTGTGTTTGGTTGGTCTTTTTGAAATTAAAAAACACAGGAATTTAACTTCCCGGGAAGTTGAATTCCCCCAAAATGGAGGAAGTTCACTTACCTAGTCTCCCCTAGGTAAGTTCAACTTCCCCCATTTTTAACTTGGAAATTTCCATTTCCTGCATTTAATCTCCTAGAATAAAAAATCAACCAAACATATTTTTAGAATTCCCGTCAATTTGATTTCCCGAGAATTCAATTCCCATGAAGTAACTTCCCGGGAATTTCAATTCCCACATTGAACCAAACGAACCCCAATTGTTGTGGTCAACCACTTTGATGCGGGATCATCCAAGACACCTTCGGATGATGTCCTTATCAAGAGGAAGAAGAAGGTTCCACCATGGGAGAAGGTCCAAAGGTGGAAGCTTGGCGTTTTACACTCGTTCAGACTTTTGACAGCTTTTTGACGTCTCTGTAAAATGGGTCGTACGGATTCAATATTTATCGGATTGAGGCGTGCCATACCATCTTTGAAGCTGTCATATATTTAGACGGAAATTATGTTACTATTTTAAGTATTATTATTAGAGACCTTTTTTACTTATGTTTTTAGGTATTTTAATTAAGTTGTTAGTTTATCTTATTCTATCTAAAAATCGGCCAACAACTTTACTAAGGCCTATATATTGCGTTTCCTACATTGTAATTAAGGAGGAACATTATGAATAGAATTTAGATCTCTCAAAGTGTGTGAAACACATGGAGTGTCTTGTTGATCTAACTAGAGCTGTGCTCGTTGATCACGAATTGGTATCTATCTCAGCTTGGTTTGCTTTGCCGTTCATCAACTTCGCAAGACTTGGTGAATCTAGTATCCACAAGCCCCCTCCTTGTGCCTTTAAGTTGTCCGCTTGATTGTGTAGGGTTGTAGAGGCGGGTTGTGTAGTCATTGGTATTGGTTCCTACCTTCTACGGAAGCCTGGGGTCTTTATCTTGTTCTATATAGATCGTTTCAGTCCTTATCGGTCTTTGCAAGTGTCTATTTCGAGTCTTTCTTTTACTTTCAGTTGATGCGTCTTGTTTAAATCTTGCTCGATCTTGATCTTCTTGATCGAGTTCTTGGAGTTTCTTTGAGTCTTTCTTTGTTGCGTTCTTCTTTCTTGTTTAGTTCTTGCTTGTTGTCGAAGATCGGGCCATCCTACGCCTAACCCCGTATCAAATTATTTGATACGGGGTATGTGTTTGATAGGTATGTCGATTAGGGCTTCAATTTTGTGGATGTATGTGTTTGATAGGTATGTCGATTAGGGCTGAGAAGAGGGTTCACCAATGATGTCCTTGGGAGCTTTCTTGCACTAGATCAAACAAACACTTTCCTTCTTTTTTTTTTACTTACTTTTACCCCTAGTGAATTTTATCCTCCTAGGTCCAAGATAAATCTATTTTTTTTTTTAATGAATTTCGAAACTGACTTTTTTTTTTTTTAGACTAATGCAAGAAAGACCCTAAGATGTATGAGGGACTCGAAAAATCTGAATGAATGGTGAATAGAAGATGAAATTTCAGCCCTAATGCAAAGATATAGATAACAAATGGCTAATTTAGGTAATATGATCTATCTTATGCCTTTATGATATATGATAGATTTAATGAATTAATTCTACCACAAAATCAGATTTGAAATAGGCAATAGATAAAGGAAATAGATAAAAAGATAGATAAAAAGTTCCAAAGATAGAGCAAAGCAACAAACTAGGGTTTTATCTTGTGTGGTAGGTGAATGCCGACCAAGCTGTTGACTATGGGGACAAGAATGCCGCCGGCTTTGGGTGTTCACAAGGGGTTGTGTGCACCTTTGGTCGACTCCACGGTCTTGGCTAGGCTTTGTGTTTAGGCTATGCAACCACAAACAATCACAAACTCAAGATTAGTGCAATAATCAAATAAAGAACAAGAAGTAAAATTAGGGGTGGGCACAAATCCCGCAAATCCCGGTCCCGTCCCGCAAAAATTGTGCGGGACGGGACGCGGGACGACCCGTTTCAATCCCGCAAATCCCGTCCCGTCCCGCATATACATATATAGATAAATAAAATAATGTAAAACTATATATATATAATTATTATGTTATACAATATGTATATTATACATAATATATTATAGTATATATATTAAATATACAATATGTACATTTTTTTTTCTTGAAAGCAACAGTTTGCATATCTATATATATGCACGTAATGCTCTTTTTTTTTTTCTTGAAAGCAAAAGTGGCTGCTACTACATCTATATATACACACATACTGTAATTCAAATCGATATGTATGTGTATATACTGTACGTAATATTCATCAGTGTGTATATATACAGACACGTATATGTATGTGTATAAGGGAACTCGTAAAATATAAAAAAATTATAGATTTATATTTGTTATGTCTTTGAAAATCGTAAAATATACATGAAATTTTTTATTTTTTTATAATCATTTTTATTTGAGGGACAAGGCCCATCCCGTCCCGGTCCCGTCTCGGTCCCGTAAAATTACGCGGGACGGGACGCGGGACGACCCCCATCCCGTTCCGTCCCGTCCCGCGCCCACCCCTAAGTAAAAGACCAAAACAAGAAAATGACTCTTTTTTGTGGGTTTTTGTGTTTATGAAAAGAAAAGACTCAATCTTGATGTCGGAAACCAAAGCTCTGATGCCAATTTGATACGGGGTTAGCCGTAGGATGGCCCGATCTTCGACAAAAAGCAATAACTAAACAAGAAAGAAGAACGCACCAAAGAAAGACTCAAAGAAACTCCAACAACTCGATCAAGAAGATCAAGATCGACCAAGATTTAAACAAGACGCAGCAACTGAAAGTAAAAGAAAGACTCGAAATAGACACTTGTAAAGACCGATAAGGACTGAAACGATCTATATAGAACAAGATAAAGACCCCAGGCTTCCGTAGAAGGTAGGAACCAATACCAATGACTACACAACCCGCCTCTACAACCCTACACAATCAAGCGGACAACTTGAAGGCACAAGGAGGGGGCTTGTGGATACTAGATTCACTAAGTCTTGCGAAGTTGATGAACGGCAAAGCAAACCAAACTGAGATAGATACCAATTCGTGATCAACGAGCACAGCTCTAGTTAGATCAACAAGACACTCCATGTGTTTCACACAATTTGAGAGATCTAAATTCTATTCATAATGTTCCTCCTGAATTACAATGTAGGAAACGCAATATATAGGCCTTAGTAAAGCTGCTGGCCGATTTTTAGATAGAATAAGATAAACTAACAACTTAATTAAAATACCTAAAAACATAAGTAAAAAAGGTCTCTAATAATAATACTTAAAATAGTAACATAATTTCCGTCTAAATATATGACAGCTTCAAAGATAGTGATTTTCGGCCAAACTCCATGTCGAATCTGGAAAACCCTTCAACAGAAAAGTTGTAGATCTCGTCGTCCTCGTTCCAACAAGGTATGGAACGCCTCAATCCAATAAATATTTAATCCGTACGACCCATTTTACAGAGACGTCGAAAAGCTGTCAAAAGTCTGAAGGTGGAGCCTTCTTCTTCCTCTTGATAAGGACATTATCCGAAGGTGTCTTGGATGGTCCCGTATCAATCTCCCTTTCTTGAAAAGGATTCGTCCTCGAATCCAAGGTCGCATTTGATTCCGCAAAGGCATCCACACGAACTCCTGGATCGAATACTTCATGTCCATGGAAACTCTTCTCAAGGCTGATTGATGTAGGGATTGACCACTCCTCGATGGTTATTGTCTCTGCTTCATCTACAAAATCAAGAAAATAAACTTTATGTGCATAATTCATATTTCATATCATCATTATGTTCTAACGTAATATGCACTTTAGTTTGGTCAATAATCCATAAGTTTCCATCCAATGCTAGCAAGTTTTCTTCCTTTTTCAAGGCTGAATTTTCAATTAATTCAAGGCTAGCAATAGTAGAAGAATTTTCACCAACAATGTTCATATTACAAATTTCGCCTTTATCTAAGCATTTAGTATGACATAAATCTTCTCTTTGATTATCATCACAAGACAAAGGTTGAACATTTAAATAAATCAAAGAATCATCATGCTCATATTCAATGCAAACATGATCATCATAGGCAAGTAAATTAAGATCTTGATCATTTTCAACATGCTCTACATTTTCAGCAATAAAAGAAGCATCTATGCTAGTAGAAACATGATGTGAATTACCATTATTGGAAGAAATAGGATGAGTTTCTTCCCTTTCAATTGGTGGCACTTCATCTCTAGGTAGAACTCCTTGTACAAACACCGTATTAGAGCCAAAATGCTGAAACTCTATTGTCGCAAGGCTGTTTTCCATCTTAGCTATGCTGGCATTCATCTTAGCTATGTTCTCCATGAAGGTATTGTACCAGTCATTGCCCTGGCTATTAGACATCGCAAATAAAGACAAACAAAGAACTATGTGAAAGGTTAGAAAAATATAAACAACCTCACAATGTGTTTCGCTCACACTCCCTCTCTAATTGGTATGTCACGCTTGTTGGGGCAATCTAGCTTGGGCAAATCAACACTCAAGCAAAAACTTAGCAACACAAGGTAAGAGATCAAGAGAATGGGCAAGAAACAAGACAACGAAATTTCTTTACAGTAGAAAAGTATCGACTCGGTACTAGGGGTATCGACTCGGTATGTATGGGTTTCGACTCGGTACTTGTGGGTATCGACTCGGTACCTTGGGGTTTCGACTCAGTACCTTGGGGTTTCCAGCACTCGACACACACATAACACTGCACTCGACAGGGGTCAAGAGCAACTCGATATGGACTCAAAAGCACTCGATCAAGGGATCAAGCACTCGACAATGATGAAAAATAAAATAAAAGAAAAGAAAGTAAGGAAATTTACCTCTTTTGATTGAAAACCTTTAAGTTAGGATGTTGTAGTTGCAGGGTAGTGTTTCAATTTTGTGGAGGTATGTGTTTGATATGTATGTCGATTAGGGCTGAGAAGAGGGTTCACCAATGATGTCCTTGGGAGCGTTCTTGCACTAGATCAAACAAACACTTTCCTTTCCTTTTTTTTTTTTGACTTACTTTTACCCCTAGTGAATTTTATCCTCTTAGGTCCAAGATAAATCTATATATTTTTTTTAATGAATTTCGAAACTGACTTTTTTTTTTTAGACTAATGTAAGAAAGACTCTAAGATGTATGAAGGACTCGAAAAATCCGAATGAATGGTGATAGAAGATGAAATTTCAGCCCTAATGCAAAGATATAGATAACAAATGGCTAATTTAGGTAATAGGATCTATCTTATGCCTTTATGATATATGATAGATTTAATGAATTAATTCTACCACAAAATCAGATTTGAAATAGGCAATAGATAAAGGAAATAGATAAAAAGATAGATAAAAAGTTCCAAAGATAGAACAAAGCAACAAACTAGGGTTTTATCTTGTGTGGTAGGTGAATGTCGACCTAGCTGTTGACTATGGAGACAAGAACGCCGCCGGCTTTGGGTGTTCACAAGGGGTTGTGTGCACCTTTGGTCGACTCCACGATCTCGGCTAGGCTTTGTGTTTAGGCTATGCAACCACAAACAATCACAAACTCAAGATTAGTGCAATAATCAAATAAAGAACAAGAAGTAAAAGACCAAAACAAGAAAAGGACTCTTTTTTGTGGGTTTTTGTGTTTATGAAAAGAAAAGACTCAATCTTGATGTCGGAAACCAAAGCTCTGATGCCAATTTGATACGGGGTTAGCCGTAGGATGACCCGATCTTCGACAACAAGCAAGAACTAAACAAGAAAGAAGAACGCAGCAAAGAAAGACTCAAAGAAACTCCAACAACTCGATCAAGAAGATCAAGATCGACCAAGATTTAAACAAGACGCAGCAACTGAAAGTAAAAGAAAGACTCTAAATAGACACTTGCAAAGACCGATAAGGACTGAAACGATCTATATAGAACAAGATAAAGACCCCAGGCTTCCGTAGAAGGTAGGAACCAATACCAATGACTACACAACCCGCCTCTACAACCCTACACAATCAAGCGGACAACTTGAAGGCACAAGGAGGGGGCTTGTGGATACTAGATTCACCAAGTCTTGCGAAGTTGATGAACGGCAAAGCAAACCAAGCTGAGATAGATACCAATTCGTGATCAACGAGCACAGCTCTAGTTAGATCAACAAGACACTCCATGTGTTTCACACAATTTGAGAGATTTAAATTCTATTCATAATGTTCCTCCTGAATTACAATGTAGGAAACGCAATATATAGGCCTTAGTAAAGCTGCTGGCCGATTTTTAGATAGAATAAGATAAACTAACAACTTAATTAAAATACCTAAAAACATAAGTAAAAAAGGTCTCTAATAATAATACTTAAAATAGTAACATAATTTCCGTCTAAATATATGACAGCTTCAAAGATGGTGATTTTCGGTCAAACTCTATGTCGAATCTAGAAAAAGCTTCAACGGCAAAGTTGTAGATCTCGTCGTCCTCGTTCCAACAAGGTATGGCACGCCTCAATCCGATAAATATTGAATCCGTACGACCCATTTTACAGAGACGTCGAAAAGCTGTCAAAAGTCTGAACGAGTGTAAAACGCTAAGCTTCAACCTTTGGACCTTCTCCCATGGTGGAGCCTACTTCTTTCTCTTGATAAGGACATCATCCGAAGGTGTCTTGGATGGTCCCGCATCACACTTCTTGGGATCCTAGAGGCTCGCTTCGCACTTGTCATTCCAAACGAATTTTTGGGATTTACGCAGGAGTAAGGTCAGTGGTTGGGCCAATTTGGAAAACCCTTCCACGAACCTCTTGCAGTAATCTGCTAGTCCCAGAAAACTCCGGATCTCCTTGGCGTTCTTTGGTGAATTCCGCTTCTCTACAACTGCTCTTTTGGGGGTCGACCATTACCCCTTTCTCTGAGATGATGTGGCCTAGAAATGTCACATGCCTCATCCAAAAGTCATACTTAGACGACTTTGTGTACAACTGATGCTCTCGCAGTGTTATCAAAATAGTTCTCAAGTGCTCAGAGTGAGCCTTCTCACTCGGCGAGTAGATCAAGATGTCGTCGAAGAAGACTACGACGAAATTATCCAAATACTGGTGAAAACATCGGTTCTTTAGATCCATAAAGACTGCTGGGGCATTTATTAAGCCAAAGGGCGTCACCACGAACTCATAGTACCCATAACGTGTCCTGAAATCAGTCTTTGGAATATCCTCGTCACAAACTCGGAGCTGGTGGTAACCAAATCGAAGGTCAATCTTGGAGAATACCTTTGCTCCCTGAAGCTGATTCAACAAGTCATCGATGCTTGGTAGTGGATACTTGTTCTTGATCGTCACCTTGTTCAGCTCCCGATAATCAATACACAAACGGAAAGAGCCATCTTTCTTCTTCACACATAGCACGGGAGCACCCCAAGGTGAAGCACTAGGTCGTATATAACCCTTCTCTAACAGCTCTTCAAGCTGACTCTTCAATTCTTGCATTTCCACTGGAACCATGCGATACAGGGCTTTGGAAATAGGAGAGTTTCCTGGCTCTAAGTCGATGGTGAACTCAATGAACCGCTTTGGAGGTAAACCATGAATCTCATCGGGGAAAACATCAAAGAATTCCCGAACTACAGGAATATCGGAGATATGGACCGGGTCAGACTGTTGATCCTGCAAATAGCATAAGAATCCGGCACAACCTTGACGCATCAATCTGGTTGCCTGCAGTACACTAATAACACGACCATCCTTATCGGGGATGCGCCCACGAAATCTACGCCCAAATCTACCGCCCGACGAAATGGTCACGATTCTCCATCCACAATCAATGATTGCAACATGGAGAGTAAGCCAATCCATACCGAGAATGACATCCTAAGAAAGGATCGGAAGCAGAACAAGATCGGCTACGTACTCATTGCCACCTATCGCGATGGGAGAGCAGAATAGCATTTTTCTACCTTTAACTCTATTCCCATCAGGGTATTTCACGATGAAGGAATCATCTAGAGTCACAGATTCTAATCCGAGTCTTTCAACAGTTTGCTCGGCTGGAAAAGAATGAGAAGCACCTAGATAAAAAAGAGTATTAATTGGCTCAGCTCGCCGATAGATAACACCTTGAGCCATAGAAGAAGTAGTGTCATCCAGACTGCGCATATCATATAGTCGTGGACCCTGCTGAGATGGCCCAACGACATTCTTCCCTTTGTTCACAGTCGACTGTGAACCTGCAGGAATTTGAGTATTATGCTGGTACTACTGCGGAATGTGTTGCTACTGATGAGATCTTAAACCTCATCATCTTCTGCAATGACAGACAGCTCGATGAGTTCGTCCAATTTGGAGCTACGCTTTTGTGATGCTACATCTCTCTCCGACTAAGAATGCTCACACATCTATTTCGCACAATCGCAGAGTTTTATCCAGCTCATCCACAATCCACTCCTTATTCGTGTATGTTTCCTTGGCCTCCCTCATGCGGAGCCTCTGCCTCGCTGTTCTTCCCTACAAAGCCTGGTATACTTTTTCATCAACTAGGATTTCCAAAAAGGATCTCTTCTTCGGCTCCTCCTCACTGTGGTTTTAGGATGGTTCCAAACCGTACACTCAGACGAGGTCCTGGAAGTACTTTCTCCTATTGTCGTCCAGAGGACCTGGCATGACTTTCTTTTCCCTTATTGCATTTTTCCTTGCTATTGAATCGAGAAGTTCCAAAATTATGTCCCTTGTACCACTCTTGGATGAGTTCTTTCCATATTCAGTGGATGCAGCTCCTTCGGGAGGGTCGACGAGAACATTCTTCCCCTTGGACAACACCACTGTAGCTTTTTTCACGACCTTCACCTCCGTCCTGGAGTCAAACCTAGTGTCAGAGTTGTTGGTTAGGTCAATGCTTTGGGGGGGGGGGGGGTAATCCATCGCGTGCAGTTCTGAAGTCTTGCGAATGTTAGACTTATATCGAGGAGGGCGAGGAGTCATCAGTACTCGAGAGAGATAATCCCAGAAAGCGAGATTTAGAGGAAACAAGAATAAAGAATATAAGCTTAGTCTATGGCAGGAGCAGGAGCTTGAGCAGGACTATGAGACAAGTATTTTGACATCATTTCCAAAACTGCTTACTTTTTCCAAAACTGCTTACTTTTATAAGTAGAAACTTAGTGTTGATAAAAACCTTTTTGAAATTCATTTTAGAAATCATTTTAAAATCTGAATGAAAACGTTTTAAACCTACAGCTCTGATACCACCTTCTGTAACACCTCCTTTCAAATCCCAAGGGAGCGCTACAGTGTCAGTGAATCCGCAGACTTTAATGTCTTTGAATTCACCTGAGGCTTATAGGGACACGCAACCATGCTCCCATAAACAAGATGATAATTTAAGCAAATAAAATAAATTAGGCGGAAGTCAAATAAATATCTTAGTTTAAAATATCTGATCACAATAACAGGAAGATACCAAAACCATAAAGTATGAATAACTCCAAAATAGCTAAAATTAAAGTAGCAATCCGGAAACTTTAGAGGTTCAAAACTCGTAGTAAAAGATTCAATAAATGATAGCCTGCTCTTCAACTCTCTCCTGCTCCGCTGGTTGCACTAGACCTGTGGAATATGGTTTCGTGTTTCGTGAGAACGAAGGACACCAGACATCCAATAAATAGGATGGTTAGTATAATTAAGACTAGCAAATGATAGGAGAAATGTTCAGACTTTAACCTTACAGTGACCATAAAACGGTATGTCATAGGTTAAGGGAAAGACACGAATATTTAATAGTGGAAACTGAATAAAAAGATAAAAATTCACGACATGACTCGGATGATCATAAAGATCGATTATAAGATAAGAAAAGGAATTATACTCAATCCAGATAAGTATAATAACTGAAATGATCGCCTATTTAACAGCCGATAATAATCAAAATAATGATAACGATAATAATAATAATACTACGTGGTACCGGTCGGGCCTTTAACAAGGACCACGACCTACATCAGATCGTTGTTTTATCACCCCGCAGAGAATGCATTCCGGGATGGTGTTTTATGAAAACTTATAAGGCGGTGGCTTAACGAACCCCAACCTGCAAGTCAGTCTACTGCATAACTTCCCAAAGGCATAAAGCCACTCGCATCACGTGGTGCGCATTTTAACATATCATAACTAAGCATCACATGGTGCCTATCTTATCATACATAAACAGTTTATACTAGGTGATCATAATAACGACATTAAATCAAACAAGAACAAGCATGGATAATTCAAAGGATCTTACTATCACATGCCACTAGTTTGCATGAAAGAACAAGCAGAATATCATGCACTTTAGGAAGAAGAAAATGGGCAACCTTTACTTCTCCCGTGTTATAAACAAACAACCACATTTAATCCACATATCACTATAATTCATTTAGCAATTGCCCATTAATTTAACTCATGCCAATTTATGATTAAAAAGGATAAATTACATCAAGCAGACGGATATGCAATTTATCGAAATTGGCAAGGAAATTGGCCACAGGGCCGCATTCGACACGGAAGAATTTAAAAGGCACGTCAAAGGAAAATCACGAAACATGCAAAAGGCATTGAACGAAATCACTTGCCTTAACCTTCGATAATCAGCTGACGACAACATTTCGAGATTTTAGCACATATTGAATCCAACAAAAAAGGAATATTTAATATTGATATTTGATACAATTAACTTTACTTAACTCAATTTGAAATTCAATTAATTCTATAAAGTTAAAAATAGGGCCAGAAACGGAATTGAATAGTTTAGAATTATTGACTGCATAACATAACAAGTAATTAAATTAGGGCCAGAAACGGAATTAGTATGAAAATAACGGACGTTTATGCGATTTCTTCAAAAGAAATCAAAATCCCTGTCTTAGAACTTACGAATAGCAATAGAGGGACGAGCCTCTCGGCGGTAATTGCAAGCGGCACAGGCGGCGGCTCGGCAGTGGTGGTCGGCGACCACAGGGGCGGCAGACCGGAGGCGGGTGCGGTGGCGGTGGACTGCGGAGGGATTGCAACTGCGGCGGTAATGGATTCTTCGGCGGCAATTCGAGACGCAGGGCAGCGGCGATCGGAAGCGGCTCGACCTGGGCGTTCTCCGAGCAAGGGGTGCGGGTCGGTGGGTCGACGGTGGTGGCTCGGTTGCTGGCAATCGTGGGCTGCAGTGGGTACGGTAGTCCGGCGGTGGTGGCTCGGGATCGCCTGCGGCTCTGGCAGAGGCTGGTACTGCTCACGGTGTACGGATGTGTTGGGGGGAAGGATGACAGACGGCGATGTTGAATGAATTGGTTTGGGTTGCGGGAACCCTGGGGTTAAACGTGTATCTATACAACTCAATTAGGTTGGATAAAAAAAATATTGGAGTTAAGAATCAATTATGATAGAGATTAATGGTAAATGATAGATTTTAAGGAAAAATAAATAAAAGAAGCGGATATAGACGGAGATGGATGATATATTTCTCTACTTTAGCGGGATGAATATTATTTAATTTAATTTCATAAATTAAATAATATGGGTATTTAGAGGATTTATGTAATTAAATCCATCATATATTATTTTTCTTTAGAATAATTTAATTATTCTAATTCATACCATATATCTTATGTGAATTTATTAAATGACCAAATTCACAAGGTATATATTATAGTTTGATATAATATAGACTTATTTAATTAAATAAAAATAAGAAATAACCCAAAAATAATTTGGGGTATTTCAAAACGTGTGCAAGAAATTGAAGATTTCAGGCGTTCAAAGCGTCTTCCAAAAGCAAGTAGTTTTCTGTTGAGCCCGTTTGTTGCTGAACAGGTAAGGATCCCGAAGCATGTTGAAAAAAAATCATTGCTCAGCAAGGTTGATCATGACTTCATGTATGAATGTGTTAAAGGCTCAAGGTATGTCCATCTTAAATTTTCATGTGTTTTTCGAGTGCTCTAGCAATATATATATATATATATATATATATATATATATATATATATATATATATATATATATATATATATATATATATATATATATATATATATATATATATATTCTGACCTGATTTTTTAATCTTGTAATAATATGTGCAAGAATTTTTCAGTACTTTTAATGGGAGTTAGAAAAGAGAAGTCATTTTTTAGAAACATTGTTAGGAAGGATGGTTGGCATGATATAGATGTAAGTATGCTGAAATGGTTTTTCTTTTCAACATCTTTTCGAGTAAATGTAACTATGTATGTATTTCTGTTATTATGATTTGCTTTAAACAAATACCTTACACTGTTTACTTTTCGGCACCTTGAAGATGGACTACTTCACATGAGAAAGAGAGTCAGTGAGGATCCTAGCAGCTTTGAAGGCATTGTCGTGATGGATCCTATTTTTCATCAGAAATATCTCCCAGAATGCACGTCATCTTATGAAGAAACAAGCCCTGTTGAACAATTCACTACTAGCTACTTCCTGGGCTAATATCCTAGCGATTACCCCAAGAGTTGGGAGTCTGCAACAAAGGTCTATACCCCATTCAACATAAACAATGAGCACTGGGTTGCATTGGAGATAAATCTTGTTGAAAAGGTTATAAATGCATATGACTTCAACCACTACATTGTGTCTGCTAAAAAGCTTGTTGATCCTCTGCGCGCGATGGCTGAGTGGTTGCCAATTCACCTGAATAAGGCTGGTGTGATCCCAAATTTTCAACGGTCTACATTCCATATTAACAAGGTCCCTGATCTAGTGCATGATACAACGGGGTATGTAAACCTACATTTACAATGTTTTTAAAGTCATTTAGAAGCATTTTGTTGTTGTGCTTGATATCAATATGATTTGTTTCATTTTTTGCAGCGCATCTTATGGGGTGTTTGTACTGAAAGCAATTGAAGCACTGGTGTTTGGGGGAGATGTCAGAAAGTTTACCAATGAAAGAATCTTTCGATACCGAGAACTTATGGTCTCATACTTGATTCAAGAGAATTGGAGCTTTAAATTCTAGTTAATAGCATCTTGTGTGTAACAACATCTATAAGATTTAGGGATTTCAAGACATTCTAATGTAGTTGTAGTTTAGATGTATTTCCGGGGAATATTCTGGACAACTGATGTTTTTGTAGCATTTTCAATGGCACACTTTGAAGCCAGTGATATTGACATTTATCTAATGGTTTAATGTAAATTGTGCCAGTATTCCTGTTTCAGCATTGTTTTTAGCAAGTTTGTTTCGGCAAATATTTCAGCAAATATTTCACCATATCTATTTGCTGAAACAGTTTATAAGTTAACCAAAAATCAAAATCATCATTATTTGTCTGTATATATCTGGTGTTGAGCTTATTAAATTGACATTTAGTTAATGGTATAATGTAAATTGTTCAGTTTTCCTGTTTCATCATTTTGTTTCTGCAAGTTAAGTTTTCAGCATTTTGTTCAAGTTGACACCGACATACAATGTTAAGTTGCCATATTTTAGAGAAACACGGAAATATAATCTCTAAAGATGGGACTTATTGCATTTCTTAAGGTCCCATATTTTGTTCAAGTTATGTTTTCAGCATTTTGTGCCAGGACGTTGTTTTCAGCCCATTTTTCATGCTGAAACAGAGAGGATTGTCTAGATTAAAGCTTCAGCATAGTAATAAATGGTAAACATAATGAACTAAAAATAATATGATATAGTAAAGCAATGACACAGAGTACAACTGATTAAAAAAAAACACAAAGCATCACATAAAAATCATATCTGATTGCTGAAAAGTGTAAAACTGAACTAAAAATTAAAATCATCATATTTTTTCTGTAGCCAGCTTGTGTTGAGCTTTTGAATTCTTCCCGTGCTCCCTTTGAATCCATTCCTTACTGTATTTTGCTCTTCTCACAAACACTCCTTTGGAAATTTTCCTTTTCCAAGGAAGTTGAACACATCTTTTCCTTGAATTGGGGGGGGGGGGGGGGGGTTAACATTTAATCTATTTAATATATTCAGGAAGGTTTATTTCATCATCAGGAAGGACTGGATATATGGTTTCAGCATGTGCCAAACTCCAAGCATCATTTGTGTAGAAACTTGCAACAAAATGTGACACATGAAGTTTTTTAGTCACTATTGCCGACAAAGCATGTACGCATGGGATTTTTTGAATGTCAAACACCCTACAGGTGCATTTTTTTGCTGAAAGACCAACAACAGTCCGTGTACCTTCTCCAGTGACTTCAAAGACAGACTCATTCAAATGCTTTACAGTGTATGCACCGACATCCTTTTGCAATTCTTGAATCATTTTCATTATTGCAGGGGTGACTCTCTGCGTATTCAGTGCTGCAGACTGCCTTCTCTCTTGAGACAACTCTGTGAACTTATATCTAAAAAATTCCAACAGTGCAACATTGGGCAAATTTTTTTTTATCAATCAAAACAGAGTTTAAGCTTTCAACGTTGTTGGATGTCATCATGTTATACCTATTACCCTTTGCATGTGCTCTTCCCCACCTCTCCAGCCCCTCGGATATCAAATAGGTTGCTAGGCTTGGGCATTCTTCTTTTATACGGTCAAATTGGTGGGCAAAATCACCAACAGTGTAGGTTTCAGCAGCCTGTTGGAACATGTCTGCAAGATGCCTTTTCTTGAAAGTTGCATGGATGTTCTTCTCTCCCATCTCATCCAGATTGAGTGAAGGAGATTGTTAGAAGGATTGAGAAGCTTGAAAAGGTACCTAAATGTATGGATCTGTTGTCTGCGAGGGTTGACGCAATTGAATCAAAAATTGGGGAGTTGACTGGGATGCTTCAAGTTGTCGGTGAGATGGCAAAGAGGTATGATGAGCTTGAGTTTAGGGTTGCTAATTATGAGGCTTTGGTTGAGAGGTTGCAAGCAAATCCTGTCAAGCCCGATGATAAGCACATGGGTGGTAAGTCTCAGGGCACTCCTGTGAAGGTTGATGATGAAGATGTCAGCACACAAATTGTGAATGATATTGTTGCTGATCTTCAGAAGTGTTTCTCTGCTGAGGAGCTAATGTTGAAATCATCACCCCCTTCTGTTAATGTTGGGGACGTGTCCTTACCATTAAAAAGATCTGAGGGTCCAACTGTGGATAAGGAGATTATGTCTACTGAAATTCCTCCTGTATTTTCAACTGTTGTCGCTGACACTGAATTTGAGGTGGTAGGTGCAGATGTGAAGTGTGTGAAGGATTTTAAAGGTGATATTTCATTAATGAAGGATGAAGTTGATGATGCCAAAAGGATTGGAGATGAGCTTGGAATTCCATCAACTTTTGCTGAAGTTGCTCGATCTACCAAGTGTGAAGGTGAAGGTGTTGATGCTAAAGTCGCTGTAGTTGGAGTTCACTCATCCTTGGAAAAGTATATATCTCTGTCTGATGATGAAGATGACACAGTGGTAGATGTTGATTGGGATTCGGTAACCAAGGATCCTGCAACTATAATTGAAGTTGATCAATTAAAGGCTTCGAATCTTATCACATCAACCAGTACATTCCTATTTGGCCCAACTGAGATTGAGAACAAGGTGTGGATGCCAAAGCATGCCCCTAACAAGTCATTGATCAGCTTGGAAGATCATCAATTTATGTGTGGAATTTTAAAGAAGAAAAGGTATGCTTTATTTTTTTGTTCAATCTTTGTATTAGTTACAGCAACTCATGCGAGATATATTTTTATGTATTTTGTGTAATTTTGGTTAGGAGTTTTTTTCTGTTACCGGTCGAATTTCAAGGTGGGACAAAAAGTTTTTCCATCACATTCTAGCGAAGAATTTGTGGCTTGATTGTTAGGTAATAACTGCTTGTTTTTTAAATAGATAAATCTATGTGGATTGGATTTTATTGTCTTAGTTGATTGCTGATATCACTTTTTTACTATGTTGTGTAGCATCTAGAAGCAGGTCTGATTCATATTAGAAGGCGCATTTCTGAGGACCCTGTCAAATATGGAGAGGTTGTTGTTCTTGATTGGTTATTTTACATAAAGTACCTACCTGATTATGGTGCAAATTATGGGGAAGACATACATATTGAAGATAACACTGAAGAGTATTTTGTTGGTATGTGCCCTGCTGATTATGGGAAGCCATAGGACTCTGTAAAGAAAATCTACACAATATTCAATGTGATGAACAAGCATTGGGTGGCGTTGGAGATTAAAATTGAGGAGAGGGCAATCCACGTGCACGATTGCAATGTGCCTGCTGTTAGGGCTGGTGTACTTGAAGAAAAATTGCAACCGTTTGCTATTTGGCTCCCAATTCATTTTTCAAAGGCTGGGCTATATCAAAACTTTACTTCCTCTCCTTTCCAGCTAAACATGGTTCTTGGGTTAATGCATTATTCTACCTGGTATGTAGTTTTTATCTTGTTATGTTTTTGTTGGTTAGCATAAGATACTTGTTATTTATGTGCTCACATTACATGATGTCTTTTTGTGTTGGCAGGGCTGCATGTGGGGTCTTTACATTAAAAGCGAGTGAAGCGCTTGTATTTGGGGGAGATGTGAAAGGTTTCAATAACGAGAAGATCTTTCGATTCAGAGAACTCATGTGCTCATATCTGATCAAGGAGACCTGGAGTTTTAGATTTTAAAACAAGTGTTTAGATAGGTAGTTGATGCATATATGGGATACTTTGGATGTAATCTGACAAATTAAGTGCTCAAATAGCTTAGTTAGTTGACATGTATGTATATTTCTAGTTAATGGATTTTATGGGATATTTTTGGATGTACTGTATTTGGCGGTGAGTTTGAATCTGTTATGGTTGTGCATATTAAGTTTTATTAATGCTTATTAAGTTATCCTTTTCTGCATTGACAATGTTTTACTTGAATTTGTAATAAGAATGTGTGAGTCATGCGTACATATTTAACATGCTATAACAAAAGTGGGGGGTGACAATGACGGTTACAGTAGCTACAAGTAGTGCTGACACCAGTCTGGTGTTTTCTGATATTGAAGTTTATGTGGTGACACTAGGTGGATAAGGCCCAAAGTAGTGTTGACAATGATGTTAGTTTCAAGTAGTGGTGACACTAGTCTTGTATTTTTTTGATTTTGAATTGTATGTGGTGTAACGAGGTGGGCAAGGCCCAAAGTATTGTTGACACTGTTGGTTAGAGTACTTTGCACTATTGGTGACATTAGCCTTGTAATTGTTGATTTTGAAGTGTATGTGGTGACACTAGGTGGTTAAGGCCCAAAGTAGTGCTGACACTGATATTAGTTAAAAGTAGTGTTGACACTAGTCTTGTATTTTTTTATTTTTGAAGTGTATGTGGTGACGTTTTCTGTTATTGAAGGTTAAGTGGTGACACTAGGTGGTTAAGGTCCAAAGTAGTGCTTACACTGATATTAGTTACAAGTAGTGGTGACACTAACCTTGTCTTTTCTGTTATTGAAGTTTATGTGGTGACACTAGGTGGATAAGGCACAAAGTAGTGCTGACACTGATATTAGTTATAAGTAGTGGTGACAATAGCCTTGTAGTTTTTTATTTTGAATTGTATGTGGTGGCACGAGGTGGGTAAGGCCCAAAATATTGTTGACACTGTTTGTTAGAGTAGTTTGATCTATTGGTGACATTAGCCTTGTATTTTTTGATTTTGATGTGTATGTGGTAACACTAGGTGGTCAAGGCCAAAATTAGTGCTGACACTCATATTAGTTATAAGTCGTGGTGGCATTAGCATTTTATTTTTTGATTTTTGAAGTGTATGTGGTGACGTTTTATGTTATTGAAGATTATGTGGTGACACTAGGTGGCTAATTTCCAAAGTATTGTTGACACTGGTATTAGTTACAAGTAGTGGTGCCACTATCATTGTATTTGTTGATTTTTGAAGTGTATGTGGTGCCACTATCTTATTTTTGCTCGACAATACTTTATATTTGCACAACAACTAAGACTTGAGAATTTGTGCCCAACATGATCTTATTTTCTTCTCAATATAATTTTATACTTTTTCAATACATTATTTGCACAACATGATCTTATTTTTTCTCATCATTAGAATAAAATTGCGCGACATGGGCATTTGGTGAAAATTTGCTCAACAAGATCTTATTTTTGCACAACAAAAGGTTATATTTTGCACAACAATAAAATTGCACAACATGGGTCTTGAGCTTAGTTTAAAATTCATGATATGAGAGCCCCGACCCATTTTTCTGACCATAGGTGTTGGGCTTAATGTAAGATTCATGATTCAATAGCCCTGACCCATTTTCTTTACTTTATATATATTTTGAACTCCAACAAATTCCCAAGTCGTTTCAACTCCCTCCACTCTCTTCTCCATTACGGTACCCCCAAGTCGTTTCATCTTCCTCCACTTCTCTCCCCCATTCCGGATTTCTATTCAGATGGGGCAACCCCTCTTTAGGTAGGTAGCCCTCTCTCTTTCGTTCCTCTGAAAATAAAAGTGATCAATTAGGGTTTTTACACCTTCTCAGCAAATTTTTTATTGTTGTTTTTTTTTCTGATTTTAGATTACTTTTCCATTACCTCTCAGTTGATTAAACACATATATTGTTGTTTGTGTTTGCTGAGTTGCTACTGCATTATTTTATTTGGTTGTTGTTTATTTTATTTGGTATGGACCGAGCCAACTGGTGGTGTCCATCCATTCTGATAGCCTCCCCCTGCTGACCATTAATAATTCCTATGCTTGGAACGGTGTGCCAATGACTTTAGCACACTGCAATGAAGTGTTAAGTGAAGTAGGAATCACCAGTGTGGTTCGAAATCAAGTAGCCAACCGGCTATTAATGGAATATACCAGCAGTTGGTTTCCGGGCGATGCTGAGTTGGTTGAATATGGTCTCTGCCCGAGCATCATTGTGGATGTAAACTTCATTGACGACCCTTTGTCTTATTCAAGCTGTGAATCTGACATAAGCTTTGACTCTGACATGGATGTCGACAACCCTGATCATCCAACAACTACAAAACACAATGACGCCTTAAAAGAGATATATCATCTTGAATAGGATGGAGAGAAATGTACAATATATCTGGACCCGATGTTAGCGTCGATGCCTATCCTTGCCACACCATGTGCATATTTCTTTCACCCAGAGTGTCTCCGAACAAGGCTTACAGTTCAGGCCATTTATCCGCTTTGTCGATCAGCACTTTAGCTATAGGTCACTTGTATATCCGTTGTGAAAAAACAGTGCAGTTGAAAGTTTTTTTGGGGACTTGATTTAAGAAAATGTAGGATATGAATGGAATTTTGTGTTTGACAATGTTTGTACCTAATTTCCATTTAAATCATATTAATGTAGTTCGTAACTTTTGGGGGTACTAGGTGTATGTAAATGTATAATATTAATGAAATTTGTGTTTGATCATATTTGTTTGTGATTTTCATTCTATCATATTTGTTCTGATGTTTGAGTAAGACATTGAGTTTTCTTTGACAGAAAAAGACCTTTGAACCTTTACGAATTTGCTCATATATCGTGGCTGGATTTGAAACCAATATGGAACTTATTTTCCAAAAAATCAGAGAAAAAATTCTACATTTTAGATATAATATTTCCCCTTGAACGGTATGAGAGCATGCAAAATTTCATACCTTATACGTAATATCATAACATCCGATAAATGTTAATGGTTATTTTTATATGATTTTTAAAAATCTCGCGTCTTTGTGCATACCAAAATAGCGCTGACACTGATATCAGTTACAAGTAGTGTTGGCACTAGCCTTGTATTTTTTTTATTTTGAATTGTATGTGGCGGCAAGAGGTAGTTATTGCCCAAAGTATTGTTGACACGGTTCGTTGGAGTAGTTTGAAGTATTGGTGACACTAGCCTTGTATTTTTTTTATTTTGGAGTCTATGTTGTGACACTAGGTAGTTAAGGCCCAAAATAGTACTGACACTGATATTAGTTACAAGTAGTGGGGACAGTAGCCTTGTATTTTTTGATTTTGAAGTGTATTTGGCGACACTAGGAGGTCAAGACCCAAAGTAGTGCTGACACTGATATCAGTTACAAGTAGTGGTGACAGTAGCCTTTTATTTTTTGATTTTGAAGTGTATGTGGCGACACTAGGTGGTCAAGTCCCAAAGTAGTGTTGACACTGATATCAGTTACAAGTAGTGGTGGCACTAACCTTTTAATTTTTTTTTGAAGTGTATGTGGTGGCAAAAGGTGGTTAATGCCCAAAGTATTATTGACACTGTTGGTTAGAGTAGTTTGAATTATCGGTGACAGTTGCCTTGTATTTTTTTTATTTTATGTCTATGTTGTGACACTAGGTGGTTATGGCTCAAAGTAGTGTTAACACTGATATTAATTACAAGTAGTGGTGACACTACCTATGTATTTTTTTTATTTTCGAAGTCTATGTGGTGGCACGAGGTGGTTAAGGCCCAAAGTATTGTATGACGCTGTTTGTTAGAGTAGTTAGAAGTATTGGTGACAATAGCCTTGTGTTTTCTGACATTGAAGAGTATGTGGTGACGTTTTCTGTTATTGAAGTTTATGTGGTGACACTAGGTGGTTAAGACCCAAAGTAGTGCTGATGATACGGGGTTAGCCGTAGGTTGGTCCGATCTTCGACAACAAGCAAGAACTGAACAAGACAAACAAGAAGTCGATCAAGATCAATCAAGAACAGCAAGATTCGATTCAAGAAATAACCAAGATTGATCAAGAATCTCAAGAATGCAGCAAGAACAAAGAAAGACTCAAAGAAACTCGACAAGAATGCCAAGATTCGACCAAGAACTTGCAAGAACACCAAGATCCAAAGGCTGGACTCAATGTCGACTCAAAGAAATAACAAAGACTCGATAAAGATAGTAAAGACTCGAAATTTAAGATGCAAGAATTGAAAGACACGACCTGATAAGGACTGAGTCGATCTACGCAGCGCAAGATAAAGACCCCAGGCCTCCTCAGAGGGTAGGAACCAATACCAATGCCTACACAACCCGCCTCTACAATCCGACACAATCAAGCGGACAACTTGAAGCACCAGAAGGGGGCTTGTGAAAACTAGGATCACCAAGTCTTGCGAAGTTGATGAACACAAAGCAAACCAAGCTGAGATTATCAATCGGTTGAGATCGCGAAGAGCACAGCTCTATTCGGCCTGATCTCTCTCTCTAAGGTGTTACACACGTTTTGAGAAGTAAGATTTCAATTATCAATGTTCCAATTGAATTACAAAGAAGAAAACGAAATATATAGGCCATAAGGTTGATGATGGCCGGCACTAACTAATGGGCTTTAAAATAAATCTAAGAACAAAAATAAATAAGGTTCCTAAAAAGAATGATTTAAAAAGCCCAATTCAGCCCAATAATGTTCATAAGCTGATATTAGACATAACACTTAGGAAAATTCGGTCTAAGCATTGTCTAAGGTGGCTCGGCCTCTTCATGCACTCCAATGCACATATATGTCTTCAATGTAGGCTCGGGGAGTTGAACCTTGCTCGAGAACAAAGCATGACCCACAAAGTTGAATGAGTCTCTCTGAAGCTTCTTAGCTCTAGCTCGAGTCATTGGCCCTTCTCCAAGTATAATGGGTGTGTCTGGAGCTGTAGAAGATGGTCCCGCATCAACCTCCCCTTCTTGAAAAGGATTCGACCACGAATCCAAGTCTTCATCCACCGCAAAGTAAGGGATTAGATCGGCGATGTTGAATGTAGCGCTCACGCCCATGTCTCCAGGAAGCTCCAATTGATAGGCATTGTCGCCCACTCTCTTCTTGATCCGAAATGGTCCATCACCACGCGGCGACAGCTTGTTCTTCCGTGCTTCTGGAAACCGCTCCTTCCTCAAGTGCACCCATACAAGATCTCCAGGCTGAAATGTGACCAAGCGACGTCCCTTGTTGGCCTTGTTAGCATTGTACTCAACCTTTAGCTTCAGCTTCTCTCGAGTTCGTTCATGCAGCTCCTTGATGAACTCGACATGCTTACCTGCCTCAAATGATTCTTTGTCTCTCATAGGATATGGAGTAAGATCAAAAGGGGTTAGTGGATTAACACCATACACACATTCAAATGGACTGATTTTAGTAGCCGAATGCATGGTTCTATTATAAGCAAATTCCACATGAGGTAAGGCTTCTTCCCAAAGTTTCAAATTCTTCCTAATAATGGCTCGTAGGACAGTAGCAAGGGTTCTATTAGTCACCTCAGTTTGGCCATCAGTTTGGGGGTGGCTAGAAGTAGAGAATAGCAATCTAGTTCCCAATTTATTCCATAAGGTACGCCAAAAATGACTTAAGAATTTCACATCCCTATCACTAACAATAGTTTTTGGCACACCATGCAACCTAACTACCTCTCTAAAGAATAGATTAGCAACGTTGGTAGCATCATCAGTTTTATGACATGCAATGAAATGAGCCATTTTAGAGAACCTATCCACTACCACAAATATAGAATCTCTCCCCTTCTTAGTTCTAGGCAACCCAACTATGAAATCCATGGATATGTCTTCCCAAGGGGCCGATGGGGTTGGTAGTGGTGTATAAAGGCCATGGGGCATAAGCTTAGCTTTAGCTTTAATGCAATCTATGCATCTCTTAAGGCAATGTTCTACATCCCTAAGCATATGTGGCCAATAAAAGTGTGATTTCAGTGTGTTATAAGTCTTATCCCTTCCAAAATGTCCCATTAGGCCACCACTATGTGCTTCACTAACAAGTAATAACCTCAAAGAACATCTAGGAATACACACTTGATCTTTTCGAAATAAGAATCCTTCATGTATATAGAAGCTGTCATTAGGACCCTTTTCTAAGCATTTTCGAAAATGTTCACCAAAATCTAAATCAGATTCATACAATTCCTTTATGTAAATAAAGCCTAAGACTCTAGAATCCAAAGTGGTTAAAAGTACACGTCTTCTAGCTAAAGCATTAGAATCGAAATTAGCGACTAGAACATGTCTCCTAGATAATGCATCAGCTACCACATTGTCTTTGCCTTTCTTATACTTAATTACATAAGGAAATGTTTCAATGAACTCCATCCATCTTCCATGTCTCCTGTCAAGTTTATCTTGGCTTTTAAAATGTTTTAAAGATTCATGATCAGTCCTAAGAATAAACTCGCTAGGCCATAGATAGTGAGACCATGTCTTAAGTACTCTAAACAATGCATACAATTCCTTATCATAGGTAGAGTAATTAAGACAAGCACCTTTCAACTTTTCAGAAAAGAAAGCAATAGGCTTACCTCCCTGCATAAGGACTCCACCAATTCCAACTCCGCTAGCATCACACTCTACTTCAAAGGGCTGAGTAAAGTCCGGCAAAGCTAATAGAGGTGCGTGAGTGAGCTTGTCCTTAAGGGTGTTGAATGCTTCCTTCTGAGCTGCTCCCCATGTGAATTCACTCCGCTTTTTCGTGAGCTCAGTGAGGGGTGCCGAGATGGTGCTGAAATCTCGAACAAATCGACGATAGAAGCTCGCCAATCCTTGGAAGCTGCGTACATGGCCGATGTTGGTGGGTGTTGGCCATTCCTGGATTGCCTTGATCTTAGCCTCATCGACACGCAGTCCTTTCGAACTCACTACAAATCCAAGAAAAGACACTTGTTCATGACATAATTCACACTTCTTTAAATTAGCATACAAGCGTTCAATTCTCAGCGTTTTAAGCACTTCTCTAAGATGTGATTCATGTTCATTAAGAGACTTGCTATAAATCAGAATATCATCAAAATAAACAACAACAAATCTTCCAATGAAATCTCGAAGCACATGATTCATTAAACGCATAAAAGTGCTAGGAGCATTAGTTAAACCAAAAGGCATAACCAACCACTCATATAACCCAAGCTTAGTCTTAAAGGCTGTTTTCCATTCATCACCTTCTTTCATTCTAATTTGATGATAGCCACTTCTAAGATCAATTTTAGAAAATATAGAAGATCCATGTAACTCATCTAGCATATCATCTAATCTAGGAATGGGGTGACGATATTTAATAGTAATGTTGTTAATAGCCCTACAATCTACACACATTCTCCATGATCCATCTTTCTTAGGGACTAATAACACAGGCACAGCACACGGACTTAAGCTAGTTCGAATATAACCCTTGTCCAACAGTTCCTGGACTTGGGTTTGGACCTCTTGGGTCTCAGTGGGATTCATACGATACGCAGGTCGATTAGGCAATGCAGCCCCTGGAATAAGATCAATTGATGCTCAATTCCACGAATAGGGGGTAGACCTGGTGGTATGTCATCGGGAAACACATCTTTATACTCCTCAAGTACAACGAGTATATTGGCTGGAAGAGAAGCTTTAAGCTCTTCACTCAACATATTCAAGCTCTTAATGAGATGCATAAGGGTGGTTTCTCCGTCCGCCAATTCGTCTAAAAATGTACTCTTGGAAGCCATTAGTACACCTTTAGGCCGAGTTTGAGGATCCACTTGGCTCGACTGAGCCTCCTGATCTAACTCACCTTTACTTACCTTCCGCTTCTCAATCTCATCAGCTACTTGTGTAGGCGTCATGGGTTTGAGAATGACATTATTTCCCTGAAAAGTAAAGGTATAGCGATTAGTAAACCCATCATGAATAACCTTACGATCAGATTGCCAAGGACGGCCTAATAGAATATGACAAGCTTGCATAGGCACAATATCACATAAAACATCATCTTCATAATGTCCTAGCTTAATATGCACTTTAACTTGTCTCTGAACTTTTAATAAGCCACAATCATTCATCCAATGCAATTTGTAAGGTCTTGGGTGTTGGACAGTAGGTAAATGCAATTTGTCAACCATTTCTTGACTAGCTAAATTACAGCAACTACCTCCATCAATGATCACATTTACAACCTTTCCTTTAACTAGACAACGAGTATGAAATAAGTTTTCTCTTTGATTATCTTCACATGGTGTAGGAACAACACTTAAAACTCTCCTAACAATCAAAGATTCTCCATGTTCATATTCAACCTCATTATCATCATTTTCATAACAAACAAGGTTTAGGTTCTGATCATTGTCATTTAGCATGCTCATCCGGTTCATCACAAGAATTTTCAGATTCATATTCTCCAAATTGATTAACCATGAGCGTTTTCTTATTCGGGCAATCCTTCATATAATGTCCTCTACCTTGGCATTTAAAGCATACAATGTCTCTAGAACGAGTAGTAGAAGGATTAGGATTACTCCCTTTGGGACCAGTAGATGTCCCAGACGATTCTCGTCCATTCCATGGACCTTTTCCTTTGTCAAGGGGCTGCTGGGATACTCGGCTATCTCCTCTCCCTTGGGGCTGGTTTGGTCGATCTCGTGAACCACCTTCACCACGCCATTGGGACTGATTTGGCCGAGATTGGCGCCATTGGGGCTGCTGCACACTTGACACTCTTCCTTGGCTCTTATAACGTTGTCCCTTTTCTACTTTCATAGCTAGATGTAAAAGTTCAGTAGGAGTAGTATAGGGAAAGTAATCAATTTCATGAGCTAAGGCGGGATGCAAGATCCGAAGGTATCTAACATTAGTTTTATCGTGAGTTTCTACCACATTAGCTCGAGCCATAGCTTCTTGCATAACATTAAATGTCTCCTCAACAGTTTTACTACCTTGTTTAAGGTTTTCTAATCTGTTTAATAGCTCTCTATCATAATGTTGAGGTACAAACCTATTTCTCATTACTACTTTTAATTGTTCCCACGAAGCAATAGGTGCATCAAGGGATCTTCTTCTTTCCTTAACAAGATTATCCCACCAGATTAATGCAAAACCTTCAAACTCTAGGGAAGCTAATTGCACTTTCTTAGGTTCTGAGAAATTATGACAATTCCAGATTTGCTCCATTTTAATCTCCCAATCAATATAAGCATCTGGATCAGTTTTACCATCAAAAGGAGGAATCTTTACCTTCACCTTGCCTATTCCGTCGTCATCATTGAACCTAGGTGGGCGGTTCTGATTTCCCCTTTGATTCCGTCTCGGGCGTCGCTCCCAATACTCCTCTTCTTGGAAGTCGTCATCTTGCTCCGAGTAATAGTATTGCTCTTGATAGCCTCGACCTCTTCCCCTTCCTTGTCCTTGTCCTTGCACATGAACAAACCCATTATTCCGATCATTTCTCCCACCTCGTGGAGAGTTGTTTTCATTGAATAAAGGATTATCTAAATTGACATTAACATGAGGATTAGGATTAGGGATAGGATTTACGACCTCTCTTTGGGTATCTCCACTCGCTCTTGCTGGCCTATGTTGTTCGAATCACTAGGCCTAGAGCTTTCCCATTCCGCCATCTTAGCTTGCAACGCAGCCAAGGTATCCGTTATAGTGGCTATGTTGGCCGTCAAGTTGTTGAACTGCTCGGGTGTGACAGTAGCACTCGAGTTCGTGGCATCGTTACCACCATTGTTTCCCTGATTGTTAGACATGATAAAAAAGACAAAAGAAACAAAGAACTAAGTTAAGGTTAGTAAAAACTTATAAACAGCTCACAATTGTGTTTCGCTCACACTCCCTCTCTTGATTGATATATCACGCTTGCTAGGGCAATCCGCTTTGGGCAAATCAACAACCAAGCAAAAAAACAAAGCAATCAAAGTATGTAGTGAATGAAACAACTCAGAAGAGTACTCAACAAGGGCTGTAGTACTCGATGCAAGCAAGTAAAGGACTCGACAGACTCAAACAAGCACTCACAAGGGCTGTAAGCACTCGACACAACACTAGGGAGACTCGGCAAGGGCTGAGATCTCCTCGACACAAGCACAAGAGCACTTGACAGTGGGGAGAAGTGCTTCGACACAAAGAGAAATAAAGAAAAACAAAAGAAAACTTGGGAATTTACCTCTTTTGATTGAAAACCTTTAAGTTAGGACGTTGTAGTTGCAGGGTAGGGTTTCAATTTTGTGGAGGTGTATGTGTTTGGGATTTAGGGCTGTCGACTAGGGCTGAGAGAAGGGATTCACCAATTGTCCTTGGGAGCTTTCTTGCACTAGATCAACAAACTCTATCTCTTTTTTTTTTTCAACTTACTTTTGCCCCTAGTGAATTTTATCCTCCTAGGTCCAAGTTTTAATGGAAATTTCGAAACTGATCTTTTTTTTTTTTTTTTTTTTTTTTTTTTTACTTATGAAACTAATGCAAGAAAAGACTCAAAATAATAGATAGGACTCGAAAATTATGAAAGTGGTGGTGAATAAATAAAATTTCCAGCCCTAATGCAATGATATAGATAGAATGGCTATTTTAGGGAATAGGATCTATCTTTATGCCTTAATAGATATTTGATAGATATAATGAATTAAATCCACCAAAAATCAGAATTTAAATAGGCAATGGATAAATAAAAGTAGATATAGATAGATCAAAAGTTCCAAAGATAGAACAAAGTAACAACTAGGGTTTTATCTTGTGTGGTAGGTGAATGTCGGCCAAGCTTTGGCTATGGGGACACTATGTGCCGTCGGCTAGGGTGTACACAAAGAGATGTGTGCACTGACTTGGTCGACTCCACGGTCTCGGCTAGGCTTTGTGTTTGGGCTAAGCAACCACAACAATAACAAACAAACAAGATTAGTAATTTAATCAAAAAGAAAGCAAGAAGTAAATAACCAAAACAAGAACTGACTCTATTTTTGTGTTTTTTTTTTGTGTTTATGAAAAGAAAAGACTCAATCTTGATGTCGGAAACCAAAGCTCTGATGCCAATTTGATACGGGGTTAGCCGTAGGTTGGTCCGATCTTCGACAACAAGCAAGAACTGAACAAGACAAACAAGATATTAGTTACAAGTAGTGGTGACACTAGCCTTGTATTTATTTTATTTTGAATTGTATGTGGTGGCACGAGGTGGGTAAGGCCCAAAGTATTGTTGATACGGTTTGATGCGGGACCATCTTCTACAGCTCCAGACACACCCATTATACTTGGAGAAGGGCCAATGACTCGAGCTAGAGCTAAGAAGCTTCAGAGAGACTCATTCAACTTTGTGGGTCATGCTTTGTTCTCGAGCAAGGTTCAACTCCCCGAGCCTACATTGAAGACATATATGTGCATTGGAGTGCATGAAGAGGCCGAGCCACCTTAGACAATGCTTAGACCGAATTTTCCTAAGTGTTATGTCTAATATCAGCTTATGAACATTATTGGGCTGAATTGGGCTTTTTAAATCATTCTTTTTAGGAACCTTATTTATTTTTGTTCTTAGATTTATTTTAAAGCCCATTAGTTAGTAGATCTATCTTATTCTATCAATAAGGGCCGGCCATCATCAGCCTTATGGCCTATATATTTCGTTTTCTTCTTTGTAATTCGATTGGAACATTGATAATTGAAATCTTACTTCTCAAAACGTGTGAAACACCTTAGAGAGAGAGATCAGGCCGAATAGAGCTGTGCTCTTCGCGATCTCAACCGATTGATAATCTCAGCTTGGTTTGCTTTGTGTTCATCAACTTCGCAAGACTTGGCGATCCTAGTTTTCACAAGCCCCCTTCTGGTGCTTCAAGTTGTCCGCTTGATTGTGTCGGATTGTAGAGGCGGGTTGTGTAGGCATTGGTATTGGTTCCTACCCTCTGAGGAGGCCTGGGGTCTTTATCTTGCGCTGCGTAGATCGACTCAGTCCTTATCAGGTCGTGTCTTTCAATTCTTGCATCTTAAATTTCGAGTCTTTACTATCTTTATCGAGTCTTTGTTATTTCTTTGAGTCGACATTGAGTCCAGCCTTTGGATCTTGGTGTTCTTGCAAGTTCTTGGTCGAATCTTGGCATTCTTGTCGAGTTTCTTTGAGTCTTTCTTTGTTCTTGCTGCGTTCTTGAGATTCTTGATCAATCTTGGTTATTTCTTGAATCGAATCTTGCTGTTCTTGATTGATCTTGATCGAGTTCTTGTTTGTCTTGTTCAGTTCTTGCTTGTTGTCGAAGATCGGACCAACCTACGGCTAACCCCGTATCACGGTTGGTTAGAGTAGTTTGAACTATTGGTGACATTAGCCTTGAATTTTTTGACTTTGATGTGTATGTGGTGACACTAGGTGGTCATGGCCCAAATTAGGGTTGACACTGATATTAGTTACAAGTCGTGGTGACATTAGCATTTTATTTTTTTATTTTTGAAGTGTATGTGGTGACATTTTATGTTATTGAAGATTATGTGGTGGCACTAGGTGGCTAATTTTTAAAGTATTGTTGACACTGGTATTAGTTACAAGTAGTGGTGCCACTATTATTGTATTTGTTGATTTTTGAAGTGTATGTGGTGGCACGAGGTGGTTAAGGCCCAAAGTATTGTTTGACACTGCTGGTTATAGTATTTAGAAGTAATAGTGACACTAGATTTGTGTTTCTTGACTATGAATGTAGAACATGGGGGGTTAATGGATTTTTTGCTCAACATGATCTATTTTTTGCTCAACAATTGATCATTTTTGCACAAATATTGAGATTTGTGAAATTGTGTTCAACATGATCTTGTTTTTTCTCAATATATTTTTTATACTTTCTCAACATATTATTGCACAACATGATCTTATTTTTACCCATCATTAGAATAAAATTGCACAACATGGGCGATTGGTGACAATTTGCTCGACATAATCTTATTTTTGCTCGATAATAGTTTATATTTGCACAAAAATTGAGACTTGAGAATTTTTGCCCAGCATGATCTTATTTCTTCTCAATATAATTTTATACTTTTTCAATAGATTATTTGCACAACATGGTCTTATATTTTCTCATCATTAGAATAAAATTGCACAACATGGGCGTTTGGTGAAAATTTGCTCAACATGGCCTTATTTTTGCACAACAAAAAGTTAAAATTTGCACAATAATAAAACTGTGGAACATGGGTCTTGAGCTTAGTTTAAAATTCATGATATGAGAGCCCCGACCCATTTTTTTGACCATAGGTGTTGGGCTTAATGTAAGATTCATGATTCAATAGCCCTGACCCATTTTCTTTACTTTATATATATTTTGAACTTCAGCAAATTCCCAAGTCGTTTTCCCTGCACTCTCTTCTCCATTACGGTATCCCCAAGTCGTTTCATCTTCCTCCGCTTCTCTTCCCCATTCCGGATTTCTCTTCAGATGGGGCAACCCCTCTTCAGGTAGGTAGCCCTCTCTCTTTCGTTCCTCTGAAAATAAAAGTGATCAATTAGGGTTTTTACACCTTTTCAACAAATTTTTTATTGTTGTTTTTTTTTTCGATTTTAGATTACTTTTCCATTACCTCTCAGTTGATTAAACACATATATTGTTGTTTGTGTTTGCTGAGTTGCTACTGCATTATTTTATTTGGTATGGACCGAGCCAACTGGTGGTGTCCATCCATTCTGATAGCCTCCCCCTGCTGACCATTAATAATTCCAATGCTTGGAACGGTGTGCCAATGATTTTAGCACACAGCAATGAAGTGTTTAGTGAAGTAAGAATCACCAGTGTGGTTCGAAATCAAGTAGCCAAGCAGCTATTAATGGAATATACCAGCAGTTGGTTTCCGGGCGATGCTGAGTTGGTTGAATATGGTCTCTGCCCGAACATCATTGTGGATGTAAACTTCATTGACGACCCTTTGTCTTATTCAAGCTTTGAATCTGACATAAGCTCTGACTGTGACATCGATGTCGACCACCCTGATCATCCAACAACTACAAAACACAGTGACGCCATAAAAGAGATATATCATCTTGAATAGGATGGAGAGAAATGTACAATATGTCTGGACCCGATGTTAGCGTCGATGCCTGTCCTTGCCACCCCATGTGCATATTTCTTTCACCCAGAGTGTCTCTGAACAAGGCTTACAGTTCAAGCCATTTATCCGCTTTGTCGATCAGCACTTTAGCTATAGCTCACTTGTATATCCGTTGTGAAAAGACAATGCAGTTGAAATTTTTTTGGGGGGACTTGATTTAAGAAAATGTAGGATATGAATGGAATTTTGTGTTTGACAATGTTTGTACCTAATTTCCATTTAAATCATATTAGTGTAGTTTGTAACTTTTGGGGGTATTAGGTGTATGTAAATGTATAATATTAATGAAATTTGTGTTTGATCATATTTGTTTGTGATTTCCATTCTATCATATTTGTTTTGATGTTTGAGTAAGACAATGAGTTTTCTTTGACAGAAAAAGACCATTTGAACCTTTACGAATTTGCTCATATATCGTGGCTGTATTTGAAAGCAATATGGAACTTATTTTCCAAAAAATCAGAAAAAAAAATCTACATTTTAGATATAATATTTCCCCTTGAACGGTATGAGAGCATGCACTATTTCATACCTTATATGTAATATCATAACATCCGATAAATGTTAATGGTGATTTTTATATCATTTTTAAAAATCTCGCGTGTTTGTGCATCCCAAAATAGTGCTGACACCGATATCAGTTACAAGTAGTGTTGGCACTAGCCTTGTATTTTTTTTATTTTGAAGTGTATGTGGCGGCAAGAGGTGGTTAATGCCCAAAGTATTGTTGACACGGTTGGTTGGAGTAGTTTGAAGTATTGGTGACACTAGCCTTGTATTTTTTTATTTTGAAGTCTATGTTGTGACACTAGGTGGTTAAGGCCCAAAATAGTACTGACACTGATATTAGTTACATGTAGTGGGGACAGTAGTCTTGTATTTTTTGATTTTGAAGTGTATTTTGCGACACTAGGTGGTCAAGACCCAAAGTAGTGCTGACACTGATATCAGTTACAAGTAATGGTGACAGTAGCCTTTTATTTTTTGATTTTGAAGTGTATGTGGCGACACTAGGTGGTCAAGTCCCAAAGTAGTGTTGACACTGATATCAGTTACAAGTAGTGGTGGCACTAACCTTGTATTTTTTTTGAAGTGTATGTGGTGGCAAGAGGTGGTTAATGCCCAAAGTATTGTTGACACTGTTGGTTAGAGTAGTTTGAATTATCGGTGACAGTAGCCTTGTATTTTTTTATTTTAAGTCTATGTTGTGACACTAGGTGGTTATGGCTCAAAGTAGTGTTAACACTGATATTAATTACAAGTAGTGGTGACACTATCTATGTATTTTTTTATTTTCGAAGTCTATGTGGTGGCACGAGGTGGTTAAGGCCCAAAGTATTGTGTGACACTGTTTGTTAGAGTAGTTAGTAGTATTGGTGACAATAGCCTTGTGTTTTCTGACATTGAAGTCTATGTGGTGACGTTTTCTGTTATTGAAGTTTATGTGGTGACACTACGTGGTTAAGACCCAAAGTAGTGCTGACACTGATATTAGTTACAAGTAGTGGTGACACTAGCCTTGTATTTTTTTTATTTTGAATTGTATGTGGTGGCACGAGTTGGGTAAGGCCCAAAGTATTGTTGATACTGTTGGTTAGAGTAGTTTGAACTATTGGTGACATTAGCCTTGAATTTTTTGACTTTGATGTGTATGTGGTGACACTAGGTGGTCAAGACCCAAATTAGTGTTGACACTGATATAAGTTACAAGTCGTGGTGACATCAGCATTTTATTTTTTGATTTTTGAAGTGTATGTGGTGACATTTTATGTTATTGAAGATTATGTGGTGGCACTAGGTGACTAATTTTTAAAGTATTGCTGACACTGGTATTAGTTACAAGTAGTGGTGCCACTATTATTGTATTTGTTGATTTTTGAAGTAATAGTGACACTAGATTTGTGTTTCTTGACTATGAATGTAGAACATGGGGGGTTAATGGATTTTTTGCTCAACATGATCTATTTTTTGCTCAACAATTGATCATTTTTGCACAAATATTGAGACTTGTGAAATTGTGTTCAACATGATCTTGTTTTTTCTCAATATATTTTTTTATACTTTCTCAACATATTATTGCACAACATGGTTTTATTTTTACCCATCATTAGAATAAAATTGCACAACATGGGCGATTGGTGACAATTTGATCGACATGATCTTATTTTTGCTCGATAATAGTTTATATTTGCACAAAAATTGAGACTTGAGAATTTGTGCCCAACATGATCTTATTTCTTCTCAATATAATTTTATACTTTTTCAATAGATTATTTGCACAACATGGTCTTATATTTTCTCATCATTAGAATAAAATTGCACAACATGGGCGTTTGGTGAAAATTTGCTCAGCATGACCTTATTTTTGCAAAACAATAAAATTGCACAACATGGGTGTTGGGCTTAGTTTAAAATTCATGATATGAGAGCCCCGACCCATTTTTCTGACCATAGGTGTTGAGCTTAGTGTAAGATTCATGATTCAATAGCCCTGGCCCATTTTCTTTACTTTATATATTGTTTGAACTTCAGCAAATTCCCAAGTCATTTCAACTCCCTCAACTCTCTTCTCCATTACGGTATCCCCAAGTCATTTCATCTTCATCCACTTCTCTTCCCCATTCCGGATTTCTCTTCAGAAGGGGCAACCCCTCTTTTGGTATGTAGCCATATCCCTTTCGTTCCTCTGAAAATAAAAGTGATCGATTAGGGTTTTAACACTTTTTCAGCAAATTTTTTATTGTTGTTTTTTTTTTCCGATTTTAGATTACCTTTCCATTATCTTTAAGTCGATTAAACACATATATTGTTGTTTGTGTTTGCTGAGTTGCTACTGCATTATTTTATTTGGTTGTTGTTTGTTTTCGACTGAAAATAAACGTGGTCGGTTAGTGTTGATGCAGTCTTACATAATTTTTTTTCTTCTTTTTGTGACCGTAATATTTCGATTACCTTTCATGTAATGCTTGATTATTATGTGATTGGATACTATATGAGTGTATTTTTACTTTGTCTGTGTGGGTCTTCTATCCTTGAATGGCATTTTCAACTGTAACTGAAGTAGGGTATGACTACACTGTTGGTTCTTTTGAAGTGCAAATCTCATCAACTGAGGCGTATTGGAATAGACTGAGCCAACTGGTGGTGCCCATCCATTCTGATAGCCTCCCCCTGCTGACCATTAATAATTGCTCGGCTTGGAACGGTGTGCCAATGACTTTAGCACACTGCAATGAAGTGTTAAGTGAAGCTGGAATCACTAGTGTGGTTTAAAATCAAGTAGCCAACCAGCTATTAATGGAATATACATGCAGTTGGTTTCCGGGTGATGCTGAGTTGGTTGAATATGGTCTCTGATCATCCAACAACTACAAAACACAATGACGCCTTAAAAGAGATATATCATCTTGAATAGTATGGAGAGAAATGTACAATATGTGTGGACCCGATGTTGACGTCGATGCCTACCCTTGCCACACCATGTGCATATTTCTTCCACCCAGAGTGTCTCCGAACATGGCTTACAGTTCAAGCCATTTGTCTGCTTTGTCGATCAGCACTTTAGCTGTAGGTCTCTTGTATATCCGCTGTGAAATAACAGTGCAGTTGCAAGTTTTTTTAGGGACTTGATTTAAGCAAATGTAGGATATGAATGGAAATTTGTGTTTTACAATGTTTGTATCTAATTTCCATTCAAATCATATCAGTGTAGTTTGTAACTTTTGGGGGTACTAGGTGTATGTAAATGTATAATGTTAATGAAATTTGTGTTTGATCATATTTGTTTTTGATTTCCATTCTATCATATTTTTTCTGATGTTTGAGTAGGACATTGAGTTTTCTTTGACAGAAAAAGACCATCTGAACCTTTACAAATTTGCTCATATATCGTGGCTAGATTTGAAACAAATATGGAACTTATTTTCCAAAAAATCAGAGAAAAAATTCTACATTTTAGACATAATATTTCCCCTTAAAATGTATGAGAGCAAGCGATATTTCATACCTTATACGTAATATCATAACATCCGATAAATGTCAATGGTTATTTTTATATGAGTTTTAAAAATCCCGCATGTTTGTGCATCCCAAAATAGTGCTGACACTGATATCAGTTACAAGTAGTGTTGGCACTAGCCTTGCATTTTTTGATTTTATAGTGTATGTGGCGGTAAGAGGTGGTTAATGCCCAAAGTATCTTTGACACTATTGGTTAGAGTAGTTTGAAGTATTGGTGAAACTAGCCTTTAATTTTTTGATTTTGAAGTCTATGTTGTGACACTAGGTGGTTAAGGCCCAAAATAGTGCTGACACTGATATTAGTTACAAGTAGTAGGGATAGTAGCCTTGTATTTTTTAATTTTGAAGTGTATTTGGCGACACTAGGTGGTCAAGGCCCAAAGTAGTGCTGACACTGATATCAGTTACAAGTAGTGGTGACAGTAGCCTTGTATTTTTTGATTTTGAAGTGTATGTGGCGACACTAGATGGTCAAGTCCCAAAGTAGTGTTCACACTGATATAAGTTACAAGTAGTGGTGACACTAGCCTTGTATTTTTTTTTGAAGTGTATATGGTGGCAAGAGGTGGTTAATACCCAAAGTATTGTTGACACTGTTGGTTAGAGTAGTTTGAATTATTGGTGACACTAGCCTTGTATATTTTGATTTTGAAGTCTATGTTGTGACACTAGGTGGTTAAGGCTCAAAGTAGTGCTGACACTGATATTAATTACAAGTAGTGGTGACACTACCTATGTATTTTATTTTTATTTTTGAAGCCTATGTGGTGGCACGAGGTGGTTAAGGCCCAAAGTATTGTGTGACACTGTTTGTTAGAGTAATTAGAAGTATTGGTGACAATAGTCTTGTGTTTTCTGATATTGAAGTGTATGTGGCGGCGTTTTCTGTTATTGAAGTTTATGTGGTGACACTAGGTGGTTAAGGGCCAAAGTAGTGCTGACACGAGGAGGTTAAGGGCCAACACTGACAACTGTAACTCATATAACTGTAATCCGTTGACAGTTTATAGTTCTACAGTTTTTACAGTTGTTTTACAGTTACTTTGTAATGAATGGACCCAAATAACCGTCAAAGGAAGAAAACTGTGTAATTATTGTCTATATATACCCATAAATAATTCTTTTCTGTCCATTGGCTTCTGCAAACTGATTTTAACAGAAATCAGGATACCATGACTTGTGTTCTTACTTCTAACACATTCCCTGCCGAAAAGATGGATTATGGCAACATTGTTGAGTTTTGCACAAGATTCCACCAAATGTTGGATGAGTTGGATGGTGTTGTATACTGTGGGTATCACATGACCCTCCTTGATGAGGCATGTGAGACTAACAAAGAGGCTCGTAGGGTCGAGTTGATGGAAGCCGTTGTGATTCAATATACATTATATGATAAATTACAAAGATCAATATTAGCAAACGAATATCATATTCGCAATGCTGCGAAAGATGAAGATGTTGAAGCACTATCAAAGAAGATATTGATGTTTTATCCTTAATTCCCCCCCCCCTCTAGTCGCAACTCTTATACTTTATGTTTTATCTAGGTGGAACGAGAACTTGGACAACAAAGACAGATGTTGGAAGAGGCGAAGGACAACCTCATGCAGTGCGTTAAAGAAGTTTTAGATGGTAGAAATGGAAAAGAGGAGGAAGATTGCTGAATTTTTAGGACTGTAGTTCTAGTATATTAATAACCGATAATATTGCTACTTATTTATATGTTCAATGTATTTTTTTTTAGTTTCTATGTATTCCAGAATAATGATATGATGATACTAGAACTTATTTAGTTTCTATGTTCAATGTATTTATATGTTATTAAATATAAGGATAGTTACTGTTGTAAGAAGGAAATCGAGTTCAAAATATAAAAATATAAATCAAACCAGAATCGTGCCCACGCAAATAATTACAAGACCTCCTCCTGATGTAGCAGCGGGAAGTCGGGATCGATCCTCGAGGAAGCACGTCAGCGGATCTCAGGTAACTGTAAATCTCACAGATAGAAAGACAGAAATAACAAAGAAAAGCGGAAAATAAAGCATAGCAGCAGAAACTAGTCGATATCGACTAAAAGTCCTCGATATCGACTAAACTAATCGACACCAGAAACTCAATATCGACAAACAGAAAGCAAACTCAGACACAGTAACTCGATCTCGACAAGATCTCCTCGATGTCGAGTAAAACTACTCGATGTCGACAAAACACTTCCAAAGCCAGGGCATCAACACGACAATGATAAACATGCAAAGTAACACATAAAGGCATAAAATATCATACTTTTCGTCAAATAACTTTCCTTATTAACAAATAGGAATATAGAGGCTTTTGCATAAACCCTAATTGTTACTAACCCTTTTCACATAATTAATCCAAGTTGTATTAAGATCACTTTCGCTTCAATAACACAAACAAGGATCACCTTCAACTTTCGCAAAAGAATCATGCTCGTAGGGATAGAAGACGAATTGCATAAAAAGCTCAAACCTTTACCGCATCACCTCACATGGCTACCGTCGGGCTCTCTCCGACCCTAGAAGTGGGTGGACTACTCGCTCTTCATCATCAAGAAACTCATCACATAACAAAAGGAACTAACTTTGCGTTAAAATAAACTAAAAAGAAAGCTTACAACCAATCGAAGCCAAATCCGCTTTCGCCTTTCCAACTTCACTCGCCACAAGCTCTCTCTCTACTCTCTCTCTGTAACTAATTGTAATTGGAATTGAATGCTTAGAAATCGGTCCCTAAGGCCTTATTTATAGGCTTCCAATCCTTGCTAATCAAGGTAAGAAAGTCTATCTATATCTACTTACTTAAAGATAAATCATGGAAATAAATAAAACTAGGATTATATCTAATGTGGATAAAATATCTTCTCCCTTGACTTGATAGCTCTTGATAGATGTGGATAGAATTTCATCTCGAAAATATCACCATTGCACTCGGGATAGAACTTTAACAAGATTCTCGGACTGCTCGGCGTCGGCCACTGGGACTTCCTCGATATCGAGTAGGAGTCCTCGATATCGACTAGCGCTTTCTTCGTCTTCCGCTCAGCAATTCGATGTTGGCCTTCAGAACACATGTTGACTGGATATTTCCTCGATATCGAGGCATTTCCTCGACATCGAGTAACGTTGTTCGGCTCCTAGTGCTCAGCTTCGTCGATCTCGGCTCCAGAGGTGGAAATCAACTTAGGTCTTCCTCGACATCGAGGAATTTCCTCGACATCGACGAACTTCTTCAGCTTTCTTTGCTCAATTCTGAGCAGCTTTGCTGTAAATCGAGTAACTTTTACTCGATATCAACAAGGTGTAGTCGACATCGACTAACGTGTTGCCTCGTGTTTTCCTTGTTTCCAGCTTGATTTTCTGGTTCTGCTGCTCTTTGACCTTGGTTTCTGTAGTTGACTTTCGAGCTTTCCTTCTTTTCTTAGAACTGTTGTAAAGTGCTTCGATTTCTGCAAATTTAAACAGAAACTGGTGTAGATTCCATAATTTGGCAAATAAGCATAAACTACATAGATTTTGTACTATTCTAACCCAAATGTATGAAATGTATGCAGGAAACAATATAAAAGTAACTATAAAGCATGGCGAATTCGGCTCACAACAAACACCCCATACTTAAGTTTGCTTGTCCTCAAGCAATACTTTTAATTGTCATTTAGGGGAAGAAATCAAAACTCTCAACATCTTAGATCCATTCTCATATAACCCTGCAATCAATTACCATCCTCGAAAAGGTACTAGTGTCACAAATCCATGCATGTGCAATTAAAAAGCAACATCTACTAACAAAAGGAGGGTTATACAAAACAATTCATAAGTGACAAAGCATTAATAATCAAGAGGACTTTAATTTAAGCTCAAATAAGGAATAGATTGGTAAAAGGCTAAAGGTGGGCAATTTTTGGCAATGTGGTGCTAATGATCCGGGGAAATGGAGTATTTCCAAACTTTCTTAACAACATTCCTTCTTCATAAGATTCATCACCTTTCATAATGCTTTTATCAATAATAATGCTTTTACCTCTCTAACCTCAGCACTGCCTTCTCGCGAGTCGCAAACATGGGTGTCATGAATGGCCCCGGATACTTAGTGCTTCGGACTCCTCACCTGTGTGTCCCATCTCACTGAACTATTATCTCAGCGAGCAGGGTTGATCTACCTTTATCTCCTAAGGTGATCGGATTTTCTTTCACTCATTAAATTTTCCATATATTTCAAACATTTATTCCGAACTCCAAATATGATAATAACACAAAAACCATATAATAATCTCCATAATGTAACATCATTCTCAACATAATCCCCGGATAAAGAAATAAGGTAAAGAATGGCAATATTTTAGAACATGTGGAGCAAATATGAAATAAGGCTCAATATGGCTTTTGTGTGATGCATAAGCATAGGTAAGGGCTAAGGAATATAAACATATGAGCGTTATATGGAAATATAAAGTCCTCTATCCTTTTATCATGCAACATGTCAAAAGCAACATTAAATTTTACCTCCTTTCATGGTTTTTAAGAAAATATGCACTTCATTGTGACTTCCCTTTACTAGGCAATTTCATGCTATATCTCTAATGAATCCAATTTTGCATCGTCGAGTTCAATAAAGCTTCAATGACATCTGTCAAAAAAATTTAAATGGGGGTCATTTTTTTTTTCAAACTTTGGAAAACATATGGGGTCATGTTTTTCAAACTTTGGAAAACATGCATGTAAGCACATAAATATATAATGAATTCCAAAATAGCCATGTATAAGCAATTCAAGAAATAATGCACAAATATGGTCAAATAAAGTCAAATATGCATAGAGTAAGCCCTTCCCTCACCCCATACTTAAACATTACAGTGTCCTCACTGTATAAAAAAATAAGGGTAAAGAAAGAAACTCACTGGACATGCGTGCATGATCGTTAGAATCTAGTGCTATGCTGCTGGGCCTAGTCCGATTTTAGCTTGCGTCTATCCCCCATAGACCTGAAAAAATGTAGAAGAGAAATACCCACAATAGAAAAACTAAAAGTTCAACAAAAAACAAACAAAAAGCAACAATGTCCAAAAAGTCCCAAAAATAAATGTCTATTTACAAGCTCTAGATTTTATAGTCGCTAGGCCGACTTTCTCCATTTAGCTCAAGGTGGCATTTGCAGGGCCCATGTAGCTTAGGCTTCAAATAAAACTCCATTTTTGTCCATCAGTTGCAGTCCGCCTGAATGGATCTTGTTCACCACGAAGGGCCCCATCTTTTTCTTGTTGAATTTGTTAGGAAACTAATGATCCTTTGATTTAGAGACATAGAGCTTGTCTCCAACTTCATACTCCTAAGGCTCATCATTGAAAATCCTGCACAATTGCACATACCAAGGCAAACCTTTCCCATGTATAAATAAATCTTTAATGGAAATAGGAGAAGAAAAATCCATACCTTGGCTCACCTTCGCAGAATCGGATTCGGGGACCTCAGATTCTACTCGACATCGAGCAGAGTTACTCAATATTGACGATATCGAGGAGTCCTTCGCTGCTAGTGGATTGCTCGTCGCGGGAGGAGAAGTCGAGGACGAACATTTTTGCTCGATGTCGACCAATTTGGTCGATGTCGAGGAGTTCTCGGCTTCTGGTTGGCTGCTTGACGAAGATCCTTCTGGTGGAGGGCTCTGCTTTTGGTCGATGACGACCAAATTCCTCGATGTCGAGGAATTCTGGTCGACTTCGACCCCATACTTGCATCCTGACAAGGCATCTAAAAAATAGTTAGTCGATGTCGACTTACCTTGGTTGATGTCGAGCAGATCCTCTATGTCATCGTTCAGGATGGCCATGATCTTCTCCACCTAGGCTTCCATATCCCTCCTTTCCAGCTCCTCGGGAGTCATATTTCTTACCTTAGGCTCCCCGCAAGTAATGTAACCCGCTAATATAGATTTTACCTCTTCCATGGGACTTGTATGCCTTTCAGTTTTATTAAAGGAATACTCAATTACCTCATCGCTGATGTTGAAAGTGAGTACTCCCATCCTTACGCTTATGTTGGCATCCACCGTCACCAAGAAGGGCCTTCCTAGAATAATTGGACAAGCAGGGTCCTCCGCCATATCGATAACTAGAAAATCAGTAGGGACAAAGAACTTACCTACTTGTACTGGCACATTGTCCACCATGCCTGTTGGGATGACCACCGTGTTGTTTGCCATATAATTCTTAGCATCCACAGGCTCTAGGGCACCTATCTTAATCTTGGATCATATTGATAGAGGCATTATACTTACACTAGCTCCAAGATCACATAAAGCATTTAATTTGTATTGACCAAATCCAATTGTTATAGCAAACTTATCTGGATTCGGCCTTTTCTCCAGTATGTCCATATGACTGCATTGCTCGGCGATCTCAGCCATCGATTGCTTCTTGTTGAGGATCTCCTTGAGGAACTTGACATATGACAGCATTTCATTTAGACCTTCTATGAAGGGTATAGTGACATTGAGCCTCTGAAGCATCTTGATGAAGCGCTAAAATTTCTTTTCTGCTGGGTCCTTTGGAGATTTTATTGGGAAGGGTAGCTTCTTTTATTGGTTCGAAGCCAAAACAGATGTTGGAGGTGTAGCAGTTTTCTCGACGTCGACTTGGTTCTCCCCGACATCGACAAGATTCTTCTCAATATCGACTATTTTCCTCGATGTCGAGTTGCTGTGCTGTGCAGACGAAGGGTGGTCCAGTTCTTCCTCGACATCCAGTTGGGCTTCCTCGATATCGACCAAATTTTGGTCGACTTCGGGTTGCTGTTCAGCTCCTTCGTCTTGCTGCTTTCCGGCGTCTGGCTCGCATAGTTGGTGGCCGCTCCTGAGTTTTACAGCTGCGATGTGTCCTGTCTTCCCCTTTGGATTGGGCTCAGAAGATCCAGGGAGTGTACCAGACTGTTTGGGGATACCTGCTGCTAGCTGGCCAATCTGTGTCTCCATTGATTTCCGCCATATATCAATCTCCCCAAGCCTAGAGTTGACACCTTGTATCTGAGTGTAGACTAAGTTGAAGGACTGCTTTGTGTCTGAATGGTTCCTCCGCATTTCCTCTAGGATGGTCGGTAGGTCATCCCTCTTCTGGTCCCTTTCCGGATGTCCTGGAGCTCTGTATGGCGGGGGGTTCCTAGGGGCACCTTGGTTCCATTGTGGTTGCTGAAACCTTTGGTCCCCCATGTAGCAATTGGGACACCTTGCGTAAGCTACCTCTTCGTGGTGTTCTACCAGCCTGACCTGCTCTGTGTGGGCACTCAGTATTGGTGTGCCGCTGTGTCGCTGTGATCCGCATTCGATGCAGGGCTGGTTGACAGAAAGATATTTTACTTGCTTGAGGAGCTTGTGATTCTGATCTCTGTAGTACTGCTCCCTGTCATCTGGGTCAATCTCCTTAGAAGGCTCATAAAGGGGCATGGATGGGGCTGGCCTTGCATAGGCATTCTCATCATAGTTTGTAGGAGCCCCATACTTATTGTCGTAGTTGGTGAGCTTGTCGAGTATACCCCATGCGTCAGCTGGTGGCATCGTCAGATACTCATATCGAGTATACTGATTGATCATGTCCTTAGTGGTCTGGTCAAGAGAATTGAAGAACATCTCCTGGATGACATAGGGTGGTGTTGTGAGCCTAATTTGACATGTTTTACACTTAAGTTTATATCGATTTCTGCATACATTTCATTCATTTGGGCTAAGATAGTACAGAATCTATGTGGTTTATGTTTATTTGCCAAATTATAGAATCTACACCAGTTTCTGTTTAATTTCGCAGAATTCGAAACGTTTTACAGCAATTCTAAGGAAGGTTAGAAAAGCTCGGAAAGCAACTACGGAAGTCCAAAATACGAGAATACAGAACCAGGACAAACCAAGCCGAATCCTGAGCTACTCGACATAGAGTGCACCTTACTCGATCTCGAGTAGAGAGCCTGAGCAGACTTGGTCGACAAAGCCTAATCGAGGAAACCAAGTCCGAGGCAACCTGACTCCGGAAGACAACTCGATCTCGACAAGACCTAGTCGAGATCGACGACACCTCAGCGCCACACCCGGAGTCGACCAGAAGAGGAGCTAATCGAGAAGCCGAGGACGAAAAAGCCGAGCCGCTCTACTCGATCTCGAGGAGATCCTTGTCGAGCTCGAGTAGCCCAGAGCTTCTGTCCGAGTCCATGCCGAGGAGGAGTCCTCGACATCACCAGAGAGTCATCTTCAACCACACCCCTAGTCGATCTCGAGGAGCCCTAGTTGAGATCGACGACACCCAGGAGCCCAGATCCGACTCTGTCGAGGACCAGCTAGCCGAGACGACGAGCCGAGCCAGTCGACCACAATCCTACTCGAGATCGACTAGACCTTTGTCGAGATCGAGTAGACCTCCAGAGACGCGTTACTCGGTTCGACGAATCCTACTCGACTTGGAGTTACTTGGAGCCTAAGGAAGTCGAGAAATCCGAGATCATCTATCAAGCCTATCAATGGAAGCGAGATCTATCAACATGAAGACATATTACCTAGTTTAGATTTATCTTTTCCTTTTAGATTTATTTCCTTTAAGAAATTTATTTATCATTAAAGCTTTTAGATATAATTTTAGATATAGATAAGAGATTCTATCCTTGATTAGCAAGGAATAGAAGGCTATAAATAAAGCCCTAGGGGCTGGTTTTCATTCATTCAATTTCAGTCAGAGACAAGTAGTTCCACAGAGAAGTTTTAGGAAGTTCTAAGGTTTTTAGGGTTTTGGCATTCTACGAAAGTTTGATTGCCGGGATTGTAAAGGCTTTGAATATAGTTTAATGCAAGTTTCTTTTCATCAATCAATGTCTGCTATTGCGATGAGGCGTGAGTAGTCCACCCACTTCTGGGGCTGGGGTGAGCCCGACGGTGGCCATGTGAGGTGATGCGGTAAAGGTCAGATCTTGTTATGCAATTCGTCTTCTGTCCCTATGAGCATGATTCTTTTGCGAGAGTTGAAGGTGATCCTTGTTTTTGTTATTGAAGCGAAAGTGATCTTAATGCAACTTGGGTTAATTATGTGAAAAGGGTTAGTAACAATTAGGGTTTATGCGAAAGCCTCTATATGCCTATTTGTTAGTAACGAAAGTTATTTTGATGGAAAGCATGATCTTTTATGCCTTTATGTGTTACTTTGCATGGTTATCGTTGTGGTGTTGATACCCTGGTCTTGGAGGCCTTTTATATATTGAATTTATTTCGTCGAAAATCTGAGTTTTGGGTTCAAGTTTTGCAATTTAGGTTTTCTGTGTTCTAGTCGAGATAGAGGAGAAGCTTGTCGAGATCGAGTACAACCTTAGTCGATCTCGAGTACGGTTTGTCTAGGTCAAGTTAAGTTTCTGTTCTGTTGTCGATTTTGCAGTTTCTGTCTTCACCGTTGGTAGTCGATCTCGAGTAGGTTGTCGTCGAGATCGAGTGCCTCTGTCTTTGCTTTGTTCTTTACTTTCTTTCGCTATTTTCTGTCTTTGCTTTTGTTTCTGTTTTGCTTTTTCTTTTCTGCTTTTATTTCTGTCTTTTCTGTTGCTTGTCTGTGAGATCTGTTGCTACCTAAGAACTGCTGACGTGCTTCCTCGTGGATTTGATCCTGACAACCTTCTACTACAACGGGAGGAAGTCTTGTATTTATTTGCTGAGACAGGGAAGTCAGTCTGATCTTTATTCTATATTTATTTCATACTTGACCATCCTCCTGCAACAACAAATTGGCGCCGTTGCCGGGGAAGCTATCATTCGCGCCTTAGGTAGTCAGTTCTCACTTTTCTTTTGAGTTACTTCGCAGGTGTATGCACCGTTCTGGTCAACCACCTGAGTTCGACGCCTTAGATGATCGGGAACATGTCCTACACATCCATTCTAAACTGAAAAGAGCCATGGCGGCCGCAGAAACACCAGAACAGCTGATACAGAGGCTTAGGACAGAACTAGCCACCAAGGATACTGCTCTCGCCGCTGAGAGAGCAGGAAGGGAACAGGCAGAAGCCAAGCTTGTGTTGCGTAGACGGGAACATTGTGCTAAATCCCCCAAATCAACAATAACAAGTTGGTTCAACAATCTCCCCTTCTATGAGCCAGTCGACAGCAACTACCTGGACTCGACATTTACACATTCTGGAGGAACTGATCCAGAAACACTAGCCGAAATCAACTGTATCACAAAAATCCAGGTGAAGGCTATCCCTGACGATTTTGAGCAACCGATGTTCATATTCAAGTATGGGGTCCTCGCAAGGTGGCATGAAGCTCTGCACGATGAGGTGGAAATATCTCTTCCCACTCCACCATTTTGCTATGGTGGAGATGCACAAACAAATCAACCAATGGAACGGAAGAGGTATGATGATGAGGTATGCAAATTTCCTTTATATATTCCTTTATGCATGCCAGCTAGAGCCCAGGAAGATGGAGGGGTGGAGCCATGGAGCATCCACTCGGGGAGGTTCAAACTTCTTCACACGATGCCCCCGGATGACATCCCACGCTTCCCACCACCGGAGGAACCACCAGATCCACCTATACCTCCGGACAAAGATGAGCCAGGCTAAAGCTAAACGAAAGAAGTCGGCCTAGCGACTATAAAATCTAGAGCTTGTACATAGACTTTTTAGGACTTTTGAGACATTGTTTTGTTTGTTTTTGGTTTTGAACATTTTTTAGTTTTTCTATTGTGGGTATATGTCTTCTGCACTTTTCAGGTCCATGGATAGAACCAAGCAATATTCATACTCGGCCCAAGAGGTGGTTCCATTCGAAATTTAGAGGCCCTGCACACTTGTCTAGTGAGTTTCTTTCTTTACCCTTGTTTTTATACAGTGAGGACACTGTAATGTTTAAGTATGGGGTGGGGGAAGGGATTACTTTATGCATATTTTCCATATTTGACATTATTTGTGTATATTTGGAATTTATTTCTTGAATTGCTACATGGCTATTTTGGAATGCATTATTGATTTATGTGTTTATATGCATGTTTTCCAAAGTTTGAGAAAAATGACCCCCATTGAAAATTTTGGTTAATGTCATGGAAGTTTTATAATGAAATCGACGATGCAAAATTGGATTCATTAGAGATATAGCATGAAATTGCCTAGTAAAGGGAAGTCACAATGAAGTGCATATTTTATTGAAAACCATGAAAGGAGGTAAAATTTGAAGTTGCTTTTGACATGTTGCATGATAAGAGGATGGGGGACTTTTAATTCCATATAATGCTCATATTGTTATAATCCTAGCCTTACCCATGCGTATGCATCACAAAAGCCATATTATGCCTTATTTTCATATATTGCTCCACATGTTCTAAATATTTGCCATTCTTTACCTTATCCGTGGATTATGTTGAGAATGATGTTACATTATGGAGATGTTATATGGTGATTGTGTCGTTATTGTCAGATTTGGAGTTTGGAAGGAAATGGTTTGAAAAATATGGAAAATTTAATGAGTGAAAGAAAATACAATCACCTCAGGAGATAAAGGTAGATTGACCCTGCTAGCTGAGATAATAGTTTGGCGAGATGGGACACACATTATGAGGAGTCCAAAGCACTAAGTATCCGGGGCCATTCATGACACCCATGTTTGCGACTCGCGAGAAGGCAGTGCTGAGGTCAGAGAGGTAAAAGCATTATTATTGATAAAAGCATTATGAAAGGTGATAAATGTTATGGAGAAGGAATGTGGTATAAAATTCAATTTGGAAATACTCCTTTTCCCTGGATCATTAGCACCACATTGCCAAAAATTGCCCACCTTTAGCCTTTTACCAATCTACTCCTTATTTGAGCTTAAATTAAAGTCCTCTTGATTATTAATGCTTTGTCACGAATGAATGTTTTTGCATAACCCTCCTTTTGTGAGTAGATGTTGCTCTTTAAATTGCACATGCATGGATCTGTGACATTAGTACCTTTTCAAGGATGGTAATTGACTGTTGGGTTATATGAGAATGAATCTAAAATGTTGAGAGTTTTGAATTCTTCCCCTGAATGACAATTAAAAGTATTGCTTGAGGACAAGCAAGCTTAAGTATGTGGTGTTTGTTGTGAGCCTAATCTGCCATGTTTTACACTTAAGTTTATATCGATTTCTGCATACATTTCATTCATTTGGGCTAAGATAGTACATAATCTATGTGGTTTATGTTTATTTGCCAAATTATGGAATCTACACCAGTTTCTATTTAATTTCGCAGAATTCGAGACATTTTACAGCAATTCTAAGGAAGGTTAGAAAAGCTCGGAAAGCAACTACAGAAGTCCAGAATACGAGAATACAGAACCAGGACAAATCAAGCCGAATCAAGAGCTACTCGACATAGAGTAAACCTTACTCGATCTCGAGTAGAGAGCCCAAGCAGACTTGGTCGACAAAGACTAATCGAGGAAACCATGTCCGAGGCAACCTGACTCCGGAAGACAACTCGATCTCGACAAGACCTAGTCGAGATCGACGATGCCTTAGCACCACACCCGGAGTCGACCAGAAGAGGAGCTAATCGAGAAGCCGAGGACGAAAAAGCCAAGCCGCTCTACTCGATCTCGAGGAGATCCTTGTCGAGCTCGAGTAGCCAAGAGCGCCTGTCCAAGTCCATGCCGAGGAGGAGTCCTCGACATCACCAGAGAGTCATCTTCAACCACACCCCTAGTTGGTCTCGAGGAGCCCTAGTTGAGATCGACGACACCCAGGAGCCCAGATCCGAGTCTGTCGAGGACCAGCTAACCGAGACGACGAGCCGAGCCAGTCGACCACAATCCTACTCGAGATCGACTAGACCTTTGTCGAGATCGAGTAGACCTCCAGAGACGCGTTACTCGGTTCGACGAATCCTACTCGACTTGGAGTTACTTGGAGCCTAAGGAAGTCGAGAAATCCGAGATCATCTATCAAGCCTATCTATGGAAGGGATATCTAATTTTAGATTTATCTTTTCCTTTTAGATTTATTTCCTTTAAGCAATTTATTTATCATTAAAGCTTTTAGATATAATTTTAGATGTAGATAGGAGATTCTATCCTTGATTAGCAAGGAATAGAAGGCTATAAATAAAGCCCTAGGGGCTGGTTTTTCATTCATTCAATTTCAGTCAGAGACAAGTAGTTCCACAGAGAAGTTTTAGGAAGTTCTAAGGTTTTTAGGGTTTTGGCATTCTGCGAAAGTTTGATTGCCGGGATTGTAAAGGCTTTGAATATAGTTTAATGCAAGTTTCTTTTCATCAATCAATGTCTGCTATTGCGATGAGGCGTGAGTAGTCCACCCACTTCTGGGGATGGGGTGAGCCCGACGGTGGCCATGTGAGGTGATGCGGTAAAGGTCAGATCTTGTTATGCAATTCGTCTTCTATCCCTATGAGCATGATTCTTTTGCGAGAGTTGAAGGTGATCCTTGTTTGTGTTATTGAAGCAAAAGTGATCTTAATGCAACTTGGGTTAATTATGTGAAAAGGGTTAGTAACAATTAGGGTTTATGCGAAAGCCTCTATATGCCTATTTGTTAGCAACGAAAGTTATTTTTGATGGAAAGCATGATCTTTTATGCCTTTATGTGTTACTTTGCATGGTTATCGTTGTGGTGTTGATACCCTGGTTTTGGAGGTCTTTTATATATTGAATTTATTTCGTCGGAAATCTGAGTTTTGGGTTCGAAATTTGCAATTTAAGTTTTTTGTGTTCTAGTCGAGATAAAGGAGAAGCTTGTCGAGATCGAGTACAGCCTTAGTCGATCTCGAGTACGGTTTGTCTAGGTCGAGTTGAGTTTCTGTTCTGTTGTCGATTTTGCAGTTTCTGTCTTCACTGTTGGTAGTCGATCTCGAGTAGGTTGTCGTCGAGATCTAGTGCCTCTGTCTTTGCTTTGTTCTTTACTTTCTTTCGCTATTTTCTGTCTTTGCTTTTGTTTCTGTTTTGCTTTGTCTTTTCTGCTTTTATTTCTTTCTTTTCTGTTGTTTGTCTGTGAGATCTGTTGCTACCTAAGAACTGCTGACGTGCTTCCTCGTGGATTCGATCCTGACAACCTTCTACTACAACGGGAGGAAGTCTTGTATTTATTTGCTGAGACAGGGAAGTCTGTCTGATCTTTATTCTATATTTATTTCATACTTGACCATCCTCCTGCAACAGCAGGTGGTTGTCCATGAGTAGGGCAAATTGCAGTAGTTTCTTATATCGTTCCCACGCTTTTGCCAGCGGCTCCCCAAGCTTCTGTTTGAAAGCTGTAATCTTCTAGCGGAGGATTGCTGTCTTGGAAGGAGGAAAGAATTTGTTGAGAAATTCTTGCTCTACTTGAGCCCATGTTGTGAGGGATCGTGGTTTCAGTCCTTCAAGCCACTTCAATGCAGGACCGGTGAGAGACCAACGAAAGGCCTTCATCTTGACATATTCCAGAGTAGTACATTCAGCAAGAGTACGATACATGTCAGAGAAATTGGTAATATGTTCAAGAGGGCATTCATTAAATCTTCCATGAAAAGCATTATTTTTATGTTCAATAAGGAAGTGAGTGCGAATTTCAAAATTATTCTCAGGGATTAGAATAGCCGATTCAGGCACGTTGAGAGTCGGGTGCATGTAATCCTCTGCAGTGGTAGGGTATTGGGCAACCTCATCTTCAGTTGCCTCCTTCGCGCAGCTTCCTGTTCCTTGCTTGCTCTCTCAGTGGTGAGAGCAGTATCTTTGGCGGCTAGTTCCCTCTGCAGCCTCTGTATCAGTTGTTCCTGTGTTTCTGCGGCTGCCATGGCTATTTTTAGCTTAGCGTGGACGTGTAGAAGGCGTTCCGATTCGTCTAAGCCGTCAAACTTCGGTGGTTGTCCAGAACGGCGCATACACCTGCGAAGTAACTCAAAAGAAAATTGAGATCTGACTACCTAAGGCGCGAATCATTGCTTCCCCGACAATAGTGCCAATTTGTTGTAAGAAGGAAATCAAGTTCAAAATATAGAAATATAAATCAAACCAGATTCGTGTCCACGCAAATAATTACAAGACCTCCTCCTGATGTAGCAGCGGGAAGTTAGGATCGATCCTCGAGGAAGCACGTCAGTGGATCTCAGGTAGCTGTAAATCTCATAGATAGAAAGACATAAATAACAAAGAAAAGCAAAAAATAGAGCAAAGCAGCAGAAACTAGTCGATATCGACTAAAAGTCCATGATATCGACTAAACTAATCGACACCAAAAACTCAATATCGACAAAAAGAAAGCAAACTCAGACACAGTAACTCGATCTTGACAAGATGTCCTCGATGTCGAGTAAAACTACTCGATGTCGACAAAACAATCCTCGAAATCGACAAAGCAACAGAAACTTAAAAGTGCAACTTTTCGAATGCAGAACACAGATTTTGATGAATTAATTCAATAAACTAAAAGACTTCCAAACCCAGGGTATCAACACCACAACGATAACCATGCAATGTAACACATAAAGGCATAAAAGATCATGTTTTTCATCAAATAACTTTCGTTATTAACAAATAGGAATATAGAGGCTTTTGCATAAACCCTAATTGTTACTAACCCTTTTCACATAATTAATCCAAGTTGTATTAAGATCACTTTCGCTTCAATAACAAAAACAAGGATCACCTTCAACTTTTGCAAAAGAATCATGCTCGCAGGGATAGAAGACGAATTGCATAAAAAGCTCAAACTTTTACTGCATCACCACACATGGCTACCGTCGGGCTCACCCCGACCCTAGAAGTGGGTGGACTACTCGCTCTTCATCATCAAGAAACTCATCACATAACAAAAGGAACTAACTTTGCGTTAAAATAAACTAAAACGAAAGGTTACAACCAATCGAAGCCAAATCCGCTTTCGCCTTTCCAACTTCTCTCGCCACAAGCTCTCTCTCTCTACTCTCTCTCTGTAACTAACCGTAACTGGAATTGAATGCTTAGAAATCGGCCCCTAAGGCCTTATTTATAGGCTTCCAATCCTTGCTAATCAAGGTAAGAAAGTCTATCTATATCTACTTACTTAAAGATAAATCATGGAAATAAATAAAACTAGAATTATATCTAACGTGGATAAAATATCTTCTCCCTTGACTTGATAGCTCTTGATAGATGTGGATAGAATTTCATCTCGAAAATATCACCATTGAAATCGGGATAGAACTTTAACAAGATTCTCGGACTGCTCGGCGTCGGCCACTGGGACTTCCTCGATATCGAATAGGAGTCCTCGATATCGACTAGCACTTTCTTCGTCTTCCGCTTAGAAACTCGATGTTGGCCTTCAGAACACATGTTCACCGGATATTTCATCGATATCGAGGAATTTCCTCGACATCGAGTAACGTTGCTCGGCTCCTAGTGCTCAGCTTCGTCGATCTTGGCTCCAAAGGTGAAAATCGACTTAGGTTTTCCTCGACATCGACGTACTTCTTTAGCTTTCTTTGCTCGATTCTGAGCAGCTTTGCTATAAATCGAGTAACTTTTACTCGATATCGACAAGGTGTAGTCGACATCGACTAACGTGTTGCCTCGAGTTTTCCTTGTTTCCAGCTTGATCTTCTGGTTCTGGTGCTCTTTGACCTTGGTTTCTGTAGTTGACTTTCGAGCTTTTTTTCTTTTCTTAGAACTGCTGTAAATTGCTTCGATTTCTGCAAATTTAAACAAAAACTGGTGTAGATTCCATAATTTGGCAAATAAGCATAAACTACATAGATTCTGTACTATTCTAACCCAAATGTATGAAATGTATGCAGAAAACGATATAAAAGTAACTATAAAACATGGCGAATTCGGCTCACAACATTTATTAATTTCATACATCGTATTTAATATTATAAAAGTGTTACTGAAGTTTTACGTCTATTATTGGTTGATACTGCGGCTACATTGAGTAATTTGGGGATTGTTTTGGTATAAGTAGTGCTGACAATGTTTAACTAAGGTTTTACGTTATTGATAATTTGCTGAAATTAGTGGTGACACATCTCTGTTTTATATTTTGACACTAATATATTGTATGTTGGCATCCGAATTATCTAAAAGTATTAGTCTCTTGAGCATTAAGACAGGGAGATCTTGTTTTGAAAAACGGGTTATATTTTTGAGCAGTTAAGTCTATCGTTTAAAATTATTGCTGACACAGATTAGGAGTAGCGGTGACAGATACAAAGTTGTAACTGGTAATATTCATTCATTGATCATGTTCAGAAGTTTAAGATATTAATGTTGAATACAGAACTGTCTACGTCCAAATACATTCCAAAGTTTGCTAAAACACATGAAATTGTGTTGTAGCTATTCAACCAAGATTTAGTTTCTGGCCGTGGATCCCCTTTGCAGTCATTTTTGCATGGGATTTCGTTGCCTTCACATCTTCTATGTTCACTTCATTCACCTTTGAGCAGACTATATTTGTTATGTACTTCACCCGTAGCTTTGATACATTCTTGAAATTGCCTTTTTCTAATCCACACTTGTAAACTTTCTCAGTCCCAAATTAAATAAGGTCTCCATGTGGCGCATAAGGCATACTCCGGAATGCAAAAATTTCTCTTCTCTAGCCATGAGACATGGACAGGTGATGTTGGTGCATTTGATATTATCTCTGCCTTTGCTTCAAGCCCTTTTTCATTTAGATACCCAATCAGCATATCCCCCTAGATGAATGGAATTATAAGGCATGTAATGGTTAATGGCAAACCGAGATGATATTTGACAAGTGAAGAATGTCTTAGACATCATTAACAAAACTTACCAAACATTCAAAGGGGGATGCAAAGGTGCAAGTTTGATCAGGACAAGATGGGGTAATATCAATGATGTGGATGACTTTTTGTTTCAAGTTGTAGGCAACCATGACATAAATCTCTTCGCGTTGAATCCCAAATACAAATTGTTCACCATAATATAAACAGATAGCAATTAGGGATAGAGCTTGTTAACTTTGATCTTAAATTCAGAATTTAGAGAACTTTATTCTAGGGGCTTGTGTGGGAGTACCATGTCTATATCTCTCAAATGAATGTGTGGTGACATTGACAATACAGTATCAAGGTGGAGGTTAAACCTCTTAAATTGTTCGTCACAAGCTCCTTATGATACACTCTCCAAATTAAACTGGATCAAGAATAGAAATTAGTAAGAAAACATACTCATTGTAATAATGACAAAGAATTGGACCCACAGCGTAATTGAAAGATGAAAAAGCAAAAATATTACAGATTTGTTGATATTCACAAATAGTCTTGATGGTAAAAGAGCACTTTTATACCGTTCCTTGTGGTTTAGGACTGTTGTCCAAGTACCAAAAACTACACTAGACAAGTGGGTTTCATATTCAAGTGTACCCATGTCGGTTCTAACCACTTCAACAGACTTGTTTTTAAATAAAACTTCCCTGCAATGCGAATCATTATGAAGATGGATTAAATAAATATAATATTTTACTTGTAACTGACCATACATTAAGTAAATTAAGATTAAAATCAACTTACGTGATATGAGGTGTTTTCAGTGCTAAATAGGCTGAAACAGTGCGCTCAATTTCAGAGATAGAATCGTTAATGTCAACAACACGTGAATAATAAGAGCTTCTAAAAGATGCAGAAGGTTTATGTGGTCTTCTTGCAGCTTCTTCCCGTTTTGTGTCATTAAGTTGTTGTGCGGTATTCACATCAGCTGCATTGACACGCGGTGACCTCCGTGTTGGCAAGGGAGCAGGGGACTTGCATTTTCTTTTATCCCCCAAAGGCTTCCCTGGTGGAATATCAGTTTCAGTTTGAGTGGGAAGGGGATTGGCAGTGCATAATGTGTCTCCAGTCTTAGCTTGAACATCCTGTTGTATTGGAGGATGACCATGGCCTTCTACAAGATTATGTTCTGCGCCATTAACATTCTCGTTTTCATCTGCAGCGTTCTGCGCCATGCATGTATCTTCTTCAAAAGCAGGATCATTTCGAAATAAATCAAAGGAAACATTCTCATCTCCTTTGATATTTGATTTCAATTTTTGCTTATTCTGATATGCCACTTCAATCTGAGTAATTCAATCTATGAGGGGGTGTTGTCCTTGAGAGGGCGGTCTATGAATCAACACAAGGGAGGGGGTTTTGTCCTTGGGACAACCGAGAGGGAAAGAGGAACAAGGAGCTTGGTTGTGTTTGGCGTTGAATCTGAAGGAGAAAATTTAACTTTTAATTGGGATTGAGCACAAGACAAAGGAAAAGGGAGGTGTACTACAACTGCAGGGTTAGCGTGGTTTAGTTGGCAGATTGCCAAAATTGGGAGAGAAGTGTAGTAGAAGGAGGAGGAGGGGGTTCAGACCTTTGAAGAGAGAAAGAGGTTATTGGTCAATGCACTTGTTTGTTTGCCATGAAAAGGGGAGTCATGGAAAGGAGGGGATAAGATTTACCCATAGGGGGAGGGTGAGTTAGAATTGGTTAAACATAGGGAACTAGTGTAGAGATTGGATAAAAATAGGTGATAGGAGACAGAATTGTGGTCCTGAGGTCAGAAATTTGAATCTCCGACGATTGATTTCTTGAATCCTGTTCTCTCGGTCAATTAGATTTTTAAAACCCGAATAGGATATTGCTAACCGAAGGAATTTTTGAATCCCGAGGTGAAAGGCGGAACTGATCTTTAAAAGTTCAAAATTAGACAGAAATTCGCTTGAAGAGTTATGAAATCCGACTTAGTGAGTTTTTCGTTAAATTCCGCTTTTAAATTCATTTTAATTTTTCCTTTTTCCGAAAAATTAGGATATAAAAATCCGAGCCTTTACACCCACCCCTTTCGTATTTGGCAACCTTCCTCTAAATCCGCCGCAGTCGTCGAAAAAAAAAAAGAATTATCAGCTAACCTTTTGGCGACCTCCTCACTGACTCCCGCCAATCCTTCGAGTCGCCCTTCTGAATAATGAACCGGTACCGCCCAGACCATCTGCCTCGTCCCAAAATACACTACCGATCGATACTGCCCAGGCCATCGCTTACACCACGCCGACCACTTCGCCTCCTGGGCCACCTTCCTTCTTTTCACCGAGGTCATTGGAGGAGCCGGATTCGAGCCCCACGAATATACCTATTCTCGATTTCAAATTTTGAATCGACTGAAGGCCCGAGAGGAGTGTGGTGTTGGAGCAAATCGCATGTCACAGGTGGACTGGAGGAGCTTTGTCGGGGTGGTTTGGGTGGCGGCGCTTGGCAGCGATTAGGATGTATACCACTGGAGAAAAGACGTTGGAGGAGGAGGCAACGCGGCGACTAGCGAGGACGATTTGTGGACTAGAGCATAGCAAGAGCAGTGAAACAAGGGACTAGAGCATCGTCGCTGCAAGGGAGAACGGAGGCCAATTAGAAAGGAGAACAGAGGAGGCGACTGGTCGCCGGAGGAAGCCAAATCGGAAAAGAGAACGGAGGAGGCGACTCTATGATGAAGATGAAGTGGATGGGAGTCTTTGAAACACGTGCTACCTTGTGGGTAGAAAGAGGGTTTTAATTTTTAAATAGGTCCCACAGTTATTTTAATTAAAAAATAGAAAACATCCAAATAATCTAAGTCATTCATCTTTTCTCATTTAACGATCTAGATTTGTGTACAAGGTACACTATAAGGCTTGTGAACAATAGAATCATACTCTCTCTCTCTCTCTCTCTCTCTCTCTATATATATATATATATATATATATATATATATATATATGCACATACTGGTTCTCAATTCACAGAATAATACACCACTTTATTAATAAATAACTAATCGACTTGTAAAACAATGCCAATTTCTTCAAAATTACCAAATTTTCGATCAATCACAATAGATGAACCACATATCTTCAATATAGGGTTTCATTAGATGAAATCAAATTAAAATCTTACCCATGGAGTTAATCTCACCGGTGTGGTGTTTGGATTGATGAGAATCTTCGATTTGGGGTTATTGTCGTCAATCGATGAGACCATCTCCAATTTGGGATCGCCACCGTTGGTGTCACCAACTCATAATGCACATTTTAAATAGTCATTAGAGCTAATTTTATATTAGTTAAGATGCATTTGTTACATGTTTTAGAGCTAAGTCGCATACTATGCTTTTTGGAGGAAGAGTTCGGAATCTGTGCAATTTTCAGTTTATTTTGCAGAGATACAGATTCGAACATCAGAAGTGGAGTCAAGAAGGCTGGAAGGAACATATGGAGCAAGAGTTGTGGTGAGGGTATGATGATGGTGTTATAATGTCGTTGGCTCAGTCCCACAAAATAGTAATAATATCCTAACTCAATGCTTAACCAACAGATTAGTACAACAGACAAGTAAAGAGTCGATCCCACAGAGAAGACTATTCACGTATATATTTCTATAGATGATTTCTTAAGATAATAGAAAATAGGTTGTAGCAAACTAATGAAATAACAAGATAAACTAAATAAAGTAATGATTGCAAAGTAGTGATAATATGATAGAAAAGCGTTTCACTTGTAATTCTTGACAATGATTGGGGTTCATGATCCTTGGGTTGATTTCAATATTATTTATAAGGTTATGTCGACTACTAGGGGTGTTATCTGAGCCGAACAACTCGAGCTCGGCTTGGGCTCGGCTCGAAAAAGCTCGAGCTCGACTCGTTCGAATATGCAAAACAAGCCGAGCTTGAACAAGGTTTTGGGCTCGAACCAAGCCCGAGCAGAGCTCGAGATCGAGCCGAGCCCAAAAGCTCGCCATTTTGACGAAATTGCCCCTAGGGTAAATAAAACCCATTCTAAATGATGCGGGACCATCCAAGCCATCATCAACGACACCTCCGGACACACCTATGATTCGAGATTATGAGGATGATGTCCTTCTCAAGAGGAAGAAGAAGGCTCCACCATGGGAAGAAGTCCCAAGGTGCAAGCTTGGATTAAATGACGTTTTGGTTCGTTCATAGTCATTTGACAGCTTTTCGATGTCTCTGTAAAATGGGTCGTACGGATTCAATATTGATCGGATTGAGGCGTGCCATACCTTGTTGGAACGAGGACGAAGAGATCTACAACTTTGCTGTTGAAGGTTTTTCCAGATTCGTCCTATAGCTTGGCCGAAATCCACATTCTTTGAGCTGCTGCTGGTTTTGACGGGATTTTGTTAAGTTTTGGAACATTATATTTATTTCCTATTTAGTATTTCTTATACTTAAGTTATTTTAGGAAACTTTAAGGTTATTTTTATTATTTCCATTAGATGTTAGTTTTATCTTATTCTATCATCTAACTCGACCCAACAGCCCTGCGTGGCCTATATATTCCGAGTTCTCCTATTGTAATTCAATAAGAACATGATGAATAGAATTTAGATCTCTCAAATTGTGTGAAACACATGGAGTGTCTTGTTGATCCAACTAGAGTTGTGCTCGTTGATCATCGAATTGGTTTGTTTTAGCTTGGTTTGCTTTGCCGTTCATCAACTTCGCAAGACTTGGTGAATCTAGTATCCACAAGCCCCCTTCTGGTGCTTCAAGTTGTCCGCTTGATTGTGTCGGATTGTAGAGGCGGGTTATATAGTCATTGGTATTGGTTCCTACCCTCTGAGGAGGCCTGGGGTCTTTATCTTGTTCTATATAGATCGACTCAGTCCTTATCGGTCGTGTCTTTATATCAATTTCGAGTCTTTATCAGTTCTTGCATCGAGTCTTGTTCTTTCTTTATTGTCAACATTGAGTTCTTGTTGTTCTTGGTGTTTCTTGGTCGATCTTGCCCTATCTTGATCGATTCTTGAGAGTCTTGCTGCGTTTCTTTGCTTTCTTGTTGAGTCTTGCATAAATCTTGCATCTTTCTTGTTATTTCTTGCTGCGTTCTTTAAGTTCTTGATTATTCTTGCTTGTTGTCGAAGATCGGACCAACCTACGGCTAACCCCGTATCAAATTGGCATCAGAGCTTTGGTTTCCGACATCAAGATTGAGTCTTTTCTTTTCATAAACACAAAAAAACACAAAAATAGAGTCAGTTCTTGTTTTGGTTATTTACTTCTTGCTTTCTTTTTGATTAAATTAGTAATCTTGTTTGTTTGTGATTGTTGTGGTTGCTTAGCCCAAACACAAAGCCTAGCCGAGACCGTGGAGTCGACCAAGTCAGTGCACACATCTCTTTGTGTACACCCTAGCCGACGGCACATAGTGTCCCCATAGCCAAAGCTTGGCCGACATTCACCTACCACACAAGATAAAACCCTAGTTTGTTACTTTGTTCTATCTTTGGAACTTTTGATCTATCTATATCTACTTTTATTTTTATCCATTGCCTATTTAAATTCTGATTTTTGGTGGATTTAATTCATTATATCTATCAAATATCTATTAAGGCATAAAGATAGATCCTATTCCCTAAAATAGCCATTCTATCTATATCATTGCATTAGGGTTGGAAATTTTATTTATTCACCACCACTTTCATAATTTTCGAGTCCTATCTATTATTTTGAGTCTTTTCTTGCATTAGTTTCATAAGTAAAAAAAAAAAAAAAAAAAGATCAGTTTCGAAATTTCCATTAAAACTTGGACCTAGGAGGATAAAATTCACTAGGGGCAAAAGTAAGTTGAAAAAAAAAAAGAGATAGAGTTTGTTGATCTAGTGCAAGAAAGCTCCCAAGGACGATTGGTGAATCCCTTCTCTCAGCCCTAGTCGACATACCCTATCCCAAACACATACACCTCCACAAAATTGAAACCCTACCCTGCAACTACAACGTCATAACTTAAAGGTTTTCAATCAAAAGAGGTAAATTTCCAAGTTTTCTTTTATTTCTCTTTCTTTTTTTTTCTTTGTGTCGAGTACATAACAGCTTGTGTCGAGTGATCTCAGCCCCTGCCGAGTGATCTCTTTGTTGTGTCGAGTTGATTCATTGCAATTTCCCATCTGTTTTGCTTGAATCTAAGTGTGTTGCTTACATCGAGTGCTCTACAGCCCTTGTTGAGTACTCTTCTGCGTTGTTTCAGTCACTACATACTTTGATTGCTTAGTTTTTGCTTGGTTGTTGATTTGCCCAAAGCGGATTGCCCCAACAAGCGTGACATACCAATTAGAGAGGGAGTGTGAGCGAAACACATTGTGAGCTGTTTATATTTCATCTAACCGTTTACATAGTTCCTTGTTTCTTGTCTTTGTTGCAATGTCTACTAACCAGGGCAACGACTGGTACAATACCGTCATGGAGAAGTTAGCTAAGATAGATAAAAGCTTGACGGCAATAGAGCTTCAGCGTTTTGGATCTAATACGGTGTTTGGACAAGGAGTCCCACCTAGAGATGAAGTTCCACCAATTAAAAGGGAAGAAACTCATCCTATTCCTCCTAATAATGCTATTCCACGTCATGTTTCTTCTAGCATAGATGCTTCTTTTATTGCTGAAACTGTAGAGCATATTGAAAATGATCAAGTTCTTAATTACTTGCCTGTAATGATAATGGTTGCATTGAATATGAGCATGATGATTCTTTGATTAATTTAGATGTTCAACCTATGCCTTGTGATGATAATCAAAGAGCGTATTTATGCCATACTAAATGCTTGGAAAAAGGCAATGTTTCTAATATGATCATTGATGGTACAAATTCTTCTACTATTGCTAGCCTTGAATTAATTGAAAATTCAGCCTTGAAAAAGGATGAAAACTTGCTAGTTTTGGATGGAAACTTAGGGATTAATGACCAAGCTCAAGTGCATATTAAGTTAGAACATCATGAAGATGACATGAAATATGAATTATGCACTAATAAAGTTTCTTTTCTTGATTTTGTAGATGAAGCTAAGACAATAACCATCGAGGAGTGGTCAATCTCTACACCAATCGTTCTTGAGATGGATTTCCATGGGCATATGGTGTTCGATCCAGGAGCTCGTGTGGCTGCATGTGCGGAATCATATATGACTTTGGATTCGAGGACGAATCCTTTTCAAGAAAGGGAGATTGATGCGGGACCATCCAAGCCATCATCAACGACACCTCCGGACACACCTATGATTCGAGATTATGAGGATGATGTCCTTCTCAAGAGGAAGAAGAAGGCTCCACCATGGGAAGAAGTCCCAAGGTGCAAGCTTGGATTAAATGACGTTTTGGTTCGTTCATAGTCATTTGACAGCTTTTCGATGTCTCTGTAAAATGGGTCGTACGGATTCAATATTGATCGGATTGAGGCGTGCCATACCTTGTTGGAACGAGGACGAAGAGATCTACAACTTTGCTGTTGAAGGTTTTTCCAGATTCGTCCTATAGCTTGGCCGAAATCCACATTCTTTGAGCTGCTGCTGGTTTTGACGGGATTTTGTTAAGTTTTGGAACATTATATTTATTTCCTATTTAGTATTTCTTATACTTAAGTTATTTTAGGAAACTTTAAGGTTATTTTTATTATTTCCATTAGATGTTAGTTTTATCTTATTCTATCATCTAACTCGACCCAACAGCCCTGCGTGGCCTATATATTCCGAGTTCTCCTATTGTAATTCAATAAGAACATGATGAATAGAATTTAGATCTCTCAAATTGTGTGAAACACATGGAGTGTCTTGTTGATCCAACTAGAGCTGTGCTCGTTGATCATCGAATTGGTTTGTTTTAGCTTGGTTTGCTTTGACGTTCATCAACTTCGCAAGACTTGGTGAATCTAGTATCCACAAGCCCCCTTCTGGTGCTTCAAGTTGTCCGCTTGATTGTGTCGGATTGTAGAGGCGGGTTATATAGTCATTGGTATTGGTTCCTACCCTCTGAGGAGGCCTGGGGTCTTTATCTTGTTCTATATAGATCGACTCAGTCCTTATCGGTCGTGTCTTTATATCAATTTCGAGTCTTTATCAGTTCTTGCATCGAGTCTTGTTCTTTCTTTATTGTCGACATTGAGTTCTTGCTGTTCTTGGTGTTTCTTGGTCGATCTTGCCCTATCTTGATCGATTCTTGAGAGTCTTGCTGCGTTTCTTTGCTTTCTTGTTGAGTCTTGCATAAATCTTGCATCTTTCTTGTTATTTCTTGCTGCGTTCTTTAAGTTCTTGATTATTCTTGCTTGTTGTCGAAGATCGGACCAACCTACGGCTAACCCCGTATCACTAGAGTCGTCGCCGCTTGTACATTCTCTCTCCAACTCTTCCCCCATCTGCTCTCTCTCTTTCCCCCCTAGATGTGGCCGACTCTTCCCCATCTACGTTGACGAGTGATGACTCTTTCCGACGAACGAATCTTCTCTGACGAGGCTCTCTCTCTCCGCTACAAACGACTCTTCCCCATCTAAATTCATTTGTTGTCGAGTCTTTTCGACGACCGGTTGTTCTCTGACGAGGGTAGTACATCTGCCTCTCTTTCAATTGATGCAGTGATGGGGTTTCAGTGTCACCATTATTATCAATTTATCGTGAACAAATGGATCTTTCATATTTTTTCTCTACATCCCTCTCTCAACGACTCAGCGTTCATTCCTTCGAAATTTTGGATCTGAAATTTGCTCAAGCAGCTCCAAATCAACTATAGGTATGAATTTTGTTTTTCTCCAATTGAAGTTGTAATTAGGTCTCTCTTACCTTCGGTGGTTGTTATTTGTCTGTTTTTTTACAGATCTCAGATTTTTACTAGCTCCCCTCCTAGGTTCTTCGTTTCTCTCTCAACTAGGTTACTCCTACTCTCTGTCTCCGACGAACTCAGTGCCCTTTACTCCCTCTTTGGCTCCTCGTTGTTCCTCACTTCATCCTTCTGTTAGAACTTGAAATTTTGCCTAGATTGAATTTTTTTATATGTTGTTCAATTGCGACAACCTCCTGTTGTTCTTTCTTCATCTCGAGTGTGATTCAAATTTGCCCAGCTTAATTAATAAATATTCATCTTCCTGTGTAAATTGGTAAATCTCATCTTCATGTTGTAAATCTCATCTTCCTATGTAATCATCTTCGTTAGGTAAAATGTTGTTTATTTTTTGTATAAGAAATTTGTAATTTGGATACAAACCAAGCTGAACGAGCTTGAACAAGCCCAACCGACGAGCTCAAACAAGCCCAGACTCATTCGTTGAGCTTGTTCGAGCTCAAACAAGCCGAGCTCGAGTTTCACCCTGGGCTCGCGAGCCGAGCTTGAGCACAAAAAAAAAGCTCGAATAATTTTTGGGCTCGAGCTCGGCTCGGCTCGTTTCCCGTTCGAGCAAAGCTCTAACATGTCAAGCTCGGCTCATTCGGTTCGAATATCACCCCTATCGACTACCTATTGTCGATTGTTCTGCAAAGATACAATCACTTATTTAATATGGCATCACTAAAGAATAGCATTAACAAATCGAGTACGTAAGACAAAATTGGCACATCAATTCAATGCAATTAGGAATCAAAGTGTAACGACCCAGATATAAATATCCGGCTTACGTTTCGAAGGTCGGATACCTTCGTTCGGATCTTGCAATCCAAGTACGGGTCGAGGTTTCAAACCTCTTTTAAGGATCAGTATGAAAGAGGGATTTCGAACCCCAAAATCTTTGTAAGGCCGTTGGGTACCCTTATCCTGTCCTAATAACTAAGTCGTAAACCTATTTAAGGAAATCAAGCGGAAACCGAGATTAAGATACAACGTGTCACGACAGAGCCTGGTCAAAACCAAATCATAAGTAGAACAATTTACCATTTAGCCAAGTTAGCGAATTAGTTAGGTTCTTCGATTTTTCCAAAGAGACTTCCCGTCACAGAAGCAAGGAGCAACCAAGGAGCAGGTACGTATAACTATCCACGAAGTCCATCCCAGTAATTGCCTGCGGGTCCTCTGACCGCGATGAGGCCATATAACATGCCTATACCTATATAAAGGATGATCTAATGCAGTACAAGATTTAAATCACACAAGCATGCTTTCAACAGATTTAATAAAATGCAGAAAAGTTGTAAAGGCGCCCAAAGAATGCCAAATGACATATCCCTCTCCTACATCTACCCCCCTTTCCCTTAGGGCAGACACTGGCCAGTTCGTGCTATAGCATAGCAATCTCATCATATATGCGCATCTTAACCAATCATCATCTTATACTCATCATGCTCAAGCTCGATGGTGCTGGGCTATCGTAGCGTCTCATATAATGAAACAACGACTCATGACAACCCCGATGATGCTGGGCTATCCTATGGCCCTAGAAAAAGACTATGACTCACATATAACAACCGTTCTCTTTTCAAACGCATAAAGAATAGGGATGCTCATCCATAAGTGCAAGTCCTAAGCATGATACTACATGACATGCTTTTATACATATGCAACACCTACACACTATATGACACATTAGGCAAGAGGTCCAGGTTGCTGAGTAAGACCCGTGGGATACTTACCTGGAAATGCCAAACAACAAAAGATAACGCAAGCGGAGTCCAACAAGCAACAATCACCTAATAAATATACAAATATGCATAAGTCTATCTAAGTCACACAAGGCGCCCCTAACTATCATACATAACTTCACATATTCCATTTCAGATCATTCCGTCTTATCTCATCATATATCACATATCATTTCATGTCCATCTCATCTCAACATATAATTTCTCATCCATCATCTCATCTTGCCTCATCATATCACATTTCATATGTTATTTAAAACTCACATAATTTTCAAGCAGATTTCAACAACAAATTCATCGAGTTAAATAAATTAAATCCTTTTTCCAAAGTTTTCCAAACTTTTAAATCTCGAGTTAAGGAGTATATTCAAAACAATTTCTCAAATTGTATTTGGCCGAAATCCATTTATAAATCATTAAATCTTTAAGCAACTTGTAAATTTATACTATTAAAATAATCTCGGCATATTTCTGAAAAGAAAACCTTATCTAAATTGATTCCGACATTTAGTCACCAAAATAGTTCTATTTTCACAACCATGTTTATAAATTGAAACCCATAATTCATTTTAAATTTCCTAAAATCACAATTAAAACATCACTAAATACATATTCCAAATAATATCTCTTTTAAACCATTTTATAATATATAATAATAATTTCAGAAAAACTATTTTCATAAATCATAATTAACATCAAAATAATAATAATAATGACTAACAAAATAAATTTAAGAAAATCATATCATATAACCATATAATAATATAACATGGTGTATAAATCATACTACGTATAAAACAACAACACACAAATAACCCACAAGGATTAGGCCCAATGCCTAACCCGGATGAAGAACCGGATCCCAGTCCACAATCAGCCCAAGACTCGGCCCACTCTCAAACACATCCCTTTCCTTTTTAATGAACTGAACCGGAATAATAGATATTATGGCTGAACCGGACCAAAAATAAAACAAACCCACTGAACCCATCTTCTTCCTCAAATCCAAAATCCCAGAAGCACCTGTTCGAATGAAGACGGAAGGAGGAAAACGAAAGACAGAGCTCCAAGGGACTAGCCTCGGCCCAACTTCCTTTCTTAGACCCTTCCTGGCCTTATCAAAACCCAAATCAACTTAAATGCGGTATAGAAAGGGAAGGGGAAACGAGGCTCACCGAGGGGTTGAATACTTCGCCGGAAATGCTCGCCGGAAATGCTCGTCGGAGGCGAGATTAGCTTCAACGGAGAGGGATTCGAGCTACTATTAGCCCAGGACAGATGTAGAGGGGTTAAGGTTTCAAATTTATATCGATTCAAGTCGGAAAAAGGAATGATTGGAGCTAACCGCGCTCTTTTTCCAGAAGCCGGGGAAGGGCGGTCTCGCTACTTCGATGGCTTCGAGGGGAATTCTAGGGCGGCTCCTGGGTTCGTCGTGGTTCCTGGCTGCTGCTTCTACTTATCGGAGGAAGAGACAGGGGAGGTGGAGGCTCGGATATGCGTGGCTTCTCCTTCTCGGTGGAACAAGGATCCCTAACTGGATGCTCGGCGTCTGGGCTTCGACAAGACTCCTGGAGGCTCGATCGGACGCTGGGCTAGTATTCGTGGAAAGCGCAGCGGAAACGGAGGGACAGATGACGGAGCTAAGGGGTGGTGGTGGATTGCAGCACAACAGTGATGGTGGTGTTGGCTAATTTGGCAGCGGTGTGGCTTCAAGGGATTCTTTCATGGTCTGCAGAAACGGAAGGGGATGAGAGGATGAATGTAGGTTTTGTGATTGGATAAGGCTCAGGGGTGGGTAGATTCTCAGTTTTATAGGAGAGTGAGACAAAGCAACGGGTGGGTTTAGGGCAGCAATTTGTGGGTAGTGGGTGTGCTGTGAGCAGAGAGAGCAGGAGGGTGTGTGCGGCGGCAAGAGAGAGAGGGGAAAAGAAAAAAAGAAAAAGAAAACAGGGAGAGTACGGGGTGTAGAAGATGTTTTGAATTTCGAAATTTAAAACTCGAAACTCGCTAATCTCAACTCTAACAGAATACTTAAAATCTTCAAATAATTTTCAAACGGTCGCAATTAAATTAAATTTACTAAATCGAAGCCGGAAAGCGGAAATGTAATCCGTTAAAATCCCCAAATTTTATAATGATGCCGGAAGGATTTTAAAATCAAATTTGTCCTCGAGGACGAGTTTTCTCCCACTTTTACAAATTGAATAAAATAATATACATATATATTTAATTTAAAATAATAATAAAATAATATAAAATATATTCGGCCTTTACACAAAGTAACAACGTGTTTAATACTAAAAACATGTACTCAAAATAGATCAATTGTCATCATCCACTACAAAGGCAATAGAAACATCACTGAATCAAAGACTTTGTTTTCTATCGAGAAACCAACAACGGATTCGTAACATATATGCAATTCCTAACATGGCGATCAATCATAGAAAGAAACACACACACACACACACACACACACACACATATCAATAAGAACAAGATGATAAATAAACTCACAAATAACTAATTGAAATCAAATCCTCACAATTCATCCAACCAAGTCTTCGAATCACAGGCGAAACTATGAGTTTAGCAACTCATAACCAAAGTAACGTTCATCTCTCTTTATTTCTCTCAAATTGCACAAACCACAATATGGCCTCTCTCTCTCAAATAATAGAATGAAAATAACCTAAATAGAGTGGTGCAAACCCCTAGGGGAAATAATAATAATATATTGTAATAATAGAATCGGACGAAATGGGTAGTTGTTGAACACAGGGCACCGGCGGGCGCTGGTGGAAAAGCGGTGGCCACCGCTCTTCAGGCTCTGCGATTCTTTCTTTGCTTCGACGTTGTCAGTTTTTTTTTACAGTAGGCAAACAGTGGGAGCTGTTACTAATATAGTAACCTAACTCTCGGATCATCCTGAAGTATGATGTTACAAAGATCCCTATGGTAGGGGATATATTGTAAATTACAAATTACTCCTCGTCTAGCAATGTAGTCTGCAGAATTATTTGCTTCTTTGAAAATGTGTCTGATCTCTGCAGAGGTGAAATCAGATGTAAGTCTGCCAATTTCTTCTACTTGTCTGAAAACCTCTCATTTGGGCCCTTGTATTCCTTTGGTGTCTTTAACCAAGACTTGATTATAACATTCTACGAAGATCTTCCTCGAGCCTTTCATCTTCGCATGTTAGAGTCCTATAATCACTACTGAAGCCTCTGTTTTGATAATAGATCCAGCATTGACTTCTTGAAAGAAAATATCAATGATTTGTCCTTCGGAATCACGAATGATTCCTCCCACCTGACTTTTTCGACGTTGTGAGTTCTTTCTCCATTTATGCTTCTTCCTTTGCCTTACTTATGCTCCAAAACCAGTCTATAACATCTTCCAAGACCCCCTTCAAGCTCGGATTGTAAAACTGCATAATAAACACTAAAAAGACGTAGATTTCAAACTAGAATACTTCATATGAACTATATGGAAATATAACAAAACCTATGCAATATAACTACTTAAATGCAATAAGACCTACCTATAATGCCTATTTAAAATATGCATTATCGAATCCCCCCACACTTAAGCTCTTGCTTGTCCTCAAGCAACCATGAACATAAACACAAACAATGCATCCCACAAGAGATTCCTTCATAATTTTTCCTCATCAAAAGCAACTTCAATCTATAGTGCAAATATGAAAAAGCCATAAAAACGTCATACTAAATGAACTAATGCTAACATAAATAACTAACCTATCAATGTGAAGATGGAGTCTGGAGTCGAGACTGTTGACGAAGATGACTTAATAAACCAACACAAATGTTCTCAAGTTGATCAATCTTTCCTGCTAGATTATCTTGTGCTCGGCCCAATTCCCTTAGTTGCGTTGCCTGCTGTGTCTCAAATTCTGCCAGTCTGTCCTCCAAGCATGTAATATGTATACTATCATTGATAACCATCGACGACAACCATATCTGCATCCCCTCAGTGTCCCTCTCAAGGGTAACTGATTGATCAACAGATCTCAGCGATTCCTTATCAGTTGCTATGTGGCACATACAGAAATCAACCAGAGTAGGACCCACAGGTAAGATTGTCGGTATATACTAATGATGTGTGCGCTGAGGTCTAGACACCAAACGGAATCTCTCTAGCATGTGCAGCGACTGCACTCTCTATCATATGCGCAGACATAAGTGTATCGATGCCAAAAGTGTAGGAAGAACTCTCAGGTTGCAAGGAGCTAATATCAATCTCATAATAGAGTGCTAACAACACTACTAGAATTCATTTAACAGACATCGGCCCTTTTATATCGGTCAGAAAAACGACTGATGTTAAAAATAGATATAACATCGTTTTAAAAATTATCGATGTTATTGAGATTTGATACTTCGGTTATACTTTTTGGACGGTGTTAAAACTTCATTTTATTTTTTTTTCAAAAACTCGCCTATAAAAATTAGTTAAAATTTGAGGCGGTAAAAGAAAGTCCTAAACGCTTCTACCCGTCCCAACACTTAAAAAAAAGAGTGATTCTGCTTTATAAAATTTTCAATCACTACTTCCCTCCAACACTTAAAAAATTTTCACTCAAATTTTCCCAAATTGAAATTTGAAATCCCTTTTTTTTTAGATCCTTTCCAGTTCAAGTGGGTTTAGCCCACTCTACATCTGGATCGGGTTACTGTAGGCCCATTAAGGGGTTGACCCTCCCACTCACAAGCGTCTCCATGTTTCCACAGGGATTCGAACTTCGAACCTCGAGGCATGGGATGTAGCCCCATAACCACTACACCAACTTGTGATAGAGGCTAGTTCATCCTTGCACTATTATCCGTTCTCCTTATTTATTTTCTACTCTCTCTCTCTCTCTCTCTTTTCCTCGATAGTCGACCCTCTCTCGAACTGGAACACCTACCCTCAGCCATGGCGAATCCTGGCCCTAGGGTCTCCTTCCTCTCCCCCTCCAATGTCTATGCTCCCATCCCCGTAACCTCCCTCCACGTGCTGATGAAGACGGTGAAGAAAAAGTCGGGAGCCTTACCTATGCGATTGAGCCTGATGACGAGATGAGCCAACTACATCCCATTCGGAGATCTGGGTAAGCCTTTTGATTTTTTCTCTTCCTTGTTTGTTTTTTCTAGGAATCTTCGATTTTTTAAAAAGCTCTGGGCAATTTTTGTCTCTCAATGTTGATGTTCGTTAGGAGATGGCAGATGCAATGGTGGATCCTTGTTTGGGAAGTTAGATCTGGGTAAGTTTCGAATTATTTTGTAAGATATGGTCATCCTCCCCTTTTTTTCTTAGTTTGGTTCTTCTCCCTAAATTTGATGCAAGTGTAGAAGGGTCTTTGTCAAATCCGGGTGTGCTCTTTTGATTTTATCCTCCTTGTTTGGGGGTTTTTGGGTTTCTTCGAATTTTTTCACATTTTGGGCAATTTTGGTCTCTCATTGATGATGTTTGTTTATCAGAAAGGTAGATCTGAGCAACTCAATCTAAAAGAATTTGGTTAGGTCTAATCAGTCTCCTTCCCTTTTTTTTTTCTCATTTCGGTTCTTGTCCCTGATATTTTTGGAAAGACAGATGAAAGAATAGCATACCTTTTTCTTTGTCAAAGAGTATCCTATCTCATCACTTGTACTAGGTCTAACATTCCAACTTTAAAACCCAATGCATGTAAAAAACACAGCTGTAAGTAACCTTTATTACACATCTTTGAAAAATTAAGGGTCCGTTTGTTATAAGATTAGGAAAAGGAAAGGGTAAATAAATTGACAGTGTGTAAATATACAAGAAATGAATTGAGGAGAAGGATTCTCTTATTTTGTGAGTTTATAAGTGGAAGAGAGGGTTTTTTGTTACCCATATCCAAAATTTGTATTGAATATAGAAAAATGAAACAAATTTTGTATGGAAAATAAGAGAAGGATTTATTCTCTATCGTGAAATAGTGACTTGTAGTGTGATTCTGTTTTACAAACATGAAAGAGATTATTTATATAACAGGATCCATGGCTGATTGTGTGGTGCTAAGTGTGATTGGCTGCTGTAATTTCACATTTTTGCTTTGTTGATTTATTAGTTCTTAGACGATGACAGAGGCTATGTTTAATCCTTAATAGTCTCTCCACTTGTTGATAAGAATATAGGACCATATATACATTATATGACAGCTCAAGCTGAATGTGCTTGATGTGCATAATCTCAAAACATGCAAATTAGTAGGGATATTTGTAAAATAAATAGTTTAATGCATCAGCTAGTATGAATTTAATGGTAAACCTACTTGCTTTCCTAGATGAAATTGATGGTACATGAAAGGGCTATTGTTTTTTGAAGGTTGGCCAAGTCACCTTTGATCCCAATGTTTATAAGTGCTTGATATTCTTGTACTTGATACCTTTTGAATGCACTTAATGGGACCCTCCTAATCACACTGCACTCTTGAGTATAATTTGCATGCTCATCTTTATGCCTTTTTCCAGCTTCCTTTGAACTAATATTATATTTCACTTTGTTCATCTATATAACATAAAAAAAATTCAGGGTAATCTTACCTAATCTGTCTTTATTTGTGATTTGGTTTGCGAATCTTCTGGAGCTCAAATATGTCTTTGTCTTAGACTCCTAGCTGTGGTACTTTACATACTTCGATCACACAACTCATATGGAATTTATTTGACTAAAGTCTTTCTTTTTGGGTTGTGTTATCAAGATGCTTCTGTTTTGGGTTGTTTATCAAGATGCTCTTGTTTTGGGTTGTGTTATGACTCCATTATTTTTATTGCCTCCTTATGGAACCAAACCTGCTTCAGATTCACAGAATCGTGGATGGGCTGCAGGTGTTTCCAACTATCAAGCTGATGGCAATAGCCAAGGGAAGCCAAAGTCATTGAGTAGAGGTATATTTAGTTTTGTTATGGTGGATTTAGAGGAGGTATATTTAGTTTTATTAGTGGTGTTTTCTAATATTTGATTTGATTATCTCTTGTGGCCAATCAGGGGCGAAATGTCTACTTGCGGTTCTCTTCACATCAAGAACTCACTAGCTCATATCTGAGTCATGGATAGAAAGATGTGGTGAGTAGTTCTTATCTGTTGATTCCATTCCCTGTTATTGTATGATGGACTCACAAGTTGTCAAATTGCCTTCTTATTCTTTTATGTCAATAACAAAAGACACTTCATACCGTATTGATCTTCTTGGTCTTCATATTGTGGGTTGATAAGATATTAATGCTTTTAGTATTGTTGGGATGTGGTTTAGTTCAAGTGTCCTTGCCATTGTTTGAGCTGGTGAACATGTTCTTATAACAAACCCTTTTTCGTGACATTTCTTTTGTTTTTCTGATGATTTTTTGGACTTTCCTATATTCTTTAGCCAGCTTTATCTCCCTAACGTCTTTGTTTGTCAACATTACAACTAGAACCACCTACCAAGAACTAATGTACATACTACGTACTACAGCCTCACATTTAATTTTTTTCTCTCATATTTTCTTCATAAAGCTACAAAGACTATCCTAGTTTGTAGCTTAATGGCTCATGAATAAATTAAGATATGTATTCGATCAGCCACTTGGCTGTCTATAGAAGAGAGAAGAAACAAAAAAAGGAATTATGTGTTGTGATCTTTTCGCCCAATAATGCTATTTGAACTTGCAGACCAATTTATGTTAGTTTCAAATCTGTTTTCATGGTCGAGTATGATGCGGGACCATCTTCTACAGCTCCAGACACACCCATTATACTTGGAGAAGGGCCAATGACTCGAGCTAGAGCTAAGAAGCTTCAGAGAGACTCATTCAACTTTGTGGGTCATGCTTTGTTCTCGAGCAAGGTTCAACTCCCCGAGCCTACATTGAAGACATATATGTGCATTGGAGTGCATGAAGAGGCCGAGCCACCTTAGACAATGCTTAGACCGAATTTTCCTAAGTGTTATGTCTAGTATCAGCTTATGAACATTATTGGGCTGAATTGGGCTTTTTAAATCATTCTTTTTAGGAACCTTATTTATTTTTGTTCTTAGATTTATTTTAAAGCCCATTAGTTAGTAGATCTATCTTATTCTATCAATAAGGGTCGGCCATCATCAGCCTTATGGCCTATATATTTCGTTTTCTTCTTTGTAATTCAATTGGAACATTGATAATTGAAATCTTACTTCTCAAAACGTGTGAAACACCTTAGAGAGAGAGATCCGGCAGAATAGAGCTGTGCTCTTCGCGATCTCAACCGATTGATAATCTCAGCTTGGTTTGCTTTGTGTTCATCAACTTCGCAAGACTTGGTGATCCTAGTTTTCACAAGCCCCCTTCTGGTGCTTCAAGTTGTCCGCTTGATTGTGTCGGATTGTAGAGGCGGGTTGTGTAGGCATTGGTATTGGTTCCTACCCTCTGAGGAGGCCTGGGGTCTTTATCTTGCGCTGCATAGATCGACTCAGTCCTTATCAGGTCGTGTCTTTCAATTCTTGCATCTTAAATTTCGAGTCTTTACTATCTTTATCGAGTCTTTGTTATTTCTTTGAGTCGACATTGAGTCCAGCCTTTGGATCTTGGTGTTCTTGCAAGTTCTTGGTCGAATCTTGGCATTCTTGTCAAGTTTCTTTGAGTCTTTCTTTGTTCTTGCTGCGTTCTTGAGATTCTTGATCAATCTTGGTTATTTCTTGAATCGAATCTTGCTGTTCTTGATTGATCTTGATCGAGTTCTTGTTTGTCTTGTTCAGTTCTTGCTTGTTGTCGAAGATCGGACCAACCTACGGCTAACCCCGTATCAAATTGGCATCAGAGCTTTGGTTTCCGACATCAAGATTGAGTCTTTTCTTTTCATAAACACAAAAAAAACACAAAAATAGAGTCAGTTCTTGTTTTGATTATTTACTTCTTGCTTTCTTTTTGATTAAATTACTAATCTTGTTTGTTTTTGATTGTTGTGGTTGCTTAGCCCAAACACAAAGCCTAGCCGAGACCGTGGAGTCGACCAAGTCAGTGCACACATCTCTTTGTGTACACCCTAGCCGACGGCACATAGTGTCCCCATAGCCAAAGCTTGGCCGACATTCACCTACCACACAAGATAAAACCCTAGTTTGTTACTTTGTTCTATCTTTGGAACTTTTGATCTATCTATATCTACTTTTATTTATCCATTGCCTATTTAAATTCTGATTTTTGGTGGATTTAATTCATTATATCTATCAAATATCTATTAAGGCATAAAGATAGATCATATTCCCTAAAATAGCCATTCTATCTATATCATTGCATTAGGGCTGGAAATTTTATTTATTCACCACCACTTTCATAATTTTCGATTCCTATCTATTATTTTGAGTCTTTTCTTGCATTAGTTTCATAAGTAAAAAAAAAAAAAAAAGATCAGTTTCGAAATTTCCATTAAAACTTGGACCTAGGAGGATAAAATTCACTAGGGGCAAAAGTAAGTTGAAAAAAAAAAAAGAGATAGAGTTTGTTGATCTAGTGCAAGAAAGCTCCCAAGGACAATTGGTGAATCCCTTCTCTCAGCCCTAGTCGACAACCCTAAATCCCAAACACATACACCTCCACAAAATTGAAACCCTACCCTGCAACTACAACGTCCTAACTTAAAGGTTTTCAATCAAAAGAGGTAAATTCCCAAGTTTTCTTTTGTTTTTCTTTATTTCTCTTTGTGTCGAAGCACTTCTCCCCACTGTCGAGTGCTCTTGTGCTTGTGTCGAGGAGATCTCAGCCCTTGCCGAGTCTCCCTAGTGTTGTGTCGAGTGCTTACAGCCCTTGTGAGTGCTTGTTTGAGTTTGTCGAGTTTCTTTGAGTCTTTCTTTGTTCTTGCTGCGTTCTTGAGATTCTTGATCAATCTTGGTTATTTCTTGAATCGAATCTTGCTGTTCTTGATTGATCTTGATCGAGTTCTTGTTTGTCTTGTTCAGTTCTTGCTTGTTGTCGAAGATCGGACCAACCTACGGCTAACCCCGTATCAGAGTAGGCACAAAAACATAGGAATTCATATCTTTGACATGATTCAGAGTTGTAGATATTGGATATGCTGAAAACAGATGAAGCATATGCCGGAACAAAACATTTGCTTGTGATGGTATTGATTCTCCTATAGCATTTGTCCCAGAAAAATGAATCACAAGTTAACTATCTTGCTTCAAATCTCTAACTTTCCCTTTTTGCTAGCTAGCACCTTAATGCTTTCAATTTGTCGAAATGGCTTCATATAGCATGTGGTAAAGGATTGAACAAGTTGTATTTAAATTTCCCAGGCCATTTGCTATTTTCAATTAATATTCTTTGATACTTTCTTTTGCAGTTGAAGATTTCTATCATATATCAATTATGAAAGTCAAACAAACTTTCCAAGCTTTAGCTAGTTCTTGGTAGGCGGTTCCAATTGTTTGTCAACATTCCTTTGCAAGCCTTATCTAGTTCAATCCAGGTATGACTAAATGGGCATTGATTAATTGAAGTATTTCTAGCTATCATATAGAGGGTGTTAGAGTTTAGTAGGTTGTCAAGTTTTACTTGCATAAAGAATGGACCTTCATAGTCGTGTGGATGCTCTTACTGATGTAGTAGTCCTTTGAAGAATCATCTAGAGATATGTGTGATGAATCTGCAATACTCAAAAGTGATGGTATGGTTCTAACATCATCCTATGAACCATACCAAATATCTGTAATATATGTTTTATCTTTTCTAGAGGTTTTTGTATCCTGCATTTCTAGTTCATGGTTCCTTTGTATGTTGAATTCTTTTATTAACCTGCAACATGCACACACTCTTACCTAGCTATTTTGTGATTCTGAATTTCTATGTTATTGCAGTGCGCTTTGTATTTCTAATCCTGCACGAGATTCTTTATTTTCCAAAAGCTGATGTCATCCATCTACTGGCACAATACAATGGAAGTGCTGAGACTGTAATTCACCCCCCCTCTCGACAGTGTTACAATTTCAAAAGAGGGTCATGTCCTTCAACTATTTTCTCCTAGTCATTTGGTTCCTCTGCTAAATTACCTGAAGGTGTGGCAACAAGCTCTTCGTGTTTTCATGTCTTCATGATTGGACCTGCTGCAAATCAAAGGTTTTCTTACGCATTCAAGACCTTGGCTCTTATGGTGTAGTGTTATGGGCATTAAATATGATGTAGTGGTATATATGTTAATGATTGATGTGATGTAGTGTCATGACTATTGATGTATTGTCTTGTATTTGACACTATTGTTGTCCTATATTTGACTCTATTGTCATTATTTAATGTATGTGTTGGTCTTTTATAATGTTTAATTTTACGATTAGCTAAAACAGGGCAACGATAATTATAGATAAAAAGGGGTATTCAATGAATGCTGTAAAACAATGATGTCATCGGATTTTAGAGAGAAAAAAAATGATGTCTATCTTTATAGATACGTTGATTACGAAGACAAAAATTGATTTCTAAAACTCACTATTTATCAAAATTGTAATATAAAACGATGTTATAAAACACCAAAACATCGCTTTTTAATTAAAAAATGATTTGAAAATATATAAATTACATCAAAATTTAAAATATTCAGTATGGTATATTATATTTATATAAAATAATATCACAAATTACAAATTAAAAAAGAGTATGCATGAATTGAATAATGCATAATCGATGTATATATGAATGTAAGACATCGGGTTTATTAAAAATAACAGTGTTAATGTGAACTTTTGTGTTGTACGACATACCTTCAAATGACTAAAAATGTAAAATAGTAATGGTTTAACATTAGGCGAGTCAATCATAACGTAATTAAATTCCTGTATTCAAGTCATTATAAAAAAGAAAAACGATGTTATAAATTATTAAAGACACCGGGTATAAACCGATGTCGTAAAGTTTGGATCTTTAACACCACCCACTAACATGTCGAATTTTTTTTTTATTAACATCGGTTTATACCCGATGTCTATGAACGTTATTCTAGTAGTGCAAGGTGATCATGCCTCCGAAATGAACAAACAAAGGGCGCCTCTCGCGATGGTTCGTGTGAACCCCCTCACAAGCTCCCAGAAATATCTGCACCCAGTCAGGAACGACTGTAGACTCATGAGTCAAGCAATAAAACAAGTCAACCATGCCCAGATGAACAAAGGTTGTATCCTTAGAGTCAAAGAAAGTAGAGCCCAATACTCGCAGACAAAGACGAAGAGCGGGGTAGGTGATCATATCATCAAATCTGGCACTTCCGAATTCTATAGGCATCCTCGTCATGCTTTTCCAAATCTCTGCTGACATTAGAGCAATCATCGCACGCTCCCATTTTCTCGAACTCTTCTTACTTATCCCAAAGACACAAGCAAATATTCATTTGTAGCACAACACTCTCTTCCCCTCAATTTGAAGCGAATATCCTTAGAAGATCGCACCTCCAAAGTGGTGAAGAACTCCTTGACTAATATGGATAGGTGGGTGCATTTCGGCTTACAAATTCTCTCACCCCACCATGTGTAACGGCTAGTAATTATGATTTCCAGGTTACGTTTCAAAGGATGAAACCCCTTGTTCGGATCTTGCAATCTAGGTATGGGTCGAGGTTTCAAACTCATTTTTAAGGTCAGTAATAAAGAGGGATTTCAAACCCTAAAAGTATCGTAGGGTCGTTGGGTACCCTTAACCTGTCCTAGGGACTATGTCGCAAAAATCAATTCAAACGGAAGTAAGGCGGAAACAAAATTAAGATACAAGGCGCCACGACAGAGTCGGGTCAAAACCAAACCATAAGTGGGTGATTACCATTTATAACGAGTTAGAGAATTAGCCAGGTTCTTCGATTCGCAAAAAGAAAACCCCGTCATATAGACATCGAGCACTCAAAATCTGCAGAAAATACCTTTAAAAGAAGAACGGGGAAAGGAGTCAGATCGAGCAACTCATGCGGGACCGGAAGTCCTCGCTGAGGCCACATAGTATGTGTTATACCTAATAAAGATGCTCTAATGCAGTACGAAAGTTAAACACACTAACATGCCCTTAGTTCATAATAATGTGCAGAAATACTGTAAAGGGCCCAAGACAATGCCAAATGGCATATCCCTCTCATACCTCTGCACCCCTTCCCGTTAGTGCAGAGACTGGCCAGTTCGGGCTATAACATAGCAATTTCCTCGTGGAGGTGCACAAACCACGATATCATCATATCATATCATCTCATCGATTGCCCGATGGTTCTGGGCTATCATATCATACTCATATCACTCGATTGACTCAGGGCGCCCGATGAGACTGGGCTACCCTATGGCCCTAGTAAAGACTCTAGGACTATCACAGATAACTACCGTTCTGTTTCAAATGCATAAAGTAAGCAGATGCTCATTCAATTAGTGCAACCTAAACAGGATACTACATGGCATGCTTTTATGCATATGCAACACCTAACATAAAATGCAACAAGCATGAATGTCCAACCTGTAAGCCCCCTAGGGAACTTAACTGAAGATGCAGAACAGCAAAATAACGCAAGCAAGGGCCCAAATGTAAGTCCAAAAGCAATCCAACCGCAATACACACCTATCATCAAGCCACTTCCATAAGCCACCGGACTAGCATTTATACACACGAACCCAAGTTCTCAACATCCTCAAAACCAATCGATGGTAAAACCATTTTCCAAAACCTTCCCGATATGAACAACATCAAGCAAAAATCATTTCATTTCCAATCAAACCCATCGATAAATCTTACCAACAATATTTTCAACTCATCTCCAAAATTAAGTCAACTCATATTCAAAATAATTCTCAAATCTTGTCTGGCCAAAATTCCTTTATAAACATTAAATCTTTAATCAACTCACAATTTCATACCATTAAAATAATTTCGTCTTTTTTATTTCAAAATCTAAAACCTTTTAAATAGTTTTTCAAATTATATTAACTAAAATAAACACCAAACCACATTTACAAATTAATAACCATAGATCATCTCGTAATTTACAAGATGAAGTATTTACTCATCACAAAATACATAGTTCAATAATATTATTTTAAAACACATTAAAATGGATAATCATAATTTCAGGAAATATATCTCTAAAAAATCAGGAATAATATATACTCATAATATATCACATATGTAAATAACATGACATATAAATATATAAACTATCATGAAATAATAACCATAACACATAAAACAAAACCCACAGCCCAACACATTTAAAACAACCCAGCAGCCCACAATTGAAGCCCGAGAGGAAAGATCCGAATTCGAAGCCCAACCCGAAACCCAAAACTAATCTCCCATTTCTGAAGAAGGAATTCGAATGAAGGCTCAGATCCAGCCCAGAACTTAAATGGAATCTGAAAATTGGATCCGGAAGAGAGGATCCGATGTGGATCCGGATCCGGAATGAAATAGGCCCAAGCCCACCAATGAAAAGAAGGAAAGGCCCGAATAGGGAAAGTATCCCTCAACGTCAGAACATAAGCTCTGCAAGTCACGGACGGAGAAACGACGAGGTGAAGAGGATAACCCAGGTCCCTTCCGGTGGCTCCTCTTTTCCGATTCCAACCACCCTAAAATTGCTCGAATCAACATTCCGACCTCACCAAAAACAAGGAGAGCAAAGTGCGAGTGAAGGAGAGAGAAATAGAGAGATTGCTCACCGCGATTCTCCAAAGCCGAGGGGGTGCTCCGAGAGCGGATCCGACTGTACTCGACAGGGAAGGAGCACTTCTCGAACCTCGGGAGGTAGAAGGTTGAATAAGAACATGATTGAAGGACATTGGATCGAAAACGACATCAAAGCGCGACTAACCTTGAACGGAAAAGAAGGGAAATGGGGGTCGGCTTCGGTGGCTCCGGCTGCACTTCTAGGCTACTCCTGGGTTCCTCGGCTCACCTTGGACGTTGGAACATGCGAAGGAAACGGCTTTGCTGTTCGAAATCGGAAACGAAACAGAGGGAGATGCAGAAGGAGCAAGGTGAGACGTCGACTTCTGGCGGCGATGATAGACAGGAGGAGTGGTGGTGGGGGTTGATTGAAATCAGCACAAAAAGGAAACGGAAGAGGATGTATGGCGGCGTCACAGTGGTCGAATGAAAGACGAATCAAGGAAGGTTGTTTGCGGTGGTCGGCAAAGGGCCAAAAGGGAGCAACTTTCTGGTGGTTTTTGAGGCTGTTTGTGAGTTTGCAGGAGAGGAAGGGAGAGAGAAGAGGGTGAATTGAGGGTTCTGCAATTTCATTTTTTGCATGGAGATTGTCGAGAATCAAATGCCGAAATAGATAAATGGCAAGAGAGGAATAGGAAGGGGGGTGTTGATGTTTAGCTAAGAGTAGAAATGGGAAGCTAGGTTGGAGTTGTTGCTCCTGTTGATTTCAGAAGGGGGGGAGGTGAAGATAAAAATGAGAGGGAAAAGCAAAGATTAATTCCAAATGGTCCCGAAATCAAATTTCCAAAACATCCGAAAATAAATTTCGAAACCCGCTCTCACAATCTTATTTTGACTCGATCAAAATAACGCTTCAAAATTTCAAAGATGTCGACATCCCAAAGTTTATTTCAAATCCCAAGGTAAAATGACGGAATTGTCCTTCAAAGTTCAAAATTAGGCCGGAATCCGGTTGAAGGATTTTAAAATACAATTTTTAAGGTGAAGATGAGGATTTTCAAATATCCGATTTTTTTTTACCTAAATCCCTTTTATTTTATTATTTATTAGAATTTATTATTTAAAAATCCGAGCCTTTACATCATCCACCTCTAAAAACAAGTCTCGTCCCCGAGACTAAAACCAAAATAAAGTAGGGGATGAAGTTGAAATTGATGAGTCCAAAGACCATGCCCAAAGATCTTGTCAAGGCCAATTGGAGATATCACGGTCGTGATATCTCCAATTGGCCTTGACAAGTATGTGATAAGCGCCCCTATCACATCCTCGCTTCGACTTTTCGGTAGTACCACAACTCTATTAGTTCTACAATAGCATCACAAGGTCTTAGCAAGCACCCTATAGGCGCCCCGATAAAATGCATGTATCCACTTCGTGAAGTATCATAGAGTTGCCCGGGTTTGAAAAGTTTCTAAAGGGATTCCGCAATTGAAAATAAAGATTAGCCTCAAAATCGTTGAAATTCTCGGTAACGTTCATTCTTTTACAATCCAAGTTGGTCCTTTTTCAAAACCGTTAAAAATCTTCAAATACAACGTCTAATCAAGCAACCTTACACTAAACCAAGTCAAATCCTTTCAAATCAAGATTTTGTCAAAATCTTCCAACCACTAGATTAGTTTCTCGCATTTCTAGCAATCAAATTCAGAAGCTGGGAGGTGGAATCATCCACCTCTAAGGGCTAATCCCATATTCTCTTCCTAGTTTCCAAAATCAAATCAATCTATCAGTCTCAATTCAAGCAAGATTCACAAGCCATAAGCAATGCATAACCACATAACTAATCGATCCTCAACGAGTATATAATATGACAAGTCTCAAACATATGCTAGCACACTGCCACAAGATCACATCAACATCTCCACATCATACTAAAGGTCATAATATGCATCTATACTAAAATCATAACACACATCTCGATACCGCACCAAGGTCATAACAGGTACATCCTCATCATAAAGTCAATGAATCAAACTCATTGTCAACACATCTACACAAAAAGTCATGTTAAGATTCCGCGAAAGGGGAGGTCATACAGTATATCAGTCATCGAATGTCAGCATATTCACCAAACATCATCTTAACTCATCACAATGCCATATAACGATCATTTAGAAATCTGGTATCATTATCTCATATATACAAATCATATTCATCATTTAACATACCCACAATCATGCTTATCGATCATATAACATAACATCATGTTGTATCACCTTATAATATAATATAATGTTTTCACATAGCAACATGTCATTATCTCATGATTCATATAACGCATCATAACATGCTTCTAAAACGCATAACATGGTAGTAATGCTTCAATATATCATGATAACACTAGTCACTGTCAATTAGAGTTCAATATTGCAGATCAGTATGTAATATCATCGTATATCAGGTTCATCATGGTTGCTATCTAGCATCATGCCAGTCAAAATAAAACAAAATCCCCACTCGCCCATCTCCACTCTCAAGCCAAGACTAATCCTCTTCTATACTCGCCAACGCCAACTCAGACAAAAATTCTCCAAAGAAATCCCAATTCATCTCGATGCTCAAATCTAACCCCTCCCTCCACCAATCACTACCACACCATCCACCTCTAAGAACCCAACTCCTATCTCTAACTTCACACCCAAGTTCCCTCTAACACCATGTCCTCAATATTCACGAGCCCTATCTTACACTCCTCGTAGCACCCAGAGCATCACAAGCATCCCCTAGAAGCTCATCAGGACCACCAACATTGCCTCCCATAAATCTCAAAGCTCACTCAGTCTTACCTAAGCCAACAATCCTCACATCAACTCTACCTCACACCACCATCGAACATCCTAATGACTCAAACCTTTTCACTGCCCTCCGACCACTCTACAAGAGAATCTCACCCACATGTTAAAAAAAGAAGCAGTTATCAAAATTATAACACCTAAGGCATGCATCATTTTAGCTAGCATTTATAATAGCATCGTTAATACATCCTCGATCATTACAATCTTATCAAGAAGTCTCAATTTACTATCATGCTCAATATTTATAGCAAACATCATATATGAACATCATCAAATTAAGCTAGCAAGTTTCATCAAAACCTTATCAAATAAACAATTCAAGTTTCTCAGCATTTGTAGTTCACATTTACAAGTAACGGAATTTAGATCATGCTTAGCAACTCAGAGTGTCATCGCATCAGGACATCATGGCACGATAAAACTATAAGGCATTGAATCGTATCATCATAGACAATGGATAATCAGGCAATATTCATCACCAACCCATCACATCAACACATAATTTCATCGTCAAGTCAGTACAATGTCATCATCAACTAATTTAGAAAGGATTAGCAATTTGAACGGATGACACTCCTGCTTGCATATCATATCGTACTCAGTAACCGCAATCCTCTAAATGTGCTCATTATGTCGGCATCATCGATTATGAGGCCCGTGGGTTATGGGCCCACTCTTTCGCTGTGCCGCTCTATCGTTGTCCCACCTTCCGTTGTCTTTCCCATGCAGTCGCTCGTCCAAGTATCGCAGATGAGTCTAAGTTAGTAGAGATATGGGAGTGACATGGACGGGAAACCCAATGTTCACTTCGGAAAAAATACCGACCAAGGCTAAAAGGATGACAAGACTAAAGACAAGACTCTGACCCGAGAATAGCAACGATGCTCTTATGGAAGTCGGTGAGGTTACAATTCGTGACAAGTAGCAAGAGTTTATCACAAGCAAATCAACCATATCAATCCACACTAACATGTACCTATCTCAAGGAACAACAACATACATGTACATTCCTAAAGACACGATTGAGTCCAACACCGATGCATGCGAAGCAAAATAGCAGTCTATTATCCCATGAAAGCCATGACGCATAGTAGCCCTAAGCGAGATATGCAGGATTTAGCAAACAGAGCAAGTATCACATATACGGACAATGCATGGGCAAGATATACACACTAACAAGTGATGTCAAATATAGCATGGCGAGGTATAACCAGATTACACGTTATACGAGAACACATAGGAACATCATAGTAATTATCACCTATGGCAACAATGATCATGTGATAGTTCAAGGATGGCATGTAATTATACAACGAGATGCATTTAGACGGCATAGTCTTACATGATACTAACGACACATGATGTGATACAAACAGGGTCATGAGTCATTAAAAGGGGTTCACATAATATTTACGAACATGAGGCATATAAAACAATAACTATCACATTATGGAACAAGTACCACATGTAATCATTTGGCGAGTCGTTTTGGGAATCATAAGCCCTACAGGACACTACTGGCGCATATCAAACATGAACACAATCAAGGTAACTCGACTAGATTCATTCTAACATTCATGCGTCCTACGTATGTGAAGACATAATATATCGTGGTGTGTGATCATGCGAGGTGCCAAGGCATGCATGTATGCTAGCATGAGAGGAAATCACAGAGCAATAGGGGAACACTACCGAGCAACAACATGTGAGCATGCTATGATTAACCATTACGAAAAGCAAATCAATCATCGAATTCAACATCAATTATGTTGCATGAGTAAGACATGTTATGGTAATAGAAAAAGGTAAGAACCACACTATCAGGAACCTAGCTCGAGAGAGAATCAGCAATAATGCAAGCAAGATATAATTCACACGACTCACAACCAAGGATCCTACATGATACTAAAGGCTCAACATAACATACGATGCATGCATGCACTAATCATGAAGACACGCAAGAAATCAATTCAATCACATTCCAACAATACAGAAGCATGAGGAAGGTTTTTACGATGTATAACACGAGTCTAAGTATGTGAGCAATATGACTAGAATACGGGAACATGAGTTCAAATCAGGACATACTAGGACGAAACATGCATTCACCAAGACTCAATTAAACCTCATATTTTCCATTCCACGCAAGTAACACACAACAATATCAACTTGAAAAATCATCAACGCTATTCAATTTGACGAATACAAAATGGATGGGCATGCGATAGATTCTTGTCACAAAAGGAATGAGGAGCATCGACGCGTCATCATCTAGCATGCTAGGAGATCATTTCCAGGCATTTGTACAGAGAAGAGTTTATCACACTATCATGGACCTAACCCAGGCGAAAACAACAAGCATATAGGTTCATATTATGTGGTCCATGCTTTCCAATCAATCATTAGCGCAATTAATACAATAGGTCAAGTAGGTATGCTATAACAACATACAGTCATGATAGAAGGCAAGACACAACACGAGACTTAAGCAATGTAACTAGTCATACATGTAATAACACAACAACTTGGTACCAATGGTTATTCACAAGGCATGTGTTAGGGACTACAAAACCATGCCATGCAATTCAGAGAGAGTCACAATTTCAACCGGACAGAGACCCCTAAGGGCATCCATTAGCTTTTCCCAACTGACTCACCACCCTCTTTTCCCGTGGAACTCTGGTACGACTCATGTGGTGAGAAGACAGTGGTTGGTCGTCATAAGAATCAAGAAAGACAGCCCTAAAAATACCTTACTTTTGACTCAAAGTGACATCAAGAACTTCCAATACTCACTCAGACAATCTTAATATCCAAACATGATTCCGGACACAATGTGTTTACCAACCTAATTCCCCGTGGAATACACTGACATCAACGGAAAGGCTAGATAGAATGGTCAAGGGGTAAACATAGTGGAATGAGCTGTTCCACACAAGCTGGGCTTGACCACACAGAAACAAGGGTACTCCCACTATCCCGTTTGCACAGATCAGTCAATACACATTTAATTGTTAGACATACCAATCAGACATTAGCATATCAAGCACTCATCATAGAATCAGTTAATAACACTCATAATGATCTCCTTGGAGTTTCCCCACCCATTGGTAAAGAACAAGCTGATATTTTGCCTACCGTTCCTAACTACACCCAATAGGGGTGGTCTATCGCCTTTACTACCCACTCGTGTCCCCGTTTGGTCGCTTTTCCTCTTTTATTACAAGTCAAGTTCATTACTTAGTCCAATTTCGGTTAGGCACCTTAAGTTCATTTTGCCCTTCTTAAAATCCTTTCAAATCCTTTGAAATTCATGGACGGTTTTCCAAAACATACACTCGACCCTTTCGTACCCGAATTGCACAACCTCAGCTCTCATATCATCTTTGTAACGGCCTAGAATTATGATTTCCAAGTAATGTTTCAAGGGATGAAACCCCTTGTTGGGATGTTGCAATCTAGGTACGGGTCGATGTTTCAAACTCATTTTTAAGGTCAGTAATAAAGAGGGATTTCAAACCCTAAAAGTATCGTAGGGTCGTTGGGTACCCTTAACCTGTCCTAGGGACTATCTCGCGAAAATCAATTCAAACGGAAGTAAGGCGGAAACAAAATTAAGATACAAGGCACCACGACAGAGTTGGGTCAAAACCAAACCATAAGTGGTGATTACCATTTATAACGAGTTAGAGAATTAGCCAAGTTCTTCGATTCGCAAAAAGGAAACCCCGTCATATAGACATAGAGCACTCAAAATATGCAAAAAATACCTTTAAAAGAAGAACGGGGAAAGGAGTCAGATCGAGCCCACTAATGGGGGATCGGTATTGTAGGAGGAAATCGAGTTCAAAATATAGAAATATAAATCAAACCAGATTCGTGCCCACGCAAATAATTATAAGACTCCCTCCTTATACAGTAGTGGGAAGTCAGGATCGATCCTCGAGGGAGCGTGTCAGCGGATCTCAGGTAGCTGTAAATCTCATAGACAGAAAAGTAGAAAAATAGAAAGAAAGAAAGAAATAACAAAGCAAAGCAGAAAATAAAAGCAAAGACAGAGACTGGTCGATATCGACAAGGAGGAACTCGATATCCACAAAGCACAGCGACGACAGAAACTCAGAAATCACAGTGTCGAGTAAAAACCTTCCTCGATATCGAGCAAAGCCAACTCGATATCGACGAATACTTTCCCGAGATCGACAAGCACAGAATCTTGAAATTGCAAACTTCGAACACAGAACTCAGATTTCTGACGAAATAAATCAATATACTAAAAGACTTCCAAAGCCAGGGTATCAACACCACAACGATAACCATGCAAAATAACACATAAAGGCATAAAAGATCATGCATTCCATCAAATAACTTTCGTTATTAACAAATATGCATATAGAAGCTTTCGCATAAACCCTAATTGTTACTAACCTTTTTTTAAATAATTAATCCAAGTTGTATTAAGATCACTTTTGCTTCAATAACACAAACAAGGATCACCTTCAACTCTCGCAAAAGAGTCATGCTCATAGGGATAGAAGATGAATTGCATAACAAGATTGTACCTTGTTGTTGCAGGAGTAAGTCAAGTATAGAATAGAATATGGTTTAGAACGACTCCCCTGTCTCAGCAAATAATTACAAGACTTCCTCCCGTTGTAGTAAGAGAAAAGTCAGGATCGAATCCACGAGGAAGCACGTCAGCAGTTCTCAGGTAGCTATCAGATTCTCACAGACACAGCAGCAGAAAAGCAGAAACAAACACAGAAGCAGAAACAAATAATCCCGGCAAGGGCAACTAAAGTAAATAACAAAAGACAGAAATAAAAGACAAAGCAAAGATGAAAGCAAACAGGAACTAAAAGCAAGGACACAGAAGCTTGTCGATCTCGACAAAGCTGTCCTCTATCTCGACAAAAGCAGTAACTGAAAACAGAAAATAAAGCAAATGCAAACCACTCGACAAGCAGAAGCCAACTCGATCTCGACTAAGGTCAACTCGAGATCGACAAACACAGCTCGACAGAAAGTGAAAATCAACGAAGACAGAACAAAACCTACCTCGACACAGACTAACTTCTACTCGACCTCGACAACAGTAACTCGAGATCGACTAGACACTGGTCTATGTCGACTAGAAACAGTAAAAGATAGAAACTTTAAAACTTGCAAATTTAAAGACAGAACTTAGAAATTCGACGAAATAAATCAATATATTAAAAGACCTCCAAGGCTAGGGTTTCAACACCACAACGATAACCATGCAAAACAACACATAAAGGCATAAAAGATCATGCTTTCCATCAAATAACTTTCGTCATTAACAAATAGGCATATAGAGGCTTTCGCATAAACCCTAATTGTTACTAACCCTTTTTCACATAATTAATCCAAGTTGTATTAAGATTACTTTCGCTTCAATAACACAAACAAGGATCACCTTCAACTCTCGCAAAAGAATCATGCTCATAGGGATAGAAGATGAATCACACAAAAGATCTGACCTTTATCGCATCGCCTCACATGGCCACCGTCGGGCTCACCCCAGCCCCAGAAGTGGGTGGACTACTCACGCCTCATTGCAATCGCAGACATTGAATTGATGAAAGAAACTTGCATTAAAAAAACTAAATTCAAAGCCTTTACAATCCTGGCAATCAACTTTCGTAAACCGCCAAAACCTTAAAAACCTCAAACTCCTAACTGTATCTGAATGGAACTAACTACTTCTCTTCAATATTGAATTGTCATGATATCTCCTAAAACTGAGCCCCTAGGGCCTTATTTATAGCCTTCATTCCCTAGCTAATCTAGGAAAGAAGATAAATATCTATATCTAAATTTCTATCTAAATTGCTTTAATGATAGATAAATGTTTAATGGAATTAAATCCATAAGGAAAAAGATAAAACTAATATGGGAAAGTCTTCATGTCTTGATAGATTCCGCCTTCCATAGATAGAACTTGATAGATCGGATAGAATCCTCGCCTTCGCGACCAAGCAACGTCAACTCTACTCGGACAAGACAAGTTGAGAAGCTTCTGGAACTGGGCTCTTGTCGACCTCGAGTAGGGCTCGTCGAGGTCGAGTAAGGTGGCTCGGCTTGACTCGTCGTCTCGGCTAAATCTGCTCGATGTGGCTCATCTTGGCTCACTGGCCTTCGTCGACCTCGAGTTGGACTAGTCGAGGTCGAGTAGACTGGCTCGGCGACTAGGGTTTCTCGAGTGGATCTCCTCGAAGGACTCGGACATGGCTTCTGGGTCTTCGTCGATCTCGAGTAAGACTCGTCGAGATCGAGTTGGGTGCTCGGGTTGGCTCTCTCCGCTGGCAGCGACTGGTCTGGTCCGCGGCAGCGATTCTCGCCTTGTCGTCCTCGGCTTCGTCGATCAGCTCTCCTCGAGGACTCCGGGTGGTCTGTCCGGGCTTCGTCGACCTAGACTAGTGCTTGTCTAGGTCGAGTAGGGTTCCGGAGTTCGGGGAGCTTGGTTTCTCGAGCAAGCTTGCTCGACTATGGCCGCTCGGTCATGGCTCGTCTAGGTCGAGTAGGGCCCACTCGATGTCGACTAGACTTGCTCTCCGATTCGTTTCGCTGCTTTGTCCTTGGACTTCTGTAATGGTTTTCCGAGCTTTTCCGACCTTCTGTAGAATTGCTGTAAATGCCTCGATTTCTGCGATTTAAACAGAAACTGGTGTAGATTCCATACTTTTGGCAAATAAACATAAACTACACAGATTCTGTACTATCTTAACACAAATGCATGAAATGTATACAGAAATCGATATAAAAGTTGCTGTAAAACATGGCAGATTCCGCTCACAACAAACACCCCATACTTAAGCTTGCTTGTCCTCAAGCAATACTTTTACTTGTTATTCAGGGGAAGTAATTAAAACTCTCAACATCTTAGATTCATTCTTTATATGTCCCTGCAATCAATTACCATCCTTGAAAAGGTACTATTGTCACAGATCCATGCATGTGCAAATATGTAAAAGCAACATCTACTCACAAAAGGAGGGTTATGCACAAATAATTCATACGTGACAAAGCATTGATAATCAAGAAGACTTTAATTTAAGCACATGAAGGAGTAGATTGGTAAAAGGCTAAAGGTGGGCAATTTATGGCAATGTGGTGCTTTTGATCCGGGGAAATAGATCACTCTCACACTTTGAATTTCATATCACATTCTTTTTTCCATTTGATTCATCACCTTTCATAATGCTTTTCTCAATAATAATGCTTTTACCTCTCTAACCTCAGCACTGCCTTCTCGCGAATCGCAAACATGGGTGTCATGAATGGCCCCGGATACTTAGTGCTTTGGACTCCTCACAATGTGTCCCATCTCTCCAAACTATTATCTTAGAGAGCAGGGTCAATCTACCTTTATCTCCTGAGGTGATTGGATTTTCTTTCACTCATTAAATTTTCCATATAATCAAACAATTTTCTTCCAAACTCCGTATAGGATAATAATCACAATAACCATATAACATTTCCATAATGTAACATCATTCTCAACATAATCCCCGGATAAGGTAAAGAATGGCAAATATTTAGATCATGTGGAGCAATATTTGAAATAAGGCATATTATGGCTTTTGTGATGCATAAGCATAGGTATGGCTAGGATATAACAATGAGCATTATATGGAAATATAAAGTCCTCCATCATCTTATCATGCAACATGTCAAAAGCAACTTCGAATTTTACCTCCTTTCATGGTTTTCAAGAAAATATGCATTTCATTGTAACTTCCCTTTACTAGGCAATTTCATGCTATATCTCTAATGAATCCAATTTTGCATCGTTGAGTTTAATATAAGCTTCCATGATATTCTTTCAAAAATTTTCAATGGGGGTTATTTTTCTCAAACTTTTGGAAAACATGTATATATGCACATAAATAAATAATGTATTCCAAAATAGCCATGTAGCAATTCTAAGCAATAATGCACAAGTAATGTCAAATATGGCAAATATGCATAAAGTAAGCCCTTCCCCCACCCCATACTTAAACATTACAGTGTCCTCACTGTATAAAAACAAGGTAAAGGGTAAAGAAAGAAACTCACAAGACATGTGTGCGGAGCTGCAAAATTTTGGATGGAGCACCTCCTAGTCCGAGTATGACTATAGCTTGATTCTATCCATGGACCTGAAATTTAGAAGACATATACCAACAAAACAAAAACAAAAACAAAAAACAATGTTCAAAAACCAAAAACCAAAAAAACAAAGTCTCAAAAATGTCCTAAAAAGTCTATGTACATGCTCTAGATTTTATAGTCGCTAGGCCGACTTTTCCATTTAGCTCAAGGTGGCATTTGCAGGGCCCATGTAGCTTGGACCTCAAATAGGACTCCATTCTTGTCCCTCAGCTGCAATCCTCCAGAATGGATCTTGTTCACCACGAACGGTCCCATCCGCTTCTTGTTGAATTTGTTGGGAAACCAATGATCCTTTGATTTAGAGACATAGAGTTTGTCTCCAACTTCATACTCCTTAGGCTCATCATTGGAATCCTACACAATCGCACATACCAAGGCAAACCTCTCCCATGTATAGATAAATCTTTAATGGAAATAAGAGAAGAAAGATCCATACCTTGGCTTACCTTTGCAGAGACGGAATCGGGAACCACGGTATTTGGTCGATCTCGACTAGGGCTAGTCGATCTCGACGAGTCTGCAGGTTCTGGTGGTGGTCTGCTCGAGGATGCGGAAGTCGACGAAGGACAGGTCTTGTCGATCTCGACAAGACCCTTCCCCGATACTGGTGCTGGGCTTGGTCGTGTACTCTTCCCCGATACTGGCTCGGACATGCGCTGCTGATCTTGTCGATATCGAGAAAACTCCTCGATATCAAGTAACTTGGTACTCGGCATGTCCAGTCCTCGACTTCTCTACTTGGTGTGGCTTCCTCGACTCCGGGCATAGGTTCATGGTGTTGTCGATATCGAGTAGTCTACTCGATATCGAGTAAACTTGTGGAGTCGGGTTGGCTCTGGCTCTCATCTCCTCGATCATGCTCTACTCGACCAACACTGCTCGGACATCATTTGTCGATATCAAGTAAATGAACTCGATATCGAGTAACTATGGGCTCCAGCTTGGTTTATCCTGGTTTCGTCGTTCTTTGACCTTGGACTTCTGTAGCTGATTTCCGAGCTTCTCCAACCTTTCTCAGAACTGCTGTAAATTGCCTCGAATTCTGCGATTTTAAACAGAAACTGATGTAGATTCCATAATTTGGAAAATAAACATAAACTACATAGGTTCTAGCCCAAATGCATGAAATGTATGCAGAAAACGATATAAAAGTTACTGTAAAACATGGCAGATTCAGCTCACAACAAACACCACATACTTAAGTTTGCTTGTCCTCAAGCAATACTTTTATTTGTCATTCAGGGGAAGAAATCAAAACTCTCAACATCTTCGATTCATTGCCATATGTCCTTGCAATCAATTACCATCCTCCGAAAGGTACTAGTGTCACAGATCCATGCATGTGCAATTTTAAGAGCAACATCTACTCACAAAAGGAGGGTTATGCAAAACAATTTATGTGACACATCATTAATAATCAAGAGGACTTTAATTTAAGCTCAAATAAGGAATAGATTCGTAAAAGGCTAAAGGTGGGCAATTTTTGGCAATGTGGTGCTAATAATCCGGGGAAATGGAGTACTTTCCAAACATTCATACCACATTCCTTCTTCTTTTGAATCATCACCTTTCATAATGCTTTTTTTCAAAAATAATGTTTTTACATCTCTAACCTCAGCACTGCCTTCTCGCGAGTCGCAAACATGGGTGTCATGAATGGCCCCGGATACTTAGTGCTTTGGACTCCTCACATTGGTGTCCCATCTCGCCGAACTATTATCTCAGCTAGCAGGGTCAATCTACCTTTATCTCCTGAGGTGATTGGATTTCCTTTCACTCATTAAATTTTCCATATTTTTCAAACATTCCTGCCAAACTCCAAATATGATAATAACAACACAACAACCATATAATATCTCCATAATATAACATCATTCTCGATCAACATAATCCTCGGATAAGGAACAAGGTAAAGAATGGCAAATATTTAGAACATGTGGAGCAATATATGAAATAAGGCATAATATGGCTTTTGTGATGCATAAGCATAGGTATGGCTAGGAATTAAACAATGAGCATTATATGGAAATATAAAGTCCTCCATCCTCTTATCATGCAATATGTCAAAAGCAACTTCAAATTTTACCTCCTTTCATGGTTTTTAAGAAAATATGCACTTCATTGTGACTTCCCTTTACTAGGCAATTTCATGTTATATCTCTAATGAATCCAATTTTGCATCGTCGAGTTCAATTAAAGCTTCCATGACATTAATCAAAAAATTTCAATGGGGGTCATTTTTATAAACTTTGGAAAACATGCATATAAGCACATAAGTCAATAAGGAATTCCAAAATAGTCATGTATAAGCAATTCAAGAAATAAACTTTTAAAAATGTGCACATAATGTCAAATATGCACAAAGTAAGCCCTTCCCCCACCCCATATATAAACATTACAGTGTCCTCACCGTATAAAAACAAGGGTAAAGGAAGAAACTCACAAGACAGGTGTGCCTGGCTTCAAAATCTCAATTGAACATGCCTAGGTCGAGTCCGAATATAACTTGCTTCTATCCCATAGACCTGAAAAATATAGAAGACATATACCCACAATAGAAAAACTAACAGTTCAAAAACCAAAAACAAACAAAAAGCAACAATGTCCAAAAGTCCCAAAATAAATGTCTATGTACAAGCTCTATATTTTATAGTCGGTAGGCCGACTTCTTCCATTAAGCTCAAGGTGGCATCTTCAGGGCCCATGTAGCTTGGGCTTCAAATAGGACTCCATTCTTGTCCATCAGCTGTAATCCTTCAGAATGGATCTTGTTCACCAAGAAAGATCCCATCCTCTTCTTGTTGAATTTGTTAGGAAACCAATGACCTTTAGATTTGGAATCATAGAGCTTGTCTCCAACTTTATATTCTTTGGGCTCATCATTGGAAATCCTACATAAGCGCACATACCAAGGCAAACCTCTCCCATGTATAAATAGATCTTTAATGGAAATAGGAGAAGAAAGATCCATACCTTGGCTTACCTTTGCAGAAACGGATTCGTGGGCCACTGTGTTTGGTCGATCTCGAGTAAATTTACTCGATATCAACGAGTTTTCAGCTTCTGGTGGTGGACTGCTCGAGGATGCTGGAGCTGAGGAAGGCAGTGGTTGGTCGATATCGACCAGTTTTATCGATATCGAGGAGTCTGGCTCGCCTGGTGGAATCAACGTCGAGGAAGGCGAAGTCGAGGCAGCTAGGTTTTGGTTGATATCGAGTAGCGTACTCGATATCGAGGAGTGCTCGACTTCAGTTTGGCTGCTCGACGACGCTGGTGCTGGTGAAGGCTTCTGATTTTGGTCGATGTCGACTAAATTACTCGATGTCGAGGAATTTTGTCCGACTTCGACCCCATACTTGCATCCTGTCAAGGCATTCGAAAAATAGTTAGTCCAAATCGACGTACCTTGGTTTGTGTCGAGTGGATTCTTTGTTTCTTCGTTCAGGATGGCCATGATCTTCTCCACCTGGGCTTCTATATCCCTCTTTTCCAGCTCTTCAGGGGTCATATTCCTTACCTTAAGCTCCCCGCAAGTGATGTAACCAGCGGAGATAGACTTTACTTCTTCCATGGGACCTGTATGCCTTTCAGTTTTATTAAAGGAATACTCAATTACCTCATCGCTGATGTTGAAAGTGAGCACTCCTTTCCTCACGCTTATGTTTGCATCCACCGTCGCCAAGAAGGGTCTTTCTACAATAATTGGACAAGCAGGGTCCTCTGGCATAGTACATTGTCCACCATGCATGTTGGAATGACCACCGTATTGTTGGCCATATACAGCTTAGCATCCACAGACTCTAGGACACCTGTCTTAATCTTGGACCAAATTGTTAAAGGCATTATACTCACACTAGCTCCAAGATCACATAAAGCATTAAATTTGTATTGACCAAATCCAATGGTTATAGCAAACTTACCTTGATCTGGCCTCTTCTCAAGGATGTCCATATGGATGCACTCCTCTGTAATCTCAGCCATTGATCTCTTATTGCTTAGAATCTCTTTAAGGAACTTGACATAGGATGGCATTTCATCGAGAGCTTCTGTGAAAGGTATGGTGACATTGAGCTTCTGAAGCATCTTGATGAAGCACTGAAATTTCTTCTCTGTCGGGTCCTTTGGAGATTTTATGGGGAAAGGCATCTTCTTTTTCTGATTCGGAGCCATAACAGATGTCGGTTTTGCTGCAGAAGATTCAATATCGACTGGGCTCTCCTCGATATCGACTTGGTCTTTCTCGATATCAACTTCTGTAGTCGATTTTGAGTTGTTGTGCTGTGCAGACGAAGGGTTGCCCAGTTGTTCCTCGATATCGAGTTGGCCTTGCTCGATATCGACTAAATGCTGGTCGATATCGACTTGCTGCTCTCCTTCGTCTTGCTGCCTTCCGACCTCTGGCTCTTGTAGTTGATGGCCGCTTTTGAGTTTTACAGTAGCGACGTGTCTAGTCTTCCCCTTAGGATTTGGTTCTGAAGATCCAGGGAGAGAACCTGAATGTCTGGGGATTCCTGCTGCTAGCTGGCCAATCTGTGTATCAACTGATTTCCGCCATATATCAATCTCCCCAAGCCTAGAGTTGACACCTTGAAACTGAGTGTAGACTGAGTTGAAGGACTGTTGGGTGTCTGAATGATTCCTCCGGATTTCCTCTAAGACGGTCTGTAGATCATCCCTTTTCTGGTCCCTTTCTGGATGTCCTGGAGCTCTGTAGGGTGGGGGGTTCCTAGGGGCACCTTGGTTCCATTGTGGTTTTTGGAACCTTTGGTCCCTCATGTTGCGATTGGGACCCCCTGCGTAAGCTGCCTCTTCGTGGTATTCTGCCAGCCTGACTTGCTCTGTGTGTGGACACTCAGTAGTGGTGTGCCTCTGTGATCCGCATTCAATGCAAGGCTGGTTGACAGAAAGATACTTTACTTGTTTGAGGAGCTTGCGATTCTGATCTTTGTAGTACTGCTCCTTGACATCTGGGAAAATCTCTTTAGAGGGCTCATAGAGGGGCATGGATGGTGCTGGCCTGGTGTAGGGATTCTCTTCATAGTTGGTTGGAGTCCCATACTTATTATCATAGTTGGTCAGCTTATCGACAGCAGCCCATGCGTCAACAGGCGACATTGTCAGATACTCATAGTGAGTATATGTGTTGATTCTAACCTTTCAGCCAAGTCCAGAGAATTGAAGAAGATCTCTTGAACTACGTAGGGTTGTTGTCCATGTGTAGGGCATGATCGCAGTAGATCTTTATATCATTCCTAAGCCTTTGCCAGCGGTTCCACAGGCTTCTGTTTGAAAGTTGTGATCTTCTAGCGGAGGAGTGCTGTCTTGGCAGGAGGGAAGAACTTGTTGAGGAACTCCTGTTTTACTTCAGCCCATGTCGTGAGGGATCACGATTTCAGCCCTTCAAGCCACTTCAATGCTGGACCAGATAGGGACCAACGAAAGGCCTTCATCAAGATGTACTCCAAGGTGGTACATTCAGCAAGAGTACGACACATGTCAGTAAAGTTTGTAATATGCTGAAGAGGCCATTCATTAAATCTACCAAAGAAAGCATTATTCTTAATTTCAATAAGGAAAGGAGTGCGAATTTCATAGTTATTCTCAGGGATTAGAATGGCCGATTCAGGCACTATGAGCGTCGGGTGCATGTAATCCTCTACAGTTGTTGGGTATTGGGCAAGCTCATCTTCCAATAGCCTTGCACGTTCCGCTTCCCTTGTAGTGCGTGCTCTCTCAGCGGTGAGAGCAGTATCTTTAGCAGCTAGTTCCCTCGTAAGCCTCTCAATCAGCCGTTCCTGTGTCTCTGCAGCCGACATGGTTCTTTTTAGTTTAGCTTGAATGTGTATAAGGCGCTCCGGTTCATCTAAGGCGTCAAACTCAGGTGTTCGACCAGAACGGCGCATATACCTGTAAAGTAACTCAAGAGAAAAGTGAGATCTGACTACCTAAGGCGCGAATGATTGCTTCCCCTGCAACAGCGCCAATTTGTTGTAGGAGGAAATCGAGTTCAAAATATAGAAATATAAATAAAACCAGATTCGTGCCCACGCAAATAATTACAAGACTCCCTCCTTATGCAGTAGTGGGAAGTCAGGATCGATCCTCGAGGAAGTGTGTCAGCGGATCTCAGGTAGCTATAAATCTCATAGACAGAAAAGCAGAAAAACAGAAAGAAAGAAAGAAAGAAATAACAAAGCAAAGTAGAAAATAAAAGCAAAGACAGAGACTGGTCGATATCGACAAGGAGGAACTCGATATCGACAAAGCACAGTGACGACAGAAACTCAGAAATCACAGTGTCGAGTAAAAACCTTCCTCGATATCGAGTAAAGCCAACTCGATATCGACGAAAACTTTCCCGAGATCGTCAAGCACAGAAACTTTAAATTGCAAACTTCGAACACAGAACTCAGATTTCCGACGAAATAAATCAATATACTAAAAGACTTCCAAAGCCAAGGTATCAACACCACAACGATAACCATGCAAAATAACACATAAATGCATAAAAGATCATGCTTTCCATCAAATAACTTTCGTTATTAACAAATAGGCATATAGAGGTTTTCGCATAAACCCTAATTTTTACTAACCCTTTTTCACATAATTAATCCAAGTTTTATTAAGATCACTTTCGCTTCAATAACACAAACAAGGATCACCTTCAACTCTCGCAAAAGAATCATGCTCATATGGATAGAAGACGAATTGCATAAAAAGATTGAACCTTCACCGCATCACCTTACATGGCCACCGTCAAGCTCACCCCGACCCTAGAAGTGGGCGGACTACTCCCTCTTCATCACAATCGTAGACATCTTTGATGAAAAAGAACTAACTTGCATTAAATAAACCCAAACGTACAACCTCTTCTCCTTCTCTCTCTATGTGTAACTAATTGTGTCTTGAATTTGAATGAATAAAAACCAGCCCTAAGGCTATATTTATAGCCTTCATTCCCTAGCTATTTGATAGCATGCATTTAGGTAGGCATATTGGGTTGCATTTAGCATGATTTAGATGTGCATAATGCATAGTTTAAGCTAGATTTGCATTTATAGTCGTTTTGTTGGTAGAGTCGGAATCTACACGCTTTTATGGATTATTTCAGGTATATGTGGATCCGAGAAGGAATGAGGAAGCTCATGGATGAAAGAAGAGTGAAAATGAGGAGGAAAAGTGAAGAGCCCGGGAGCGGAATCGAAGTTAAAGAGCCTAAGTGAAGACCAAGTAAGCAGAAGTTGTCGCCAGACATGCTGAACTTGTTTCGCACTTTCTGGAGGCCTCAGTGGTCCGATTGACTATTATAACCATGCGTTGGAAAGCTCTCTTCGAGATCTACAACTTTCGTGTTGAAATCGAGACCAAATTCGAAACGGAAAAATCGCTGTGAACAGTAAAAGCCGCCCCGCGGCCAAGCTAGCCGCCCCGCGTCCCGAACCTCTGACGAGCGACTTCGCTGATCGCCGGCCGCCCCGCGGCCTGCGCAGAAACACGCTGTTCTAAATGGATTTTACTTAGGGTTTTTATTAAGTTATTTTGGCCGACTTTCTAAACACTATTTAAGGCTTTTCTAGTTATTATTTTCATTAACCTTATGCACTTTATTCCATTGTTGAGAGCGTCGTTGAGCATGAGCAACTAAACTCTCGAGGTTTCGCCTACGATTTGGATCTTTGATTGTTGAATTGTGAGTTTCTTAATCTAGTTCTTATTCCTATTCCAATGTTTTGACTTCTTTATGGTTAATTCCTTGAATGTGCTTTATTCTCTCTGGCCTGATCAACTAGTTAGTGTAGATTCATTCAATTGCTAGGGTTTTGTAGATTCCTCGTAGTGAACCTTTACCCAAGTGGCAATCATATCCCTTTAGGACTCGTAGGACTAATTGGATGTGTAGGAAGTTGAATACATGTTGAATATCGACTCGTAGCTTGATATTATGTGTACCTTGGTTAATTCATAATCTTAATGCTATCTCTAGGTTGAATCTTAACCGTGTTAGGGTTATTTAGAGATAAGGGTTGCTATGACTCGTAGGACTAGTAATTTACCTAAGATCTGGACAAGGACATTGATAGGAAAAGACAAGAACTAGAGGCTGAAACAAGGATCGAATTCATCAATCAAAGTGATACATTGTAGGTGAACCTATTTATCTCTATTGCATTCTATAATCAATTTACTTTGTTTGCATTGATTCCGCTTTGATAAAAGGCAGATCTTTTTCACACCAAACCCCCCCCATATTCTTACTAGCGATTAGAATTGACACTTGAATTGATAGATTTCCCTGTGGATCGACCACTTGCTTACACGCTATACTAGTTGTGAGTTTGAGTATTCTTTGGCAAGAACAACGACATGTTTTCCTCTTGTCAAATTTGGCGCCGTTGCCGGGGAATTCTTATCAATTTCTTGTGTTTTTTTTAATCGCTAACTTTTGTATATATTTACATCTAACCCCGTCGTGGACCTATCTTACGGTTCACGACACCTTATTGCTAATATTTCTAGATGTTGAAGTTATGGCAGTTTCAGGGAGAATATTTTCACAATTACCTCACAAGAGTGCAAAATTTATTTAACATCCGTTATTAACGGGGTTTCCGAGATGTGGTGGTTTGCGTTTTTTAGGGCATGACTCCTCATACCCGAGAACTTGCCAGGTCCATAAACAATGGAAGCTTTGCTGGTTTAGGAGTGTCGGGATTATGGGATCTTCTCTGCTACATGGGTGACCAATCGGCGGAGGAAGAATCCTACACTTCGACGTTTCAACCAATGGAGTACTCCGACCCGTCCATGGAAGAGTCAACCATTGTCTTGATGGAGCAAATAGGGCAATTACGTGAGATAGTGAATCAAACCGGGGAAGCTATGAATCAAACTGGGGAAGCTATGAATCAAAATGGGGAAGCAATTATCCGACTCTCTAAAACAGTGAAGGAGTTGATAGTTCAGCAATGTTCTATTCCTCAACTTGATGAAAGCCAAGATGCAAGCAACGATGAATTCTCTTATATTGAAGTAGAGCATCTAGTGGTTATCGACACAAAATCTCAGGAGACATCCATAGAGATTTAGTATGTTTCGATGCTCTCTTCATTCGTAGAAATCATCCCCAACTCGACTATCAAGGAGCCAAGTCCGGAACCAATTTCTGTGGTTCCCGAACAAGAAACTGATACTTTTTGCAAATTGGGAGGCTTTGGTGAATATGTCGATCCATGGAATCACTACTTCAACAAGCCACCAACAGAAATGTGTTGGTGGTCCTACATACCCTCGAGGGAGAATCAAGCTCGAATGAAGGGGAAGTTGGTAAGGGTTCTCATTGCTAAATGTTTAATTACCAATTGTTTCATCTACAGTGTGCATTCAAATATCGGTTGGGCACGAGAGTTTGATTTGCTTTTGAGGGCGCTGACGATGTCCGCTTGAGTCTTGAATGAGTGGATGAATACAATGTCGAGCCAACGACCTTAACCAAAGGCGCTTCTTGGGAGGCAACCCAAGGTCATTAGATTTAGATTATATTAATTGCATTAAGTTATTTTTTGTTTTGGGTTTTTGTTTGTTTTCGTGGGGTGCTAACACCGCAGGGTGAAAAGACGAGGTGAAAAGGACAAACAGGAAAGGCCGCCCCGCGGCCAGGTGAAGTCCTTAGCCGCCCCGCGGCCTAGCATGGCAGCCCCGCGGCCTCTGACGGGACTGACCGGTTTCCCTTCATCCATTGCCAGACCTACCAACACTGCAATTAGCATGTCAGTTTTCTCTTTTTCCTTCATATTTTGATCTTTTGTTGTTTTTAATTTATATTCATTGAGGACAATGAAAGATTTAAGTGTGGGGGAGGGATTGCATTACATATAGATAGATTTTTCACATCATGTTTATTTATGTTTTCATATTTATTTTTACTCATATATTGCATTTGCTAAAACAAACAAAAAAAATCCAAAAATATCATGCATCTCATAAATTTTAGGTCTTATTTTTCCATCTATGCTATTTGTCCTCTATATTTATCTTATCATGTGCCCCATGACTTGCTTGAAGTGTTTGAAGCTTTGAATTGTTTTTATAGACTTTTTGAGAACAAGATTGATGAGAAAATTGAGCATGTATAGTCTTCGAAATTTAAGTGGTATTGAAGTTCTAACAAATTGAACTTGTGAGTTGTTTTGGCCTTATTGGGACTACACATATATGTCCTCTGGTTTCTTTGTGTGTGAATACTCTCCTTGATTATTACTTCCTCTTTAAATTGCGTTTAGATATCTTTATTGAGGCTGCATCTACATGATTTTTGCATATAACCTTAAAGTGATTGAGGCATGATTTTCTTTTAGCCATATTATATACTCTATCCACCCGTACACATTATCCTTTGCTTGAAGCCAATTTGAGCCTTATAAGCCTATTTTGTTAGCTCCACAAAATCTTCCTAGCCAATGATTAGCCTGACCCATCCGGGAATTAGGAGAAGAGTTGGTGAATATTTTGATGTGTTGATGGAGTTGCTTTGAGTTGAGAAATTATGTTGGGTGATTCATTTGTACTTCATAGAGACAGTTTTTATGTGCTTATTACTTGGGACCTAAGGAGGATAAAATTCACTTAGAGGTAAAAGTCAAGAAAATAAAAAGAAAAAAAAGAAAAAAAATCATTATCAAAAGGAAAAAAAAATGAATGAGTTTGCGTGGTTATTTAAGAAGTATGCTTGCATTGTATTGTGAAGGAGTACATGATATTGGAATGGTATTTGAAGTGTTTGGTGTTGGTGTTTTTCTGGTTGTTTACTAACCCTTTTTCCCGGATTTTTAGCACCACATAGCCTAAATATTTTCCATACCCGATGTTCCTACCATGGCCCCATTACAACCTATTCAAAAGACCTCATGATTTTGGTTGCATGTGAAGTCACTAGCGGTGCGGGCCGGGCTACTGACATCACTTTCAGGTGCTGAATCCGTCACCTTTGTCGCCGGAAAGGTTGGGCAAGCCTCCGTTACATGGCCGTACTTCCCACAAGCGAAGCAAATTGCTGGGATATCTTCATACTAAACTTTGTAGAAGACGTCATCGACTTCTACCATACCTTTCAGCGACTCTGTTAGATCTAATTGGACTGCAATTCTTGCATATTTTCCCCTCTCTGCGGACAGCGTACTCCGGTCAGCATTGATAAAAGCTCCAATTGATCTAACCACATTACGCAGAATATCTTCATGGAAATAGTGAATAGGGAGTTCCGGGATTCTTATCCAAGTCGCCACCGCCGACAGGAACTCCGTTTTAGCATTAAAGCTCGGTGTCCATGGGTTAACCCTAAGGTAAGTAGTGCCCATTGAAAGAATCCGTTATATCAATCTCCCCCTTTGGTCGCCAAATCGCATACAATCTATTCAACAGAGCATGGTATCGAACAATTTTCCCAAGTGGGCTTACAACAACAGAGAAACCCATGGCTTCCTTCATTTGTTGCTGCACCCTATCCAGGAAGTTCACGGAGCCTATTCCATCCTTAGACGCATGTATTGCGTTCCCGGGCGCCTATCTATATCATAGCTGTTACTTTGCTTTCTTGATACCTTTCCATGCTTTAAAAAGCCAGCTACGCACCTTGGTCTTAAAAGAAAGTAGATTTTTTTTTAATAAGCTGGAAGTCAGTAATTTCGTATGAGTTGAAGGGAAGCGCGCTAGTAAGTAATAAGAAGTAGAGCGGAATACAGTTTGCTGAACAAAAGAAGTATGACTTGATAAGATTTCCGGTTTGTTGTCGGGAAAAAGAGCCCCAATGGTACTTTATAATAATTTGGGCTAATAGTAGAATAGTAGAATGCAAATAGTAGGTCTTCCCTATTTGATCAAGGTTTGAAAGGCTTTCGGGACATAAAAAATGTTGTCCAAGAGGGAGCAATCTGCATCCCGGAGGATATTGCCGACCCCCTCACCAACGGATAGGTAAATCTAAGTAGATCGCTACAAAAAGCTTGTAGGAAATCACCGGTTGGTCAAACCAAGAAAGGCATGGGAAAAGATGGACGAATCGTTTTTTTTGTCCATCTCACAAATCTTTTCGATCTTCTACTCAGATAGACACTCAACCCATTTTCATGATTGTAATGAAGGTCTGTGAACTCAGATAGCCTTGTGGCATACCTGTAATCCGCGACTTTATTCTCTTATGATATTTCTAGTCTAGTATCCCCGCGTACTTAATAAATGAATGAACCACAGTCTAATGCCTTCCTTCCCGAGTGAGATGCCTGCAGGGCCTATGAACACTATTAGGAGATTCGACGTGGAAATGTGCTTACTTCTTTTCTTACACAGCTGATCTTGGACTTGCAAAGACTGATTGCTACCGGTCTTCCTGATTCGCTATTCTTCCTCTATCCTGATTACCTTACCGGAGAGAGAGGGCGAATCACGAAGAGTTGGGTGAATCGAATACTTAAATTCCACTAGTAAAATCACCCTAGAGGGGGAAGGGCAACTGCTTCTCTTACTACGCAACGCAATTAGTAGGGAACGGAGCAGGACCCTACTCTTGCCTTTAGGAACAATAGCGACTTCTTCCGGAAAGCGGGAAACTACTTACTGATATAGAGGCACACTACTATCAGGAAAGGCCTGGTCGTTCCTATGTCCCCAGTTGCATTTGGTAGGCAATCCAGAGGCAGGAGATACCCCAATGACTTCTTTAAAGAAAGGAAGGCAGATTCTTCAGTTGATTCTCTTTCTTCTGAAGAAACTAGCCTTACCTGGTTCAGGAGAAGCAGTTGATCTCGTTTCAAAAGTGGATCTAGGTGAATCAGTCTATCGAGTTTACTTTGAAGCCGTGGATTCAGTTTTCTTAAGCAGCAGCCTCACGTCCCTATTCACTACTAAGCCGACTCCTCCTTAATTGAATAAACCACCTAACGGAGAAACATGAACTATATATTCAGTCGTCAGCCTCCGCTTGCAACTGGATCGACTCAAAGGAAAGGTACCAACTCCAACTTTTAGGTACTGGTACTAAACTCCCGATTCAGTAGGCTAATGACTAAACTCTCTATCCAGTAGGCTAACCACACTACCATAATGATAGCGCTTTTAGGCACTGACTACAATTGACGTTACCTTCGAGAAAGTCGTAAGCCCCTTTAGAGATAGGGGCGAATGTCTTCGAAAGGCGACAGATTCTACTCTATCTACTGCTGCAGAAGAAACATAATAAAACTCAGATTCCACATACGGCTTAACTTACAGAATAAAACAAAAAGAGAAAGAATGCTACTTCAATGCGCCTGCTGATAATAGTGAACTACGGCTTAATTGACTATACTACTTCCACTACACTAGCAAACTACACTCTCATTGGACTGAACCCCCGCCTTAGTCTATCCCAATGGTTTCATTCCAGTTTTTCTTTGGGTCTGTTGCTTTCCATCTCTTGAGACCGCCTTTAACGGATAACACAGACTGCATGTGTATTGCGGGTAGTCAGAAAGGAACTTCTCCCCCGCCGCGATGGGGGCGCTTCTTCTATCACGAACGGGTAGACCAACCCCTTTGTCTTGACTGAGCTATTCGTGTCATTTTTGCATAGCATCATCCAACATTGGGCCAGCTCTTCTCTTTCAACCAAGAAGAAAGCAAGAAGTTGTCATTTTTCCTTCTCTTCGTTGCTTCCAACCTTTCTTAGGTTGTGGTAAGTCAGTCTGTCTACTACTCGCTTCTTTCTGACTAGTTGCTTCCAAGAAGTCGTTCCTCTTGAGTGTCAACATAGCTAGTGAGTCAGAATGCGAAGATTTTCATAGTAGTGCTTCCCAACCTGTGTTTCACTCGATAGAGTGTCACACAAGGCAATCAGATTCCACAGTGAATTCTATATCCATACTGGTGGGGAAAATGACTTCGCGGAAAGAAAGATAGATAGAAGGGATTCCCTCATTGGGATGGGTCAAGCTCCTTCACTTATGACTCGATCCGGAACCTATTTGGATAGCACCTTTTCTTCCGGAAGCCAGGACAAGTCACTTATTTCAATAGACGACCCGCTATCAACTAGACTGTCTGGATGAGCGAAAAGAGATCGATCCTGCCTAATCTCATCGACTAGCCGCTTTCGTCGTTTGATATCGGTATTCTTCGAAGAGTTGTCTTTCATGAATGTGAATCAGACTTGTCTTGTGAAGCGTAGTCCGGCACCATCCAATGTTCCAAACCTGCGTTCTTTCACCGTGTTCAGTCGATTATGAAAGAAAATGTCTCGTATAAGGGCTTCGAATGGGAAGGCCAGTCTGCCTGACCTAGAATGTTTCATTTCATGTTTCGCTTGTCGAGTCAAGAGAAGATCTATCTACTGTTCCAAATAACCCTTGGTCCACTTTCCTTGGTGATCAAGAAGCTCTGACTTCGTGGAGCTGCGTAGGTAGATTCGAAGTTTCCGGCAAAGCAAAAGAGATTTCTTTTTTGAATGGAGTTCCAGGCTGTTAAGCTGAATTAGCCATTGGGATTGGTGTACAGATAAGACGGATTGAGATTCGTAATTAGCGGCAATCAAAGAATACGCTCTTTCGATAGAGAAGTGTATTCAGCCGGTCCGTCGAATCTTCGTGTGAGGCATCCACTGTTCTCTCGGCTCACGCACCACGGTCGTCTCTTTACCATACCCCGCCATTAAAGGAGTTGGTAAAGGCATCCAGGAGATATGTAGATAGAAAGTGGTAACAAGATATAGCGCCCAAGACTTGGCAGGGAACGAGACCGTGATTCTGAACAGGAACAGACAATATGGACAAGAGGAAACCAAGGCCAAGAAGCCTCCGGGATAGACTCCTCCCTCTCTAGGTGGGAGCAACATAGACAGTTCCTCGAAGCCGGGAATATTCTTTTTCAAGCGGGCCACCCCACAGAACATGTTATTCCCACTCCTCTTGAGCCGTATGCTCTCCTGTCCTCAGCTAAACCAAGCCTTTCCTTCTGTTCTTATAGGCATAGCCCTTGCTTGGGCATTCCATAAAGCTGATTCATCTGCTGCTCCAGCGTGTGGAATGGGCGAGGGCGGACCTTTTTGGATATATAATCCAAGTCGAGAGTAGAGTTACGGGAACAGCCGTCTGATGGAAAACTACTTTCACGCTCGGTTCAGAGAGCACTTTTTTCGTTGAGAATTCTTCGTTCCCTTTCGTGTGAATTCCCTAGCGGCGAATTCGAAACTTGTGGGGCCCTATCTATTCCATCTCTCGAGCCCCGAAGAAAACCCCGCTCCCCTTCGGACTCCATATCTCTTTTGACTCTATATATGTGGGCACCTGATATCTATGAGGGTTCACCCACCCCGGTTACAGCATTCTTTTCTATTGCGCCTAAAATCTCTATTTCTGCTAATATTTTACGTGTTTTTATTTATGGTTCCTATGGAGCTACATTGCAACAAATCTTCTTTTTCTGCAGCATTGCTTCTATGATCTTAGGAGCACTGGCCGCCATGGCCCAAACGAAAGTAAAAAGACTTCTAGCTCATAGTTCAATTGGACATGTAGGTTATATTCGTACTGGTTTCTCATGTGGAACCATAGAAGGAATTCAATCACTACTAATTGGTCTCTTTATTTATGCATCAATGACGATAGATGCATTCGCTATAGTTTCAGCATTACGGCAAACCCGTGTCAAATATATAGCGGATTTGGGCGGTCTAGCCAAAACGAATCCTATTTCGGCTATTACCTTCTCTATTACTATGTTCTCATACGCAGGAATACCCCCGTTAGCCGGCTTTTGTAGTAAATTCTATTTGTTCTTCGCCGCTTTGGGTTGTGGGGCTTACTTCCTAGCCCTAGTGGGAGTAGTGACTAGCGTTATAGGTCGTTGGGCGGCCGGAAGGTTGCCACGAGTAAGTCAGTTTGGGGGACCGAAGGCAGTTCTCCGTGCACCGGACACGTAGCTTACCGAATCAGTTGCGACACGGATGGGAATGCATGCTACGAAAGATAGGGTTGAGCCTGATACATCAACCGTCTACTCAATATCCTTGTACGAGTCCACAATCACTACACGAGATGAACCTTGGTGAATTGAAGTTGGCCTTAGGTGTAATAGGACTCCCAGTTACTGCGCACGATCGTATACTGAGGTGCTCTCCGCCGGTTGTTGGAACGACGCGAGCCGGGCCTAAATGTTGAAAGATGAAGGGCCAAAAAGTAAAAATAGGAGGTTCAAAATTCCCCATCTCATTGAGGGCGGAAAACGAATCGACATCTCGATGTGATACATCCTTTTTTTTTTAGTTGGGAAAGAACGGTGAAGTCCATCCAAACCGTCCAATGAAGAATAAGAAGAGAGCAAAGCGCATGCGGAACGGACGCGGATAAAAAGAAGTGTGAAGGAGACCGAGCTCATTCCCTTCGCTTCCTGGGCCCAAAGCAGTGCAGTCTTTCCTGGCCAAATCAAGGATTTGGGGCTTCTTGCTACGCTACTCAAACATTTTTTGCTATATGAATAGAAAGATAGATCTATCCATCTATCCTATCCGATTTCCATTTATATATAAAAGAATCGATTTCATTCAACGTTTGATTCAAAGAACTACTGCGCTTAGCCCCCCCGCTCATGAAACGGTTTTGCTGCAATGGATGGCAGAGGGTCCGTAGTACCCGAAGCACTGGAGTGATCTAGTAGCCGGGAAGGGGCCTAGAAGTGCCTACTACTAAACCACACTACACTTGGCTCTACACATTTACAGAGCTAACCCCTGTCCAGTGCCTGACAGAGCTAAGGTAGCTTGCTTCTACTCCAACTCCCTATCTTCGCCCAGGCTAACGGGGCCTTACTTATTCAGGGGGGAGAGTGGAGCCTCGAGAAGCACTGTTGAGAGGAAGATCCTTGGCCCTTCTTCATTCTCTATAGGGTTCCAAACCTTTCTTCAACATAGGTGACAACGAGCAGGGCAGAGATGGAAGAGATCGAACAAGGGAAAAGAATCATATTGAAAATGCTCCTAACCCACCTTCGTAGAGCCGTGTATTGTAAGTGATCCGAACCTGCCCGGAGCGAGCCTCTCATAGAGGCAAGTGAAATTGGTGAGCCGTATGATGGGCAACTATCTCCTGCGGTTCGGAGAGGACTCAGCTGTTAGTTAGTACCCTCTTGGTTTCGGAGTGGACCCTTTCACTCTATTTTATTATATACGTTTAGCGAAAAGAATGTTTTTTGATACACCTAGGACATGGATTCTATATGAACCAATGGATCGTGACAAGTCGTTACTTTTAGCAATGACTTCCTCTTTCATTACTTCATCCTTTCCATATCCTTCTCCCTTGTTCTCAGTGACTCATCAAATGGCACTCAGTTTATATCTTTAAGTTCGATCATTGACAAGGTTCAAAGAAAGGGTGGTCGTAGATCAGGTGAGCCGCAAGGCGAAGGGTGGGCCATTGACGATTCCAAACCACAATGCGGTGGGCCTCCGCTTTTCTTTTCATTAATGAAACCTGCCAGTTATTATGGAAAAAAATCATAAGGACAAAAGATTAGGATTTTTCAAATTGTTCAAAAGAAAAAAAAAAGACGTGGATGGCATTATGACTGGGGTGTCAGTTAGAAAGGTTCTTACAATGTTCGTTCAATCAAGCAGCATTCTTTTTTTTATTACCTTAAGGAGAGGTTGGGGCATATCGGTTTGATTTCTATGTTATGTATGGTCGTGCCTAAGGGCATATCGGTTGAAGTAGATTCTTCTTTTTGATCCATCTGCAAGCCCTTCCCAAACTGTACAAGCTTCTTCCAAAGCATACGGCTTTCTGGATGTAGATGATGATATCTATACAGATGGATCTTCTATTTATCATACAATGAAGTACCACATGAGTGGATATATAGGAATCCAAATCCGCCACTCGTTGGTTGGTTGTTGCTGGATCAACGTATGCTTCATCGGTTGAATAAAAAAAAAATAGAAAAAAAAGAAACCACTAGTGCCGCTACTGGCTACCGACCTGGAAGGAATGTTGGGCAAGACCGTGATGGAGAAGCTATTGATGGTGCCGGTACATAAGACAAATCAACTGGATCTACTTCAAGCACTCAATCTGAATCTTCACCAGTAATGTAAAAGGATATGCTTTTCATGCCACTGGCGATGGATCAATAACTCTATCTACTAATGATCTGACTCGTGCTTCTGGCTACGCTATTGGCTATGCTGACTCAGATACCCTCACCACCTTTGCCCCAGCGGCTTTGCCTCTCCTGCTCTTTAGTGAACCGGAGAAACCACTTTTCAGGGTCTACTTCTACTGGTGTTGGCCCTGCATAAGTGGTTTCTCTTAGCGTGCTAGCCGCTGTCTCATTTCGTATAGTGAGAACGTTTTCTCTTTCTTAGCGCTCCGCCCTTCTTGTATAGTAAGGGGAACTCTGGTTACGCGGCTTTCTCTTATAGGGGTCTCTTTTCTCTTACTTGACTCAGCTTGACCTACTTGACTCAGCGGTTAGAGTATCGCTTTCATACGGCGAGAGTCATTGGTTCAAATCCAATAGTAGGTAAAACCGGCCGAAACCCCTGCTTTTGCCAGCATGACAGCAAGCACGGACTGACAGCAAGGAGTCGAATGACCAAAGCATCGGCTGCTTCAACTTGTGGCCTTCTTCGACCTCTCTAAGAGAATCTGATCTACTTCCACAGTTCGCCTTATCTACAACAACTCTTCGCTTTCAGGTGATCTACGACCACCCTCTGCTTTAGCTTATTCTTTAATACCGCCTGTTTGGTAGTGTCTAGCTGCTACTTTTGAAAATGGAATTTCATCTTTTTTTTCATTCTATTCCACTCCCATTCTTAACTCCTGAATGGAATGCGGATGATAGAGCAGAGGGTGGTCGTAGATCAGCGGATTGTAGCTAGGAAGAAGTTCTGGAATCTTCTGGGTGTAACACCCTTTTAGAGATTGATACCCTTTTACAGGCAGACGGGACTCTCTTTCCTTGCTTTACGGTTAAGGAGCAAGCGAGTAAGCGCATCCCGAAGGGTGCGCTCTATTCGCGATCGTACCAATAAAGTATAAAGAGTCGTTCAAGTCGGATGAGGTTTTTCGGAGAGAAAGGGTTTACGTCAAGTTGAGCTGAAAGCGAAATCTTGGAGTAGATAAGCGCGAAACTTGAGTTTGATTGCAGGGGCGTTAACGCGAAGACCCTTTCATTGACGATGCGTTCTGTCGTAGCGCCGTTTGCCCTACACTTAAAAAAGAAAAAAGTATGGATGAAGTAAGAAAAAGTACATAAGGAGTAAGAAAGAAAAACTTGGTTACGGGAACCGAAGGTTAGGCCGACTACTTTAGTAGAGCTAGACTGCAAATATTCTTACCCTTTCTGTCAATGTTGTAAATTCCCAGGATACTAATGTACCCTTCTTGTGCATACAGTTGCCTAACTGCTTTCTTCCTCCGACTTCTTTAGCTACTTTCGGCTTCGCCACTTCCGCATCTGTCGTATTCGGGAAAGTTTGCTTCATGGCAAGCATTTAGCCTGATCTACTTCCACTTATCTACTCAAAGATTGAGCTTTCAGGTGATCTACGACCACCCTCCAACCCTGCAGCCAGGATTTAAGATGCCTAAGTTCAGTAAGTATAGACAGGCAATCTAATGCAACATCTAGTCGCCTTTTGCAACGATTGTTGCATGTAAGAATAAAATCGAAGAATTTTTTTCGATCTTTTCCAGAAGTCACTCGAGAGAGAAGCCGCACCTTAGTTTTCATTAGTTCCTTTTTATGAAATGCACTTTGGTCGTTTGAAGATGTTGTTTCCAGGTTCCTACACCAGTACAAGCATCAGACCGATCACCTGCCATCATTGCTTGAGCTAATGAACTTAACACAGAACCCAGATGAGAGTGTAGTGTCTTTCATAGATCGATGGAAAAGCCTCGCCTCAAGAGCGACATTCATGATACCCGAAGGCGAGTCTGCATTGCTTTCTCCAACATCAGAGGTTCCACCAAGAGTGCTATCGCGTTAGGAGACTGTCGAACCTTCCTCGACCTAGATGAATGTGCAGTCTGCATGGAAAGAAAAATAAGGGACAGAACTAGAACCTAATATACCAAAGCAAAGCACCGAGGACGGAGTCGAAAAAGAGAAGGATCAAGAAGAATACCGCTACCAATCAGGTCAATACATTACAGTCCACTACTATAGCTAGCTCAGAGACCCACGACCGCAGGGAATCATCAGGAGAATAATTTTGAAAGGAGACCGCAACAGGCAACTCAGCAGGCAAGGCCACAAGCTGCAGCAAGACCACCCTCTTTCCGTTATATATGGCCCCGAAATAGAGCAATTGTTGCTCAGGAACATATTGGTAGAAGTACCGATATGGAGCAATTGTTGCCGGCCTAGACAATTGTGACAAACTAGAAGGCTGCCATGCTGAGATAGTACAGCTAGTCTTACAATAGGTAATCCAGACGTCTGTGTCTGATGTATGTGAGAGGGATCTTGACTGATGGAATATTTCCAGTCAGTATGTGGAGTCCAGATGAGATCTGGCTGATCCCGTGTCAAAAGGCCTTGGCAAGGACTTAGTGTCCGGAACATCGAGAGGGATGGGAAAAGCCCATAGTGAGTTGTGTTGTACTTTACGGCAACCCAACCAGGTGATATTCTCCTAGGTTCAATGGGAAAAAGAAGTCAATGTTACAACTGGTGAGAAGCACATGAATTCATTTTCATTCTTCCCCCCCTATGGTCTATTTATTCCTGCATGTGTTTAAGTTCTCTTAATGAATCTATAGACCTGGTTGGATTTGGGCTTCATCCTTAGAGAGCTCAGAATATTGGGATCCTAGGCACATGGCCGTAAGGTGCCGAGCTTATCTGTAAATAGTTTATCTGAAAAGAGTGTGTGTGGCATTTCCGGTTTGTCAACATGGTTCTTAGAAAAAGACTTTGTTCACCGCCTAGATAAACTTTGAAATGCTTACCTTTTTAAAAAATGAGAGAAAGGGAAAAGAAACCTTTGCTGATGCTTCTTACAGGCTTGTCATAGATAAGGTGAAGAGTGCGACGAGACCAGGGTTGGAGGGTGGTCGTAGATCACCTGAAAGCTCAATCTTTAAGTAGATAAGAAAGCGAAGAGTTGGAGTAGATAAGAGACCTTGCACCCTCCCCAGGCCGGGACCATAGGTATAGGAATCAATCCACTGTCTCGTTGCCCGAGGAATCAGTTACAGTAGAGCCAAAGGCAGTGAATTGTTACGATGTGTGCCTCCGGAAGCGCGCATGCGGGTGCAGGTCTGTGCAGCAGAAGCACAGCAGACAATGAATCTATGCTATGGGTCCCATGCCCTCTTAGACGACCCGTGCTTCAAAAAAAGAGGTGCCAGCCCTAGGCGGAGGGGAGAGCGTAGATCGCCTTTACCAGGGGGATGAGGCTCGAATTTGAGTTGACTCCCGCGGCCTCTCGGTAGAAGAGGGAGAAAGCCCAGTCCTCTATCTCAGTCTCAACAGAAGGTAAGAGGAAGGGCCATTCCCGAAAGAGGGAATGGCTAAAAAGGAAAAGCGCCTTCATCATGTCAAGCTTCAGGCAACCGCTTTCTTGGATGATCTGCGGTCCATAGAATGGATCGTTCTCATGGGCGATGATAAGACCTTCGCCGATGTGCCTGCTTTTCACTATAGCTTCCTGATTAGGCCGGCTCTGGGAGGATCGGCTTAAGCCTATTGTTGCTAGGATTTATGAGAGAAGCTTGTAGACAGTGTTACACAGGCTTTGAGGAGCGGCCTGAAATCTTTCAACCGATTTCCAGTTTGGAAGAAGAGCAATGAGCATAGTGTTGAACTTCAGTACCTTCCGAGATTGCCCAGATTTGGTACTTCCTCTTGTCTTCCCTTCTTTTGTGGCTGATGGACATTCCATAAAGCTGATTCATCTGCTGATCTACTCCCACAGTTCGCTAACGCTCACCTTACATACTTCCACCCTTTTTCTTTTTCTTTTTGAGTGACATCCATAATGTAATGATTGATGAATAAAAAACTTTCAATTGGTCTTTTTCCTATCTTTCAAAATGGAAACTTAGGTAAGTGCTTCATACACTATGTATAAATAGAACATATCTAATTTAGCTCCTTCATGCCTACTCTAACTAGTTATTTCGTTTTTCTACTAGCGGCTTTAACAATTTCATTGCCTCAGCTCTCTTTATTGGTCTGAGCAAGATACGACTTATTTCAATGAAATTGAATGAACAATTTCGAAAAAGAAATTTTTCTGTGTCGCGGCAATTGCCCATTTTTTGTCATTGAGACAAGCATCTCTAAATGGAATTCGGATTCATATTTTTAGATAGATATTACCTATCTTTCTTTTTTTTCTTTCTTTCAAACAAATTGATTCAAGTTTTTCTATTTTGAATTTAGGCCTAATTCACTTTGGCTGGATTATTCGTAACTGCATATTTACAATACAGACGTGGTGATCAGTTGGACCTTTGATTCATTTTAAAATGGATTTTGGCCTCCTTTCTTAATCCACAGGAGATTTATATTACTGTTCAAGTTAGTGAAGTTATTTCAGTCTAATTCGACCTAACAAGAAAGGAATCACGCTCTGTAGGATTTGAACCCACGACATCGGGTTTTGGAGACCCACGTTCTACCGAACTGAACTAAGAGCGCTTTCTTATCACAATAGATAAGACTGTAAAGAAAAGGATTCTTTTCTTCACCCAATACTACACCCTGCATGCATATACTATCATATATCATATAAAAAAAATGTTATGTATGTCCAATTTGAATCGATCTCAATGGATCCCTCCTTACTGCCCAGAGGAGAAGAATAGGTAGGGATGACAGGATTGGAACCCGTGCCATTTTTTACCAAAAAAGGGTGGGAGTAGATCACCTGAAAGCTCAATCTTGGACTAGATAAGTTGGAGTGGATAAGCGCTACATCCTTGTCAATTAGTCTACAGTGTCATTGTAGAGAATCCTTTACCTGTTTGTTTTCCATATCGTTCTTTTTTCTATCGATATCCTATTTTGATTGCCATTTTTTTTTCTTTATTTATTTATCTCCTCATCATCCTGCTGCTCCTATCAACGCTTACTTACTTATGAGCAAAAAGGGAAGAAAAAAAATGTGAGCGCGAAACTGGAGTTTTCAATAAGGGGCGGAGCTTGAAAAGCGAAGCGAGCCTAGAGTAGCAGCCTATTACATTTCTTTGATATTCTATTAGTCAAGCGCTAGCACTCCTATTCCTATAGAGAGAGTAAGGCCATCCTGCTATCAATGAAAGCAAACCGAAAGAAAAAAACCCAGTGCCTTTCGTATAGATCGAGACTTGTAGCTTGATTCTTTACTCATTCCATATTGGGAAGAATTGCAGGAAATCGTGCGTTCTTCCTATTTTTTTTATTAATGATTTCTATCCGACGATCAAGACAATTTCCTTGAAACTCTTTCATTTCATAGAAGTTCATTCTTCTTCTTACGAAGCAAATAGCATTTCCTATTGATTTGTCCCCTGGACTGGACTTATTCTGATTCTGAATTATCCGTCGTTACGTTGTTCCCAAGGACTAGCAGAATCGAAATAGCGAAATTCTTGGGTCATCTCAATGGGTTCAGAAACCACACGTTTCTCTGGATCATCATAGCGTACTTCTACATATCCACTCAGAGGAAGGTCTTTTCGTAATGGATGACCCTCGAAACCATAATCTGTTGATATACGACGTAGATCCGGATGATTGATGGAAGAAACACCAAACATATCCCAAACTTCTCGCTCCCACCGGCCGGCTGATGGAAATAGACTGACTACCGGAGATATTCGTGTTACTTCGTCAGCACTGGTTTGTACACGAATGCGTGAATTATACCGAGTACTCAGTAAATTATAGACCACTTCAAATCTTCGTTTTCGAGAAGGATAATCAACTCCGCAAATATCGATCAAAACTTGAAACCTTGTATAGGTATGCAATTTAAGAAAGCACAACAATTGAAATGGGTAGTCCGTATTGGTATCAGATCTATTCCCATGTTTCGATCTTTCCATTTTTTGTACCCATTTCTTGGGTAAAGTCTCCCAACTATATTTGAAAATGGATTGGTTATCCATAAAGATAAGGAAAGCTTTCTTGTAGTTCCGCTTTTTGCTCAAAAAGACTTGTAAGAAATCACCGGTTGGTCTTACCAAGAAAGGCATGGGAATTGGGGGCTTGGGCCGAGTCTTGTATAGACTGGCTACCTAGCAAGAAAAGGGCGTTAGCGCAAGGGTGGTCGTAGATCAGCTAGCGCTCAGTCCCTTGCTTGTTCCCTCACTGCACACTTTATATATCTATATGGATTGATGGATTGTGAACAGTGACAGAACTGTTGGTGTACTTTCTTTCTTGTCAGCCGTTGGGGTACCACTCCTCTTCTCTTGTCCTTTGATGAAGAGGAACAGAAAGACTAAATACCTTTTTTTTTCTTTATTTTCGACTTCCTTGATCGAACATGTAAGAGAGGTGAAGCAGGTTCGACTACTGTCAGGCTATACTCTATTTCACGGTGGACAGAATGAGGGGGACTATTGATCGATAGATGTTGGAATGCACGGGACAGGTAGTCCGGCAGGAGGGACGAGTCAGGAAAGTCGGAAGAGAAGCTGCATCTCATGAGATTGGAAGATAAGGAGTTGAAACAAAAAAGCCTTTCTTGTGTTCAAGCAGGGAATACTAGAGAAGAAAGGGGGAAGCAGCTGTCTCTTATGTACGCAATTTAGTTATTAGTGGGTTCTTCAGAGAAAAGAAATTTCCTTACCTACTGTCCTTTCACTTCTAGCATTGAATGGGAGAAGGCTCGATGTAATTGAGACTAACTCAATTGCTTGTGAAATTGAGGTGAAGGATCGATAGCCTATGAAAGCAGATAAGAGGCTAGCCGCATAGACGAGGGAAAGGCGAAAACCCTATTAAGCTAGGATGAATCATTTAAGTTCACTACGGTTGGAGACAGGGAATGGGGGAAGCGGGAAGGAATGAAATCGGCCAGCAAGTCGGTCTAAGCAGTAACAGTAGAGATTGTTAAAAGCATGGATGAACCTTCTATTCTGTATTCCCCAATCACTTGACTTGAGCTGAGAGCAGAGCAATCCCAATCGATCAGCGCAGGAGAATAGCTCAGTGGAAGGGGGAGTCCGGCTTCAGAGAGAGATGCTGAAAACATTCAATGAGATGCATCCCCCGAGACCAGAAGATATGGAGTTGTCGCAGCTATCAGAAAGCAAGCAGCAAAGCCATCAAAGCGCACTAAGAGAAGGTAAGCAGAGGAGAAGCAATATCGAACATCTCTCTCTTCATCTTACATACGATGATAGGGAGTTTGAACAGCTAGAAGGCAGGTTCATGGGTCGCACGCCCTATCTAGCCCAGTTCTGGCAGCTAGTTTCAGGAAACAACCTACATCTAATTGAATTGATGATTTCTCCCCGTCTTGAATATAAAAAGTAGAAGTGATCGAGAGGTTCCGGAGCTGATAGCATTTTCCGGTCGGGATCCCATTCTCTTTCTCTATGAGGTCTACCAGGCTGAACCTTTACACCGACCGATATGAGAAAGCAAAGTGCATTCAAGGTCCTTCTGTACTGACTTCAATAAAGAAGAAAGGCGAGCTTCAAGCCGCCGTACCAATAGCGAGAGCAGCCGAAGAAAGCCATGACTATGGCTGGAAATCCAACTATTCCTTTTCAGTTCAGGCCGGTTCGTTCAAGGCCATTAGTTCAACCGCTTCTTGCCCTACTACGCTTTCATTCATGTCAACGGAACCAGAGAATTATCTAAGGCAGGGGCCTATATAGGCCGGGTTCAGGTAAAGAAGGGTAGAATAGTAAGCATAATCATCCAAAGATGCCGAATCATCCGTTGACTGGAAAATCAACCGATACAGGTGCCTCAGGATCAGCAAAAGCCGAGGAAAGAGGGTGGTCGTAGATCAGCAGAAGATGAAGCGAGAGCTAAAGCTTTTGCAGAGGGACTTTATCTTCCCAGGAGTTTTCTTTGAAGCAAAGGGCAATAAAGCCGTCAGGCAACTTTTAAGTTGGTCAACTTACCTATTTTTTTCGGCTTTTTTCAGAGTGGGATATAGAAACTTCTCCTAAAAAGAAAAGCGCTACGCCCCTCTGTCTATTAGAAAAAGCGGAATCCAATACGAATTAAGCGCAAATGATGGGAAATTGACTGTCTTAAATCGAATTCCTCTTCGATCAGTGCAATATGAAAGAGATAGGGAATGCCCGCTGTAAATGTTATCAACTTAACTGTCTGGGTTAAGGACTTAGACATTGCATTACTGTCTGTTCGTCAGTCTTTTGCTTAGCGAATACCCTTGTGAATTCGGCAGCGGTAGTTAAAGGATCCTCGGATAGCTATTCAAAGCATGACGGAAGAAAGGACGAGCGGTTACTCTAGCAGCGGCCAAACCAACCCTCAAAGAGCGGATACGGCTTGGCTTCGGCTTCGCTATGGCTCCTATTGTAGTAGTCGGTCTTCTAGAATAGAAGCTTCGCCAGAAGCAAGATGAGGTCGCTTTCCTTCGTAGACAAGGCTCGTTCCGTACTTGTCGTGTAGTACTCCCCCGGAGGCTTATGCACTCTACTTGCTGTCTACTAAACGAGCGTTAGAGCGAGCGAAGCCTTCCATTCCATTTTCTTGCTTCCCAATCAGTTTCGCTACAGCACCCCTTAAGCTTCCCCGGCTTGGGGGATTAATTGATTGGCTACCCGAGAACCATAATCTTTCCTAGAAACTGCTTCTACGACGATAGGCATAAAAGCATGATTAGTTCCACAAATTTCACTGCACTGCCCATAGTAAACTCCTTCTCGTTGTACCAAAATAGAGGTCTGATTTAAACGACCAGGTACAACATCACATTTGACACCTGAGGAAGGTACAGCCCAACTATGAAGTACATCCGCAGATGTTACAATAATACGTATATGAGTTTTGGCTGGTACAACCACTCTATTGTCCACTTCTAATAAACGTAATTGACCCAATTCTAAATCATCTTCTGGAATCATATAACTGTCAAAAGTGAGTGACTGTTCATCGGAACTGTTATAGTCCGAATACTCATAAGTCCAATACCATTGATGTCCAATAGCTTTGATAGTAATGGCTGGATCTACTACTACCTCGTCCATTGAGTATAGCAGAGCAAATGATGGTATAGCAATGAACATCAGGATGATAGACGGAAATATGGTCCACAGAATCTCGATAGTAGTTCCATGAACAATCCTTTGCGGGATTGGATTTTTTTAGAGTGAAAATGCCATAAAGCGCGAACCAAGATCCATGATACGAAAACCAAAATCAGAATGAGGAAGAAAAAGATATCATGATGTAAGTCTATTATTCCTTGCATCATAGGTGTTGCTGCGTCTTGAAATCCTAATTGCCATGGTTCCGCTGCATCACAAGGAGCAATTGTGAATAATAGCCATTCTAGAACAATCATTTGCTTTCCTTCATTCTTTGACTGCTCTGCTCTCTCAAAAGAGAGACTTCTCTTGCTCTACCAATTCAAATCGCCGGTTGGTCCAACCAGAAAGGCATGGGAAAAGATGGACGAATCGTTCTATTTCTATGCTTTTACGTGAGATTCGGGCGGCGAAAGGACAGGTTCGACCTTTACGCCGCGCAACCCATACGTAAAGACAATTGGAAGTTTCATAGCTTTGTTATGCGCTATGACTTCCTCCAGTATTGCCTTGTGGCACAACCTGGAGTAAAGAAAACCGAGTACCCCGAGACTCAAAAGGAGTAAAATCCAAGAGCCCCAAAGGCGGTTTTCAGGTTCGAAGAGTCATTTTGCGACTTCTAACATCTCGAGTTGAGAATTCTCGTCACGCTTTTGAATTCACGATTTCTTGTTCGTCATTCTTTGTCGATTCTTCTCCGGAATAAGAGTCTACATACCCCCCGGTGGTCTTTGATTTACGAAAGAAAGAATAGCTTGAAAGGAGGCCTGAAAAACGAGAAGATCGTGGAGCGTATTCATTACATTTTTCAAATTGTCCGGTTTGTCACATGTTGAATTGCTTGCAACTTGTGATCTTCCGGGATAGAAATCCCCTTTACTTCCAAAAGATGCTCCACTGTAAAATGTACACTTGTTTTTACCGCCTCTATGGCTTGACTACGCAAGTCGCCATTCGAGCTCGGAGAGGTATCGATTAAGTGAGTCAACCTTCTGGATAATTCGAATAAGAAAAATGATCGCATTTTTGACCTCTTTCCTTTGTAGTTCCGCTTCTTGCTCTAAAAAAGAGGGAAGACTTGTAGGAGAATTTCCGGTTGGTCCAAGCAAGAAAGGCATGGGGGTTTTGGGGCGTAAAAAAAAAGTTGCTTTCTTATCTTAAGAAATTTCTAGTTTGATCGAGGACACTTCTCCCCAATATGAGATAGATTGCAGCTATAGTCAGAACTCTAACTGGGCCAATTGCGTAATTCTAACCTGAGGTAGCGAACGGGAGAACGAAAGCTAGTCAGAGCGGAAGGATAGGCTTACACGCGTTGGAGAGCCTCTCTCTTACACGCGCATCCAGTTCAGTCGGATAGCCTAACTAACCTAGTCCCGGTTTTGGGGTGAAAGAGGCGATGTTGTATCTGTATCGGGTAGAACCTCTCTCACCTACGCTATTCTCAAACGGGAGATCGGGATCGGTATCGGGGGGGGAGCGATGAAGAGGGAAGTGGGTACTCCGAGGAGCCCTCGTCGAAGCTGTTGCTGACCCATTGAGACTAAACTGAGACCAAACTAACAAAGAGAGACATGGAAGAATGCGGCGTAGATTAAGGGGAGGCTCCGAGTCTAGAGTCGCTCTAGTTGTTTCAGAGGCATATGAAAGTAAAGGCAATAAAGCCTTTACAAAGTCTACTACAGCTTAAGTTGAGGAAGTTTGCCTATCAGAGTCATAGCTGATTCCTTTCTGCATAAACAACTGTCAATTCTATAGCCGTAGCTGAGGAATTCACTGAAGATTGTAATTCAGCTATTAGATCTCCAGCTGAAGATGGAATCCTTAAACCAGTACTTTCAGATTAGACTAATTAATTGACTTGAAGCTAAATCAGCAGCCTGAACTGCAACAAAAGATGCGTCACCAGATGAGAGTCCGATTCTGAAGTCACTATAAAGGGCTTAATTGCCATACCCTGCGGTCCTACTGAGTATGGAAAGGCTTCAACGCCTGGATAATCTGATACAGAGACTAGGGAATGAACAGCTACTTACGTTTCACCTGTAAGCCTTGAAGCAGGCGAAGATTGAATGCTTTCTGCGATGAACTGGATTGTAAGAACCTTTACAACGCCTGGATAATCTGATACAGAGACTAGGGAATGAACAGCTACTTACGGAGCAATCAGCTTTGGTTACCTAGTTCCTCACGCTGCCCATGAGTACGTCCGGGGGGGAGGATTTATCATCTCTCTTTTTTATCGTTTCCCCAATTTTCCGTTCTTCATTGCCAACACCTGTACTTCTCACTTTTCTCCCAAGTCCGAACTACATACCGACAATATGGCCATACGTTTCTCAAATGAGCACAAAGTAGCGACTGTCCGTGCCAGTACTAATGAGATCCAAATAGATTTTGTTTAGCCCCAAAATTTGTTCTTTGAGACTTTCGTCTATAATAAAGGCATTTTCCACTATGTCTTTGAAACTGAGTTCTTCTGGTAATTGTCAATTTCCATTTTGCTCATTATAATGTTTCCAAAGCATCTTCCGTTTTGATTCGGTCTTTTGTTTTAGTATTTCGAGATCTAACTCATGTAGTCGTTCCGAAAGAGCCCTTCGCTCAAAAACTTGGCCAGCTTGAAAAGCACCAAAAATGGCTATGGAAAGAATGAGTCCGACTCCAAGTGATGTGATCAGAAAAAAATCTATCCATGGTTAATTCCACTTTCTCTTTTCTTCTCGGCTGGTTCTGAACGCTGGGGATAAACCCTCTTTGTCGCAAGGTGTTAAATAAAATATTGTTGTATTCACCGAGTCGTTATGACTAAATCATCTTCAGGTTGTGCTGTCGTAACCTTTCGAAGACCGCTCGGAGGTGGGTCTCGGCTCTTGACTGCATTTTCGTCTTATGCAACATGTCCTTGAAGATCTTGATCATGGCCCTCTGGGGTTGGTGGGGCACATCAGGGCCCAAGTGCTTGCGGAGGGAAGAACTCAAAAAAGAATGCTGATAAATCTCTTCTCTCTCTTTTGTTCCCCTTGACTATATCTTCTTCCTTACTCATTGCTTGATTGCCGTAGAAAGCGAGAGCAAGTTAGGTCTGACTCCTAAATCATAGTCATTTGACTTTAGCAAGCAACCTTGGTTGACACAGTCCTACGATCACCTCAACACTAGTCTTAAGGGACTGGCTTCAACAAGCCATCACCCAACGAAAAAAAGGTCTTGGAATCGACATACAGAAAACCATTTTCCGTTAGCGAGTACAGTTCAAGCGGAACTGAGACTTGAACCTGAGACTCAAGGTCAAGTGCCTACGTAACTATCCGGTTGGTCCGGTAAGTGAAAGTAAGAAGGCGTGTGGAAGGCAACTCTGTTTAGCCAGCAAGCATAGGAAAGAACCCCGGGAACTGACTATTAATGCTAATCCATTAGTTCTAGCTCGAAGTTTGCCCTTAGTTGTCTCGAAGTTAGCTGCTTGGCATGAGTAGCTTGGCTTGCTCATGCGGGGCTTTGGAAAGAAAGTAACCAGGGAATTCATATACTAATCTTATAATCCAGCTCGAGAAGTTTTTTGTTTAAAAGTAGATCGGGAGTTCAAGCAAATGTTAAATTAGGGTGAGGTTTACTATTCTAGTCTATAGGCCACTTAGCTAAACGAAATCCTGAGTATCGACTTGTGAGTCTCGATGTGTAGCTGCCGTTAAAAGGCTATAAGTAAACGGCATTCTCAGTTAAGATAACAGGATTCAAGCTTGCTTGTGTGTACGTGCTTGTTATAAGTAGATGTAGATGTGAAGATGCCTAAGGAACCTCCCTAAGCCCCTTAAATACGTTGTTAGAGGCGTTGTCTATTCGTAGATCTGTTATACAGGCGATTTAGCTACTTTCAACCCTTGGACAGCTATCCTTGGCATGCGTGCTACTGGCCCGCCTACTGAACTCCTACTGTCCTGCTACCAAGCATTCTCTCTTTACTCGCCTAAGGGTGCACTAAGAAAGATTGCTACAACGACAAAAGGAAAGAGTATATACACCCATAAATCGTAGACCGGAACTGCCCTCGCCTACCCGCACTAACTTCCTTGCCTTACGAAAAGCATTTCAAAAGTTGCATTTTCCCGTGTTTTTTGGCATCAAAAGACAGATATTAATTATAAAAAATCCCCGATTGGATAAGGCAGAGCGAGGGGAAGAGCATGAAACCCTTCTATCACAGACAGGAGCTCGAGCATGTAAGCGCTATGGACAACTAGCCTTGCACAAGAGACAGGAAAGAGGCTGACTAGGACCGATGGGAGGGAACTGGCTTGCTACCGTTTGACTGACTTGCTTTCAGTCTCTCTTTTGCTTGACTAGGAGCTTTCCTGATAGTTGCTCTTCCGCTTTCCTGGAATCTTTCTTCCGGAAACTCTCCCAGTCGATAGTAGGGTCTGAGGTCGATAGGCATAACTTTCTCGATTTCAGTATTACGAATATCTTAAGCCCTTCTTGTCTTCTGATCTACGACCAGCCTCTACCCCACCGGACTACAGCCCTAGACCCTATACAGCAGCCCGGGCTCCTCGACTGATCTTCCTTCTTGGCCTTGACTCCACTTGGGCAGATGGGAACTCCATCTTCACCCCAATGCAGCCATCGAACCAGCCGGGGACCCCGAATGATGAAAAAGTAGAATTGACGGACTCTTTCGAAGCTATCGGTACCATGATGTGTACTGGACTGAGCCAAGTTCAAGCCCCCAGAACTGAGAGCAAGAGGAAGACGGAATGCCCTTGCCAATGTCACGGAGAATAGAGCTCTTACGTACCAAATGGTTCAATCTTCTAATACACAGCTCCCGTCAGATGGAACGTCTACCAATTGTGAATGAGCGGATCGGGCTTGCTTGGAATGGTGAACAGGCCATTGAATTACCGAAAGAACCACAACAAGAGGCGAGCCGCCTTTCACACCCTTGCTATGAACTTCTCATGCCAATTCCCCACTCTTGTACCCTTTTCGATAGAGCTAAAAAGGAGTTGACCAGCCCAATCGATTTCCTTCATCATTCTTTTGGTCATTCCTTAGCACAAGCACTAAGCGATAATAAATCCTTCTTCTGGAGAAGCTTAAGACACCTTGATTTGGAAAGCGATCGATGATCAATCCATCTGTCCGCACTTCCTCCTGGTCCTGCTGTATCTCTGCCTACGACTTCTTTCTTGACCCTGCTCGGAATGAAAGGAGACCTCCCGTTGGTGGCCTCTTACCTCTCTTGCTTCCAAGTGAGCACCCAGATGAACCGTAGTGCCCAGGGCGTTCCCCTTTCATTTCTAAGTCAATTATGCTTCTGTCTTGTTCTTCAAGTATATCAGCTTCTCTGCTGCCGCCATTTCCGATGCGAGGTATTTTAACCCCCACGCCGTTCCTGAGATTTAGACCACTGACGCAATTTTGTTGTAGCTAATTTTTCAAGGATTGAGTTGAACGTGAATGTTTAACCCTAAACACATGAGCGAGAGTGAAAACACATTTTCCTGGTGAGGTTGAATGAATATGTTGCTTTATTCCTTGGATTGCACCTATACATGTTATGACGTTAATTGTCAATCTTCGTTTCCCTACTTTGAGCTTTTAAGTGTTTTACCAAAGTTATTACATTGATTGCTTGTCTGTGGGGTGTTGATTCGATTTTGGTTTTAATTGCTTGAGGACAAGCAAAGGCTTAGGTGTGGGGGAATTTGATAGCATGCATTTAGGTAGGCATATTGGGTTGCATTTAGCATGATTTAGATGTGCATAATGCATAGTTTAAGCTAGATTTGCATTTATAGTCGTTTTGTTGGTAGAGTCGGAATCTACACGCTTTTATGGATTATTTGAGGTATATGTGGATCCGAGAAGGAATGAGGAAGCTCATGGATGAAAGAAGAGTGAAAATGAGGAGGAAAAGTGAAGAGCTCGGGATCGGAATCGAAGTTAGAGAGCCTAAGTGAAGAACAAGTAAGCAGAAGTTGTCGCCAGACATGCTGAACTTGTTTCGCACTTTCTGGAGGCCTCGGTGGTCCGATTGACTATTATAACCATGCGTTGGAAAGCTCTCTTCGAGATCTACAACTTTCGTGTTGACATCGAGACCAAATTCGAAACGGAAAAATCGCTGTGAACAGTAAACACCGCCCCACGGCCGAGCTAGCCGCCCCGCGTCCCGAACCTCTGACGAGCGACTTCGCTGATCGCCGGCCGCCCCGCAACCTGGGTTGGCTGCCCCGCGGCCTGCGCAGAAACACGCCGTTCTAAATGGATTTTACTTAGGGTTTTTATTAAGTTATTTTGGCCGAATTTCTAAACACTATTTAAGGCTTTTCTAGTTATTATTTTCATTAACCTTATGCACTTTTGATGCGGGACCATCCAAGACACCTTCGGATGATGTCTTTCTAAAAAGGAAGAAGAAGGCTCCACCATGGGAAAAGGTCCAAAGGTGGGAGCTTGACGTTTAGCTCGTTCATAGTCATTTGACAGCTTTTCGACGTCTCTGTAAAATAGGTCGTACGGATTCAATATTTATCGGACTGAGGCGTGCCATACCTTGTTGGAACGAGGACGAAGAGATCTACAACTTAGCTGTTGAAGGTTTTTCCAGATTCGACCTCGAGATTGGACGAAAATGCACATCTTTGCAAGCTGTCACTGTTTTGACGGGAATGGATCCTATTAGGCCGAAATTGGGCTTTTCTACATGTTATTTTTAGAGACCTTATTTACTTATGTTTTAGGTGTTTAATTTAGTTGTTTATTTTATTCACTTAAATCGGCCCATCGGGCCTTAGCATAGCTTATATATTTCGATTTCATACATTGTAAACATTCAGTTTTCAATGAATAGAATTAGTTCTCTCAAACTTGTGTGAAACACATTGAGTGATGTTGATCCAACTAGAGCTGTGCTCGTTGATCACGAATTGGTATCTATCTCAGCTTGGTTTGCTTTGCCGTTCATCAACTTCGCAAGACTTGGTGAATCTAGTATCCACAAGCCCCCTCCTTGTGCCTTCAAGTTGTCCGCTTGATTGTGTAGGGTTGTAGAGGCGGGTTGTGTAGTCATTGGTATTGGTTCCTACCCTCTGAGGAGGCCTGGGGTCTTTATCTTGTTCTGCATAGATCGACTCAGTCCTTATCGGTCGTGTCTTTCCATTCTTGCACTCAATTTCGAGTCTTTATTAATCTCTATCGAGTCTTGTTCATCTTCTTTGAGTCGACCTTGAGTACAACCCCTGTTCTTGGTGTTTCTTGGTCGATCTTGTCCTATCTTGATCGATTCTTGAGAGTCTTGCTGCGTTTCTTTGCTTCCATGTTGAGTCTTGCATAAATCTTGCATCTTTCTTGTTATTTCTTGCTGCGTTCTTTAAGTTCTTGACCGTTCTTCTTTAAGTTCTTGAGTTTCTTTATTAGTTCTTGATTATTCTTGCTTGTTGTCGAAGATCGGACCAACCTACGGCTAACCCCGTATCAAATTGGCATCAGAGCTTTGGTTTTCGACATCAAGATTGAGTCTTTTTCTTTTCTAAACACAAAAACCACAAAAAAAGAGTCCTTTTCTTGTTTTGGTCTTTTACTTCTTGCATTCTTTTTTATTATATTACTAATCTTGAGTTTGTGATCGTTTGTGGTTGCACAGCCTAAACACAAAGCCTAGCCGAGACCGTGGAGTCGACCCCTGCGTGTGCACAACCCCTTGTGTTCACCATAGCCGACGGCACTCTTGTGTCCCCATAGCCTTGCTTGGCCGAAATTGTCCTCCACACAAAGAGCAAACCCTAGTTTGTTATCTTTTCTATCCTTTGTTCTATCTTTGGAACTTTTTATCTATCTTTTATCTATTTCCTTTATCTCTTGCCTATTTTAAATTCTGATTTTTGGTGGATAAAAGTCATTATATCTATCAAATATCTATTAAGGCATAAGATAGATCCTATTACCTTAAATAGCCATTCTATCTATAAATTTGCATTAGGGCTGAACTTTTTATCTTTTCACCACAATTCTCAGAATTTTCGAGTCCTATATTATTATTAGAGTTCTTTCTTGCATTAGTTTCATAAGTTAAAAAAAAAAAAAAAATCAGTTTCGAAATTTATTTTAAAAACTTGGACCTAGGAGGATAAAATTCACTAGGGGTAAAAGTAAGTAAAAAAAAAAGAGAGGAAAGTGTTTTGTTTGATCTAGTGCAAGAAAGCTCCCAAGGACAATTGGTGAATCCCTTCTCTCAGCCCTAGTCGACATACCCTATCCTAAACACATACACCTCCACAAAAATTGAAACCCTACCCTGCAACTACAACATCCTAACTTAAAGGTTTTCAATCAAAAGAGGTAAATTTCCAAGTTTTCTTTTGCTTTCTTATTTTCTTTTGTGTCGAGTGCTCTTTCTCTCCTTGATCGAGTGCTGTTGTGTATTTGCTTTGATTGAGTCGAGTGATCTCAGCCCTTGCCGAGTTCTCTCTTGTGTGTGTCGAGTGATCTCAGCCCCTGCCGAGTGATCTCTTTGACTGTCGAATTGATTCATTGCAATTACCCATCTGCTTTGCTTGAATCTATTGTTTACAGCTACTGTCGAGTACTCTTTAACCTTTATCGAGTGCTTTGTTGTTCGTTTCATTCACTACATACCTTGATTGCTTAGTCTATTGCTTGGTTGTTGATTTGCCCAAAGCGGATTGCCCCAACAAGCGTGACATACCAATTAGAGAGGGAGTGTGGGCGAAACACATTGTGAGTTGTTTATATTTTACTAACCCTTACATAGTTCTTTGTTTGTCTTTATTTGCAATGTCTAATAACCAGGGCAACGACTGGTACAATACCGTCATGGAGAAGTTAGCTAAGATTGATAAAAGCTTGACGGCAATAGAGCTTCAGCGTTTTGGCTCTAATACAGTGTTTGGACAAGGAGTCCCACCTAGAGATGAAGTTCCACCAATTAAAAGGGAAGAAACTCATCCTATTCCTCCTAATAATGCTGTCCAAAATCATGTTTCTTCTAGCATGGATGCTTCTCTTATTGCTGAAATTAAAGAGCATGTTGATAAAAATGATCAAAATCTTAATTTACTTGCCTATGATCGTGATAATGTTTGCATTGAATATGAGAATGATGATTCTTTGATTGATTTAAATGTTCAACCTATGCCTTGTGATGATAATCAAAGAAAAGATTTATGTCAAACTACATGCTTAAAAGAAGGCATAGTTTCTAATATGATCATTGATGATGATACTTCTTCTACTATTGCTAGCATTGAGTTAATTGAAAATTCAGCCTTGAAAAAGGACGAAAACTTGCTAGCATTGGATGGAAACTTAGGGATCATTGACCAAGCTAAAGTGCTTATTAAGTTAGAACATCATGAAGATGACATGAAATATGAATTATGCACTAATAAAGTTTCTTTTCTTGATTTTGTAGATGAAGCTGAGACAATAACCATCGAGGAGTGGTCAATCTCTACACCAATCGTTCTTGAGATGGATTTCCATGGGCATATGGTGTTCGATCCAGGAGCTCGTGTGGCTGCATGTGCGGAATCATATATGACCTTGGATTCGAGGACGAATCCTTTTCAAGAAAGGGAGATTGATGCGGGACCATCCAAGACACCTTCGGATGATGTCTTTCTAAAAAGGAAGAAGAAGGCTCCACCATGGGAAAAGGTCCAAAGGTGGGAGCTTGACGTTTAGCTCGTTCATAGTCATTTGACAGCTTTTCGACGTCTCTGTAAAATAGGTCGTACGGATTCAATATTTATCGGACTGAGGCGTGCCATACCTTGTTGGAACGAGGACGAAGAGATCTACAACTTTACTGTTGAAGGTTTTTCCAGATTCGACCTCGAGATTGGACGAAAATGCACATCTTTGCAAGCTGTCACTGTTTTGACGGGAATGGATCCTATTAGGCCGAAATTGGGCTTTTCTACATGTTATTTTTAGAGACCTTATTTACTTATGTTTTAGGTGTTTAATTTAGTTGTTTATTTTATTCACTTAAATCGGCCCATCGGGCCTTAGCATAGCTTATATATTTCGATTTCATACATTGTAAACATTCAGCTTTCAATGAATAGAATTAGTTCTCTCAAACTTGTGTGAAACACATTGAGTGATGTTGATCCAACTAGAGCTGTGCTCGTTGATCACGAATTGGTATCTATCTCAGCTTGGTTTGCTTTGCCGTTCATCAACTTCGCAAGACTTGGTGAATCTAGTATCCACAAGCCCCCTCCTTGTGCCTTCAAGTTGTCCGCTTGATTGTGTAGGGTTGTAGAGGCGGGTTGTGTAGTCATTGGTATTGGTTCCTACCCTCTGAGGAGGTCTGGGGTCTTTATCTTGTTCTGCATAGATCGACTCAGTCCTTATCGGTCGTGTCTTTCCATTCTTGCACTCAATTTCGAGTCTTTATTAATCTTTATCGAGTCTTGTTCATCTTCTTTGAGTCGACCTTGAGTACAGCCCCTGTTCTTGGTGTTTCTTGGTCGATCTTGTCCTATCTTGATCGATTCTTGAGAGTCTTGCTGCGTTTCTTTGCTTCCTTGTTGAGTCTTGCATAAATCTTGCATCTTTCTTGTTATTTCTTGCTGCGTTCTTTAAGTTCTTGACCGTTCTTGATTAAGTTCTTGAGTTTCTTTATTAGTTCTTGATTATTCTTGCTTGTTGTCGAAGATCGGACCAACCTACGGCTAACCCCGTATCAACTTTATTCCATTGTTGAGAGCGCCGTTTCTCTCGAGGTTTCGCCTACGATTTGGATCTTTGATTGTTGAATTGTGAGTTTCTTAATCTAGTTCTTATTCCTATTCCAATGTTTTGACTTCTTTATGCTTAATTCCTTGAATGTGCTTTATTCTCTCTGGCCTGATCAACTAGTTAGTGTAGATTCATTCAATTGTCAGGGTTTTGTAGATTCCTCGTAGCGAACCTTAACCCAAGTGGCAATCATATCCCTTTAGGACTCGTAGGACTAATTGGATGTGTAGGAAGTTGAATACATGTTGAATATCGACTCGTAGCTTGATATTATGTGTACCTTGGTTAATTCGTAATCTTAATGCTATCTCTAGGTTGAATCTTAACCGTGTTAGGGTTATTTAGAGATAAGGGTTGCTAGGACTCGTAGGACTAGTAATTTACCTCAGATCTGGACAAGGACATTGATAGGAAAAGACAAGAAATAGAGGCCGAAACAAGGATCGAATTCATTAATCGAAGTGATAAATTGTAGGTGAACCTATTTATCTCTATTGCATTCTATAATCAATTTACTTTGTTTGCATTGCTTCCGCTTTGATAAAAGGCAGATCTTTTTCACACCAACCCCCCCCCCCCCATATTCTTACTAGCGATTAGAATTGACACTTGAATTGATAGATTTCCCTGTGGATCGACCTCTTGCTTACACGCTATACTAGTTGTGAGTTTGAGTATTCTTTAGCAAGAACAACGACAGGTTTTCCTCATGTCACTATTCTCGGTAAGAAAGTCTATCTATATCTTAATCTAATTATCTAAAGGCTTAAAGATAAATAAATAGAATAAAAGAATTAAATCAAAAAGGGAAATTATATCTAAAGTAGGTAAATCTTCCATGTGTTGATAGATGTTGATATGCCTTGATAGATGTGGATAGATCTCGGCAAACTTGGACTCCTTCGGCTCCAAGCAAACCCAAAACCACGTCGGACAGCAAAACCGCGTAACGCGTCTCCAGAAAGATCTCCTCGATATCGACAAGAACTACTCGATATCGAGTAAAAATGACGTCGACTTCAGCTGGCTCGCTGATGTCGGGCAGCCGGTGCTCGATCAAGCTCGGACAAGTGCTCATGGGTTTCTCGATATCGACAAAAGTCCTCGATATCGAGTAAGCTTGTGTCTACTTCTGTGTTGCTGGGCTTGGTCGAGTACTCTTCCCCGATACTGGCTCGGACATGCACTGCTGATCTTGTTGATATCGAGAAAACTCCTAGATATCGAGTAACTTGGTACTCGGCATGTCCAGTCCTCGGCTTCTTGACTTGGTGTGGCTTCCTCGACTCCAGGCATAGGTTCATGGTGTTGTCGATATCGAGTAGTCTACTCGATATCGAGTAAACTTGTGGAGTCGACTTGGTGTGGCTCTCGGCTCCTCGATCATGCTCTACTCAACAAGCACTGCTCGGATATCATTTGTCGATATCGAGTAAATGAACTCGATATCAAGTAACTATGGGCTCCAGCTTGGTTTATCCTGGTTTCGTCGTTCTTTGACCTTGGACTTCTGTAGCTGATTTCCGAGCTTTTCCAATCTTTCTCATAACTGATGTAAATTGCCTCGAATTCTGCGATTTTAAACAGAAACTGGTGTAGATTCCATAATTTGGCAAATAAACATAAACTACATAGATTCTGTATTATTCTAGCCCAAATGCATGAAATTAATGTTACTGTAAAACGATATAAACGTTACTGTAAAACATGGCAGATTCAGCTCACAATAACCGGCAGTCCTCGCCGAGGCCACATAGTATGTGCTATACCTAATAAAGATGCTCTAATGCAGTACGGAAGTTAAACACACTAACATGCTCCTAGTTCATAATAATGTGCAGAAATACTGTAAAGGGCCCAAGACGATGCCAAATGGCATATCCCTCTCCTACCTCTGCACCCCTTCCCGTTAGTGCAGAGACTGGCCAGTTCGGGCTATAGCATAGCAATTTCCTCGTGGTGGTGCACAAACCACGGTATCATCATATCATATCATCTCATCGATTGCCATCGTGTTGGGCTATCATATCTTGCTCATGACGACTCGATTGACTCAGGGCGCCCGATGAGACTGGGCTACCCTATGACCCTAGTAAAGACTCTAGGACTATCACAGATAACGGCCGTTCTGTTTCAAACGCATAAAGTAAGCAGATGGTCATTGAATTAGTGCAACCTAAACAGGATACTACATGTCATGTTTTTTTTGCATATGCAACACCTAACATAAAATGCAACAACATGCATGAATGTCCAACCTGAGTAAGCCCACTAGGGAATTTACCTGAAGATGCACACCTATCATCAAGCCACTTCCATAAGCCACCGGACTAACATTTATACACACGAACCAAAGTTCTCAACATCCTCAAAACCAATCGATGGTAAAATCATTTTCCAAAACCTTCCTGATATGACCAACATCAACCAAAAATAATTTCATTTCCAATCAAACCCATCGATAAATCTTACCAACAATATTTCCAACTCATCTCCAAAATTAAGTCAACTCATATTCAAAACAATTCTCAAATCCTGTCTGGCCAAAATCCCTTTATAAACATTAAATCTTTATACAACTCACAATTTCATACCATTAAAATAATTCCGTCATTTTTATTTCAAAATCTAAAACCTTTTAAATAGTTTTTCAAATTATATTAACTAAAATAAACACCAAACCACAATTACAAATTAATAACCATAGATCATCTCATAATTTCCAAGATGAAGTATTTACTCATCACAAAATACATAGTTCAATAATATTATTTTAAAACACTTTAAAATGGATAATCATAATTTCAGGAAATATATCTTTAAAAAATCTGGAATAATATATACTCATAATATATCACATATGTAAATAACATGACATATAAATATATAACCTATCATGAAATAATAACCATAACACATAAAATAAAACCCACAACCCAACACATTTAAAACAACCCAGCAGCCCACAATTGAAGCCCGAGAGGAAAGATCCGAATTCGAAGTCCAACCCGAAACCCAAAACTAATCTCCCATTTCTGAAGAAGGAATTCGAAAGAAGGCCCAGATCCAGCCCAGAACTTGAATGGAATCTGAAAGTTGGATCCGGAAGAGAGGATCCGATGTTGATCCGGATCCGGAATGAAATAGGCCCAAGCCCGCCAATGAAAAGAAAGAAAGGCCCGAATAGGGCAAGTCTCCCTCAACGTTAGAACAGAAGCCCTACAAGTCACGGACGGAGAAACGACGAGGTGAAGAGGATAACCCAGGTCCCTTCCGGTGGCTCCTCTTTTCCGATTCCAACCACCCTAAAATTGATCGAATCAATATTCCGACCTCACCAAAAACAAGGAGAGCAAAGTGCGAGTGAAGGAGAGAGAAATAGAGAGATTGCTCACCGCGATTCTCCGACGCCAAGAGGGTGCTCCGAGGGCGGATCCGGTTGTACTCGACGGGGAAGGAGCGCTGCTCGAACCTCGGGAGGTAGAAGGTTGAATAAGAACGCGATCGAAGGACATTGGATCGAAAATGACATCAAAGCGAGACTAACCTTGAACGGAAAAGAAGGGAAAGGAGGGGCTCGGCGTCGGTGGCTCCGGCTGCACTTCTAGGCTAATCCTGGGTTCCTCGGCTCACCTTGGACGTCGGAACAGGCAGAGGAAACGGCTTTGCTGTTCGAAATCGGAAACGAAACAGAGGGAGATGCAGAAGGAGCAAGGTTAGGAGGCGACTTCTGGCGGCGATGATAGACAGGAGGAGTGGTGGTGGGGATTGATTGAAATCAGCACAATAAGGAAACGGAAGAGGATGTATGGCGGCGTCACAGTGGTCGAATGAAAGACGAATCAAGGAAGGTGGTGATGGTGGTTTGTGGTGGTCGGCAAAGGGCCAAAAGGGAGCAACTTTCTGGTGGTTTTTAGGCTGTTTGTGAGTTTCCAGGAGAGGAAGCGAGACAGAAAAGGGTGAATTGAGGGTTCTGCAATTTCATTTTTGGCGTGGAGATTGTCGAGAATCAAATGCCAAAATAGATAAATGGCAGGAGAGGAATAGGAAGGGGGTGTTGATGTTTAGCTAAGAGTAGAAATGGGAAGCTAGGTTGGAGTTGTTGCTCCTGTTGATTTCAGAAGGGGGAAGGTGAAGACAAAAATGAGAGGGAAAAGCAAAGATAAATTCCAAATGGTCCCGAAATCAAATTTCCATAACACCCGAAAATAAATTTTGAAACCCGCTCTCACAATCTTATTTTTACTCGATCAAAATAACACTTCAAAATTTCAAAGATGTCGACATCCCAAATTTTATTTCAAATACCAAGGTAAAATGATGGAATTGTCCTTCAAAGTTCAAAATTAGGCCGGAATCCGCTTTAACGATTTTAAAATACGATTTTTAAGGTGAAGATGAGGATTTTCAAATATCCGATTTTTTTGACCTAAATCCCTTTTATTTTATTATTTATTAGAATTTATTATTTAAAAATCTGAGCCTTTACACCATGCGACATCAAAGTCATAACCGACTCTAGCAAACCTATGCGTCCCAAAGCATCAACATTGAAGAATCTAGTTTGCGCATAGATTTGCTTTCCAAACTCACCCTAACATGCCTTCTCAATATCATCAAAGTAAACCGGCATAATCCTCCTAGGATACCCCTCCATATTGCACCAAACAATCGAAAACCAAAGGGAACTCAAAAGAAAGCATTGAAGACCACCTAATACAGGCGACGTTAGGAGCCGGTTTTGGGAGCGGCGGGCGCCGATGTTGCTGAACTGAGAATCTGAGTGGAGACGTCGATGTTCTGATGTCCAAATTTCTTCCAAATTGCTCTTTGAAGATCAAAACTTAGTTTCAAGGTCTTTCTTTGATAATGAGGATGGTGGTGGTATGAAAAAGAGAGAAATTCATGGACAAAGAGTAGTTGTTGTGAGGAGGAAATCAAGTATGAAATATAACAAAATAGATCAAACCAGATTTAGGCCCACGCAAATAATTACAAGACTCCTCCAATGCAGTAAGAGAAAGTCAGGATCGAATCCACGAGGAAGCGTGTCAGCGGATCCTAGGCAGCTGTAAATCTCACAGAAAAGCAAACAGAAGACAGAAATAAAGAAACAAAGGAAGAAAGACAAACGAAAGAAGAAATAAAGCAAAGACAGAAGCTTTACTCGATCTCGACCAAGGCTAACTTGAGATCGACAAAGGACAGCAGAAACAAAGCAAAGACAGAAGCTTTACTCAACTCGACCTAGACAAGACCCTACTCGAGATCGAAAAAGGGCCTACTCGATCTCGACAAGCACTGCTCTATCTCGACAGAAACTTGTAAATTGCAACTTTGAACACAGAATCTCATATTTCGACAGAAATAAATCAATATATGAAAGAATTTCCAAAGCTAGGGTATCAACACCACAACGATAACCATGCAAAATAACACGTAAAGGCATAAAAGATCATGCTTTCCATCCAAATAACTTTCGTTATTAACAAATAGGCATATAGAGGCTTTCGCATAAACCCTAATTGTTACTAACCCTTTTCACATAATTAACCCAAGTTGTATTAAGATCACTTTCGCTTCAATAATACAAACAAGGATCACCTTCAACTCTCGCAAAAGAATCATGCTCATAGGGATAGAAGACGAATTGCATAACAAGATCTGACCTTTACCGCATCACCTTACATGGCCACCGTCGGGCTCACCCCAGCCCCAGAAGTGGGTGGACTACTCACGCCTCATCGCAATCGCAGACATTGCTGTATAAAAAGAAACTTGCATTAAACTAAATTCAAAGCCTTTACAATCCCGGCAATCCAACTTTCGCAGAATGCTAAAACCTTAGAACTCTTAAACTGTATATGTGGAACTACTTCTCTTGCTCTGAATTCAATTGAATTATGAAAAACCAGCCCCTAAGGCTTTATTTACAGCCTTCTATTCCTTTCTATTCAAGGATAGAAATATCTATCTTTATCTAAATCTATATCTAAAGGCTTAAAAGATAAATAAAAGCAATTTAGGAATTAAATCTAAAAGGGAAAAAATAAATCTAAATAGGTAAGTCTTCTTCATGTCGATAGATCTTGTCTTCCATAGATAGAACTTGATGGAATCGGATAGACTTGGCTTCCTTCGGCCCCAAGGATTCCTAAACCGACACGTACAGCCAAAGCGTGTAACGCGGCTTCGGGACGCGGCTCGTCGATCTCGACCAGGGCTAGTCGAGATCGAGTAGGACTGGTGTCGACTTGGGCTGGCTCGGCGTCTCGGCTAGCTGGTGCTCGACAGGCTCGGGCATGGCTCCTGGGCGTCGTCGATCTCGACTAAGCCTCCTCGAGATCGAGTAGAGGTGGTGCTCGGCTTCTCCGTTTTCGGCTTCTCGACTTGTCTCAACTCATCGACTCCGGACATGGCCTCTCAGTGTCGTCGATCTTGACTAGGTGGTAATCAAGATCGAGTAGGGTTCCGGGACTCAGGTTGTCTCTGACTCAGTGTCCTCGATCAGCTCTGCTCGACCAGGTGTGCTCGGACAGCCCTCGTCGAGATCGAGAAGATGTACTCGAGATCGAGTAGAGTTCTCTCAGCTTTCTGCTCTGTTCTTGAAACGCACTTTCCTGAGTCCTCGTTCGTCGGATTAACGCATATGACCGCCCTCGAAAACATCAAAGCTTGATTCAGAACGAAGAATCGTGAAAAATGGCCTTTTTTCCAACTGCACCATTCTTAGCTTTTCCATGAGTTTCCTTTAAGCTCCAAAGTGCGTTCGGTTTTTTGCAAATAAGTGTAAACTACACAGATTCTATATTACTCTAACCCAAATGCATGCCATGTATGCAGAAATCGATATAAAAGTAAGTGTAAAGCATGAAAAATTAGGCTCACAACAGTAGTGTGATGAATGTGGACGATGGATGAGAAAAGAAAGGCTTTTGATTAAAAATCAAGGATTACGTTCTAGAATTTAGATTCAGGTAGGATAATTAGGGTTCTTGTGTTTTACTTGGAGACAAAGGCTAGAGAAAGATCACAAGATAGAAATTGGCAAGTATATAGTTTGGAATAGAAAGGGGTAGAAAAACAATAAGATAGAAAATATAATTAGATATATAGATAAATATATTCAGATAGATATATAATCAAATAGATAAATATATTAATATAAATAGGTAAATATATTTTGAATAGATAGATATCATGTAAATATATATATATATATATATATATATATATATATATATATATATATATATATATATATATATATATATATATGGATATACTAAGATAGATATAAATAATATGAATAGATAGAAATATTATAGATATAAATATAGATAGATAGATATATTGTATACATATATATAAATAGAGAAAAAATAAATATAAAGATAGAAATTTCCCGTTTCTTATTACCAAAAACAAGATATCGTGTAGCTGGGCAATAGCGGCGGGTGCTGGTCAGGCCATAACTCCAATTCCGTTATTTTATTTGATCAATCTTGCCTACAAGTTAGTTCTCACACAAAGTGTGATGACCCGAATATAAATATTCGGGTTACGTTTCAAAGGTTGGATACCTTCGTTCGGATCTTGCAATCCATGTACGAGTCGAGGTTTCACATCTCAAAGGATTAGTATTTGAAGCGGGGATTTCGAACCCAAAAACAATCGAAAGGTCGTTGGGTACCCTTAACCCGTCCTACAGATTAAGTCGCGGAAATTTGTTTTGAAAGAAAAATGCGGAAACGGAAATTAGAGTACAACTTGCCACGGCAAGGTAAGGTCAAAACCAAAACCACGAAAATATAATATCAAAACTCCTTGAGCCAAGATTAGCGGGATTAGTCCATTGTACGCAATTCGCCCAAGAGATTTTACCGCCATAGAAACATAGAACTAGCTTATCCTGCACACAAACCTAAAAACAATATGCGGGGCAAGGATCGGACCGAGGCCTGATCGCATTCCGGGTCCCACAAGTAGGCATACATATACACTATTCCTATAATAAAGATGCTTCTAATGCAGAGCGAAAGTTAAACACGCAAGTCATGCTTGTTAGGATATAATGTGCAGAAATACGATAAATTGCCCAAAGAATGCCAAGTGACATATCCCTCTCCTACCTCCGCCCCCCTTTTCGATAGGGCGAACGCTGGCCAGCTCATATATGTCACTTGCCAAGTGCTATAGCATAGCAACTATCATCATATATGCGTATCATAATCGATCATCATCTCATCATCATGGTCAAAACAATCAAGCCCATAATACCATCAAGCTCATCTCATGTATCGACAATAATGACTCAGGACAAACTCAATGGTGTTGGGCTATCCTATGACCATAGGAAAGATTCTAGGATTCACAAATAACAACCGTTCTGTTTCTCAAACACACAGAGTAACCGAATGTTCATTCAAGTGTGCAAATCCTAGCATGATATTGCATGGCATGTTTTAATGCTTATGCAACACCTAGTATGTTGACGGAGGGAAAGTCATTGATTTACCTCGCCAAAAATAAATCTCAAACAAACAAACAAGTATAGTATGCAAGTAAGGGGTCGAACCTTAGAGAATCAAGTATTTCTAAATATTGTGTATTTATCAATGTAAAAAGGAAAGATTTTTATGAATGAAAACAAAAGAAAATAATATTGACAAAAGCAAATAAAGGATAGAAGAAAAACGTTTCCACCTACAAGTTCTCGACATTGGTTGATTTTATTGATTAACGAATCTTTTTCAAGTTATTATCATTTCCTACGAGTTCCTCCCATCTTGGTTTAAGAAGATTAAAAGTACTACGAGTCCAATTAATCCCTTACACCTCAATGCAACCTTACCATGGTGAAGATTTAACAAAGAGATATTAATAGTCTCAAGAACTTGAGCATATAAATAACATCAATTAAACACGGTAAATTGATGTTTAAGATATATGTCAACTTCCTACATAATCATGCTTCAAACACGGAATCCACAATCTTATGCATGCTACTACGGAAATAACACAAATACGAAAGTATTAAATCCTAGCAGGAAATCAATATTATCAAGGTAGCTAATCAAGATAACATCAATAACATAATCAATATCACACAAGGAAGTTGAAAGAATTATAGAGGAAAAATAACTTAAATTAGAAACTCACAAACCACCAACCAAGTCTCGAAAGTGTAGGCGGAAACTAGAAAGTTAGCCAAACACGGCTTACCTAAACTTTCTTCTCTTCAAAGGTGATTACTGTAGTTGAATCAATAAGAAAACTAACCATAAACATCCTATTTATAAGCTTAAAGTCTTGTATAAACAAGGTAAAAGATAGATAAATTAGATAGAAACTTCCTAAACAAACTAGATAGAAGATAGACTTTCCATGCTTAGTTAAACGTCAGATTTCGCTGGCAGCGAAAATATTATCGCTAGAAGCGAATTGCCTTGGTTGAGCTACTGTTGGATTTTCTCTAGCACCTCGCTACCAGACTCGCTAGCAGCGAGACCACCCTTCCGCGGCAGCGAGACCATTCTTCCGCTTGAGCGAAACCACCCACTCGCTGCAACGACTCCATTCGCTGGTAGCGAGTTTCCTTTCAACGACAGCGAGACGTGTTGGCTCCTGGACATGCCCCCAGTGACTCCACTCGCGTGCAGTGAGATCGTATTCGCTGCCAACGAGTTCTGCTCAGGACACCTTCTCGCACATGATGTTGTTGACTTGATCCGCTGCAGCGGATATCCATTCGCTGTCAAAGAATTTCCAGCAGAACACCATCACTTAGATCTTGAAAAGATCTTTCCAATGCGTGCTCACATGCGTCGATCGGACATCCGAGGCCTCCGGAAAGTGCGTTACACGTTCAGCTCATCGGGCGGACAGCTTTCGCGACTCGCCCTCGTTTTCGCTCTTAGACCTCGATTTTGTGCTCCGTTGCTCCATAGCTTGTTCTTCCTTAAGCTCTCTCCAGTCTCGCCTTAGCCTCTCCTAGCTCCGTTCCTCGTGTTCTTTGCCTCAAATCTACGAATCTACATAAAACCATTGAGATAGCGTAGATTCCGAACATTTCCACAAAACGAGCGCTAATCTAATTAACACTAAAACATGATTATATAACAAAGAAATGCACCTAAAATAATCTATAATGCCTATTGGAAACATGCCTTATCAAACTCTCCCACACTTAACCTTTTGCTTGTCCTCAAGCAATGCAAAAACAAGATAAATAACCATCATACCACAAATATGATCTTCAAGCACTAACCTTGTCAAAAGCAACATCAAAGTATATGAGTCATGAACATGAAAGTTAACATCCTAGCAAGTATATGGGCGATTCAAAGTGAAAGGCACATCTAGTCCAACCTCACCGGGATCATTTGTTTACTCTCACTCTCATGTGTTTGGGCTTAACAATGTATCTATCAACTCAATCCAAATTGTAAAAAGCTACATAGGAATTGACACATATATCACATATTCTCCACCGTGGATGCCATCACTTATAAGAAACATCAAGAGGTCTTTTATCAAGGTTGTAATGGGGCTTGATAGGAAATTAAGGTAGGAAAATATTTAGGCTTGTGGTACTAAAAATCCGGGAAAAAGGGATCCCTAAGAACAACCAGAAGAACACAAAAAAACAAATACTTCCAAAACCAAAATAACTCAAACTTTCACTCTCAAAACACTGATGCGGGACCATCTTCTACAGCTCCAGACACACCCATCATACTTGGAGAAGGGCCAATGACTCGAGCTCGTGCTAAGAAGCTTCAGAGAGACTCATTCAACTCTGTGGGTCATGCTTTGTTCTCGAGCAAGGTTCAACTGCCCGAGCCTACATTGAAGACATATATGTGCATTGGAATGCATAATGAGGCCGAGCCACCTTGAATAAAGCTTGGGCCGAATTTATTAAGTGTTTATAGCTTATTTTCAGTCTAAGACTTCTATTGGGCTGAATTGGGCTTTTTTAGTCATTCTTTTTAGAGACCTTCTTTATTTTTGTTCTTAGATTTATTTTAAAGCCCATTAGTAATTAAATCTAGCTAGTCTATCTACTATGGCCGACCAGAACAGCCCTCCTAAGGCCTATATATTTCTATTTCAGCTTTGTAATTCAATTGGAACTTTTATGAACATAACTCTCTCATATTGAGTGTAAACACATCGAGTGTTTGTTGATTCAACTAGAGCAGTGCTCGTTGGTCATTGGTTGATAATCTCAGCTTGGTTTGCTTTGCCGTTCATCAACTTCGCAAGACTTGGTGAATCTAGTATCCACAAGCCCCCTTCTGGTGCTTCAAGTTGTCCGCTTGATTGTGTCGGATTGTAGAGGCGGGTTATATAGTCATTGGTATTGGTTCCTACCCTCTGAGGAGGCCTGGGGTCTTTATCTTGTTCTATATAGATCGACTCAGTCCTTATCGGTCGTGTCTTTATATCAATTTCGAGTCTTTATCAGTTCTTGCATCGAGTCTTGTTCTTTCTTTATTGTCGACATTGAGTTCTTGCTGTTCTTGGTGTTTCTTGGTCGATCTTGCCCTATCTTGATCGATTCTTGAGAGTCTTGCTGCGTTTCTTTGCTTTCTTGTTGAGTCTTGCATAAATCTTGCATCTTTCTTGTTATTTCTTGCTGCGTTCTTTATGTTCTTGATCGTTCTTGATTAAGTTCTTGAGTTTCTTTATTAGTTCTTGATCATTCTTGCTTGTTATCGAAGATCGGACCAACCCACGGCTAACCCCGTATCAAATTGGTATCAGAGCTTTGGTTTCCGACATCAAGATTGAGTCTTTTCTTTTTCATAAACACAAAAACCCACAAAAGAGTCATTTTCTTGTTTTGGTTGTTTACTTCTTGTTCTTTATTGATTATTGCACTAATCTTGTTGTTTTGATTGTTTGTGGTTGCATAAGCCTAAACACAAAGGTGCACACATCCCCTTGTGAACACCCTAAGCCGGCGGCAGAATCTGTCCCCATAGTTGGTGCCTTGGCCGAGTCCATCAAACCACACAAGAACCCTAGTTTGTTGTTCCCTTCTATCTTTGAAACTTTTGATCTATCTATATCTAATTCCTTTTATTATTAGCCTATTAAAATTCTGATTTTGGTGGATTTAATTCAATTATATCTATCCAATATATCTATAGGCAAAAGATAGATCTTGTTACCATATTTACCCAAAGGTTGTCTATATCTATTCATTAGGGCTATAATTTTATTTCTTTCACCTCTATTATCTAAATTTCGAGTCCTTCTCTCTATTGTTGTGTCTTTCTTGCATTAGGTCAAAAAAAAAAAAAAAAAAAAAAAAAAAAAACAAGAGAAATCCGAAAATTCAAAAGAAAGAAATAGTGTTTGTTTGTTTGTTGGTTGTTACACCTAGTGCAAGAAAGCCTAAAGGACTCCACTTTTGGTGATCTTCATAGCCCTAGTCGACAGCCCTTATTCCCAAACATATATACCTCCACAAAATTGAAACCCTACCTTGCAACTACAACATCATAACTTAAGGTTTTCAATCAAAAAGAGGTAAATTTCCATTCTTTCTCAAGTTTTCTTTTATTTCTCTTTTAGTACAGCTACTATCGAGTGTTTGTGGCTGGTTGTTGAGCACTTACCTTCATTATCGAGTGCTGTCCAAATTGTGTCAAAGAGATCTCCTCCTGGTCGAGTCTCTCTTGTTGTGTCGAGTACTGATTTTGCATTAATCTAGTGCTCTCCTTGTTGTGTTGAGTTGATTCATTGCAATTACCCATCTGTTTTGCTTGAATCGAGTTGCTTTGATTGTTTTATTAACATCGAGTACTGATTTGCCTTAATCAGTGCCTTAGTCGAGTTGTGTGCCTCTGTCCAGTTCTCTTCAGCTTGTGTCGAGTACTTGTTGATTGTTGTTTCATTCATTCTCTTGGTTGCATACTTTGATTGCCTAGTCTTTTGCTTGGTTGTTGATTTGCCCAAAGCGGATTGCCCCAGCAAGCGTGATATATCAATCGAAGAGAGGGAGTGTGAGCGAAACACAATTGAGAGGTGTTTATATTTTTACTAACCTTTAATATATTTCTTTGTTTCTTTTCTCTTTGTTGTCATGTCTAATAACCAGGTTAACAATGAGAACAACCCCAACAATGGGGGTAGCTCGAGTGCAACCGTGACACCTGAGCAATTCAATAATCTTACCAACACCTTGACAGCCATATTAGATCGCTTGACAGCCTTAGAAGCAAGGCCGAGTGGCTCTACTACAGCTGCTGGTGGTCAAGGTAATCCTAGGCGTGACGGAACTCCTCAAGATGAAAGGGAAGTCGTAAATCCTATCCCTAATCCTAATCCTCATGTCAATTTAGAAAATCCTTTATTCAATGAGAACAACTCTCCACGAGGTGGGAGAAATGATCGGAATAATGGGTTTGTTAATGTGCAAGGTCAAGGACAAGGAAGGGGACGAGGTCGAGGCTTCCAGGAGCAATTCTACTACTCGGAGCAAGATGATGACTTCCAAGAAGAGGAGTATTGGGAGCAACGTCCGAGACGGGATCAAAGAGGAATTCAGAACCGACCACCTAGATACAACGACGAGGACGGCATAGTGGTGAAGGTAAAGATTCCTCCTTTTGAAGGTAAAACTGATCCGGATGTTTACATTGATTGGGAAACTAAAATGGATCAGATTTGGAATTGTCATAATTTCTCTAATGCTAAAAAGGTGCAATTGGCTACTTTAGAGTTCACAGGCTTTGCTTTAATTTGGTGGGATAACTTAGTTAAAGAAAGGAGAAGAGCTCTTGATGCACCTATTGCTTCTTGGGAACAACTTAAAGCATTAATGAGAAATCGATTTGTACCTCAACATTATGCTAGAGAGCTTAGGCAAAGATTAGAAAATCTTAAGCAAGGAAATAAAACTGTTGAGGAAACATTTAATCTTATGCAAGAAACTATGGCTCGAGCTAATGTGAATGAACCTTATGAAGATACAAATGCTAGATATCTTAGGATATTGCATCCCGCTTTAGCTCATGAGATTGATTATTTTCCCTATACTACTCCTACTGATTTGTTACATTTAGCAATTAAAGTAGAAAAGGGACAACGTTACAAGAGCCAAGGAAGAATGTCGAGTGGCCAGCAACAAGGGTGGCGTCCCAATCGGCCTCAACAGCCCCAAGGGCGCTCGGAAATGGCTCCTAGAGACCGAGCTCAGCAGCCCCAAGGAAGAGGTGATGGTCGACAACCCCAACAGTCCCTCGACAAGGGAAAGGGCGTCTGGAATGGACGAGAATCGTCTGGGACATCTACTGGTCCCAAAGGGAGTAATCCTAATCCTTCTACTACTCGTTCTAGAGATACTGTATGCTTTAAATGCCAAGGTAGAGGACATTATATGAAGGATTGCCCTAATAAGAAAACGCTCATGGTTAATCAATTTGGAGAATATGAATCTGAAAATTCTTGTGATGAACCGGATGAGCATGCTAATGACAATGATCAGAACTTAAACCTTGTTTGTTATGAAAATGATGATATTGAGGTTGAATATGAACATGGAGAATCTTTGATTGTTAGGAGAGTTTTAAGTGTTGTCCCTACACCATGTGAAGATAATCAAAGAGAAAACTTATTTCATACTCGTTGTCTTGTTAAAGGAAAGGTTGTAAATGTGATCATTGATGGAGGTAGTTGCTGTAATTTAGCTAGTCAAGAGATGGTTGACAAATTGCATTTACCTACTGTCCAACATCCTAGACCTTACAAATTGCATTGGATGAATGATTGTGGCTTATTAAAAGTTCATAGACAAGTTAAAGTGCATATTAAACTAGGACATTATGAAGATGATGTTTTATGTGATATTGTACCTATGCAAGCTTGTCATATACTATTAGGCCGTCCTTGGCAATCTGATCGTAAGGTTATTCATGATGGGTTTACTAATCGTTATACCTTTACTTTTCAGGGGAAGAATGTCATTCTCAAACCCATGACACCTACGCAAGTAGCTGATGAGATTGAGAAGCGGAAGGTAAGTAAAGGTGAGTTAGATCAGGAGGCTCAGTCGAGCCAAGTGGATCCTCAAACTCGAGCTAAGAGTGTGTTCTTGGTTTCCAAAAGCACATTCCTGGACGAATTTGCGGATGGTGGAACTATGCTTATGCGCCTTTGCAAGAGCTTGAGCATGTTGAGTGAAGATCTTAAAGCTTCTCTTTCATCGAACATTCTCGCTCTTCTTGAGGAGTTTAAGGATGTGTTTCCCGATGACATACCACCAGGTCTACCCCCTATTCGTGGAATTGATCATCAAATTGATCTTATTCCAGGGGCTGCATTGCCTAATCGACCTGCGTATCGTATGAATCCCACTGAGACCCAAGAGGTCCAAACCCAAGTCCAAGAGCTGTTGGATAAGGGTTACATTCGAGAAAGCTTAAGTCCTAGTGTTGTGCCTGTGTTATTAGTCCCTAAGAAAGATGGGTCATGGAGAATGTGTGTAGATTGTAGGGCTATTAACAACATTACTATTAAATATCGTCATCCTATTCCTAGATTAGATGATATGCTAGATGAATTGCATGGAGCTTCTATATTTTCTAAAATTGATCTTAGAAGTGGTTATCATGAGATTAGAATGAAAAAGGGTGATGAATGGAAAACAGCCCTTAAGACTAAGCTTGGTTTATATGAGTGGTTGGTTATGCCTTTTGGTTTAACTAATGCTCCTAGCACTTTTATGCGTTTAATGAATCATGTGCTTCGAGATTTCATTGGAAGATTTGTTGTTGTCTATTTTGATGATATTCTGATTTATAGCAAATCTCTTAATGAACATGAATCACATCTTAGAGAAGTGCTTAAAACGCTGAGAATTGAACACTTGTATGCTAATTTAAAGAAGTGTGAATTATGTAATGAACAAGTGTCTTTTCTTGGTTTTGTAGTGAGTTCGAATGGATTGCGTGTCGATGAGGCTAAGATCAAAGCGATCCAAGAGTGGCCAACACCCACCAACATCGGCCATGTGCGCAGCTTCCAAGGATTGGCGAGTTTCTATCGTCGCTTTGTACGTGATTTCAGCACCATCTCAGCACCTCTAACCGAGCTTACAAAGAAGAGAAGTGAGTTCACATGGGGAGCAGCTCAGGAGGAGGCGTTTAACATGCTTAAGGACAAGCTCACTCATGCACCTTTACTCGCATTGCCGGACTTCTCCCAGCCCTTTGAGGTCGAGTGTGATGCTAGCGGAGTTGGAATTGGTGGAGTCCTTATGCAAGGAGGTAAACCTATAGCCTTCTTTTCTGAGAAACTTAAGGGTGCTTGTCTTAAATACTCTACCTATGATAAGGAATTATATGCTTTGTTTAGAGTACTTAAGACATGGTCTCACTATCTATGGCCTAGCGAGTTTATTCTTAGGACTGATCATGAATCTTTAAAACATTTTAAAAGCCGAGATAAACTTGATAGGAGACATGGAAGATGGATGGAAGTAGTTAGGTTGCATGGTGTGCCTAAAACTATTGTTAGTGATACCAATGTTGATGATGCTACCAATGTTGCTAATCTATTCTTTAGAGAAGTAGTTAGGTTGCATGGTGTGCCTAAAACTATTGTTAGTGATAGGGATGTGAAATTCTTAAGTCATTTTTGGCGAACTTTATGGAATAAATTGGGAACTAGATTGCTATTCTCTACTTCTAGTCACCCCCAAACTGATGGCCAAACTGAGGTGACTAATAGAACCCTTGCTACTGTCCTAAGAGCCATTATTAGGAAGAATTTGAAACTTTGGGAAGAAGCCTTACCTCATGTGGAATTTGCTTATAATAGAACCATGCATTCGGCTACTAAAATCAGTCCATTTGAATGTGTGTATGGTGTTAATCCACTAACCCCTTTTGATCTTACTCCCTATCCTATGAGAGACAAAGAATCATTTGAGGCAGGTAAGCATGTCGAGTTCATTAAGGAGCAGCATGAACGGACTCGAGAAAAGCTGAAGCTAAAGGCTGAATACAATGCTAACAAGGCCAACAAGGGATGTCGCTTGGTCACATTTCAGCCTGGAGATCTTGTATGGGTGCACTTACGGGAGGAGCGATTTCCAGAAGCCCAGAAGAACAAGCTGTCGCCTCGTGGTGATGGACCATTTCGGATCAAGAAGAGAGTGGGCGACAATGCCTACCAATTGGAGCTTCCTGGAGACATGGGCGTAAGCGCTACATTCAACGTCGCCGATCTAATCCCTTACTTCGCTGTGGATGAAGACTTGGATTCGTGGTCGAATCCTTTTCAAGAAGGGGAGGTTGATGCGGGACCATCTTCTACAGCTCCAGACACACCCATCATACTTGGAGAAGGGCCAATGACTCGAGCTCGTGCTAAGAAGCTTCAGAGAGACTCATTCAACTTTGTGGGTCATGCTTTGTTCTCGAGCAAGGTTCAACTGCCCGAGCCTACATTGAAGACATATATGTGCATTGGAATGCATAATGAGGCCGAGCCACCTTGAATAAAGCTTGGGCCGAATTTATTAAGTGTTTATAGCTTATTTTCAGTCTAAGACTTCTATTGGGCTGAATTGGGCTTTTTTAGTCATTCTTTTTAGAGACCTTCTTTATTTTTGTTCTTAGATTTATTTTAAAGCCCATTAGTAATTAAATCTAGCTAGTCTATCTACTATGGCCGACCAGAACAGCCCTCCTAAGGCCTATATATTTCTATTTCAGCTTTGTAATTCAATTGGAACTTTTATGAACATAACTCTCTCATATTGAGTGTAAACACATCGAGTGTTTGTTGATTCAACTAGAGCAGTGCTCGTTGGTCATTGGTTGATAATCTCAGCTTGGTTTGCTTTGCCGTTCATCAACTTCGCAAGACTTGGTGAATCTAGTATCCACAAGCCCCCTTCTGGTGCTTCAAGTTGTCCGCTTGATTGTGTCGGATTGTAGAGGCGGGTTATATAGTCATTGGTATTGGTTCCTACCCTCTGAGGAGGCCTGGGGTCTTTATCTTGTTCTATATAGATCGACTCAGTCCTTATCGGTCGTGTCTTTATATCAATTTCGAGTCTTTATCAGTTCTTGCATCGAGTCTTGTTCTTTCTTTATTGTCGACATTGAGTTCTTGCTGTTCTTGGTGTTTCTTGGTCGATCTTGCCCTATCTTGATCGATTCTTGAGAGTCTTGTTGCGTTTCTTTGCTTTCTTGTTGAGTCTTGCATAAATCTTGCATCTTTCTTGTTATTTCTTGCTGCGTTCTTTAAGTTCTTGATCGTTCTTGATTAAGTTCTTGAGTTTCTTTATTAGTTCTTGATCATTCTTGCTTGTTGTCGAAGATCGGACCAACCCACGGCTAACCCCGTATCAAACACTCAACAAAAGAATTTTCTCTCAACCATACATATTTTTCTAACTCTCACATACACTATAAAAATAAAAGGCTCTTTATTCATCTTTTTTTTTTTCTCTTCTTCTTTCACTCTTTTCTTCTTTTTTTTTTCCTCGATTTTTCTTCTAGAGCCAAAAATTCAATAATGCACAATGTGAGGAATATATAAAACCAAAATTACATAATCATCCAAAACTTGTAACTCTCTCAAAAATATCTTCTTTTCCACTCAACGTATTAGATCAATCATTCACCAACTCTAATCCCAATTCCCGGATAAGGTAAGGCTTATCATCGGATAAGGATAAATTTTGGGGAGCTTGAAAGAAAAGGCTAAGGCTCAAATTTGGCTATAAGAAAAAGACACATATGTAGGGTGGACATGGATTATAATATGGCTAAGAAAATATACCCCTATCATTTGAAACTCATAAGCAATAATCATATAAAATCGGCCTCAAATATAGATAACAATGTCAATCTCAAGAGTTAATTGCACAACGAGAGTATAATGTCACACAAGAAAGAAAAAGAGAATAAATATGATTAAAATCCCTATATGGCCAAAATTTCACTAGGACAATTTTTGTTGGATTTCAATAATACCCAAGACTAAGTGTAACGGCCCGGGATTATGATTCTCGAGTTACGTTTCGAGGGATGAAACCCCTCGTTGGGATCTTGCGCCCCGAGTACAGGTTGAAGGTTTGAAACCAAAGATTTGTAGTTTAAAGTGGGATTTCGCACCCAAATCCGGAAGGTCCGTTGGAGACCCCGGGGTAAACCCATGTACCTGTCATAAGTTCAGAAAATGATACAACCAGTGTGTTGTTGCAGGAGGATGGTCAAGTATGAAATAAATATAAAATAAAGTTCAGACTGACTTCCTTGTCGCAGCAAATAAATACAAGACTTCCTCCCGTTGTAGTAGAAGGTTGTCAGGATCGAATCCACGAGGAAGCACGTCAGCAGTTCTCAGGTAGTAACAGATCTCACAGACAAGCAGCAGAAAGGACAGAAACAAAGGAACAAAGCAAAACAGAAACAAAATCAAAGACAGAAAATAGCGAAAGAAAGTAAAGAACAAAGCAAGGCAACAGGCGTAGTCGAGATTTACTCGATCTCGACTAAGCCTACTCGAGATCGACTACCAATAGTGAAAGACAGAAACTTTAAAAATCGACGACAGAATAGAAACTCAACTCGACCTAGACTAGACCGTACTCGAGATCGACTACAGTCCTACTCGATCTCGACAAGCTCTACTCTGCATCGACTGGAAAGACATAAAACTTAAATTGCAAATTCGAACCCAAAACTCAGATTTCCGACGAAACAAATTCAATATATAAAAGGCTTCCAAAGCCAGGGTATCAACACCACAACGATAACCATGCAAAGTAACACATAAAGGCATAAAAGATCATGCTTTCCATCAAAATAACTTTCGTTACTAACAAATAGGCATATAGAGGCTTTTGCATAAACCCTAATTGTTACTCATCCTTTTCACATAATTAATCCAAGTTGCATTAAGATCACTTTTGATTCAATAACACAAACAAGGATCACCTTCAACTCTCGCAAAAGAATCATGCTCATAGGGATAGAAGACGAATTGCATAAAAAGATCTGACCTTTACCACATCGCCTCACATGGCCACCGTCGGGCTCACCCCAGCCCCAGAAGTGGGTGGACTACTCACGCCTCATCGCAATAGCAGACATTGATGTATAAAAAGAAACTTGCATTAAACTATATTCAAAGCCTTTACAATCCCGGCAATCAACTTTCGCTGAACGCCAAAACCTTAAAAACCTTAGAACTCCTAAAACGTCTCTGTGGAACTACTTGTCTCTCACTGAAATTGAATTGGAATAAGATGGCTAATGCTCAGCCCCTAGGGCTTTATTTATAGCCTTCTATTCCTTTCTAATCAAGGATAGAATCTTCTATCTATATCTAAAATTATATCTAAAAGCTTTAATGATAAATAAATTGCTTAAAGGAAATAAATCTAAAAGGAAAAGATAAAACTTAACTAGGTAATATGTCTTTATGTTGATAGATCTTCCTTCCATAGATAGACTTGATAGATGTACGATAAATCTCGGCCAACTCGACTTCCTTCGTGCCCAAGGAATCCCAACTCTACTCGGACTGCTCACGTCGACGCGTTTCCTGAAGCCGGTCTACTCGACATCGACAAGGGCTCGTCGTCGACTGGACTTCTCGGGTGACTATGCTCGACAGGGTCGGATCTGGGCTCCTGGGTGTCGTCAATCTCGACTAGGGCTCCTCGAGATTGACTAGGGGTGTGGTTGAAGATGACTCTCTGCTGATGTCGAGGACTCCTCCTCGGCATGGACTCAGACTAGGGCATGGTGGCTCCTCGATCTCGACAAGGTCTCATCGAGATTGACTAGGATTGTGCTCGGCGTCTTCGTCCTCGGCTTCTCGATCAGCTCTTCTTCTCTTCGACTCCGGGTGTGGCGCTGAGGTGTCGTCGATCTCGACTAGGTCTTGTCGAGATCGAGTTATCTTCCGGAGTCAGATTGCCTCGGACTTGGTTTTGCTCTTAGTCGACAAGGTCTGTGCTCGGACATGTTCGTCGAGATCGAGTAAGGTCCACTCGAGATCGAGTAACCTTGGCTCTCAGCTTGATTCGACCGGTTCCGCTGCTTCTTTGACCTTGAACTTCTGTAGTGGTTTTCCGAGCTTTTCCGACCTTCCTTAGAATTGCTGTAAAGTGCCTCGAATTCTGCGAATTTAAACAGAAACTGGTGTAGATTCCATAATTTGGCAAATAAACATAATGTACATAGATTATGTACTATCTTAGCCCAAATGAATGAAATGTATGCAGAAATCGATATAAACTTAGGTGTAAAACATGGCAGATTCAGCTCACAACACGGTGCTAGGGCAGAGCCTGGGCAAAACAGAGTATAAGTAGGGAGAAATCCCAAAAGCATGAATCTGGTGAAGTCAGGTTTCAAACACTCACTCTCCGCCATATGAATAGACCCTGAGATAATAGCACAAAATCAAGCAGTGTATCGGGTACCTGAAACTATACCACCAAGTCAGGCCAAGAGTCCGCCCGCGGGTCCTCTGATCGCGCTGAGGACATATAATACGCCTATACCTAGAATAAAGGATGACTTCATGCAGTACTGGAATAATAACCACACTAGCATGTTCCTAATTCATATGTGCAGAATATTAAGTAAGGCCTTAACAAAGAATACCAAGTGGTATATCCCTCTTCTACCACCACCCCCTTCCAAGAGGGATATACCAAGTGGTATATCCCTCTTCTATCATGGATCTTGCGAGAAGAAAATAATAATGCTGATAATAGTAAAGGTGTTCTAACGACTCGAATGACTCAGGATGAACCCGATGGGCCTAAGTTGTCCTATGACCATATCAAGGACTCTCCGTTCTGTATTCAAACGCATACAGAATAAGAATGCTCATTCGTAAGTGCAATTTCTAAGCATGATACTACATGACATGCTTTTATGCATATGCAGCACCTACATACTATATGACACATCAAACAGGAGGTACTGGTTACTGAGTAAGCCCCGGAGGACTTACCTGGCTAGCAGATCGACAACAGAAGAATCCAACACACAGTAGTCATAATGGAATATACATAAGTCTACATCCAACTATTAAGCACTCAAGCACACCTCAATCAATAAACCAAGTAACATAATATGAAAGTCATTTCATCGCATCATCCGCTCCCCAAAACCACATCGTTCTCCATAAATCATTCAACCAATTCTGCATGTTCATATACATCATTTCCGCATATATCTCAACGGTTCATCAAAATCATAAGATATAATTTGTGTGATATAAAATCCTACTAGATCGTCATAATTATCCAACATTTAATCTCATATAATAATTAATCACAAATAATGCTATTAGTCATACATATCATATTGTTACTTTCCAACCTTGAAATTCTTTTCCAAATTCTTTATAAATCTTTAAGTCCCAATAATATATTTTAAATCTCAAACAGTATTACATGATATTTTAAATACCATTTATTTAACACTTTTATAAATTATTTCTAAATCCTCTAAAATCCCGATAATTTTTATTTAATAAATCAACCCTTATAATTCTCCCAAAATATAATAATTTATCTTTTAAATCCTCAAATACTATTATAATATATTTTAATTATCGTTAATTAGTTAAATAATAAACAGATAACCCGAACCAAAACGAACCAAACCCGAGTTACGTTTCGAGGGATGAAACCCCTCGTTGGGATCTTGCTCCCCGAGTACAGGTTGAAGGTTTGAAACCAAAGATTTGTAGTTTAAAGTGGGATTTCGCACCCAAATCCGGAAGGTCCGTTGGAGACCCCGAGGTAAACCCCTATTTCTGTCCTAAGTCTACAACGCGGGAAATCATTTATCCTACAAAGGGCATAAGTTCTGAAAATGATGCAACCAGTGCCACGGCAGAGCCGGGTCAAAAAAGAGTATAAGTAGGGAGAAATCCCAAAAGCATGAATCTGGTGAAGTCAGGTTTCAACCACTCACTCTCCGCCATATGAATAGACCCCGTCATAACAGCACAAAATCAAGCAGTGTATCGGGTACCAGAAACTATACCACCAAGCCAGGCCAATAGTCCGCCCGCAGGTCCTCTGACCGCGCTGAGGACATATAATACGCCTATACCTAGAATAAAGATGCCTTCATGCAGTACTGGAATATTAACCACACTATCATGTTCCTAACTCATATGTGCAGAATATTAAGTAAGGCCTTAACAAAGAATATCAAGTGGTATATCCCTCTTCTACCACCACCCCCCTTCCAGGTAGGGTGGAGACTAGCCAGTTCGATTCGATAGCATCTCAAATCTCATCATCATATCGTATCCCGTCATCATATCGTGGATCTTGCGTAAAGAAAATAAAAATGCTGATAATAGTAAAGGTGTTCCAACGACCCGAATGACTCAGGACGAACCCGATGGAGCTGGGTTGTCCTATGACCCTATCAAGGATTCTAGGACTCACCGATAACGGTCGTTCTGTATTCAAATGCAATCAGAATAAGAATGCTCATTCGTAAGTGCAATCCCTAAGCATGATACTACATGGCATGCTCTTATGAATATGAAACACCTACATACTATATGACACATCAGGCAGGAGGTACTGGCTAGCAGATCGGCAACAAAAGAATCCAGCACACAGTAGTCACAATCACATAGTATCACCTATTACATGATTGAATATACATAAGTCTACATCCAACTATTAAGCACTCAAGCACACCTCAATCAATAGAACACGTAACACATTATGGAAGTCATTTCATCGCATCATCCTCTCCACAAGACCACATCGTTTTCCATGAATCATTCATCCAATTCCACATTTTCATATACATCATATCCACATATACCTCAATGGTTCATCAAAATCATAAGACATAATTTGAGTGATATAAAATCCTACTACCTCGTCATAATTATCCAACATTTAATCTCTTAGAATAATTCACCACAAGTCATGCTATTAGTCACACATATAATACCGTTAGTCAAACGATCATATATATCATCATGCTAGTTAGTCACCGAACAAGTGTAATTCCCAAGTTAGCTTCAAAACCATATCAAATCCCAGTTAAATAGTTAAGTATTCCGACCATTGAAAATACTCGCCAAATTCTCTTTTAAATTTATTTATTAGATAACTTTTCAACCTTGAAATTCTTTTTCAAATTACTTTTAAAATCTATAAGTTCAAATTATATATTTTAACCCCCGATAATATTATATTTTATTTTAAATACCATTAATTATTTAAATAAGTAAACGGTTAAATCCGAACCGAATCAACCCCATTTAAACCCAACCGAACCGAACCGGACCCAATTAATTAATCTTAACCGGTAACAAATAACATAAATATAAGTTAGCAGGGCCCACATGCTTCTTCATCTTCCGAATTCAAGAGGAGAGTCCCGCGCCATGGCCTTGCTCCCGTTCCCGCCGGCAAGGATTGACGCCGGCAGCCTCCCGCCTTCTCGTCTGCTCCTGCGCTCGTTCACATCTGATCATCCGCGCCGGCGCTCGCCCAACCCCGCCTCTACTCACTGCTGCTTGCCCTCACGCCCGCTGCCCTGCCTCGCGATCTCTCGGCCTCGCCTCGCTCACCACCAGTCAAGCTCGTCGGAGCTCACGAGCCCAACCGACTCCCCACACCCAGTTCACATACTCTAACACTCACCCACAACCCGACCCCAATTAGAAATCGATTAGAAACAGAGGAAAGAAAAGGTGGAACTCACCGAGGAAATTCGCGATTTCGGAGCTCTCGATCGGAGGTCCGAGCATCGTCGGAGGCTATCGATGGTTTGTCGGACCTGCATCGGACATGGATGAGCGCGATGGTAGGGCTCGAGAGGGATTTGGATCGGAAACGAAGGAGAATGGCTTACCGAAATGTTGGTTCACGATCAAACGGACGGGGGATCTTCGGAGGCTCGTCGATGACGTTGGGCGGCTCCGGTGTGGCGTTGGACGTCGATGAAGGTGCGGGCTAGTGATGTTGCTGTTGCGGTCTCAAAGAGGAAGGTCGAAGAAGGTTGGGCGGTGCTTCGAAGGTGCAGCGACGGTGGAGTTGTGAGATGGTGATGGAGATAATGAGAAAAGGAGACGGTGATGGTAAATGGCGATGATGATGAATACAGATTGAGAGGGACGAATGATGGCGATTCAAATAGAAGGGGAGGGTTGGGTTTATAGAGGCCACATGGGTAGGGGTGCAGTAGGGCTAGGCGGGAGGGTGGTTGGGGATGTGAAAGGATGTGACGGGGAAGTGACAAGGATTAATTACGGGCATCAGTCAAATTTAAATACTCGGACTAAAATTCGAATATGTGAAATCCGAATCCCAAGGATATCGCTATCTGATAATTATTTTGAATTTTCGAGGTAAAAGGACGGAAATTGTTCGTCAAATTTTATATTCCGGTCAGAATCCGCTAAACGAGTTTTAAATCGATTTAAACTCATTTTTAATTTTTTTTTTTCCAAAAAATTAGGATTTGAAAATCCGAGCCTTTACATCATCCACCTCTAAAAACAAGTCTCGTCCCCGAGACTAAAATCATTTTCAAATAGGGGATGAAGTTTGAAATTGGTGAGTTCAACGATCATGTCATTGACCCCGTAAGTATCTCATAAGTGCCCCTATGAGATCCTCACAGTACCGTTGCCGTGATCATAATATCCCCAATAGGCCGTAGCAAGAATGTGATATGGGCCCCTACCACATCCTTACTCCGACTCCTCGGTCATATCATAACTCAAAACATCACAACGTCCTCTTTAAAACACCGTTCAAAACTTCAAGTTCGACATTAGTCAAAAGCATTCCTAACCTCTCCATTCATCCTACCATCCACTTCTAAAGGCTAATCTTATATTCTCTTCCTAGGTTCTAAGACATAATCAAGGTTCAACTGTTCAATTTCCATCATTTCCATCATCAAGCATCATGTATATATATCGAATAACAATAGCACCTCAAGTCTAATAGCATAATAAAATCATCTCAAGAATAGCCACATAGCATAGCATATCTAGCATCGTATCATATATGGTAGAATTTATCACATCATCTCACATAAGTGACACACTATATCAATCTTATAAGCACGTTATATCAATCAGATAAGTACATCATACTCATTCTAACTACCAAGCGTCATCGCATTAGAGGCAAACAACTGCTTCCGTACAATAGCATTCCATCGAGTTCAGGGATAACCATGTTAGTACTAATAGTTCACTATTGTCAACGACAATACATCATAGAATCAACATCGTCTATAACATAGAATTCTCACAACATTCGGCCTTAAGTAAAGTATACACTAGATCACTATCTCAGGAGAATCTGCCTACACTACCAATCATGACGAGACACGACCACTACTCCCCATTCCTTCCACTAAGATCAACTTCACCGAGGTCTACCAACTCAATCCACTACCAATTCTAGGCACCATTGTATCCTGCTCACATACAACATTTCTAGCCTCATAACTATTCGCAATCAAGGTCGAATACCCAAACCAACTACAAGGTATCCCAATTCCTATGACATCAAGCCATCTAAGGGCCAATCCACTTCGACATCCCGATCTCAAGTCCTACCTTCCACTGGACTATCATCTCATAAAGAGACATCGCGAATCACCTTGCTAACTTAATCATAGTCCCCACGCCACTAACCACTCTTACTAACCATCCATCTCTAAGGACCCAACTCATGCTGACCATCTCACACCTGACACTCTCGACCAATTCTAATGTAGAACCCAACCAGTGGTACTCCCAACCACGAATCACCATGACCATCAAGCCGACCCACTCTAGATCCTCCTCTCGGCATACTCTACCTAGACTAGTTCCCTTAACTCCGCATGTTTCCCCAAATTGCCTCAGATCACGCTTCCTTCACTTCAAAATCTCTATCACTTAAACCCCTATATATCGATCATTATTTTCACCGAATTCCTATGACATTCTCGTCCGAATTTCCTAAGCACCGTAACTTCACCGACCTTCAAAAATCTCTTATCCTCTAGCGTCCTCAATACCTACTGCTTTGCCTAGTTCCCAAATCCATGCTCATAATCTTCCTATCTCAACCTTAAGCCCACAATCTTACTAGGAATCTCAACTACATCCTTGCCTAGCTACCAACCTTTCCTCGAAGATTCATCTCACATCCTCAATTACCTCAATAGCCACAATGACCTCCACTCATAAATCTCGATTCATTCCCTATCCCAAAATCCTCCAACAATGCATCTAGAGATCCTTCACTCATCAATTCCCCAAGCATTACCATTCCTATCTGAACAACCCCCAAATACCCATCACATGAACAACCCTGATATGAACAACCTAATATCCCCGACTGATAATTTCCCAAGCAACCTCATACTACTTTTCCTTGGAAATTCCTCAACCTCACCCCTTACCGAAATCGCCCCCACTCTCAGCACACATCACCTAGTCCCAAATTCTACGATTCCTCAGACATTCCTTAATCGATCATCCTCGACACCGCCCACGATCCGCTCATAGACTATCTAGACACCTTCCTTAGCACACCAATCCGTCTCACAACACCTCCCCTCAAGAATGCCCCTGATCAACTTCTAGCTCACTCATCTACCTCTAGAACTATCCTAACTACCTCTACCCACACCCAATCTCAAGATCAACCTAATGAAGCTAGTCCAGACCTCAGTAAACCACTCTTTTATACTACCTGAAAACCCTACCTGCCTATACTACCACTTCTCACTAGGACACCCCCCTCAAAATCTCGCCATACTAGCCCCACTGCTCACCTAAGACCTACCTGGAAGCTCATCTATACTCACAGACCACTATCTTCGACACATCCCAACTCACTCGGCTCTACCCAAGCTAACGCATCCTTCCTACACCCCATCTCACACGACCAATGACCCAATCCAAATACCTTAATCCACCTGCCACTTTCCAACCCCTCTCACTGAAGAATCTCACGACTCAAGCAAGAATAAAGCACTCCCATAGATATAACCCATAACCTACTCACCCGCAAGTCAGTATACCAAGCACCAAGGCACATCGTCATAAAAACGAGTTAGTCATGCAATCATTGCTACCAATTCAGCACATCCGTCGTCACACATTCAACTATGTCAGTTCTAGGCCTATCACAAAACATCAATTTCGATTAGTATAGAAGAATCCACGATTTGAATTAAGAACGTCCTTCCTTGAGTCATCTAAGAGAATCACGTACGCGGCTACCATCTTTCAAATGTGTTCGTCCTTTGTATACTTTTGGCGACGTCAGTCCTGTGGTCTATGGGTCATGGACCCATCACACTTCCGTTGCGCTGCTATGGTGTCACTTAGTCGTCGGTCCTTTCTTGCAAGTCGGCGCTCATCGAAGGATTGCAAGGGTTATAAGTTACGGAGATATGGGAGAGACAAGGGCGGAAGACACAACTTTCTTAAGAGTTCAGACATGGACCAAGACTAGGGACGACGAGACCAAGGAGAAGATCCTAACCCGAGAGTTACAACGATGCCCTTATAATTGTAGCACATAAGCACATAAAAATCAAGAGATATCATCACATTATTTCACACTAGTATGCACCTATCTCAAGGGATATCGATTTATGCATTCATAACATGTTCATATAATCATCTTTATGTGTGCGCAGAACAAGCTAGCAACCTATCATTTAATTCACCAATCATGCTTGACAGACTAAGAACATGTATGCACAGACTGACATGGGACATATATGTCATAAGTTATGCAAGACCTAGCAACATCACAAGATATCCTATGCACGACTTATCACTCAATTTAGATACACACATAAGCAAGTCATAATATTGCGAGATTGAAGCAAGCATGCTAAGATGCACCCTAAAAATCATTCTAAGGGTATAGTCAGTTCATGCAGAGTTGGTAAAGCAACTATCTCATCACATACATCCATATTCACATACTAAGACTAAGACGTCACGCAATCATATGAGGGCTTATAACTGGGAGGTATATATCCTACATGATACTAGCAATACTTATTAAACATGTACACAGTCATGAGGTCCAATGAGGTTCATCTGGCATGCTAAGTCATCCAATTCACGTTTTAACATGCAACGAGATTTGAGCACACTATCATGGACCTAGTTCATAGGAAGGCGGTAATCATGGGGATTCAATACATACGACACATACATCTACTCAAAAGTGCAACCATGCAAGGTATCAGGCAAGTCATGCTGAATTATACCAATATACAATTTCATGAAATCACAAGGAGGCCATCATTGTAACTTGATAATATTCTCTAAGGGCAATCACCGACTCACCACCCCGTTTTTCCGTGGGACGCTAGTATGACTCGCTTGACATAAGGACATTCACGACGTTTCCGAGAGGTGAGGGTAGAACTCGTGTTTAGACTCTTGTTGCAAGAAGACATGGTTGGCCATTACGAGGATCGAAAGAGATGACTCCATAAGACAACTCACTACTATCTCGAAACGATTTAAATCCTCACTCCCACTAACATACTCAGGTAACCCTCACATCTGACACGATGTCCGAAGGTATTTACTTGACCGACCCAAATTTCCCGTAAAAGACCCCAATCACAAGTACGAGACTCGATAGAAGCATCGATGGTGGGATACAAAACAAGACTATAAATAGAGGGAGAGGATGCTTCTCGACCCTTGCTAACATGCCTAGATGTTTTGGTGGGGCGGATGACAGAGTTAGAACCGTCAGGGAGTTTGAATTATGAAAGGGTTATTTCGAAAAAACAGGGATTCCGATTATATAAGAACAAGGTTTTCTCCCACTATCCCGTTTGCACAGTTATTCAACACATGATTCAAGTCAATGCACTCAACACGGAAGTAATCAACAAGATTAATAAGATCCTCTTCGAGGAGGATCGCCCTCGGGCCCAATTACATATATGTACATATATAAATGTAAGCATAGAGACGATTGATAAGGACGGCTGACAGGAGGGGCAAAACTCACGGCCTCCTAACTCAACACTCCAACCTCCGTGGTGTTCCTTAGAGTCTTCTAGGCCCATCTGTAAATAAAAGCTAGTATTTTGTCTACCGTTCCCCGAATTCTACATCCATAAGGGATGTCTACCGGTTGGGTCTCTACCCACGAGATTATTTCCCCTTTATTCATTTTAGGTTTTAAGTCCAATTAAATTCATTTTGCCCTTTATAAAATATTTTCCCAAACCATTTGAAAAAATTGGGTGATTTTCAAAACCTCTTCAACGTATTGTACTCGGATTGCAAAACCTCAGCTCTGATACCACCTTTGTAAGTGCCCGGGATTATGATTCCCGAGTTACGTTTCGAGGGATAAAACCCCTTGTTGGGATCTTGCTCCCCGAGTACAGGTTGAAGGTTTGAAACAAAAGATTTGTAGTTTAAAGTGGGATTTCGCACCCAAATCCGGAAGGTCCGTTGGAGACCCCGGGGTAAACCCCTATTTATGTCCTAAGTCTACAACGCGGGAAATCATTTATCATGCAAAGGGCATAAGTTCTGAAAATGATACAACTAGTGCCACGGAAGAGCCGGGTCAAAACAGAGTATAAGTAGGGAGAAATCCAAAAAGCATGAATCTGGTGAAGTCAGGATTCAACCACTCACTCTCTGCCATATGAATAGACCCCGTCATAAAAGCACAAAATCAAGCAGCGTATCGGGTACCTGAAACTATACCACCAAGTCAGGCCAAGAGTCCGCCCGCGGATCCTTTGACCACGCTGAGGACATATAATACGCATATACCTAGAATAAAGATGCCTTCATGCAGTACTGGAATATTAATCACACTATCATGTTCCTAACTCATATGTGCCGAATATTAAGTAAGGCCTTAACAAAGAATATCAAGTGGTATATCCCTCTTCTACCACCACCCCCCTTCCAGGTAGGGTGGAGACTGGCCAGTTCGATTCGATAGCATCTCAAATCTCATCATCATATCGTATCTCATCATCATATCGTGGATCTTGCGTAAAGAAAATAAAAATGCTGATAATAGTAAAGGTGTTCCAACGACCCGAATGACTAAGGACGAACCCGATGGAGCTGGGTTGTCCTATGACCCTATCAAGGATTCTAGGACTCACAGATAACGGTCGTTCTGTATTCAAACGCATACAGAATAAGAATGCTCATTCGTAAGTGCAATCTCTAAGCATGATACTACATGGCATGCTCTTATGCATATGAAACACCTACATACTATATGACACATCAGGAAGGAGGTACTGGTTACTGAGTAAGCCCCGAAGGTACTTACCTAGCTAGCAGATCGACAAGAAGAGAATCCAACACACAGTAGTCACAATCACATAGTATCACCTAGTACATAATTGAATATACATAAGTCTACATCCAACTATTAAGCACTCAAGCACACCTCAATCAATAGAACAAGTAACACCTTATGGAAGTCATTTCATCGCATCATCCGCTCCACAAGACCACATCGTTTTCCATAAATCATTCAACCAATTCCGCATTTTCATATACATCATTTCCACATATACCTCAATGGTTCATCAAAATCATAAGACATAATTTGAGTGATATAAAATCCTACTACCTCATCATAATTATCCAACATTTAATCTCTTAGAATAATTCACCACAAGTCATGCTATTAGTCACACATATAATACCGTTAGTCAAACGATCATATAAATCATCATGCTAGTTAGTCACCGAACAAGTATAATTCCCAAGTTAGCTTCAAAACCATTTCAAATTCCAGTTAAATAGTTAAGTATTCCGACCATTGAAAATACTCGCCAAATTCTCTTTTGAATTTATTTATTAGATTACTTTTCAACCTTGAAATTCTTTTTCAAATTACTTTTAAAATCTATAAGTTCAAATGATATATTTTGACCCCCAATAATATTATATTTTATTTTAAATACCATTAATTATTTAAACAAGTAAACGGTTAAATCCGAACCGAATCAACCCCATTTAAACCAAACCGAACTGAATCGGACCCAATTAATTAATCCCAATCGGTAACAAATAACATAAATATAAGTTAGCAGGGCCCACAAGCTTCTTCTTCTTCCGAATTCAAGAGGAGAGTCTCGCGCCATGGCCTTGCTCCCGTTCCCGCCAGCAGCCTCCCGCCTGCTCGTCTGCTCTTGCGCTCGTTCACATCTGATCATCCACGTCGGCGCTCGCTCAGCCCCGCCTCTACTCGATGCTGCTTGCCCTCACGCCCACTGCTCTGCCTCGTGATCTCTCAGCCTCGCCTCGGTCACCGCCAGTCGAGCTCGCCGGAGGTCTCGTCTGGGCTCACGAGCCAAGCTGACTCGCGATGGCTCGTCGGACCTGTGCACGACATTGGTGAGGGTGATGGTGGAGCTCTAGGACAAGTCCGATAAAAAACGAGTGAGAACAGCTTACCGAAAGTTTGTTTCGAGAACAAATAGGGAGACAACATTGGTTGTGGAGATAGGGGAAAAGGGAGGTCGTCGGAGCTGCGGTGGCTCATGTGGTTGCTCCTGGTGGCTCCACTGCTACTGGAGGTGGCTCCGAGGGGTGTCGTAGGGTCGCTGGCTTGAGCTGGAACGGAGGGAGCAAGGCCGAAGCGGTTGCTCTTCAAAAGAAGAAGGAAACAAATGGGTGGCGATGAGGAACAACGAGGATGGAGGTGAAGCTGTTGATGGAGCCGACGATGGTGGCGTTTGGGTGATGTTGAGATGGATTGAGATGGGGAGAGACTGAAGGAGGAGTTGGTGATGGTGAACCGATGGTGAAGAGGGTGATGGCGTGGGATGGTCCCAATCGCTATATGGGGGACCAAAGGTTTCAGCAACCACAATGGAACCAAGGTGCCCCTAGGAACCCCCCACCATACAGAGCTCCAGGACATCCAGAAAGAGATCAACGGAAGGATGATTTACAGATGATCCTTGATGAGATGAGTCAGAATCAGGCACAGCAGCAGCAATCTACAAGCGCCATCAATAATCAGCTCCAGAACATCACTACAAGATTTGGAGAGCTAGATATCTGGAAGAGGAACATAGAGACCCAGATGGGTCAATTCGCGGCGCAAATCCCACGACCGACCGGGCAACTCCCTAGGCAAATAGAACCAAATCCAAAGGGGAAGACCGGACACGTTGCAGCTGTAAAACTTAGGAGCGGGCACCAACTACACGAGCCAGAGGTCGAAAAGCAGCAGGACAAAGCAGAGAAGCAACTCGACAACGAGCAAAACCAACTCGATGTCGACCAAAATTTGGTCGATATCGACAAAACCCAACTCGATGTCGAGGAGAATCCAAGCCCAGACTTGTCTGCACAACACGGCAACTCTAAGACGACAATAGTGGTCGATATCGATGAAAACTTGGTCGATATCGAGCAAAATCTTGTCGATGTTGAGGACTCTGCAACACCTCCGACATCTGTTCTGGCTCCGAAGCAGAAAAAGACACTGCCTTTCCCTTCCACGATGCTAAAAGATCCCATTACATGTAGGTTTAAACGTTTTGTTAATATGCTTCAAGAACTGAATGTCTCTATTCCTTTTACAGAAACTCTTCAAGATATGCATGCGTATGTCGAATTCCTCAAGGAGATCCTGAGCAACAAGCGATCTATCTCAAAAATTGCCAGCGAATGCAAAGTGCTCCACTTCCTTGAGAAGAGACCTGACCCTGGTAAGTTTTCTGTTACTGTGGGATTTGGACAGTATAAATATGAGTCCTTGTGTGATCTAGGAGCAAGTGTGAGTATCATGCCCTTATCAATCTGGCGAAATGTGAAGATAGGGTCTATAGAGCCTGTGGATGCCAAGCTACACATGGCAAACAATACAGTGGTCATCCCTACAGGTATGGTTGAGAATGTCCTGTCCAGGTTGGTAAGTTCTATATTCCCGCTGATTTCCTAATTATAGATTGTGCTGTAGATCCTACTAGCCCTATTATTCTTGGTAGACCATTCCTAGCTACTACAGATGCCAATATCAGTGTTAAATAGTGATTGCTCACCTTCACAATAGGCGATGAGGTCTTATATTTCTCTTTTGGCCCTGCAAAAGACGAAATAACAGGGGAAAACACCAAAAGGCAACTCGACGTCGACTTAACTTCCTCGATGTCGACCAAACACCACGATGTCGACCAAACTTTCTCGACATCGACTTCCCCTGCCAAGCACCAGGCTTGCCAAAAGCCTAAGTATGGGGTCCCTGTAACCGATGTCGACCAACATTACTCGACATCGACCAACCATAAGCCCAAAGATTTCTGTTTTGGGCCCGAAAAGGTAAGTTCAGGTATGAGTTCTACTCATCCTCAGTCCATTAAGAAAATTATAAATAATTTAAGGGGAGGTAAGGCCCCGTGGCGAGCAAATCTGCGAAGGATGAAAGCTGGAAAGAAAAGGAAGGAATTTAGGGGATATTATGCAAGCAACCACCTATCAGCTGAGCTTGCATACTACAATCAGGACATAGATGATCCAGGAGAAGGGCCAAGCACAAAGGGGGCCCACATTGACTGCACTTAAAGCACAAGAGGAGAAGTCGGCCTAGCGACTCTAAAATCTAGAGCATGTATACAAAACATTTGAATTTTGGGACTTTGAAACTTTTGGTTTTTGTTTTTGTTTTTTAATACTTCATGTGGAATTTTGTTTTCGGGAAGAACTAACAAATTTGCAGGTCGAAGAGAACTGGAGTCGACCAAACCTGGTCGATATCGACTAAAACTTAGTAGATATCGGCTCCTGAGGTGAAAACCGGCCAGGGGAGGAGAAAGAGCAGCTGGTCGATTTCAACCAACTTTACTCGATATCGAGTAAGTTGGTCGATATCGACCAAAATTCCCAGACATCGACCAGCAGCTTCCTCGACAGGCCCTGTTTTGCCTTCCTCGACGCATTATTCGGTGAGTTCCTTCCTTTACCCTTGTTTTTATTTGATTTTATAAAGTGGGGACACTGTATATTTTTAAGTATGGGGTGGGGGAAGAGCTCAGTATCATTATTATATGTTTTACTCTTGTTTTTGGTTTTACATGGTGAATTTTGAGTAAAATTTTAAATTTTGTGCATAAGGCTACAACTCAAAATTATATGAGACATCTACCATTGCTTGTAAATTGTTCAAAGAAATAGTGTCATGGAAGCTTTAATTGAACTCGACGATGCAAAATTGGATTCATTAGAGATATAGCATAAAATTGCTTAGTAAAGGGAAGTAACGATGAAGTGCAGATTTTATTGAAAACCATGAAAGGAGGTAAAATTTGAAGTTGCTTTTGCATGTTGCATGATAAGAGGATAGAGGACTTTATATTTCCATATAATGCTCATATTGTTATAATCCTAGCCTTACCTATGCTTATATGCAACACAAAAAGCCATATTATGCCTTATTTCAATTATTGCTCCACATGTTCTAAATATTGCTATTTTCCTATCCGGGGATTATGTTGAGAATGATGTTACATTATGGAGATTATTATATGGTGTTTGTGTTGTTATTATCATTATTTGGAGTTCGGAAGGAATGTTTGAAATATATGGAAAATTTAATGAGTGAGAAAAAATCCGATCACCTCAGGAGATAAAGGTAGATCGACCCTGCCTGCGTTGAGATAATAGTTCTGCAGGATGGGATACCAATCTGAGGAGTCCAAAACACTAAGTATCCGGGGCCATTCATGACACCCATGTTTGCGACTCGCGAGAAGGCAGTGCTGAGGTTTGAGAGGTAAAAGCATTATTATTGATGAAAGCATTATGGAAGGTGATGATTCTTATGAAGAAGAAATGTGGAAATTCAGTTTGGAAAAAATGCATATCCCCAGATCATTAGCACTACATTGCCAAAAATTTCCCACCTTCAGCCTTAAAGTCCTCTTGATTATAATGCTTTGTCACATAACTTGTTTTTGCATTGCCCTCCTTTTGTGAGTAGATATTGCTTTTCATTCACAGGCACAGATTTGTAGGCACCAAGTACCTTTTCGATGATGGTAATTGATTGCAGGGTTATATAAGAATGAATCTATGATGTTGAGAGTTTAAAATTCTTCCCCTGAATGACCATCCAAGTTATTGCTTGGGGACAAACAAGCTTAAGTATGGGGTGATTTGATGTCCACTAAAATAGCCATGTTTTTATGCACATTTGAAGCTCCATATTCTATATACTTTGCATATTTCGGGCTGGAAATATGTTTAATTTATGTAATATATACTTGTTTGCAAGAAATAGAGGTCTACATAAGTTTTGGTTTAATATTACAGAATTTGGAGCCATTTCGAGACAAAACCAAGAAGAGAAAGCTAAAGCCAGGATTTACTCGATTTCGAGGAACACTCCTCGATATCGACAAAAAATGTAAGGAAGAGCTTGCTTGAGGAGAAGCCAGATCATGAAGCCGTGAAAAGGAGCAAGACAGCTCGAGCAACCTTTACTCGATGTCGAGGAAATTCCTCGATATCGACTAAACCCAGCACCACACCTGATCGAGGATCCGAGGAGGAGCTACTCGAGTTAGCCAGACAAGCCGAGATCGACAACAATTTTCCTCGATGTCGAGTAAATTCATCGACATCGACCAAGCCGAGAACACATGTCCAAGCCAAGTCGGGAAGAAGTTGCTCGAGGAAGCCCAGGCTAGCCAAGTCGACAACCAAAGTTCCTCGATGTCGAGTAAATTACTCGATATCGAGCAAAAGTGCTCTAGGCCGCGTGACGCTGTTGGGCTGTCCGAGTCGAGTTGGGTTGTTGGGACCCGAATCTATCAAAGATTTATCAAGTCTATCAAGGATTTATCCAAGAAGAGAGATATATCTACCACATGAAGATATTTTAGATATTTAATTATTTCCCTTTAGAATTACTGTTTTATCTTTATTTAATTCTATCTTTAGGAAATAGATATAGATTACTTTCCTTGATTAGCAAGGATTACGCCCTATAAATAAAACCCAAGGGGCTGATTTTCTATTCGTTCAATTCAGAAGCTAGAGAAGTAGTTCCACATAGAAGTTTAGGAGTTCAAAGGTTTTAGGGTTTTGGCGTTCAACGAAAGTTTGAGTGCCGGGATTGTATAGACTTTGAATATAGTTTATGCAAGTTATTTCTTTTCAAACAATGTCTGCGATTGCGATGAGGCATGAGTAGTCCACCTACTTCTAGGGTTGGGGTGCGCCCGATGATAGCCCTGCGTGTTTGAGGTAAAGATCCGACTTTTTATCATGTTTTGAGCATCTACTACCTTTTATGTGTTTATTACCCATTCAATGGAGATCCATGCTAACAACTTGGATTGTAAACCTAAAATCGGTAGATACAATTAGGGTTTCTTGAAAGAGTTGTCTAATTGTTGGAAAAGGCGAAAGCTTGATCCTTCGATGCGATTTGCATGATTATCGTTATTTATCTTGCCTAATGCATGCTTGGTTATTGTCGTTGCAAACCCCAATCTTGGAAGTTTTCTTTCATACATATTTTATTTCGAATCCGCAAAGCCTTGTTCTTTATTTCGTTTTAAGTTTCTGTTTCCTCGATTTTGACCAAAACTGGTCGATATCGAGTACTGATTTTCGATCACCTAGATCGTTGTAGCTTCTGGTTTCTGCAGGTACCCGACGTCGACCAATGTTTTCCTCGACATCGAGGAATTTACTCAATATCGAGTAAAACCAGTGTCTGTTGCCTGCTCTGCTTCGACATATCCGATCTTCTGTCGAGATCGGGTAACCTGTGGTCGAATTCTTCCGTGAGATTTATCCTCCTGCCTAGGATCCGCTGACCAGCTTCCTCGGGGATCGAACCTGACTTCCTTTTGCTACATCGGGAGGAAGTCTTGAACATTATTTGCTGGGATCCAATCGTTTTTCTTTATTTATTCGTATTTAATTTGCACTTTCGATTTCCTCTGTCAACAGTTAGAGAGGTAAAAGCATAATATTGAAAAAAAGCAATGAGCGATGAGAGAAAGGTGAGAAATCAAAGGAAGAAAGAATGTGGTATGAAAATTTTGAAAGTACTCCATTTCCCCAGATTATTAGCACCATATTGCCAAAAATTGTCCACCTTAAGCCTTTTACCAATCTACTTCTTACTGAGCTTAATAAAGTCCTCTTGAATATTAATGCTTTGTCGCATGAATTGTTTTTGCATAACCCTCATTTTGTGAGTAGATGTTGCTTTTTATTACACATGCATGGAATTGTGGCATAAGTACCTTTTCGATGATGGTAATTGATTGTAGGGACATATAAGAATGAATCTATGATGTTGAGAGTTTTGATTTCTTCCCCTGAATGACCATCCAAGTTATTGCTTGGGGACAAGCCAGCTTAAGTATGGGGTGATTTGATATCCATGTTTTGTGCCATGTTTTATACCTACTTTAATATTGATTTCTACATGCATTTCATACATTTGGGTTAGAATAGTACATAATCTATGTAGTTTATGCTTATTTAACAAATTATGGAGTCTACACTAGTTTCTGTTTAATTTCGCAGAAGTCAAGGCAATTTACAATAGTTCAGAGAAAGGAGGAAAAGCTCGAAGTCAACTACAGAAGTCCGAGGTCAAGGAGTAGTGGAACCAGGACAAATCGAGCTGGAAGCAAGAAAATCGACTCGACACCACTTGTTCGATATCGAGTACCATTAGTCGATATCGAGTAAGCAGTCGATTTCCACTAAGACAAGCCAGAATTGAGGAAGAAGAAGAGCAGAAGTCGATATCGACTTGACCATGTCGATATCGAGTAACCCTGAATTCGAGCTGAGAGCCGGAAATCGACCTGAGAAGCTGAGCAAGGAAAACGGAGGTCGATATCGAGTCACAAGTAGTCGATGTTCATGCCTGGAGCCGAAATCGAGTTGATGAGCTGAAGCGAAGAAAAGCCAGGTCGATATCGAGTGAGGCTACTTGATATCGAGTGGACCAACAGTGGCCGATTTCGAGCTTGTCCGAGTTCTTGTTAAGGTTCTATCCCGAATCCAATGGAGATATTTCCGAGAGAATATTCCCAACACATGAAGATTCTAGATAATTACCCTAGGATTTATCTTGTTTTATCTAGTTTAGATTTATTTCCAAGTATTTATTTCCAAGTAGAATTATATCTTCTAGTTAGATAGAGATATAGATAGAATTTCCTTCCTTGATTAGAAAGGATTGGAAGCCTATAAATAAAGCCCATGGGGCTAGTTTTTCATTCTTTAAATTCAATTCTAGAGAAGGATAAGTAGATTAGAGAGAGAGAGTGGAGGCCGAGAGGAGTGAAGGAGCGAGAGCAAGTTGGCTTCGATCGGTTGTAAGCTCTGTTTAGTTTATTAATGCAAGTTTCTTTTCCATCAATGATGTCTGCAATTGCGATGAAGAGCGAGTAGTCCACCTACTTCTAGGGTTGGGGTGAGCCCGACGATAGCCATGCGTGTTTGAGAATTGAGGTAAAGATCCGACCTTCATTATGTTTTGAGCATCTACTACCTTTTATGTGTTTATTACCTATTCAATAGAGATCCATGTTAACAACTTAGATTTTAAACATAAAATCGGTAGATACAATTAGAGTTTCTTGAAAGAGTTGTCTAATTGTTGGAAAAGGCGAAAGCTTGATCCTTCAATGCGATTTGCATGATTATCGTTATTTATCTTGCCTTATGCATGTTTGGTTATCGTTGTTGCAAACCCCGATCTTGGAAGTTTTCTTTTACATATAGTTTATTCCGAATCTGAAAAGCTTTGTCTTTTATTTTTGTTACTGCATTCTACTCGATATTAACCACTCCTTAGTCGATATCGACTTCTGACTCTCGATCCAGAAAGATCGTTGCTCCTTTGTGTCTTTGCAGGTGTGGTCGATTTCGAGGAGAATTAGTCGATATCGACTTGCCCTAGGTTGATATCGAGGAAAATTGACCGAAATCGACTGACTTTCTGGAGCTGCCCAAAATCGACTGGATTTGGTCGATATCGACTACCCTAGGTCGATATCGAGTAAACCCCATTAGTCGAAATTTGACGTGAGATTTTGCTGCTGCCTGAGATCCGCTGACCAGCTTCCTCGAGGATCAATCCTGACTTCTTGTTGCTACATCGGGAGGAAGTCTTGTAATTATTTGTGTGGGCACGAATCTGGTTTGATTTATTTTATTATATTTTAAACTCGATTTATTTTATTATAGGGTTGTAGTTGTTGACATAATTTCGAGTTACAATCGGAAAGCCATCTTGCAAAACGAAACTTACACACCACAAGTACATTGCTTACAGTTTGCACCTACATTAGTCATACATGGTTGCACCTACATTAGTCATAGCAGTTTGCACCTCAAAAGGAATCCCTTGTGTGTTACAACGCGGTTCATGGCGTGCGCCTGTCGTTCCAAATCTGGCGAGCGATTTCGTCCCTCAGCCCCTTCATCCATGAACCGCAGGTCATCGTCGTCAACGATCTCAGGCTCCGCACAAAACTGCCTAACGTAATTGTGGAGTGCAAAGCAAGCTATGATGATCGCAATCTGCTTCCGAATAGGGTACTTCGGGAGTTGCGTTAGGATCTTCGACTTGGACTTGAATATCCCGAAAGACCTCTCGATAGCACCCCTGAGGGATGAGTGCAACTTGTTGAAGGCCTCTTTCTCGTTCGATGGTTGTCAAGCGGCGCATGTCGGGTGATGGTACTTCGTCGTGGAATAGGGAATCATGTAACCTGGCCGGAAGGGGTACCCTTTGTCACATAGGTAGTAGCGGCCTACACAACATGAATGTGCATTAGGCAACACAAGACCAATGATGTTGTCCCCCAATTCAATTGTTGGGTGCAATGTTAAATGAAGGATCAAACGTACCGGCAGGAGGGTGTGGGAAGCGCAACGCGGTTGTCCTTAGGGCGTGATCAAACACACGTGCATCGTGTATGCTACCCTCCCACCCGGCCGATATGAACGTGAATCGCAAGTCGAAGTCGCATAACACCACGACGTTGTACGTGCATGTGCCCTTCTTGCACCGAAACCTGATCTGGTCGCCCCTGGGTATCGCTGCTTGAATGTGGGTCCCGTCTATTGCACCGATAGCGCCCTTGAAATACGGCCAGTACCAGTTGGCGTTCTGATAGTGTCAGGTATGTTGTTGAAGTGGGGGTCCTAAGGGCGGATGATGTCTCCTGTGAAACCAGGGTAGCCACTGCATCTAGCCCCACACACTGCGCCTAGAACTTGGCCTATGCTGTCGGATATAGTGTACGAGGATCGTTGGAACCGTTCACATGCATTCCAATGGCTGGCCCCCCAGGCCATTGTGTTGACAAAGATGGCATCCTTCTCCATCAAAGATATCTGGGTGGAAGCTCGGAGACCGTATTGATGCTCAAGAATGCCACATAGCCGCACGAATGCACCCTTTTTCCATCCTGAACGAGTTGTCGCTCCTCGTCTGCGACCAATGCATCACAATGTCATTGACCAAAAGCGCTCCTGTGTATGGACTGATGTATTGGGGGACTTTATGCACATGCAGAAAGTAGTGCTGAATAATGGGGATGACCTGCTGCTGGAGGAGGAGGCAAGCGATCATAATTCTTCGCCGTTGTCGACGACTACCACGATGGCACTCATACCGCTTGAATGTGGGTTGCAACCTGCAATTTAAAGGTAACCATAACAATGAAGGCGTCATTGGTAAAAGTGATCACAAATCTACTTTTCCAAAAGCACACATATGACATATTCAAACACATTATTCACAAACACACACGTTATGGTCCCAACATCACACACATTATTCATGGTTTGGGACTTGTAACGCAAACCATATGAACCTGTTCACAAACTCAACTGATGGAAACGAAAGTCGAACGCAAAGTCACATCATTACAAGCTAACAAGTTTAATTAACGAAAATTTTGAAGTTTCAAAGGAAAATGGGAACAAGCTTTGAACCCTCGGAAGGTTCGAAAATAGTTGGATGTTGATGTATTGGGATTCAGGGGTGACAAGCGCCCAAATGCTACCCGTCGTTCGTGGAGTATAGCCACTTCAGCCACGCCATCCGGGACTCGTTCGTCTCAATCTCTAGGAACACTTCCCGCCTTTCGGGGGTGGGAAGGACCAAGCTGAAGCACCACATGGGATCCCCTTCCTTCATTAGCCCATCTATTACCATGGTTTTGACAATGTCCATCACCTCCCGAGCGGTCCCATGAGGTTTGTTGGATGACACCTCCTCCCTCTCCTCCCTCGCATCCCTCTCTAGCATGGCCTTGAGTAAACTGTTGGTGTCTTCCGCCAATTCAAAATGTCGCGAAGCAAGCTTTGAGCCCTCCGACTTCCGAATGTTGCGTTTTGGAGCGATGGTTGATGCACCAGACCCGGAACTCGCTAGACCCCGCTTTTTGCTGGTGGATGGACCAGAACCTGCCACATGTGATGGGCCCGAGCGGTGGCCAGTTGAAGGACCAGACCTTGCCCCATTTGAAGCCTCGGAGGCAGGGACCTTGTCAGGTGAGCTCCCGTCGTTCGGCTCTTCGTCGTAAATGTCGTTCATTGCTTGAGACATAGATGGAGTCCGGGTCTGACTAGGGAACAACTCATCAAACTCCTCCTCTACCCCCTCATATTGGGAACTCTTTGGGTCCACTGCATTGCCTTTTCCATTCCCATGACAACCATCGTCGTCATCGATCGAGATGCACTCCGACTGTCCTTCATTGCGGGGGGGGGGGGGGGGGGTCCTGGGATGCCCGGGCCGATGGGTCCATGGATGGGCCGACGCAGTACTCACCGGTGGCGACGGTGCCACCATAAACTTGGTCAAGCAAGTCCTCTAACTGAGGAGGGATGCCCTTCTTTCGGAACATCCTAAAGTTATGGTCGACCTGCTCAATGGGAAATGAAGGCATGTATGTAGGACATCCGTAATTACGGTGTGTACATTGAAGACGAGACAAACACAAAAGGGGAACGTACCATAATTTTCTTCTCCCACTATTCGTTAGACGCCATGATAGTTCCTCTAACGGGATCCCAACCCAACCCCGTCTCATCCTTCTTCAGCTCTTTCCAACAGTTGTAATAAGTTTTCATATCACGAGTGCGATTCTTAAGAGTGTTGGTGTTGCACTTCTTCCCCGTCAATTCCTCAAACTGAGAAGTAAGGGGAGCCCAAAGGAAGGCCTGCTCCCTTCCATTTTTTTTCTGGTATGCTAGGAGAACTCGCATCAGCTTCATCGTGAGGTCGTAGGACCAGTAGAAGGCTGCTGGAACGGGGACCTTGTTGTCACCACTGGCGGGTGTCTTAGCTTTTCCCCTTCGATTACTTGTCGCCTTTCGCTTACCTTTATGATTGGGAATGAGCGTGGAATCCATAGAAATCTGGAATGGAATGATGGCGAGGAATGCCATGGCCCGATGGACGACGATGCACAACAACAATCGAATTTTCCAAGGCAAATTAATATTGAATTCAACTTCAACCGGAATGAAAAAACTCGACACAAAAGCAGCAAATTAAGGAATGAGAACACAACAAAACCCATCTTAACCGTATACCTCCCAATGATTTCAAACTGAATTGCTGAATTCAGTCCATTTCAGTTCTGAACTCATGAGGCAGGTTGCGTTTCAATTGCCCTTCCGGACAACAGATATGCTCAATTCCCGCCCTCAACAATCATGTACTGCCTCGAGAACAATCGACTCCATATGACTAACGGCCCCAAACAGAAGCAAACCCCCATTCAATTAACACAAATTTTCCCATTTCAATGCCGACCTAACCCTAACAATTTTAGCTTATTTCGATTCGAGCTCCTAAAGTGAAAAAAGGGGACAACTTACATAGAAAGTGACCAGTAAGGGGCTTCATCGTCGGGTGTCGCCGCAACTATCGGCTTTCCGGCGCCGGTGGTGGGGTGCAATCCGTCTTCACCGTGGAAGGTTGTTTTCACCGCCGCTCGGACTCGGACGCCACAGGTGTCTCACAACACCAATAATGTTGACAACTTTCGATGCTGATGATTGAAATGAATTTCAAGAGGGTTATGAAGTGGGGGCAATTTCGTCTTTTCCTGTGCATAAGTGGGGGTAATTCGGTCTTTGTCCCTCACTCCATCCACCAAAAAATCAAAATACAACCAAACACAAAACCCAAAATTTTGGGTGTTGAGTTTTCATCTTTTATATCCCAAAAATCCATCCCCATCTACCACATCCCCTAAAATCCACCAAATCCCCAAAAATCCATCCCGTTCCCAAACATACCCTTAGCCACTCTGCCAAGGGTATTGATATTTGTAACAATTCCGGTCTTACAGACCTCATCCGTAAGGATGCTTTCGGGTAGAGCGTGCTCACCCGAATTTTTTCCTAATAAAAAAAACACAAATTCTTTTTAGCGCATGGATTACACGAATCCCTTTCGATTGAAATTTATGTTTCGATGTTTTAGTTTTCTTTTCACGATAATTTGATGCCCTAATTGTTAATTTCGGAAGTAGTTTCATGTAGGCGATTTATCTACAAGCAAAGTGATTGAAGAAAATTGGGTGAACATTGTGATTTTTTATTTTGGGTTGTTTGGGTCAAAACACAACAAGAGAGTCATGGCCGAAAGGCGTGAGATAGGGCTGATCATCGGCCCAAAACCGATCCGAACCTGGCCAAAACGAACCGAACCGAAAACCAAAATTCCAAAAATTAGAAACCGAAAACCGAACCTAAACTAATAGGTTTGGTTCGGTTTTTTACCGGTTTGGTTTAGGTTATAAACCTAAGTAAACCGAAATACTTCTAACCACAACTATATTTCATTAATAAAGCTGTCAGTACCATTTTTTGGGCATCAAATTCAAACCTCCTAATTGCTTCCTTCTCTTGATCCGTTGCCATTTCAAAGTTCAAACCAAACAAAGTGCACTTTTCCGTTCATCAATGTAAAATCTTGTCACTGATAGTCCAAAGACTCCAAACTATGAAAAAAATGCAAACTCCCAGCAGCATTGTAGAAGGCCAGCAACAACCTGTACAAAAATGGCAAAAAAAAAACACTTTGCACAGTTACAAACACTCTGAATTCAACAAAGAAACCATCTCTAATCAACCAATCTAAGTTCCAAATCATTGAATCAACCCATACTCCCTCAATTTAAGAATTCATCTACTAATCTACCCAAACCTAATACTATTTCGGATGCAATCTAAGACGTCAACAATTCCTCTACTAATCTAAATAACAACCATTCGGATTTTCATATTTAATCAGAAAAATAAACCCTAATCTGAGCGATTTCATATTTGGAAATCGGGAGTTGGACATACCTGATGTCCTAATTAGGGTTGAACCGTGAAGGGAAGCCAAGTATCGTCGTCGATCATCGGACTCGGACTGACAAGAAGGCCAAGCGGAGCGACTACTGAAGCAGAAGAGGCGCCGACGATCACCGGGATGCGAGAAAGAGAAGTCGAGTCAGAAGGAGAAGAAGACCGTGCTGGTGGGCTGGTGGCCGGCCACCTCGCCGACGTCTAGAGCACAGATCTGGGATGGAGTGGTGGACAGACAGAGGCAAGGACGCTAGCGGCGGCTTGAACTCTGAACTGGAGTGAAGGCGAACTAGCGATTGGCGAAGACGAAGACAGACGCGAGAGGACTCAAAGACAGACCTAAACTCAACCTCAAATTCTGTATGGCTAAATTATAACATTTAAAAAAAAAATCGGTTTTCCCTCGGTTTAATCGAACCGAGTCTAAACCGAACCTAAAACCGAAAATAAAAATTCTCTGTAACCGAAAACATAAACCGAAACACATCGGTTCGGTTAGGTTCCGGTTCTTTCAGTTTGGTTCGGTCCTAAAATTCGGTTCAAACCGAATATGATCAGCCCTAGCGTGAGAGAGACAAGGGTATGAAATTTAAATTATTTCAATTGAGAGGGTTATTAATTATTGTTCTAAATGACAATTTTGCCTTGTTCTAAATAGCAAATGCCTAAAAAAATAAGGGTCACCCTATATACACCGCAAATCCACGATTAGCGCTGTTAATGAAACGTCGAATATGACGTTGTAGAAACGTTCGATTTCACGTTGCAGCAACGTTCATTTCGACATTGTCATTTGTCCTACACAACGTTGTGAATTGAAGGAAGTTGGGCGGGTCGGACACTTTAGCAACGTCTAATCCGACGTTGCTAAAGTGGGCCTCGTCGGGCCAGAAAGCAACGTTCAATACAACGTTGCAACACTTAGAACTTACAATAAAGACAACGTTAAGTCTGACGTTTGTACCAGCAACACTTGGATCAACTTTGAAGTTCTATTATCTTTATTTTTGTTGGGTAGGATGTTGGCGAAAACTTAGTGCGATGCTGCATCTTTTATTTTGTTGGAGCGTTTTGCCCCTCGCGGAGGGTTTTCAAATCTGATTTGTGGTTATTTCAGGGAAAAACACGTTACATGAAAGCTTATAGACTGCCTCATTTTTCATATTGATGATAGACGATTACAGCATAAATAACTTAGTAAATAAGTTTTTCCGGGTCGCTGCCATGTCACACCTCAGCGGAAATCATTGTTGTTCTCTTCCTCTGATGGTGAAACATTCTCCGGCGGCACTACGACGACCCGGAAGCGAGCGTTGCCTAAGTAGCTAAACATCAAACCCGCGCCTACCCGCACGCCACGCGATCTCGTGAACGTATTCCATCCTTGTGCGAGCCAGAGTGCCCCGGAGCTGTTGCGCTCTACCCGGATGCTGGTGCCTCTCCTCCCTGGCCCATTAGTCAGTGTTATTCTTTCGACGCCCCCCAGCCCGTATTCTTCCTCGAAGTTGGAAGGCAGAGGCTGCAGATGTCAAGATCTACTTAATGAGTTGGGTCCGTTGTAAATCGGATGTGAGACCGAAGGGGGCTTACCAGTATTTCTGTGAGCGAGACGTCTTCTACCCACCAGAAAAAATCCCTAGGGCCACTCCCTGTGACTGAGAAGAAAGGTCTTGGTGTGTTACCGGCCGCCATCTCTTCTTCTGTCAAACGAGATGTTGTAATTTCGACCCTAGCATGGCGTAATTTAAACGTTGCAGCAACGTTTAATTGGACGTTGTTACAACGTTTAATTGGACGTTGTGTTATGTGAACTCCCATGACAACGTTTAATTGGACGTTGCTAATTACGCCATCTATAAATACACCAACATTTTGCGTTATTGGCATACACGAAACACACGTAATGGCATCAAGCCCAAATTCCTTTGTCAAATATGCCAAGTTCAATGATGGAACCTATTTCGTTGTTGAAGTGGGGAGACACCCTCGTCCGCCTAAGGAGGATGCTTGCAACTGCAAGCATATGAACTATACACATTATTTTCGATGCAATCTACTTTCTGTGCAGGTTTATCATATCCTGGAGAGGTCAACACAGTTGCAGTTCGGGTGTCAAGAGTGCGACGACGACCCTGCATCGTACTATACACGGATGATTGAGCAGATAACGGATATCCTGGTCGTTTTGTACGACGACATGTCTCCGTCGCGCTGTCGCCGGGTAGCAGAGTATGCAGTTGATACAGTAGTGCGCCCTGCCCAAGATCTGATGACGACATATGCGTTCCAGCAGGTGCAGATTAGTATATACCCAAACATTCCCGAAGAGTCGGTCGGTAGTTGTTCCGTTTAATACAACAACTCTTTTTGAAATGTAACATTAAAACCCCTTTGTAAATTTAGATATGGGGCCAACTGATGTTTGTTTTGGTCGAACGATTGCTTTTTTATATTGTTTCTACGTCTTCATAACAACAAACATTCAACTTTCAACTCTGAACTTCATAGAAAAGAAAACAAACAAATACGACACAGATAATTCCAACTTTCATGACTCCTAAACATGGTGTAGAGGGCGACCTTCCTGAATCCGCAATGCTCTAAATCTATCAAATTGGTCTTGGAAGGGAGTATCCCATCCGTTGACGCTCGGGTGATGGTGTGCCGTCCATTCATGCGCTGGAGGAGGTAAAAGGGCGTTGGGATGTAACTATATCTGCAAAAAGGGCAAAAAGTATAGTATAATGTTAAGTGGGGTAATTAATGATAGTTAATTTATGGTTGGAGTGAGATCACACTCACCGCTGCGAAATGATCTTGGTTGCCGATGCATGCCATGCCCAGTATGGCCTCTTGAGGTGCGCCATTTGGTTGTTCGGTGTACTAAGGAGGCATGTGAAGGGCATGTGCCAAGATAAGACGATAAGGGGTACCTGGTAGACGGTTGCGAACACAAGACCCATGATAGGCAACTCGATCCAGTATCTTCGGTCACCTCCCACTCTGCCGGAGTAACTCTGTAGGTCGACAAACTCCCGGACCAAATACCCTCCCATGTAACAACCAGCGTAAAGGTGATCGTTATGCTCCAGATGGTTACACAATAACCCTTTCATATCTGCGAATCGTGCCTCCCCTGGCCGTAACATCAGCTGCGCCAAAGCTCGATATCCGCAGTGACCATCTCCCACGGTGTGGACGGCCGCCGCAATGTGCCTGAACATGAAAGGGTCCACATTGTTGTCTCCCCAGCTAAATCCCCAATACTGTGCGTCGGACGGATGTCCGGAATGTCGGCCCCTACCGTGGCGACCTGCTCTGGCTTCCTCCCTTTCAAAATTCGCCCGATTTTGCTCAGATCGCAAGGGATTCGTTCTGCACGGGCTCCTCCTCCCTCTAGGTCTGCCCTTTGCCTGTATGCTACCCCGCTCCGGTGGGTGCAAATCAGGGTCACAGGCTTCATTAGATGCAGTGTACGAAGCCGACTTGGAATAGGGTAAGATCGCATTGTCTGATTCATCCCACGTCAGATCCATCCAAAATGGGTGGATGTCGTCAGGTGTTATTTGAATTCCTTCTTCAACAAAACGCTGAACGTCGTGCACACAAGGTATCCCATGGCATATTCTCCAATGACGGTCGACGCACTCTGGAGCTACTGTTTTGGAGACGACTTTCCTCCAATGGCCGTAGAGAAGTTCGAAACACTTCTTTGAAACCACGTGCTTAATCTGTTCGAATAAGGGGACTTCGTGTGCGTTAGTTGGCCACTTGAAACGATCTATCTCCAAGGCAATCTGGATCTCGTGCACCTGACATTCGTTCACCCAATGAATGGCATCCACCACGACACAGAAATCACCAGTGGACGAGTGTAATGCTTCCTTCAACACTTTATGTTGGCCTTCAACCCTACACAATGCATCATGTGCTTGAGGTGAACGACTGTCGAAATGTAGTAAAGGAGTGACAAGGGTAACGACGAAAACGATATGCGTACCTATTGGTTGTCCTCGTTCCAAAGTGTAGGACGTGGTCAGTGTAACATCTGACAAGGCTCGTCCGGTGGATGAGCCACACTGTTTCCAGATACCCCATGACCCCGGGAAAGGGCTGCCATTGGGCGTGAAGAAATCTACGCCGTCTCTCGAACGACTCCTCCGTCGAAGACGAGAATAAACCCCACACCTGATTCTTGAATAGAGTTGAAATTTCCAGATTTTTTGTAATCTTCAAAGCGGTGTCTTCATAGTTGCGAGTTACATGTAACCAGCACAGTAGATGTTGCACCTCGGGGAAGACGGCCCTAAGTGCAGCCATAAGGCCCAGCTCTCGATCTGTCATAATCGAATCGGGAAGCTTACCCTGAAAAATAACACGTAGGTTGTTGAGCACCCAAGTGTACGTGTCCGTGTCCTCGTGGGCCATAAAGGCATATGCGATGCAAAAGCTGTTTCCCGTTGGCGTTAAGCCGACTATCTCGCACAGCGCGACGTTGTACCTGTGGACACGGTGCTGCAACGTACGCACATTAGCATATCACTATTTATGGAAGAAATGTAGGAAGACATAGGATATAGTACTTACGCGTTTGTCTTGTACGTACTATCCATGACGACGACATAAGGGTATTTGTTCAAGAGACGAATCCCATCCGGGTGTGCGAGAAAAAGGTCATTCAATACATTGTCATCGTCTGGGCTCCTCCTGAATTCGTAGTAGTAGCCCTTTCTCGGAGACGATAGAGGGTATCTTGGGTCATCGTTCGATTTCCTCTCTCTTCAACGGCGAGCTTGTTGAGGGTGTTCTCCAGTGATCGCGATGAGGTGACGGTATTCGCATCTGCTTGTCGTAGCCCGTACGAGATGGCCTTAGGCGGAGTTCCTATGTCTTTCATCCACTTGCACATTTTCTTCTCCCCTGGTGTCATTCTTCCGGCGTAAGCATGACCCTTCAATCGTTGAGGGAGCCCATGGTTGTGCGTTCCATTTTGCACTGTCATCGTCCACATATTCGGCCCCCCTCATGACCGAGTAAGGAGAACGGGCAGTTGCTTAGTTTGCTCTGCGTGCTTCGAATCTGCTTCCCCCTTCTGCGAAACACTCCATATTGCTCGCACGCTAACAACACGCCACCCTATCGATTTGAAGCGGTCGACCACGATCGCTTGATTACTAAGACCATGTTGTTCTTCAAGCCGAGTTGCTTGAAATGGTCGACCATTTCGTTCCGGGATTGCCAAGTACGGGTGTCGGTAAACGTACATGTAAAGTCTTGAAACTAGATAAAGGCATAACAACGTATGTGCACTTGATATTACTTAAAGGGTATATATTTACTTCGGGTTAAATAATGGAAAAACACATAGAGACAGATAATACAGCCATTGGATTTTACCTGTGGTACGCAATTGTTTCGTCGTGGGGGGGGGGGCGACTCGTACAACCTCCATCGCTTCTTCACTTTCTGAGGATGACATTTTCAGATCTACGAATGAAATAGTAACTATTGTCTTGAATTGTGAGGTCAATGGATGCATTCAATCGGTCTGATGGTGGAGGTATATATAAGGGCAAAGGAGGGGGACCATACATGACGTCAATTACGCGTTCTATGTGTCAGTCATAACAACGTCACACCAGACGTTGTATTTGGGACCATTCCCCAATTACAACGTACATTCAGACGTGGTAATTGGGAACATCCCCCATTTACAACGTTGGAATGGACGTTGTAATTGGGAACGTTCCCAATTTACAATGTTGGAATGGACGTTGTAATTGGGAACGTTCCCAATTACAACGTCCATTCCAAGGTTGTAATTTGGGGATGTTCCCAATCACCATATAAGGCCCCGTTGGTCCCCCCTCCACTTTATCACACCCAACACCCAAAAAGCCCTCTACCATGCCTTCAACTCCGTACAGTTTCGAGAAGACAGTTGAGTTCTCGGATGGCACCCGTTACACTATTACAGTGACGAGGCACAGTGTGCCGGCTGAACGTCACATTTGCAACTGTAAGCACAGGAAATATTGCATTTTATTTCCATGCTGTTTATTCTCTGTGCAGTGTCATCGCCGGTCTGAGATGTCAAGGGAGGTGTATTTCCGTTGTATGGAGTCCGACCGAGACCCCGAGTCGTACTATACTCGCGTGTTGGCCCATACAAAAGATAACATCAAAAGTCTTTACTGCGATGTGAGCCAGGCGCGTATTAACAGCATTGCCGAGTACGTGGTTGACTTAGTCGCGCGGTCCGCCCAACAAACTAAGGAGACTTACGCGTTCCAGCAAGCGCTGATTGATATTCAACTAGCGGGACCTGCAGAGTCTGTTGGGAGCAACTGATCCAATTGATTTTGTGTATTCAACGTTCGATTAGCGCTGGAACTTTATATTTATTATGTAAGTTATATATTTGGTAATGCGTCTTCGATGTGAACTCTATGTACTCTCTTTGGTATTAAAATTCGAAACATTAACATATGCATCGTTTTCATAATCGCTTGAATGGAACCTACTAAGAAGATCGAAATATTAACCTATCAACCATTTTCATATTCACTTGAATAGAACTTACTAATAAGATCGAAACATTTCCATATGAATCATTTTCAAAATCGTTTTAATGGAACCTACTAAGAAAATCAAAACATTAACATATGAATCATTTTCATTTTCGCTTAAATGGAACCTACTAAGATGATCGAAATATTAATTCTATATGTTCATACTCACTTTCAAAATCACTGGATATCGGTTTAATTAACTCGAAATCGAGAAAAAAATAAGGTCAACAGAAAACGTCGGATACAACGTTGCTATACCCTAGCAACGTTTAAAGAAACGTTGCTATCAACCCTTCCAACCCTAGCATATGCAACGTTATATCAAACGTTGCCCTAACCCTATGCAACGTTATATCAAACGTTGCTAACCCTATACAACGTTTAATTAAACGTTGCTAAACCCCAGCCCTAGGGTTCCCCGATGCAACGTTCAATCCAACGTTGCAAACCTTATGCAACGTTACATTAAACGTTGTATGCTAAAGTGCCTATAAAAGCCACCCACACCCACACCCACACTCCATCCACCACAAACCCTTCCACACAATTACTACCTAATGGCGGCCCCCAATCGTAGACTTCCCACTTACTTCATAAAAGACGCAGAAACGTCCGAGGGGATCAACTATCAGATTAGAGGGACGAAACACCGTTATCCACCCGATGCCAGCGACTGCAACTGCCAATACTGGAGGTACAATGGGGCATTCCCATGCTGCCTTTTCCGCATCTCATGTCAGAGTGGCTCAAGGAGATCGGTTGCGGGGGAGTTCGGATGCCACAACGACACGGAGATTTATACAAACGACCGAGAGGCCTACCTATCCGACATGGGCAGAGGCATTACGGAAATGCTGGACACGTTCTACGCCGATGTATGTCGGCATTGTATCCGTGAAGTTACAGCGTACGTAATTGAGAGGGTGGTGAGTCCGGGAAATGATAGGTTGCGATCGTACGCGTTCATCGACGTAGAGATCGACATCTCTACCAATCTAGATGAGTTTGTTGGTAGTTGTACACCTAGTGCCGTTAGCACCACGTAGTTGTAGACTTATCGTATGTAATGTATGTAATATATGTATTTTCAAAGGGGGGGTGGGGGTAACCGGAGATCGGGGTATGTAATATATGTATTATCGTTTTCATATTTGATTATGCCGGAAGGGTTTTTGGGAGATAGAGGTGCCCGGAGACCGGCGTATGTACAGTATGTATTATCGTTTCATTTAAGTATTTTATGAAATATGCCAAGTTAATTTCAATGATCTAAATGTCCAAATAATGTATTTTATTTATTTATAATTTGCAGTTGAATTAAAAAAAAAGATAACTACAACGTTTATTTTGACGTTGTAATTTGAATTACAACGTCAAACTAGACGTTGTAAGTTGAAGGGCCCAGCTGTGCACAACGTCGAATTCGACGTTGTAAGTTGAAGGGCCCCGCTGTGTACAACGTCGAATCCGATGTTGTTGTGCTTAATATATAAAACACAACATCGAATTGGACGTCGTCATTCTTCTTCCTCCACACGAGAGCGGATCTGCAAATTGGGAGCGAGATCGATTGGCCGAGGTTCAATTGGGAGCGAGATCGATTGAGAGCGAGATCAATGGTGAGATCCCGAGGAGGCGGAGGGCCAGGAGGCGGTGATGGGGGCAGAGGGCCAGGAGGCGGCGGTGATGGGGGCAGAGGGCCAGGCCGTGGCCGAGGCGAGGGCGGATCTGGGCGAGAGGTTCAAGGGGCAGGAGGCCGAGGAGGACGACGAGGCGGCGGTGATGGGGCAGAGGGCCAGGAGGCGGTGCTGAGGGGGGCAGAGGGCCTGGCCGTGGCCGAGGTGAGGGGCGCGGCGGCGATGGGGGCTTAGGGGCTGTTGGTGGCCGAGGTGAGGGGCGCGCGGTGGCTGTTGGTGGCCGAGGCCGGGGGCTGGCTGGTGGTGGTGTTGGCCGTGGTCGTGGTGGTGGTGGCGCCGGGAGGACCGCCGGTGATGGCGGTGGTGGCCGGAAGAGGCAGACGCAAGAGGTTTCTCCCCTAACGAGTACGCCATCGGTTAGTTTGATTTTATTTATTTTATTTTTCATTTTATTTTCTTATTTATTTGTTGAATTTTATAACGAATAAGTTTATCGTATGAATCGGATAAGTGAACCTTGTTTAATTTGAATGCACAATATATTTAAGACAAATTGTTACAAAATAACTACTTTTATGTCCAACGCGAAATTATAGAAACGAAATTGTTGAAAAATAATAGTTATTAGAAAAAATTGTTACAAAATAAAATGTATTAGAAGAAATTAAGTGAACCTTGTTTAATTTGAATGCACAATATATTTAAGACAAATTGTTACAAAATAACAACTTTAATGTCCAACGCGAAATTATAGAAACAAAATTGTTAAAAAATAATAGTTCTTATAAAAAATTGTTACAAAATAAAATGTATTAGAAGAAATTAAGTGAACCTTATTTAATTTGAATGCAATTTGACGAAACAAACAAAAAAGAAATTATAGAAACAAATTATTACAAATGAAGTTGTTTACAGTGAACTACTGTAATAAAACATTTTAATAGGATTCTCGGATGAGACGGGACGACGGGACTATTCGCATCGTTCTCGGGCGAGACCGCAATGCGCCTCCAGACGCAGTAGAGGGCGCCCGTCCGGAGGAGGTCATCATCACTGACTCGTCTTCGCAGACGGTGTCAGATCTCATGGCTATTGCGGAGCAGGAGACTTTGACCGTCAGAGATACGGCGGTTCAGCCTGATACAGCCCCGCCACCGTTCAGGCCGGAGGACGGTACTGACGATGACCGTACGTTCTTGCACATGCATACATCTGTGGAGCCCACATCACATGTTCTGATGGACATAGAACCGCCAGCGCAGCCGACATCAGATCCTATGGCTGTTGCCAGTACTTCCGGACACGCTCATGGAGACGTTGCTTGGGATGCGGTCATCGCAGCAGCATCTGACTGCCTCACACGTGCTGTGGGAGCGGATGTCACACAGGAGGAGCATGTGGATATACCGGAGGACCTTGAATTCGAGCAGGAGGACCTCGATGACGAGAGTGACGAGGAGCATGAGGCTCAGGAGCAGGAGGAGGGGGGCGACGAGGAGGAGGAGGGGGGCGACCAGGAGGAGGAGGGGGGCGACCAGGCGGATGAGGCTCAGGAGCAGGAGGAGAGGGGCGACGAGGAGGAGGGGGACGATGAGCACCCTGATGGCGACTTGCCTCTAGGAGATCTTTTGGACTCGTTTAGGAACCATAGGGCTCAGCTGCTATGGACGGACCCGACCTATCGGCATAAATTGCTGAAGGTTCATCATCGGGCTTCACACCTCCATCCGTTCAGGTACTACATGTACGAGGGTCCAGGGACATGGGTGCAGGCGGCAACTCAGTCTGGTCTACTGGGGCTGCTTGATTTGAACTGGGACGGAGTGAATGCCCAGTTGTTGACTGTGTTCATAGAGCACTGGCAGCCGGAGACGAACTCTTTCCACTTTCCATGGGGCTGCCGATTGAGGGACTGCCTTGCGAGCCTCTCCGTGACTATCTTCCACTACAGCTGGAGCCTCTACTGTAGGATTTATTTGGTTGGACCCCGGCTGTGCTGAAGAAGCATAGGACGGCTTGCGGTTTTGCCATCCCGGAGTTGACGGATTGGTGGGAGGAGAGGCACAACCACCGTCGGGAGCAGTGGCCCGTCCTTACCCTAGATGGCGTAGTGCCAGAGAGCATACAGTGGCAGCACGACCTCTCCGTTTCTTTCTTGGCTACGCTACTGGGTGCGACACTCTTCATCGACAAGTCCCAGAGCCGCGTACACTTCTCGTTGTTCGGGCTAGTTTGGGATTTGCCGCACGCCGAGAGACTAGCTTGGGGAGCAGGAGTGCTTGCCTTCCTTTACCGGGGATTAGGGGAGGCCACGAGAGGCGATGCCAAAGGCCTACGTGGGTGTGCTGCACTGTTGCAGGTAACACATTTCTTTAATACTGTAAATACGTTCCTCTGCTTGCGATTTACATTTAATAAGTGCTCTAATGGTTTATAATTTTCAGGCATGGATCTGGTCGTACTTCCCTTGTTTTGCGGGTCGTCTTCGCTCGGACAGGGATGCATTTGATCATGATCCGCGATACATGGCACGGTTCGACCCGTCGACGGCCGAGATCAGGGGGAACGACAAGACGAGGCGCAAGAGGGAGAAGAAGCTTCGAGCACAGCTTGAGCGCATGACCATCGATAAGGTAACCTGTTTATAACTTTCTTTGATTTTAACTACATATGTCGAGTAAGATTGTTTCCATTATATCATTTTCTGAACATAGGTCGAGTGGATGCCTTTCGGCAGAGACTTGGATTTCGCTGTTCAGTTTCGCTCCTCCACCTATCGAGGCACCCTCAGATTCTGTGGCATCTTTGAGCCGTACATACCAGACAGGGTGCTCCGACAGTTTGGCCGCGTGCAGGAGCAGCCATTGGCCGTCATCCCTCCGTCCTTCATGCAGCGCCCGTTTTGCCTGCAGAGGCGTTACATCTTGACGTTCGACATGCAGCACCACCGTTGGGCAGCTTAGGACGATGAGAGATTCTACCCTGTCACTGGTCACAAGAGGACGATCGAGAGCTGTCAGGGAGGCGTCACAGCTGACTACCTCGCTTGGTTCTAGTCACAGAGTCGAGGTCATGTGTTGCCCACGACAGTGGTACTACCTGGTGCTCCTCCGGCTGCGCCTACCCACCCAGACGACGACATCGGACCGTATGGGGATGGGGATGAGGTTGATGCTGAGACTGCTGCTCGCCAGGCCCGGGTCGACAAGATGACCCATGCCATTCAGGCATTGGTCGGGCATCCCCGGCTAGACCAGATGTACGAGCATTTCATGGGCTACATTCGATCTCTGCAGTAGATACATTATCGTCCCTTTGTTTATGACATACATTTCGTATTTTGTCGGTATGTTATATTTGTGTATTTCGTATTGTTTGCGTTATTATTTTCGATGGTTTCTACCCGATCACAACAACAAACAATCACATGCAAACGCTTCACTTCATAGATAACGATCAGATTTCACATCGAGGCATTACTACAACTAACAAATTACATACATCGAGGCATTACTGAAACTAACAAATTCCATACTTCGACGCATTACCACAACTAACAAATACAACATCGATAACAACGTAATTTTTTCTTCATATCGACCATACTATTCTTAGTTCGTCTTCAGAACTATTTTAATCTTTAACCCATTGAATGGAAAGGTGGCGACCTCTTTATTTGCTCCCCTCACTATTATTCCTGCCGTTTGAGCCACGTCAACGTGGTCACATCTGTTTACATCGGCGAAGAATGACCGGATATGTTGAAGTAGAAGATCACCAACCTTCCACTCGTAGGCTCCACGAATGCCCGGATGAAAATCATTGCACTCTAGACACCCGACCCGCAAGGGTGCAGAAATGTGATTCTCTTTTTCACAAACGACCTCAAACAGTGCGCATGGATGCATGCCTCTGTATTCTGGACTGCTGCAAGCACATTTGGACTCCTCCGGGGGCATTGGGTACCGAACCCTTTCGATTGCATAATCAATTCTGCCCGTGGAGCCTACTACTCCAGATGTAACCGGCTCCATGGAAGGATTGAAAATGTGGAAGGAATGAGAATGTGGAATTGTTGTGTTGAGTTATTCAAGGTCCTCATTCCCTTTTATAGGAGTGGTCTGGAACTAGTCACAACGTCAAATCTGACGTTTTGACAACGCCAAATCCGACGTTTCTAAGCCTGCCCCTAGTTTGCCGCTGGGGATTTGGTGGTAGCAGAAACGTTATATTTAACGTTGTAGAAACGTCCAAATAAACGTTGCTAAGCCCGACGGAGCCCGTTGGCATCCAGGGTACAACGTCCGATTTGACGTTGTAACAACGTCTGATACAACGTTGTTACAACGTCGGATCCCCTACCCCTTGACAATTTCCCCAACAGATGAAACGTCAAATTGGATGTTTTTGCAATGTCTAATCCAACGTTGCTGTAACGTCCAATTCGACGTGTCATTTGCGGTGTATATAGGGAACGCGAAAAATAATTTAAAAAAAAATTGCAGCCCGGTAATTTTCAGCCATTTTTAGGGCTAGGGTTCTCTCTTCAATTGTCGATCTGAAAACTACAGATATCTCTCTCTCTCTCCTCTCTCTCTCTCTCTCTCTCTCAGTGCGAAAATGGCGATGAGGAATTTCTTCAACGAGTTGAGGGGATTGAAGGTGAAGGAGGTGCCCGATCGTGTGAAGCCGATGATCTCGGTCAGCAACGCCAAGAACGCTTTCGAGAGGTGGCTTGAAAACTACCACGCCAAGTACATCGAGACGAACTCCATCACCCCGCTTTACCATGTCTGCTTTGGGGGAATGGCCTTTTCCTACCTCGTCGCCCTCCCCGAGGAGCGCCGACACCTTGAGCACCAGCAGCACGCCAAGGAGCACGGCGACAAGCACTGATTTCGCTCCTATCTCCGTTTTCAGGTCATCAAATTGAGATTTCAAATTTCTGATTCTGCTTTGATCTTATGCGGTTGGTTTTGTTGCGATCTTGAATCTATTTTGTTCTGCTTTGCTATCATGACCATCGGTTATTAGAGCCGGGAATGCAGTACTGAAACTGAACTGCGAAAATTGGGATTTGATTGGTCTACCTTATTTATATAAGAACTGTACTGGAAAATTGAGATGTCTCAACCGCTGCTGTATGGAATTTATCCTGCTAACATTGTAATCAGATGAGCAAATTTTGTGGTTGATATTGGGGTGCCTGCCTTGGTCTTGTTACAACTGCAAATACATGGATACTCTATATTGGACCATGATGGGCAATTATTATATCACATTAACAAACTTAAGCCAATGGTTTTATTTTGAATTCAAGATATAGGTTTTTTTTAGATAAAAAAAAATCTGTTGTTCACTCCTGGGTTTTTGTAATCAGATGGAGGCTGAGCCAGAAGACTTGGAATTTTTGTTCCTAGTCAGGCTAGTATTTCTGAAATCCCACTCCATCCAACACAAAATTTCAATCCAAATTATACTTTCAGGCCATATCCTACAAACATAACTACACAAGTGAAAGCAATCCAAATTAAATTGCTAGCTCATCCCCTTTGAGGGTCACAATACCACTGAAATCTCTTTACAAGTTGACTATGAACTGAACACATGGGAGGCTAATGTGCTAGAAAGTAGAAAGTGTTGCCCTGGAAATAGGATGATCATGATGTCACTTCTTTTGTTTTGCAACATTTATGTAAAAGAGGGAGGCTTGTAAGTTTCTGTGGAAGTTCTCATTCTCTCAAAAACAAGAGCTCTTATAAGTACTGGAAGTTTTTCTTAGGGGGCTAGGTAACTATTTTCCTATGTTTTGCATGAGCTTGAATTTTCTCAGAAACATAGAATTCCACCATTACCTGTAAAATTGTGAACCAAACAAGATGGCATCACCACATTGAATTCAGTGACCCAATACCTGGAAAAGTTTACATGTTTTCTATTGCCCAACTAAATGTGTTTGAAACATTTTCTAGGAAATTCTTAGTGGAATATATTTTTGGGAACTTCTCTGAGTAACTCCTTGTTATTTTCTATAAATAAAACTTGATTTCGCATCTGCTAATAACAAAATATGGTTTTCTATCCCATTAATTCCTTTCAAATTAGGAAGTTTACTGGTAGCAATTCCTGATGGCATTTTTCCTCTGTAATGGAATTGCCCTAGTTGATTATTCCTTTCCATTATCCAATATTCACCTTGATACAAATATCCAAAACTGAATATGGTCTTTACTTTATGCAAGAGAAGTGTTAGAACTTGACTGCTGATTATGAATATGATTTTGTTTCTCTCTCATGGCCTTGCTTTCAGATTGCCGGGTTTTTCATTGCATGTTGTTTCTGTCCTCTGCACTGTAAGCTCTTTCCCGTCTGCTAAACTGGTGTTTTTGCTAGGCAGAGAGGTCAATGTGCAAGTGGGAACTTGTTGCAAATAATTTTGCATGCGTTTTTTCTTTTTCTTTTTTGGAAATTTCATGAAACCACCCACTTAAATGCCTTTTTTTCTCTCTTAAAACCGGCTCTTTGGTTTCAAAGAACTTCTCTAATTTCTTGATTTTTTTTTTTGTCTATTCAAAATGCCCCCTCTTTGTGTTTGTGAAGTTTTTGCCTTTCCCATTTGCCCTTGCTGGATCCAGTCTCCCTTGTTGATTTGTTGGACTCCCTCCCTACTTGATAATTTGTTAGCTCTCCATGTTCTGCTACCCTTTTATTCTCTTAAACTTAAGAGGGCAATTGTGGTCATACTTAAGCTACAAAAACTCATTTTAGATGGTTATTTGAAGGGAAAAAACCCAATAAATGTTGTTTTTCTTTTTCTTTATTTTTATTTTTATTTTTTGGGAGGGGGGCTTGGGTGTAGGGGTTGATAAAAAATTTGTGACTTTTTTGGGCGAATAAAAAAGTGTTGATATTGGGGGAATTGACATAAAAGATGATTTGGGGTTATTCAAATTTCACCCTTTTTTTGGGTCATGTTCCATGCATTATTTTGTGGTTGAATTAATTATAATATTTGGGATATTCCCTCCTTTGAGTACCCATTTTTCCTTTGTTTTGATTCTTTCTGGGACTAACGATTTGTTTCGGTTGGCGACTTGTTTCAATTGAACTCGACGTATTTTTTATAAGTTTTCCCATGTCTTGTGTCTGTCTATGTGTTTTCTTCGTCTTTGTTTGGGTTCTGTAATTCTGCATTCTTCTATCCCTTTCCTTAGCGTTGTTTATTCCATGTGTTATCCTTTGTGTTTCTGGTCGCTTGCTTCCCCACTTCTTGTTGTCTATGTTGTTTTATCTTTCCACCCTCCCAACTAGCCAAGGAAAGGGTGTGTATATCCCCCCCCCCCCCCCCCCCCCCCCCCCCCCCCCCCCCTCCCCCCCAACACCCACCACCACCACCACAGTCAGATACGCTAGGTGGTTGTTGTTGTTGACTTGTTGGTGTGCTTCATAAGTTTTTCTTTGATCAGATGAGCTTGAAGTCCAGTTGATGTTGTTGAGCAAGGAACTTCTAGATGGAAATACTTTACTGATTCAATGTGATTCTTTAATATAAATAAGGATCTTACAAACTTACTAGTTTGATCTGAAGTCCTTGTGAAACCATCATTTCACTTGTCTTGAAAAGATTGATCTTTGCGTAAAGTTCAGTCTCATTCTCGAGTTCCTCATAGATTGTTGCCTATATAATTAGATGACTTAACTTTGAAGAATTGATAGATCAGTGATAGATCATAAATAGAAGTTGATGACTGAATATGCTTCCATCTACATGTATGCAGGTTGAGCACATGACATCTTGAGTTTCTTATATTTCCTCCGAAGATGTAATTTTTGGGCATCATATAACTAATTTAAAATAAATTTGGCTGTGGAATTATAGTTGTTCTGGTCTCCTCCACAAGAGATAATGGCAATGTGAATCATTTCCTTCAATCTAAAGTTTGCATTTTGTGTCCTTCACAAGGTAAATGATTATTGTGGGTTTACACTCGGAAAGTGGTGATTATGTATCTACAAGATCACTTTGCTAATCTCAATCGCTTTGATAGTGCTGGTGATTTACGTATATCTCAACTATGATAGGTGCTTGATTTGTAAGTGGCTTGAGTGTCACCCATGATAACAAGAGCTCTTTTGTTCCCAAGGGACGAGACTCAAATGGTTGAAATGGGTTAGTCACTTGAATGTAGGGGTGAAAAAGCTTGTTTCTTTCTTCTTTACATTGGTTTTGTTTTCATTACCAATCCTTTGAATGACGAAATTAATAAGTTTCACGGTCATAGCAAATAAAATGCTTGTTATTATTATTTTATCAGGAATTTTTTTTTTGAAATACTACGTCTAGTCAAATCGAGAGGGCACAAGAGGGCCAAACGGACAATTCGTCATCCTATAACTAACAAACACAACAAATCACAATCTAAGAATCAACTGACAAACCCAACAAACCACAATGTATGATTCAATGGACAAACCCAACAAATCGCAATGCAAGATTCAATGGACCACGGCAAAATGAGGAAAAAAAACTATAAAAAATCAATGAAAGAAGACTCGCTGAGAGGATGTGGATAGTGAGCGTATGAAAAAGCTTATGCAAACACGATGTCTCACCGTTGGAAAGACGGAAAACAAAAATTCACAATGGGTACCCCATCTAGATGAGGGATTTTTGGAGATCACATACACTGATACACTACATCTGGAACTAATAAGGAACCAACTAGACAAAGTCCTTCAACAACCAAACCTATTGCTCCGGAAGCCAAAATGAGAACATATGGGGAGAGTGTTCAATTTTGCAAGATTGGTTCAAGGTTATCATTTGATTAAGTATAACACTAAAAAGAGTAGGATCAAAATTGTGGTAAAAAATATACATACATAGGGGCGTGCTTCGGTGAAAATCAAAATTGTGGTAAAAATCGCGAGGACCAGCTTTTTAGCCCAATTCACCAGCTTTTTAGCCCGGTTCTGAATAACATTAAACTATAAGAACCGAGCTATAAAGTCACTGCATAATTTTAAAACACAAGTTTTTATCACAGTTTTTATGGCGAACTAAGTCACTCTGTAAATGTTTTTTAACACAAATTTTAAAAAGACACGTGCTATAAAGTGACCCTTATGGTTTTTATCACAATTTCAGGTTTTTATAACAATGGTTTTGTTTTCATTACCAATCCTTTGAATGACGAAATTAGTAAGTTTCACGGTAATAGCAAATAAAATGCTTGTTATTATTATTTTATCATGAATTTTTTTTTTGAAATACTACGTTTGATCAAATCGAGAGGGCACAAGAGGGTCAAACGGACAATTCGTCATCCTATAACTAACAAACACAACAAATCACAATCTAAGAATCAACTAACAAACCCAACAAACCACAATGCAAGATTCAATGGACCACGGCAAAATGAGTAAAAAAAACTATAAAAAATTAATGAAAGAAGACTCGTCGAGAGGATGTGGATAGTGAGCGTATGAATAAGCTGATGCAAACACGATGTCTCACCGTTGGAAAGACGGAAAACAAAAATTCACAATGGGTACCCCATCTAGATGAGGGATTTTTTGAGATTACATACACTACATCTGGAACTAACGAGGAACCAACGAGACGAAGCCCTTCAACAACTAGAAACCTATTGGTCTGGAAGCCAAAATGAGAACATTGGGGGAGAGTGTTCAATATTGCATGATTGGTCCAAGGTTATTTGAGAAGGACATCATCCTCATAATCTCGAATCATAGGTGTGTCCGGAGGTGTCGTGGATGGTGTCTTGGATGATCCCGCATCAATCTCCCTTTCTTGAAAAGGATTCGTCCTCGAATCCAAGGTCGCATTTGATTTCGCAAAGGCATCCACACGAACTCCTGGATCGAATACCACATGTCCATGGAAATCCATCTCAAGAACGATTGGTGTAGAGATTGACCACTCCTCGATGGTTATTGTCTCAGCTTCATCTACAAAATCAAGAAAAGAAACTTTATTAGTGCATAATTCATATTTCATGTCATCTTCATGATGTTCTAACTTAATATGCACTTGAGCTTGGTCATTAATCCCTAAGTTTCCATCCAAAACTAGCAAGTTTTCATCCTTTTCCAAGGCTGAATTTTCAATTAACTCAATGCTAGCAATAGTAGAAGAAGTTTCATCATCAATGATCATATTAGAAACTATGCCTTCTTCAAGCATGTAGTTTGACACAAATCTTTGCTTTGATTATCAGCACAGGGTATAGGTTGAACATTTAAATCAATCAAAGAATCAACATGCTCATGTTCAAGGCGATCATCGTTAGAAGAAAGTAAACTAATATCTTGATCATTATGAACATGCTCATCATGTTTATCACTAGAATTTTCAGATTCATTATCGCCTAGGTGATTAATCATGAGAGTTTTCGTATTAGGGCAATCCTTCATAATATGTCCTCTACCTTGGCATATAAAGCAAGGAATGTACATAGGTTCAAGAGTAGGAGAGTTAGGATTACTCCCTTTAGGGCCAATAGATACCCTAGACGATTCATGTCCATTCCAAGACGCTTCACCATTGTCGATGGGCTGTTGGGGTGTTCGGCCTTCACTACCCCCATGGGGTTGGTTTGCTTTCTCCCTTGAGCCGCCATCAAACCTCCCTTGGGGCTGCTGCACATGGCCTTGGTGCCACCCTTGGGGTTGCCCACTCGACATTCTACCGCCTTGGCTCCTGTATCTAGCATTCCTTTCCATTTTCATAGCTAAATGTAAAATTTCAGTAGGCGTAGAATATGGAAAGTAATCAATTTCACGAGCTAAGGCGGGGTGCAATATTCTAAGAAACCTAGCATTTGTATCTTCATAGGACTCAACTACATTAGCTCTAGCCATGGTTTCTTGCATTGCATAAAAGGTGTCCTCAACAGTTTTGCTACCTTGCTTAAGATTTTCTAATCGTTGTCTAAGCTCGCTAGCATAATGTGGAGGAGCAAACCTACTTCTCATAAGTGCTTTTAATTGAATCCAAGAAGCAATAGGTGCATCAAGGAATCTTCTTCTTTCTTTAACTAGATTATCCCACCAAATTAAAGCGAAACTTTGAAATTCTAGGGAAGCTAGTTGCACCTTTTTATGTTCAGAGAAGTTATGACAAATCCATATTCGATCCATTTTAATTTCCCAATCAATGTAAGCATCTGGATCGTTGGTACCATAAAATTGAGGGATCTTTACCTTTACCATACCTATGCCATCTTGCGCATGCTCTCTAGGTGCTCGATAGTGGTATTGACCTCCTCTATCATTTCGTCTAGGACGTTGCTCCCAATGATCATCCTCTTGGAAGTAGTCGTCGTCCTTTGAGAAGTAGTACTCATCTTGTTGCCATCGTCCTTTCCCTCGTCCCTGCATATTAGCAAACGCATTATTCCTACCATGTCTCTCCCTTTGTGGAGAGATGTTCTTATCAAATAAAGGTTTAGCTAAATGAGGATTAGGATTAGGATTATGTACTTCCCTTTCATCATGAGGCGCTTCAGTACGCCGGGGATTACCTTGCCCAGCCATGTTGTTAGATCCGGATGGCCGAGCCTCTAATGCCGCCAATCCTTTATTAATCTTAGCTAAGGTCTCCATCATGGTGTTGAACATGGTGACCTGATTAGACATATCAAATAAAACAAACAAAGAACTAAGTAAAAGTTAGAAAAATATAAACACCTCACAATTGTGTTTCGCTCACACTCTTCTCTCCGATTGGTATATCACGCTTGCTGGGGCAATCTGCTTTGGGCGAACCAACAACCAAGCAAAGAACTAAGCAATCAAAGTATACGAATCAAGAGAATGAATGAAACAACACACAAGAGTACTCAACAAGGGCTGTAGTACTCGACAAAGCAAGGAGAGCACTTGATCAAGGAAAATCAGTACTCGACACAACAATAGAGAGAACTCGGCAGGGGCTGAGCTCTACTCGACACAACCAAGAGATCACTCGGCAAGGGCCTATTGTACTCGACACAAGCAAACAGCAACTCAAAGCAATGAAAGAGAGCTCGACCCCTGAGCTCTACTCGACTCAAACACAGCAGCACTTGAACACACAAAACAGTGCTCGACACAAGAGAAATAGAGAAAAATAAAAGAAAGAATGGAAATTTACCTCTTTTGATTGAAAACCTTAAGTTATGATGTTGTAGTTGCAGGGTAGGGTTTCAATTTTGTGGAGGTGTATGTGTTTGGGACAAGAGTTGTCGACTAAGGGCTGTTTGAAATCACCAATTTTGGTCCTTGGAGCTTTCTTGCACTAGTAGAACAACACTTTCTCTTTTTTTTTTTGACTTAATTTTGCCCCTAGTGAATTTTATCCTCCTAGGTCCAAGTTCAATCTAATATTTTTTTTTTGACTGAAATTCGAAACTGATTTTTTTTTTAAACCTAATGCAAGAAAGACTCTAGATGAACATAGGACTCGAAAATTTGAAGCTAATGGTGATAGAAGATATAATTCAGCCCTAAGATAAATAAATAGACAACTTTAGATAAAATAGGAAAGTGGATATATCTTTAGCCTTTTTAGATAGTTGATAGATATAATAGAAATTAATATCCAACAACTTAATAAAATCTGATTTTAGGCAATGGATAAAAGATAAATCAAAATTCCCAAAGATAGAATAGATAAACAAAAGGATAGAAAAGATAGAACAAACTAGGGTTTGTGTATGTGGAGGACTGATTTTCGGCCAAGCAAAGGCTCTGGGGACAGCTTGCTGCCGTCGGCTCTAGGGTGTTCACAAGGGGTTGTGTGCACCTTTGGTCGACTCCACGGTCTCGGCTAGGCTTTGTGTTTAGGCTATGCAACCACAAACAATCACAAACTCAAGATTACTGCAAGAATCAATAAAGAATGCAAGAAGTAAATAACCAAACAAAGAAAAGACTCTATTTTTGTGTTTTTGTGTTTAGGAAAAGAAAAAGACTCAATCTTGATGTCGAAAACCAAAGCTCTGATACCAATTTGATACGGGGTTAGCCGTAGGTTGGTCCGATCTTCGACAACAAGCAAGAATTAAACAAGAACTAATAAAGACATCAAGATTCTCAACCAAGAATTGGCAAGAATCGTCAAGACTCAAACAAGACTCAAGAACGCAGCAACTAGAGATCAAGATTCGACCAAGAAACTTGCAAGATCGATCAAGAATAACCAAGAAACAAAAGAAACGCAGCAAGATTAATAAGACTCGACAAAACAGTATGAAAGACTCGAAATTGATATGAAAGACACGACCGATAAGGACTGAAACGATCTATGCAGAACAAGATAAAGACCCCAGGCCTCCTCAGAGTGTAGGAACCAATACCAATGACTACACAACCCGCCTCTACAACCCTACACAATCAAGCGGACAACTTGAAGGCACAAGGAGGGGGCTTGTGGATACTAGGATCACCAAGTCTTGCGAAGTTGATGAACACAAAGCAAACCAAGCTGAGATAGATACCAATTCGTGATCAACGAGCACAGCTCTAGTTGGATCAACATCACTCAATGTGTTTCACACAAGTTTGAGAGAACTAATTCTATTCATTGAAAGCTGAATTTTTACAATGTATGAAATCGAAATATATAGACTACTCTAAAGCCTGATGGGCCGATTTAAGTGAATAAAATAAACAACTAAATTAAACACCTAAAACATAAGTAAATAAGGTCTCTAAAAATAACATGTAGAAAAGCCCAATTTCGGCCTAATAGGATCCATTCCCGTCAAAACAGTGACAACTTGCAAAGATGTGCATTTTCGTCCAATCTCGAGGTCGAATCTGGAAAAACCTTCAACAGCAAAGTTGTAGATCTCTTCGTCCTCGTTCCAACAAGGTATGGCACGCCGCAATCCGATAAATATTGAATCCGTACGACCCATTTTACAGAGACGTCAAAAAGCTGTCAAATGACTATGAATGAACCAAAACGTCATTTAATCCAAGCTTGCACCTTGGGACTTCTTCCCATGGTGGAGCCTTCTTCTTCCTCTTGAGAAGGACATCATCCTCATAATCTCGAATCATAGGTGTGTCCGGAGGTGTCGTGGATGGTGTCTTGGATGGTCCCGCATCAGTTATCATTTGATTAAGTATAACACTGAACAGAGTAGGATCAAAATTGTGGTAAAAAATATACATACATATATACATATATACATAGGGGCGTGCTTCGGTGAAAACTAAAATTGTAATAAAAATCGTGAGGACCAGCTTTTTAGCCCGGTTCACCAGCTTTTTAGCCCGGTTCTGAATAACAGTGAACTATAAGAACCGAGCTATAAAGTCACTGCATAATTTTAAAACACACGTTTTTATCACGGTTTTTATGGTGAACTAAGTCACTGTGTAATTTTAAAAAATATGGTTTTTAGCACAAATTTTAAAAAGACACGTGTTATAAAGTGACCCTCATGGTTTTTATTACAATTTGAGATTTTTATCACAATGGTTTTGTTTTCATTACCAATCCTTTGAATGACGAAATTAGTAAGTTTCACGGTAATAGCAAAAAAAATGCTTGTTATTATTATTTTATCAGGAATTGTTTTTGAAATACTACGTTTGGTCAAATCGAGAGGGCACAAGAGGGCCAAACGGACAATTCGCCATCCTATAACTAACAAACACAACAAATCACAATCTAAGAATCAATTGACAAACCCAACAAACCACAATGCAAGATTCAATGGACAAACCCCAACAAACCACAATGCAAGATTCAATGGACAAACCCAACAAACCACAATGCAAGATTTAATGGACCACGACAAAATGAGGAAAAAAAACTATAAAAAATCAATGAAAGAAGACTCGTCGAGAGGATGTGGATAGTGAGCGTATGAAAAAGCTGATGCAAACACGATGTCTCACCGTTGGAAAGACGGAAAACAAAAATTCACAATGGGTACCCCATCTAGATGAGGGATTTTCGGAGATCACGGACACTACATCTGGAACTAACGAGGAACCAACGAGACGAAGCCCTTCAACAACCAGAAACCTATTGGTCCAGAAGCCAAAATGAGAACATAGGGGGAGAGTGTTTAATTTTGCAAGATTGGTTCAAGGTTATCATTTGATTAAGTATAACACTGAACAGAGTAGGATCAAAATTGTGGTAAAAAATATACATACATACATACATTGCGGCGTGCTTCGGTGAAAACCAAAATTGTGGTAAAAATCGGAGTCAATCCCAACCCCCCCCCCCCCCCCCCCACACACACACACAAAAACAAACAAACACACAAATATGTGTATATGTTGAATCGCTTCTTTCGTTCTCACCGGTAGAGTTGTTCTCACCCGAACTCTCTGTATACATGTGCTGAACCAATCACTATAAAATTCATGAACCACTTCTATTTAATTCATGAACCATTATATATTTATTTACTGAACCACTCTCTATTTATATGCATTGAACCAATGACTATAAAATTGATTAACCACTTTATTTACTTCATAAACCATTTCTATTTAATTCATGAATCATTATATATTTAGTCACTAAACCACTCTCTATTTATATGTGCTGAATCAGTTACTATAAAATTGATGAACCACTTCTATTTCATTAATGAACCACTATATATTTAGTCACCGAACCACTCTCTATTTATATGATTTGTCTACAACACCTGAAGGGAATAGAGGAGGGTTTGAAATCTGGATTCAATAAACAAGTCTCAAATCTGGACCCTCTATTTAATCCATGTATGACCATATATTTAGCATTGTCTCTAGGATTGATAAAATAGCTAAGCAAGTCTTGATTCTATAAGGAAATCATCAAATTTAATTACAGCAGCTCAATCAATAATGCAATTAGAAAATTCTTGAACACCAGAAGTTAATACCTCGTAACACACAGGGACAAATATCGGAAATGGATATCTATATAACAAAAGGCGAATCAAGTTCCTGGAAATCTTATGAAGCTTAAAACAAATTCATATGTTAATTAAGAGCATAAAAACAAAATCATGGTATAATTCGATTAGAGTGTGTTAATTTGTTTCCAAAGAACGAACTAATATCCATTTCCGATACCGGCGCCAAACTAAAATCCGTAACCACCGCTACCGTGCTGGTTGGAGAAGCGCAGCGAAAAGTAAACACCTAGCCATGAAAACCACCCTTTACACATGCGCACGCACGCGCGCGCGCACACACACACATATATATATATAGGGGAATGATCAAATGGATATCTATATGACAAAAGGCGAATCAGATGGGCCTAGAAGACTCCAATAAACACCATGGAGGTTGGAGTGTTGAGTTAGAAGGCCGTGAGGTTTTTGCCCCTCCGGTCAGCCGTCCCTCAAAGGATAGCATAGATCGTCTCTATGCTTACGTTTATATATATACCTATATGCAATTGGGCCCAAGAGTGATTCTCCTCGAAGAGGATCATATTAATCTTGTTGATTGCTTCCGTAACGAGTGCTCTATTGTGCTTAGGATAGCGAACTAATCAGTATGACTTGACTTGAGTCATGTGTTGAATAACTGTGCAAACGGGATAGTGGGAGAAAACTTTGTTCTTATGTAATCGGAATTCCTGTCTTGTCGGAATAGCCTTGCAATAATTCAAACACCCTAATGGTTCTGACTCCGTCTTCTGCCCCCACCAAAACATCTAGGCATGTTAGCAAGGGTCGAGAAGCATCCGCTCTCCCTGTTTCGAGTATTGTTTCGTATTCCACCATCGATGCTTCTATCGAGTCTCGTACTTGTGGTTGGGGTCTTTCACCGGAAATTTGGGTCGGTCAACTAAATACCTTCGGAAATCGTGTCGGATTTGAGGGTTACCTGAGTATGTTAGTTGGAGTGAGGATTTAAATCATTTTGAGATAGAAAGGAGTTGTCTTATGGAGTCAGCCATTTCGATCCACGTAATGGCCAACCACATCTTTTTGCCACAAGAGTCTAAACACAACTTCTACCCTCACCTCTCGGAAACAGCTTGAATGTCCTTTTGTCTAAGGAGTCATACTAGCGTCCCACGGGGAAACGGGGTGGTGAGTCGGTGATTGTCCTTAAAGAATTCTGTCAAGTTATAATGATAGCCTCCTTGTGATTTCATGACATGCTATATTGGTATAATTCAACATGACTTGCTTGGTACCTTGCATGGTTGCACTTATGAGTGGATGTATGTGTCGTATGTATTGAATTCTCGTGATTACTATCTCCCTATGAACTAGGTTCATGATAGTGTGGCCAACTCTCGTTGCATGTTTAACACGTGAATCAGATGACTTAGCATGCCAGATTAACCTAATTGAACCTCATTGATTGTGTACATGTTTAATGAGTATTGCTAGCATCGTATAAGACATATACCTCCCAGTTTTAGGCCCTCGTATGATTGTGTGACGCCCTAGTTATACTATGCGAATATGGATGTATGTGATGAGATAGTTGTTATACCAACCCTGCATGAACTAATCATACCCTTAGCATGATTTTTAGGGTACATATTAACATGCTTTCCGTAATATTATGACTTGCTTAATTGTATATCTAAATGAGTGATAAGGCGTGCATATGATATCATGTGATATTTGCTAGATCTTGCATAACTTATGCCATATATGTCCCATGTCAGTCTGTTCATACATGTTCTTACTCTATCAAACATGATTGACAATGAATGATAGGTTGCTAGCTTGTTCTGCGCACATATAAAGATGATTATATGAACATGTTATGAATGCATAAATCGATATTCCTTGAGATAGGTGCATACTAGTGTGAAATAATGTGATGATATCTCTTGATTTTTATGTGTTTGCGTGCCATAATTACAAGGGCATCGTTGTAACTCTTGGGTTAGGATCTTCTCCTTGGTCTCGTCGTCCCTAGTCCTGGTCCATGTTTGAACTCTTAAGAAAGTTGTTTTGTCCACCCTTGTCTCTCCCTTATCTCCGTAACTTCTAACTCCTATGATCATTTGATGAGCGCCGATATGCAAGAAAGGACCGACGACCAAGTGGAACCGGAGCGGCGCAACAGAAGTGTGATGAGTACATGACCCCTAGGCCCTAGGAACAACGTCACCGATGGAAAAAAGGATAAATATGCTTCAAAGATGACAATCACGAACAGGTTCCTCCAAGCTGACACGAGGAAGAACTTTCTTAATTCAAATCATTGATTCTTCTATACTAATCGGAATTGATGTTGTGTGATAGGCCTAGAACTGACATAATTGAATGTGTGATGACGGATGTGCTGAACTGGTAGCAATGATTTCCTGACTAACTTGTTTCTATGATGATGTGCATTGGTGCTTGGTATATTGACTTGCTGGTGAGTAGGTTATGGTTTATATGTCTAATGGTGCTTCTTCTTGGGCATGAGTCGAGAGATTCTTCGGTAAGCTAGGTTGGAAAGTGGCAGAGGGATTGAAGTCTTTGTTCTTGGTCATGAGATGAGTGAGAGGGTGTGTAGGATGGATGCATTAACTTTGGTAGATCCGAGCGAGTTAGGACTGGTAGTAGGTAGTGGGGTTCTCAAATGAGCTTCTAGGTAGATCTTAGTTAGAGGTGGAAGTATAGGCAAGTAGTGTGTACGGGTAGTATAAGAGAGTGGTTGGTTGAGGTCTGGACTAGTTTCATTAGGGTGATCTTGAGATTGGGTGTGGGTAGAGGTAGTTAGGATAGTTCTAGAGGTGGATGGGTGAGCTAGGAGTAGATCGGGGGATTCTTGAGGAGAGGTGTTGTGAGACGGATTGGGGTGCCAAGGAAGAGTAGTATGAGGTTGCTTGGGAAATTGTCGATCGGGGATATTAGGTTGTTCATATCAGGGTTGTTCGTGTGATGAGTATTTGGGGTTGTTTAGATAGGATTGGTAATGCTTGGGGAATTTATGAGTGGAGGTTATTGTGGCTATTGAGGTATTTGAGGATGTGAGATGAGTCTTCGAGGAAAGGCTAGCAGCTAGGCAAGGATGTAGTTGAGATTCCAAGTAAGATTGTGGGCTTAAGGTTGAGATAGAGAGATTATGAGTAGGGATTTGAGAACTAGGCAAAACAGAAGGTATTGAGGACGCTAGAGGATAAGAGATTTTAGAAGGTTGGTGAAGTTGTGGAACTTGGGAAATTCGGACGAGGAGGAGTTCATTGGGAATTCTATCGGTTGGAAAATCGTGGGAGAATTGGTCAAGTTGCGATGTTATGGGTAATTCGAGCTAGGGTGACATAAGGTTTCGTTGGGGATAATGGTTGTGGTTAAGGAGTGGTAACTTGAGGTAAATTCGGATAATGTTGGGAAGAGGATCTAGGGTAGGTTAGCTTGAGGAGTCATGAGTGGTTCAGGTTTCGTGAGTTCTGGAATGGGATGAGTAAGTAAAATCAGTGGTTGGTCTTTGAGGATATGCGTTGGTGATGAGGGTCTTGGTAATTCGTGGTTGGGAGTAGCACGAGATGGATTTCTGCATTAGAGTTGGTCGAGAGTGACAGGTGTGAGATGATTAGTATGAGTTGGGTCCTTAGAGGTGGATGGTTAGTGAGAGTGGTTAGTGGCATGGGAAGTATGATTAGGTTAGCAAGGTGATTCGAGATGTCTCTTTAGGAGATGATGGGTGGCGGAGTCTTGAGAGCCTAGGAAGAGTAAGCGAGATTGTTAAGAAGTGTCTAGATCAATCGTGGGAGCGGTTCAGTTGAGGACTCGGATTTTTCTATTAGAGGGTAAAGATGGGACCGATAGAGGACCCCCTAGGGCAAGGACATGTTCTATATGGAGTCTTGGTAGTAAATTGAGTTGTTCTGCTTGTCGAAATGAGGGAATTTTGTGATTTGGCAACTCCGAGAGATAGTTTTAAATAGTCGAGTGGAAGGTAGGACTTGAGATCGGGATGTCGAAGTGGATTGGCCCTTAGATGGCTTGATGGCATAGGAGTTGGGATACCTAGTAGTTGGTTTGGGTATTTGGCCTTGATTGCGGGTAGTTATGAGGCTACAAAGGTTGTATGTGAGAGGGATGCAATGGTGTCTAGAACTAGTAGTGGTTTGAGTTGGTAGACCTCGGTGAATTTGATCTTAATGCAAGAGCTGATAGGTAGTTATAGGCAGGTTCTCTTGAGGGTGTGATATTGCGTATGCTTTACTTGGGGCCGAATGTGGGGCGAATTTTATGCTATAGACGATGTTGATTCTATGATGTATTGCCGTTGACAATAGTGAAATGTTAGTACTAGCAAAGTTATTCAATTCCCTGAACTCGATGGAATGCTAGTGTATGGAAGTACTTGTTTGCCTCTAATGCGATGATGCTTGGCAGTAGTATAAGTATGTTGTGATTATCTGATTGATATGATGTGTTTATATGTTTCATATGACGTGCTTATCTAATTGATATGGTGTGTAACTTCTGTTAGATGATGTGATAAATCCTACCATGAACGATACAGTGCTAGATATGTTATGGTATGTGAAGGTTCATGATATGAGTATGACATGGTTATGAATGGGTGATAAGATCGCTATGTTGAACAATTACTATGATATATGATGTCTTGAATTGGAATTGCTAGGATTATAGAACCGAATTGATGGGTTTTGATTCTCACTTGGAACCTAGGAAGGAAATATGGGATTAGCTCTTAGAGGTGGATGATTCCACCTCCTGAGACTTGAAAATTGATTGACTAACGTCGGGTTAGGGAATTTTGAATGATGTTTAAAAATGACTAAGTTGGATTTTGAGAAATCGAACGGGATCGATAACTTAAATGATTTTGAGACCAAACATTTTCAAACTAAGGACCCCTCTTGAAATTTTCTAACCAAGCTTGCATTATGACGCCCCACGAAGTGGATACAGGCATTTTCTAGGGGCCCTTATAGACTGCTTGCTAAGAGCTAGTGGAGATGTTGTAATGCTTTTCGAGTTATGATATAGCCGAGAAGTCGGAGTAAGGATGTGGTAGGGGGGCCATATTACATTCTTGCTACGATATATTGGAGATATTATGATTATGATAACGGTACCGTGAGGATCTCATAGGGGCACTTATGAGGTGCTTACGGGATCATTGGCATGATCCTTGGACTCACCAATTTCAAACTTCATCCCCTATTTTAAGATTATTTTAGTCTCGGAGATGAGACTTGTTTTAGAGGTGGATGATATATAAAGGCTCGGAATTTCAAATCCTAAATTCTCGAAAAAAGGGAATTAAAAAATGAACTTTAACTGAATTTAAAACTCATTTAGCGGATTCCGACCGAAATATAAAATTTGATGAATAATTTCCGTCATTTTATCTCGAAAATTCAAAATAATTTTAGGATGGCGATATCCTTGTCGATTTTATAAATCTAATTGATCGATGAAGCGAGTGTCGGGACACTAACACTTGGGAACTAATTTCAGGATTTCTTTCGGGTATTTATTTGACTAAGGTTTTAACCAATTCCACACTCAACCTCCCTTACCTTTCTCTAACTTACCCTGCAACCCATCCCTCTCCTAACCTTCTTTTTAAATCACAATTTCCATCATCACCCTCCCCACGCCATCACCATTCCGAAACCATCACCTCTCTCTTTCTTCCATCTTCGTTTCATCCCTCATGCTCACCATCATCACCACCTAATCTCCTCCACCATCACCCCAGTAATTCCTCCACCACCAGCCCCCATCTCCTTCCTCCTCCCTGCAGAAGCCGTCGCACCCTCCGTCCGCATCTCGCCCCTGTTTTACCAAGAGGAGAATCCAACGCCCACTACCTCCTCATTCAATCTTCTCCGTCGAATCCAGAAGCAGTAGCAGCCTCGAAGCCTCCCCGGAGCCAGCATCAGCAGCTCCACCAGGAGTCCGGAGACCGAGCCCGAGCGCAACCATCGTCCTCTTCTCCATTTTTTCGATTTTGAATGGTAAACACCCCTTTCTCCCTCCTTTCTCTTCATATCACCTCCAAACCGCTTAAAGATGAATCCTTGCTCACCTTCTCATCCTGATAGGCCATCTCCGGCGTTGTCCCAGCTCCGGCGAAGCCACACCGAAGCTCCGAGCGTTCCGGCGAGACAAACCTCCCTCGGTGAGTACACCCCCGTTTCTCTTCTTCCTTCTTGTCGAATTCCATGTCCATGGGTGTCGGGTGGGTGGTCGGAGCAGGTTGTCGTCTCCAGAGAGAAGCTCCCTCCTCCCTCCTTCCCTTTCCTTCAGCCGATTAGAGCGTTGGAGAGGATGAGAGTGCGGTAAGGGTTCGGTTTATGGTTATATAGTTTGGACCGGTTCAGATGGGCTTAAATAAAATAAAAAAGGTTTGGTTCACTTAAAATCAGATTTTAATGGTTGGGCTGGATGAGATCCAAACTTTTTAAAGGAGATTGGGCCTAATTTTATGTTGGAAATGTGTTCAAATGGAAATAAAGGGATTTTAAAGATTTGTAAAAATATTTTATGAAAATATTAAGTAATGGGTAAATATATCATGTCATATTATAATTGAGGATTTAAATATAAAATATTATTTTGGGGATTTTATAAAGGGTTGGTTTTATTAACTAAGAATGGGTTGGAATTATTTTATAAAGGATTTAGGGATGTTTTATAAAATTATTTAATAAATGGTGTTTTAAAATATAACATAAAATCTTTTGGGAGTTAAAAATAAGTTATTAAGACTCGTCAATTTAAAAAGAGAATTTTGGAAAAGAATTTCCAAGTTGGAAAATGATTTATTAAATAACTAAAAAAGGAGTTTTGCTAACACTTTCAAGGGTCGGGATTCTAACTCGGATTTGAAACATATTTGGATCTAAACTTGAGGATTCGACTTGCTCGGTGACCGACTAGCACGGTGTTCTAATATGTGTGACTAATAGCATGACTTGGGGCGATTTACTATAAGAGATTAAATGTTAGAAATTTTGATGTTGATTATATATATATATCTGTATGGCAAGTGTGAAATAGTAATATGAGAATTTGACTAAGTATGATATGGATGTTATGATACGGGGTTAGCCGTAGGTTGGTCCGATCTTCGACAACAAGCAAGAACTGAACAAGACAAACAAGAACTCGATCAAGATCAATCAAGAACAGCAAGATTCGATTCAAGAAATAACCAAGATTGATCAAGAATCTCAAGAACGCAGCAAGAACAAAGAAAGACTCAAAGAAACTCGACAAGAATGCCAAGATTCGACCAAGAACTTGCAAGAACACCAAGATCCAAAGGCTGGACTCAATGTCGACTCAAAGAAATAACAAAGACTCGATAAAGATAGTAAAGACTCGAAATTTAAGATGCAAGAATTGAAAGACACGACCTGATATGGACTGAGTCAATCTATATAGAACAAGATAAAGACCCCAGGCCTCCTCAGAGGGTAGGAACCAATACCAATGACTATATAACCCGCCTCTACAACCCTACACAACCAAGCGGACAACTTGGAGGCACAAGGAGGGGGCTCGTGGATACTAGGATCACCAAGTCTTGCGAAGTTGATGAACACAAAGCAAACCAAGCTGAGATAGATACCAATTCGTGATCAACGAGCACAGCTCTAGTTGGATCAACATCACTCAATGTGTTTCACACAAGTTTGAGAGAACTAATTCTATTCATTGAAAGCTGAATGTTTACAATGTATGAAATCGAAATATATAGACTACTCTAAAGCCTGATGGGCCGATTTAAGTGAATAAAATAAACAAATAAATTAAACACCTAAAACATAAGTAAATAAGGTCTCTAAAAATAACATGTAGAAAAGCCCAATTTCGGCCTAATAGGATCCATTCCCGTCAAAACAGTGACAGCTTGCAAAGATGTGCATTTTCGTCCAATCTCGAGGTCGAATCTGGAAAAACCTTCAACAGCAAAGTTGTAGATCTCTTCGTCCTCGTTCCAACAAGGTATGGCACGCCTCAATCCGATAAATATTGAATCCGTACGACCCATTTTACAGAGACGTCGAAAAGCTGTCAAATGACTATGAACGAACCAAAACGTCATTTAATCCAAGCTTGCACCTTGGGACTTCTTCCCATGGTGGAGCCTTCTTCTTCCTCTTGAGAAGGACATCATCCTCATAATCTCGAATCATAGGTGTGTCCGGAGGTGTCGTTGATGATGGCTTGGATGGTCACGCATCATGTTATCTTAGGTTTGATGAGGTGGCAAGTTGTGATGAATGGTATGAGATAAAAGATGGTTGATCGTGATGAACTAAAAGTATGGCGGATGTGAACTTGTTTATTAATATGTGATATGAGTGTGTGATATATGTGTTCAGAGTGGCTATAGAATTATACTCAGTGTAATCTCGTTATGTAATTAGGGGATATTCTGTGATCGTGACTACTGTGTGCTGGATTCTTCTTTTGTTGATCTTCTAGCCAGGTAAGTACCTCCGGGGCTTACTCAGTAACCAGTACCTCCTGCCTGATGTGTCATATAGTATGTAGGTGTTGCATATGCATAAAAGTATGTCATGTAGTATCATGCTTAGGAATTGCACTTACGAACGAGCATTCTTATTCTGTATGCGATTGAAAACGGAACGACCGTTATCTATGAGTCCAGAGTCCTTGCTAGGGTCATAGGGCACCCCAGCCTCATCGGGTGTTGTCCTCCTCGAGTCATTATATATATATATATATATATATATATATATATATATATATATCATGAGATACGAGATGAGCATGAGATACGTTATGATGATGAGATTTGACATGCTATAGTATCGAACTCGTCAGTCTCCACCCTACGTGGAAGGGGGGTGGTGGTAGAAGAGGGATATACCGCTTGGTATTCTTTGTTAAGGCCTTAATTGATATTCTGCATATATGAATTAGGAGCATGATCGTGTGGTTAATATTTCAGTACTGCATGAAGGCATCCTTTATTCTGTATTATATGTCCTCAACGCGGTCAGAGGACCCACGAGCAGACTCTTGGCCTGACTTGGTGGTATAGTTTCAGGTACCTGATACACTGCTTGATTTTGTGCTGTGATGACGGGGTCTATTCATATGGCGGAGAGTGAGTGTTTGAAACCTGGCTTCACCAGATTCATGCTTTTGGGATTTCTCCCTACTTATACTCTGTTTTGACCCGGCTTTGCCCTGACACTGGTTGTATCATTTTCAGAACTTATGCCATTTGCATGATAAATGATTTTCTGCGTTGTAGACTTAGGACATGTACTTGGGTTTACCCCGGGGTCTCCAACGGACCTTTCAGATTTGGGTGCGAAATCCCACTTCAAACTACACATCTTCGATTTCAAACCTTCAACCTGTACTCAGGGCGCAAGATCCCAACGAGGGGTTTCATCCCTCGAAACGTAACTCGAGAATCATAATCTCGGGCCGTTACACTCTCCGCCCCTTTCCCTACTTCTCAGGTTCGGATTTTGATTTTAATGTTGTCAAATTTGGTTTTGCTTGTGGTTTGGTTTTTATCTCTTAAGTGAGTGGATGACCAGACTGAGATTTTGATTCTGAATTTGATTTGGTGAGACTTCCATTTTAATGTCTGTCAATTTTAGGTCGCTTGTGGTTTGGCTTTTGGCAGGTTTGGATTTTAAGGACTTATTAGCAGCTTCCTTTGGTAATTTAAAATGACTAGTTGTCTATTTGTTTTGCATCAAATAGAAGAAGTGAAACTAACTTGCCAAATAGACTGACTGATAAAAAAAAATTGGCTCTATTTGAAGCTATTGAGAAGTTAAATGAAGTTGTGGGTACTGAAAATGAGAAGTGAAATTGAGAAGTGCAATTTAGTTTGATTTATGGAGGAGTGTAATTTTGAGATTCCTTGTTCCGTTTCACTAACTAGGTAACAATTCTAACAGCAAAGGGATCTATGAATTTATGACAACAAAGGGCAACAATTCTGATAGCAAAAGAGATCTAACATGAAGGTCTTTTAAAGTCTATTAGCTCAATGGAAGAGCAATGTGTTATTATACACATGATGTTGGTTTGATTCTCCTATAGGCTTTCTCCAAACCTCATTGGCACTAATCGAGTTGTTAGTTTTCCATCTTCTTTGTTATTCATAAGCATAAAATTAAGAGCTGACAATAGGGGCAAGAATAACTCAATTAAGAGCGAACAACAACAATGTTAGAAGCAATTTTAACAAAACAACTATCCGAACAAAGTTGTCCTATACAATAATCTGACAACAAAGTATCACAAAACACATAAAAACAATCGAACTAAAAAACAAGGAAAAAAGACAGTTTGCTGATCAGTTCTTTGAACAAGAATTTTTCCATATTTGATCAAATTTCAATAAATCTGAAACGACGTCTGACATGTTTGATCACCATTAAAGTTGCTTCCGTTTCAGTTTTCATAACATACTGTTTCTTGTATTTCAGTTTTCAGATTTGCTTTTGTTTGAATTTTCCAAACTTAAATTTTTGTATTTGTGTTTCTTACATCTATAGTGTAGAGAAAGCCTATTTGCACTTGTTTATGTATTTCAGATTGCTTCTATTTGATTTTTAGATTTATTGTGTAGAGAAAGTCTATATGGGATTCGAACCCATATCATGTGTATAATAACACATTGCTCTTCCTTTGAGCTAATAGACTTGAAAATATAATCATAAACCCATAACTCATGTTGAACTTCTCAATTTCACTTAACAATCTTCTCAACTTCATTTCTCAATATGATTGATGGGCAATATAAAAATTATGATGACAATAAAATAAGAAAGGGACTTGATGGAATACTGGACTGCAATATGATTGAAATAATTGATAGGTAAAAATAAACTTGGTGCCAATGTGATTGCTACTGCTAGTGCAGGAGGTCCAACAACGGTTGCAATAAATCCTCTTGGAGCTTCACATTTTTTCACTTTAGATTTTAGTGCGTTCCATGTCAGTCCAAACTAAGTAATATTTTGTGTACATCTCCTTATCCTACAGCTAAGCCAAAAGAATGCTAATCAACCACAATAGCTAGCACTAAATAATAAGAAACAATAAGAAGTTTTTTGTGTTTTTTTTTTCAATATATCAAATCCACCAAGGCAATATGTGAATACTGAATATTGGATCCATCTTTGGATCCCATTAATTTACCTAAAGTGTGCAGCAATGTGATTTGTTTCCTTAATAGATATCCTGATCAGTTGACCAAAAAATAAAATAGATATTCTGATCACTACAATCTCCCTAAAGTTATGGTTTACCAATTTTTGTTCTAATCTATCATTTGCAAACTCAAGGATTGAAAACAACCACAAACCTCTATATCGGCACTCTATCTGCTCTAAGGTGAATAGGTCACTGACAACATCTAAATCAAATCAGATTCGAGCATATTCAATAATCATAGCCCTAATCGAATCCAACTATTTTTTTTTTTATCAAAACCAAAATCCAAACCATACCTTGCTCTCGCCCCCTAATAAGAACCTTGCTCTCGCCCTTGAACAGTACCATGCTCTAGTCCCCTATCAAATCCGACTAGTCTTCGTCCTTCGTCTTCAATTGAACCCTCTGGACAATCGTCTTTAGTTTTCTAGATCGATAATCGGTCTTCGTCATCAATTCGAGTCACCCGACAAATCTGGGCGAAAGGGAAAAGAGGTGGAGACCGACCAAGGGGAAGAGGCGGAGGGCGGCCGAAGGGAAGATGCATGCCGAAGGGAGGGTGGCAGCAGGTGCGATATTTTTTTATTCAGAAGGAGGCTGAGGCCCGAGGGGACCATCCGCAACCATGGGGGTAACCTCTTTCCCCCTTTTTTTTCCCATCTTCATATTGCAACTTTACAACTCATTTATTTTTTTTGTGTAAAATAATTTTCACTTTTTCTACATCTTTCTAAAAGGTTTCATCTCCAACCATGGGAAACCTCTTTTATCTCTTTTTAAATTTATTTTCATTTATATTTTTTCCTTTATGATATGTGTATCATCATATATTATTGTGAATTATTTTTATTTATAATTTTATAAATAAATAAAAATAGAAAGTAGTTAATATGAATATATTTTATTACATCTAGATTTAAAAAAAAAAGTTAAAAACATTATAACATACGTAAATACTAATCGAACTACCTATAAATTCGGATCATAGCCTTGGAATTGGTTCCACAAGTGCTCAACCAAATCATTTTTCAAATCCATATGAGTTTCCACAAGGGCTAATTCTACTAATGTTGTTGGTTTGGGAAAAAAGAAGATGATTGTACACACTGGTAGGATTATGTGGGGTATAATTTTGATATTCGGGAGTGGGAGAATTGTTAAGCATTTGTAACATCACTTGAAATTGAGGATTTTTGAGATGATTTGGATCAAAAGGCATATTTGGAATGGGTGGGGTATTTGGATTATTGTGATCCATGGTTAAGAACATAGATGCAACTACAATAGATCAAGATGAGGGTATATATAGGGTAAAATTAGGCTCAAATTATATAAAAAAATAAAATTAAATCAATGAGATATTTTATTTTAAAAAGTAATAAAATATAAATATATTTTTATTTCATTTTCAATCCTATTACAACTAATAAATCTAAATGGAAAAGATATAATCCTACTTTATCATTAAAAAAAAATTAGAAAAGGGAAGAGGTTACCTCTCTCTAACAAGGTAACCCCTTCTCACCTCTTACCTTAAGGTAAAGGTCACAAATATGGGCTTACCTTTTAGCAGCCTTAAGGTAAGTAAAACTCATGGTTGCTCATGCTCTTCAGACCATCTGCAATCACAAGGTAACCTCTTTCCCCCTTTTTTCTCATCTTCCATTCACAACTTTTCAACTCATTTATCTTTTTGTTTAAAATAATTTTCACTTTTTCTACCTCTTTCTAAAAGGTTTCATCTACAACCATGGGAAACCTCTTTTACCTCTTTTCAAATTTATTTTCACTTTTTCTTTTCCTTTATATATCATTCCCTTTAATATATATGTATAATCATATATTATTGTGAATTATTTTTATTTATAATTTTATAAATAAATAAAAATAGCAAGTAGTTAATATAAATATATTTTATTACATCTAGATTAAAATAAAAAAATAGTTAGAAATATTATAACATACATAAATACTAATCGAATTACCTTTAAATTCGGATCATAACCTTGGAATTAATTCCACAAGTTAGAAACATTATAACATACGTAAATACTAAAGGCATATTTGGAATGGGTGGAGTATTTGGATTATTGTGATCCATAGTTAAGAAAATAGGTCAAGATTGTAACGGCCCGGGATTATGATTCCCGAGTTACGTTTCGAGGGATGAAACCCCTCGTTGGGATCTTGCGCCCCGAGTACAGGTTGAAGGTTTGAAACCGAAGATTTGTAGTTTAAAGTGGGATTTCGCACCCAAATCCGGAAGTTCCGATGGAGACCCCGGGGTAAACCCCTGTACATGTCCTAAGTCTACAACGCGGAAAATCCTTTATCATGCAAAGGGCCTAAGTTCTGAAAATGATACAACCAGTGCCACGGCAGAGCCGGGTCAAAAAGAGTATAAGTACGGAGAAATCCCAAAAGCATGAATCTGGTGAAGTGAGGTTTCAAACACTCACTCTCCTCCATATGAATAGACCCTGTCATAACACGCCTATACCTAGAATAAAGAATGCCTTCATGCAGTACTGGAATATTAACCACACTATCATATTCCTAATTCATGTGCAGAATATTAAGTAAGGGCTTAACAAAGAACACCAAGTGGTATATCCCTATTATACCCCCCCCCCCCCTTCGAGGTATGGTGGAGACTGGCCAGTTTGATTCCATAGCATCTTAAATCTCATCATTATATCGTGGATGTTGCGAAAAGAAAATAATAATGTAATAATGTTGATAATAGTAAAGGTGTCCTATGACCCTAGCAAGGACTTTAGGACTCACAAATAACGGTCGTTCTGTATTCAAACGCATACAGAATAAGAATGCTCATTCATAAGTGCAATTCCTAAGCATGATACTACATGACATGCTTTTATGCATATGCAACACCTACATACTATATGACACATCAGGTAGGAGGCACTGGTTACCGAGTAAGCCCCGGAGGACTTACCTGGCTAGAAGATCAACAAAAGAAGGATCTAGCATACATTAGTCACGTTCACAGAGTATCACCTAAATACATAACGAGAATACACTGAGTATACGTCTCTAGCCACTCTGAACACATATATCACACATTCATAGAAGCAGATAATTAACAAACTCGCATCAACCATACTTTTAGTTCACCACGATCAACCATCTCTTATCTGATACTATTCATCATAATTTGCCAACTCGTCAACTTAAAATAACCCCCATATCATACTCAGTCAAATTCGCATATTACTATTTCATTGTAACGGCCCAGGATTATGATTCACGAGTTACGTTTCGAGGGATTCAACACCTCGTTAGGACCTTGCGCCCCGAGTACAGGTTGAAGGTTTTAAATCCTAATTTAAATGTTTTCAAAGTGGGATTTCATACCCAAATTCGAAGGGATCGTTGGAATCCCCGGGGAAGTCCCCTGTACTTGTCGTAAGTCTAAGCGTGGAAATCAGTAGTCATGCAAATAGCGAAAACAAGTGTAATACAATAGGCTGCCATGGCAGAGCCGGGTCAAAACGGAGTCTAAAGTGTAAATCCAAAAACATAATCAGGGTCTGGTGAAGCCGATAACTCTCGCGCTCACTCTCCGCCGAACAAAATGACCCGCGCAATAAGCAAACAGCACCGATGAGATGAACATAAATAATACCTAAAAAATTTAATGGTGAGCGGGATCAGAATGATGCCCACATGCTGCATCCCGGCCCTAAGCACACATATACGCTATGCCTAATAAAGATGCTTCTAGATGCAAGACGGAATATTAACACACTAGCATGCTCCTAAGATCAAGTGTATATTAATAGATAGGGCCCCAACAAAGAATACCAAATGGTATGTCCCTCTCCTACCTCCACCCCCTTCCGATAGGGCGGAAGGGGGTGGAGGTAGGAGACTTACCTCGCAGAACAGCAAAAAACAATCAACCAGGCAATATGAAATCTGGCACGTCACAGATGGTCACCTAACAAGTATAAGCACATGAATGAGTCTACCTCTAAGCCACACAAGCATAGAATTATCACACACACAACTTCACAACTTAACACAATAACCGTCACATCATCATTTTCATCATCTTAACTTTATCTCGTAACATATTCATTATAATTCTCCAATTCATCAACTTAAGATAATTCCAATTTGCATGCTCATCATCTCACAATCTTACTTAGCATATAATTGCATATCCTCATCATAATCATATAACATTTAACCACACATAATAAATCACCACAATATTATATTTTAAATCTCAAAACAACATTTTATATTTTAATCTCAGTTACATTACATAATATTTCTAACACCATTTTCATTTAAACACTTTTATAAAATATTTTCTAATTCCTTAAAAGCTCAACCATTTTCATCTAATCAAAACATCCCTTTTTAAATTACCAAATCAACCTTACTTTATTTTAATTTACCAAAACCAATCCCTTATTTTGTAAAATCCCCAAAACCGGCCCTCTTGTTTTATAAAACCCAAACCGAGCCCCTATTGATTTAAATCCTCCAAAACCGAGCTCATTTGGTAAGAAAAGGCCCAAACATTTTCTTGTTAAAACACCACATGTTTGGCCCAAAAGATAGGCCCAAACACTTTTCCCTTTTAAAACACCAATCTCGGCCCACTTTGAATTAGGCACAAAGGCAAATTCATTTCATTCTTTCATACAACCGAGCTGGAGATTCTAAAAAAAGAATGGGGCCCAGGGGGAGGATGTGGCAGCTGAGGTGGCGGAGGTGGGACCCAGTCCCTTTCTTCCTCTTCCATCGAATGAACAAAAACAGAGCCCCCATTTTCCTTGGCCCAAAACCAGCGGAAGGAAGAGGAAAGGGGGACCTCCGGCGGCAGTGCTTCGGAACTCCGGCCACCCGGTCTCGCCGGCCACCCTGACAGGCACGCACGAGACAAGAAGGAAGGGGAGAGGAAGGAAGGGAGAAGGATCACCGAGGGCATTCGATGTCGGAAGCGGAGCCTTTGGCTGATAAAGGGTGAAAGAGGAGAGGTCGAGAGGAATCGAACCTTACCGAAGGCGAATCGGAAGAACAGGTGCGAGGGGAGACGGTGGCGGCACCGGCGGTTCCGGGAGGTGGTGCTGCTGCTGGTGGTCGGCGACGAAGACTAGTGGTGGCGAGGTGGTGAAGGAGGTGTGTAGGTGAAGAGGGGATGTGGTGGAGGAAGGGTGTGGGCAGCAACGAAGGAGGATGAAGAGTGGAGGGAGCTCTGCTCTCGGCACTTCCCTCCAAGAAAGAAAGAAGGAGCTGTTTGGTTTGCGTTTGTGTGGGTGTGTGGAAGAATGTGTCCATTGCTCAGATTTTATGGATAAATCTTGGGGTTTACTTGAGTTCCTGATTGTACCCATAGGACAAAGTATGAAACCTCTCTTCCATTTTTTGTAAATCAAAGCAAGGTAAGAAAAAGAGTATATGTGGGTGTTGGGTTAATTAAGGAAAGATTGAAAAAGATGGGAAATTTAAAATTAAATCTCAAATTGTGGGATCCAAGGTTGAATTTGGATAAGGATGTGAGAAAGATGACGGAATTGAGGTCTCGAGTCAGGAATTTAAATTTCCGCCGATTGGTCATTCAAATCTTGAAATGAAAGACGGATTCGATCTTTAAATTAAAAATTTGGGCTGGAATTTGTTTTAAATTCATTTTGATTTTCTTTATCGGAAAATTAATATTTTAAAAATCCGAGCCTTTACATCATCCACCTCGAAAAACAAGTCTCGTCCCCGAGACTAAAATCATTCTAAAGTAGGGGATGAAGTTGAAATTAATGAGTCCAAGGATCACGTCATTGATCCCGTAAGTACCTCATAAGTGCCCCCATGAGATCTCACAGTACCGTCGTCATGATCATAATACTCCCAATCGGTCGTAGTAAGGATGCGGTAGACCTACCACATCCCCACTCCGACTCCTCGGGCGTACCATAACTCGAAAAGCATCATGACGTCCCCGCTAGGTCTTAGCAAGCGATCCACATGTGCCCCCATACATGCTTGTATTCACTTCGTGGGGCGTCATAATGAAAACTCGGGTTGGAATAGTTTTCTCAAAATCTATGTTCCTTTTTAAATCACCATTTCAATTTTTTCTTTTTTAAATTCGACGTTAAACAAGGCATTCCTAACTTCCCAATCATTCTAACATCCACCTCTAAAGGCTAATCCCATATTCTCTTCCTAGGTTCCGAGTCAAATCATAATTCAACACTTCAACCTCTAGCATTTCTAATATTAGGCATCATGGATATAGAATGATGATCATAATCTCAAGATAAACAGAAGATCATAGTACATCAAAGACAGTCACATACCATAATATCTAGCACATCATCATATCATCGAGGCTCATCACATCATATCACCAAGGATCTGCACACAACTACCAAGCATAAGCACACAATTCAAAGAGACACCACTAACCAATCCCAGCCAACTAACTAGGCATACTCACTGCACTCGCGCTCAAACGGAGCGACGGAGTTCCGGTGGAGCTGCGGGTGCTCTGTTTTAGGCTCGAACAAGGGCTGCTGGTGGAGCTGCTGGCGACGATGAGGTGGTGATGGAAGCGATGGCGGAGGAGCTGAAGCCGGTGGTGACAATGGTGGTGATGAAGATGGTAGAGATGCTGAAGAACGACGGTGATGAGGGATGAGGAAGGTGGCACTGATGGTGAAGATGAATGAGGATGGAGGTGACGATGATGGTAATGGAGAGCAGGTTAAGAAGATGGCAGTAAAGGGTGAGGGAGGGGTTCCATTCGAAGGGTAAGGTGATTGATGGGAGTGGGTGAGGGTGGAGTGTGAAAGTGGTTAAACAAATAATCAAAAATAAATCCCGAATACGCGAATTTTGAATCCCGCAATTAGTTTTTCGAATGTTAGTTCCCCAAATCTCGCTTTCTCGATCAATTATATTTTTAAAATTGAAAAGGATATCGCTATCCAATAATTATTTTGAATTTTCGAGGTAAAACGACGGAAATTTTTTGCCAAATTTTATATTTCGGTCGGAATCCGCTAAATGAGTTTTGAATTCAGTTTAAGTTCATTTTTAATTTCCTTTTCCACAAATTTAGGATTTGAAATTCCATGCCTTTACAAAGATGGGGGTATATATAGGGCAAAATTGGGTTTAAATTATAGAAAAAAATAAAATTAAACCAATGAGATATTTTATTTTAAAAAATAATGAAATATAAACATATTTTTATTTCATTTTAAACACCATTACAATTAATAAATCTAAATGGAAAAGAGAAGATCATACTTTATTGAGATAGGGAAAATCCTGTCATCATAGCACAAGGGTGTTCTGGTCTTTTACCGATATCAAATATTCAATACGGCATTGACCAACATCAATGCGGTTAAAGTTTCGCCTATTGAATACGGTAACCGTTTCATGCATTAAAGGGTCTTGGATGAATTGAATACGGTAACGATTTCTTCTATTAAATATTGTAACCGTTTCTTTTATTTAATACTTGACTAGTATAAATATGAGGAGATAGATTCAGATTAAAGGGGATACGATGACTAACTTGAGCGTCGGAGGGTCCTCCGGGAGAGGCAAGCCCCGCCCCGACCAAGTTCTTTGTTTCTTGGCAGGATTATATATCGAGAACGGAGCTCAATCTTCCTCAAGATATGGTGCGGATTTTTGCACTTACAAATGTCGTCGTTTGTGGGAAATCGATAAAAAAGGTTGTGTAGTTGAAGTTCTTAGAGAAGACGAATCGGGGACGGACCAACGGATCAAGCGTGACCTGGAGGAAGCCGGGGACACTGTTACTTTTCGTCCCTTGCTCAAACTTGCTCGATGGGGTGGGACATTCCCATCTGTATCTCAACCGACACTGGATCTATGGATCCGAGTCTACTGCGAGAACTTCTACACCGTCACCAGGACAACCGATCCCAGATCTGAGATACACCGACCTCCACCGTAAAGCCTAGTGGATCTGAGAATCCCTAGCCGCCGTCGGGCCTGTTACGCAGCCCTCACATCTCCGACCTCCATAGCAGAAGCCTCGCCAATTCATCTCCGATCTCCATAGCAGGAGCCTTGGCAATTCATCTCGCGACCTCCGTAGCAAGAGCCTCGCTAATTCATCTCTAATCCAATTTCAATTTCTCGCATTAAGCGATCGAGTTCGAGCCCAGTGCGTTGGTGATCCGTCGCCACTCACCATATCCACGATTGCGTCTTCAGCCAAGGAGGATCTATCGTCGGCACTCCGTCGGCAGTCCATCTGTGAATCTATGGCCGTAGGGGCACCGCAGGCGTGCGCAACGGAAGAGATGGAAGCGAGGGTGGTGAAGATCACAAATTGTGGAACCCCAACATCGAAGCCGATGGGTCTAGGTCTTCCGAGCTCAGGTTTGAATTACTAAACTTTTCTCGTGGGCTGTCGAAATTGTTGGCCAGATTGATCGATCCATCTCAATTGATGAAATTGAATTTTTGCGTCATTTTGGTTGTCGCCGTTGGCCGTTACTTTGGGGCAATATAAATGGAAATTGATTGTATTAGTTGCTAAAAAGGAGCTAGGTGATGGTAATTACATTCATATGTTTTAAAGTACAGTATTTTATTGGCTGATTCAACATTCTAGGAAAGGGTGATTGGTAATTGGAATAAGAAATTAATTTGTGCTGGACTTTTGGAACTTATTGCTTTGGTGTATCAATTAGCTTGGTTTATAGGACAACTTGCTAGAGCTCTAGTCTTTGTTGAAGACATTAGAGCTAGTGCTCTCTAAACGGCTGACTTGTTGGATTAATTGTGGTGCAATTTTTTTTTGTTAAACTTGTTGCATATCTGTTTGTAGTCTTGAACTACTGAGCATGTCAAGAGAGCATTTTGTTATTGGAGTAAGTATTAATTTATGACTAGGATACTCAAACCGATCTTTAGTTGATGATTTTAATTTCTTGTGATAATATATATTAGTTTGCATAGTGCTGAGGTAGTGTGGTGTTAATGGTGACTATGTGTGTTATTGTTCATGTCTCTATGCGTTAATTGCATCTCTTTGCTTCAACTATCCGTTTGACTTTGGTGATCGCCTTGTGCAAACATACTAGTAAGTTTGAGCCCACTGCATGATCATCTATAAAGGCGTGATCATATATTTGTCTGATTTTATGAATAATGGGATTTGCATGACACTATTTTGCAAACACACTAGTACAAAAAAGGTCTATGACAACGGTTATTTATTAACATACACAATGGTTATTGCACTGTTGTCTATGTCAGTGCGGTTTTAGATGAAACAACGGTTGGAGCTATGACAACGGTTCTTATAAACAACGGTTATAACCATTGTCTAAGATACTGTATAACCGTTGTCTATGAGACTCCAAAATTTTCAACGATCAATATTACACAGTTATAACCATTGTTTATGTGTCATATAACCATTGTTTATGGGCAATTAAACCGTTGATTATGTGTTATATAACCGTTGTTTATGTACAATCTAATTGTTGTCTAGGTGGACTATAACCGTTGTCTATGTACATTATAACTGTTGTATATGTATATTTTAACCTGATGCGGGACCATCTTCTACAGCTCCAGACACACCCATTATACTTGGAGAAGGGCCAATGACTCGAGCTAGAGCTAAGAAGCTTCAGAGAGACTCATTCAACTTTGTGGGTCATGCTTTGTTCTCGAGCAAGGTTCAACTCCCCGAGCCTACATTGAAGACATATATGTGCATTGGAGTGCATGAAGAGGCCGAGCCACCTTAGACAATGCTTAGACCGAATTTTCCTAAGTGTTATGTCTAATATCAGCTTATGAACATTATTGGGCTGAATTGGGCTTTTTAAATCATTCTTTTTAGGAACCTTATTTATTTTTGTTCTTAGATTTATTTTAAAGCCCATTAGTTAGTAGATCTATCTTATTCTATCAATAAGGGCCGGCCATCATCAGCCTTATGGCCTATATATTTCGTTTTCTTCTTTGTAATTCAATTGGAACATTGATAATTGAAATCTTACTTCTCAAAACGTGTGAAACACCTTAGAGAGAGAGATCAGGCCGAATAGAGCTGTGCTCTTCGCGATCTCAACCGATTGATAATCTCAGCTTGGTTTGCTTTGTGTTCATCAACTTCGCAAGACTTGGTGATCCTAGTTTTCACAAGCCCCCTTCTGGTGCTTCAAGTTGTCCGCTTGATTGTGTCGGATTGTAGAGGCGGGTTGTGTAGGCATTGGTATTGGTTCCTACCCTCTGAGGAGGCCTGGGGTCTTTATCTTGCGCTGCATAGATCGACTCAGTCCTTATCAGGTCGTGTCTTTCAATTCTTGCATCTTAAATTTCGAGTCTTTACTATCTTTATTGAGTCTTTGTTATTTCTTTGAGTCGACATTGAGTCCAGCCTTTGGATCTTGGTGTTCTTGCAAGTTCTTGGTCGAATCTTGGCATTCTTGTCAAGTTTCTTTGAGTCTTTCTTTGTTCTTGCTGCGTTCTTGAGATTCTTGATCAATCTTGGTTATTTCTTGAATCGAATCTTGCTGTTCTTGATTGATCTTGATCGAGTTCTTGTTTGTCTTGTTCAGTTCTTGCTTGTTGTCGAAGATCGGACCAACCTACGGCTAACCCCGTATCAAATTGGCATCAGAGCTTTGGTTTCCGACATCAAGATTGAGTCTTTTCTTTTCATAAACACAAAAAAAACACAAAAATAGAGTCAGTTCTTGTTTTGGTTATTTACTTCTTGCTTTCTTTTTGATTAAATTACTAATCTTGTTTGTTTGTGATTGTTGTGGTTGCTTAGCCCAAACACAAAGCCTAGCCGAGACCGTGGAGTCGACCAAGTCAGTGCACACATCTCTTTGTGTACACCCTAGCCGACGGCACATAGTGTCCCCATAGCCAAAGCTTGGCCGACATTCACCTACCACACAAGATAAAACCCTAGTTTGTTACTTTGTTCTATCTTTGGAACTTTTGATCTATCTATATCTACTTTTATTTATCCATTGCCTATTTAAATTCTGATTTTTGGTGGATTTAATTCATTATATCTATCAAATATCTATTAAGGCATAAAGATAGATCCTATTCCCTAAAATAGCCATTCTATCTATATCATTGCATTAGGGCTGGAAATTTTATTTATTCACCACCACTTTCATAAGTAAAAAAAAAAAAAAAAAAAAAAAAAAAAAAAAAGATCAGTTTCGAAATTTCCATTAAAACTTGGACCTAGGAGGATAAAATTCACTAGGGGCAAAAGTAAGTTGAAAAAAAAAAAAAATAAGAGATAGAGTTTGTTGATCTAGTGCAAGAAAGCTCCCAAGGACAATTGGTGAATCCCTTCTCTCAGCCCTAGTCGACAGCCCTAAATCCCAAACACATACACCTCCACAAAATTGAAACCCTACCCTACAACTACAACGTCCTAACTTAAAGGTTTTCAATCAAAAGAGGTAAATTCCCAAGTTTTCTTTTGTTTTTCTTTATTTCTCTTGGTGTCGAAGCACTTCTCCCCACTGTCGAGTGCTCTTGTGCTTGTGTCGAGGAGATCTCAGCCCTTGCCGAGTCTCCCTAGTGTTGTGTCGAGTGCTTACAGCCCTTGTGAGTGCTTGTTTGAGTCTGTCGAGTCCTTTACTTGCTTGCATCGAGTACTACAGCCCTTGTTGAGTACTCTTCTGAGTTGTTTCATTCACTACATACTTTGATTGCTTTGTTTTTTTTGCTTGGTTGTTGATTTGCCCAAAGCGGATTGCCCTAGCAAGCGTGATATATCAATCAAGAGAGGGAGTGTGAGCGAAACACAATTGTGAGTTGTTTATAAGTTTTTACTAACCTTAACTTAGTTCTTTGTTTCTTTTGTCTTTTTATCATGTCTAACAATCAGGGAAACAATGGTGGTAACGATGCCACGAACTCGAGTGCTACTGTCACACCCGAGCAGTTCAACAACTTGACGGCCAACATAGCCACTATAACGGATACCTTGGCTGCGTTGCAAGCTAAGATGGCGGAGTGGGAAAGCTCTAGGCCTAGTGGTTCGAACAACATAGGCCAGCAAGAGCGAGTGGAGATACCCAACAATGAAAGAGAGGTCGTAAATCCTATCCCTAATCCTAATCCTCATGTTAATGTCAATTTAGATAATCCTTTATTCAATGAAAACAACTCTCCACGAGGTGGGAGAAATGATCGGAATAATGGGTTTGTTCATGTGCAAGGACAAGGACAAGGAAGGGGAAGAGGTCGAGGCTATCAAGAGCAATACTATTACTCGGAGCAAGATGACGACTTCCAAGAAGAGGAGTATTGGGAGCGACGCCCGAGACGGAATCAAAGGGGAAATCAGAACCGCCCACCTAGGTTCAATGATGACGACGGAATAGGCAAGGTGAAGGTAAAGATTCCTCCTTTTGATGGTAAAACTGATCCAGATGCTTATATTGATTGGGAGATTAAAATGGAGCAAATCTGGAATTGTCATAATTTCTCAGAACCTAAGAAAGTGCAATTAGCTTCCCTAGAGTTTCAAGGTTTTGCATTAATCTGGTGGGATAATCTTGTTAAGGAAAGAAGAAGATCCCTTGATGCACCTATTGCTTCGTGGGAACAATTAAAAGTAGTAATGAGAAATAGGTTTGTACCTCAACATTATGATAGAGAGCTATTAAACAGATTAGAAAACCTTAAACAAGGTAGTAAAACTGTTGAGGAGACATTTAATGTTATGCAAGAAGCTATGGCTCGAGCTAATGTGGTAGAAACTCACGATAAAACTAATGTTAGATACCTTCGGATCTTGCATCCCGCCTTAGCTCATGAAATTGATTACTTTCCCTATACTACTCCTACTGAACTTTTACATCTAGCTATGAAAGTAGAAAAGGGACAACGTTATAAGAGCCAAGGAAGAGTGTCAAGTGTGCAGCAGCCCCAATGGCGCCAATCTCGGCCAAATCAGTCCCAATGGCGTGGTGAAGGTGGTTCACGAGATCGACCAAACCAGCCCCAAGGGAGAGGAGATAGCCGAGTATCCCAGCAGCCCCTTGACAAAGGAAAAGGTCCATGGAATGGACGAGAATCGTCTGGGACATCTACTGGTCCCAAAGGGAGTAATCCTAATCCTTCTACTACTCGTTCTAGAGACATTGTATGCTTTAAATGCCAAGGTAGAGGACATTATATGAAGGATTGCCCGAATAAGAAAACGCTCATGGTTAATCAATTTGGAGAATATGAATCTGAAAATTCTTGTGATGAACCAGATGAGCATGCTAATGACAATGATCAGAACCTAAACCTTGTTTGTTATGAAAATGATGATAATGAGGTTGAATATGAACATGGTGAATCTTTGATTGTTAGGAGAGTTTTAAGTGTTGTTCCTACACCATGTGAAGATAATCAAAGAGAAAACTTATTTCATACTCGTTGTCTAGTTAAAGGAAAGGTTGTAAATGCGATCATTGATGGAGGTAGTTGCTGTAATTTAGCTAGTCAAGAAATGGTTGACAAATTGCATTTACCTACTGTCCAACACCCAAGACCTTACAAATTGCATTGGATGAATGATTGTGGCTTATTAAAAGTTCATAGACAAGTTAAAGTGCATATTAAGCTAGGACATTATGAAGATGATGTTTTATGTGATATTGTGCCTATGCAAGCTTGTCATATTCTATTAGGCCGTCCTTGGCAATCTGATCGTAAGGTTATTCATGATGGGTTTACTAATCGCTATACCTTTACTTTTCAGGGAAAGAATGTCATTCTCAAACCCATGACGCCTACGCAAGTAGCTGATGAGATTGAGAAGCGGAAGGTAAGTAAAGGTGAGTTAGATCAGGAGGCTCAGTCGAGCCAAGTGGATCCTCAAACTCGGCCTAAAGGTGTACTAATGGCTTCCAAGAGTACATTTTTAGACGAATTGGCGGATGGAGAAACCACCCTTATGCATCTCATTAAGAGCTTGAATATGTTGAGTGAAGAGCTTAAAGCTTCTCTTCCAGCCAATATACTCGCTGTACTTGAGGAGTATAAAGATGTGTTTCCCGATGACATACCACCAGGTCTACCCCCTATTCGTGGAATTGAGCATCAAATTGATCTTATTCCAGGGGCTGCATTGCCTAATCGACCTGCGTATCGTATGAATCCCACTGAGACCCAAGAGGTCCAAACCCAAGTCCAGGAACTGTTGGACAAGGGTTATATTCGAACTAGCTTAAGTCCGTGTGCTGTGCCTGTGTTATTAGTCCCTAAGAAAGATGGATCATGGAGAATGTGTGTAGATTGTAGGGCTATTAACAACATTACTATTAAATGGAGCTTCTATATTTTCTAAAATTGATCTTAGAAGTGGCTATCATCAAATTAGAATGAAAGAAGGTGATGAATGGAAAACAGCCTTTAAGACTAAGCTTGGGTTATATGAGTGATTGGTTATGCCTTTTGGTTTAACTAATGCTCCTAGCACTTTTATGCGTTTAATGAATCATGTGCTTCGAGATTTCATTGGAAGATTTGTTGTTGTTTATTTTGATGATATTCTGATTTATAGCAAGTCTCTTAATGAACATGAATCACATCTTAGAGAAGTGCTTAAAACGCTGAGAATTGAACGCTTGTATGCTAATTTAAAGAAGTGTGAATTATGTCATGAACAAGTGTCTTTTCTTGGATTTGTAGTGAGTTCGAAAGGACTGCGTGTCGATGAGGCTAAGATCAAGGCAATCCAGGAATGGCCAACACCCACCAACATCGGCCATGTACGCAGCTTCCAAGGATTGGCGAGCTTCTATCGTCGATTTGTTCGAGATTTCAGCACCATCTCGGCACCCCTCACTGAGCTCACGAAAAAGCGGAGTGAATTCACATGGGGAGCAGCTCAGAAGGAAGCATTCAACACCCTTAAGGACAAGCTCACTCACGCACCTCTATTAGCTTTGCCGGACTTTACTCAGCCCTTTGAAGTAGAGTGTGATGCTAGCGGAGTTGGAATTGGTGGAGTCCTTATGCAGGGAGGTAAGCCTATTGCTTTCTTTTCTGAAAAGTTGAAAGGTGCTTGTCTTAATTACTCTACCTATGATAAGGAATTGTATGCATTGTTTAGAGTACTTAAGACATGGTCTCACTATCTATGGCCTAGCGAGTTTATTCTTAGGACTGATCATGAATCTTTAAAACATTTTAAAAGCCAAGATAAACTTGATAGGAGACATGGAAGATGGATGGAGTTCATTGAAACATTTCCTTATGTAATTAAGTATAAGAAAGGCAAAGACAATGATGCATTATCTAGGAGACATGTTCTAGTCGCTAATTTCGATTCTAATGCTTTAGCTAGAAGACGTGTACTTTTAACCACTTTGGATTCTAGAGTCTTAGGCTTTATTTACATAAAGGAATTGTATGAATTTGATTTAGATTTTGGTGAACATTTTCGAAAATGCTTAGAAAAGGGTCCTAATGACAGCTTCTATATACATGAAGGATTCTTATTTCGAAAAGATAAAGTGTGTATTCCTAGATGTTCTTTGAGGTTATTACTTGTTAGTGAAGCACATAGTGGTGGCCTAATGGGACATTTTGGAAGGGATAAGACTTATAACACACTGAAATCACACTTTTATTGGCCACATATACTTAGGGATGTAGAACATTGCCTTAAGAGATGCATAGATTGCATTAAAGCTAAAGCTAAGCTTATGCCCCATGGCCTTTATACACCACTACCAACCCCATCAGCCCCTTGGGAAGACATATCCATGGATTTCATAGTTGGGTTGCCTAGAACTAAGAAGGGGAGAGATTCTATATTTGTGGTAGTGGATAGGTTCTCTAAAATGGCTCATTTCATTGCATGTCATAAAACTGATGATGCTACCAACGTTGCTAATCTATTCTTTAGAGAGGTAGTTAGGTTGCATGGTGTGCCAAAAACTATTGTTAGTGATAGGGATGTGAAATTCTTAAGTCATTTTTGGCGTACCTTATGGAATAAATTGGGAACTAGATTGCTATTCTCTACTTCTAGCCACCCCCAAACTGATGGCCAAACTGAGGTGACTAATAGAACCCTTGCTACTGTCCTACGAGCCATTATTAGGAAGAATTTGAAACTTTGGGAAGAAGCCTTACCTCATGTAGAATTTGCTTATAATAGAACCATGCATTCGGCTACTAAAATCAGTCCATTTGAATGTGTGTATGGTGTTAATCCACTAACCCCTTTTGATCTTACTCCATATCCTATGAGAGACAAAGAATCATTTGAGGCAGGTAAGCATGTCGAGTTCATCAAGGAGCTGCATGAACGAACTCGAGAGAAGCTGAAGCTAAAGGCTGAGTACAATGCTAACAAGGCCAACAAGGGACGTCGCTTGGTCACATTTCAGCCTGGAGATCTTGTATGGGTGCACTTGAGGAAGGAGCGGTTTCCAGAAGCACGGAAGAACAAGCTGTCGCCGCGTGGTGATGGACCATTTCGGATCAAGAAGAGAGTGGGCGACAATGCCTATCAATTGGAGCTTCCTGGAGACATGGGCGTGAGCGCTACATTCAACATCGCCGATCTAATCCCTTACTTTGCGGTGGATGAAGACTTGGATTCGTGGTCGAATCCTTTTCAAGAAGGGGAGGTTGATGCGGGACCATCTTCTAGAGCTCCAGACACACCCATTATACTTGGAGAAGGGCCAATGACTCGAGCTAGAGCTAAGAAGCTTCAGAGAGACTCATTCAACTTTGTGGGTCATGCTTTGTTCTCGAGCAAGGTTCAACTCCCCGAGCCTACATTGAAGACATATATGTGCATTGGAGTGCATGAAGAGGCCGAGCCACCTTAGACAATGCTTAGACCGAATTTTCCTAAGTGTTATGTCTAATATCAGCTTATGAACATTATTGGGCTGAATTGGGCTTTTTAAATCATTCTTTTTAGGAACCTTATTTATTTTTGTTCTTAGATTTATTTTAAAGCCCATTAGTTAGTAGATCTATCTTATTCTATCAATAAGGGCCGGCCATCATCAGCCTTATGGCCTATATATTTCGTTTTCTTCTTTGTAATTCAATTGGAACATTGATAATTGAAATCTTACTTCTCAAAACGTGTGAAACACCTTAGAGAGAGAGATCAGGCCGAATAGAGCTGTGCTCTTCGCGATCTCAACCGATTGATAATCTCAGCTTGGTTTGCTTTGTGTTCATCAACTTCGCAAGACTTGGTGATCCTAGTTTTCACAAGCCTCCTTCTGGTGCTTCAAGTTGTCCGCTTGATTGTGTCGGATTGTAGAGGCGGGTTGTGTAGGCATTGGTATTGGTTCCTACCCTCTGAGGAGGCCTGGGGTCTTTATCTTGCGCTGCATAGATCGACTCAGTCCTTATCAGGTCGTGTCTTTCAATTCTTGCATCTTAAATTTCTAGTCTTTACTATCTTTATCGAGTCTTTGTTATTTCTTTGAGTCGACATTGAGTCCAGCCTTTGGATCTTGGTGTTCTTGCAAGTTCTTGGTCGAATCTTGGCATTCTTGTCAAGTTTCTTTGAGTCTTTCTTTGTTCTTGCTGCGTTCTTGAGATTCTTGATCAATCTTGGTTATTTCTTGAATCGAATCTTGCTGTTCTTGATTGATCTTGATCGAGTTCTTGTTTGTCTTGTTCAGTTCTTGCTTGTTGTCGAAGATCGGACCAACCTACGGCTAACCCCGTATCATAACCATTGTGTATGTACCAAATAACCATTGTCTAAGATACTATATAACCGTTGTCTATGAGACTCCAAAATTTTCAACGATCAATATTACACAGTTATAACCGTTGATTATGTGTCAGATAACCGTTGTTTATGTGCAATTAAACCGTTGATTATGTGTTATATAACCGTTGTTTATGTACAATCTAAGCGTTGTCTAAGTGGACAATAACCGTTGTCTATGTACAATCTAACCATTGTATATGTATATTTCAACCATTGTGTATGTACCAAATACCCGCTGTCTAAACTCCATTTAGCTGTTGTCTATGAGACTCCAAAATTTTCAAAGATCAATATTACACAGTTATAACCGTTGTTTATGTGTCATATAACCGTTGTTTATGTGCCATTAAACCGTTGATTATGTGTTATATAACTGTTGTTTATGTACAATCTATATGTTGTCTAGGTGGACTATAACCGTTGTCTATGTACAATCTAACCGTTGTATATGTATATTTCAACCATTATGTATGTACCAAATAACCGTTGTCTAAACTCCATTTAGCCGTTGTCTATATATAAATGAACTGCGGTCTATATACAATATAACCGTTTTATATGTATATTTCAACCGTTGTGAATAACATATTTTTAAAGTTGAACGAACTAATGACAACGGTTAAACTAGCCGTTGTCTATCCCTGTTTTTTTGCATATTGTTAATTTTAGCATATTTACATACAATAATGCAAGCACCTGTAATAGATCTGTTCCAAATTATCTTTGCAAAATACCACAAGACAATGACATTAATTACTACTAGTATCTAATATCAATCACAAAACAATTAACATTTGTCATAGTCGTGGGAAAAAATGAGTACATATATCTCTAAGGAAATCTAGCTATAATAAAGAGTATATATATATATAAATGATTTAAACTCATGTGCATACTCCATATATCGAACTTATGTGATGATAATGTTTGGCGATTTCCCTCGATCAATTACCTGCATCGATATCACGATGTAAAAGTATATTTACAAGTCAATTTTAAGTCATTGAAAATACATAGACAACTAGCTAGTGTGATAAACAAAAAAAAAAGTAGATGTAAATATACAATTATAATTACCAGACAAGATGTTTTTCAACAAACTCAAGCCACTCATCTCTTACTTCATCAATTTGAAATGTCGTGTAAGGAGAATCCAAACGGGTGAAATGCTGCATAAGTTAAAAAGTATGTTTATTTATAGTGGATATGTAAGATATCTAGCTGACTACTTCATGTATAATGATATTTTACCATAAATTGAACACATACCTCAATAGGGACTAAAACTGCTCTTTGATCGATAATCTCCCGCATATTCCTCAATACATAATAACCGCACTCTATATTATTTGGCTGACGAGGACCCTTGCAATACCAATATACAAATGTATTATTAAGTAACGATGCATTCTGCATTTTTTCCACATAAATAATATAACAATTTTTAAAAACTAACCTTTACTACCACCCAACGTGTGTTCTTTTTAGATTTATTTTTCTTTGTCTCAGTAAAATACATAGTCATGGCCCTAAATATCATTAAAAACTAGCAAATATGATGAAAATGTCAAAATTGTCAACGATTTATGCTTACAAATGAAAATAAAAGTTATTATCGATTGTCAGAAATCAAGTTACTTACATTTCAATGACTTCTTTAAACTCCATTCTCACACTTCCAAGCAATGAATCAAGCCAATATACGGTATCATCTCGAGGGTTTATGGCAGCTAACATCCAATGTGCACTATAAATATAACAGATGACATGTAAATATTAATAGGAAAAATGAAAATGAATAAAAAAAATAATGATATTTAACTTACTCATTATAATAAGGTGCCAAAAACAATTTGAAATGACGGCTCTCTTCTCCAATCATGGAATTACAAATATAGCGAGCCCTCTCTTCTTTTTTCAAGCCGGAATCTGCACCTATCCTTTGTGGGCATAAAAATCCAAACAAGGGTAGATTCTCTGGGCATCTGTTTTCCAAAAGATACCTATGGAATAAAAAATGAATAATTTTGCATCAATAAATACATTTAGCTGAGGCATTATATCTTTACTAAAACTTACTTCATATATATTGAAACATGGTGTCCATCGACCATCTCCTTATCAAGCCATCTTTCTATATCTCTTCTCCAAACTAAGATAGAGTGAACATGGCCTACAACGGTTTTAGGCATTGTAATAGAAGCTACAACATCATTAGAATCCATCCCTGGAACGAGTATTTTCAATTTTCTTAGCAACCTCCTGAACATTTCCCGACAGACCACCATCAATGTCTACTCGTGCCTTTTTCCATAAGATACCACGCGAAACTTCATCAGAAGGTTCCATGTTTGTCTCCTCTATCTAAAAAGAAATAAAACTTTTACAAATTATTATGGAATAATACACGAACATTAATTTATATGCTCAATGAAGTAAAAGCAAACTTACAATCTCTTGCTCAATGCCAGCATATCCCTTACGACCAGCCTTGTAAGGATATTCATTTTTCTTTGCAATCTTACTATTTCTTGCACTAAGCGCCTGTTCATAGTTAATGTTTTCTTATTTTAATTTGTACATAAGAACAATATAAAACTAGTGCATAAACTGGATTTAGAAAAAACATGAAACTCATCAGATTGTCGGTATTTTATAAACTCAGTCCATGTACTTTTGTCAATGAACTCATACTCAGCTGGTGGCTCAGTGCAAATCTCTCCATTTTTCCTCATATATTTCTTATCCAAGCGACTCTTAAAATCTCTGAATGCAGTATTTGCTGTAGTAATGATCCAACCAATCTTGCGCTTATCATTAGGTATATCAAATGATTGCTACAAAATGTACATAATAGTAGTTAATTGGTTAGTTATTAGATTTAGAAATATGTTATTACGACAATATGACTGATGAATGGAAATAGGTGATGCTATCTTACCATAACTTGTTCAACAATCAATTTTTTGAGCTCAATCGGAACAGCCTTCCAAGAATGATAGGAAATTGCTACTCTATTACGAGCACAATGACCAATATAGCTTGAAAGCCTTGCGTGATTATTTTTAATAGACTGATCCTTTTTGTTCCATTGTACAGGAAACTTCTTACCACTATCCTTCATCTTAGTGACAACCTTCATCTTCGTAATACCTCTCTTCTTAGATGGGGTAGACTTCTTAGATGGGGTAGACTTCTTATCAGTAGAGTCATTGTTCTCATCCGAATTCCCAGAAGATCTAGATGAAGCCATATATCTACATAAAAAACAGCAAGAGATATTGTCAAATATCACAAATAAAGTATATTAGTGATTTGTAAGAATAAACAAAGACTTTGTAATTTATAAGAATCCAAATCATAAATTTACCTAATTAGTTAGGCATGTTTTTTCCTCTTTTTTTTTTCGAAGTCTTAACATTTTCAGTAATCAATATCCCTTCATCATGATCATCACGCAAATAAGATCTATCTAGATTGATATCATCGGATGGTGGCAAAACTGCTGAAAATTGATCATTTTCAGCCATTTGGACATCTTCTTTTCCATTCAAATCATCTATATATCTCTCTTTTGCTGGAATAACAACTGACCACCCAGTAGCAGCCGGATCCGGTACATAGAACACTTGCCTAACTTGCGATGCTAAAACAAATGGCTCATCTTTGTGGCCTATCTTATTAAGATTAACTGAGGTGAAGCCTAACTCATCAACTCGTACACCACTCTTAGAGTCAGCCCATTGACAACAAAACACTACTTCCTTAAAAACCACATAATCCAACTCCCATATTTCTTCAACTACACCATAATATGAACGCCGCACATAAGTAGGACTTTTGTCCTTCCCTGAACCTATTTGAATAGCTTCGGCCACCAAGGTGACACCACTATTCTGCATTGTGCTTTTATCATCTTGCATCTTCGTGTAAAACATATAATCATTGATCTCATACTTCATGGCGGTTGTTACTACTGAATCAGGCAGTTGTGTCAACCACTTCAAACGATTGGAAATCATTCCAGGATTTTGTGCCAAATCCTCAAGAACTCGCTTTTGTAGCCAACCGACGAACGAGCGATTATGTTCAGCCGCTATCCACTTATCACTTCTATGAGATGGATTTTGACTCCTTACATAAGACTTGTGCTCTATTATATATGGTTGAACTTCCTCATCATTATAAAGCACATACAAGTGAGCCTTAAGACGCACATCTTGGGATATACTTTTCTTTTGTTGTCCCAAGGTTCCATTTCCATCTGAGTTTTCTATGAATGAAGACTTCGGAATTCCTATCGCTTCAACACCAGATAAGAATTCAGTGCAAAACTCGGCAGCTTCTTCCACAATGTATCTTTCAACAATACACCCTTCAGGACGATTTCGGTTGTTCACATACCCTTTTAAAACTTTCATATGCCTCTCAAACGGATACATCCATCTAAGATAAACTGGCCCACATAATCTGATCTCTCTAACCAGGTGGATAGTCAAATGAACCATTATATCACAAAAAGATAGAGGGAAATACATCTCAATCTCACACAATATAATTTCAATTTCCTTCTGCAACGAGCTCAATTCATCAGGATCAATGACTTTGCTGCAAAATTTTTTGAAGAATAAGCATAATCTTGTCACGGTAGATCGAACATGCTTCGGAAGAATAGAGCGCACGACAATCGGCAAAAAATTTTGCATTATAATATGACAGTCATGGGTTTTCAAACCAACAAGCTTCAACTCATTTGCAGAGACAAGGTTGCTCATATTTGATGAATACCCATAAGGAACCTTTAGCTCTCGAAAAAATTTGCAGAACTCCAATTTCTCATTTCTAGACAAAGTATAACAGGCAGGTGGCAAATAAGTGCGGTCGCCTTTCTTTTGTGGTGCCAATTCTCGTCTGATTTTCATATCAACCATGTCTAGCCTAGCATTGAGGCCATCTTTCGTCTTTCCCGGAACATTAAGTAGTGTACCAACAAGACTATCAAACACATTCTTCTCGATATGCATCACATCAAGACAATGTCTCACGAATAAATCCTTCCAATAAGGTAGATCGAAAAATATCGACCTCTTTTTCCAACCACTAAATTCCCCAGATGACTTCCCAGAGGACTTAACGCTCTTTTTTCCATACCTGACATTAAGATCCTTCACCTTATCAGGAACTTGCTCACCACTTAATGGTATTGGAGCTATTCCTTCTTCTGTTTCTCCATTAAAAGCCTTCCGAAGTTTGCGAAAGCGATGGGAAGAGGGCAAAAATCGTCGATGCCCAAGATAAACCGTCTTTTTATAATGATGAAGCTGCAGGAAGCTCGTGTCTTCTTCACAAATCGGGCATGCATAATGTCCTTTCGTCGTATAACCACACAAATTACCATAAGCAGGGAAATCATTTATAGTGCAAAACAACATCGCTCGCATATTAAAAGCTTCCCGTCGATATGCATCAAATACTTCAACATCATCATTCCACAGGAGTTTCAAATCCTCGATCAGAGGGGCCAAATAAACATCTATATCATTCCCAGGTTGTCTTGGCCCAGAAATTAATAAAGATAACATCACGTATTTACGCTTCATGCATAACCACGGAGGAAGGTTATATATCACCAGCAGAACAGGCCAAGTACTATGAATACTACTAAGGCCTCCATGTGGGTTCATTCCATCGGTTGAGAGAGCAAGACGCAAGTTCCTGCTTTCTTCGCCAAAATCGGAATATTTATTGTCAATCATCTTCCACTGAGGAGAATCTGCTGAATGTCTGAGTTTTCCATCACATTCCCTTCCAGTTTCGTTCCATGTCATGTTTTGTGCATCTTCTACGTTGTTGAACAAGCGTCTGAATCTTGGTATGATAGGAAAATACCATGCTTCCTTGGCAGGAACACCTTCTCTCTTGTATCGCGGTTCACCACAATCGGGATTTGGACAATACTGCAATGATGCATTATTTCCTCGATACAAAACACAGTCATTACGACATGCATGTATCCTCTCATAATCCATACCCATCGTACGCAACATCTTTCTCGACTCGTAGGTACAGTTAGGAAGTACGTTATCCTCTGGAAGCATATCTTTCAAAATTTCAAGTAAGGCTGTGAAGCTCTTATTTGTCCACCCATGAGCAGCTTTCAAATTATACAACTTCAAAACAGCAGACAACCTTGTGAATTTAGTACACTTCTCATACAGTGGCTTTCGAGCATCATCCATCAAGTTGTCAAAGATCTTAGCATTTTCTTGAAAATTTTCTTTCATGACATCTACCATGTCTTCTAATCGATCAGCTTCATAGTTACCAGCTTCATAGTTATCACCTCCAACAGTGTCACAATCAGATTCATCCAAGCGAACACATCGATCTCCTTCCTCGCCATGCCAAATCCATTTTGTGTAAGATCTATCCATTCCATTTACAATCAAGTGATCTCGTAAATCTTTTCCATTTACTCGTTCCACATGACAGCAGTCTAAACATGGACATTGTATCCTACTTTTGTCTTTGGCATGTTTCAATGCAAACGTTACGAACTCTTCCACCCCTTTTGTATACTCCGGTGATAAACGATTTGCAAAAATCCAACTACGATCCATATATAATCTATTATGGATTTAAAGACGCATCAAATTAAAATTTATAACTTGTAGCTAAACAAGAAACACAAAAGTGAGGGATAAAAACAAATAAAAGTGCATAAAATTTCAACACAACAAGAGAGAATGGCAATTTAAGTCCTTGAAAAGCTTCAATTCCAATTTTCCTTTAAGATTATTCTAATTTACAGATAAAAGATAAAACTCTTTTCATGAGATGTGTAAGTTAGGGAAACTTTAAGAATATTCTAATTTGATAGTTACTATCCCTAATTGGGGAGATTGAACTCTTCCACCCCTAGCCTAGTATTTAAGATTATTCTAATTTAAGATTAATCTAATTTATGCGAGCAATGTGATTCAGTACGGGAGGCAAGGTGTAGGGAGGTGGTAGTCGCCATTGGACTTTTGAAGAGAGGAACTAAGGCGAGTAAACATCTATTCTTACTTATCAATCGTGGTCATGTGTATATGTGTTTGAATACAATCTTGACCTAGCACAATGGATTCAAGGAGGGTGATATAAATGGTGGGATTGCATTGAATGGATTTTTTCCAACAGTTGGAACTAATGGTGAGATTAAGTGCAGAGCAGACCATGTTCCCATTTTGGAGGGGCTAGGCCAAGATTTACTACACTCTTAAAGTTTATAGCTTGTTGGAACTAATACTTGATTTGTTTTTTTTGGGAATGATACAGGATATTATTGGGGTCATTTATAATTAGGTGAAGAAGGCATAAATGAACTAATTATTCTCTTCCTTCTATGGTTGTGTGTTCAGTATCGGCCTTCATTCTATTAATTATGCATTATCTTATCTGTCTTTATGGCCGTTGATTGATAGCCTATGTACTTTTCTGTTCACATTAAAATTCAGGATTACACATTTGATATGATTTGAGTCGATCTACTTTGAAAGTTTTCTGTTTTGCACTTGGTCTTACTTAAAATAGTTTCTGAAAAAGTCTTCATAATTATATTTTCTCCTTCCCCTTATTGATATATTGTGTAACTTCATTTCATGTCTTCTAATTTGGCATTCTGAAAATTTTCAAGGGAACCTTTCAAAAAGCATCATGGAGAGGAATAGAAGTTGCCGTCAAACAGATTGGAGATGATGTATTTGCTGATGAAGATAAAGTGTGGGTGTTCTGGATATTTTTGTTTAATTCAAGTGTACCATTGTGTTCTAATATGATAGTGCAACCAACCACAGGAGAGCCTTTAGGGATGAGCTAGCTTTACTTCAGCGCGTCCGGCATCCAAATGTAGTCCAGTTCTTGGGTGCTGTAACTCAAAGTACTCCAATGATGATTGTTACAGAATATCTACCCAAGGTCTGTTATTCTACACGTAATCAGTGACTCTGTATATCTGTCCTGCTATTGGGAATGTTAATATCTTTATAATATGAAAATCTTCTCTCTTTTGGTTGCCTCTTATCTCCCTTGTTCCTGTTCATATTTTCTTCTCTGGAATGGATGCTTAACATCTTAATTGCATTTTGTTTTTTAATGTCGAGAGTTTCTAGTACTGTCCCCTTTCTTGTGATCTTGTTTGAGAGCTACAAAAACTTTTATTATAAAACTTCTCTATACATGTTTGTTCTCCTTTAGACAACTGTCTCCTCTAATCCAACATTCCAGCATATGCTTGAGAGTTTTTAATCTATTAGTACGTGTATACATGGTCATTACTAGATTGCAAGAAGCAAAGGAATTTGCTAAACATTTTCTTCCTCTATCAAGGATTAAGGTTCTGCTTTGTCTTCTTTTGGCTAATTTTTGTTTTTTTTTCTCTTTAAGGGATATGACGTTAATGCTTACTTGGACAGTTTTCACATAGTGTTGGAGGTTAAGATAGTCTTGTTTGCATAGGAAGTGTATAGGTAGCATGCGCTGGTTGATACTATACCTTAAGAACAGGAAAGTAGAACTGCATTTTCTAGTCTGTTTCTATTTGTTAATAAATTCATGCATTAGATGTGTCAACTTCTATCTAAAATATGAATGTAGTAAATGTGCAACAAGCTATAAATTGATCTGCACTTAATCTCACCATTTTGGAGGGGCTAGGCCAAGATTTACTACATTTTTTCCAACAGTTGGAACTAATGTGCAACAGCAAGGTAATGATAACTTCAAATTAAATGTGCAAAGAACCACAAAAGTGAGGGATAAATACAAATAAAAGCGCATAAAATTTCAAAAAAACAAGAGAGAATGTCCAAAGAACTTACCCGATAGATAGAAGTGTTGTTGGACTATTGAGAAATTCCAAAAGTAATTCCTGGAAAAAAAAAATAACAATATGAATGATAAGATAATACTCCTTTTCATATATATATATATGTGTGTGTGTGTGTGTGTGTGTGTGTGTGTGTGTATAAATAAGAAAGACAAGAGATAAAAGATAAAAATTGAAATTGCTGAAAAAACAAGAAAAACATTAATAAAATGGCATATTAAGTCCTGAAACAAGCTCAAATGCCCGAAAAAGTCCATACGTCACGGCGTAGCGGTGAGTTTGATTCGTGAGCGAATTCCCTATTCGGAAAGGTATCATGGAGCTCAATCGGACACCGGACACCCAAGTTCAGAAAAACCGTGTGAAATCAATTCAGCCTTGTTGTCATATAATTTCAGAACCATTAATTACTTTAACAATGTCAGTCGAAACTCTTGTTTTTCCCTGTTGAAAATAGAATAATCCATAGCTGTAATAGACTAGTAGGTATGAATTGAATTGGAGTGAAAACTAATGATTTTTTAATTTTATTTTTATGTATATTAATCTGATGCCTTTGGATCATCTCAATTTAAGCTCAAAGTCATATAGAAAGAAATCCTGACATTGCAATAAAAAATAATCACTTGATTTCATACTCTGATCCTCACATAGATTTGTCACTTTGAGATCTAAATTAAAGAACAAATGCAAACTTAGTTAGTTATACAGCAGATAAGTAGTTTTCAAGTAATAGAAGCAGCAAAACAGATCATGTTTCAAGAATGACAGCGAGTTTCATGTCAGCGAGTTTCAAGTAATAGAATGACAGCGAGGTTTCAAGTAGTTAGTTATAAAGCAGATAAGTAGTTTTCAAGTAGTGTTCAAGTAATAGAATGACAGCGAGTTTCATGTCAAAGAGTGAAAGGCACAACTCATGTTTCTAAGGCCTCATTAGAGCAAATCAAAAGTATTCAATCCAAAATATTTCAAGAATGACAGCGAAGCTGTCATCAAATTGATCTATGGTGTGCTTAGACTCGTGCACTTTGTACAAGAACTAAAGCAAGGTAACGCGTATTAAAGTTTTCAAGAAGAGTGAATTGATTCACATATTCAAGAAATCAGTGCACTTAGCTCCTTATTCCATATAGATAACGAAGAATAGCGACAGTACCAGCAAGTACAGAGTACAGGTGGGAAGAAGTACTCCTTCACAAATCAGAAAGGTACAGACAAACAGTTCTAATTGCCTGCATTATTAGCTCTGAGATTTCAGCGAGCTTCATTGCATGCTTAAGAACAAGATGCTCACAAACACGAAAAACGACAGCCAAGATGAAATCAAATGCATATAAACAATGATAACAACATCTCCTAGAGAGATTCCTCCATGACATGAAGAATAAATTCAAATTCACAGGGAAACTTATCCAGTTTCTTTTTTATATACATCTGAATAAAATCTAAAATTGAAAATTTGAGTTGATCTTAACTTAATTTGCTTGTTCAGCTAATTTATATCAAAGCCAGTTTCTTTTTTAGACATTGTTAAAGTGTTGTCATATAATTTCAGTTTCTGTATAAAATCTAAAATTGAAAATTTGAGTTGATCCAGTTTCTTTTTTATATCAAAGCCACCCCTTTTAGACATTGTTAAAGTGTTGTCATATAATTTCAGAACTTATACATCCATGCCTCTCAGCAGGTCCTAGAGTGTGACTAGCGAATCCGAATGTTATGCAAGAATATTATCTAAAATTCCAATGACAGTAACACTTTAAGAATGTCAGATGAACCATTAATTACTGTAAAAATTTGTTCTTGACAAGAATAAGCATAATAAGAAACGGAATTAGGCAGGGATCGAAAAAATTTGTTCTTGACAAGAATAACCATTAATTACTGTAAAAATTTGTTCTTGACAAAAATTTGTTCTTGACAAACTTCAGGAGAAGCTTATTCGAAAGGCTTTCAATATTGGGCAAGGAAAGGCATCTGTTTTGAATGTTCAGTACAGGATGCACCGTTAAATCAGTTCATTCCCAAATAGGGAGTTCTATGATAACAAGATTTCTGATGCGCCAAATGTAGTTCCAGAACAAAAAAAAATCAAAAAACTAACAGTATAAGAAACATACCCGCTTTCTCGATTTGGGATTAACACAGAACGAGGGGGTGGGTGGTTATCGCCTTCAATTTCATAGATTCTGAAGAAACCTGGTGTGGATTAACACAGAACGAGGGGCTTATCATCTTCAATTGAAGAGAGTTCGAGAGTAAGGACGAATCTGGACAACGGATGGATATGAAACAGAGTTAGGGAGTAGAACACTTACCGAACTTGGCGTCGCTTGAGGAAGAATCTGGACAACCGATGGAGATGAAACAGAGTTAGGGAGTAGAGGACGCTGTTTGTGCGAAGAAGCTTCAATCCAAGAAGCTCTAGTTCGCCGATTGACCAGTTGAAGAGAGCTAGGGCACGTACTGTGTTTTTCGCGGGAGAAGATGGCCGGATTAGCACTGGTTTTTTTTTCCTTAATTAAATCAGATTTTACCCTTATTTTTTACTTTTTATTTTAATTTTAATTTGAGAAGATAAAACACTTACCATATTAATTTGAGAATATAAAATATTTTTAATTTTGATTTTTTTTACTTTTTTACCCTAAATTAGGCATAGACCACGGTTTCCATTGGATAAATACAACGGTTCTAACAACCATATTATTTGAGATGTGCTCTATATATATGACAATAGTTATTTATATATTCGTTGTCTTTGTAATTACAAAGACAACGGTTTTAATTGGACATAGACAACGGTTCTGTCAATCGTATTATTTGAGATGTTTCGATATATATGACAACGGTTCTTCCTATATTCGTTGTCTTTATAATAATAGAGACAACGGTTTTAATTAGTCATAAACAACGGTTCTGTGAATCGTATTCTTTGAGATGTCCTCTATATCTATGACACCGGTTATTTGTATATCCATTGTCTTTGTACTTACAAAGACAACAGTTTCAATTGTACATAGACAACGATTCTGTCAACCGTATTCTTTGACATGTCTTCTATATGTATGACAACGGTTCTTTATATATACGTTGTCTTTGCAATTACAAAGACAACGGTTTTAATTCGACATAGACAACGGTTCTATCAATCGTATTATTTGAGATGTTTCGATATCTATGACAACGGTTCTTCCTATATTCGTTGTCTTTATAATAATAGAGACAACGGTTTTAATTAGTCATAAACAACGGTTTTGTGAATCGTGTTCTTTGAGATGTCATTTATATCTATGACAACAATTATTTGTATATCCATTGTCTTTGTACTTACAAAGACAACAATTTTAATTGTACATAGACGACGGTTCTAACAACCGTATTCTTTGACATGTCCTCTATAGGTATGACAACGGTTCTTTATATATACGTTGTCTTTGCAATTTCAAAGACAACGGTTATAACTAATAACTGTTGTGCGTACCACAAAACTATAATTTCTGCCAATATAGACAACATTATTTCAAAAACCGTTGTCTATGCGGTGTTGTCTAAAACCATATTTGTACTAGTGACATATGAATGAGTTTGAATTGAGTTGATCGTGTTCTTACCCTTGTTGTTTCGATAGTGGGTTGTGTCTTTTGTTTTGTTTTTGTTTGCTCCGCTTGTGTGGTACTCTTGAATAGGTGATTGTGAAAAGGGTATAAGCAATGCACTGAGGCAACCAAAAATTGAAAAAGATCGGGGCACCTGGAATACCAGATCATTAAAGGCATGCGATCTTCTTCGTCAATGACAATGCCAGGGGCAAAGAATTTGTCAACTAGTGTTTGAGAGTGTGTATTCAGGTCCAGGTCAAGAGCGACACTGGAACTACAAAAGCAATTCGAGAGCGAAAAGAAGAATCGCCACTTAAGGCCAACGAAATCCCCACTTACGGCCAATCCGATTTGCCACTTAAGGCCAACGAAATCGCCACTTACGACCACTCCGAATCGCCACTTAAGGCCAATGAAATCGCCACTTACGGCCACTCCGAATCGCAACTTAAGGCCAATGAAATCGCCACTTACGGCCACTCATAATCGCCACTTAAGGCCAACGAAATCGCCACTTACGGCCAATCCGATTCGCCACTTAAGGCCAACGAAATCGCCACTTATGGCCAATCCGAATCGCCACTTAAGGCCAACAAGATCGCCACTTACGGCCAATCCGAATCGCCACTTAAGGCCAACGAGATCGCCACTTACGGCCAATCCGATTTGCCACATAAGGCCAATGAAATCGCCACTTACAACCACTCTGAATCGCCACTTAAGGCCAACAAAATCACCACTTACGACCAACGATAGCCACTTATGGTCAATAGCCAACTACGGGTCAAGCGACTAACATCTACGGGAAAACCATCGATCACTCGATAAACTTCCCCATGTCCTTTTTTCGGCTTCCTTCATCATTGAGACATGAAGAAGAAACCCGAGGGTCAATTGAGATAGGGAAAATCCCGTCATCATAGCACAAGGGCGTTCTGGTCTTTTACCAATATCAAATATTCAATACGGCATTGACCAACATCAATGCGGTTACCGTTTCGCCTATTGAATACGGTAACGATTTAATGCATTAAAGGGTCTTGGCCGAATTGAATACGGTAACGGTTTCTTATATTAAATATTGTAACCGTTTCTTTTATTTAATATTCGACTAGTATAAATATGAGGAGATAGATTCAGATTAAAGGGAAGAGGATGACTAAGTTGAGCGTCGGAGGGTCCTCCGGGGGAGACAAGCCCCGCCCCGACCTCGTTCTTTGTTTCTTGGAAGGATTGTATCTCGAGAACGGAGCTCAATCTTCCTCAAGATATGTTGCGGATTTTCGCACTTACATTTATTATTAAAAAAAAGGAAAATAAAATTAGAAAAGGAAAGATGTTACCTCTCTCTACCAAGGTAATCCCTTCCCGCCCCTTACCTTAAGTTAAACCGCACAAAAATGGCCTTACCTTTTAACAGCCTTAAGGTAGGCATGGGGTAACCTCTTTCCCCTTTTTTTTTTTCTCATATTCCTATCATAACTTTACAACTCATTTTTTTTTTTTTTAAAAATAATTTGCACTTTTTCTACCTCTTTCTAAAAGGTTTCCTCTACAACCATGGGAAACCTCTTTTCAAATTTATTTTCACGTTTTCTTTTCCTTTATATATCCTTCCCTTTATTATATATGTATCATCATATATTATTGTGAATTATTTTTATTTTTAATTTTATAAATAAATAAAAATAGCAAGAAATTAATATAAATATATTTTATTACATCTAGATTAAAATAAAAAAATTGTTAGAAACATTATAATATACATAAATACTAATCAAATTACCTTTAAATTCGGATCATAACCTTCGAATTGGTTCCACAAGTTAGAAACATTATAACATACGGAAATACTAAAGGCATATTTGGAATTGGTGGAGTATTTAGATTATTGTAATCCATAGTTAAGAAAATAGGTGCAACTATAATAGATCAAGATGGGGGTATATATAAGGTAAAATTGGGTTCAAATTATAGAAAAAAATAAATTTAAACCAATGAGATATTTTATTTTATAAAATAATGAAATATAAATATATTTTTATTTCATTTTAAACACTACTACAATTAGTAAATCTAAATGGAAAAGAGAAGACGCTACTTTATTATTATTAAAAAAGGAAAACGAAATTAGAAAAGGGAAGAGGTTACCTGATGTGATCACACCTAGGATCAATCAAGAAGCTAGACCTACCGAAGCTCCAAATGAGCAGCCTCTCGGATCCATCACTCGTGCTCGGGCAAGACGTCTTCAAGCCGGCCTTCTTCAAGGACTCTTAACCATTTCCATAAACTATGAAGATCAAGGTCAAGCATTCACATGTTTACAACAAATTGAAGATCGCAACCCGCAGCCCAAGAAGCCCGGAAATGCCTCGGTTCCCGCTATTTATTATGGAGCCAAATCTGATTCAAATTCAAACTTCTCATGCATTTAAAGGAACATTGGGAAGAGAAGACATCATGGAATACATCCCCCATGCAGCTGGTGGTTTTGTGTAGAGAACACCTTTTTCCCAAGCATGCACAAGTTGTCCACAAACTTGTTCTATATTACTCAGCCCTTATGGCCATTAGAGGAAACGAAATTATCATCAAAGAACCAGGTTTATATCCTTTGTTTGAAGCTTGAAAACTTCATCTCCTTCGTGAGTCATATCGAAGGTCCGATCTTGTATTTTCGGTGCGTAATATCCGTTTGTACTTGATCTTTGTTCAAGAACTTGTGATGAGTCATATCCACTTGTTTTTGTTCACCTATCCTTTATAAAATTCAGTTTGTTTTCCCCCAAATCTGAGTTTTATCATTATCACAAAAATACCAAAAATATTCCACCGAAATCCATCTCTATCATCTATCTTCCACCGGCTGATTCGAGGCTTGTTCCGACTTACTTTGTACTGAGATTTAAGGATCCTCAAGGGGAAACTCATCAAGTGGTATCAGAGCTATCTTCAAGGTAAGTTTCTCAAGCCATAGGGTTTGTTTTGCTCGATTTTCAGCCATGTCTATCTATCCTTATTTCTGATTATTCTCCAGCCTTTATCCATCATTTTTTTTTTCATGATTTGTACCTTCATATGTGTTTTTAAGATCTGCAAAAAAAAAAAAATCAGATCTATCCATTGTCATTTCGGTTTTCTATGCTTCTATCTAGTGTTCTTGTGTGTTTGCATGAACCTTCATCCTTCTTACCCAGAATCTGAACTCCACCCTCAAAAGTGTTGCACCATTATTCTCCTAATGCTTTGCATAGTATATGGTGATGATCTATTGATGGAATGTGCTTGATAAGTGTTTGAAGATTGAAGTAAGTTTTGATTTGCAAGTGTTGTTGTGTTCTTGGATTCTGGAAAATAGAAAAGAAAAAAAAAACAGAAAAAAAAAGAGAAAAGAAAAGAAAAAGAGAAGAAATTAGAAAAGTTCCAAAAGTTGTTCTATGTGCAAGTTGTGAGCATTTGAAGTGCAAGTTGTGTTGTTGTTGTTCTCGAAAACAAGACATTCTCATCATATCACTAGCTACTCCAAGCCTTGTTCTTTGCCTTGTCTAAACCTTGTTTACCCTTTCCCATTCGAGCATTACTTACTTGATTTTGGAATTTGGTAAATACTGGCCTTTGGGCTTGCCTTGGCTTGTGCTTTTGTTACTTTGTGTGAGTTTCCAGGACAACATCACTAAGTTGCATTGGATCAGCGGATATAGATCTTGTTCTAGCAAGGAAGAAGCATCCTCACATCGCTTGCTTGAAGAAGTACCGTTTGCATACTTGTGTGCTTACAATCTGAGTGTTGAGTGAAGTGAGATCACATTAAAAGTGAGGGAGAGTTTCACCCCCAAAAGAAAAATTCATGAGTGAAAAGACTATGAGGGAGGTGAGAGAGAGATCTTTTGATTTCTAACCCTAACGTGTTTGCATGTTTTTGTGATTTTCTCGGTTCTTCTTTGTTTTTTCTTTTGTTTGTGCATTTTGTGTGTAGGAAAACATGTCTAATACAGGAAATGAAGGAAGAGCTATCACCCTAGCTGATTTGCAAGCCGCTCTTCGACAAACTAAGGAAGAAGATGTAGTTGCGAGACAAGAAGAGTATGAGAGGACTAGGGCTGAACTATTGAGAGTCCTAGATGAAAGGATTGATCAAAGAATTAGTGGTACTAGAACCAATGGAAGAAATGATGAGCCACATGACTCAGGTCATGAGAGCGAGCCCAATGGGACTCCACAAGGGCGTGGTCAAACAAGAGGCCCTCACAATGAGACATGGCCCCGACGACCACATAATTACCAAACTGATTTTGATGATAACATAAGTGTTAATGATCGCAGGGAGAATCAACGAGCTCACTATACTCAAGATCCACCATACCCACAACAACCTCAACCACTTAGGATGCCCCGACGCAACCCACATGCTCAACGTGCTAGATTTGATGGCATGTTTCATAGGAGATACCAAAATGAGGAGCGTGAGTATCGCCAAGATATGGGGCGAGATCAACACCATGGCGTCAAGCTTACCATCCCTCAATTTGCCGGAACTTCTGATGTTGAGGCCTACATAGATTGGGAGTCTAAAGTTGAGTCCATTACACTAATCAAGTTTGATGGCATGTTGAGGCCTACTAAAGTTGAGGAGGTGCTGCATTACACTAATCAAGTTTACCAAAACCTTCAAAAGAGAAAGGGTACACATGGCTCTAAACCTTGGAGCTCTAACCCTAGTGCAACAGCTACCTCAAATCCACGTCACATTGAGCCAAGGAGTGAGCCCTCTAGGCCATCCACACGGCAAGAAACTCAACCCCCAAGCCAAGACCCAAGAAGCCACAAGCCTAATGTTCTGAATCCAAGGGGTGAATCTGAATCTCGTACTCGGGACCTCAAGTGCTTCAAGTGCTTGGGCAGGGGTCATTTCTCTAGGGAATGCCCTACTCGAAAGCAAGTGCTACTCAATGATCAAGGAGAGTATGAATCTGAGGAGGAGAGTCAAAAAGAGCCAACCTTAGGAGATGAGGAAGAGGAGATTCACGCTAATGCGGCTGTTGGAGAATGTTTTGTGGTGAAGAGAGCATTGATCTCCAATGATGCTCCTTCTTTGCCCACGTAAAGAGAGACCCTCTTCCATACTCGATGCCTCATCAAAGACAAGGTATGTAGTGTGATAGTTGATGGAGGATCTTGCTGCGATCTTATTGATCAAGAAGTTGTAGATAGGTTTAACCTCAAATGCAGCCCACATCCGCAACCATACACCTTGATTTGGCTGAATTCCAAGGCACCTCTAAGAGTAGACAAGCAAACCATGATTGCATTTGCAATTGGAGGGTATAAAGATGAGATCCTTTGTGATGTTCTTCCCATGACAACGTGTCACCTTCTTTTAGGGAGACCATGGCAATATGATCGTGGTGTCATCCACAATGGAGTCACCAATGAGCACACATTCCAAATGGAAGGTAAGAAAATTACACTTCATCCTATGGCCCCTCATGAGATTGTTGCTGACCATGTAGCTAACTTGGAGAGAAGAAAGCAAAAGAAGAAACTAGCTATTGGTACAAATATGGCTAGTTCTCACCAGATTCTCCTAGCCAAGGCGAAAGAAGTGGAGTATGCAATTCAAGGGAGTAAAACATGTTTTCTTGTGCTTTTCAAAGATAATTTGTTTGTTTCTCAAGATTTGAATGATCTACCTCCACTTATTTCTACTTTGTTGCAGGAATTTGAAGATTTGTTCCAAGAAGAAATTCCCAATGGTCTTCCACCACTAAGGGGAATAGAGCATCAAATTGACTTCATTCCTGGAGCAACACTACCTAATAGGGCTGCATACCGCACTAATCCAGCTGAGACAAAGGAGCTTCAAAAATAAGTGCAAGAACTTATGGAGAAAGGCTATGTGCGTGAGAGCCTAAGTCCATGTGCAGTCCCCGTCATCCTAGTGCCTAAGAAAGATGGAACATGGCGCATGTGTGTTGATTGTCGAACCATCAACAACATCACCATCAAGTATAGGCACCCCATTCCACGCCTAGATGATATGCTTGATGAACTTCATGGATCCAACATGTTTTCTAAGATTGATTTGAAGAGTGGCTACCACCAGATCCGAATGAAGGAAGGAGACGAATGGAAAACAGCCTTCAAGACAAAATATGGTTTGTATGAGTGGTTAGTAATGCCCTTTGGTTTAACTAATGCTCCTAGTACTTTTATGCGCTTAATGAACCATGTTCTAAGAGCTTTCTTAGGTAAATTTGTGGTGGTTTACTTTCATGACATTCTGATTTATAGCCGCACATTACATGAGCATGTTGAGCATCTTAGGCTGATCTTAGCAGTTTTGAGGGAACAAAAATTATATGCTAACTTCAAGAAATGTCATTTTTGCTCGGACCATGTTGTTTTCCTTGGCTTTATTGTATGCAAGGTAGGATTGAAGGTTGATGAAGAGAAGGTCAAGGCCATCCAAGAGTGACCTACTACCACGACCATGACTCAACTGAGGAGTTTTCTAGGGTTAGCGGGGTTCTACCGCAGATTTGTAAGGGATTTTAGCACATTGGCTTCTCCCTTGACCGAGCTCACCAAGAGGAATGTTCCATTTACATGGAATAAACCACAAGAACAAGCTTTTGAAATTCTCAAGGAGAAACTAACTCATGCCCCTCTATTGGTCTTACCAGATTTCTCGAAGACCTTTGAGATAGAGTGTGATGCATCCGGAGTGTTGATGCAAGAAGGGCGCCCCATTGCCTTCTTAGTGAAAAAATGAGTGGCACTGAGTTGAACTACCCTACCTATGATAAAGAGTTGTATGCTCTTGTTCGTGTGCTCAAAACATGGCAACACTACCTCTTGCCCAAGGAGTTTGTCATCCATTCTGATCATGAGGCACTCAAGTTCTTAAGAGGCCAAAGCAAACTAAACAAGAGACATGCTAGGTGGGTTGAATTCATACAAGCTTTCCCATATGTGATAAAGTACAAGAAGGGGAAAGACAATGTAGTGGCTGATGCACTCTCAAGGAGGTATTCTCTTATCTCTACCCTAGATGCTAAAATGTTGGGCTTTGCTTTCATGCATGTATTATATGCTAATGATGCTGATTTTGGTGAAATCTATCACATTTGCATAGATAAGGGTAGTAATGATCAGTTTTATATGCATGATGGTTATCTCTTTAAGTGTGAAAAGCTTTGCATCCCTAGTAGTTCTATTCGTAGATTGCTTGTTAATGAGGCTCATGAAGGTGGTTTAATTGGACATTTTGGTATTACCAAAACCTTAAATACTTTGAAGGAACACTTCTTTTGGCCTCGCATGCATAGGGATGTAGAAAGGTTTTGTGCTGCATGTACTACTTGTTTAAGTGCTAAGTCGAAAATGAATCCCCATGGATTGTATACTCCCTTGCCTATTCCTCATGCTCCTTGGGAAGACATTTCCATGGACTTTGTATTGGGACTTCCTCGTTCCAAAAGGGGGAGAGACTCTATTTTTTTTGTGGTTGATCGGTTTTCCAAAATGGCTCATTTTATTGCATGTAATAAAACCGACAATGCTTTACATGTGGCTGATTTGTTCTTTAAAGAAGTTGTTAGATTGCATGGAATTCCTAAGACCATTATCTCTGATCGTGATGCTAAGTTTCTTAGTTATTTTTGAAAAACACTTTGGTCTAAACTAGGAACTAAGTTACTTTTCTCTACTTGTTGTCATCCTCAAACGGATGGACAAACTGAAGTTGTGAATAGAACTCTTGGTGCTTTTCTTCGATCGTTGTTGAAAACTAACCTTCGTAAGTGGGAAGAATGTCTTGCTTTTGTTGAATTTTTCTACAATAGGTCAGTCCACTCGGCCACCAAGAAGACACCATTTGAAGTTGTGTATGGCAAGAATCCCATCACTCATCTTGACTTGGTTTCCCACTCCATGAAAGATCAAGAATGTGTTGAAGGAGCAACCCAAGCTGAGCACATCAAGAGTTTACACGAGTCCACTCGTTTGCAACTTGAAAAGAGGACTGCCCAATATGTGCATCAAGCTAACAAAGGAAGAAAGGAAGTCATCTTTGAACTGGGTGATCTTGTATGGATTCACCTTAGAAAAGATCGATTTCCTACATTGAGGAATTCAAAGCTGAAGCCAAGAGGAGATGGCCCATTTCAAGTGCTTGAAAAGATCAACAACAATGCCTACAAAATTGAGCTTCCCAGTGAGTATGGTGTTCATGATGTGTTCAATGTTGCTGACTTGTCTCCTTTTGTTGAAGGAGATGATGAACAAGATGACGGGTCTGATTCGTGGTCGAATCATTTTCAAGGAAGGGAGGATGATGTGATCACACCTAGGATCAATCAAGAAGCTAGACCTACCGAAGCTCCAAATGAGCAGCCTCTAGGATCCATCACTCGAGCTCGGGCAAGACATCTTCAAGCCGGTCATCTTCAAGGACTCTTAACCATTTCCATAAACTATGAAGATCAAGGTCAAGCATTCACAAGTTTTTAACAAATTGAAGATCGCAACCAGCAGCCCAAGAAGCCCGGAAATGCCTCGGTTCCCGCTATTTATTATGGAGCCAAATCTGATTCAAATTCAAACTTCTCATGCATTTAAAGGCACATTGGGAAGAGAAGACATCATGGAATACATCCCCCATGCAGCTGGTGGTTTTGTGCAGAGAACAACTTCCAAGATTGCATTTAATGCAAGCCACCTTTTTCCCAAGCATGCACAAGTTGTCCACAAACTTGATCTATATTAATCAGCCCTTATGGCCATTAGAAGACACGAAATTATCATCAAAGAACCAGGTTTATATCCTTTGTTTGAAGCTTGAAAACTTCATCTCCTTCGTGAGTCACATCGAAGGTCCGATCTTGTATTTTCGGTGCGTAATATCCGTTTGTACTTGATCTTTGTTCAAGAACTTGTGGTGAGTCATATCCACTTGTTTTTGTTCACCTATCCTTTATAAAATTCAGTTTTTTCCCCCCAAATCTGAGTTTTATCACTATCACAAAAATACCAAAAATATTCCACCGAAATCCATCTATATCATCTATCTTCCACCGGCTGATTCAAGGCTTGTTCCGACTTACTTTGTACTGAGATTTAAGGATCCTCAAGGGGAAACTCATCATTACCTCTCTCTACCAAGGTAACCCCTTCCCACCCTTTACCTCAAGTTAAACCCAACAACCATTGGCTTACCTTTTAGCAACCTTAAGGTAGGTAAAACCCATGGTTACTCATGCTTTGAAGCAAAAGCCTTCAAGAACGATAAGAGATTCCATTTAATGAGGGGAATGGTTTGCTTTTTCTTTTTTTTAAAATAAAAGGCTTAAACATCCTACAAATTTCAAAATTGCCACCGCACATTAGCAAACCTTAATTTAGAAAGAAGGGCCGAGATTAAAAGTTTTCATAGGGGGTTTCTATGAGAATGAGTGTTTCCACTTGAACCTCCCCTATATATATATGGAGCAATTTGCGAAATGTCCATAAAATATGTACTAATTTGTGAAATGTCCACTTTTTGGGACAAATTGGTGAAATGTCCACAATATAAACCCCCTCCCCTGTCCCACGCGCCTCTCTCTCTCTCTCTCTCTCCCTCTCTCGCCCTGCTCAACTTCGATTTTACAGAATTAGTGCCGATCATCTCTCCGGTCTCATCAAAACCAACGATTTCGGCGTCTGTTCTACGAAATTAGGTAAGTACAGCATTTGATTACAAACTACATCCAAAGTTGCCTTGAATTCATGGAAAATTTATGCCAAAGGCGCAAATTTTCATAGATTTTTGACGATTCTAAGTTAATTCTGAATTACGCTAACGAATTTAGTATTCAGTCCATTAGAATCACATAAAATTTACGCCTTCGGCGCAAATTTAGAACTCAGTCCGAATCTGAGCATCTATAATTTCGTTTTTATTATATCTGTATGAAATACAGTTGAATCGAGTGATTACTGCAATGGAATTCCTCAAAATTTACGCCTTTGGCGCAAATTTTGATTGACTTTTGAAGAATAAATTACAAATTATGATTGTATTTTGGCTATATGTGTGTGATTTTCAAGTCTGTAATCGAATCAGAGCTTGTTTATGCTTATTTATGCTGGTTATATATGTTACATTGCTAAATCTGTATCAAATACATTCGAATTCACTGTTTACTACAATGAAATTACAGAAAATTTTGGCCGAATGCGCAAATTTTATTTGATTTTTGATGTATTGGATATTATTATGAAATCTCCTTTTGAATCCATGCTTCTTTTGTAACAGCCCGAGATTTTGATTCTCGGGTTACGTTTCGAGGGATAATACCCCTCGTTAGGAACTTGCGTCCCGAGTAAAGGTTGAAGGTTTGAAAATCCAAACTGACGTTTTCAAAGTGGGATTTCATACCCAAGTTCGAAGGGATCGTTGGAATCCCCGGGAAAGTCCCCTGTACATGACGTAAATCTAAGCGTGGAAAACCAATGGTCACACAAATAGTGGAAGGAAAGCATAATACAAAGGGGGGTGTCTCGACAGAGCCAGGTCAAAACATGATCAACCATTCAAATCCGAGTCGTGAAGTCGGAATCTCAACTCTCTCTTTCTGCCATGTTAGACCCAGCGGTCGGTCATGGAGTCAAATAAGCATCAATAGTAGTAAGCATAACGGATACCTAAAAAAATTGATAGTGGGCGGGATCAGATCGATGCCCACTTTGGCTCTGCATCCCGGCCCTAAGCACACATATACGCTATACCTAATAAAGATGCTTCTAGATGCATGGCAGAATATTAACACACTAACATGCTCATAAGATCAAGGGCATAATAATAATAAGGCCTTCGCACATAATACCAAGTGGTATATCCCTCTCATACCTCCACCCCCTTCCGATAGAGCGGAGACTGGCCGGCTCGTGAATGCATTCCATAATAATCGGGCGGCACACATGCCCAACCCGCCCCACAATAAAGCCCGCATGCAGCTTTCGCAATTGTGCTCATAATATAAGTAAAGGAAGTTCCAAATGACTCGATTGACTTAGGACGGGACCCGATGGGACTGGGCCGTCCTAGGACCCTAGCAAACACTCTAGTTACTTCAGAGATAAAGGCCGTTTTGTTTACATACGCATAAAGAAATAGAATGCTCAATGGTCAATGCAACCTATCATGGTACTACATGGCATGCTGATCATGAATGTAAGCACCTAGTATATCATGCACCTAAAGCAGGGAATATCTTTATTTCAACCTGAGTAAGCTCCGAAGAGACTTACCTGGCTATGCATAACAACATAATAGAAGATCCAGCATACATCGTTCATAATCACAAAGCATTACCTAGATACATATCAGAACATATATATAAGTCTACATCTAATCATTCAAGCATTCAAGCACACATCATTCAATGGGAATAGCAACCATATCGTAATTATCATTCCGTCAAGTTCAACCATTCGTCATATTGCCACATTCCACGAGACCATATCATTCTCATCATTCCATTCAGCCACATTAATGTATCCACCACAATATATTCGCATGTCACATATATCAAGAGATTATCACATTCAACATCATATATCAACATATCACATAACTCGAGTTCATCATATTATCATATCTTAAAAGCATAAGTTAACAATAAAAAAATCTTAACATTTCATCATGCTATTAGTCAACCAATCATGCCATTAGTCCACATAAATCATAACATCATGATAATTAGTCATTGAAACAAATCAGATTCCCACACGTTAGCTCCAAACCATTTCAAAATCCGAATCAACTAGTTATAAATTTCGACCTTGGAAAATGTTCCTCAAATTCCTTTTTCTAAAATCCAAGTCTCATAATATCATATTTTTAAATCACCATATCTTTAATCTCAAAATAATATATTATATTTTAAATCCTAATGATATTATACAATATTTCAAATACTATTCACATTTAAACATTTTCATAAGATATTTTCCAATCCTTTAAAAATCCCAAATATTTTTACTTTATAAAAGTCAGCCCTTATATTTATAAAATCCAAAACTGACCCCCTCTATTTTACTAAATACCAAAACTAACCCTCTTTTTTCTAGAACTCCAAAACCAGTTTTTATTTTTACAAAAATGTCCAAAATCATTTCTCTTTTTAACACCAAAATTAGGCCCAAAATTAAGGCCCAACACTAAGCGAAGCCGGAATAAGAAAAGAAGGAGGGCCCATGCCTGGGTGGCAAATGAGATGGCAAGATGAGGCCCGCGTTTGCCCCCTCTTCTATCTTCCTAGGCTGTTCGAACCCCAGGGAAAGAGGGGAGTTCGTCGGTGTCAGTCCCGGACTCCGACTTCAACCCCGATCATGACACCGACAATAAAGATGCACAAACAGAAGAAAGGGAAAGAAGGAGGAGGAAGGAAGAAGGCTCACGAGGGGCAGTTTCGTCTCGCCGGAAACGGAGCTCAGGGAGGCGCGTCCGGGTGCGCCGAGGCCGGTTCTTTGATCGGACATGCTTGGAAGAGGAGCAGGGGATTAAAGGAGGTACCTTTAGGTTGATAAAAGGTGAAGAAGAGGGGTCGAGAGGAGTCGAGACCTTACCGCGATGAAGCAGAAAACAGGGCGGGGAGGGGGCTGTGCTCAGGGAACCTCCCGGGGCTTCTGGCCGGCGGTTGCTGCTGTTAATGGTGGTTGTCGAGGAAGATGTGGGTGGTTTTGCTACTGTGCACGGATGGAGGAGGAGGAAGAACGAGCTGCGGGTGCTTGGTTTGGCTTCACGAGAAAAATAGGGAGGAAGAAGAAGACGATGGGGTTGTGGTGGCTGTAGGCGAAGGCAGAGAGTGGATCTGGTGACAGAAAACCGTGGTGGAGTGATCGTGGTACAGTGATGGTTGCTGGTGGTGATGGAGGCCGAGAAAGGGCGCCATTGAGCTTGGTTGCTCACGACAACAGAGAGGGAGGAAGAGAGTTAGGGTGTGTTTTGTTTTGAAATGGAATTGTGAAACGAGGAGAATGGGATTGCACTTCTGATTTGTGAGGATAAGGTTGTCTTCGGCTGTCCAGAGAGAAGGTGATCAAACCTATTGCCTTTGGTCAAAGTTGCATAGGGGTTGTTGGTTGCAGTGTAACTCTGCTCTGAAATTAGGGGGAGAGAAAGAGTGTTTGAATTGATAAAGGGAGGAGGGAGCAGGTGTGATTGTTGAACAAGAAATGGTAAAATGAGGCAAGGGTTGTGTGGTCCCAAACGCAAGAATTTAAAATACTCGGAGATAAATCCCGAAATCCGAAGGAATTTTTGAATGACGAGATGAAAGACGAAGTCGATCTTTAAAGTTAAAAATTGGGCCGAAATCGTTTTAGAAATTTCAAGTTCAATTTATTAAATTTAGGACAAGTTTTCCTTGAATTATCCGAATTAAATCCGTTTTAAATTCATTTTTAAATTTTCTTTTCCGAAAATTAGGATTTTAAAATCCGAGCCTTTACATCATCCACCTCTAAAAACAAGTCTCGTCACCGAGACTAAACCAAAACAAGGTAGGGGATGAAGTTGGAATAGGTGAGTCCAAGGACCATTTCATTGATCCCGTAAGTGTCTCATAAGTGCCCCTATGAGATTCTCACAGTATCATCGTCATGCTCATAATATCCCCGATTGGCTTACCACATCCTTACCTCGACTTCTCGGTTATATCATAACTCGAAAAGCATCATAGCATCTCCACTAGGTCTTAGCAAGCAATCTATAAGGGCCTCTATAAAATGCTTGTATCCACTTCGTGGGGCGTTACAATGCAAGCTCGGTTCGAAAATTTTTCAAAAGGGTTTCCTAATTTGAAAAGGATTGGTCTCAAAATCATTAAAATTCTTGATCGCGTTCGGTCGCTCAAAATTCAAGTTAGTTCTTTTTAAACACCGTTCAAATCTCTTAAAACCGGCGTTAGTCAAGCAAGTTTCAAATTTCAGGAGGTGGAATCATCCAGCTCTAAGGGCTAATCCCATATTTCATCCCTAGGTTCCAAGTCTAAATCAAATCTCATCAATTCGGTTCTATCATCCTAGCAATTCCAATTCAGGGCACCATACACATAGGAATTGTACATCATAGAAATCGTATCACACATTTGATAGCATGCATTTAGGTAGGCATAATAGGTTGCATTTAGCTTAGTTAAGATGCATATCATGCATGACTTAAGTAGAATTTGCATATTTGCTCTCTATTTTGGTGGAGTTGGAATCTACACGTTTTTATTGATTATTTTAAGTAACTGTGGATCCGAGAAGGAGAAATGGGTTGATGATGCATTAGATGAGGAAGTCTAGTTGATCGAAGAAACTTAAATGAAAATCTAAAGAGGTCTTGAGAAGAATAAGCGAGCCTAAACGAAGAACAAGTCTACAGAAGTTGTCGTCAGATATACTGAACTTGTTTTGCACTTTCTGGAGTGCTCGGTTGTTCGATTGACTATTATGACCATGCGTTGGAAGGCTCTTTCATAGAGCTACAACTTTCTAGTTAGTGTCAAGAGCTGATTCAAAGTAAATGTTTCGTAAAAGACCATTGCAGCGGGCGAAGCACATATGCCGCGGCCGCAACACAGCAATTTGCCGCGGCCGCAGCATTTGCCCAGAGCGACGCGTTTTGCGTTCGGCGACGGTTTTATCTATCTAAACCCTATTTACCTATCTTTATTTTTTTTGGAGGCCGACTTAGACACGGAGGGGACGAAATTGAGAGAGGGCTTAGCCCTAGGTTTTCATTCATTCATTAGATTAGGATTCAAGACGATTTTAGTTGGAGATTGAGAGCGATGTTCGCCATGGGCGGCTAAACTCTGTTCGTTCTAATTGCAATTTGAAGCTTTGTTTGGATTGATTGTGAGTTTCTGAATCTTGTTCTTTATCTCCTATATTGAATACTTCAACTTCTTTGTGCTTATTGATTGATTGTTTTGTTCTTTCTTGTCTGGCCAACTTGTTAGATCAATTCAATTGCTAAGGTTTTGTAGATTCCTGATTGTGAACCTTAACCTAAGTAGGAAACTTGTCCCTTTAGGGTTGATTGAACTAATTGGATAAGTAGGAAGTTGGATATGTTGTTAAATCCCTCTTTAGGGACTGCAAATACATTGGTTAATCTCTGAACGTAAAGCTAACAATTGGGTGAAATCCTTCTTTAGGTATTGTTCGATTGATAAGGGTTTCTAGGACTAATTGGACTAGTAACTATATTAGGTCGGGATAAGGGCATTCATAGGAAGAGTAAAAGGACAAGAGGAAGTTACAATATCAATTCAACCAAATAAAGTGGATAGTTGTAGGCACGACGATCTTCTCTAAATTGTTTTGAATCAACTTGTTTATAGTTTATTTTGTTTTCTTTCTATTTCAATCAATCAAAACCCCCTTTCATGAATTGATAAATACATATTGCTCAAAAATACTTGATTCTCCATGTGATCGACCTCTTACTTATTTGCTATACTAGTTTGTAGGTTTGAGTTTTATTTTGATACGGTTTACGCGACTAAAAACCGTTCTATAAATTAGCGTCGTTGCCGGGGAATCAATTCTATTTTTTTGTTTTGTGTATTTATTGATTTTGGTGCATATATCTAACCCGCTGTGAGCCTATCTTAAGGTTCACGACACCCTTGCTACTAACCTTTCATGATGTTGAGATTAGCGCAGTTTGAAGGTGAAAAGTTTCACCAATACTTCACTAGATTGCATGAGTATGTTGACGACATTGGTTCATGGGGTTATCAATTCAGCATCCGAGATATAATTATATATTTGCATAATTGATGGGATCACTGTTGAGACGCGAGCGCTTGCTGAGTACATGAGTAACGGAGGCCTGAAACGGTTAGGAGGATTGTCGGGGTTGTGGGATTTTTTCTGTTATATGGATTACCATGTTTCACAAGAAGTCTTGCTCGCTACGTCTTCTCCGCCGATGGAGGATCCATTGCACACTCTTACTCAAGTGGTGCAGCTGTTAGAGGAAGGAAAAATGAGCCAAATCGGAAAATTGGAGGAACAAATGAGTCGCTATAAAAAATTGGAGGAGCAGATGAACCAACTCATGCAAATATTAAGTGCAAAAGGTGAGAAAGAAAGGAGCTTCGGAGAAGAAGATGAAAATACGACGGATGGTGAAAAATCTAATGAGCGGCGACCGCCGCAGGAGGGCGGGGACCGCCGCGCTGTTGCTGACGAGCCCCAAATGTCTTCTTCTCTTGATTTTGAGAACCCCATCCCACCGCCCATTGAAGAATTGAAGGAGAAAATAATGGGGGACCCTATCGAAATCATTGTGTTGCATTCATTCCCTCCTAGGTGGTTTCAACATAATAAGGATGTTCAAAAGGAGGAGGAATTATTTGATGACAACAGTAGTTTCTTCGATGATTGAGAAAAGGTTCTAGGGCTTCCTAACTTTGAATATCATGAGTCGACGCATGAGGTTCCATGTGATGTGTCTCCTACTCTATCTCCATTATCCATTCTCCGCTCGTCCATTGATGAACCAGGTCCAGAGCCATCAGCTTAGGCTCAAGAGGTAAACTTTTGCAATTTGGAAGGTAGTTGTGATTATGTTGATCCTTTTGTTTGCTATTTTGATAAGCCACCAGCGGAACTGTGTTGGTGGTATCATATTCATTCAGGAGAGAGTCATGCTAGACTCTTTGATAGATTGAAAGGGTTTTTGAATTTTATATTTTATACTTTCAATTTATCGTGCTATGATGTCTTTTGTAAGATGTGTGCACATGAATATGATAGGCTACTGAGGGCCTTGACGATGTCTGAGAGATAAAGTCTTGAGATTGAGAATAAGTCAAACCAATGACATTAAAGAAAGGCGCTTCTCAGAAGGCAACCCGAGGTAAATTTTCTAATTTAGTTTTCTCAATTCCTAGTTAGCTAGTTTTCTTTTCAATAAATTAGGTTTCCCATTAGGCATTAGATAGTTGTTTTAGGTTTGGGATAGACTAAGCTTTCAGGAAAGACCACCAAAATCCTCAGATCCGACCTATAGAGACCCATCCACCACATTGTGAGTATTTCATTCATCTCTTCCTCTATGTTTTTATGTTTTTGTTGTCTTTTATGTTTCATTGAGGACAATGAAATGTTTAAGTGTGGGGGAGGGATTGCATTGCATATAGATAGATTTTGAATATCATGTTTATTTATGTCTTTATATTTATTTTTACTCATATATCACATTTGAAAAAAAATCATAAAAATATCATGCATTGCATTTAGGTGTTATTAACGATACCCATCTTGGTTTAGTTTGTCCTCTAATTTATTTTTATGATCTTATTGCATAAATCCCATGATTTGGTTGAATTGATTGAAAACGTTCCGGCTATATACACCGCAAATCATGCACGTCCTTAAGGACGTGCATGATTAAAAGGCTTGCACGTCCTTAAGGACGTGCAATATTAGACACAAGGCTTGCACGTCCTTAAGGACGTGCAATATTAACCTTGTGATTTGCGGTGTATATAGCAACACCCATTGAAAATGATTTTTGGAGCATGATTTGAGAATATAATTGAGCAAGTATGGTTCATAGTTCAGTTTTAATTTAAATCTAGCAAAAACATAACCCTTTGTGAGTTTGATTTTGGCCTTATAGGGACTATTCATAATTATTTCCCTTTTTGCTTTTATTGTGTGATTATACTCTTCATATGCTTGCTTTTCATGACCGTAATGCACATGTTTGTTGCTTGTCAATTTCAAATGATTGAGGCATGTTTTCTTTATCTATATTATACCTTATCTACCCTTTGCATTATCCTTTGCTTGAAGCCCAGCTGAGCCGTAAAACCTATTCTTTTTTATAGCTCCACAAAAATATATCATTACCAATGATTAGCCTGACCCTATCTGGGAATTAGGTGGAGAATTGGTGAAAAATCTTTATGTTGGAGTTGCTTTGAGTGGATATGATGTATGTATGATTGTGCATTGCGAGAGGCATAGCCGAAATAAGGTAACCCTTCTTGCATAATAGAGATAACTTATTACTAGGGGCCTGAGGAGGATAAAATTCACTTAGGAGTAAAAGTCTAGTAAGCTTGGACCTAAGGAGGATAAAATTCACCTAGGGGAAAAAGTAAGCATAAAAGAAAAGAAAAAGAAGTCATCATCCAAATGGAAAAATTGCATATGTTGTATGTCTATTGAAATCAAAGAGTGCTTATTGATGTGTATTGGAGTTTATGTTATTGGAATGGTTTGTGAAGTATGGAAGTTTTGGTGTTTTTCTAGTTGGTTGTTATTCCTTTTTCCCGGATTTTTAGCACCACAAGCCCTAAATATTTCACATGCCTTATGTTCCCACCAAAGCCCCATTACAACCCTATAAAAGTCCTCATGATTTTGTTTGCAAGTGATGACTTTCACGGTGTATAGAGCATTTTGGATTGAGTTGAGAGTTGGATTTTAAAGTCTAAACACATGAGAGCTTGAGTGAAACACATTATCCCGGTGATGTTGGATTAAATTTGCCTTTACTATTGGATCGCTCGTATATTTGCTAGGATATTTGTTCTCTTATTCATGGCTCCTATTCCTTGATGTTGCTTTTATAAAATTATAACATGAAGATCTTATTTGTGGGATGATTTATTCTATATTTGTTTTTCATTGCTTGAGGACAAGCAAAAGCTTAAGTGTGGGGGAGTTTGATAGCATGCATTTAGGTAGGCATAATATGTTGCATTTAGCGTAGTTAAGATGCATATCATGCATGATTTAAGTAGAATTTTCATATTTGCTCTATATGTTGGTGAAGTCGGAATCTACACGTTTTGATTGATTATTTCAGGTAACTGTGGATCCGAGAACGTGAAATGGGTTGATGATGCATTAGATGAGGAAGTCTAGTTGATTGAAGAAACTTAAATGAAGATCTAAAGAGGTCCTGAGAAGAAGAAGCGAGCCTAAACGAATAATAAGTCTGCATAAGTTGTCGTCAGACATGCTGAACTTGTTTTGCACTTTCTGGAGGCCTCGCTTGTCCGATTGACTATTATGACCATGCGTTGGAAAGCACTTTCAGAGAGCTACTACTTTCCTGTTGTTGTCGAGAGTTGACTCAAAGTAGATTTTTCGTAAAAGACCATTGCAGCGGGCGCAGCACATATGATGCGGCTGCAGCACAACAATTTGCCGCGGCCGCCGCATTTTCCCAGAGCGACGCCTTTTGCGTTCGGCAACGGTTTAATCTATTTAAACCCTATTTACCTATCTTTGTTTTTTTGGAGGCCGACTTAGACACGAAGGGGACGAAATTGAGAGAGGGCTTAGCCCTAGGTTTTCATTCATTCATTAGATTAGGATTCAAGACGATTTTAGTTGGAGATTGAGAGCGATGTTCGCCATGGGCGGCTAAACTCTCTTCGTTCTAATTGCAATTTGAAGCTTTGTTTGGATTGATTGTGAGTTTCTGAATCTTGTTCTTTATCTCCTATATTGAATACTTCAACTTCTTTGTGCTTATTGATTGATTGTTTTGTTCTTTCTTGTCTGGCCAACTTGTTAGATCAATTCAATTGCTAAGGTTTTGTAGATTCCTGATTGTGAACCTTAACCTAAGTAGGAAACTTGTCCCTTTAGGGTTGATTGAACTAATTGGATAAGTAGGAAGTTGGATATGTTGTTAAATCCCTCTTTAGGGACGGCAAATACCTTGGTTAATCTCTGAACTTAAATCTATCAATTGGGTTAAATCCTTCTTTAGGGACTGTTCAATTGATAAGGGTTTCTAGGACTGATTGGACTAGTAACTATATTAGGTTAGGACAAGGGCATTCATAGGAAGACTAAAAGGAAAAGAGGAAGTTACAATATCAATTCAATTAAATAAAGTGGATAGTTGTAGGTAGGGCGATCTTCTCTAAATTGTTTTGCATCAACTTGTTTATAGTTTATTTTGTTTTCTTTCTATTTCAATCAATCAAAACCCCCTTTTCATTAATTGATAAATACACATTGCTCAGAAATACTTGATTCTCTGTGGGATCGACCTCTTACTTACTTGCTATACTATTTTGTAGGTTTGAGTTTTATTTTGATACGGTTTACACGACTAAAAACCGTTCATCAACATTCATAAACATGTCATACTCCTGTCAAAGATAGTCATATACCATAACAGATCTAGCATAGCATTGCACATAGTTGAATTCATCATATCATACCACAAAGGTTGCACATCATATTAGTCAGATAAGCACATCATACTTACACTAACTATCAAGCATCATCACATTATAGGCGACAAGTACTTCCGCGCACTAGCATTTCAACAAGTTTAGGTGATAACTATTGTTATTACTAACGGCTCACTGTTGTCTATGTCAATACATCAAGGAATCAACATCATCTATATAGGATAGAATTCGCACAACACAAACCCCAAGTAACACATGACACTAGATCACGTCCCCGACAAAACCATTCAATAGCTACCAAGTACAATAAGACACGACCACTACTCATCAACCCTCGAATCAAGATAAATCTCACCTAGGTCTACCGACTCAATTCGATACTATTTCTAATTATCACTGCATATTTGCATCCTGCTCATACACAGACTCTCTAGCCTCCCAACTATCCGCAATCAAGGTCAATTACACCAAACTAACAACTGAGCATCCCAACTCCTATGTCATCAAGCCATCTAAGAACCAATCCACTTTGACATCCCGACCTCAAATCCTACTCGACCACCTAAAACCATATCTCACAGTTCCCAATCGCACAATTCCGTATTCCGACAAGCTTAACAACTCGACCAACTATTAAGGCTCCCTATAAAGCACACTCTCATCCTAGGGGTTCCCTACCAGTCCCACCTTCACTTTCTCAGAGAAATCCCAAATCCTCGACTCAACCTCTCTCACGATCGATCTAGACGCTTCTTAACAATCTCGTTGACTCTTCCTAAGCTCTCGAGACTCCGCTTGACCATCATCTCCAAAAGGGGCATCAATCACCTTGCTAACCTGATCATACTTCCCGCACCACTAACCACTCTCATTAACCATCCACCTCTAAGAACCCAACTCATAATAACCATCTCCCACCTGTCACTCCGGACTAACTCTAACGCAGAAAACCGTCTAGTGCTAACTCATAACCACGAATCACCGAGTTCCTCATCACCCGCATCTATCCTCAATGACCAATCACGGATTCTACCTACTCGTTCCATTTCAAATGTCACGAAACCTGAACCAATCACGACTCCTCAAGCCGACTTACTCTAGAACCTCTTCTCACCATATTCCCAAATTTCCTCATTCCAACTCTTGCTAAACCTTAACCATTCGAAATCATCAAGTCGTCCTACTCCAATTCCTCATATCTTCCTATTCCTAAATTGCCTCAAGCTCCTACTTCTTAACCATGACACCTTATCGTCCAAAGCCCTCTTTTATCGATCATCATTTCTGCATAATCTCTAAATCATCCTCATCCGAGTTTCCCAAGTACCGTCATTCGCCAACCTTCTAAAATCCTTCAGCCTCTAACATTCTCAATACATTCCGCTCTGCTCAATTCCCAATTCCAAGCCTTGAAGCTCTCTATCTTACCCTCAAGGACACAGTCTTACTAGAAATCTCAACGACATCCTTGCCTAGCTATCAACCTTTCCTCGAAGACTCATCTCACATCCTCAGACACCTACATAGCCACAATAACCTCCACTCATAAATCCTGATTCATTCCCTACGCTAAAAATCTCCAACAACATATCTAAAAATCCTTCACTCACGGATTCTCCAAGCACTACTAATTCTATCGAAACAATCCCCAAATACTCATCACACGTACAACCCTGATATGAATAACCTAATACCCAATATCAATAATTTCCCAAGGAACCTCATACTACTCTTCCTAAGCGATTCTTCAACCTCATCCTTTACCAAGACCGCTCCCAATTCACCGTACATACAACCCAGTCCCAAATTCTATGATTCCTTAGACATTCCTTAACCGATAATCCTCAACGCCGCCCACGATTCGCTCCTAGACTTTCTAGACACTCTCTCCTGGCACACTAACCCGTCTATCAACACATCCCTTAAAAATCCTTCTGATCCACTTTTAACTCACTCATCCACCTCTAGAACTACACCAACTACCTATACTCACACCCACTCTCAAGGTCACTGATGCGGGGTTAGCCGCTGTTTTCCCGACCTTCTAGACGTTGTGGACTCGGACTCACAAGAACACAAAGAAATGGCACAAGTGAGACAAGAAACGCAGCAAAGGGGGGATTAAACCTTGAGAGCAAGGCTAGATCAAGTGGATGGAGAAAACAGAACAAAATAAAGGAAAATGAAAGGGAAAGATAGGAGGAATCAACCTTGATGAACAACAAGAAGACCCATTGGGACAATGCACCAAGAACCAACTTGAATGACACCAAAACCAACCCTATACAACCTTACACAACCATGGCTGACCATGGAAGCACGAGGAGGAGGTTCGTGCTCATCTCGGAATCACCAATCTTCGAGAAATTGACAAAACCAAGTACAACCGAACTAGATGCAACACACATGCACACAAGGCATGAAGCTCTCACCTTTGGAGAGTGAAACAAACTAGATTTTCATAAACAAGATTCAAAGTGTCTTCAAATGAGAGTTTACAAGCCTTAAATAGGAGAGGAAATCAGCCCAAAAGCAAAGGCCCAAAAACACAAGATCTCAACAAGTCCAACTAAACCCAAACAAAGGCCCAAACTCTAAGTCCAAACAAGCAAGCAAATGAAAGGCTAAGTATGGGTGGTGGCTGAATCACTCTTAGTCGAACCCGAGAATGGTGCGATTTCCAGCAATGTGATGATGTCATCCTCGGGCTCCTTTGGTAGCACTAACTTCATATGGTGGATGATGAAAGCGTTAAGTTCATCTCTTATCTTTTTAGCTCGTGACCTAGTGATAGGTCCATCTCCATCTCCGAAATGAGGGGCATCGGGTGATTCTTGGGATGGTCCTCCATCATTCTCCCCTTCTTGGAAAGGATTCGACCTCGAATCCATGTCTTCGTTCTCATCTAGGTAGGGGGTGAGATCGGCGACATTGAATGTTTCACTAACTCCATAGTCACCCGGTAGGTCAATCTTGTAGGCATTATCCCCGAATCTTTGCAATACCTTGAATGGACCATCTCCTCGAGGAGCGAGCTTAGACTTGCGCTTTTTTGGAAATCGCTCCTTTCGCAAATGCACCCAAACTAGATCGCCGGGCTGGAAAATCATCTTGCGACGCCCCTTGTTGGCTCGTTTGGCATTCTCTTCGGCATTTTGAATTAGTCGGACACGAGTACGCTCATGAAGCTCCCGAATGAATTCCACCTGTTTTCCTGCATCAAAGTCTTCTTTCTCCCTCATGGGACATGGGGTAAGATCTAAAGGGGTTAGTGGGTTAGTACCATAAACACACTCAAATGGTGTAAGCTTAGTCGATGAATGCACAGTCCGGTTATAAGAAAACTCCACATGAGGCAAAGCATCCTCCCACACCCTCAAATTGTTCCTAATGATGGCCCTAAGGATGGTAGTAAGGGTCCTATTGGTTACCTCCGTTTGCCCATCGGTTTGTGGGTGACTAGAGGTGGAAAATAGCAACTTCGTCCCTATTTTACCCCAAAGAGTCCTCCAAAAGTGGCTAAGAAATTTTACATCCCGATCGCTCACTATAGTCTTAGGTACTCCATGAAGCCTAACAATCTCTCTAAAGAAAAGGTTAGCTACGTTAGAGGCATCATCGTTCTTATGGCAAGCGATAAAGTGAGCCATCTTAGAGAAACGATCAACAACCACAAAGATCGAATCCCTCCCCTTCTTAGTCCTAGGTAACCCAACAATAAAGTCCATGGATATGTCCTCCCAAGGGGCTGTAGGAATGGGTAATGGACAATACAAGCCGTGGGGTTGTAACCTAGACTTAGCCTTCAAACAATCAATACATCTCTTAACCAAATGTTCTACGTCTCGAAGCATGCGAGGCCAAAAGAAATGTGTGTGTAGCATATGATAGGTCTTATCCCTCCCAAAATGGCCCATCAATCCGCCTCTATGGGCTTCATCAACCAACAAGAGCCTAAGTGAACAACGGGGAATGCAAACCTTATCAATCTTGAATAGAAATCCATCAAACAAGTAGTACTTATCTACGGATCCTTTAGTCACACAATGATTGTAAATCTGTCCAAAATCAGGGTCATCTACATAAAGCTCCTTAATATATGCAAAGCCTAAAATCCTTGAGTCTAATGTAGACAACAACATGTATCTCCTCGAAAGGGCATCTGCCACAACATTATCTTTTCCTTTCTTATACTTAATGACATAAGGGAATGTTTCTATAAACTCCATCCAACGACCATGCCTCCTATCCAACTTGTCTTGGCTCTTAAAATGCTTTAAGGACTCATGATCAGTGTGCAAAATAAACTCCCTAGGCCAAAGATAATGTTGCCATGTCTTAAGAACTCTAAATAATGCATACAACTCTTTATCATAAGTAGAGTAATTAAGACAAGCTCCTTTCAAATTTTTTGAAAAATAGGCAATGGGCTTACCTTCTTGCATAAGAACTCCACCAATGCCTATGCCGGATGCATCACAATCCACTTCGAAGGGCCGGTTGAAATCCGGAAGTGCTAACACCGGGGCCTGCGTGAGATGCTCCTTTAAGGCGTTGAACGCCTTCTCTTGGGCCTTTTCCCAAGTGAATGGGTGATGCTTCTTGGTGATCTCGGTTAGAGGGGCTGCAATGGTGCTGAAATCCCTCACGAACCGGCGATAGAAGCTAGCTAATCCAAGGAAGCTCCGAACATGGCCAATTGATGTAGGAGTAGGCCATTCTTGGATCGCTTTGATCTTGCTCTCGTCCACCTTCAATCCATTTGAGCTGACCACAAAACCAAGAAAAGTAACACAATTAGTGCAAAGCTCACATTTCTCCAAATTAGCATAAAGGTGCTCATGACGAAGAGTAGATAGCACTTCTCGTAAATGTAACTCATGCTCTTCTAGGGATCTACTATACACAAGTATATCATCAAAATAAACCACAACAAATTTCCCTATGAAATTCCTAAGAACATGATTCATAAGACGCATGAAAGTGCTAGGGGCGTTGGTAAGCCCAAAAGGCATAACCAACCACTCATAAAGACCAAACTTGGTCTTAAAGGCTGTTTTCCACTCATCCCCCTCCCTCATACGAATTTGATGGTATCCACTCTTAAGATCAATCTTAGAAAAGGTAGTGGCTCCATGTAACTCGTCTAACATGTCATCTAAGCGGGGTATTGGGTGACGGTACTTCACCGTGATGTTGTTGATGGCTCGACAATCCACACACATCCTCCACGAACCATCCTTCTTTGGTACTAGAAGTACGGGAACAACACATGGGCTAAGGCTCTCCCTCACATAACCCTTATCCAACAACTCTCGCACTTGGGATTGGATCTCTTGGGTTTCCTTAGGGTTCATCCTATAGGTTGGGCGGTTAGGTAAGGTGGCTCCCGGAACAAGGTCTATTTGGTGCTCAATGCCTCTAATAGGTGGTAGACCGGCTGGAATCTCATTGGGAAACACATCCTTAAACTCCTCAAGTAGCCCCAAAATCCTCTTAGGTAGGGTAGCCTTAAGATCATCACTCAACAAAGCAAGCTCCTTACATAACAACATAAGAGTGGTCTCGGGGTCAAGGAACTCCTTAAGGTCTTGCTTAGAGGCTAGAAGAACTCCCTTATTCTCCCACACTCCCTTAGGTTGGCTCGGCTCACTAGACGATGATGGGTGTGGTGTGGTCTTGGGCTGCGGACACTCGGTTTCCTCCCGCCCTTTCTTCTCCCCCTTTCCCCGTTTCTTCTCATACTCGTCAGCAACTTGGGTTGGGGTCATGGGCTTGAGGACAACATTCTTCCCCTTAAACACAAAAGAATGACGATTAGTTAAACCATCATGAATGACCTTCCTATCATATTGCCATGGACGACCCAAAAGAATATGACAAGCTTGCATAGGCACTACATCACATAAAACACTATCCTCATAATGTCCTAGTGTTATGGCAACCTTAACTTGCTTGTTCACTTTCAATTCACCACAATCATTCATCCAATGTAATTTGTAGGGTCTAGGGTGACTTAATGTTGGAAGTTGTAATTTTTGAACCATTTCAATGCTAGCAAGATTACAACAACTTCCTCCATCTATTATCATGTTGCACACCTTTTTCTTAACGAGACAATGAGTATGGAATAAGTTTTCTCTTTGGTTATCATCACAAGAAGGCATAGGATGTAAAGCTCTTCTAACAATCAAAGATTCACCATGTTCAAACTCAATCCCATCATCATTATTATCATCACAAGCATGCAAATTCACATCATCATCACACACAACATTATCATCACAATCAGATTTAGATTCATATTGCCCTAAATGATTAATCATGAGAGTTTTCTTGTTAGGACAATCTTTCATCATATGACCTCTTCCTTGACACTTAAAACACACAATATCTCTAGTTCTAGAAGAGGGGTTAGAGTTACTCCCTTGTGGGGCTGCAGAAACCCCATTAGATGACCGAAATGATGATGAAGGTGCATTTGTAGGGTAGCCTTTGCGATGACCACCTTGCTCTCCTTGATGATTGAAGTTGGCTCCCTTTTCTTTTCCTTGCACCGCTTCCCTCCCATAGGGCTGGTATCCTCGGCTTTGAGTTGGTGCCTTCCATGAGGTAGTAGGGTAGCCATTCGAGGTCCTTCCTCCTTGATTCCTAGCTTTGAGCTTTCTTTCCACTTTGATTGCTAGGTGTAGCAAATCTGTCATGGACTCATAAGGATAGCAATCTACTTTGTTAGCTAGGGAAGGGTTGAGAACTCTTAGGTACCTCACCGTTGTGGCTTCATCGTCCTCAACCACATTGGCTCTTACCATTGCCACTTGCATGGCATTGTATGTTTCCTCCGCACTCATGGAGCCTTGCCTCAAATTTTCCAACCTTTGTCTTAGCTCCCGGGTGTGGTGTTGAGGAATGAATCGAGACCTCATCAAGGCCTTCATTTGGTCCCAAGCGACCACGGCTGGATCTAGAACTCGCCTCCTTTCTTTCACAAGAGTATCCCACCAAATTAGTGCATAACCGGTAAATTCAAGGGCTGCGAGTTGTACCTTTTTCTCTTCCGGAAAATTATGGCAGCTCCAAATTTGCTCAATTTTTGTCTCCCAGTCCAAATAAAGGTCGGCATCACACTTCCCTTCAAAAGCTGGAATTTTGACCTTTATTTTGCCTATTCCATCTTGCTCTTGTTCACGAGCTCTCCGTTGTTGGTATCCAGGGCCTCGGGGTGGTTCCCAATCCTCCTCTTGCTCTTCAAAGTAGCCATATTGCCTTCTTGGAGGCCTGCGACAATCATGTAAAGGAGGATCATTGTTAGGACCAAAACGTCTACCTTCTCGTGGGGGAACCGGGCCTTGTTGAGGGCCAATTGGCGGGGTGGTGAAGGGTTGCTCCCGCTCTTGGTGGGGCTCGTTTGGCACATGTTGGGGTGGTGTACGAGTCTCCAAAGCCACCATTCGAGCCGTGAGCTGGCCAATGTTGTTCGCCATGGTTTTAAGCATGTTGAACAACTCAGCGGATATTGGCTCGGACCCGCTTCCATTAGAATGGTCCGAAGGTGGAGGATCTGCGTTAGACATTCTCAAATACACTAACAAACTTGTTAGGTTAGTGAAAGCAAAAATCAGCCTCACAAGTGTTTCACTCCTCTTCGAATGTTGCAACCTAGCTTCAAGTTTGCCTTGGTAGAGTCAATAATCAACCACAAGATTAGCAAACTTTAAAGAGCACAACGACAACAAGGGCTGATCTTTATATCAAACACGCAAATTCTAGGTGCGGCTAGAGACTTAATGAATTGAATTATGGCTAAACAAACACCCGAAACAATTATGAACGATCGACACAATGAGCTTTTTTTTTACTAAGAATAAGTGTTTTACCAAGTTTTACAAGGTTCAACCCTTTATCTTATTCTCATGTATCAATATCGTGCAATGGCGCTCAAATATGCAAGGAGTGTGCAATTTAGGCTCAAAATCAGTAGGTAGTGGCTGCAAAGGGTTGATGCAATGTGTTCAATGAATAGGTTTCCAACACAATGAGAAAGCTAACACAATGCAAACAAGGCTTGATTTCAACAAGTAAGCACAACAAGCTAAATAAGCTTTGCTTTGTTTTTCCAAGCAACAACACTAAGATGAAGTGCAAATGTTATAGTATGAATATCTACTAAAACACTTCAACACACATGCATAAGATGCATAAGATGTCACTCTTTTTCTTTTTCTTTTTTTTCTTTTTTTTTCTTTTCTTTTTTTTTTTCAGAAAAACCGAATCTGATATTTTTTTTTTAAATTTCGGTTTTAACACTTTCTCTCCACAAATATGAAAAGGTAACTAATAAAATCTGAAAAAGATAACCAAATGTCAATGCTTCTTGGAAAAGCACACAAGAGACAATTTTTTGGAGAAACAATAAAGTATGGACAGCTTTTTGGGGAACACAAGATCTGAATTTTTTTTTTTTTTTAATCTTTTGTGGAAGTTCCAAGGACAAGCTTCTTGAGGAAGCCCAAATGAACAGCTGGGGTCTGAGATGGGGTCTGAGATGGGGGCTGAGATGGGGGTTGTGGTGGTGCACCGGTGGAGCTGTGGTGGTGGTAGGGTGGCCGAAAATGAAAAATTGCATGCACAAGCGCCAATACCACAAAATCAACACAATAGAATAAGATCAAGACATTAAACAAGGAATTTCTTGTAAAACTTACCAAGAGAAAGTGATTCTTGGTTTGATCGTTCTTGTTTCAAACAACGCCAAGTGAACCTATGCTCTGATACCAATTTGATGCGGGGTTAGCCGCTGTTTTCCCGACCTTCTTGACGTTGTGGACTCGGACTCACAAGAACACAAAGAAATGGCACAAGTGAGACAAGAAACGCAACAAAGGGGGGATTAAACCTTGAGAGCAAGGCTAGATCAAGTGAATGGAGAAAACAGAACAAAATAAAGGAAAATGAAAGGGAAAGATAGGAGGAATCAACCTTGATGAACAACAAGAAGACCCATTGGGACAATGCACCAAGAACCAACTTGAATGACACCAAAACCAACCCTATACAACCTTACACAACCATGGCTGACCATGGAAGCACAAGGAGGAGGTTCGTGCTCATCTCGGAATCACCAATCTTCGAGAAATTGACAAAACCAAGTACAACCGAACTAGATGCAACACACATGCACACAAGGCATGAAGCTCTCACCTTTGGAGAGTGAAACAAACTAGGTTTTCATAAACAAGATTCAAAGTGTCTTCAAATGAGAGTTTACAAGCCTTAAATAGGAGAGGAAATCAGCCCAAAAGCAAAGGCCCAAAAGCACAAGATCTCAACAAGTCCAACTAAACCCAAACAAAGGCCCAAACTCTAAGTCCAAACAAGCAAGCAAATGAAAGGCTAAGTATGGGTGGTGGCTGAATCACTCTTAGTCGAACCCGAGAATGGTGCGGTTTCCAGCAATGTGATGATGTCATCCTCGGGCTCCTTTGGTAGCACCAACTTCATATGGTGGATGATGAAAGCGTTAAGTTCATCTCTTATCTTTTTAGCTCGTGACCTAGTGATAGGTCCATCTCCATCTCCGAAATGAGGGGCATCGGGTGATTCTTGGGATGGTCCTCCATCAGTCACCCTAATGGAACTAGTTTAAACCTTAGCCAACTACCCTACTATGTCGCATGCTCACACCACGCACCCACACTTACCGACACTCCTAGCTAGGACCTCTTCCTCTAAATCTCGCCATACTAACTCCACCCCTCACCTAAGACCTTCCTCTCGACTCTACCCAAGCTCCGACTAATCCCACTCAAGCTCCGACTTGTTGACCACTAGCTCCGACTAATCCCACTCTCTCGACTCTACTCAAGCTAACACATCAGGTATTATCACATCGAATTAAGTCAGTTCTAGGCTCATCGCACTACGCCAATTCCGATTGATATAGAAGAATCCATGATTGAATGAAGAACGCCTTTCCCTGAGTCAACTGGGAGAATCTTGTGCACGTCTGCCGTCTTGAAAGCATAGTCGCCCTTTTTACCATCGGTGACGTCGGTCATGGAGCCTAGGGGTCATGGACCCATCACACTTTCCCTGCGTCACTCCGGTGTCATTCGGTTGTTTGCTCTTTCTTCCATGTCGACGTTCATCAAAGGGATTGCAAGGGTTAAAAGTTACGAAGATAGGGGAGAGACAATGGCAGACAACACAACTTCCTTAAGGATTCAGACACGAACCAGAAATAGGGTTGACGAGACCAAGATAGAATCCCCACCCAAGGATTACAGTGATGTCCCTAGGGTATTCTATGAGGTTATAATTGTGACACACAAACACATAATACTCATTAATATCATCACATCATTTCACACTAGCATGTATCTATCTCAAGGGATAAGGATCTATACATTCATAACATATTCATATAATCAACTTTTCATGCACGCGGAACAAGCTAGCAACCTATCGTCTCATTCACTAATCATGCTCGATATGTATTAAGATCATATATGCAGAAACCGACAATAGACATATACAGGATAAGTTATGTACGACATAGCGGGCATTGTAGAATGTCACCGGTATGATTCATCACTCATTTTAGGAACACACATAAGCAGATCAAGACAATGTGAAGTCAATTGCGAGCATGTTGAGGTGCACCCTAATAATCATGCTAGAGGATATGGTAAGGTCATATGGGCATAGTAACTATCACATCAAATACAACCATGTTCATATAACAAGACAAGATGGCACACAATCATGCGAGGGCTTATGATTAGAAGGCATACGTCCTACATGGTAATAGACACACTCATTAAGCATGTACAAAGTCAACGAGATTCAATTTCATTAACTTAGCATGTTAAGAATTTATTTCATATGTTAATCATTCAATGATGGTTGACCACACTATCATGGACCTAATTCAAGGGAGAGCAACAATCATGGAAATTCATACATGCGGCACATATACTCATTCACAATTGCAATCATGCAAGATATCGGACAAGTCATGCTGAAATATATCAATGCATTATGTCGTGCAATTAGAAGGAGGTTTACTATTATAAACAAACAGAATTCCCCAAGGACAATCACCGACTCATTACCCCGTTTCCCGTGGGACACTAGTATGACTCGCTCGGTAGAACACATGGACATTCACTCTGTTCCCGAGAGGTAAGGGTAGAAATCATGTTTAGACTCTTGTGGAAAGAAGACATGGCTGACCATTACGAGGATCAAAGGGGTGACTCCATGAGACAACTCACTCCTAACTCGAAACTACTTCAGTCATCGCACCCACTATCATACTCAAGTAACCCTCACATCCGACATGATTTTCGAAGGTAATTAGTTAAACAACCCAAATTTCCCGTGGAAGACACCAACCTCTAGTACAAGACTCGGTAAAAGCATAGATGGTGAGGTACCAAACAGGACTCGAAACGGAGAGAGCGAATACTCTTCAACCCTTGCTAACCTGCCTAAATGTTTTGGTGGGACGGTTGACGAAGTCAAAATCATGAGGGGTTTGAATTATGGAGGAGGTATTCCGACAAGACAGGAATTCCAATGACATAAGAATGAGGTATTCTCCCGCTATCCCGTTTGCACAGCTATTCAATACATGATTCAAGTCAAGGCATACTAATTAGTTCTCTATCCTAAGGACAATAGCACTCAGCATGAAAGCATTCAAAGGGATTAATATGATCCTCTTCGAGGAGGATCGCCCTCGAGCCTAGTTGGATATAACGCATATAATCACAGAGAAGATCTATGCCGTCCTTCGAGGGACGGCCGACCGGAGGGGAAAATACCTCACGGCCTACTAACCCATGCTACTCCAACCCTCGGGCTCCTTGGAATCTTCAAAACCCGTCTGTAAAAGAAAGCTAGTATTTTTCCTACCGTTCCCCGAATTCTACATCCATAAGGGATGTCTAACGCTTGGTTCTCTACCCACGAGTTCGATCCTAAAGGCCGGTTAGTCTAGGGTTAGGTCCAATTAAATTCATTTTGCCCCTTAAAAAATTTTCCAAAACCACTTGAAATCATTGGGCCACTTTCAAAACCACTTCAACCAATCATACTCTGTTTGCAAAACCTTGCTCTGATACCAACTTTGTAACGGCCCGAGATTATGATTCTCGGGTTACGTTTTGAGGGATAAAACCCCTCATTATGATCTTGCGCCCTAAGTACAGGTTGAAGGTTTGAAATTCCAAACTAATGTTTTCAAAGTGGGATTTCATACCTAAGTTCGAAGGGATCGTTGGAATCCCCGGGGAAGTCTCCTGTACCTGTCGTAAGTCTAAGCATGGAAAACCAATGGTCACACAAATAGAGGAAGCAAAGTATAATACAAAGGGGGGTGCCACGGCAGATCTGGGTCAAAACATGATCAACCATTCAAATCTGAGCCGTAAATAAATTGGTGAAGTCGGAATCTCAACTCTCTCTTTCTGCCATGTTAGACCTAGTGGTCATGGAGTCAAATCAGCATCAATAGTAGTAAGCATAATGGATACCTAAAAAAATTGATAGTGGGCGGGATCAGATCGATGCCCACTTTGGCTCTACATCCCGGCCCTAAGCACACATATACACTATACCTAATAAAGATGCTTCTAGATGCATGGTGGAATATTAACACACTAACATGCTACTAAGATCAAGGGCATAATAATAATAAGGCCTTAGCACATAATACCAAGTGGTATATCCCTCTCCTACCCCCACCCTCTTCCGATAGGGCGGAGACTGGCCAGCTCGTGAATGCATTCCATAATAATTGGGCGGCACGCATGCCCAACCCGCCCCACAATAAATCCCGCAGGCAGCTTTCACAATAGTGCTCATAATATAAGTACAGAAAGTTCCATATGACTCGATTGACTCAGGACTGGACCCGATGGGACTGGGCCGTCCTAGGACCCTAGCAAACACTCTAGTTACTTCAGAGATAACGACTGTTCTGTTTACATACGCAAAAAGAAATAGAATGCTCAATGGTCAATGCAACCTATCATGGTACTACATGGCATGCTGATCATGAATGCAAGCACCTAGTATATCATGCACCTAAAGCAGGGAATATCTCGATTTCAACCTGAGTAAGCTCCGAAGAGACTTACTTGGCTATGCAGAACAACATAATAGAAGATCCAGCATACATCGTTCATAATCATAAAGTATTACCTAGATACATATTAGAACATATATATAAGTCTACATTTAATCATTCAAGCATTCAAGCACACATCATTCAACGGGAATATCAACCATATCGTAATCATCATTTCGTCAAGTTCAACCATTCATCATATTGCCACATTCCACGAGACCATATCATTCTCATCATTCCATTCAGCCACATTAATGTATCCGCCACAATATATCCGCATGTCACATATATCAAGAGATTATCACATTCATCATCATATATCAACATATCACATAACTCGAGTTCATCATATTATCATATCTTAAAAGCATAAGTTAACAATAAAAAATCTTAACAATTAATCATGCTATTAGTCAGCCAATCATGCCATTAGTCCACATAAATCATAACATCATGCTAATTAGTCATTGAAACAAATCAGATTCCCACGTTAGCTCCAAACCATTTCAAAATCCGAATCAACTATTAATAAATTTAGACCTTGGAAAATGTTCGTCAAATTCCTTTTTCTAAAATCCAAGTCTCATTATATCATATTTTTAAATCACCATATCTTTAATATCAAAATAATATCTTATATTTTAAATCCTATTGATATTATATAATATTTTAAATACTATTCACATTTAAACATTTTCATAAAATATTTTTCAATCCTTTAAAAATCCCAAATATTTTTACTTTATAAAAGTCAGCCCTTATATTTATAAAATCCAAAACCGACCCCCTCTATTTTACTGAAGACGATGGGGTTATGGTGGCTGTTGGCGAAGGCAGAGGGTGGATGTGGTGACGGAAAACTGTGGTGGAGTGATGGTGGTATAGAGATGGTTGCTGGTGGTGATGGAGGCTGAGAAAGGGTGCCATGGAGCTTGGTTGCTCACGGCAACAGAGAGGGAGGAAGAGAGTTAGGGTGTGTTTGGTTTTGAAATGGAGTTGTGAAATGAGGAGAATGGGATTGCACTTATGATTTGTGAAGATAAGGTTGTCTTCGGCTGTCCAAAGAGAAGGTGATGAAACCTGTTGCCTTTGGTCAAAGTTGCATAGAGGTTGTTGGTTGTAGTGTATCTCTACTCAGAAATGAGCGGGAGAGAAAGAGTGTTTGAATTGATAAAGGGAGGAGGGAGCAGGTGTAATTGTTGAACAAAAAATGGTAAAATGAGGCAAGGTGACTCTGAATTTTCGGATAAGAGTGAGAAAAGAGAAAAGGGGTGTGTGGTCCCAAAAGGAAGAATTTAAAATACATGGAGATAAATCCTGAAATCCGAATAGGATATCGTTGTCCGAATGAATTTTTGAATGACGATGTGAAAGACGAAATCGATCTTTAAAGTTAAAAATTGGGCCGAAATCGTTTTAGAAATTTCAAGTTCGATTTATTAAATTTAGGACGAGTTTTCCTTGAATTATCCGAATTAAATCCGCTTTAAATTCATTTTTAAATTTTCTTTTCCAAAAATTAGGTTTTTAAAATCCGAGCCTTTACATCTTTATGCTCATTGGTATATATAAATCAAATACATTCGAATAATGTGATTACTAAAATTAATCCAGTTGAATTGATGCTCCAATTCTACACTTTCATCCACTCCACTACGCTTGAATCCATCCTGACATTTGCATTCACATTACTTTGTCAGCATTACTGATGTATGAAATACAGTCGAATCGAGTGATTACTGCAATGAAATTCCATTTTTATTGTTTTTTGAAGAATAAATTACAGATTATGATTGTATTTTGGCTATATGTGTGTGATTTTCAAGTCTCTAATCAAATATGTGCTTGTTTATGTTTATTTATGCTCGTTATATATGTTACAATGTGTTGTGAGCTGAATCTGCTATGTTTTACACCTAAGTTTATATCGATTTCTGCATACATTTCATTCATTTGGGCTAAGATAGTACATAATCTATGTACATTATGTTTATTTGCCAAATTATGGAATCTACACCAGTTTATGTTTAAATTCGCAGAATTCGAGGCATTTTACAACAATTCTAAGGAAGGTCGGAAAAGCTCGGAAAACCACTACAAAAGTTCTAGGTCAAAGAAGCAGCGGAACCGGTCGAATGAAGCTGAGAGCCAAGGTTCCTCGATCTCGAGTGGACCTTACTCGATCTCGACGAACATGTCCGAGCACAGACCTTGTCGACTAAGAGAAAAACCAAGTCCGAGGCAATCTGACTCCGGAAGACAACTCGATCTCGACAAGACCTAGTCGAGATCGACGACACCTCAGCGCCACACCCGGAGTCGAAAAGAAGAAGAGTTGATCGAGAAGCCGAGGACGAAGACGCCGAGCACAATCCTAGTCGATCTCGATGAGACCTTGTCGAGATCGAGGAGCCACCATGCCCTAGTCCGAGTCCATGCCGAGGAGGAGTCCTCGACATCACCAGAGAGTCATCTTCGACCACACCCCTAGTCAATCTCGAGGAGCCCTAGTCGAGATCGATGACACCCAGGAGCCCAGATCCGAGCCTGTCGAGCAGAGTCACCCGAGAAGTCCAGTCGACGACGAGCCCTTGTCGATGTCGAGTAGACCGGCTTCAGGAAACGCGTTGACGTGAGCAGTCCGAGTAGAGTTGGGATTCCTTGGGCACGAAGGAAGTCGAGTTGGCCGAGATCTATCCTAAATCTATCAAGTCTATCTATGGAAGGAAGATCTATCAACATAAAGACATATTGCCAAGTTTAGTTTTATCTTTTCCTTTTAGATTTATTTCCTTTAAGCAATTTATTTATCATTAAAGCTTTTAGATATAATTTTAGATATAGATAGAAGATTCTATCCTTGATTAGCAAGGAATAGAAGGCTATAAATAAAGCCCTAGGGGCTGAGCATTAGGCATCATATTCCAATTCAATTTCAGTGAGAGACAAGTAGTTCCAAATAGACGTTTTAGGAGTTCTAAGGTTTTTAAGGTTTTGGTGTTCAGCGAAAGTTGATTGCCGGGATTGTAAAGGCTTTGAATATAGTTTAATGCAAGTTTCTTTTTATACATCAATGTCTGCTATTGCGATGAGGCGTGAGTAGTCCACCCACTTCTGGGGCTGGGGTGAGCCCGACGGTGGCCATGTGAGGCGATGTGGTAAAAGTCAGATCTTTTTATGCTATTCGTCTTCTATCCCTATGAGCATGATTCTTTTGCGAGAGTTGAAGGTGATCCTTGTTTGTGTTATTGAATCGAAAGTGATCTTAATGCAAGTTGGATTAATTATGTGAAAAGGATTAGTAACAATTAGGGTTTATGCGAAAGCCTCTATATGCCTATTTGTTAGTAAAGAAAGTTATTTTGATGGATAGCATGATCTTTTATGCCTTTATGTGTTACTTTGCATGGTTATCGTTGTGGTGTTGATACCCTGGCTTTGGAAGTCTTTTATATATTGAATTTATTTCGTCGGAAATCTGAGTTTTGGGTTCGAATTTGCAATTTAAGTTTTCTGTCTTTCCAGTCGATACAGAGTAAAGCTTGTCGAGATCGAGTAGGGCTGTAGTCGATCTCGAGTACGGTCTAGTCTAGGTCGAGTTGAGTTTCTGTTCTGTCGTCGATTTTTAAAGTTTCTGTCTTTCACTGTTGGTAGTCGATCTCGAGTAGGCTTAGTCAAGATCGAGTACGCCTGTTGTCTTGCTTTGTTCTTTACTTTCTTTCGCTATTTTCTGTCTTTGCTTTTGTTTCTGTTTTGCTTTGTTCCTTTGTTTTTGTCTTTTCTGCTGCTTGTCTGTGAGATCTGTTACTACCTGAGAACTGCTAACGTGCTTCCTCGTGGATTCGATCCTGACAACCTTCTACTACAACGGGAGAAAGTCTTGTATTTATTTGCTGAGACAGGGAAGTCAGTCTGAACTTTATTTTATATTTATTTCATACTTGACCATCCTCCTGCAACAACACAATGCTAAACCTAGATCAAATACATTCGAATTCATTGATTACTACAATGAAATTACAGAAAATTTTCGCCGAAGGCGCAAATTTTATTTGATTTTTTATGTATTGGATGAGATTATGAAATCTCCTTTTGAATCCATGCTTCTTTATGCTCATTGGTATATAACGTTGCTATATATATATATATATATATATATATATATATATATATATATATATATATATATATATATATATATAAATCAAATACATTCGAATAATGTGATTACTGAAATGAATCCAGTTGAATTGATGCTCCAATTCTACACTTTCATCCACTTTATTACACTTTATTTGCTCATGTCAGCACTGCACTTGAATCATAGAAAATTTGTTGATGTCCATTTTATAGGATTGTGTTTATAACTGGTGTATTGTAATCATATGGTTTATTTGTTGATGTCCATTCCTCACTATTGCATCCAATATTGCATTTGACAAACTAAACTTTGACAACTTAGTATTGGATGAGATTTTGAAATCTGCTTTTGAATATATGCTTATTTATGCTCAATGATATGTCGCATTGCTATATCTATATCAATTACATTCTAATCATGTGATTAATGAAATGAATCCAGTTGAATTGATGATCCATTTCTGCAGTCTCATTCTTTGAGCTTGAATCCATCAATGCACTTGCATTCACATTACAGTGTCAGCATTACTGTACTTCAGTCCATTACTACATTTGCATTGACTAAACTTTGATATATTATTAATTGATTTCTTGAACAATACATATGAGCTCATCCGTCCCTCAATATACTTTACTTGCTCGTGTTAGCACTCCACTTGAATCATTCAAAATTTGCACCAGAGGTGCAAATTTTGTAGGATTGGGTTTATAACTGCTGCATTCTAGTCATAGAGTCCAGTTGATGACATCCATTCCTTACTATTGCATTCTATTTATTCTCTTAAATTCATATTCTACAGATTACAATGGCAGCCCACGTTATTACAGTTGTATATGGTGGGAAATAGTTATTTGATGAATCAGGTCCAACCTTTGTTGGAGACACTACTTCAAAGGCGTTTATACTAGATGACTCAATAACACTACAAGGTTTAATTGAAAAAGTGCACAACAGATTCAATGTAGACAGTATATTTGAATTACAATTCAAACATTTACACATTTTCAAAGTGTTGAGAGCTCCTCTTAATGTTGAATGTGATGTTGATTTGAAATAAATTTTTAGAATTGTCTGAACTAGAGGATGTTAAATTTGCTGTTGCTGTGTGTCAACATTAAACCAGATAGTGAGAAAGAAAATCAACAGACATTTTGAGCTGATAGTTTGCAGTTGGTGACATGCAATCCAAATATAACCGACATTGGTACGAAGAAAAATAGCATGACATTTATCGGTGACACCAGGATGAAGGGTGTATTGTTAGAAGATATTGGAGATGACATGTATTCTGGAAACAGTGATACTGCTAGTGATGAAGATTCTGTAGATGAAATATGGCGAACACTCTATTCTTCAACATACAGGAGAGAAACTACACTAGAAGATTGGGATTCTGACAGCTCTACTGTGCCTAGTCTGAATCTGAATTCAGAAAAATTGATGTGCATAGGCAAAAGCTTTGAATCCAGGAAAGCAGTTAAGAATGCTTTGAGAATCTTATCAATAACCGAAATATTTTTTTTTCGTGTGGCAAAATCAAATCCCAAGTATTATAGGGTGCATTGTGTAGATCCTAACTGTAAATGGAAAGTGCATGTCAAAACTTTTGGTCAAACTTGGCATGAGGTTATATAGTATATGATGACATGCACACATGCACGTGGGATATGAGAACAAAACACTGCAAACAACCTTCATCCTCAATGGTTGCAAACATCATCAAATAAATGTGAGTAAATTTTGTAAGAAATAGTACTTAAATTTAATCTTGTTTTTTCATATATTATTTATTCTAATTTCAATTTAATTACACAGCGTTGACACTGGATACAAACCAACACAAATAATTGATAAGATGAGAACATAAAAAAAGATGATAATTACCTACCGGACAACATGGAAATCATCAAAAATTGCACACGAAATTGTTAAGGGGACACCAGAATCCAATTATGCAGATTTGCCATCGTTTTGCCACATGCTCATGGAGAGAAACAATGGGATAATATCATTAATTTCAACAGACAAAGAAGACGGGTTTAAGTACTTGTTCCTCTCCTTTGGACAATGCATCGGAGCATTCCCCCTCTTAAAGAAGGTATGTCTTACTCAGTGTCAGCATAAGTTATGTTCTCATTGATTTTCATAAATTCAATATGATCAGTAATTCATTTCTTTATCTACCAGGTTATTGTTATTGATCACACATTCTTAACTGGACAATATAGAGGCACATTGCTTGGAGCAGTTGCGCAAGATGCAACCAGATATATTTATCCGCTTGCTTTTAGTATTGTTGACTATGAAAACAAAAGCTCTTGGGAATGGTTGTTGTATCGGTTGCTGAAGGTTTTGCCTCCCTCAAATGACTTAGTGTATGTCTCTGATAGACATGCTAGAATTGCAAGGACTATATCTTTAGTTTACCCAACAGCTACACACTACATATGTATGTGGCACTTGAAACAAAACATAAAAGCGACATTCAAGAAAAAGCAACTAGGAAAAATGTTAAAAAAAAACAGCAGAGAGTTACACCTATCCCAGAGTTCAACAACTACCTTGCACAAATAGAAGCAACTTGTCCAAAACTATTAGAATATCTGGTGTAAGTAGGTTTTGAAAAATGGGCCAGAGCACATGCAAAGTGCAATAGATACAATATGATGACATCCAACAATACTGAGGGCTTGAACTCCGTTTTCAAAGGGAAAAAGGATTATCCTATTGTGCCACTTATGGAGTTTGCTAGAGAAAAGCTCATACCATGGTTCCAGGAGAGAAAGCACTAGAAAACCAAGACAGAATATGATGCGGGACCATCCAAGCCATCATCAAAGACACCTCCGGACACACCTATGATTCGAGATTATGAGGATGATGTCCTTCTCAAGAGGAAGAAGAAGGCTCCACCATGGGAAGAAGTCCCAAGGTGCAAGCTTGGATTAAATGACGTTTTGGTTCGTTCATAGTCATTTGACAGCTTTTCGACGTCTCTGTAAAATGGGTCGTACGGATTCAATATTTATCGTATTGAGGCGTGCCATACCTTGTTGGAACGAGGACGAAGAGATCTACAACTTTGCTGTTGAAGGTTTTTCCAGATTCGACCTCGAGATTGGACGAAAATGCACATCTTTGCAAGCTGTCACTGTTTTGACGGGAATGGATCCTATTAGGCCGAAATTGGGCTTTTCTACATGTTATTTTTAGAGACCTTATTTACTTATGTTTTAGGTGTTTAATTTAGTTGTTTATTTTATTCACTTAAATCGGCCCATCAGGCTTTAGAGTAGTCTATATATTTCGATTTCATACATTGTAAACATTCAGCTTTCAATGAATAGAATTAGTTCTCTCAAACTTGTGTGAAACACATTGAGTGATGTTGATCCAACTAGAGCTGTGCTCGTTGATCACGAATTCGTATCTATCTCAGCTTGGTTTGCTTTGTGTTCATCAACTTCGCAAGACTTGGTGATCCTAGTATCCACGAGCCCCCTCCTTGTGCCTTCAAGTTGTCCGCTTGATTGTGTAGGGTTGTAGAGGCGGGTTGTGTAGTCATTGGTATTGGTTCCTACCCTCTGAGGAGGCCTGGGGTCTTTATCTTGTTCTGCATAGATCGACTCAGTCCTTATCGGTCGTGTCTTTATATCATTTTCGAGTCTTGCTACTGTTTTGTCGAGTCTTGTTACATTCTTGATCGATCTTGATCTATCTTGGTCGAATCTTGCATTGTTCTTGCTGCGTTCTTTGAGTCTTGTTGAGTCTTGCATAAATCTTGCATCTTTCTTGCGTTTCTTGAAGCTTTCTTGGCTGCGTCAGATTTGGTTCTTGCGTTCTTGAATCATCTTGTTGAGTCTTTCTTTAGTTCTTGCTTGTTGTCGAAGATCGGACCAACCCACGGCTAACCCCGTATCAAATTGCAGCAAGAACTATAAAGAAGACGCAAGAAATCGATCAAGATGATCAAGATCTTTCAAGAACGCAACAAAGACTCTAAAGAAAGATGCAAGACTCGAAATTCAAGAACAAGAATTGAAAGACACGACCTGATATGGACTGAGTCGATCTATGCAGAACAAGATAAAGACCCCAGGCCTCCTCAGATGGTAGGAACCAATACCAATGACTACACAACCCGCCTCTACAACCCTACACAATCAAGCGGACAACTTGAAGCACAAGGAGGGGGCTCGTGGATACTAGGATCACCAAGTCTTGTGAAGTTGATGAACACAAAGCAAACCAAGCTGAGATAGATACCAATTCGTGATCAACGAGCACAGCTCTAGTTGGATCAACATCACTCAATGTGTTTCACACAAGTTTGAGAGTACTAATTCTATTCATTGAAAGCTGAATGTTTACAATGTATGAAATCGAAATATATAGACTACTCTAAAGCCTGATGGGCCGATTTAATTGAATAAAATAAACAACTAAATTAAACACCTAAAACATAAGTAAATAAGGTCTCTAAAAATAACATGTAGAAAAGCCCAATTTCGGCCTAATAGGATCCATTCCCGTCAAAACAGTGACAGCTTGCAAAGTTGTAGATCTCTTCGTCCTCGTTCCAACAAGGTATGGCACGCCTCAATCCAATAAATATTGAATCCGTACGACCCATTTTACAGAGACGTCGAAAAGCTGTCAAATGACTATGAACGAACCAAAACGTCATTTAATCCAAGCTTGCACCTTGGGACTTCTTCCTATGGTGGAGCCTTCTTCTTCCTCTTGAGAAGGACATCATCCTCATAATCTCGAATCATAGGTGTGTCCGGAGGTGTCTTTGATGATGGCTTGGATGGTCCCGCATCAATCTTCCTTTCTTGAAAAGGATTCGTCCTTGAATCCAAGGTCGCATTTGATTCCGCAAAGGCATCCACACGAGCTCCTGGATCGAATACCACATGTCCATGGAAATCCATCTCAAGAACGATTGGTGTAGAGATTGACCACTCCTCGATGGTTATTGTCTCAGCTTCATCTACAAAATCAAGAAAAGAAACTTTATTAGTGCATAATTCATATTTCATGTCATCTTCATGATGTTCTAACTTAATATGCACTTGAGCTTGATCATTAATCCCTAAGTTTCCATCCAAAACTAGCAAGTTTTCATCCTTTTCCAAGGCTGAATTTTCAATTAACTCAATGCTAACAATAGTAGAAGAATTTTCACCATCAATGACCATATTACTAACTATGCCTTTTTCTATGCATTTAGTATGACACAACTCTTCACTTTGATTATCATCACAAGGATTAGGTTGAACACTTAAAACCTTACTATCAATCAAAGAATCATCATGCTCATATTTAATGCAAACATTATCATCACAAGCAATTAAATTAAAACCTTGACCAACATTATTATCAACATGCTCTACATTTTCAGCAATAAAAGAAGCATCTATGCTAGAAGAAACATGATGTTGAATAGCATTATTAAGGGGAATAGAATGAGATTCTTCCTTTTCCATTGGTGGCATTTCATTTCTAGGTGGAACTTTCCAACCTAGTGCCGCCATTCTTTTATTTATCAGTGCCAATTTCTCAGTCACGGCTTCCAACTGTTTGTTTATCTCAGCGTGAGTAATCATGTTGTTGCCCTGGTTAGACATGGCAAATAAAGACAAACAAAAAACTATGTAAAAGTTAGAAAAATATAAACAACCTCACAATGTGTTTCGCTCACACTCCCTCTCTAATTGGTATGTCACGCTTGTTGGGGCAATCCGCTTTGGGCAAATCAACAACCAAGGAATAGACTAAGCAATCAAGGTATGTAGTGAATGAAACGAACAACAAAGCACTCGATAAAGGTTAAAGAGTACTCGACAGCAGCTGTAAACAATAGATTCAAGCAAAGCAGATGGGTAATTGCAATGAATCAATTCGACACAACAAAAGATCACTCGGCAAGGGCTGAGATCACTCGACACACACAAGAGAGAACTCGGCAAGGGCTGAGATCACTCGACTCAAACAAATAGGCACTCGACAGTAGCAAATAACACCAACACAACACTCGATCAAGGCGAAAGAGTACTCGACACAGGGTAGAAACAAGAAAAAGCAACTCGATATGTAATAAAGAGAACTCGACCAATTGGAGATCCCTTCGACACAAACTGAATTTAGAAAAGAAATAAGAGAAAGCTTGGAAATTTACCTCTTTTGATTGAAAACCTTTAAGTTAGGACGTTGTAGTTGCAGGGTAGGGTTTCAATTTTTTTTGTGGAGGTGTAGGTGTTTAGGATAGGGTATGTCGACTAGGGCTGAGAAAAAGGGGTTCACCAATTGTCCTTGGGAGCTTTCTTGCACTAGATCAAACAAACTCTATCTTTTTTTTTTTTGACTTACTTTTGCCCCTAGTGAATTTTATCCTCCTAGGTCCAAGTTTTAAAATAAATTTCGAAACTGATTTTTTTTTTTTTTTTTTTTTTTTAACTTATGAAACTAATGCAACAAAGAACTCTAATAATAATATAGGACTCGAAAATTCTGAGAATTGTGGTGAAAAGATAAAAAGTTCAGCCCTAATGCAAATTTATAGATAAAATGGCTATTTAAGGTAATAGGATCTATCTTATGCCTTAATAGATATTTGATAGATATAATGACTTTTATCCACCAAAAATCAGAATTTAAAATAGGCAAGAGATAAAGGAAATAGATAAAAGATAGATAAAAAGTTCCAAAGATAGAACAAAGGATAGAAAAGATAACAAACTAGGGTTTGCTCTTTGTGTGGTGTAGTAGAATCGGCCAAAGGAGACTATGGGGACAGAATTGCCGCCGAATTAGGGTGTTCACAATGGGATTGTGTGCACCTTTGGTCGACTCCACGGTCTCGGCTAGGCTTTGTGTTTAGGCTATGCAACCACAAAAAATCACAAACTCAAGATTAGTAATTTTATCAAAAAGAATGCAAGAAGTAAATAACCAAAACAAGAAAAGGACTCTTTTTTGTGGATTTTGTGTTTAGAAAAGAAAAAGACTCAATCTTGATGTCGGAAACCAAAGCTCTGATGCCAATTTGATACGGGGTTAGCCGTGAGATGGTCCGATCTTCGACAACAAGCAAGAAACTCAAAGAAACAAACAAGACTCGATCAAGAATGCAAGAAACGCAGCAAGAACTATAAAGAAGACGCAAGAAATCGATCAAGATGATCAAGATCTTTCAAGAACGCAACAAAGACTCTAAAGAAAGATGCAAGACTCGAAATTCAAGAACAAGAATTGAAAGACACGACCTGATATGGACTGAGTCGATCTATGCAGAATAAGATAAAGACCCCAGGCCTCCTCAGAGGGTAGGAACCAATACCAATGACTACACAACCCGCCTCTACAACCCTACACAATCAAGCGGACAACTTGAAGCACAAGGAGGGGGCTCGTGGATACTAGGATCACCAAGTCTTGCGAAGTTGATGAACACAAAGCAAACCAAGCTGAGATAGATACCAATTCGTGATCAACGAGCACAGCTCTAGTTGGATCAACATCACTCAATGTGTTTCACACAAGTTTGAGAGAACTAATTCTATTCATTGAAAGCTGAATGTTTACAATGTATGAAATCGAAATATATAGACTACTCTATAGCCTGATGGGCCGATTTAAGTGAATAAAATAAACAACTAAATTAAACACCTAAAACATAAGTAAATAAGGTCTCTAAAAATAACATGTAGAAAAGCCCAATTTCGGCCTAATAGGATCCATTCCCGTCAAAACTAGGGCTGGGGAAATTTTCCCACGAAAACCGTACCAAGACATGCCACCCGAACCAATTAAATTGGTAACCAATATAATTGGTTACCAATTTAATTGGTACGGTATACCGTACCAATTGCCAGAAGTTGGTATGGTAATGGTAATCAAAACAGAAAACTTGGGATTACCATTACCAACCGACTTTCAATTGGTTGGTACGGTAATTACCAACCAACTATTACCAATATATATTTAGGGTTTTTAAAATTATTTTAAAAAGTTTATTTCTATTGTTTTATGATTTCAATAAGTCAGATCTAGGTTTTCAATTTTAACCCTTCTGCACATCGACACTTCCGCTTCATCCCAAATTCCCTTCAATGGTTGCTGGTTGTCGTAGTCCTAAGACTTGGTTTTTTTTTTGTTCAAGACTTAACTTGTTGGTTGCTGTTCAGCCTGTTTGTACATTATTGCTGTTCAGCCTGATTCATGTTAATTAGTTTTTTTAGTAACGTTGTCCGGAATGGCAACTATACATAGGAGAATCTTTTTTATTTGGTGCAAGCTATATATATAGGAAAATTTAACTGACCTTCCTTGAATTTGTAAATAAAGAGCGGTCATATCCGGGGTTCGAAATGGGGACCTTTGGGTACTACCCACAATTCCTTTCCAGTGAGCCATTCCGAAATGGTTTAACTGACCTTCCACTCCACTCAACTCATGATGTTCAATATTGTTCATTAAAGGGCTTATTCAAGTTAATTAGTACTAATACCTATTTCTTTTTTATTTGTTATTTTGTTTTTTATATTAAGTAATAACTAATAAGTATTATCTATTAACTTGATTTCTTTTTATATTTGTTATTTTCAGAAAATGCTTTTAATCAAGGAAGGAATATTAGCTCGACCTTGGTTCAGACTAAAACCTAAATGTTATTCGGAAGATAGTAGACATTTTATTTTGAATATTATCGGGTCTATTTAAGTCTTTATATTGCTTTTGTGCTTAAATGTATGACCAATTTAAATATTTATGTTGCTACTTATAAATTTTAAATTTTAATTAAGTTGCATTGCCTTTAATTATTATTTATTTGTATGCATTTTCATTCAACACAAAAAACATGGTAAAATACCATTACCAACATGTACCAACCAACTTAATTGGTTACCAATTAAGTTGGTACAACCCCTTCGGTGGTTGGTAATGGTTTGGAATTTAAGATTACCAATTATAAATGGTTGGTACGTGGTAACGACAAAAACAAATTGGTATTGTACCAATTCCACCCCTAGTCAAAACAGTGACAGCTTGCAAAGATGTGCATTTTCGTCCAATCTCGAGGTAGAATCTGGAAAAACCTTCAACAGCAACGTTGTAGATCTCTTCGTCCTCGTTCCAACAAGGTATGGCACACCTCAATCCGATAAATATTGAATCCGTACGACCCATTTTACAGAGACGTCGAAAAGCTGTCAAATGACTATGAACGAACCAAAACGTCATTTAATCCAAGCTTGCGCCTTGGGACTTCTTCCCATGGTGGAGCCTTCTTCTTCCTCTTGAGAAGGACATCATCCTCATAATCTCGAATCATAGGTGTGTCCGGAGGTGTCTTTGATGATGGCTTGGATGGTCCCGCATCAGAATAACTCCTGAAATCCTTAAGGTGATAAGGAAATCACAAGAGCAAGTTGGGTTATACAGAGTAGAAAGGATGAATGCATCATAATTTGAGATCAAAGGCGAAGGAGCTATAGCTATATTTGATTTATCAGCGAAGACATGTATGTACAGGGTATTTGATGTCGAGAAAATACCTTGTGTACATGCTCTATCAGCCATTACACACATAAAGGCAAATGTGTCTGATTTTGTTGCAAATTTTTATAGCAACGATCCTTAGTGTATGTCATATGCAGAAACGATATATCAAGTGTTGGAAGAAGATGAAGGGAACGTCCCTGATGTGATAAAATCTATCAAATGTTATCCCCCTGTAGTAATAAAGAGAGCAGGAAGACCACCTTCAAATAGAAAGCTTTCAATGAGAGAGTTTAAGAGGAGGATAAAGCATTCAAAATAAGGTTGTCAACACAATTTCTGTCATCGGTATTATATAAAAGTACTAGTAGGAAAGAATACGGCTTAGACATTATGAATGACATTCATGTTTCAAAATAAAAATTAATTCAATATTTTAGAATAAAATTTTAGATTTTATCATGTAATAATACAAGTTTGTATATTCTGTTCTATACGTTAGTGCAATTTTGTCATCGGTGCTCATCAAATTTCAGATTTATATCATTGTTGTTTACTTAAAAAACAATACAATGTTGAGAAATAATCTAGTGAGCAATTATAAAATAACATTAATAAAAAAATATAATCATGTTGAGCTCAATTTCAAAAGTGTTGATAATAGTGCAAATATAAACTATTGTTTAGCACAAATAAGATGATGTTAAGCAAGGTTTCACCAATCACCCCATGTTGTGCAATTTTATTCTATCGATGAGCAAAAATAAGACCATGTTGAGAAATAATCTATTGAGAAAATATGAAAACGTAAAGAGAGAAATATAAGATAATGTTGAGCAAAATTTCACAAGTCTCGTTGTTGTGCAAATATAAACTATTGTTGAGCAAAAATAAGATGATGTTGAGCAAGTTTTCACCAATCGCCCAATGTTGTGCAATTTCATTCTATTAATGAGCAAAAATAAGACAATGTTGAGAAATAATCTATTGAGCAAATATGAAAACATAAAGAGAGAAAATAAGATCAAGTTGCCAACAATTTCACAAGTCTCGATTGTTGTGCAAAAATGAACGATTGTTAAGCAAAAATAAGATGATGTTGAGCAAGTTTTTACCAATCACCACATGTTGTGCCATTTTATTCAATTGATGAGCAAAAATAAGACTATGTTGAGCAATAATCTATTGAGAAAATATGAAAACATAAAGAGAGAAAATAAGATAATGTTGAGCAACATTTCACAAGTCTCGTTGTTGTGAAAATATAAACTATTGTTGAGCAAAAATAAGATGATGTTGAGGAAGTTTTCACCAATCTCCCAATGTTGTGCAACTTTATTCTATTGACGAGCAAAAATAAGACCATGTTGAGAAATAATTTATTGAGCAAATATGAAAACATAAAGAGAGAAAATAAGATCAAGTTGCCAACAATTTCACAAGTCTCGATTGTTGTGGAAAAATGAACGATTGTTAAGCAAAAATAAGATGATGTTGAGCAAGTTTTCACCAATCACCCCATGTTGTGCAATTTTATTCTATTGATGAGCAAAAATAAGACCATGTTGAGCAATAATCTATTGAGAAAATATGAAAACATAAAGAGAGAAAATAAGATAATGTTGAGCAACATTTCACAAGTCTCGTTGTTGTGCAAATATAAACTATTGTTGAGCAAAAATAAGATGATGTTGAGCAAGTTTTCACCAAGCACCCCATGTTGTGCAATTTTATTCTATTGATGAGCAAAAATAAGACCATGTTGAGCAATAATCTATTGAGCAAATATGAAAACATAAAGAGAGAAATTAAGATAATGTTGAGCAACATTTAACAAGTCTCGTTATTGTTCAAATATAAACTGTTGTTGAGCAAAAATAAGATAATGTTGAACAAGTTTTCACCAATCGCCCCTCCATGTTGTGCAATTTTATTCTATTGATGAGCAAAAATAATACCATGTTGTGCAATAATCTATTGAGAAAGTATGAAAACATAAAGAGAAAAAATAAGATCATGTTGCCAACAATTTCACAAGTCTCGATTGTTGTGCAAAAATAAACTATTGTTAAGAAAAAAGAAGATGATGTTGAGAACAATTTCCCATGTCTATATCGTTGTGCAAATATAAACTGTTGTTGAGCAAAAAGAAGATGACATTGAGCAAATTTTCACCAATTGTCCATGTTGTGCAGTTTTATTCTCTTGATGATAAAAAAAATAAGACCATGTTGAGCACTAATATATTGAGAAAGTATAAAATTATATTGAGAAAAAATAAGATCATGTTGCCAACAATTTCCCAAGTTTATATTGTTGTGCAAATATAAACTAATGTTAAGCAAAAATAAAATGATGTTGAGCAAATTTTCACCAATCGCTCATGTTGTGCGGTTTTATTCTATTGATGAGCAAAAATAAGACCATGTTATGCAATAATTTATTGAAAAAGTAAAAAATTATATTTAGAAAAAATAAGATCTTGTTGAGCACAAAATCACAAGTCTTAATTGTTGTGCAAATATAAAGTATTCTTGAGCAAATATAATATGTTGTTGAGAAAATTTCTACCAATACACCATGTTGTGCAATCATAATCTATTGAAAAATAAAGAATCATATTGTGAAAAAATAAATTTAAGGTTACAAGCTAAATAATAAGAAATAAATAAGGTTGATACGGGGTTAACCGTGTGATGGTCCGATCTTCGACAACAAGCAAGAACTAAACAAGAACTAATAAAGAAAGCAAGATTCTCGACCAAGAAGAGGCAAGAATCGACCAAAACTCAACAAGACTCAAGAACGCAGCAAACAACTATCAAGATTCGACCAAGAAACATGCAAGATCGATCAAGAATGACCAAGAAACAAAAGAAACGCAGCAAGAATAATAAGACTCGACAAAACAGTAAGAAAGACTCGAAATTGATATGAAAGAATGAAAAGACACGACCTGATATGGACTGAGTCGATCTATGTAGAACAAGATAAAGACCCCAGGCCTCCTCAGAGGGTAGGAACCAATACCAATGACTACACAACCCGCCTCTACAACCCTACACAATCAAGCGGACAACTTGAAGCACAAGGAGGGGGCTCGTGGATACTAGGATCACCAAGTCTTGCGAAGTTGATGAACGACAAAGCAAACCAAGCTGAGATTATCAATCGGTTCGAGATCCTGAAGAGCACTGCTCAATTCGATCAGATCTCTCTCTCTAGTGTTTCACACGTTTGAGAAGAATAGAATTCTATTATCAATGTTCCTATTGAAAAACAATGTATGTATCGACTTATATAGGCCACGCAGGGCTGTTCATGGGCTGATTTATCTAATAAAAGAAGATAAAAGAAATAACTAAATAAATCCTAAATAACTTAAGTAAATAAGGTTTTAAAATAACAACTTAAAATAGCCCAATTCGGCCCAATAGGAACACTTAGGCGCAAATGGGTCCAAGACTTATGTAAATCCCGTCAAAACCAGTGACAGCTTCAAAGAATGTGATTTTCGGACAATCTCGAGGTCGAATCTGGAAAAACCTTCAACAGCAAAGTTGTAGATCTCTTCGTTCTCGTTCCGACAAGGTATGACATGCCTCAATCCGATAAATACAGAATCCGTACGACCCATTTTACTGAGACGTCGAAAAGCTGTCAATGTTCTGAACGAATCCAAAACGCCATTTAAACAAAGTATCTTCTCCCATGGTGGAGCCTTCTTCTTCCTCTTGAGAAGGACATCATCCGAAGGTGTCTTGGGTGTCTTGGATGGTCCCGCATCAATCTCCCTTTCTTGAAAAGGATTCGTCCTCGAATCCAAGCTCGCATAAAATTCCGCAAATGCATCCACACGAGCTCCTGGATCGAAAACCTTATGTCCATGGAAACTCATCTCAAGAACGATTGTTGTAGGCATTGACCACTCCTCAATGGTTTTTGTCTCAGCTTCATCTACAAAATCAAGAAAAGAAACTTGATTAGTGCACAATTCAGATTTCATATCAATGTCATGATGTGCTAATTGAATATGCACTTGAGCTTGGTCATTAATCCCTAAGTTTCCATCCAATGCTAGCAAGTTTTCATCCTTTTTCAAGACTGGATTATCAATTGTTGTGATCGGAATCTGCCATGTTTTACAGTAACTTTTATATCGATTTCTGTATACATTGCATTCATTTGGGTTTAAATAATACAGAATCTATGTAGTTTATGCTTATTTGTCAAATTATGGAATCTACACCAGTTTCTGTTTAAATCGCAGAAATCGAGGCGTTTACAGCAATTCTACAGAAGGTCGGAAAAGCTCGGAAAGACACTACAGAAGTCCAAGGTCAAAGCAGCGGAACAAGTCCAAGAGACGAGGCTACTCGATCTCGAGTAAGCTCTACTCGACATAGACCACCATGTCCGAGCACCAGCTTGGTCGACCAGGCCTGATCGAGAGCCAGACAACCCAAGCTCCGGACCCTACTCGACCTCGACAAGCCCTGGTCGAGGTAGACGAAGCCCAGACGCCCACGTCCGGAGTCGACGAGGAGAGCTGGCCGAGGACGACCAGGAGGACTCGCTGCCAGCGACACCACTCGAGGTCGAGTAAGGCCGTGTCCAGAATCTTCTCGACGTAGCCCTGTCCGAGTAGAGTTGGAGTTGCTTGGTGCCGAAGGCGGAAGATTCTATCCGATCTATCAAGTTCTATCCAAGCAAACAAGATCTATCAACATGAAGACATACCTACCATATATAGTTTTATCTTTTTCCCTATGGATTTATTTCCATTAAACATTTATTTATCCTTTAGAATTTTAGATATAGATAGATATCTTCTTTCCTAGATTAGCTAGGGAATAAAGGCTATAAATAAAGCACATGGGGCTCAGTTTTAATCATCATTCAACAGACAATTAGTTAGTTTCATTCAGAGAAGTTTTAGGAGTTTAAGGTTTTTAGGGTTTTGGCTTACAGCGAAAGTTGATTGCCAAGATTGTAAAGGCTTTAAATTTAGTTTATGCAATTCAGTTTCTTTCTTCAATCAATGTCTGCGATTGCGATTAGGCGTGAGTAGTCCACCCACTTCTGGGGCTGGGGTGAGCCCGACGGTGGCCATGTGAGGCGATGCGATAAAGGTCAGATCTTTTGTGCGATTCATCTTCTATCCCTATAAGCATGATTCTTTTGCGAGAGTTGAAGGTGATCCTTGTTTGTGTTATTGAAGCGAAAGTGATCTTAATGCAACTTGGATTAATTATGTGAAAAATGGTTAGTAACAATTAGGGTTTATGCGAGAGCCTCTATATGCCTATTTGTTAATGACGAAAGTTATTTGATGGAAAGCATGATCTTTTATGCCTTTATGTGTTACTTTGCATGGTTATCGTTGTGGTGTTGAAACCCTGGCCTTGGAGGTCTTTTAGCATATTGAGTTTATTTCTGTCGAATTTCTGAGTTCTGTCGAGAATCTGCAAGTTTGTGTTTTCTGTTCTTGTCGAGATCGAGTTGCCTGATCTTCGTCGAGTTGCCTTGTTTTGTCGAGTTACTTTCTGTCTTTAGTTTACTTGTTCTTTGTTTTTAGTTGCCCTTGCCGGGTTTATTTCTGTTTCTGTGTTTGTTTCTGCCTTTCTGCTGTGTGTCTGTGAGAATCTGATAGCTACCTGAGAACTGCTGACGTGCTTCCTCGTGGATTCGATCCTGACTTTTCTCTTACTACAACGGGAGGAAGTCTTGTATCTATTTGCTGAGACAGGGAAGTCAATCTGAACTATATTTCATATTTATTTCATACTTGACCATCCTCCTGCAACAACAAATTGGCGCCGTTGCCGGGGAAGCAATCAATCGCGCCTTAGGTAGTCAGTTCTCACTGTTTCTTTGAGTTAGATTGCAGGTGTATGCGTCGTTCTGGTCAAACACCTGAGTTTGACACCTTAGATGATCCGGAACATGTCCTACACATCCATTCTAAACTGAAAAGAGCCATGGCGGCCGCAGAAACACAAGAACAGCTGATTGCCAGACTTACAAGGGAGCTAGCCACTAGAGATGCTGCTATCGCCACTAAAGATGCTGCTCTCGCCGCTGAGAAAGCAGCAAGGGAACAAGCAGAAGCTGAGCTTGTGTTGCGTAGATGGGAACATTACCTGGACTCGACATATACACATTCTGGAGGAACTGATCCAGAAACACTAGCTGAAATCATCTGTACCACAGAAACCCAAGTATGTCCTGCCTCTATTTCTATTTCACCATCTATCTTTGAAGAATCTTTGGAAGAATCCCAAGAAGAAGAAGAGCCACCAACGCAAAATCCGGACGTCATTGCCCATGGTGCTTCAAAGTCACCTTTGCCTTATAAGGTGAAGGCTATTCCTGACAATTTTGAGCAACCGATGTTCATATTCAAGTATGGGGTCCTCACAAAGTGGCATGAAGTTCCGCATGATGAGGTGGAAATATCTCTTCCCACTCCACCGTTTTGCTGTGGTGGAGACGCGCAAACAAATCAACCAATGGAGCGGAAGAGGTATGATGATGAGGTATGCAAATTTCCTTTATATATTCCTTTATGCATGCCAGCTGGAGCCCAGGAAGATGGATGGAAGGAGCAATGGAGCATCCACTCAGGGAGGCTCAAGCTTTTTCACATGATGCCTCCGGATGACATCCCACGCTTCCCACCACCGGAGGAACCACCAGATCCACCTATACCTCCGGACAAAGATGAGCCAAGCTAATGCTAAATGGAGAAAGTCGGCCTAGCGACTATAAAATCTAGAGCATGTACATAGACTTTTTAGGACATTTGAGACTTTGTTGTTTTTTTTCGTTGTTTTGGTTTTGAACATTGTTTTTTTTTTTTTTAGTTTTTGGTTTTTCTTTTGTGGGTATATGTCTTCTACTTTTCAGGTCAATGGATAGAACCAAGCTACATTAATACTCGGACTAGGAGGTGCTCCATTCGAAATTTTGCAGCTCTGCACTCATGTCTTGTGAGTTTCTTCCTTTACATTGTTTTTTATACAGTGAGGACACTGTAATGTTTAAGTATGGGGTGGGGGAAGGGCTTACTTTATGCATAATTACCATATTTGACATTACTTTGTGCATTATTACTTGGAATTGCTACATGGCTATTTTGGAATGCATTATTGACTTATGTGCTTATATGCATGTTTTCCAAAATTTGAAAAAATGACCCCCATTGAAAATTTTGAAATAATGTCATGGAAGCTTAAATTGAACTCAACGATGCAAAATTGGATTCATTAGAGATATAACATGAAATTGCCTAGTAAAGGGAAGTCACAATGAAATGCATATTTTCTTGAAAACCATGAAAGGAGGTAAAATTTGAAGTTGCTTTTTGACATGTTGCATGATAAGATGATGGAGGACTTTATATTTCCATATAATGCTCATTGTTAATTCCTAGCCTTACCTATGCTTATGCATCACAAAAAGCCATAATATGCCTTATTTCAAATATTGTTCCGCATGATCAAAATATTTCCATTCTTTACCTTATCCGGGGATTATGTTGAGAATGATGTTACATTATAGAGATGTTATATGGTTGTTGTGTTGTTATCATATTTGGAGTTTGGAAGGAAATTATTTGAAATATATGGAAAATTTAATGAGTGAAAGAAAATCCAATCACCTCAGGAGATAAAGGTAGATTGACCCTGCTCTCTAAGATAATAGTTTGGAGAGATGGGACAGATTGTGAGGAGTCCAAAGCACTAAGTATCCGGGGCCATTCATGACACCCATGTTTGCGACTCGCGAGAAGGCAGTGCTAAGGTCAGAGAGGTAAAAGCATTATTATTGAAAAAAGCAATATGAAAGGTGATGAATCAAAGAAAGAAAGAATGTGGAATGAAACTCAAAGTTTGAAAGTGATCCATTTCCCCGGATCAAAAGCACCACATTGCCAGAAATTGCCCACCTTTAGCCTTTTACCAATCTACTCCCTATTGAGCTTAAATTAAAGTCCTCTTGATTATCAATGCTATGTCACATGAATTGTTTTTGCATAACCCTCCTTTTGTGAGTAGATGTTGCTTTTGTATAATTGCACATGCCTGGATCTGTGATACTAGTACCTTTTCAAGGATGGTAATTGATTGCAGGGACATATGGAAATGAATCTAAGATGTTGAGAGTTTGAATTCTTCCCCTCAATGACAAATAAAAGTATTGCTTGAGGACAAGCAAGCTTAAGTATGGGGTGTTTGTTGTGAGCGGAATCTGCCATGTTTTACAGTAACTTTTATATCGGTTTCTGTATACATTGCATTCATTTGGGTTTAAATAATACAAAATCTATGTAGTTTATGCTTATTTGTCAAATTATGGAATCTACACCAGTTTCTGTTTAAATCGCAGAAATCGAGGCGTTTACAGCAATTCTACAGAAGGTCGGAAAACCTCGGAAAGACACTACAGAAGTCCAAGGTCAAAGCAGTGGAACAAGTCCAAGAGACGAGGCTACTCGATCTCGAGTAAGCTCTACTCGACATAGACCACCATGTCCGAGCACCAGCTTGGTCGACCAGGCCTGATCGAGAGCCAGACAACCCAAGCTCCGGACCCTACTCGACCTCGACAAGCCCTGGTCGAGGTAGACGAAGCCCAGACGCCCACGTCCGGAGTCGACGAGGAGAGCTGGCTGAGGACGAAGCCGAGGACGACCAGGAGGACTCGCTGCCAGCGACACCACTCGCTGCCGCGAAAAGGAGGACTCGCTGCCAGCGACACCACTCGCTGCCTCGAAAAGGAGGACTCGCTGCCGCGGACCAAGTCACTCGCTGCCAGCGGAAGAGCCAGCTCGCGGAAGCGGAAGAAGACCCAACTAGACCTCGAGGAGCACTTGTCGAGGTCGACGAAAACCTTGGGACATGTCCGAGCATGTCCGAGCCAGTCGAGCACACCCACCCGAGGAGGCTAGTCGACAGAGCCACCCTTGTCGAGATCGACGAGGCCAACTCGAGATCGACGAGCACCAATGAGCCAACTCCGAGTCACATCGAGCAGAGTCAAGCCGAGCCGAGAAGCCGTACTCGAGGTCGACTAGACCTACTCGAGGTCGAGTAAGGCCGTGTCCAGAATCTTCTCGACGTAGCCCTGTCCGAGTAGAGTTGGAGTTGCTTGGTGCCGAAGGCGGAAGATTCTATCCGATCTATCAAGTTCTATCCAAGGAGACAAGATCTATCAACATGAAGACATACCTACCATATATAGTTTTATCTTTTTCCCTATGGATTTATTTCCATTAAACATTTATTTATCCTTTAGAATTTTAGATATAGATAGATATCTTCTTTCCTAGATTAGCTAGGGAATGAAGGCTATAAATAAAGCCCATGGGGCTCAGTTTTAATCATCATTCAACAGACAATTAGTTAGTTCCATTCAGAGAAGTTTTAGGAGTTTAAGGTTTTTAGGGTTTTGGCTTACAACGAAAGTTGATTGCCAAGATTGTAAAGGCTTTAAATTTAGTTTATGCAATTCAGTTTCTTTCATCAATCAATGTCTGCGATTGCGATGAGGCGTGAGTAGTCCACCCACTTCTGGGGCTGGGGTGAGCCCGACGGTGGCCATGTGAGGCGATGCGATAAAGGTCAGATCTTTTGTGCGATTCATCTTCTATCCCTATAAGCATGATTCTTTTGCGAGAGTTGAAGGTGATCCTTGTTTGTGTTATTGAAGCGAAAGTGATCTTAATGCAACTTGGATTAATTATGTGAAAAAGGGTTAGTAACAATTAGGGTTTATGCGAAAGCCTCTATATGCCTATTTGTTAATAACGAAAGTTATTTGATGGAAAGCATGATCTTTTATGCCTTTATGTGTTACTTTGCATGGTTATCGTTGTGGTGTTGAAACCCTGGCCTTGGAGGTCTTTTAGCATATTGAGTTTATTTCTGTCGAATTTCTGAGTTCTGTCGAGAATCTGCAAGTTTGTGTTTTCTGTTCTTGTCGAGATCGAGTTGCCTTATCTTCGTCAAGTTGCCTTGTTTTGTCGAGTTACTTTCTGTCTTTAGTTTACTTGTTCTTTGCTTTTTTTGTTTTTAGTTGCCCTTGCCGGGTTTATTTCTGTTTTTGTGTTTGTTTCTGCCTTTCTGCTGTGTGTCTGTGAGAATCTGATAGCTACCTGAGAACTGCTGACGTGCTTCCTCGTGGATTCGATCCTGACTTTTCTCTTACTACAACGGGAGGAAGTCTTGTATCTATTGGCTGAGACAGGGAAATCTTACTACAAATTGTTGGAAGGGCTGTCTCAGCCAATAGATACAAGACTTCCTCCCGTTGTAGTAAGAGAAAAGTCAGGATCGAATCCACGAGGAAGCACGTCAGCAGTTCTCAGGTAGCTATCAGATTCTCACAAACACACAGCAGAAAGGCAGAAACAAACACAAAAACAGAAATAAACCCGGCAAGGGCAACTAAAAACAAAAAAAGCAAAGAACAAGTAAACTAAAGACAGAAAGTAACTCGACAAAACAAGGCAACTTGACGAAGATAAGGCAACTCGATCTCGACAAGAACAGAAAACACAAACTTGCAGATTCTCGACAGAACTCAGAAATTCGACAGAAATAAACTCAATATGCTAAAAGACCTCCAAGGCCAGGGTTTCAACACCACAACGATAACCATGCAAAGTAACACATAAAGGCATAAAAGATCATGCTTTCCATCAAATAACTTTCGTTATTAACAAATAGGCATATAGAGGCTCTCACATAAACCCTAATTGTTACTAACCCTTTTTCACATAATTAATCCAAGTTGCATTAAGATCACTTTCGCTTCAATAACACAAACAAGGATCACCTTCAACTCTCGCAAAAGAATCATGCTTATAGGGATAGAAGATGAATCGCACAAAAGATCTGACCTTTATCGCATCGCCTCACATGGCCACCGTCGGGCTCACCCCAGCCCCAGAAGTGGGTGGACTACTCACGCCTCATCGCAATCGCAGACATTGATTGATGAAAGAAACTGAATTGCATAAACTAAATTTAAAGCCTTTACAATCTTGGCAATCAACTTTCGTTGTAAGCCAAAACCCTAAAAACCTTAAACTCCTAAAACTTCTCTGAATGGAACTAACTAATTGTCTGTTGAATGATGATTAAAACTGAGCCCCATGGGCTTTATTTATAGCCTTCATTCCCTAGCTAATCTAGGAAAGAAGATATCTATCTATATCTAAAATTCTAAAGGATAAATAAATGTTTAATGGAAATAAATACATAGGGAAAAAGATAAAACTATATATGGTAGGTATGTCTTCATGTTGATAGATCTTGTCTCCTTGGATAGAACTTGATAGATCGGATAGAATCTTCCGCCTTCGGCACCAAGCAACTCCAACTCTACTCGGACAGGGCTACGTCGAGAAGATTCTGGACACGGCCTTACTCGACCTCGAGTAGGTCTAGTCGACCTCGAGTACGGCTTCTCGGCTCGGCTTGACTCTGCTCGATGTGACTCGGAGTTGGCTCACTGGTGCTCGTCGATCTCGAGTTGGCCTCGTCGATCTCGACAAGGGTGGCCCTGTCGACTAGCCTCCTCGGGTGGGTGTGCTCGACTGGCTCGGACATGCTCGGACATGTCCCAAGGTTTTCGTCGACCTCGACAAGTGCTCCTCGAGGTCTAGTTGGGTCTTCTTCCGCTTCCGCGAGCTGGCTCTTCCGCTGGCAGCGAGTGACTTGGTCCGCGGCAGCGAGTCCTCCTTTTCGAGGCAGCGAGTGGTGTCGCTGGCAGCGAGTCCTCCTGGTCGTCCTCGGCTTCGTCCTCGGCCAGCTCTCCTCGTCGACTCCGGACGTGGGCGTCTGGGCTTCGTCTACCTCGACCAGGGCTTGTCGAGGTCGAGTAGGGTCCGGAGCTTGGGTTGTCTGGCTCTCGATCAGGCCTGGTCGACCAAGCTGGTGCTCGGACATGGTGGTCTATGTCGAGTAGAGCTTACTCGAGATCGAGTAGCCTCGTCTCTTGGACTTGTTCCGCTGCTTTGACCTTGGACTTCTGTAGTGTCTTTCCGAGCTTTTCCGACCTTCTGTAGAATTGCTGTAAACGCCTCGATTTCTGCGATTTAAACAGAAACTGGTGTAGATTCCATAATTTGACAAATAAGCATAAACTACATAGATTCTGTATTATTTAAACCCAAATGAATGCAATGTATACAGAAATCGATATAAAAGTTACTGTAAAACATGGCAGATTCCGATCACAACAAACACCCCATACTTAAGCTTGCTTGTCCTCAAGCAATACTTTTATTTGTCATTCAGGGGAAGAATTCAAACTCTCAATATCTTAGATTCATTTCCATATGTCCCTGCAATCAATTACCATCCTTGAAAAGGTACTAGTGTCATAGATCCAGGCATGTGCAATTATACAAAAGCAACATCTACTCACAAAAGGAGGGTTATGCAAAAACAATTCATGTGACATAGCATTGATAATCAAGAGGACTTTAATTTAAGCTCAATAGGGAGTAGATTGGTAAAAGGCTAAAGGTGGGCAATTTCTGGCAATGTGGTGGTTTTGATCCGGGGAAATGGAGTACTTTCCAAATTGAATTTCCACTTTCCTTTTTCCATTTGATTCATCACCTTTCATAATGCTTTTCTCAATAATAATGCTTTTACCTCTCTAACCTCAACACTGCCTTCTCGCGAGTCGCAAACATGGGTGTCATGAATGGCCCCGGATACTTAGTGTGTCGGACTCCTCACAATGGGTCCCATCTCTCCAAACTATTATCTCAGAGAGGAGGGTCAATCTACCTTTATCTCCTGAGGTGATTGGATTTTTTTTCACTCATTAAATTTTCCATATATTTCAAACACTTTCCCGCCAAACTCCAATAATGATAATAAGACAAACACCATATAACATCTCCATAATGTAACATCATTCTCAACATATTCCCCAGATAGGGTAAAGAATGACAAATATTTAGATCATGTGGAGCAATATTTGAAATAAGGCATATTTATGGCTTTTGTGATGCATAAGCATAGGTAAGGCTAGGAATTTAAACATATGAGCATTATATGGAAAGAGAAAGTCCTCCATCCTCTTATCATGCAACATGTCAAAAGCAACTTCAAATTTTACCTCCTTTCATGGTTTTCAAGAAAATATGCACTTCATTGTGACTTCCCTTTACTAGGCAATTTCATGCTATATCTCTAATGAATCCAATTTTGCATCGTCGAGTCCAATATAAGCTTCCATGACATTATTCAAAAATTTCAAAAATTTCAATGGGGGTCATTACATTATTAAAAATTTTCAATGGGGGTCATTTTTCTCAAATTTTGGAAAACATGCATATAAGTACATAAATCAAATAATGTATTCCAAAATAGCCATGTAGCAATTCTAAGAAATAATGCATAAGTAATGTCAAATATGATCAATGTGCACAAAGTAAGCCCTTCCCCCACCCCATACTTAAACATTACAGTGTACTCACTGTATAAAAAACAATGTAAAGGGTAAAGAAAGAAACTCACAAGACATGAGTGCAGAGCTGCAAAATTTCGAATGGAGCACCTCCTAGTCCGAGTATTAATGTAGCTTGGTTCTATCCATTGACCTGAAAAGTGGAAGACATATACCCACAAAAGAAAAACCAAAAAACCAAAAAAAAAAACAATGTTCAAAACCAAAACAACGAAAAAAACAACAAAGTCTCAAATGTCCTAAAAAGTCTATGTACATGCTCTAGATTTTATAGTCGCTAGGCCGACTTTCATTAATGCTCAAGGTGGCATCTGCAGGGCCCATGTAGCTTGGGCCTCAAATAAGACTCCATTCTTGTCCATCAGCTGTAATCCTCCAGAATGGATCTTGTTCACCACGAACGGTCCCATCCGCTTCTTGTTGAATTTGTTAGGAAACCAATGATCCTTTGATTTAGAGACATAGAGCTTGTCTCCAATTTCATACTCCTTAGGCTCATTATTGGAAATTCTGCACAATCGCACATACCAAGGCAGACCTCTCCCATGTATAGATAAATCTTTAATGGAAATAGGAAAAGAAAGATCCATACCTTGACTTACCTTTGCGGAAACGGAATCGGGCACCACTGTATTTGGTCGATCTCGACTAGGGCTCCTCGAGATCGACGAGTCTGCAGGTTCTGGTGGTGGTCTGGTCGAAGAGGCAGAAGTCGACGAAGACATCTGGTCGACCTCGACAAGCCTACTCGAGGTCGAGTAGGGCTCTGGTTCTGGTGGCGGTGGCTTCATCGAGGAGGAAGAATCAGGTGTAGAGGGCTTGTCGATATCGAGTTGGCTACTCGATATCGAGTACGGTTTTGCTCCATGTGGCTCTGGCGTCGAGGAGGAGGGCTCTGGTAGTGTCGAGTGCTGGTCGACCTCGAGTAGCTTGGTCGACCTCGACAACGGTTCTGCTCCTGGTGTCTGCAGCGTCGAGGAAGACAAGTCTGGTGGCACTGGGTGGTCGACCTCGACGAGGGTGTGGTCGACCTCGAGTAGACTTGGCTTGTCTGGTTCGCTGCTCGACGAAGTTGGCTCTGGTGGAGTCTCCTTAGTCTGGTCGAGATCAACTAGGGTTCTACTCGATGTCGAGGAGCCCTGGTCGATCTTGACCCCATACTTAGCTCCTTTCAAGGCATCCGAAAAATAATGAATCCACAAGGACTTACTTTGATCTGTGTCGATGGGATTCATCGTGTTCTCCTTGAGGATTGCCATGATCTCCTCCACTTGGGCCTCCATGTCCCTTTTTTCTATCTCCTCAGGGGTCATATTTCTGACCTTGGGTTCCCCGCAGGTGATGTAGCCAGCTGAGATAGATTTGACCTCTTCCATTGGACCTGTATGCCGTTCAGTTTTATTAAAGGAATACTCAATCACCTCATCGCTGATGTTGAAGGTGAGCACTCCTTTCCTTACGCTTATGTTGGCATCTACCGTTGCCAAGAATGGTCTTCCTAGAATAATTGGACAAGCAGGATCTTCTTGCATATCAACAATTAAGAAATCAGCAGGAACGAAGAATTTACCTACTTGTACTGGGACATTTTCCACCATGCCTGTTGGAATGACCACCGTGTTGTTGGCCATGTAAAGTCTAGCATCCACAGGCTCCAGGGCACCTATCTTAATCTTGGACCAAATCGTTAAAGGCATAATACTAACACTGGCTCCAAGATCACATAGGGCATTAATTTTGTATGGACCAAATCCAATAGTTATAGCAAACTTACCTGGATCTGGCCTCTTCTCCAATATGTCCAGATGGCTGCACTCCTCTGTGATTTCTGCCATCGATCGCTTTTTGCTTAGAATCTCCTTCAGGAACTTGACGTAGGACGGCATTTCATTGAGAGCTTCTGTGAAGGGGATGGTGACGTTCAGCTTCTGAAGCATCTTGATGAAGCGCTGAAACTTTTTCTCCGCTGGGTCCTTTAGAGATTTTGTTGGGAAAGGCAGCTTCTTTTTCTGAGTCGGAGCCAGAACAGATGTGGGAGGTGCTGCAGATTTCTCGACCAAGGGCTCCTCGATGTCGACTAGAGTCTTGTCGAGATCGACTGGATTGGTTGCAGTCGAGTTGATGTTCGGCGCAGACGAAGATTCTGGCAATTTCTCCTCGAGGTCGACGAGAGTCTTGTCGAGGTCGAGTACGGCCTTGTCGAGATCGACTACGGCCTTGTCGAGGTCGACTTGCTGTTCTTCGTCGTTCTGCTGCTTTCCGACCTCTGGCTCTTGCAGTTGATGGCCGCTTCTGAGTTTCACAGCGGCGATGTGTCCAGTCTTTCCCTTAGGATTTGGTTCTGAAGATCCAGGGAGTGCGCCTGACTGTCTGGGGATTCCTGCGGCTAGCTGACCAATCTGTGTATCAACTGTTTTCCGCCATATATCCATTTCCCCAAGCCTAGAGTTGACACCTTGCATCTGAGTATAGACGGAGTTGAAGGACTGCCTAGTTTCTGTGTGGTTTCTCTGTATTTCCTCCAGGACCAGCTGTATATCATCCTTTTTCTGTTCCCTTTCTGGATGTGCTGGAGCTCTGTAGGGCGGGGGATTCCTAGGGACACCTTGGTTCCACTGTGGTTGCTGAAACCTTTGGTCCCCCATGTAGCGATTTGGTCCCCCTGCGTAAGTTGCATCCTCATGGTGTTCTGTCATCCTGACTTGTTCTGTGTGTGGGCACTCAGGAGTGGTGTGCCTTTGCGATCCGCATTCAATACAAGGCTGGTTGACAGAGAGATATTTGACTTGCTTGATGAGCTTCCTATTCTGATCTCTGTAGTATTGTTCCCTGACATCTGGATCAATCTTCTTTGATGGCTCATAGAGGGGCATGGATGGTGCTGGCCTGGCGTATGGGTTCTCTTCATAAGTTGTAGTAGACCCATACTTGTTGTCGTAGGTAGTGAGCTTTTCCAGCACTCCCCATGCGTCACTTGGCGGCATTGTCAGATAATCGTAGCGAGTATAATTGTTGATTCTGTCCTTAGTGACTTGATCAAGAGAGTTGAAGAAGATCTCCTGAATGATGTAGGGTGGCTGTCCATGAGTAGGGCAAGATCGCAACAGTTCCTTGTAGCGCTCCCATGCCCTTACCAGCGGTTCCCCTTTCTGCTGTTTAAAGGCGGTGATTTTCTGGCGGAGATGTGCTGTTTTGGCAGGTGGGAAGAATTTGTTCAGAAACTCTTGCTCTACTTGGGCCCAGGTTGTGAGTGATCTTGCCTTCAGCCCTTCCCGCCATTTCAGTGCAGGTCCAGCGAGCGACCAGCGAAAAGATTTCATCTTGACATATAGTAACTTTTATATCGATTTCATCTTGACTATATTTCATATTTATTTCAATTTGTTGTTGCAGGAGGATGGTCAAGTATGAAATAAATATGAAATATAGTTCAGATTGACTAACCTGTCTCAGGAAATAGATAAAAGACTTCCTCCCGTTGTAGTAAGAGAAAAGTCAGGATCGAATCCACGAGGAAGCACGTCAGCAGTTCTCAGGTAGCTATCAGATTCTCACAGACACCCAGCAGAAAGGCATAAACAAACACAGAAACAGAAATAAACCCAACAAGGGCAACTAAAAACAAAAAAAGCAAAGAACAAGTAAACTAAAGACAGAAAGTAACTCGACAAAACAAGGCAACTCGACGAAGATCAGGCAACTCGATCTCGACAACAACAGGAAACACAAACTTGCAGATTCTCGACAGAACTCAGAAATTCGACAGAAATAAACTCAATATGCTAAAAGACCTCTAAGGCCAGGGTTTCAACACCACAACGATAACCATGCAAAGTAACACATAAAGGCATAAAAGATCATGCTTTCCATCAAATAACTTTCGTCATTAACAAATAGGCATATAGAGGCTCTCGCATAAACCCTAATTGTTACTAACCCTTTTTCACATAATTAATCCAAGTTGCATTAAGATCACTTTCGCTTCAATAACACAAACAAGGATCACCTTCAACTCTCGCAAAAGAATCATGCTTATAGGGATAGAAGATGAATCGCACAAAAGATCTGACCTTTATCGCATCGCCTCACATGGCCACCGTCGGGCTCACCCCAGCCCCAGAAGTGGGTGGACTACTCACGCCTCATCGCAATCGCAGAGATTGATTGATGAAAGAAACTGAATTGCATAAACTAAATTTAAAGCCTTTACAATCTTGGCAATCAACTTTCGCTGTAAGCCAAAACCCTAAAAACCTTAAACTCCTAAAACTTCTCTGAATGGAACTAACTAATTGTCTGTTGAATGATGATTAAAACTGAGCCCCATGGGCTTTATTTATAGCCTTCATTCCCTAGCTAATCTAGGAAAAAAGATATCTATCTATATCTAAAATTCTAAAGGATAAATAAATGTTTAATGGAAATAAATCCATAGGGAAAAAGATAAAACTATATATGGTAGGTATGTCCTCATGTTGATAGATCTTGTCTCCTTGGATAGAACTTGATAGATCGGATAGAATCTTCCGCCTTCGGCACCAAGCAACTCCAACTCTACTCGGACAGGGCTACGTCGAGAAGATTCTGGACACGGCCTTACTCGACCTCGAGTAGGTCTAGTCGACCTCGAGTACGGCTTCTCGGCTCGGCTTGACTCTGCTCGATGTGGCTCGGAGTTGGCTCACTGGTGCTCGTCGATCTCGAGTTGGCCTCGTCGATCTCGACAAGGGTGGCTCTGTCGACTAGCCTCCTCGGGTGGGTGTGCTCGACTGGCTCGGACATGTCCCAAGGTTTTCGTCGACCTCGACAAGTGCTCCTCGAGGTCTAATTGGGTCTTCTTCCGCTTCCGCGAGCTGGCTCATCCGCTGGCAGCGAGTGACTTGGTCCGCGGCAGCGAGTCCTCCTTTTCGCGGCAGCGAGTGGTGTCGCTGGCCGCGAGTCCTCCTGGTCGTCCTCGGCTTCGTCCTCAGCCAGTTCTCCTCGTCGACTCCGAACGTGGGCGTCTGGGCTTCGTCTACCTCGACCAGGGCTTGTCGAGGTCGAGTAGGGTCCGGAGCTTGGGTTGTCTGGCTCTCGATCAGGCCTGGTCGACCAAGCTGGTGCTCGGACATGGTGGTCTATGTCGAGTAGAGCTTACTCGAGATCGAGTAGCCTCGTCTCTTGGACTTGTTCCGCTGCTTTGACCTTGGACTTCTGTAGTGTCTTTCCGAGCTTTTCCGACTTTCTGTAGAATTGTTGTAAACGCCTCGATTTCTGCGATTTATACAGAAACTGGTGTAGATTCCATAATTTGACAAATAAGCATAAACTACATAGATTTTGTATTATTTAAACCCAAATGAATGCAATGTATACAGAAATCGATATAAAAGTTACTGTAAAATATGGCAGATTCCGCTCACAACAAACACCCCATACTTAAGCTTGTTTGTCCTCAAGCAATACTTTTATTTGTCATTCAGGGGAAGAATTCAATACTCTCAACATATTAGATTCATTGCCATATGTCCCTGCAGTCAATTACCATCCTTGAAAAAGTACTAGTGTCACAGATCCATGCATGTGCAAATACATCAAAGCAACATCTACTCACAAAAGGAGGTTTATGCAAAACAATTTATATGACAAAGCATTAATAATCAAGAAGACTTTAATTTAAGCTCAAATAAGGAGTAGATTGGTAAAAGGCTAAAGGTGGGCAATTTTTAGCAATGTGGTGCTTTTGATCCGGGGAAATGGAGTACTTTCCAAACTGAATTTCATACCACATTCTTTCTTCCATTTGATTCATCACCTTTCATAATGCTTTTTTCAATAATAATGCTTTTACCTCTCTAACCTTAGCACTGCCTTCTCGCGAGTCGCAAACATGGGTGTCATGAATGGCCCCGGATACTTAGTGCTTTGGACTCCTCACAATGTATCCCATCTCTCCAAACTATTATCTCAGAGAGCAGGGTCAATCTACCTTTATCTCCTGAGGTGATTGGATTTTCTTTCACTCATTAAATTTTCCATATATTTCAAACACTTTCCCGCCAAACTCCAATAATGATAATAACACAAACACCATATAACATCTCCATAATGTAACATCATTCTCAACATATTCCACGGATAGGGTAAAGAATGACAAATATTTAGATCATGTGGAGCAATATTTGAAATAAGGCATATTTATGGCTTTTGTGATGCATAAGCATAGGTAAGGCTAGGAATTTAAACATATGAGCATTATATGGAAAGATAAAGTCCTCCATCATCTTATGATGCAATATGTCAAAAGCAATTTCAAATTTTACCTCCTTTCATGGTTTTCAATAAAATATGCACTTCATTGTGACTTCCCTTTACTAGGCAATTTCATGCTATATCTCTAATGAATCCAATTTTGCATCGTTGAGTTAAGCTTCCATGACATTAATCAAAAAATTTCAATGGGGGTCATTTTTTCAAGATTTTTTTGGAAAACATGCATATAAGAACATAAATAAATAATGCATAGCCATGTAGCAATCCCAAGAAATAATGCACACATAATGTCAAGTATGGAAAATATGCACAAAGTAAGCCCTTCCCCCACCCCATACTTAAACATTACAGTGTCCTCACTGTATAAAAAACAATGTAAAGGGTAAAGAAAGAAACTCACAAGACATGTGTGCATAGCTGCAAAATTTCGAATGGAGCACCTCTTAGTCCGAGTAAGCTTTGGTTCTATCCATCGACCTGAAAAAGTAGAAGACATATACCCATAATAGAAAAACTAAAAGTGTTCAAAAACCAAAACAAAAAAGTCTCAAATGTCCTAAAAAGTCTATGTACATGCTCTAGATTTTATAGTCGCTAGGCCGACTTTCTCCATTTAGCATTAGCCTGGCTCATCTTTGTCCGGAGGTATAGGTGGATCTGGTGGTTCCTCCGGTGGTGGGAAGCGTGGGATGTCATCCGGAGGCATCATGTGAAAAAGCTTGAGCCTCCCTGAGTGGATGCTCCATGGCTCCTTCCATCCATCTCCCTGGGCTCCAGCTGGCATGCATAAAGGAATATATAAAGGAAATTTGCATACCTCATCATCATACCTCTTCCGCTCCATTAGTTGATTTGTTTGCGCGTCTCCACCACAGCAAAACGGTGGAGTGGGAAGAGATATTTCCATCTCATCATGCGGAACTTCATGCCACTTTGTGAGGACCCCATACTTGAATATGAACATCAGTTGCTCAAAATTGTCAGGAATAGCCTTCACCTTATAAGGCAAAGGTGACTTTGAAGCACCATGGGCAATGACGTCCGGATTTTGCGTTGGTGGCTCTTCTTCTTCTTGGGATCCTTCCAAAGATTCTTCAAAGATAGATGGTGAAATAGAAATAGAGGCAGGACACACTTGGGTTTCTGTGGTACAGATGATTTCAGCTAGTGTTTTTGGATCAGTTCCTCCAGAATGTGTATATGTCGAGTCCAGGTAATGTTCCCATCTACGCAACACAAGCTCAGCTTCTGCTTGTTCCCTTGCTGCTTTCTCAGCGGCGAGAGCAGCATCTTTAGTGGCGATAGCAGCATCTCTAGTGGCTAGCTCCCTTGTAAGTCTGGCAATCAGCTGTTCTTGTGTTTCTGCGGCCGCCATGGCTCTTTTCAGTTTAGAATGGATGTGTAGGACATGTTCTGGATCATCTAAGGTGTCAAACTCAGGTGGTTGACCAGAACGGCGCATACACCTGCGAAGTAACTCAAAAGAAAAGTGAGATCTGACTACCTAAGGCGCGAATGATTGCATCCCCGGCAACGGCGCCAATTTGTTGTTGCAGGAGGATGGTCAAGTATGAAATAAATATGAAATATAGTTCAGATTGACTTCCCTGTCTCAGCAAATAGATACAAGACTTCCTCCCGTTGTAGTAAGAGAAAAGTCAGGATCGAATCCACGAGGAAGCACGTCAGCAGTTCTCAGGTAGCTATCAGATTCTCACAGACACACAGCAGAAAGGCAGAAACAAACACAGAAACAGAAATAAACCCGACAAGGGCAACTAAAAACAAAAAAAGCAAAGAACAAGTAAACTAAAGACAGAAAGTAACTCGACAAAACAAGGCAACTCGACGAAGATCAGGCAACTCGATCTCGACAAGAACAGAAAACACAAACTTGCAGATTCTCGACAGAACTCAGAAATTCGACAAAAATAAACTCAATATGCTAAAAGACCTCCAAGGCCAGGGTTTCAACACCACAACGATAACCATGAAAAGTAACACATAAAGGCATAAAAGATCATGCTTTCCATCAAATAACTTTCGTTATTAACAAATAGGCATATAGAGGCTTTCGCATAAACCCTAATTGTTACTAACCCTTTTTCACATAATTAATCCAAGTTGCATTAAGATCACTTTCGCTTCAATAACACAAACAAGGATCACCTTCAACTCTCGCAAAAGAATCATGCTTATAGGGATAGAAGATGAATCGCACAAAAGATCTGACCTTTATCGCATCGCCTCACATGGCCACCGTCGGGCTCACCCCAGCCCCAGAAGTGGGTGGACTACTCACGCCTCATCGCAATCGCAGAGATTGATTGATGAAAGAAACTGAATTGCATAAACTAAATTTAAAGCCTTTACAATCTTGGCAATCAACATTCGCTGTAAGCCAAAACCCTAAAAACCTTAAACTCCTAAAACTTCTCTGAATGGAACTAACTAATTGTCTGTTGAATGATGATTAAAACTGAGCCCCATGGGCTTTATTTATAGCCTTCATTCCCTAGCTAATCTAGGAAAGAAGATATCTATCTATATCTAAAATTCTAAAGGATAAATAAATGTTTAATGGAAATAAATCCATAGGGAAAACGATAAAACTATATATGGTAGGTATGTCTTCATGTTGATAGATCTTGTCTCCTTGGATAGAACTTGATAGATCGGATATAATCTTCCGCCTTCGGCACCAAGCAACTCCAACTCTACTCGGACAGGGCTACGTCGAGAAGATTCTGGACACGGCCTTACTCGACCTCGAGTAGGTCTAGTCGACCTCGAGTACGGCTTCTCGGCTCGGCTTGACTCTGCTCGATGTGGCTCGGAGTTGGCTCACTGGTGCTCGTCGATCTCGAGTTGGCCTCGTCGATCTCGACAAGGGTGGCTCTGTCGACTAGCCTCCTCGGGTGGGTGTGCTCGACTGGCTCGGACATGCTCGGACATGTCCCAAGGTTTTCGTCGACCTCGACAAGTGCTCCTCGAGGTCTAGTTGGGTCTTCTTCCGCTTCCGCGAGCTGGCTCTTCCGCTGGCAGCGAGTGACTTGGTCCGCGGCAGCGAGTCCTCCTTTTCGCGGCAGCGAGTGGTGTCGCTGGCCGCGAGTCCTCCTGGTCGTCATCGGCTTCGTCCTCGGCCAGCTCTCCTCGTCGACTCCGAACGTGGGCGTCTGGGCTTCGTCTACCTCGACCAGGGCTTGTCGAGGTCGAGTAGGGTCCGGAGCTTGGGTTGTCTGGCTCTCGATCAGGCCTGGTCGACCAAGCTGGTGCTCGGACATGGTGGTCTATGTCGAGTAGAGCTTACTCGAGATCGAGTAGCCTCGTCTCTTGGACTTGTTCCACTGCTTTGACCTTGGACTTCTGTAGTGTCTTTCCGAGCTTTTCCGACCTTCTGTAGAATTGCTGTAAACGCCTCGATTTCTGCGATTTAAACAGAAACTGGTGTAGATTCCATAATTTGACAAATAAGCATAAACTACATCTCTACATTTTTAGCAATAAGAGAAGCATCTATGCTAGAAGGAACAATATGTTGAATAACATTATTGAGAGTAATAGGATGAGTTTCCTCCCTTTCAATTGGTGGAACTTCATCTCTAGGTTGGACTCCTTGTCCAAACACCGTATTAGAGCCAAAACAAGAATAATCAATACTTTGTACCGGTAAGCCGAACCGAAGCTCTTGTGCCCTCAATCTTTCATCTATCTTAGCCAAGGTCTCCATCATGGTGTTGAACATGGTGACCTGATTAGACATAGCAAATAAAACAAACAAAGAACTATGTAAAAGTTAGAAAATATAAACAAACTCACAATTGTGTTTCGCTCACACTCCCTCTCTGATTGGTATATCACGCTTGCTAGGGCAATCCGCTTTGGGCAAATCAACAACCAAGCAAAAGAACTAAGCAATCAAAGTATGCAATCAAGAGAATGAATGAAACAACACACAAGAGTACTCAACAAGGGCTGTAGTACTCGACAAAGCAAAGAGAGCACTTGATTAAGGAAATCAGTACTTCGACTAAGCAATTAACAATCAATTCAAGCAAAATAGATGGGTATTTGCAAGAATTCAACTCGAAACCACAAAGAGAGAACTCGGCAAGGGCTGAGATCTACTCGACACAACAACTCAGCAACTCGACAGAGGAGAATTGCTCGACAAACAGCTATTCTCAACTCGATAAAGCTGTAACAAAGAGAAATAAAAGAAAAAACTAATGAAAGAATGGAAATTTACCTCTTTTTGATTGAAAACCTTTAAGTTAGGATGTTGTAGTTGCAAGGTAGGGTTTCAATTTTGTGGAGGTATGTGTTTGATAGGAAGGGCTATCGATATAGGGCTGTAGAATTCACCAAAGTGTGTCCTTGGAGCTTTCTTGCACTAGATAGAACAACTCTTTTTTTTTTTTTTTTTACTTACTTTTGTAATTTTCGGACTGATTTCTCTTCTGTTTTTTTTTTATATAAATATGAAACTAATGCAAGAAAAGACTCAATATAAGGTATAGGACTCGAAAATTTGATGTAAAGGTGACAAAAGATAGAATATGCAGCCCTAAAGATAAATAAATAGGTGAGGCTTTGTTATCTTTGGTAAGTGGATCTATCTAAAGCTTTAAAGATAAATGATAGATAAATAGGGATTATATCTACCGAAAATCAGATTTATAATAAAAGCAATAGATAAATAGAATTTAGATAAAAGATATATCAAAATTCCCAAAGATAGAACAAAGGATAGAAAGGATAACAAACTAGGGTTTGTCTTTGTGTGGAGGCTGATTTTCGGCCAAGCTAGACTTATGGGGACAAGAATGCCGTCGGCTCTAGGGTGAACACAAGGGCTGTGTACACGGCTTGGTCGACTCCACTGGTCTCGGCTAGGCTTTGTGTTTAGGCTATGCAACCACAAACAATCACAAACTCAAGATTAGTGCAATAATCAATAAAGAATGCAAGAAGTAAATAACCAAAACAGAAACTCAAGGTCTTTCTTTGTTCTTGCTGCGTTCTTGGTTTTCTTGATCGATCTTGAACCTTTTCTTGGTTGAATCTTGCTGTTCTTGTTGAGTCTTGATTCGTGTCTTTTGTTTCTTGTTTAGTTTTTTGCTTGTTGTCGAAGATCGGACCATCACACGGCTAATCCCGTATTAAATGGGGTTAGCCGTGTGATGGTCCGATCTTCGACAACAAGCAAGAAACTCAAGAAAGACTCAAGAACTCAAACTGACGCATCAAAGAAACTTAAAGAATCGATCAAGAAACAAGAAGTAAAAGACCAAGCAAGAAAAGACTCTATTTTTGTGGTTTTTGTGTTTAGAAAAGAAAAAAAACTCAATCTTGATGTCGGAAACCAAAGCTCTGATACCAATTTGATACGGGGTTAGCCGTGTGATGGTCCGATCTTCGACAACAAGGAAGAACTAAACAAGAACTAATAAAGAAAGCAAGATTCTCGACCAAGAAGAGGCAAGAATCGACCAAAACTCAACAAGACTCAAGAATGCAGCAAACAACTATCAAGATTCGACCAAGAAACATGCAAGATCGATCAAGAATGACCAAGAAACAAAAGAAACGCAGCAAGAATAATAAGACTCGACAAAACAGTAAGAAAGACTCGAAATTGATATGAAAGAATGAAAAGACACGACCTGATATGGACTGAGTCGATCTATGTAGAACAAGATAAAGACCCCAGGCCTCCTCAGAGGGTAGGAACCAATACCAATGACTACACAACCCGCCTCTACAACCCTACACAATCAAGCGGACAACTTGAAGCACAAGGAGGGGGCTCGTGGATACTAGGATCACCAAGTCTTGCGAAGTTGATGAACGGCAAAGCAAACCAAGCTGAGATTATCAATCGGTTCGAGATCCTGAAGAGCACTGCTCAATTCGATCAGATCTCTCTCTCTAGTGTTTCACACGTTTGAGAAGAATAGAATTCTATTATCAATGTTCCTATTGAAAAACAATGTATGTATCGACTTATATAGGCCACGCAGGGCTGTTCATGGGCTGATTTATCTAATAAAAGAAGATAAAAGAAATAACTAAATAAATCCTAAATAACTTAAGTAAATAAGGTCTTAAAATAACAACTTAAAATAGCCCAATTCGGCCCAATAGGAACACTTAGGCGCAAATGGGTCCAAGACTTATGTAAATCCCGTCAAAACCAGTGACAACTTCAAAGAATGTGATTTTCGGACAATCTCGAGGTCGAATCTGGAAAAACCTTTAACCGCAAAGTTGTAGATCTCTTCGTCCTCGTTCCGACAAGGTATGACACACCTCAATCCAATAAATACAGAATCCGTACGACCCATTTTACTGAGACGTCGAAAAGCTGTCAATGTTCTGAACGAATCCAAAACGTCATTTAAACAAAGTATCTTCTCCCATGGTGGAGCCTTCTTCTTCCTCTTGAGAAGGACATCATCCGAAGGTGTCTTGGGTGTCTTGGATGGTCCCGCATCAAAGGTATTACACAATTTCCGTATTTTTTACAAAAAAGAAAAGAAAAACTGTTTTCCCTAAAAAAATAGAAAAAGCAACCAATGTAAATGTCTAAAACGCTTTTCTCATTCTAGAAGTTCTTGATCACCTTCGTTTGTTTCATCCTCCAGCTAAATCTACTCTCTCTTTCTCTACGAGATTTCTTCACGCTTGATTATAGGCTTGTGGAGACGAAATCTACCATATACATCAACATGTCATCAGATCTGAAAGGTTTGATTTCCTATTTTCCGTATACTACGGTTTAAATTAGAACGAGTAGTGTTTAGGGTTTAGTTTTCACAAAAATCAAGAAATTGCACTTATTCAAGAGGTTTGATTGTTTATAATCAAGCATTTATTCAGCCTTCCAAGAGCTACCTTTGCTAATTCAATTACTTCCGCATTATAATGTGTAGTTAATGGGATGGATCTATCGTTCAATTTTGAAATTTATACGGTATAAACTACCTTCTTTTACAATGTCATTACGTCCAATATTTGTAGAAATTGATTGTAAGTGTTCATTCAATAGGTAAACGTCCCCGGAGTTTAAGTGATTCACCTGTTCTACACAGTCCAAATCGAATTTCCAAGAGATAAAAAAGATTTGGAGTTAAACCTCCAGTAGTTGATTTATTTAGAGATTCACCTCCCTTCTAAGATGAACTGTTTCATGATACTAAGCCTGATAGAGCCTATGAAGCAGGGGAGGGTTGTCGGTCACTTGATTCACAACCGCTTGTTTGGAAAAACAGTAAGAAAGAAGTTCCCCCTGTGACTGTTTTTCCTATTAGCACTGTTGTTGTGGAAACCCTTGAAATTGCAAGGTTGCATAAAAATTCACCTAATGTGATGGTTGTTCAACAAGTAAACCCAACTGTGTATAATATCACATCTGATGAGCAAACGGATCCCACAGGCATACAACATAACAGAGAAAACAGGCAGATGATTGTGAGAAACAAGAGGAACACCAGACAAAAAATCTCCTATCTTTGAAGGCACGTTCAAGCCCACGCTTGTTGGTGTCATCATTGCAAAAAATGAATGACAAGTAGATGAAATTCATTCAAGATATTGGGTTTGGATTTTTGTTCAACTTGGATATTGTTTCCATACCATTGCATCTTTCATATTGGTTAGTGGATCAGTTTGATCCTAACAAGTGTTGCTTGGTGCTGGCTAATGGAGTAGAACTTGAAATTTCAGAAATAGATGTGCATATCACAATGGGGTTCCCCATGGGGAAGGTTTTAGTTGGAAGAAAAATATCTAAAGAGAATTTCAAACTTGTGCAAGATTGGAGAAGCACATTTGAGTTTCAGGATAATAAAACAACAACTATGGTGATCGATAAATTGATAGCTGACATTGACCGTGGTGATCAATTCCTTGTGAACTTTATTGTTATATTAGACTCTTTCTTGGTTGATACTCTAGGAAAAGGGCATGCCAACCAAATTTAATAAGAGTAGTTCCTGAATTGGGTGACATGAAAGACCTAATTGGTGTGCTCTCGTGTTGGAAAGTTTGGTTGATGCAAAGAAAAGCTGGGAAAAGAACAAGAATGGCCATTTCAGAAGGCCTATATTATTCTTGGTTGTAAGTATTTTTTTTTCAAACCTTCCCTCTGATGTTAACTTAATTTCTTTACCATGTCGGTAGTACCCATGTCAGCAGGGCCTATTTTTACCTCCGTATGTTTAGTATTCTTCATGTCAGCAGTCCCCGATCCATCATTATACTGATATATGTTTATCCCCTTGGTGTGTTAGTTGTTTTATATGGATAGGGTGAAACTATTCTCGAGCACTGCACTTAGAAGAATGACTCGTTCTTTCCCACTGTTTGTTGGCATGGATTACAAATTTTGCGCAAACGAGAAACTGACGAAATTAGTACCGGAGGTTTTGGCTGTGGTTTAGTCCAGGCTCGCTAAATTGTTCCTCCCAATCAAGACATGCCACCTACAACTTGTCCGCACACTACTACACAAAATGATGAAGGCACCAGTCACCCTGCTGATCTACAAAAACAACCACCCCCAGTTGAGGTTTATATGAATTTTTGAAACCAATTCAATCTAATATTGGTACAGTTTAGCATGTTTTGATATTTACTGATGCTTTTTTATTCTTATTTTTCATGTGATGTTATCTTCTAGAGTTGGATACAGTCTTTTGCTCAAAAAGCTTCTGTGCTTGCATCTGCTATATCCGATTTTGTTGAGTGGTCTACAAATGTACCGCCTAAACTACAACATGATAAAAAGGTGAAAATGATTCTAGATGGGGCAAACCAGCTTCTAGGGATAGAAGATGTGACTTCTAAGCTTGCTACAGATGCTGCTGACTGGTCTTATATGGAGGACTCTCCGAACACAATTTTTAACAACTCCCAACACCCGTTCTGGTCAGATCCAGCTTGGCGGCAGTCTTCTTCTCCCCGCTTCCTCGATTTCTTCGATTCTGATCAGTGAGCTAGCTTCCTCCTCCTCTCACACTAAAAATGTCTGAAAGCTCCACCTTTAATCTCTCTTCTTTCTCCCTAGGCCGAGAAATGCAGCCCTGAGCCTCCAGCGAGCCCAATCGCGCACCGACAAGATTTTCCGGTGAGTCAACGCCCTCGGTGAGCCCTCTTCTTTCTCCGTCTACCCTTCCTTGTTTCCTTGTCTGTGTGTGCCGGTCCCGTCAGCACATGGTCAGAGTCGGAGTCCGGGATGGTTGCCGGCGAGCTTTCTCCTCCCCTCTTCTTCTTTTCCCGCTGTCGGACGGAGCCCTTTTCTCTGTTCGTTCTTTCTTTCAAAAGGAAATGGGTAGAAGAAAGGGACATGGGTCCCATTGCCACATCGCCGCCACCTCGCCCTGGGCCCTCTCCCTTCTTTTTAAACCTCCAGCACTCGGATTTCAGAAATGGAAGTTCGAAAGGGTCATTTGGGCCTAATTTTCTTGGGCCAGAATTGTGTTTTTAATGCAATAAAAGATTGGGCCTATTTCTTCAAAATAGGTTGGGCATTCTTCATCAATTAGTTCGGTTTTGGAAATTCCAAAAAGACTAATTTTATTTAACAGAAATAGTTGGGATTTTTTGAGGGATTTGGAAACATTTATGAAAGTGTTTAATAAATGGTATTTAAAATATTATATAATATTATTTGAGATTTAAAGATATTATTTTGAGATTAAGATATAAAATGTGATTTTGAGATTAAAGATATGGTGATTTAAAGTTATGATATTATGCGAACTGGATTTTAGGAAAAAAAAAAAAGAATTTGACGAGCATTTTCCAAGGTCGGAATTTCTAACTAGTTGATTCAGATTTTGAAATGGTTTGAAGCTAACTTGGGAATCTGATTTGTTCAATGACTGACTGACATGTTGATATGATTGATTGGCTAATAGCATGAATGAATGACTAATAGCATGATGAAATGTCAAATTTTCGTATCGTTCGACTTATTCCTTATGAGTTATGATTAGTATGATGGACTTTGGAGATATATGATCCTACGGATATATGAGTATTATGGAGAATATATGAATGTGATTGATCGGAATGATGATAATGATGTGATCTTATGGAATGTGGCAACATGATGAGATGATGATTATGATGTGGTTATACTTATTGAATGATGTGTGTTTATGTGACTGAGTGGCTAGATGTAGACTTATATGGATATTCTGATATAAATTAGGTGACATTATCTGATTGTTCGTGCTACTTGCCGGGATCTTACTTTTGCTGTTCTGCATAGCTAGGTGAGTTCCTATATGAGCTCACTCAGATTCGAAAAGAGATCTCCCTGCTTGTAGTCATGTGCATCCTAGGTGCTTGCATTCATAATAAAGCATGCCATGTAGTATCCTGTTATGATTGCACTCATGATTGAACATTCGTTTACTCGTTGCTTTTGTAAACAGAACGGTCGTTATCTGTGAAGTAACTAGAGTCTTTGCTAGGGTTATAGGATGGCCTAGTCTCATCGGGTCCCGTCTTTAGTCAATTGAGTCATGGAACTTCCTTATATTATGAGCTATCTGCGGGCTTTATTTTTCTTGTGGAGCGGGTTGGGCATGCGTGCCGCCCGATTATAATGGAATGCATTCACGAGCTGGCCAGTCTCTGCCCTATCAGAAGGGGGTGGAGGTAAGAGAGGGATATACCACTTGGTATTCGGTGCTAAGGCCTTATTATATTTATGCACTTGATCTTAAGAGTATGTTAGTGTGTAAATATTCCGCCTTGCATCTAGTAGCATCTTTATTAGGACTAGCGTGTGTATCTGTCTGCTTGTTTGAGATTATATTGCGTAGGGCTTCGATCTGACACCGCCTCGCATACATATTTTTTTAGGTTTGTTTTGCAGCATGATTATTCCTTGCTTCCGTGACGTGGGAACTCTCTTGGGCGATTGCAAAGAAATGGTCTAACATCACTAACCTCGCCTATTAGATTTTGATAAATACGCTCATTGATTTGATTTTTACTTGGGTCTATCGTGTCTCCCTCTTGTATTACACCTTGATTCCGTCATTTGCATGACTATTGGTTCTTCACGCTTAGACTTATGATAGGTACAGGGGACTTCCCCGGGGATTCCAACGATCCCTTCAAATTTTGGGTATGAAATCTCACTTGAAAACATTAGAGTAGAATTTCAAATCTTCAACCTGTACTCCGGGAGCAAGATCCTAATGAGGGGTTTCATCCCTCGAAACGTACGTAACTCGAGAATCATAATCCCGGGCCGTTACAGTGGGGGTGGGGTTGTGTTAGGGGTATCGTCAAAATCATATAAGGGCTGAAATTTGTTGTTTAATCAATATAATTTCCGCATTATTCGGGGAAAATGAAGAATTATTCAGACGTATGTGTCGAATTTAATATAAGGTTTTTGAAATGCATAATTTAATTAATAATTCGTCAATTATTCAGATGTATCTGTCATTTTTTGTTTACCAGTGGTAATGAGTTGGTCAATTATTCGGCAAAATATTCATTATTACACTCATCACATGAGTACAATTACACAACTAAATATTACACAACTAAATATTATTCGGTGAAATGTGAAACATTATTCATTGAAATATGACACATTATTCGTACAAATCATAAGTATTGTGGATTTTTTGTTTCTTTTATCTTAAATTGATTAACAAAAAATAAAACATTATTCGGTAGCATGTGGTAAATAATTCAGTGGAATTGGTAAATTTTGATCTGAACTAGATGGAAAAAAATAAAATAACATTATTAGGTAACATGTGAAACATTATTCGATGGAATTGTCAAAATTTTAAAATGAACAAAATAAAATATGTGGCAAGATGGATAATTTGGTGAATCACCACTAATAGGTAAAAAAACAACGATTTGATATGCAGAAGGCTCAATTTTGTAGATATATTCCACTAACCTTTATATATATATATATATATATATAAGAAAAATGAATCGGTATTTGGTTTTCTCATGCTTCCCCACTCACTTTGTTGGACTACACTCGCGCATCAGGAGAGTAAGTGGTTTACTCATGTGGGCCCGCCATATTTCCAACAAAAATTTAAAAAATACTTTTAATCATATCCATCCATTCCAATAAGATCAATGAACCATATTTGTGCACAAGGTATATCCTAAGGGATTTGAACCGAACCACACCCTATATATTGTGACAAGTTTGTTATGTATTTAAGAATTCGAAGCAATGTATTTTTTACCTGGATACGATAAATATTATTTGGTTGTTTTGCTTGTCAATTTATGGAATAGAGACCATTATTCTTAGAAATTCAAAGCATTATTTAGAGATTTTGTGAATCTCCACTAATAGGTAAAAAAAACAACGATTTGATATGCAGAAGGCTCAATTTTATAGATATATTCCACTACCTTTATATATATATATATATATATATATATATATATATATATATATATATATATATATATATATATATAAGAAAAATGAATCGGTATTTGGTTTTCTCATGCTTCCCCCCTCACTTTGTTGGACTACACTCGCGCATCAGGAAAGTAAGTGGTTTACTCATGTCGGCCCACCATATTTCCAACAAAAATTTAAAAAATACTTTTAATCATATCCATTCATTCCAATAAGATCAATGACCCATATTTCTGCACAAGGTATATCCTAAGGGATGTGAACCGAACCACACCCTATATATTGTGACAAGTTTGTTATGTATTTAAGAATTCGAAGCAATGTATTATTTACCTGGATACGATAAATATTATTTGGTTGTTTTGCTTGTCAATTTATGGAATAGAGACCATTATTCTTCGAAATTCAAAACATTATTTAGAGATTTGAGCATTATTCTGCGAAATCTGAAGTATTATTCGTATAAATTGTAAGTATTAGTTATGAATTCGGGTTTTTGAATTTTAAAATAGAAAATTTGATACATTATTATATTTGTCTAAATTTGAATAATTATTCTTCAAAATTTAAAGTATTATTTGTATAAATTGTAACTATTTTAAATGATTTAGGGTTTATAAAAACATTAATTGGTTGTTTTGAGCATTATTTTGGGATTTGGGCATTATTCGACGAAATCTGAAGTATTTTTCGTATAAATCATATGTATTATTTCCAGATTTGCGATTTCTGAATTTTAAAATAGAAATTTGATACATTATTCCTCTAAATTTGAATCATTTTTCATTGTAATTTGAAGCATTATTCATGTAAATCATACATATTGTTTAGTGATTTGGGGTTTTTGAATTTTAAGATGGGATCTTCCCTACTTTTTTTTTTTCCTAATAATTGAGCATTATTCAATTAATTGAAAAATATTACTCATATCTATAGACCTATCAAACGGGTCAGGTTCGGATCGGGTCACTTCGGGTTTCGGGTAAAACGGGTTCCGGGTTGACTCGAACCCGGGTTTAATTGGGTTTCGGGTCATTTCGGGTCGATTTCGGATTTGTCAATTTTTTCTTTTTTAAATTAAAAGAATCATGATTTGATAATTTTGTGATAAATTTTAATTATATATAAAAAAATTTAATTATATATAATTATAAATCAACCGGGTCAATCAGGTCACCAGGTCAATCGGGTAAATCGGGTCAAAATTACCGGGTCAATCGGGTCACCGGGTCGAAACCCAGATTACCCGAAAAAATTTCGGGTTTTTTGGATTCGGGCCAAAAAAAATTCGGGCAAAATTTCTGGGTTCGGGTCGGAAATTTTTCGGGTCGTTCGAGTCGGGTCACCGAATCGGGTTGTGTTTTGACAGGTCTACTCATATATGTGAGATATTTCAAAATTGTCATCTTCAATAATATAATGGCAAAATAAAATAAAATAATTGACTCTCTATAATGGAAAAGGAAAAAATACTAAAAAAATCAATCAATTGAGCCTTTAATCAGCATCTCACTGCTATGAAATTTAATTAAATTTTATCTTTGAAAATGTAACAAATATCCATGTATATTAAAAGGAATTTGTATTCTAAGAAAATGAATTTTCTCTTTAAAAAGGATCTAGCCTCGAGCTCGTATGTACACACGGGATTTTTCAAATTAATTTAAGTACATTCGTCTTATTTTTCTTATGTTAACATATTAATAAGTGCATTTTAAATTATGTATAAAACATAGTACTCTTTCGAGAAACATAGAATGTTTCCCGGACGAGCATTCAAATTCCTTTAATCTTCCTTCAATTTAAGTCTATTACCTACCGTAAATGAAAATGTGCTTTCGACTCATGGCTGAGAGGTTATTGGCTGAGACAGCCATTGTCACACCCTTTTTTTTTTGTATCCACTGATTTTTTTTTATCCTAATGTCATATCTCAGTACATTTGTTTCTGAAGCGTTTCTATAATTTCACCTATACTTATTACCTCAGGGTGACGACTAATATCCTTAACTACCTGTAAAGTCGACCAAGAAATGTACTCGTGTAGGATTCTTCGCGATGAGCTTTGATTGCGTGTGATTTTTACTGTTCAATCGTCATCTTTAGAGGATGTTTGACAAATGAGGTTATAATTCTCGCAGCGTTCTTCTCCGATCGTGAACTTCAAGAACTCAGTTCCGAGGACTTTAACCCAGGAAAGGTTGCAGAGCTCTTTGTCTTCTCTTCCAAAAATCGGATCCCTGTAATGTGGGAGGATGAGGGGTTTTTATAGGGCGATCAAGCGAGTAGCTGGTTGGCGACCTTGTGGGTCGGTTGAGGACATTTGTAGCTCATGCCCTCATGCCTTAGATTTAGGCTTCGGAGGGGATGCCAGTGGGATGAGCTTCTACCAGCAAGCTCCTTGATGACGTGGTCAGTGTAACAATCGCGGTACATTTGTGCAGTCACGATTATTTCTTCGCGATGTTTGAGATTTCTAGAGAGGGCTTGGTTCTGCCCTTTGTCCTTTTTTTTATTGGTGGGGGCCTATTTGTGATGTCATAAGTTGTATTTTCCGAGAAGGCTCTTTTTCGTAACATTGTCAAATCTCCTTGGGACTCAATCGCGAGTATGAAATGATAGCGGGTGAGTCTCGACAAAAAAACGATGGTTTGTTGTGTAAAGGTTCGGATTTTTAAATCCTAATTTTCTAGAAAAAGGAAAATTAAAATAAATTTAAAGTCGGAATTTAAAGGAAAACTCGCTAACTCGGATTTTAGAACTTAGGAAATGGATTTCCGACCTAAACAAAATTTTAAGAACTAACATGACAACCTCGATCTCGGATTTCAAGTTCTAATCTCGCAAAAGAGAGAGCGGGATTTGGAAAGCTAACATCGGAAACTAATTTCGAGAAGCCCTCCGGGATTCGAACTCGCAACATCGGAATGAGATCCCCGCCCTCACCTCTTATGCCCTAGCCGAGATGCCCCACACTTAACCCCTAACCCTTTGGAAGATTGAAGCATGCCAAGTCAAAGATTCCCCCTATATTTGGTAGAACACCCACACTCACCTTTTCATTTCACCCTCATTTGCTCTCCTCATTTTTTGAAATTGACAAGCACCATCCCATCTCGCACATTCTTCAAGCCAAGCCATCCCAAGGGGATTAGTGGCGGATCCAGGATTTCTTTTGGGAGGGGGGAGGGGGGTGCTAAAAATTACAAGGGCATTTAATAAATTTATCTCGCGGTTATAAATAGGTTCAATACTAAAAACAAGTTTGATACTAAACATAAGTTCAATACTACAATTCTACAAAGAAGTTCACTTTGGCGGTAGAGGAGGTAAAACCATCTTGTGTGTCTTCATGTTCTGAAAGTGTTGCAGAATAACTTCGTTGTCAATGCTCTCGAAAATATCACTCTCGATGTAGCATATCAAAGAATCATTTATATACTCATCACCCATCTTGTTACGCAAATCTGTCTTTATAAGACTCATTACAGAGAAGGCTCTTTCAATTGTTGCAGTTGCGACAGGAAGCACCAAAACCAACACAATAAGACGATATACCAAGGGAAAACATTTGCTAATGCCATCCTCAACCATCTTCTTAGCAACATCTCCAAGATCTTCCAATGCAGAATATATTTCAATTCCGCTCATGGTTGTAACCCACACTTCTAATTCTTGCTTGAGTACAGATCTATTAATCTCTGACAAGTCTTCTGGATATAACTCTACAACTTGAAGTAGCTTAGACTGATTGTAATTGGAGAAAGAATTATGGGGATTAAGGCTTGCACTACATGTGAGTAATGTAGTGTTTTTCTCGTTGAAATGATTCTCCATCTCTTGATTAATTTGGTCAATAACCTAAAAATGAAGCGTCATATTAAGTATACTTCTAATACTAACATTGAAACAAACACTTAATCAATTGATAGATAATACAATACTTTATCGTGGTAATTTGTCATCTTCCCCTCTTCTCCTCCACGTCTAGAACGAAATCGACTTGTCACATTATCGTCCATTTTGAAGATGATCACATTGTTTGCAACACAAAATTCATTGACCTCCTGTACGAGCTGATCCCATCCATTATGCCTCAAATCTTGAAGCTTCTCCTTTCCAATTTGAACATGATTCATTGCCGTAGTGATGTTTTGATCTCTTTGTTGCAACAATTGTGACAAAGAATTTGTCCATCTCAACACAAATCTCATCAAATGAGCAATAAAAACAAACTGATAGTGTTCCATCTTTTCACCCAAGCTAGTGGCATTTGCCTGAATTGATGAATCACCTTCATCATCAACTATGTTTTCCAACACCTTGGTGGTGGATTTCCACAACGTCAGAATACGAACAATGGTGATATAGTGTGACCCCCAACGTGTGGTTCCCGGCCGAGTTAAAGTGCCTTCTTGTTGCAATCCTGTTCCAGATTCCGCATCTCCATTTTCTAACATCTCCAAAAAGTTCTCATGTTGATGTTGTCGCAACTGGTCTCTTCTTTTGCAAGAAGCCCCAACTATGTTCGTAATCAACATCAAATAATTAAAGAATTCTGCCACATCTCTAATTTTGGTTGCGCACCCCACAATAACCAGTTGACGCTGATGAGCAAAACAATGAATATATCTTGCATATGGATTTTCCTTCAAAATAAGAGTCTTCGGCCCATTATGCTTGCCTCGCATATTTGAAGCTCCATCGTATCCTTGGCCTCTCAGTTTACTGAATGATAATCCATATTGAGCAAAGAACGCATCAATAGCACTTTTCAAACATACTGCATTGGTCTCACGAACATGAACTACCCAAGAAATCGCTCCACAACAACTCCTTGGCCGTCCACTGTTGTGAGCCTAATTTCCCATGTTTTACACTTAATTTTATATCGATTTCTGCATACATTTCATGCATTTTTGTTAGAATAATACATAAATTGTGTAGTTTATGTTTATTTGCAATATATGGAGGTCTACACAAGTTTTTGTTATATTTCCCAGAAATCGGACGCACTTTGGAGCTTAAAGGAAACTCATGGAGAGGCTAAGAATGGTGCAGCTGGAGAAAAGGCCATTTTTCACCGTTCTTCGTTCTGAATCAAGCTTTGATGTCATCATGAGAGTTGTAGCCCTTGGAAAGATCTTTCTAACGCATGGTCATATGCGTCAATCCGACGAACGAGGACTCAGGAAAGTGCGTTTCAAGAACATAGCAGAAAGCTGAGAGAACTTTACTCGATCTCGAGTACACGTACTCGATCTCGACAAAGGTTGTCCGAGCACACCTGGTCGAACAAAGCTGATCGAGGACACTGAGTCAGAGACAACCCGATCCCGGAACCCTACTCGATCTCGAGGAGGCCTTGTCGAGATCGACTACACCTCAGTGTCATGTCCGGAGTCGACGAGCTGTGCCAAGTCGAGAAGCCGAGGACGGAGAAGCCGAGCCAACTCTACTTGATCTCGAGTACAGCTAGTCGAGATCGAGGAGCCAGGGAGCACCAGTCCGAGCCTTGTCGAGCAGACCTACCCGAGCCAGCCAGCCCAAGTCGACGCCAGTCCTACTCGAGATCGACTAGCCCTGGTCGAGATCGATGAGCGCCGTGTCCGAAGCTGCGTTACGCGGTTTGCTGTCCGACGCGGTTTGGCTTTCCTTGGGGCCGAAGGAGTCCGAGATATCCAAGATCTATCAACATCCATCCACACCTATTTACACATGGAAGATTTTGCTCTTTAGATAGAATTTCCCTTTTTTGATTTAATTCCTAAATTACTTTTATTTATCTTTTAAGCCTTTAGATATAGTTTTAGATATAGATAGATATTTCTATCCTTGAATAGCAAGGTTTAGAAGCCTATAAATAAAGCTCATGGGGCTGATTTCTAGTCATTCAATTTCAGGGAGAGACAAGTAGTTCCAAAGAGAAGTTTTAGGAGTTCGAAGGTTTTAGGGTTTTGGCATTCAACGAGAGTTGGATCACCGGGATTATAAAGTCTTTTGAAATTAGTTTAATGCAAGTTGTTATTTCATTTCAATCAATGTCTGAGGTTGCGATGAAGCGCGAGTAGTCCACCCACTTCTAGGGTTGGGGCAAGCCCGACGATAGTCCTGCGTGCCTGAGGTAAAGATCCGACCATTATCATGTTTTGAGCATCTACTACTTGTTTATGTGTTTATTACCCATCTAATGGAGGTCCATGCTAACAACTTGGATTGTAAACATAAAATCAGTAGAGACAATTAGGGTTTCTTGAAAGAGTTGTCTAATTGTTGGAAAAGGAGAAAGCTTGTCCTTTGATGCAATTTACATGATTATCTGTTTTATTCTTGCCTTATGCATGTTTGGTTATCGTTGTTGCAAACCCCAATCTTGGAAGCCTTTTACATTAAGTTTAGTTCGAAATCCCCAAAGCCTTTGCATCTACTTTATTTTTATTCTCTGTCTTTCTCGAGGTCGAATAGCACTCGTCGATCTCGACCCAAAGTCGTTGTAGCTTCTGTGTGCAGGTGCTCGACAAGACAAACCGACGTCGACCAAGACTCTACTCGATCTCGAGTAGGCCTTGTCGAGATCGACCACTAGTGCCTGTGCTTGCTGCTGCTGTGTTCGACTGCCCGATCTTCTGTCGAGTTGTTGTACTCGAGATCTAGGACACTGTTTTCGACTTTCATGAGATTTTTCGGCTGCCTAGGATCTGCTGACATGCTTCCTCGTGGATCGATCCTGACTTCCCACTTCTGCATTAGGAGGAGGTCTTGTAATTATTTGCAAGGGACGGAATCTGGTTTGCTGTGATTTATTTATATTTTAATTTGCAATCTCGATTTCCTCCTACAACAAATTGGCGCCGTTGCCGGGGAAGCTATCATTCGCGCCTTAGGTAGTTAAATCGCACATCTGCTTTGAGTTACTATACAGGTGTATGCGTCGTTCTGGTATACCACCTGAGTTTGGCAGCTTAGACAAAGCGGAGCGTTTCCTACACATCCACTCTAAACTCAAAAGGATCATGGCGGCCGCTGAAACATAAGAACAGCTGATTGCCAGGCTTACCAGGGAACTAGCCATTAAAGATGCTGCTATCGCCGCTGAGAAAGCAGCAAGGGAACAAGCAGAAGCTGAGCTTGCCTAATATCCAACTACTACAGAGGATTATATGCATCCAACTCTCGTCGTGCCTGAATCGGCGATTCTAATCCCTGAAAACTCTTTTGAAATTCGCAGTCAATTTCTTATAGAGCTTAAAAATAATGCTTTTTATGGCAAATTTAATGAGTGTCCTCTTGAACATATTACCAATTTTTCTGACATGTACCGTAATCTTGCTGAAGGTACTACGCTGGAATATGTCAAGATGAAAGCTTTTCCCTGGTCTCTCGCTGGGCCTGCACTGAAGTGGCTTGAAGGGCTGAAACCAAGATCACTCACAACATGGGCCCAAGTAGAGCAAGAGTTTTTGAATAAATTCTTCCCACCCGCCAAGACAACACTCCTCCGCCAGAAAATCACCACCTTCAAACAGAAGCATGGGGAACCACTGGCAAAGGCATGGGAACGCTACAAAGAACTACTACGATCCTGCCCTACTCATGGACAACCACCCTACGTCATTCAGGAGATGTTCTTCAACTCTCTTGATCAAGTCACTAAGGACAGAATCAACCAGTATACTCGCTATGAGTATCTGACGATGCCACCAATTGACGTCTAGGGTGTGCTAGACAAGCTCACCAATTATGACAACAAATATGGGTCTACTGCAAACTATGAGGAAAACTCATACGCCAGGCCAGCACCATCTATGCCACTCTATGAGCCAGCAAAGGAGATTGACCCAGATGTCAGGGAGCAGTTCTACAGAGACCAGAATCGTAAGCTCCTCAAGCAAGTCAAACAGCCTTGCATCGAATGCGGATCACAGAGGTACACCACTACTGAGTGCCCACACACAGATCAAGTCAGAATGGCAGAGACGCATGAAGAGACAGCCTACGCTGGGGGTCCATATCGCTACATGGAAGACCAACGGTTCTATCAACCACAGGGGAGCCTAGGTCCTCCTAGGAACCCCGCACCCTACAGAGGTCCAGGACATCCAGAAAGGGATCAAAAGAAGGATGATCTGCAACTGATCCTTGAGGAAATGTGTCGGAATCGGGGCACCATCAACAAGCAGTTCCAGAACATCACTACAAAATTTGGAGAACTGGATATCTGGAAAAGGGGAATAGAGACGCAAATGGGTCAAATCGCTGCACAGATCCCACGACCATCCGGACAGCTCCTTGGGCAAGCAGAACCAAATCCTAAAGGGAAAACTGGACACGTCGCAGCTATCAAACTCAGAAGTGGGCATCAATTACAGGAGCCAGAGGTCGAGAAACAGCAAGGCAAGGTAGAGCAGCAACTCAGGACAGAGCAAAATCTACTCGATCTCGAGGAGAGCGTGCTCGATCTCGACAAGCCACTGCTCGACACAGACCAGAAGCTGAGCTCAGACTCCACTGCGCAGCCCAGCAAGTCAAAGTCGACCACCCCACTCGATCTTGAGGACCCCCTGGTCGAGATCGAGGAACAGCAAGCTGAGGTCGACGATGCTGCAACGCCTCCGACAGCTGATCTGGCTCCGAAGCAGAAAAAGCCATTGCCTTTTCCTTCTAAAGCACAGAAAGATCCCACTGCAAGTAGGTTTACCAGATTTGTTAATATGCTGTAAGAACTGAATGTTTCTATTCCTTTTACAGAAGCCCTGCAAGAGATGCCTGGATATGTCAAGTTTCTGAAGGAAATCCTGAGCAAGAAGCGATCCATCTCAGAGATCGCAGGCGAATGCAAAGTACTCCACTTCCCTGAAAAGAGACCTAACCCTGGTACGTTTTCTGTTACTTTGGGTTTTGGACAATATAAATATGAGTCTCTGTGTGATTTAGGAGCAAGTATGAGCATCATGCCTCTATCAATCTGGCGGAAGGTAAAAATTTGATGCATAGAGCCTGTGGATGCCAAGATGTACATGGCAAACAATATAGTGGTTATCCCTACAGGTATAGTTGAAAATGTCCCAGTCCAGGTTGGTAAATTCATTGTTCCAGCAGATTTCCTTATCATAGACTGTGCTGAAGATCCTACTAGCCCTATTATTCTTGGTAGACCATTCTTAGCAATTGTAGATGCCAGAATTAGTGTTAAGAATCGCTCGCTCACCTTCACCATAGGCGATGAGGTTTTAGATTTCTCTTTTGGCCCTGCAAAAGAGGAAATTTCATGGCTGGAGGTGAAAAGCATCAGCAACCACGGGACCAAGCAATCAACGTAGGAACGCACTGTAGTCGAGATCGACAAGGACAACTCGAGATCGACAAGGGAGTTCCTCGATCTCGACCAAGATTTGTCGAGGTCGACTTCCTCTGTTGAGCCAATGACTTGCCCAGAGCTTAAGTATGGGGTCCCTGTACTCGAGATCGACCAGCAGTACTCGACATCGACTAACCCCACGCCCAAAGACTTCTGTTTTGGGTCCGAAAAGGTAAGTTCAGGTATGAATTCTACTCCCCCTCAGTCCATAAAGAAAATTTTCAATAATTTAAGGGGAGGTAAGGCCCCGTGGAGAGAGAATCTGCAAAAACTAAGAGCTGGAAGGAAGAAGAAGAAAGAGAAAGGAGATGATGCAAGCAACCACCTGTCAGCTGAGCTTGCATACTACCATCAGGACCTAGATGATCCAGGAGAAGGGCCAAGCATGAGCGGGCCCCATAATAATGGTCCTTGAGCGCAAACGGAGAAATCGGCCTAGCGACTCTAAAATCTAGAGCATGTATATAAACTTTATGAATTTTGGGACTTTTTGGTTTTTGGTTTTTGACTTTTTGTTTTATGTCTTTTAGAATACTTCATCTGGATAGTCTTGTTTTTGGTCGGCAAGCATATAAGGATCGCGAAAAGTGGAATAAAGAAGTACCTGAAAAACAGTCAGAATCGACGAAGGCCAAGTCGACGACGACAAGGAGGAGCAGCCCAGAAACTCATCGATGTCGAGTAGGCCAACTCGATATCGACTAAGCCACCAGAAGCTCCTCGACTTCAGAAGCCACTGGACGCAGACGAAACTACTCGAGATCGAGTACCTTGTACTCGAGATCGACGAGACACTTTCCTCGACCAGCACTGATTCGCCCTGCTCGATATATTATCCTGTGAGTTCCTTCCTCTACTCTTGTTGTTATTTAATTTTTATATAGTGGGGACACTGTAAATTTTATGTATGGGGTGGGGGAAGGGCTTACTTCATGCATAATTGCCATATTTATTTTCTTTGAATTGCTACATGGCTATTTAGGAATACATTATTGATTTATGTGCCCAAATGCATGATTTCCAAAATTTGAGAAAAAAATGACCCCCATTGAAATTTGAGAAAAATGTCATGGAAGCTATATTGAACTCTACGATGCAAAATTGTATTCATTAGAGATATAGCATGAAATGGCTTAGTAAAGGGAAGTCACAATGAAATGCACATTTTATTGAAAATCATGAAAGGAGGTAAAATTTGAAGTTGCTTTTGACATGTTGCATGATAAGAGGATGGAGGACTTTATATTTTCATATAATGCTCACATTGTTAATTCCTAGCCCTACCTATTCTTATGCATTTCACAAAAGCCATAATATGCCTTATTTCATATATTGCTCCACATGATCTAAATAAAGCCATAATATGCTCACTTTATATTTTCATATATTGCCTTATTTCATATATTGCTCCACATGCATTTCACAAAAGCCATAATATGCCCTATCCGGGGATTATGTTGAGAATGATGTTACATTATGGAGATGTTATATGGTTGTTGTGTTACATGGAGTTTGGAAGGAAATTGTTTGAAATATATGGAAAATTTAATGAGTGAAAGAAAATCCAATCACCTCAGGAAATAAAGGTAGATTGACCCTGCTCTCTAAGATAATAGTTTGGAGAGATGGGACATATTGTGAGGAGTCCAAAGCACTAAGTATCCGGGGCCATTCATGACAACCATGTTTGCGACTCGCGAGAAGGCAGTGCTGATGTTAGAGAGGTAAAAGCATTATTATTGATAGAAGCATTATGAAAGGTGATGAATCTTATGGAGAAGGAATGTGGAAATTCAGTTTGGAAATACTCCATTTCCCCGGATCATTAGCACCACATTGCCAAAAATTGCCCACCTTTAGCCTTTTACCAATCTACTCCTTATTTGAGCTTAAATTAAAGTCATTTTTATTATTAATGCTTTGTCACGAATGAATGTTTTGCATAACCCTCCTTTTGTGAGTAGATGTTGCTTTTATATATTTGCACATGCATGGATCTGTGACACTAGTACTTTTTCGAGGATGGTAATTGATTGCAGGGTTATATAAGAATGAATCTAATATGTTGAGAGTTTTGATTTCTTCCCCTGAATGACAATTAAAAGTATTGCTTGAGGACAAGCAAGCTTAAGTATGGGGTGTTTGTTGTGAGCCTAATTTGCCATGTTTTACACTTAATTTTATATCGATTTCTGCATACATTTCATGCATTTTGGTTAGAATAATACATAAATTGTGTAGTTTATGTTTATTTGCAATATACGGAGGTCTACACAAGTTTTTGTTATATTTCCCAGAAATCGGACGCACTTTGGAGCTTAAAGAAAACTCATGGAGAGGCTAAGAATGGTGCAGCTGGAGAAAAGGCCATTTTTCACCATTCTTCGTTCTGAATCCAGCTTTGATGTCTTCATGAGAGTTGTAGCCATCAGAATGATCTTTTCAACGCATGGTCATATGCGTCAATCCGTCGAACAAGGACTCGGGAAAGCGCGTTTCAAGAACAGAGCAGAAAGATGAGAGAACTTTACTCGATCTCGAGTACACATACTCGATCTCGACAAAGGCTGTCCGAGCACACCTGCTCGAACAGAGCTGATCGAGGACACTGAGTCAGAGACAACCCGATCCCGGAACCTTACTCGATCTCGAGGAGGCCTTGTCGAGATCGACTACACCTCAGTGCCATGTCCCGAGTCGACGAGCTGTGCCAAGTCGAGAAGCCGAGGACGGAGAAGCCGAGCCAACTCTACTCGATCTCGAGTACAGCTAGTCGAGATCGAGGAGCCAAGGAGCACCAGTCCGAGCCTTGTCGAGAAGAGCTACCCGAGCCAGTCGACCCCAGTCCTACTCGAGATCGACTAGCCCTGGTCGAGATCGACGAGCGCCGTGTCCGAAGCCGCGTTACGCGGTTTGCTGTCCGACGCGGTTTGGCTTTCCTTGGGGCCGAAGGAGTCCGAAATATCCGAGATCTATCAACATCTATCCACACCTATCAACACATGGAAGATTTTTCTCTTTAGATATAATTTCCTTTTTTTGATTTAATTCCTAAATTAATTTTATTTATCTTTTAAACCTTTAGATATAGTTTTAGATATAGATAGATATTTCAATCCTTGAATAGAAAGGTTTAGAAGCCTATAAATAAAGCCCATGGGGCTGATTTCTAGTCATTCAATTTCAGGGAGAGACAAGTAGTTCCAAAGAGAAGTTTTAGGAGTTCGATGGTTTTAGGGTTTTGGCATTAAACGAGAGTTGGATCGCCGGGATTGTAAAGTCTTTTGAATTTAGTTTAATGCAAGTTGTTATTTCCTTTCAATCAATGTCTGAGGTTGCGATGAAGCGCGAGTAGTCTACCCACTTCTAGGGTTGGGGCGAGCCCGACGATAGTCCTGCGTGCCTGAGGTTAAGATCCGACCTTTATCATATTTTGAGCATCTACTACTTGTTTATGTGTTTATTACCCATCTAATGGAGGTCCATACTAACAACTTGGATTGTAAACCTAAAATCAGTAGAGACAATTAGGGTTTCTTGAAAGAGTTGTCTAATTGTTGGAAAAGGCGAAAGCTTGTCCTTTGATGCAATTTACATGATTATCTGTTTTATTCTTTCCTTATGCATGTTTGGTTATCGTTGTTGCAAACCCCAATCTTGGAAGCCTTTTACATTAAGTTTAGTTCGAAATCCCCAAAGCCTTTGCATTTCCTTTATTTTTATTCTCTGTCTTTCTCGAGATCAAATAGCACTCGTCGATCTCGACTATTGATCTTCGACCCAAAGTCGCTGTAGCTTTTGTGTGCAGGTGCTCGACAAGACAAACCGACGTCGACCAAGGCTCTACTCGATCTCGAGTAGGCCTTGTCGAGATCGACCACCAGTGCCTGTGCTTGCTGCTGCTGTTTTCGACTGTCCGATCTTCTGTCGAGTTGCTGTACTCGAGATCTAGGACACTGTTGTTGACTTTCGTGAGATTTTTCCGCTGCCTAGGATCCGCTGACACGCTTCCTCGTGGATCGATCCTGACTTCCCGCTGCTGCATCAGGAGGAGGTCTTGTAATTATTTGCAAGGGACGGAATCTGGTTTGCTGTGATTTATTTATATTTTAATTTGCAATCTCGATATCCTCCTACAACATCCACATATCTTACAACAATAGCCATTTGCTCTTTCACTGAGACATCACGAGACTCATAAATCAATATAGAAAAGAACTTGTCCCCAAGTTCTCGGATAATGACATTTATCGTCTCTGAAGCACATGCCTTAGAAATATCCTTATGAATGGAAGGACTAGTAAGTTGATGATTTCCAGGGGCATTACCCAACACGACCCTCGCAACCTCTTCATTCAGATCACCACACAACTTACGCAATTGCATAAAATTACCTCTATTTTTTGAAGAAACTCTCTCATCATGCCCCCAAAAAGCCATCCCCTGCGCAGGTAGAAATCTAGCCGCTCTCAAACTTGTAGTCAAACAAAGACAATAAGCAGCACTTTGTACTTCTGTTGAAGTAGACAAACATCTTGAAATACTTTGCGCTTGATTTTTGTAACCAATAAATAATATTCTTGCATCATTGTGTTGGCTATTAACACTTCCCACATGCTCTTCAAACTTCTCAAGAGCCTTCTTCCAATTAGAACATCCCTCCTTGGCAAACACTCCATCTCCATATTTTGGTCCTAAGTCACCTTTGAAAAGATAACACCAAAAACAATAAGTATCATCTTTAGAAACACTATATTCCAACCATTCTCCATCTTTGAACAACTTCTTTTGGAAACTTCTCTTTTGTTTTCCAAAAGAACGTTGTGGGAAATCATGTGACATAGATTGACAAGGACCATTAAGAATATAATCTCTTTTGACATCATCTCTAATCAAAGGATCATATTCATCAATGGGTTTCCGCAATGGAGGATCACTAATAATAACTCATTCTTTCTCCAACCGGGCTCTTTTTTTTTGCTCCTTCTCTCATCTCTAGAAATATTTTGTTCAACCGCAATCACATCATCAACATTCTGAGATGGAGTTGGAATCTGGTTGGTTGAAGGAATTGAAGATCCACTACTTCGAATCGATGACTTGGATCGAATAACAAACTTCTCAAAATCACAATTCCAAATCTTCACAAATCACAATTCACAAATTCATTTCTCACAAACACAATCACAATCACAAACTACAATCGAAATTTATTTCTCAAAACCACAAACACAATCAATTTTCAAATCACGAAAGAACAAATTTATTTCTCCCACATCACAAACCCTAATCGAACTCCCCAAATTGATTCTCAATTCCACAAATTATAACCAAAATTGATTCTCAATCAATCAATTCCACAAATTATAATCGAAATTCAAAGGAAAATTCAAAGGAATATGAATTGAGAAAGAAAACTAACAAGGTGTGAAGAATTCGCTTGGAAGTCGGATTCGGAATCGCTCCTTCGCAGACGCTGTTGAAGTAGATGGACAATGGGGCATTGCGCCGCCGGTAGCAGGGTCGGTCGGAGCCCGGAGGTGGAGCTGGTGCACCGGCGCTGGAAGCAGAGATGCAGAGACTGAGAGACATTGGTTGGTTTGGGGTTTCATTGCGCCTTCGACCTTCGTTGAGAGTCGTGGAAGCCGCCTGGAAGGGTTTTGCGTCTGACTGTAAAAAAAATCGAACAGTAAAAAAAAGGAGGTTAAATGATGGTAAAAAAAAAGAACAAGTACAAGGGAAAGCTGGGCCGAATGGGATTCGAACCCGGGATGAAAGCATCTTTAATCAAATATAACGCGCGCCTTTACCATTGAGCCATTCCGTCTTTGTAATTTTATTCTACTTCAATTATATATATTACTAATTTAACAGATATATACAAATATACATATACCCTTTTTTAGGATAGGGGGCTTCAGCCACACCGAGCCCCCCTCCCTCCCCCCCACAGATCCGCCTCTGAAGGGGATGGACTCATGACATCACCACCAATTTCAAATCCACCGCAAGACAAATTCAAATACAAACAACCTTATCTTAAAAAAAAAAAGGAGGGTTTAAAGAGGAGACATAAACCCTACGAACACAAACCCTAAAACACTCCCATCCTCTCTTCTCCTCTCCTTCCAGCCACCACATCCACCCTCCAGCACCCTTCAAACAACAAAAAAGCCCCAAGGCTCCATCTCTTCTCCTCCTTCTCCCATCTCGGCAAAACCCCCCCAAACACCACCCTACCATCTCTCCTCCATTATTCTTGCAAGCCAAGGACTCCAGCAGCCTCCTCAACTCTCAAGGAGCCCAAGAAGTCATTTGGAGCAGCTCAACCACATGGAGATCCAAGCCTGAAGCCTACCTTTGGCCATTTTCTAACCTAGGAGGGTAAGATGCATCTCCTCTTCTCCTTTCACCTCTAAACCGTCAAATATGTCTCTTTTAACCTCCTACTAACTCCCCCCCCCCCTAGAGAAGAAAAGTGAAGAAAAGAAGAGTTGGGTGAGAAATCCTTTCAAATCTTCGAGTTTTACGATCGATTCTTGCACTAACATGCTTCTGGGAACCTTAGGAAAAATTGGGAAAAGGGGGGAATGCTAACAACGTCAAACATGGTCAAACAACGGGGCTAGAATCAAGGATTCAGCCCCGTAATCGTCGCCGCGAGTATGAACTCGCAGTCGCGAGTTAAACCACTACCCTAAAGGTTTTAGCTTGCGGCCGCGAGGATGAACTCGCGGTGGTGAGGGAGCCCACTCGGGTGCCCTAGGCATCACGGTCGCGACCCCAGACTCGCGACCTAGCTTTTGTGGGCGCGAGATGCTCGCAAGCGCCAAGGCCTCGCGGGCGCAAGTGTAACCCCGCGGTCGCGACACCCCCCTTTTCACGGAGTGCTCGCTGGGACTTCTCACAACGGTGAGAGTTCTTTTCGCCACGACGAGTTGCTCCCTGACTGATTGTTTTAAATCCCTGGTTGATATGATTGATTGATTAATAACATGATTGTGTGGACTAATGACATGTATGAATGACTAACGACATGATGAGATGTTAGAGTTATATTATCACCTGATTTATATCTTCTGAATTAAACTGAATTGCTTATATATATATATATAAGCAAAATTGCGGTAGAAACCCGTGAGGACCGACTTTTTAGCTCCGTTCACTTGCTTTATAGCCCGGTTATGAATAGAACCGATCTGTAAAGGCATAAATTTTAGCCCGGTTTTGAATAAACCCGAGCTATAAAGTCACTATGTAATTTTAAAACATGAATTTTTTATCACGATTTTTAGGCTTGACCGAGCTCTAAAATCATGTGTTATTTTATAATTGGAGTTTTTAGCACAGTTTTTAGGTTGAACCGAGTTGTAAAGTCACTGTGTGATTGAGGTTAGGGCTGGGGAAAATTTGCCATGAAAACCATACCAAGACGTACCACCCGAACCAATTTAATTGGTACGGTATACCGTACCAACTTCCTGAAGTCGGCATGGTAATAGTAATGAAAACACAAAAGTTGGGATTACCATTACTAACCGACTTTCAATTGGTTGGTACGATAATTACCAACCAAATATTACCAATATATATTTGGGGTTTTTAAATTATTTTTAAAAGCTTATTTGACATTTCTATTGTTTTCACTTTTAAGATTTCAATAAGTCAGAATCTCAGATCTAGGTTTTCAATTTTAAGTTTTAACCCTTGTGAACATCGACACTTCCTCTTCATCCCAAATTCCCTTCAATGGCGGCTTGAGCGTCTTCCAGATCCAGACTTCCACAACGTTGTCCCCTTCGTCTCTCCGGGCACGTCTCCTCCCTCAACTCCAGGCTCGGCTCCTTCCTCTCACTGGTTACACTTTTCGACTGGTAAGGCTCGTCTTCTTCTCTCCTCCCTTCGTAGTTCCTTGGGGTTTCGAGTTTCTTCTTTCCTCATGCCATCTATTCAATACTTTATAGGTATGGATATGCAATCCTCACATAGTCAATCTAGTGTATGTGGTTCGACCCCGTCTATGCGGTCTAGTGGTAATGTAGAGACAACAGTAGCATCTGGGAATGCTTTCAGCTTAGGGTCAAGAGTTGTAGATCCTTTCAGAGCTTCATTGACACCAACAATGGTCGAAGCACTTGTATGCACTGCAGATTGGTTAAGGGCAGAGCCTGCAAACTTCTGCTTCTATGATGCTCCCACAGAAGATAACTTAGAAATCTACTACTAATTGGAGGCAATAGGGAAGGGTAAGCTTACTCCTTCTGTTATTGCTGTCTGCTATTGCTAACTTAGAAATCTATAACTTAGAAATCTAATAAGTTTTTTTTTTTTGCTAACTTAGAAATCTATTATTTATTTCATTTTTTGCTTACTCCTTCTGTTATTGCTGTCTACTACTCCTTTTGTTATTGATGTCTGCTATTGCTAACTTAGAAATCTATAACTCAGATATCTAATAAGTTTTTTTTTTTTTGCTAACTTAGAAATCTATTACTTATTTCATTTTTTGCTTACTCCTTCTGTTATTGCTGTCTGCTACTCCTGTCTCCTGTTATTGCTGTCTGCTATTGCTAACTCTTTGATATTGCTGTTCGTTATAACTAGTTAGCTTGCTGTTTTTGTTGTCTGTTATTGCTCTTTGATATTGCTATTATTGCTGCTAGTTAGCTGTTTTGATATTGTTGTCTGCTATTGCTAACTCTTTGATATTGTTGTTTTTGCTGTTCGTTATAGCTAGTTATTGCTCGTTATAGGGAGTTTGCAGTTATTGCTGCTAGTTAGCTTGTTGTATGTTATTGTTGTTCAACCTATTTCAATTAGTTTTTTGATGTTGTTCAACCTATTTGCTCTTATTGTTATTGGCTATTAATGTCTGATATTGCTGCTAGTTAGCTTCCACTCCTATTTCCTTTTTATTCAAGTTATATAATTAGTACTTAACTACTAATACAGTAATACCTATTTCCTTATTTTTATTTTTTTTATATTAAGTAATAACTAATAAGTATTATCTATTAACTTGATTTCTTTTTGTATTTGTTATTTTCATAAAATGCTTTTAATCAAGGGAGGAATGCTAGCTCGGCCTCAGTTCAGACTAAAACTTAAATGTTATTCGGAATCTAGTAGACATTTTATTTTGAATATTATCAGGTTTAATTAAGTCTTTATATTGCTTTTGTGCTTAAATGTATGAACAATTTAAATATTTATGTTGCTACTTATGAATTTTAAATTTTAATTAAGTTGTAGTGCCTTTGATTATTCATTTATTTATATGTTTTTTTTTCAACACAAAAAACATGGTAATTTACCATTACCAACATGTACCAACTAATTTAATTGGTTACCAATTAAGTTGGTACAAGCCCTTCGGTGGTTGGTAGTGGTTTGGATTTCAAGATTACCAATTATAATTTGTTGGTACATGGTCATGACAAAAACTAATTGGTATTATACCAATTTCAGCCCTATATGTGGTGTGGTTAAAACGAAAATGGTGCTTAAAGTGAAAATGAGATTTTGAGTGGTTAGCGGGCGCGCGGGTCTTACTTAAAAAAAACTGAACCGGGCCGAACCGGAAAAAAAATAGAAGCCAACCCAATTTAACATTCAGACAATCGATCGCTCCTCCGTCAAGCTTCCCTTCAATGGCTTCACTTCTCTCTCTCTCTCTCTCGACTCCAGACCTCAAGCTTCCGCTTCAATGGCTTCATTTCTAGGTTTTCTTCTCTTCAATGGAGGGAGATGTGCGAGAGCGAGAACCGAGGACGAGGGCGAGGAATAGGAAGAGAAGAGATAGAGTTCTTCAAGGAGCTGTCGAAGCTCTAAATCAGTCCCAGGCCCCGTCATTTTCGCCGAGAGGCTCTCCGGAAGAAGCCATGGCACCTCGATCCGAATGAAGTTGGTTACCCCATCGCTGCCGCTGCAGGGATGGAGTCAATTCCAAGGCCTTCTTGTTCAAGGAAGTTGTCGAAGGCCGGACTAATTCTTGACTGTTAGAATTTGAGGGATAAACGGATTACCTCGAATAGCGGAAGCGGAATCTAGATCGTCTTGCTTTCAAATTTGATCACCGGGTAGATCTCTATAGCCCTTAATCTCGTTAGAGATTCAGAAGCAGTGGAGAACCTACGATTCACAACCTACACACCATGTGAGAGCATTGGAGAGGAAGGAGACTCTCTCCACGGAGGAGAGTTCTCTGTGGGATTTCTTTTTCCTGAGAGAACGTCTGACGAACAGACTCTCTAGGGTTTCAGTTAGAGATTAGGGGAGATGAGTCTTTCCTATTTATCTCTTTTATTTATTAGATAAATAAATATATAACGAATATATATTGTTTATACTAATATGACTTAATTCTTAACGTATAAGAGTTAACTCCCTAATTATGGAAATTAGGTTATTTATCTTTTGGGCGTATATTTAATTATGTCCGAATTATATCAAATAATTCTATTATCTCCCACTCACACAAAAGATTACGTTCCTCCAAAACTCATTCTCATACTCGTTGTGTAGCCCGTGCGACCCGGCAATACTACCTGCATAAAAATCCCGCTAGGGACTAGATCACAACGTTAGTTGAAAAGTATTGTTGCATCCCTAGGATTATCTTTCATCGGACTAGTTGATACACAAAACCGGATCCCTCTCAGTTTGGTTCAACTATAATGGTGATTCACAACAGTACGTAACTGTCGGATCCAGCAACTCTCATTTTCGTCAACGATTACTCATAATACCTTCCTTTCGCATTGGCATTACTTTCATTTAAATGATGACCACTTTCCCAAAAGTGCCCCACTTAGACCGCATCACTCATGGCCATCAGAACACAACCAAAGTAGCGAATGACCACCACAATCAATAACCCAAGCCGTTAGTCACTAAGGGTTGCCATGTTTACATACATCTTAGCTCACACAATGATAGAGATGGGATCAATCTATCACCTCATAGGATCGACTAGCACACACTGAGCGCTTCTCTAAAGCGTTGTCCACTCAACCTATAAAGGTGTTCATCTCATAGTCACGTAGACTTGAGAACCATTGAACGTCGACATGCCTGCTCAGGAAAAAGATGAACTTTGAAATAACCCCTCACAAAAAAAGGAGGGAAAGACTCCGCTATAAATTCAAGGTTGAAGAGGCCGAAATAGGGGCACCTTGCTAAGACAAGAAAGAAATGGCAGCCGGGAATAGGCCAAGGCCTTTCTATTTGGTAACGGGAGGAAGTCCGAGGCCATTCTTTCGGTTGGGCGAAGAAGCTTCACAAACACAAAGACTGGTAAGCACTTTCTTTTCAAGTTTGAATTTTTATGTCCATAGATCACTAAGGAGAACTTGGCAACTACAGCCTTTGCCATCCGGTTTTCAAGAAGAATTTGGGCTGATGGCCGTCGGAAGGACAACCTTGACCAACGAGCACCGAAGGAGTGTCGATGTCTAAGTGGAACACGGCGACATGGCATGCTCTAGCTCGGACAAGGATGGATCACCTTTGCGTAGGCACACAATGTCCGAGTAGGAACCGGGATGGTCTTCACATACTTAGGCAGTGCCCGCTTCCATGTCCTCGTCATGTCACCCGAAGAAGAAAGCGATGGCGATTCCCTTTGAAAGAAAACCGCGGGGCCAACCCAGAAGTTCTTCCCAAAGAAATTATGATTATAATCTTTTAACGCAGATGTAAGAGCAATAAAGGGTGAGAACTTTTCAAAAGACGGTCGACCGTCCCAAAAATTATTTAAAGGCCGAATATGCTCGCAACCAATATGTTTTTTCCAAAGCATTACGAGACCATAATTAAAACCCCTCTAAAAGGGATGCAACAACGATAGTAAAAAAGGCATTACGCCAAGTTTAAACCACAAACAAGTTTCTCTAAGAAAAATCCTGAAGAACATCACCACTGAACTCAATCTCCTCTTCATCCATAGGGCCCCAGTCCTCCTTGTTATCACTTGGGGAAAACTCTCCGGGGGAACTCCAGGATTTTTTGTGGATCGCTTCCCGCTCTTATAAATCCCGGTCCTCATGCCCGCGTGGAAGCACTCGTGGTACCGACCTTGGATGAATTCTTTCCCTCCTTCTTCGTTCAGCCGCTCAGGGACCGCACTTGCCATGAATGAGAGACCATCAGGGGTCTTTATCCAGTCGTCAGCAAGCTTTGTGCGGTGGCTGGGAACCTCCAACCAAGAAGGGATAATATCGCCATCGGTTCAATCTGGCGACTGTTGATGGGTAAAAAATTTTCGGTTTCTAATTGTGTAGAACCGAATTAAAATGTCTTGGACATGGTCTAAATCTCGGACCCGATATAATGATATTCTCATGACAAGGATGTTGTACTAAACTAGATCCTAAAATATGATATGGACTAGTTAATACTCCATATATAGTCATAACCCATGTTCCTAATTATATGAGGTTACTTGGTGGGTTAATTGATCTTTATGTTCTCACCATTAATTGGCAGACTTTAACTTAGGCGGTTTCAATTCAATGAATGAATTAAACCATGGTGATCGGTTACAAAAGAGTAAAATATTAAAGCGACGTCTATCAATTATATCCTGGTCAAAATTAAAGGAGATGGGTTTAATTTGGGAGGGTCAAACAGCAAAGTTAAATGTGATACATTTACACCTTCCCATAACGGCTGAATTCAAGACATATGCTTCTCTTATTATATATATACACACACCCTGGTTCAAGCGGGGAGGCCATAATTCTTCTTCCCAAAACAAACTAGAGGGGGAGGTCTTCACCAAAACAAAATGGAGGAATATACAAATAAGGGGGCTTCATCCATTTTAAAAAGGGACGGCAAGTGAAGGTTTCCGAATTCAGTGGGAAGGTCGTCATCAACTTCACCAATGGCCAAATCAACAAGCCATGAAGCAGTGGTCACCCCTAACAAAGGCAAAGTGCAGAGATGGCCTTTACCAAATTAAGGCATATGACGTCTCGGTTTTGCGCGTCCCCGGATGTGGCAGCTTTGGATGCAAGTTCACCCCCACACCATATGGATGATCTCCATGAAAAGAAGGGCTTGCCAGCAGAACCAAGCAGGCCACCACAACGGTGCCGGAGTTCCCGAGTTATTACCATCCGGTTGTCGTCGCTGACCAAAGATTCATGTCAAAGATCGATCGAGCCCCGTCGATAGCCACATTCTTGGTTCTCGGACACTAAATGAGGCTACAATGAAGATGGAGGTGGTGACGACGCCCACTGCTACTACCAAGAAGGCGGGGATCGAGTGTCCACAAATGAAGTCCGTGCATGGTGACAATGACCCTGACTTGTAGTCGGGAGGATCCGAGTAATCTTTCGGGATTCGTGCGGTTCCAACCACTACGCCATGTCAAAGACCCGTGGGCTGGCTCGAAACATTCTGTTTTGCCTCTTGCATCGAAGACTCCTAGAGGGCTTGAAACATTCCGTTTCGCCTTCTACATTAAATTGAAGACTCGTAGCTTGGCTTGTAACGTTCTGTTTCGCCTTCTACATCGAAGATCCGTGGGATATGTGCACACCATTTCGCATCCTACTTCGAAAACTCATAGGCTGGCTTGAAACATTCCGTTTCGCCTCCTACATCGAGGACCCGTGGGCTATGTGCAAACCATTTCGCCTCTTGCTCGAAGATTCGTAGAGGGCGCGAACTTTCCTTTTCGCCTCTCTTACTCAGTGGTCACCTCTACCAGTACAACAAAGCCAAGAATGAGAAGCATGGCTAAGGAGTATGGTTGCCTACTGTGTTATCCGCCCGAATCACAAAAAAAAAAGGAGGGGGGGCAAGTCGATCACGAAAAATACATGTATGTGTGATCGATCTGGCAAATGAGGAAAAAATAAAAATAAAGGGAAGTGTGAATACATGTGAATATATAGGGAAATCTCCAAACATTCACGTATGAGCAAAGCACGCCACGGAGCAGTAAGAAGGGCCCATCGTCATCAACAACCACCACACAAAGAGCCTGTCAACATCGTCAAAAGCTTGCTCTCGGAAGCCGGCGACTCACAACGGAGCTCCCTCGGTGATCCCCAACAGCTGCACAAGGCAACCCCCGCTCTCCCGCAGCCTCAAAGGTCACTAATATGATGCCAAGACGATCATCAAATGCAGCTCAAGGAGAGACATGATACATGGCCAGCAATGCATGTTTCCGTTCCTCTCGATCATTCTTCGTCGAATCCGTCTTGCCTGCAACCCAAGTTCTCTAGCCTATGCCATGCCGCCTACCACCGAAGGTCAACAACGCCCTCTAAAGAGTGGTCGAAGATGCCTCGAACACCACGCAAAAGGAGCCACAAAGACCATATACATGCTATATAACAAAAATATCTATATAGCAGTCACGTTGGCGATACTATTGGGAACAATTCCATCTATGTATACATATAAACAGAGTTGGGATCAATAGAGGGCACTGCAAAGAAAGCGTCCAAACAAAGAGCAACAAAAACGGAGCTCTGTAGCAGTGGTGACGAAACTGCAAAGTTGACACGTTCACGCAGTTTCTGCAAATGAACTGCCCAGCAGCCCACTTTAAGGCCCTATTGCGTTCAGCTCCGGGACTATATGAGCCAACAGAAACTAGTGATAGATAGAGGACATTACAAGGAACATGGAGTAACAAAACTCAATGAAAACGGAGCTTTGTAGAAGCAATGGTTAGGCTCCAAAGTTGGCATGTTCACACAGTTTCTGCAAGTTCTTTTGCACCACTTCGGGTCCGTTTCTAGCCAGCTGCTGTATCGGTGCTTGCTAGGCAGCCTCCTAAGTGATAGCGGGGCGAAATGGTGGTGGTCAGCAACCTCGGTTTCACTCACATCGTGATCGAGAAGATCCGAAACAATCGAAAATCAAGCTGGGATCTATATGTATCATTTCTACCATTGCCACCGTGAAAACAACACTTTGAAACATTCAAGCATGTCCAAAGTCGGAGTGCCAAGTTGTAGGCGGTGGCGAGTAGGCCAAAAGAGACGTTGTCACGGCCGAAAGAAGAGTTGGATTCATTCCCGTATAAAAAATACAAGAAAGAGGCAAGCTTTGTACGGTTGCAAACATGGAATTGCTAAATCACGGTCATTGAGTTCAGTCATGACACAAAGTCACATCAAGTCAAGTGAAATTGCCCGCAAGAACTCGGGTGGATTAACGCTCTCGAAGAGCTACTCGAGCAGCATCAAGCTCCACAACTTTCGAGTCCCGCCTCAAAGCTCAAATAAAAAAATCATGTGAAATTAGTATCGGAGGAACTACGAGTGATTTGATCCCTTCAAAAGGGTACGTAGGACACTCGATACAAAGTCCAAGCTCATCGAGTTCAATCGCCAAAACCAAATCAAATAAATTTGTTCGTATAAGAACTACGTTAAGATTTGATGCTCTTTACGAGCTACGTAGGAAATCCGGTAAAAGCATGTGTATCTCGGATTCAATCACATACCCCAAAATCAAATGATGTTCGGCAAGAACTACGTAATGACTTGATGCTCTTGACGAGCTACGTATGAAACTTGACCGAGCCAAATTCTCATTAAGTTCAGTCATCACAAAAAGCAAATTTCCCTCAAATTCAAAATGCCCCGTCAAACTCAATACAAAGCTTTCACTCGTTGAGTTCAATCATCCCAAAAACCAAATTTCCATCAAATCCAAACTGTCCACTCTTACTCGATACAAAGCTTTCGCTCGTCGAGTTTGGTCATACCAAAAATCAAAACCCAAGTTCCACCAAATTCAAATTTGTCCTTCAAAAGAACTACATAAGATTTGATTCCGAATCATCGGATATGTAGGAAACTCCATGATAAGTCAATGCCCATCGAGTCCAATCCCAAATTTCAAAAAAAGACATGCTTCGGTTCCAAATGAAGTTAAGTCAATCAAGCAATCAGTTCGTGTAGAACTACGTTAAGATTTGATGCTCTTTATGAGCTACGTAGGAAATCCGGTAAAAACACATGTCTATCGGATTCAATCACATGCCCCAAAATCAAATGAAGTTGTTCGTGGGAACTACAACGACTTGATACAAAGGGCGACATTTCTCGTCGAATCCAGTCACAAGTCCAAGATCAAATGAATTTGCTTCAAATTCAAAGTGGAACTACGAGTGATTTGATTCCATCATCATGGATACGTAGGAAACCCATATCCGGGTCCAATCACAAACCTCAAAGAAAACAAATCAAACTCGATACTCTACCGAGTTGAAACCCAAACACATATACCCAAACACATAACCAAACTCAAATCAGACACCAAGTCTAAACCAAATCAAATCCAAACACCTTACCATATGCCAAACTAGACACAAAGTCTACCCACCAAATACAGAAATCCTATATCTTCGAACTACGTTGGACTTGATCCTTCCCATGAAGGTACGTAGGCAACCCTCATCAACGGGTGCAGTCCAAACCACCAAAAAACCCAAATCCTTATCCTTTTAAAATATCCGCATAATTTGAGATTGTGAGGAAGTACAGATAACGGTCGAACTTTATAAAAATAATTCAAATTGAAATGTGTTATGCGAGATTGTTCGTTTAACAATTTTTGCCTAACAGCGACGATGGGACTCAATGACGGCCTTACTTTTCTCCTCTGTCATTGCGGCGAGTTTGGCCTCCAGGTCCGCAACCTTGGCTTCTCCACTGGACTGAAGTGAGAACAAATTCTGTTGAAGCTCCCTGATCCGCAAATGCTCCGCGCCCAGATCTCTCTCCATTGCTCTGCCTCTGGACTTCTCCTCGGCGAACTTTCGCTCCACTTCCTCCAGACACTGGTGGAGGCCTTCCACTTCTTTTTGAGGTGTGCTGACTTCCACGAGGCTCTATTTCAGCCTATGGAGATCGCCCTCCAGGCTAGCGTTGCGTCGGACCAGGCGCATATGCCTCCCCCAACCACTTTGCGTAAAGACTCACCCCTAACCAGGAGAAAGGGGATCCTTTTTCAAAACAAGTTCGCATGGAAGATTACCACACAAAAATGATGAAAACAGTAAGTCCTCTTACCCAGTTGCACCAGTGGTCTTGTTCCATCGCGAACTGTTTGTCAATGAGATTATCAAGGAACCGCTGCTCCGGTAGTCCAAGGTCGGAAGGAAAGGCGAGCCGTTGAAGCTCATCGTTGTTGAAGCCTGGCATTCTGTAGATAGGGCAATCCAGCACGTCTAGATGAAAGACCGCAGTGTCCCAATCAATTCCTTCCCAAGTAGGGAAGGGCCCCATGCCCCTCCGTTTTGGCCTAGACCGAGAGGTCCCGGCCTCGGCGGGGGAGCATGGTCGAGGCACCAGTGGGGTCAGCGCTGATAGAGACGGGTCCTTGACAGCCGGAGAAGTGTCGAGCTCAATCGCGACAGGTGAAGCTTTGGTCCGCGGAGGAGGAGGAAGGGATAGCGATGAAGCCTTGTACTTCGCTGTTTTCTTGGGCTTGGCCTTAGATTCGGAGGTCTTGGGGTGCGTCAAAGCCTTCAACACATCAGAGGACATCTTCCTCTTCGACGGTGCCGACTGAGAAGTAGAACTCTTCACCGCGTTGACCATGGTTTTTAGTTCTCGAGCGTCCGTATGAAAGAAGAAGCGTAAGCAACAAGCATACAAGATAGATAGAAAGGACATATAAAAATTCCAAAAATCCGCCACAACCTATCCGCGGATGAGGCAAACTCAAGCCAACCATCTCCAACCTCAAAGGGTATAGCATGTCGCGCTAGAAGGCCTTCGTCGAGACAACAAAATCTTTCTCAATCTTCTTCAGGTCCTCCACGGCCCTTTTCTCCACATGCTTATAAAAGCGCGGCTCGGTGTGGAAGTTCAATATTTGAGGAGAAGGCTCTCGAACCAAGAACCGCTTATGCCTCCATTCTGGCTTACTGGTGATCCACCACCGGAACGCTGAGTTTTGCTTGGAAAAAGTTCTAATGGGTTCCCCCGTGACCCGTAATGGGCATGTTCGAAAGAAGATTCAAGGAGGGCTTGACTCCGATCTCTAGACAACGCGTGACGAACGACGTCATGAAAAGCCATCTATTGGGCACCAGATGAGCAGGGCAAAGGAAACACTCTTTTATATAGCGCCTAAAGAGATCAGGGAGAGGAAGTCTGAAACCCTGAACCAAGCTCTCAATGTAAACGACCAAACAGCCATGGTAAGTTTCCAAACTCCCATCTCTGTCTACGGGAAAGCACAGCGTAACTCTCCCTGGCCAATGAAAAACTCGCGCGATGACCCCCCAAATATTCAAAGGTCGTGAAGGTTAGTTCCCCGCGGTCTTGGCTATTTGGGGACGCGATGGGTATCACTCTTTCTGGCGAGACCGCCGGGATAGGTCCTGTCGTCAAAGGGTTGTAATCTCACCTAAAAGAGCACGTCTAAACGACAAACTCGTCATACAGAACCGGTCGAAAGTCCCCCACGTCCGAAGAAGAACGTCGTTTGGTCAGTTTTAGCACCACTCTGGCAAGTCCGTATGTGCATCCCAATCTTTGTACAAATGACGGGATTCTAGGGACACGAGAATTGAATCGGTTCCAAAAGATGAAGTTTCTTTATCAAACCCTGCGAGAGAATAATCCGCGGGGGAAGAGGGCTCACCGCATGTACAAGGAGTAGAGGAATAGAAGGTTGGGTCCGTCGGAGACTTTGGCTGACGAGTGGTAACCTCTTCCGGGACTTCGATTCCCCCTATCAGAAGTTTACCCTCAGGATTCTCAAGGGGAGTCAAGTTACCAATCACCCGAGCACTACCAGAGCTTTCTTGGGAAATCGACATGGGGAAATCCAGTTTGAAAAACCCTAAAACCGCTAAAATAAAGCCTAACCAAGAAGAAAAAAAGAGACCACTTAGGTTCTGTCCCCAATCCGCGGATAGAAGACAATAAGAGAAGATCCGAAAGCCACGAAAGCTTTCAGGGCAGAAAGAGAAGACAAGAGAGAAGGCAAAGAGGGGTTACCTAAACGAGATCGGAAGAATGAGAGACTGCAGCGGCAAGAAGAGGAGGTAGTGAAAATGGGGCACGGTAAAAAGAAAAGGGGAAAAAGGCTAATTTTATAGGCCTTCATAACCGACGTTTCACCTCCCTTGCCAACAATACACGTGTCCAGCACTCGACGTCCATCAATCATCTAACTGGGCCCGAGTAGATGAGGCCCAACTAAGCCCACTCAGAGCCCATCAGTTTTTTCCGCTTTCAACTTGGTAGAAGAGGGCAGCAATACCCATGAAAAAGGCCAGTCCGCGGCGCGGCATTCGGCTTACCTACAGATTGAGGAGCTGTGATGATGGCGTAAAAATATCAAAGAAAGGGGAAAAACATAAAATGAAAAAGGAAAGAAAACCGAGAACGAGCCGCGGACCAAGCAACAAGGATGATCCGCAGGTAGAAGTCATGAGAGAAGAAAACAGGTGTCCAACATGCCTCCCATCCACATGGTGCAACCCAAAAGACACGTGGTGACTAGAACACAACAAGTGGCTAAGTATGTAAATCGGCGTGTTCTTAGGGGCAATTCCAACCTCGACTATAAAATTCGAGAACGTCTCTGAAGAAGGGGCTCTTTGGAAGACAAAGGGGAGGAATCCCAAATAGAGGGATTGAATCAAGAGTAATAACAAAGCCTGCACTAAGCAAGGACAAGCAAACCGACGAATCCGCGGACGACCTCGACCTTCGATAAAGGATCGGGTCATGGGATACGGGTATTGGGAGCTTGAACACATCGAGATTTTATCTTAATAACTCTTGAATCTGGGATAGTTCTCTTCCTTTCCAAAGGGCATTGATGAGGCCATCACCCGAAAAGCGGATTGAGCCTAACGCTAAACCGTGCGGCACTACTGAAAACCCTCTATCATGCGTGGATGGTGAACCTGGGTAAGACCGTCGAAATCAAAAAAGTCACTGTGGCACAGGTCAAAGTGTCCCCGTCTGAAAGGTAAATTCAGAGGGCACTCTAGGTAAGACCGTTGACCAACTACAAATCATACGTGTGGCTCTTCCCCCCCCCCCCCCCCCGAAATAGGTTTGGAATCCCCGATCCTTCGCCTATGGTCTCGGAATCAAGAACCACGCCGTATATTTGCCCCGATCTTGCAATGCTCTTTAATATCTCTTGATTTGGAACAATTTAAAGAAGTTATTAATATTCTGATTTAGCGACAGATTTAACATAATAAAAATCCAGAACCTATGAAATCCATAATAGCGACAGAAAAAGGGAAAGTGAAGCGATGGCTGTGAGGATGCGTGGAAGCAGGTGTGCGCGGACACCGGGGACGCCGAGCGCCTACGCGCTAGCGTCTGCGAAGGCCGAGGCCCGTTTGGCGAGCAGCTTCGGTCTTCCCTTCTTGCGACATTCCTGGACTGTTGCGACAGTTCTTGATTTTCGGTTGTGTTTGTGTAATTGCCAAGTTAATTGGGAATGGGTTTGGCACTTTGGTGATGCCGAGTGCAATAGAACATAAGAGGATATGAAAGCCTTTGGATTAGGGAATTGGGAAAACCTTTTAATCCTAAAAATGTTCCTCAACTATATTTTCCAATATGATTTTAATTTAAAGCATACAAGTGTTTAAATAGTAAGGGGTTGCCAATTCTACCTTGTAAAGAATAGAGGTTTGGCTAGAGAAAAGATAGATAGAAATTCCTAAATAAGATAATTCAATCTAGCTAAACATAGATAAATAAAACTTGGTGGTTAAGGAATCTATCTAGATGAGATATAATTCCTTACACACTTTATTTCCTAAATTCTTAAAATAAATCTAACTTTAAAAAACACTAAAACCGACCCAAACCACAAGGGGGACTCGACATGGCCCAAAGGCACTCGGTACACTCTCTCCATGCACTCGATATGTGTGTGTGTCGAGTGACTAAGTGTGTGTCGAGTGGATGTCTTGTCAAGGAGGGTGTTGTCGTTCTTCATGAGCTCAGTGTGTGGACACAAGCTCAACTCCTGTGCTGGTGGTCTAGTCTTGAGCAAAGTGATTCAATGTGGCCTGAACCCTTGCACCATAGTTCCTTGGTAACGAATGAGAAGTGTCTTAGTTGCATCTTGAATCTTCTTGGCCCTTGCACGAGTGATAGGACCATCAAATGACACCTTCATATTGTCCTCAATGTCACCAGGAGTCATCTGCATTTGTATTACATCACCCCTCCCCCCATGGTGACGTGGAAGAGGACCCCTTTTTCATTTGTGGTTTCATTAATTTATTTTTAGATAGATAAGTGAGAGTGCTAGGGTTTCCTTTGCATAGGAGCCACTCTCACTTAGCATGAATCTATTTAAGGTTGTATTTTGACAATTTAGAATTCACGTTGAAATTAAAAGAGAAGCACTTGACTAAGTGCTTTCTCTTCTTCAACCCTAGCAACACACGTTCTTCTTCTTGTTGTCCTATCTCACGTCCTTTTGCCTCCATTGATAACAATTGAGTTCTTCCTTGCATCAATCAAACAAGAAGCCATCACTAAACCATATACCTAGCCCGAAATCACCAAATCCTACTGTAACGGCCCAGGATTATGATTCCCGAGTTACGTTTCGAGGGATAAAACCCCACGTTAGGATTTTGCACCCCGAGTACAGGTTGAAGGTTTGAAACCAAGAATTCGTAGTTTAAAGTGGGATTTCGCACCCAAATTCGAAGGGTCCATTGGAGACCCCGGGGTAAACCCCTGTACCTTCCCTAAGGCTACAACGCGCGAAACCTTTTATCATGCAAAGGATATAAGTTCTGAAAATGATACAATCAGTGCCACGGCAGAGCCGGGTCAAAACAGAGTATAATAGGAAGAAATCTAAAAAGCATGAATCTGGTGAAGTCAGGGTTCAACACTCACTCTCCGCCATATGAATGGACCCCGTCATAACAGCACAAAATCAAGCAGTGGATTGGGTACCTAAAACTTTACCACCAAGTCAGGCCAAGTGTCCCCCCGCGGGTCCTCTGGCTGCGTTGAGGACATATAATACGCCTATACCTAGAATAAAGGATGCCTTCGTGCAGTACTGAAATCTTAACCACACTATCATGCTCCTAATTCATATATGCAGTATATTAAGGAAGGCCTTAACAAAGAATACCAAGCGGTATATCCCTCTTCTACCACCACCCCTCTTCCAGACAGGGTGGAGACTGGCCAGTTCGATGCAATAACATATCAAATCTCATCATCATATCATATCTCATGCTCATCTCGTATCTCGTGATATATATGTAACTCAAGGAGGACAACACCCGATGAAACTGGGCTGCCCTATGACCCTAGCAAGGACTCTAGGACTCAGATAACGGTCGTTCTGTATTCAAACGCATACAGAATAAGAATGCTCATTCGTAACTGCAATTCCTAAGAATGGTACTAAATGACATGTTCTTATGCATATGCAACACCTACATACTCTATGACACATCAGGCAGGAGGTACTGGTTACTGAGTAAGCCCCGGATGTACTTACTTGGCTAGAAGATCAGCAAAAGAAGAATCCAGCACACAGTAGTCACGGTCACAAAGTATCACCTAGGTACATAACGATAATACACTGAGTATATGTCTCTAGCCACTCTGAACACATATATCAAACACTCATACAAATAGATAAATAAACAAGTTCGCATCCGTCACACTTTCAGTTCATTATGATCAATCATCTTTTAGTTCAACATATATATAATCCGCCATCTCATCAGCTTAAGATAACCTCTATTTAACCCTTTATAATAAATCACCACAATAGCATGCTATTAGTCAAACATATTATACCACAAATCAACTGATCATATTATCACGCTGGTTAGTCATCGAATAAGTCTTACTCTTAGGTTAGTCTCAAAACCGTTTCAAATTTGAATTAAACATTTAAGAATTTCGACCCCTTGAAAATACTCGTTAAATCCCGTTTTCAACTTACTTTTAAAATTCATAAGTCCAAATAATATGTTTTAACCCCCAATAATATTATATTTTATTTTAAATACCATTAAATAATTAAATGAGCAGATAAACCCGAACCGAACCAAACCAATTTAAATCCAACCGAACCCGTAAATTCCCAACCGGTTTAATATTTAAACAAGATCTGTAAAATGGACAAGGCCCCACAAAGCCACGTTGGCACCTTCGTCCTCCGAAATCAAATGGAGAAGCCCGCCCGCCGGTTGCAGCTACTCGACGCCGCCGTGCTCGTGCCCAGACTCACCCGGACTCGGACTCCCGCCTCCCACGCTCCTGCTCGCTGCTCGCTCGAGGTCGCTCGCCTCTGCCCAACCTCGCTCGCAAGCTCTTGCTTGCGATCGCTCATCCGCTACCTGCTCAGCCTCGCCAGAGTTCTTTCCAGAGCTATCGAGCCCATCCGACGTCCCGCACTCAGCTCACATACACTCACGCTCAACCACAGCCCGACCCAAGACAGAATCGAATCAAAACAGATGAGGGAAAGGCGGAAGCTTACCGAGGTGATTTCGCAAATTCGGAGCTCTCGATCGAAGGGTTGAGCGTCGTCGGAGGCTCGCGATCGCTCGTCGGACCTGTGTGGGACATGGGTGAGCGCGATGATAGGGCTCGAGAGGGGTTTGGATCGGAAACGAAGGAGAACGGCTTACCGGAAGGTTGGTTCACAATCAAAATAAAATTAATTACTGGATGATGAAGATTGGGGAGTGGGGAGGAGCTGAAGAATCTGAAGAAGGGAGAGGTTTGAAGTGATGGGGGATGGCGTACAGAAGAAGGGAACGGGGTAGCTGGATCCTCCGGGTTGCAGAGGGTAGGGGAGGGGCTGATTTGACGGGAACTGGTGGGGGATTGGACCAACAATAAATGCGGCATTAGTCAAATCACATACCCGGTAAAATAGTCTCGAATACGTAAATTTCGAAACCCAAAATTAGTTTCTGAATGTTAGTTTTCCCGAACCCCCCTCTCTCGATTAATTAGATTTTTATAATCAAAAAGGGTATCACCATCCGATAATTATTTTGAATTTTCGAGGTCAAATGACGGAAATTGTTCGCCAAATTTTACATTCCGGTCGGAATCCGCTAAGCGAGTATTAAAACCGATTTAATTTTAGATTTTTAATTCTCTTTTTCCGAAAAATTAGGATTTAAAAATCCAAGCTTTTACACCTACTTGGCCTAGCCCTACTCTAATCCTACCAAACCCTAGTCGAGCCTAGGGTTGTCCTAGCCCTCGGTTTGGGCTTGTGTGGGACTTGGCAGTTTGGTCTCCTAGGGATGTCAAGTGCCTTGTTCAAGAAATTGAGCAAGGATCATTCAAGATCCCTTAAGAACGCTTCAAGATTCAACTTAAGATGTCTCAAGATTCGATCAAACGAATCGTTGGGGATTACAACGCATCAGGAATTCGCTTCGAAAGAATAAAAATAAAATTAATTACTGGATGATGAAGATTTTCAAAAAATTTCAGAAATCTTAAAAATAAAAGATGAACTAAATTAATACGAAATCGATAATGAAATCTTAATTTAGAAAATAATATTTTAAATTTTTGAGTCTTTACAAATAACACATATCAAATACTACATATCTATCTATAATTTTTTATGGATCATTACCAAAAAAAAAAATTATAATATTTTTGGTAAGGATGACTGTGAAATAGTTTTGATTTATATTTTTATTAATTAACTAATATATATATATATATATATACAGTTTGTAGCTTATGATAATTTTCTAGAATCTATGACAATATATTATTTTAATAAATTTTTACGTAGAAACAAGCACAACATGCCACATAAGATACTATGCATCGGTTTTAGTATATCTTTATAGATAGATAGATAAATAATAGACAAGTTTGACTATTTATCTTTAATGAGTATTTGTTCATAAATATTATTAGCAAGATACAAAAATATCTATTAATAAGATAAGTTTACATAAATTGAACACATGTTCTTTTTTACTTAAAAAATATTTAAAATTAATCAAAACACAAAATAACGACCCTACGCTCCAACACTCAACCAATGTTAAATCTCAAGAACCCTGGGCTAGCACACATTGATTCCACCGGGCCCCCTTACAGAGTACTTGGAGGCGACGACACAACCGACCGGGTCATCAACGGAGGGAGACCTTGCTGCTCAGTGGAAGGCGGAGACGGATGGACTTCAAGCTCGCTGCCATGGCGGCGGAGGCCCATTGAGGTGGCTATCGACCTAAAGCACGGTGGCGCTTGGTATTGCTCATCCTTCGTGGGTGCTGGCGGTGTCGGGTGCCACCGCTTGTGGCCGTCGCCGGCGATCCTCGAACACCAGTAGAAGGCTGGCGGTGTTGCTATGAGGCTTTGTGGATTTGTGCCCAACCGAGCTAGCTGGTGACCTAGGGTCAAGGGCTTGGTCGGGCTTCGTGTTGCGCATGGACTAGGCCATTGTTGGTATGGAAATGGGCCTATTACGTACGGGCTTTATCTGATGGGCCTAATCTGTTTGGGCTTTGATCAGAAATTGAATTGCATATATATTTGGACTTGCTGTGAGATGTTGAACGTAGCTCATTTGTCCGGATTTGTTGTGGACTGTGACTTGTCGTGTTTGACCGAGAATTGGAGTTGTCTTAGTCGGGTTCGGACCTGGACTGAGACATGGTGGGTTGCATTTTATGAATCGGGTTTTGCCCGATTCGGTTCGAACGCAAATCATCACTTTCAAATGACCAAGTTGTGACTAAGTTTTGTGAACTAGGTTAGTTGAAACAACTTTTTCGGTTATGTTTGATCTCGAAACTTTAATCCGACTATGTGTCTGATTGAATTTTCGATTGAAGCGAACAAACTTGAAAGTTATCTGATATATCGATCTACGCGGCCTTTTATCTAATAACAAGCGATGATGAGTCATGTGTGATGTTGATTTGTTCACATACAGATTGAGCTCTCTAAAATTCTTTTTCCAAGAATTTGAATTTAAGGATGTTTAACCTTGGTTGAATATCGTTTTACTTGAAAATTGAGTGGATTTAAATAATTCAATTGTGAGTTGTTTAAAATTATTTGGAATTAACGGATAGTGATTGCATATAACTTATTAACTTAAAATGAAAAAATTAACTTTATGTAAGTTAACTAAAATCTGAGAAATAAATCTTTTATGTAAAGATTATATAACAGATAAGCATTCGAGATGCATCTCTAAACCTTGCGAAAAATTTCATGTTTTTACTACTAACGTGGTGATGTACTTGAAATTATGGAAAAACACTTCATTTGTTTAAGTTTGATTGCAAGGTAATCGAGCAAGTAATTCATTTGTTAAAATATTCATTAATTTTGAATAACATTTTTAAACATAATTCCAAAAATTCTGAATAAACCCTTAAGGGGTAAGGACCTATATGTCTATGATTTTGAAAGTCGATAGTGCTAATGAAGACATGTTTTCTGACTTTTCTTGATTATACTGGATTTGTTCTAGTGTATATCCATACGTTGGACATACAAATAAAGTGAGATGATGTTGAGTACTTTGGGTACGTCAACTATAATGCAGTTCCCTTAAAAATTAGAAAATGAGCAGATGGACTTGAGGAGAGTTCAACTCTCGAGTCCTAGGCTTTATAAATTACTTTTTGATTTGTAAAGCTCATTTTGAATTTTCTCAAATAAAAAAAGAGTTGTAAATATGAATTTTATGGTTCTAAGGCATTTTCATGCTAAGGAAGATTGTCTTTCAATATACTCTGTTTCACTAAGGGACATTGGTCCTAGTGAGAGCAAATATATAGACTGACTCGCACAATTCGAAAAATAACCTTAAACATATGTTATTTGAAAATTGTCAGACGAACGATTATGGCATCATGAATCTTTGTTATAACGGAGTTGATTACATGCTACAAGTATGTTTTTGCTTTGAAGGTCATGGTAAATGATGATATGTGTTGGTTTGTGCTTCGTGCATAAACGGTAACATGTTTCTGGTCAATGGTGATAGACGGGTAATATACTCATCTCACTGATCTGAATCAGAAGTTAGCAGAAATCATATTACATCTATTTATATCATAGTAATAAAATTTTAGCTTTCCTTAAAATGTTAGGGGCTTATGAAGTTTTCTTATATAGACCATGTGATGTCATGGTGCTAGTATTGGAAATACCTTGAGATCTTATTGGATTTTCGGTTCCAATTTTAAGATCACAGGTTTGCTGATTTTTGGTTCAGTAATAAGAGGTTAATTTGTAAATTTTGTTATAACGGTTGCAAATACGATTTGTAACTTATGCATAATCTGATCATTGGAAGTAAGCACGTCCCTGCAAGCTCTAAATGAGGAAGTTGCAATCTACTTGGTTCAAGTTGATCACTAGGCAACTAGATCAGATGATATACCCAAGGATTGGTGTTGAACTTCGAAGTTTAGCTGAAGCCAATCATATAAGATGATGTGAAGTTCAAATCTTGACATTTTCTAATCCTCACTAAATTGTTGTAATTCATGAGAAGTGTCACTATGAAAGCATAGTTTAACCACTTTGCAAAGTGATAAAGGGTAAATAAAATGCATACTCTAAAAAGGTATTCTACTAGCGAGTGGGAGAACAGGTTCAATGGAATTTGAGAAAAGACAGAGTTGTTAAAAGAGAATGTTTCCATATCTGAAAATGATGTAACACACCTTGGGGTATGTCCAGGATAATCATTGTGGGATTGTCCAAAGAGATTAGATTCTTATTGCATTAACCACTTCTCTTGAGGCTTCGAGGGTAATCTGTTACTTGTAACAGATCACTACATTTTTGGTAAATTGTGTTCTACAAGATTTAGAAGCTTAAAGCACAAATTCTATTGTGTTGTTTGAATTTCATGATCTCCTAAGATCAATATGGATCTAAGGGTGTATAAATTGATGTTGTTATACAAGGTGGGCTTCTTGGTTAACATATATATCCATGCTTTCTCTCACATTAAGTGATGGAGAAACCAAACTAAATTCAAAAAGTTTTATGTCTTAAATTCTTCAGTTGGCTGAAGTTGCACGGAATGCTCAAATCCGAGAACCAAGTGTTGGTTTCGGTTGAGTCCGTATTGTGCTGATTTGTGGAGTGGTTCATTTGTTGGAAAATCCTTAGTCAGTTACTTCCTAAAAATTGCACATGAGGTGTCATGTTAAAGTCTAAAGGCATAAGAGGTTCTCTGGGAGATGTAGTTATGATTAAGGGTCACTTGGTGAACGCTAAGATATAGAATAAGCTTAAGAAGCTGGTTCTTATATATATATTTGTCTTATCTGTTTAGTTGCATCAAATCCATTTGGATAAAAAGTATCATGAAGAATGTGTGTACTAGGCATGAAGCTAGGTACATGATCACATTCTTAAATCATTTTGGAAATGTGAACTTCTAAGATTGATGAGAACAATCTGACAAGGAAAATGAGTGTTCAGTTATTACATCTTCCTATGATAGGTATAATACGCCAAATTAACATTCATGATATTCTGGATCAATTGTGATCTAGTGTTCCTGAGAATGTTAAGAGACAAAGAAGTTCCATTCTTGTCTCACAATTTGTTGAACAAATGTGTTTCGAGTTTTGGATTTTCATCTAGAACAATTGTGAGCATATATAAACCATTTTAGAGCGGGAGTTGTTTTGAACACGAGGTATCTCATAAACACATTAGATGTGGTTGCTCCAAAAGTATCCAAGTGAAATAGCACATATCACCACTTAGAGTTTGTGATATGTTGGTTGATCTAAAACACAACTAGCGGATGGTGATGACATATAACGAGTCTATTGAAGAAGCCATGTTTTGAACTGGTTTCTATCCTGTCTAGACATAAAGCAATGAGATAATTAGGTTCTAAAGCTTTTATAGGCGGAATGATCAATTGAGAGTATACCCTAGATCAAGAGAGTTAGGTTGGAAACTTCTCTCTCTTTGGTTAGATTGTGATCAATCAGACCGATGGATGGCTACAAAAGCTTGTATCCATTTACAAATTGGCCTAGATAGCAAAGTTTTTCCAATGGGAGAAATTAGGAAATTCATTTTCTGAAAGGTTTCTACTAAGGTTTTGAGAAAGACACCTGACTTAGACTCACACCTATGTAGGCATTGAAACATGCATCTAGTTGACAATGATAAAATGTTTTGTATTTTGTATTTGAAATATGAATCTTTGTAAGTACGTCATATTGGAAAGTTTAGCTTTCTGATGTAGTAGGTGACACACTAATGGCCAACTATGTTGTGATTCTAGCATGACAACTTTGATACAATTGTCAGGTGAATCTGTTACATAGAAATTGAGTAGTTGTCTATAAGGTTATTGCAGATAATCTAAGGCATGTCACTCTCATTTATAGAAATGGGTTCATGGACTCAAAGGAAGTGGATTAAGTAAGGAAAACTTAAGAAATTGAGTGCAATCTCGCATTCTATTGTATGCTGAGATGAGAGAAGTGAACATGTGTTTATTTACAAACTAATTCGATTCTTAAGCACAGAACACAGTAAATGATTACAAAATCACTCTTTTAAACTGTGTATTGTGTTATGGTGGATGATATTTGTGTCCATGTTGGAATATAGATGTGGATCTTAGTGATCTAAGGGAGGAGACATTGATGTATGTATCAACATCAGTCAATAGGTCTTATCTCTAAGGAGAAGAGACGTTGATGTCTAGCACAAAACTGTCTTGCTTTTCCTTCCACCACGGAAGCTGAGGTTTTTATAACATTAGTAGCTTCCGAGGAGATTATGAAAAAGGATTTCCTTAAAACAGAAATTTTGGTTGTGGCGAAATATGGCGAGTGGATGTCATGACTATAGGTTGTGACTAGCCATTTTACTCAATACGAAGATTTCCGAATGATGTTGGAAATCAAATAATATTCAGATCAAACTCTGTCTAGTCAGAGAGACATTGTTCAAGGACAACGTTGTCATAATATATTTGACTCTTGATGGTCTGCGAGCCACCTCTCTGATTTGAATTTTTAGCAAGCGAGAGACTTTAGTCTTAACTCATATATTGTGCCATTATTGTTGTAAAACTTGGTGATGTAAATGTTAAATATGTTACATGTCACTGAACCATAGTTTGTTCTCTCACACGAACAAATGTTCTTATAAGTGTTCGACAATGTAGGTGTAAGGTATCTCAATTCTTATGTGAACGGAATGAGATGATAACCGCTTTGACTATCTTTGGATGTCAACATGAAGTCTCTCCAGTCGGGAAAGACTGAATGGTAATTTATAGTTAGTCATTCATATGACTGGTAACTATGCTCCTACGCTCATTGATTCATATGACTCGTGACTATGAGATGAACACCTTTACAGGTTGAGTGGACAACGCTATAAGATGATAGATTGATCCCGTCTCTATCATTGTGTAAGCTAAGATATATGTAAACAAGGCAGCCCTTAGTGACTAACGACTTAGGTTACTGATTGTGGTGGTGATGCGCTACTTTGGTTAAGTTCCAATGGCCATGAGTGATGCGGTCTAAGTGGGGAATTTATGTGAAAGTGTTCATTGTTTACATGAAAGTAATGCCAATGCGAAAGGAAGGTATTATGAGTAATCATCGACGAAAATGGGATTTGCTAGATCCGTTGAATAGTACACCCAAAAGGAAGGTACACCCAAAAGAAGGTATTATGTCCGAATTATAACATATAATTCGGACATAATTAAATGTACACCCAAAAGATAAAAGTCTAATTTACGTGATTAGGTAAGTAATTCTTATTCATTAAGAATTAACTAATATTAGGATAAATAATATATATTCGTTGAATATTAGTTTAAATAAAGAGATAAATAGGAGAGACTCCTCTCTCCTGATCTCTAACCCTAAAGAGTCTCTTCGCCATACGTTCTTCTCACGTAGAGAAATCCCACAGAGAACTCTCCTCCGTGGATAGGGTCTCCTTGCTCTCCAATCCTCTTTCATGGTGTGTAGGCTATGAATCGTATGTTCTCCCCTGCTCCCGAATCTCTAACGAGATTTAGAGCTGTGTAGATCTACCTGGTGATCAAATTCGAAGGCAAGACAATCTTCATTCCGCTTTCTCTATTAGAGGTAATCCGTATATCTCTCAAATTCTATCATCTTGTAACAAATTTTTTGTCCTTTTAGTGAATCTTTCCATTTTTAGATGAAGTTTAAATACATTGTATAGGTAAATAATACTCTAATTAAGTTAATGCATTAAATGTTAAAACTTTTAAACTACCCTTCTCATTAAATATGTACCCCTTCAACTTACTGAAGGGAGTATCTGGGTATTGGGAGTACAAAGATGGTAACCATTCTGGAATGGCTCACCGGAAAGGACTTGTGGGTAGTACCCATAGGTCCCCGGTTCGAACCCCGGATATGGCCGGTCTTTATTTACCAATTCAAGGAGTACAAAGATGATGTAATTGCAGCCATAAATAATGTTAATAATTAATTACTTCCATTTGGAAGTATTCAAAAGACGGATTGTATTTAATTGTAGATTATCTCTTCCCCTTTCTAATTTTAGGTTCCTTAAAAAGTGTGAAAAGGCCCAAACGACCAATTATTTCTAGGGATTTGAATTGAGAGTACGAATTGGATCAGTTTTCAGGGTTTGTGCATGAATGGATGAATTTAAGGGAATAAAATACTCTCTTAAGATGGCAAATTAAGTCGGTAATAATTTTTAAAATGTCAACCACCTTATAAATTATCAATACTAAATATTAAACATGTTACAAATTATCAAAACTTATAACACATATAAAATGTCAATAAGTTATAACATAGATCTTCACAATTTATGAACTATCAACACCTTTTCCATTATAAGCTATTATTCAATGATAATTATAATCATCTTAATAGCCCTTACGATATACTTGTGTACACGAAAATTATTCATCTATTACACACTGCAATTACATTGCCTCCTCTAGCTCTTTCAAAGTAGGTTGATCATCATTCAACTGACAACCTTTAGTTTCATAGGGGAATAATGTAACACATATCCCCGAAATAAATATAACTATTTCAAACAAAATAACTGAAGTTGTCCTATGACACCCATGGATTAAATTCACTGCAACGATAGGGCATAACATCCCACCTATTCTTCCCATAGAACTTGCTACTCCGACTCCAGTTGTTCGAATCGACGTTGGGTATATCTGTTCAAACCATCAAAGGACATCGACAAGGATAAAGCGTTAAAATCAAATTCAAGAACCAAGATTTTAAAATCGATCATGTACTTTGGTCAATAATTACTAAAGGATAATGATAATCATATTTCGAAATCAATAATAACAATAAAAATCTCAATATATCCCGCTCAAAGAAGGGTTTGAGGGGGTAAAATGTACATACTATTTCCTCGACTGTGTCAAGAGGTTATTTCCGAAACCACCAAATTAACAAAATAAGTTGATTAATTAATTTAATAAGTACCTCAGGAGCGTATATATATACAATGGTGAAAGTTGTTGTAATACATATGCGAGCACCAAACAAAAGGGAAGTTGTTAAGCCATCGGATTGGTGTAATGTCAGTGGAAAAAGGAATGCACTAGCCAAAAAGAACATGGACGCCATTGAAAGCTTACGACCAAGTTTATCTACCATGGCAGCTGATAAAAGAAGCCCTGGAAATTCTAGTTTAAAGACAATCAAATGAATATGTTAGCTAGTTAAAACCCTTATGTGTGTGTGTGTATGTATGTATGTATATTCTAGAGTAAATTACAAAACTGGCTCTTTTGAAAAACAAATATCCAATAATTTTTATCATTAATTTTATTTTATTTGAAATGTACGGTAGTACATTTTCATGTCATGTCATGTCATATAAAAAAATTGTGTCATTATTTATAATAGTATCTTACTCCATTCGTATAAAAATATAGGTCGTTTCACTATTGGATACGTTTTTTAATGAGCTAAAAACTCTATAAAAAATAATTTTTTAATTGATTTTTAAAATAATGTTATACATAGGAGGGGGTATTTATTTATCATAAATGTTTATGTTTGATGACAAGAAAATGTATCAATATCAAACAAAATTTTATCATAAATGTTTATGTTTAATGACAAGAAAATGTATCAATATCAAACAAAATTTTATCATAAATGTTTATGTTTAATGACAAGAAAATGTATCAATATCAAACAAAACAAAAAACCAAGTTTGAAAGGGAAAAAAGAATATTTCCTCTTCCAAATGTTTTTTTAAAGATAAAAAAATTGGTTATTTTTGCAAAGCGCTTCTCAAGCTGGGCTATTTATTTCGATTCTTCATTGTGGATTAAGCTATTGAAGTTAAAGAGAATGTAAAAAAAATGAGAAATACCTGCAAAAGTAGTGATGAAAATGTCACTATAGCTTAGTCGATTAGCGTGCTTAATAGTCTCATGCTTCTTGTGAGTGACACACATAGTTGATTTCCCATTGTTAAGTTCAGTGGTCAACAACACCAAACCGTAGTAAGAAAATGCATTTCCGAAAAATACCACCCACAATAATAAGGTCGATTTCAATAATTTTGGTGAGAAAAGCATAGCGAGTTGTGATGGGTCTTGTTCTGTATCCGAGATAACATTTGTTTTGTTTTCACTATTACTTTTACCAAGTAGTTGTGACTCTTCTGAAAAAGAAGAATCGTCAATCTGTTTTCGTACGAGATCATCTTTTTCAGACATGAAAATATCAGTTGGGAGCTTCACTTGATTCATTGTTGCCATCTTCTCCATAATATCTATTGCCTCATTTCTTCTACCTTTTGCATAGAGATATCTAGGTGACTCGAGCGTCTTATGATAAAATATTAGAAGAAGTAGCGAAGGAATTGCAGAGAATGCAAGTAGATATCTCCAACCTAGTGACGGCATAATAATCTACACAAGACAGTACAAATTGTCAACCAATCTTTAACTTTTTAACTACATTTAAAGTAAAAAAAGTATTGTGGAAATCACACATAATAAAGTAATTATTCTCACGTATAAATAAGTGTAATTATAAATAATCATTTGGTACCAATGAATAATGTCACATTGTCACTGTTCGCAAGTTACTTTCAATCTCGGTTGTTTGAGCTTCTTAATCCGATGCTTCGGATTTGCTTACAAATTACATAGTAAGATCTACTTACACAGGATCTATCCTATTTTTATAGGAAATGATCCGATGTGAACATCTCTTACAGTGTGAACAACAATGAACAAACTGATTATTAATAGGTAACACCGTAGTTATTCGTTTGGTGTAATATAATTATTCATATGTGTTAATAGTCTTTTCATATGAAAATTATGCGTCTGTTGCAACATGATTATTTTTACTTAATCATATGAGCCATGTACGAATAATCATGTTTTTATAGATGAATAATTTTTCTCTTCAAAATTTCCTGTAAATCTCAAGCGTTGATATTTTTAATCCAACGCTTTAGATTTGTTCATATATTACAACATAAGAGGTGTTCACAATTGATCTATTGTGTATACATAATTGAATAAAAATAATATTAGATTAGCCATATATAATGGACGGAATTTGTGTGTTAAAAACACTAAAAACTTCTTGACACTTGTTGATATGCCTCTTTGTAAAGTTGGTGATGCTATATAATTTTCCTATTTCGGATCTCCATACAACTATTTGGACTGTCGCTTTAATAGGTCGAGTGGGCTAAGTTATTACTCGGACACCAAATACATATTTAGGGCTAAGTTCAATATATAATATATTGTAGATCTTATATGTGTTGTGATTTCATATGTATTTCGAAACTCTTTAGCAAAATCTCGATCCCAACAGTTTGGATATTACCCTCTTTTTTTTTTCAAAACACAATAAATCATTGTATTTTTTGTTTAATTTATGTTCATTTATCAAATCTATCAAAACTGCTCATTTTGTCTATATATAAACTCACCCATGCAAGCGAAGCCTCTAAAATGGTTCCAAAAGTCCAAAAGGAGAAGAAACCAACCATCCACGTGCCTCTTTGTGGAGCAGGAACAAATTCTAACATCCATGAAGAAAGAACGGGCCCTCCTCCCAAACAAATGCCGACCATAAACCGGCATACAATCAATGATATGTAATTTGGAGCAATTGCACTTAAAAATCCAGCTCCTGAAGTAATTATAGCGGTTACAAGAAAACCTTTCCTATACAATGAAGTAGAATGTGTGTTATGAAAATAAAAAATAATACCTTTAGTTATGCCATGAGAGCACTCTTACTAACTTAAATGAGGATCAAATGTATAGAATTGCATCAAATATTACCAGGGAAACAATGTTTTTAAAGGTTCTTGATTAGAGATTACCACTATTTGGTGGTTTAAATCTTATAGATTTTTTGATAATCAGTTTATAAACCGAATTCTAAAATCCATTCAATTATGAAAGAAGATTTATATTTATCTTCTGATGTACAAGTACTAAGACATAGAATATGAATAAATATTTCACGCTTTCTAGCGATATGCTTTTCATACACATTTTAGGACCTTCTTGTAACTCCGAGACTATGAGAAGTGTTCATTCACATCCTAGGGACTCTCTAGGCCTATAAATACTTGTGCATCTTTTGAACAAGTAATACAAGAAAGTGAAGCAAACTTTTGCAGCCTCATTATGGTAGTAGACCTACTTAAAGGGTCAACCCCCATTACCTCTGACTTTCACCAAATCCTATTTTGATCTTCTTCTATAACCAAAATAAAAAACAGAAAAACCCTTTTTTCCAACCAAATTCGCCATAAATGTTACTCTCATACTTGCTTATCCTCCTCTTCCAAACTTATCCACACTTCCTCCACCATCATCATCACAGTCAAGCGTGACCAGACCAACTATTTGATTTGGAAAGCTCGATCAAGTTCTTTGATAATGCATGATTTGTATAGGAATTATAAGTCATTCTTAAGTCATTTATGTTGCATTTTGTTAGGTTTTAAGCATAAAGTACGATCATTGCCTTGAAAGTTGCAAAGATCGAAATCTATGCGTTTACGCCTATCTATGCAGATTCTTGAAAATCAAGCTAAAAGGGACAAGGGAAAGCTATAATACAAAGCTTAAGAAGCATAAGGAATAGTCAAGGAAGAAGGCGGAAGGAGAAATGAGCAAGACAAGACAAGAAGAATAAGAAAAGAAGTCGCTGCATGAGGGGCGTCCGCGACAGAGTGATCGGCGCCCGTCGACTTTCAGACCAGCTGAAGGCTCCATGACATAATGACGATCGGCGCCCGCCGATACCTTGTCGTTGCCCGCAGATGCAGATTCTGGAAGATTTTCTCCGAGGGCGAATCTGGCCCATTGAGCTTTTCTTTTACCTTAAGATCTCTGACATCCACCCCTCATATGCCTATAAATACAGCTCCCCTCAGCCCCCAATCCACACATTCACACATCACAACACACATCACATCTCTCTCTCTCTCTCTCTCTCTCTCTCTCTTCCCTATTCCGCTATTTCGGTAAGCCATAATTGACTAAACCCTTTATAGTTTTTCTTATATTTTATGCATTGGTTAGAGACACTTGAGGGTTGTTTCAATACAATAATAGGGTTTATGCATATTTAGTTATTCATTACTCTTGTTCTTTATATGTTATATTGCTTATTCGTCTTAATTGAACACTAAGATAGGTAAACAACATGTTAAGTGCTTATAGCTAAATCCGCTATTGCGGGCATTAATCCGACATAGTAACAAACATATCTTGATGAACATGTTGGGACTCATGAATATGAAAGAGATACTTTAATGTTTATTTTAGCGGATGCGATAGTTGGGTTGATAACCAGGTGACACGTCAAATATGCAAGAATTACAAGATGATACTGTATTTAATGACAGATATGTAATTGGGGAATTATTGCTTCTCGAACTCCATGCAAGAGTTTAGGGAGTTCATAGTGATCGAATCAAGAAGCTATACAACTCTGTACACAAACCGATACTAAGATAGGCAAGCATAACCAAACAATGGGACGATCATGGATTTACCAATGTTGCGAATGTAAGTGAAACTATATTTTCTCTCATATTATCTCATTTACCATCATTACGTCATTTACTGTTTTTACGCTTATCATTAATATTGCCTTCTCTTTACAAACTTCTCGCTTACTTCCCTAGTTTAACCAAAGTTGCATGCACTCAATGTGGGATCGACATGTACTTGTTCCTAATACTTGTTATATCTAGTCCAATTCGGGGTATAGAACACATGGCATTCTGCACGCACAAAACTCTTGCGTCGTTGCCGGGGAGAAGATCCAAACAAGCATCTTTGGAATTTACTACGGTCTGCGATTGTGTTAGGCCGATGGAATAAAGGACAACCAGATGATGCTCAAACTATTTTCGTTCACTCTCAAAGACGCTACAAATAAAGGGGTACAGTATTTGCCAACATAAAGTATCAAGTCCTCGGTGGATATGAAGAAAGCATTTCTGAACAAGTACTTTCAATCTATCCGATGCAGCAAAGTCAAGATGGAGATATCCAGTATGGAGTAATCTCCAGCAGAATAACTTTATGAGAATGTTGAATGATTCAACAAGCTCAAAGCTAGTTGTCCGCATCATGGGATCGTAGAGGACAACCTTGTTCTCTACCTATATGAAGGATTGTTGGATACAAAGCGAGGAGTAATCAACGCAGCTATGGGAGGAGATGTTTTGGATAAAACCCCAGCCGAGGCGATGAAATTTTTCAAAGATCTTGGTAATGCCTCGTAGCAATATGGAAGGACGCAAGGAGTTCGAGGAATACACCATGTCAACAATGTAAACTCCGGTCCTATCCAGCAGGATGAGATAAGTAAGCTGACAGAACTGGTGAAAAGCTTATGGACTCATGTTACTCAACCACCAGTCAGACCCTACGGAGTATACGGAGATCACTCGCATTCGAACGATCTATGTCCTCAAGTTCAAGAAGAACTTATGGAAGTTAATACAGTCGAAGACTACGGTCCTCAAGCAATTGGTAACAATTCCTTTAACCCGAATTTCTATTCAAATTTTTATCAAGTGTTCACAAACAGGCCAAACGCTCAAGCTCAGTACCAAGGAAGAAACCAGTTTGATGCTAGATCTCAAAATCTCATGTCACCAGTTCAACCTCAATAGGATGAAGCCTTGCGACTAATTCTGGATAAGTTCACAGCTACAAAAAAGGTCATAGGACATATGGCACAGGAGATCGGAGAACTAAAAGCACGTGCTACAAGGAAACTACCATAAAAAGTGGTAGTGAATCCAAAAGGGAAGGTCGAAGAGACCCAATGAGGGGTCAAAACGTCGAGCTAACAACGTTTAACCAAAGCCTCTTCTTGGGAGTCAAACCGAACTATTTAAGTTTTGTCAATCATTCAACCCTCATGTTTTATTTCAAATTTCAGTTTTAATTCTTTCAATTTTAAGTTTGCACTAATAAGACTCCAGTTCACTCGAAGAGAAGTTTGTGTTTGTGTTTGTATTCATTCAGATTAAGGCTACACAAGAAAAAAAAAACGAAAAAAGACGAGATCTGGAGGATCGGCACCCGCCGCTCTACATTCTGCCTAAGCCGCCCTTGCCGATGAAATCCGAGTGAATTTGGCGCTAATAGCCCAATAACTCAAAATGACAGGATTTTTCTTTCAAAATCTGATCCGAACTTAGATTTTTGTCTGAGAATTGGATGAGAGAGTTTTAATTCTGTCTTTTTGCTTTCAGATTTTCCTATTTCTTTGATAGTTCGATCATATACATCTTAACTCTATCTTTTTCTTTCAAATTATATCTTATATCTCTTACAAATATAATTGGTTCCACTTCAATCCACCCCATCCTCAAATCTTTTGAGTTTTTAAAGCATTCAAAGGATTCAAAGCAACAAAGAAGGTCTGATTTGGAAAAGAGAACGCGAGAATTGGAGGCTTCTTCGTCGAAATTCAACGAAAATCCAAAGAGTATGCGTACGTAGTTCGTCGGCGCCCACTAATTCTGCAGTAGGTTGTTCCTTTTGAGTTTGCTCTTGAGGTTCGGTGAGATCGCTCCTATTATTTCAATTTCTATTTTTTTTTTCAATCATGTTTGATGATATGGAAATAACCATGCCAAATAACTTGGAAACTCATGAGCGAGTTAGGTGGATTTCGTTGGAGACTTGCGATTATTCGTCGACCAAGTTCTTTGATATAAATGTTTTGCAACACTTAGGTTTGTTTGAGAATGTGCAGGAATTATTAAGAAGAGGGGGCTTGTGTTGATTCCTCCATATGGTTGCGCCTACTTATCCTGACATCACTCGGGAATTCTTAGCCACTTTGGACGTTCGAGAGACCCAACTCTCCAATTCTCGCTTCAAGGGAAACGCTTCAAGGTTACACCAACGGAACTAAAACAAGCTTTCGGAATCAGCATGAATCTGCCTTACAAAGGAAGGAACAATATTGAATGTTCAGCATCGATCAAGACATGGAAGCTAGCCACCCGGAAAGAAGCACTAACAGGGTGCAGAAATCGCAACAGCAACATTACACATCCACCACTACGAATGTGCTCAAAGGTCTTAAACAATACATTCTTTCGGCACCCAGACACCGAGTTGTTCACAAGTCACGACTGGAGTTTGCTCTATTGTTTAACCCCATAAGCAACCTTAGTTCCATTCTGGTCAGAGATCTTCATCGATAACTACTTCAAGGCAATATATGGAAAATAGGTATGTCACCATCGATTTTAGAGGATTGATAACTCTACCGGCCGATCGATGAAAAGTGGATTGCAAGAGTCTCACTCCCGTTGACGATGGAGGTTTCTTATTGAGTTTAGACGACTTATGCAAACATGGCATCCTGGCCCACAAATGCATATGAAAGCCGGAAGCGGAGCACATCTTGTTTCTGCCTACACCAATCCCCCAGCCAGGAAGATTGCAGATTTCTATTTGCCCTCAGCAAATGAATGCCCACCTCATCAAATACACTCAACGCATTATCTCAACAGGAGCCGAGGATAGCCTACTACACTCACATACAAATAAGGCTCTCCCAGATGGAACAAAGGTTACATACATTGGAAATCCTCAACGAAGAACTATATATGGAGATCATCGCTTTTCAAGAGCAAAGACGAATTACGCAAGCAAGACATAGTACGATTGTAATCGCTACAAAGTAGGGAATGATGGATCTACATGATCAAATGAAGAAGTTACGAGTGCCGGAGCCGCACTCGCCTCAAGAAAAATGGATCCGTTAGTCACTCATACTCTCCCCTTGAGTCTTTTATTTTATTTTATTTTAATTTTTAATTTTATTGTTTTCATTCATTGTGGACAATGAAATGTTTAAGTGTGGGGGAGAAGGGTTTATCTTATGACTAGATTTTTCATTTTTATTTTAAATATTAGAGCATGTTTAATTTATTTTTGCACGTTTAAATTATTATTAAATTAACAAGAAAAAATGAAAAAAAAACAAAAATTCCAAAAGTATCATGCATCTTTTCATTAAGTTATATTATTATTATTCAAATACCCATCTATCATAATTAATTCTCAAATATTTTTATAAAATTTGATCATTTATGTTCCATGACTAGTTATTTGTTTTGAAGTATTCTTTGAAGTCCTCTTGATGTTAATTATTTATTTTGAAGTATTGGGTGGAGATAATGCTATATTTATGTCAATGCTTAAGATGATTCTTGTGTAAACACATGACAGCGAGTGGCATGCGAGCCACTTGATCACACATATAAATGCTAGGATGTTAGTCTTCTTTACCATTGTTTGCAATTAATTGAGAAGTTTTTAATGAAGGGCTAATTAATTCATGAAGGATTAAGTTTGTGGGATACGATGATTATGTTTTGAAATGATTTGTTCGAGGACTGGCAAAAGGTAAGTGTGGGGGATTCGATAATGCATGATTTGTATAGGAATTATAAGTCATTCCAAAGTCATTTAGGTTGCATTTAGTTACGTTTTTATCATAAAGTACGATCATTGCCTTGAAAGTTGAAAAGTTTTAAATCTACGCGTTTTATGCCTATCTATGTAGATACCTAGAAATCAACCTAAATGAGACAGAGGAAAGCTATAATACAAAGCTTAAGAAGTATAAGGAAGAGTCAATGAAGAAAACGGAAGGAGAAACGAGGAAGACAATACAAGACAAGAAGAAGAAGTAAAGATGTCACTCCATGAGTGGCGCTTGCGGCCAAGGGACCAGCCCCCTCCGACATCCAGCACCAGCTGAACGTTCCGCGACATAGTCACGATCGGCGCCTGCCGGTGCAGATTCTAGAAGATTTTCTCTGAGGGCGAATCTGGCCCATTGGGCTTTTCTTCTACCTTAAGATCTCCGACTTCCAGCCCTCCTATGACTATAAATGCAGCTCTTCTTATCCCCCAATTCACACATTCACACATCACAACACACATCACATCTCTCTCTCTCTCTCTCTCTCTCTCTCTCTCTCTACTATTTTGGTAAGCCATGCTCGGCTAAATCTTTTATAGTTTTGCTTATATTTTATGCATTGATTAGAGACATGTAAGGGTTACTTGAATACTATTATATAGTTATTTTTGGTTTATGCATATTTGGTTATTCATTACTCTTTTTCTTTATATGTTAAGTTGCTTATTCGTCTTAATTGGCCACTAAGATAGGTAAACAACATGCTAAGTGATTATAGCTAAATCCGTTATTGCAGGCATTAATCCAACATAGTAGCAAACATATCTTGATGAATAGGTTGGGATTCATGAATATGAAAGACATATACTTTATTGTTATTCTTAGTGGATGCAATAGCTGGGTTGACAACCAGGTGACACGTTGAATATACAACAATTACATGAATTATATGCTTATGTGATTGGGGAATCATTGCTTCTCGAACCCCATGCAAGAGTTTAGGGAGTTGATAGTGATCGAATCCGAAAGTTATACAACTCTGTGTACAAACCGACGCTAAGATAATCAAGCATAACCAAACAACCCGATGATCATAGATTTAGCAATGTTGCGAATATAAGTGAAACTATATTTCTTCTCATATTATTTCATTTGCAATCATTACTTCATTTACTATTTTCCCACTTATCATTACTATTTCCTTCTTTAACAACTGCTCCCTTACTTACTAAGTTTAACCAAAGTCGCATGCACTCTATGTGGGATCGACATGTACTTGTTTCTAATACTCGTTATTAGTTAAAGGTATAGAATTCAGATTTGAGGTGTAGAACACGACATTCTGAACGCACCAAACTCTTGGCGCCGTTGTCGGGGAGTGCCGAGTTTTTTTATTAAATGTAATTCGTAAACTTTTGGGTGCAACCGTCTTGTATGAATCACACCCGTTCTGCTAATCTTTCTCTATTTCCTTGTGATACATAAATTGAATGAAGTTTTTCCAGGTTACAAAGACAGTAAAGAAAGCAATATGGCCAACAACGAGGAACCAAAAAGAACCCTAAGAGATCTAAAGGAGCGTACTCTTACATCACCGTTGCTAGTCATCAAGCTCCCAGATCTTCAAACGTGCTCAAAATTTGAATTCAAATCAGGATGGGCATCGCTGTTGCCCAGTTTCCACGGAAGAAACGGAGAAAATCCAAATAAGCATTGATAATGCATATTTTATATGGTCATTTATAGGTAGTCTTAGGTGTGTTAAGTATTCATATTGCATACTTAATAAGCTTATTAGTAATCTTGGTCATTTTGTATTCGAAATTCGAAATCTACGGGTTTTAGTGTTTATTTGTAGGTAATAAGATCCGGCCTCGAAAGGTGGAGAAAGAATGGAGCAAAATGGACAAACAAGAGCTAAGAAACAAGAGCGGAAATGGAGAACGTTGAGAAACCTCATCTTTTAGGTTCTGATAAGTTGGAATTAGCTTCTGAGGTCTTCAGGAGAATCGTAGTTCTTGGAAAGAGCTTTCCAACGCATATTCATATGCGTTAATCGGAAAACGGATGACTACAGAAAGTGTGTTACAAGTTCAGTCTGTCGAAGCTGTCACACTGTACGGACGGCGCCCGCCGCCTCGTAAGATTCGGATTTGTGATACACGACCCAATCTATCTTTATGGGAAATTTTTATCTATCTTTTCTAGGGTTTTTTTGCCTACACCTTTGGCCTATATTAAACATATTTCTCAGTAGTTTGGAGGATCTAATTCATTCACACCTTAGATTAAGAACGCTTTAGAGGATTTGTGATACACGACCCAATCTATCTTTATGGGAAATTTTTATCTATCTTTTCTAGGGTTTTTTTGCCTACACCTTTTCTAAGGTACGTCATGAATAGCTAGGCTTCTCGTGGTTTTGTCTTCAATTCAAGACATGGCTGGTTCATGAGACTCGGTTTCTATATTATTCCCATGTTTATTTCATTGTCTTTGCACTGATTTATGTTGTTAGTTTTACTTTGATTCGCATCTTTGTAGAATTGCATCATGCTAGGGTTTTAATTGATTCGCGAGAATAATTAGAACTATTTGTAATAAGCATAATCGGGAGATTCCGCGAGGATGATCTCGATTGTGTAGGGCAATGACAATTTGGGCGACCTTTTTACCGATAACTAAGGATTGTCATCTCCGCGAGGAATGTCAATCCCTATCCGCCAAAATCGGAATAAAGATTGAATAATTGGGAATTGAGTCAAGGATCGAGTAAACGAATCATTGTTGCGAATTGTGGATGAAACTACACTCTTATTCTATCTTTTATTCGCTCTTACTAATATTCATCACACTTCACCTATATCCCTTATTGCCTATTTACACTCATATATTCTCTTTACTTGCAAATTGATAAATACACATTACAATAGAAATACTTGTTTCTCTATGGGTTCGACCCCTTCCTTATCCGCTATACTAGTTTACTAGCTGGTTTATTAGTTTGGATTATTATCTTTGGCGAGGTGAAACACACGACATTTCATCCCACCAAGCATCTAGCAGAATTTATTGCGGTTTGCGACGAGCAGATGATGCTCAAAGTAAATTCGTTCACTCTCAAAGACGTTGCAAATGAATGGCAATACTATTTGCCAACGGAAATAAGCAAGTCATGGGTTGAATTGAAAAAAGCATTTCTGAACAAGTACTTTCCAACTACCCAATGCAGAAAAGTCAAGAAGGAGATATCCAGTATCAAGAAATCTCCAGCTGAATCACTGTATGATTACATTGAACGATTCAACAAGCTCAATGCTTGTTGTCCGCATCATGGGATCGCGGAGGACGACCTTGTTCTCTACCTATATGAAGGATTGTTGGATATAAAGCATGGAGTAATCAACGCAACTAGCGGAGGAGATGATCTGGATAAAACCCTAGCCGAGGCGATGAAAATTTTAGATCTTGCTAATGCCTCACAGCAATATGGAAGTAAACAAGGAGTTCGAGGAATACACCATGTCAAGAGTCTTAATTCAAGTTCTATCCAGCAGGATGAGATTAGTTGCTGATGGAAATGGTCAAATGATTAGCGACTCGTGTTACTCAACCACCAGTTAGACCCTACAGAGTATGCGAAGATCCGTTGCACTAGAACGATCTATGTCCTCACGTCCAAGAAGGAGTGATGGAAGCCAATGCAGTCGGAGACTGTAGTCCTCGACCATATGGTAACAACTCCTTTAACCCGAATTTAAGTTCTAATTTTTATCAAGGGTTCACAAACAGGCCAAACGCCAAGCTTAGTACCAAGAAAGAAACTGGTTCGACGCTAGATCTCGAAATCTGATGCCAGCAGTTCAACCTCAATGGGATGAAGCCCTGCGACTAATTATGGATAAGTTCACAACTACAGAAAAGGTCATAGGATAGATGGTGCAGGAGATCGGAGAACTAAAACCACGTGCTATAGGGAAACTACCATCACAAGTGGTAGTGAATCCAAAAGAGAAGGTCAAAGAGACCTAGTGAGGGGTTAACACGTTGAGCCTACGACGTTTAACCAAAGGCTTTTCTCGGAAGGCAACCCAAGCTAGTTAAGTTTTATTAACCATTCAACCCTCATGTTTTATTTAGAATTTCAGTTTTAATTTCAATTTCAATTATTTCAATTTTGAGTTTGCACTAACAAGACTCCATTTCGCTGGAAAAGAAAGTTTGTGATTGTGTTTGTGTTCATTCAGATTAAGGCTACACAAGTAAAAAATGAAAGAAATCGAAGAAAGACGAGATCTGGAGGATCGGCGTTCGCTGCTGCATAGGCCGCGCCCGCCGATGAGTTCCCAGGAAAGTCGATACCCGCTGATAGCCCTAGAAACTCAAAACGATAGGAATTTTCTTTAGAAATCCTATCCAAACTCGGATTTCTCTCTGACAATTGGATGAGGGAGTTTTAATTCTATCTCTTTGCTTTCAAATTTTCCTATTTCTTTGAGAATTCGATCATATACATCTTAACTCTATCTTTTTCATTCAAATTCTATCTTATATCTCTTACAAATATAATGCGTTCCACTTCAATCTACCCCATCCTAAAATCTTTTGAGTTTTCAGAGCATTCAAAGGATTCAAAGCAATAAAGAAGGTCTGATTCGGAGAAGAAAAGGCAAGAATCGAAGATTTCTTCATCGAAATTCGACGAAAATCCGAAAAACAAGCGTACCCAGTTCATCGGCACCCGCCGATACACTAACGACGACCGTCGATCCTACAGTAGGGTTTTCCTTTCGAATTTTCACTTGACGTTCGGTAAGATCGCTCCTATTCTTTCGATTTCTATTCTTTTTAATCATGTCTGATGATATGGAATGACCATGCCAAATAACTTGGAAACTCATGAGCGAGTTAGGTGGATTTCATTGGAGACTTGCGATTACTCATCAACCAAGTTCTTTTACATACATGTTTTGCGACACTTAGGTTTGTTTGAGAATGTGCATAAATTATTAAGAAGAGAGGGCTTGGATCGATTCATCCATATGGTTGAGCCTACTTATCCTGACCTCACTCGGAAATTCTTAGCCACTTTGGAGGTTTCGAGAGACCCAACTCTCCAATTCTTGCTTCAAAGGAAACACTTAGAGGATACACTGACGGAATTGAAACAAGCTTTCAGAAAAAGCTTGAATCCACCTTACAAAGAAAGGAACAATATTAAAAGTTCAACGCCGATCAAGACATGGAAGCTAGCCACCCGGAAAGAAGCACTGACAGGGTGCAGAAATCGCAACAATAACATTACACATCTACAACTACGGTTGTTTTTAATGGTCTTGAACAATATATTCTTCGGGCACCCGGACACCGAGTTGTTAATTCAGGACTGGATCCTTCTTTATTGTTTAACCCTGGAAGCAACCATAGTTCAATTCTGGTTAGAGATCTTCATTGATAACTATTTCAAGGTAATATATGGAAACAGGTATGTCACCATTGGTTTCGGAGGATTGATAACCCTGCCGGCCGATTGGTTAAGAGTGGATTGCAAGAGTCTCACTCCCATCAACGGTTGATATTTCTTATTGAGTTTAGACTACTTGCGCAAATATGGCATCCTTGCCCACAAATGCATATGGAACTCGGAAGTGGGGCACATCTTGTTTCTGCGAACACCAATCCTACCGGCTAGGAAGATCATAGATTTCTATTTGCCCTCAGCAAAAGAATGCTCAACTCATCAAACACACTTAATGTATGATCTCAACAGGAGTTGAGGAGAGCCTACTACACTCAGCATACAAACAAGTCTCTTGCAGATGAAACAAAGGATACAGACATTGGAAATCCTCAACGAAGAACTATATATGGAGATTATCGCTTTGCAAGAGGAAAGGCGAATTATGCAAGCAAGCCATATCACGCTTGTAACAACTACAAAGTATGGAATGATGGATCTACGTGATCAGATGAAGAAATTACTAGTACCAAAGCCGCACTCGCCTCAAGACAAATGAATCGGTTAATCACCCATACTCTCCCCTTAAGTCTTTTATTTTATTTTTTAATTTTATTGTTTTCATTCATTGAGGAGAATGAAAAGTTTAAGTGTGGGGGAGAATGGTTTATCTTAAGTCTATATTTTTCATTTTTATTTTAAATATTAGAGCATGTTTAAATTATTTTTGCACGTTTAAAATATTATTAAATTAAAAAGAAAAAAATCAAAAAATAAAGAAAAAAATAAAAAATGTCAAAAATTCAAAAAATATCATGCATCATTGCATTAAGTTATAATGTTATTCAAATACCCTTCTATCTTATTAGTTCTCAAATATTTTTATAAAATTTTGTTCATTTAAGTTCTATGATTAGTTATTTGTTTTGAAGTATTATTTGAAATCTTCTTTGAAGTCCTCTTGATGTTACTTGAGATATTGTTTTTAAAGAAGGGCTAATTCATGATGGATTGTGTTTGTGGGATATGATGATTATATTTTAGAATGATTTTGCTCGAGGACTAGCAAAAGATAAGTGTGGGGTATTTGATAATACATGATTTGTACGCATTATAAGTCATTCTTAAGTCATTTAGGTTGCATTTAGTTCGGTGTTATCATAAAGTAAGATCATTTTTTGAAAGCTGCAATGTTCGGAATCTATGCGTTTTATGCCTATCTATGCAAATACTTGGAAATCAAGCTAGAGAAGATAGAGGAAAGCTATAATAAAAAGCTTAAGAAGCATAAGGAAGCTAGAGTCGAGGAAGAAGATGGAAGGAGAAAAGAGCAAGACAACACAATACAAGAAGAAGTAGAAAAGAAGTCACTGCAGGAGTGCCGCCCGCGGTCAACGGACCGACCCCCTCCGACTCTCAGCACCAGCTGAAGGCTCTGCAACATAGTCACAATCAGCGCTCGCCGATACGTTGTCGGCGCCCGCCGATGCAGATTCTGGAAGATTTTCTCCGAAGGCGAATCTTACCCATTGGGCTTTTCTTCTATCTTAAGATCTCTAACTTCTACCCCTCCTATGCCTATAAATACATCACTCGTTAGCCCCCAATTCACACATTCACACATCACAACACACGTCACATCTCTCCCCCCCCCCCCCCCCTCTCTCTCTCTTCCCTTTTACACTATGTCGGCAAGCCATGCATGGCTAAACCTTTTATAGTTTTGCTTATATTTTATGCATTGGTTAGAGACATGTGGGGGTTCTTTGAGTACTATTATATTGTTATTATTTGGGTTATGCATGCTTGGTTATTCATTACTCTTGTTCTTTATATGTTAAGTTGCTTATTCGTCTTAATTGGCCACTAAGATAGGTAAACAACATGCTAAGTGATTATAGCTAAATCTTCTATTGCGGGCATTAGTACGACATAGTAGCAAACATGTCTTGATGAACAGGTTAGGATTCATGAATATGAAAGAGTAATGACAGATACTTTAATGTTATTCTTAGCAGATGCAATAGCTAGGTTGACAACCATGTGACATGTCGAATATGTAAGAATTACATGAATTATACGCTTATGTTATTGGGTAATTATTGCTTCTCAAACCCCATGCAAGAGTTTAGGGAGTTGATAGTGATCGAATCAGGAAGCTATACAACTCTATGTACAAACCAACACTAAGATAGACAAGCATAACCAAACAACCCGATGCTCATGGATTTACCAATGTTGCGAATATAAGTGAAACTATATTTCTTTTCATGTTATCAGATTTTCAATCATTACATCATTTACTGTTTTTTCCCTTATCATTACTATTGCCTTCTTTACAAACTGCTCATGTTATCTCACTTACTTACTAAGTTTAACCAAAGTCGCATGCACTCTTTGTGGGATCGACATGTACTTGCTGCAAATACTCGTTATTAGTTAAAGGTATAGAATTCAAATTCGGGGTGTAAAACACATGATATTATGTACGCACCATTCTTTCTTACCTCCGCAGCATGAACCTTTTCCCCATTGTTGATGGAAGTTTCCCCGCTCCGCCGCTTGAACTCAATGGTGCCCCTAAACCCAATTTCATTGATTGGGCCTCCAAGGACAAGGTCACCATGGCTTTCATTTCCTCCTCTCTCACTGAATCTGTTTTGGCCTAACTCCTTAACTATACTCGTTCTTCGGAAATCTAGTCCACTTTCGAAGAGACCTTCGTTGCTCAATCTAATGCTCATGTCATACAAAAAAGCCTTCAACTTTCCTCTCTTAGGAAAGGTGATGATTCCATCAATACATATTTCAACAAAGCCTCCCAACTTCATTCCCTTTTTGCTGCGGGTCAATTTCTACCCGACTCTGAATTTCTCGTCTATATCTAGCAAGATTAGGCCCTGATTATGAGTCCTTGGTCACTGGCCTCTCCACTCAGCCCATTCTCTCTTCACCATCCCAGACCATGTCCCATCTCCTCATTCACAAGTCTCGTGTTCCTTGACAATCTAAGACCTCCCAATCTCATATGATGACGGCATTGTCGAGTCACACCACCATCATTGGATCCCTAGTGTCAACTTCACATTCTCTCAACAATCTTCAAGGGGTCTCGACCTTCTGGCCATGCCTCCAATTGAGGAGGATATTTGACTCATGGTGACAGAGGCTTCGATCCTAAAGGAAGCAGCCAAGGTGGTTGAACATTCGATGGAGCCCCAAACACTCATCCAACATGCCAAGTCTGTCAAAAACGGAGCCATACGACTCTTTGTTGCTGGTTCGGGTTTGACCATGTTTATCAAGCTCCTCCTCCTCGGTCGTTTAAAGCAAACACGACCACTACTCCCACCAAATAGTTCGCTAATACGGCCACTACTCACCACTTTACATCAGATCTTGGGAACCTCAGTTTTGACTCACTTCCATACCCAGGCTTAGAGACGGTTTCACTCGGTGACGGATCCAAAATACCAATACAAAACCATAGTTCCTCTTTCCTTTCTTCTTCCTCTCGCATCTTTTCTTTTTTTGCAACTTACAATGTACCTTTTATGCCGAAAAAATCCTCTCTCTGTTCTCCAATTCTGCAATGATAATAATGTATTCTTTGAATTTCACTCTTCCTTTTTTTTTTTTTTGTGAAGGAGATATAGACGAGGGAGCTTCTTCTTCAAGGAACCCTTAGGTATGGACTTTACGTTCTTCCTATTGATAATCCACCTTCACCTTCAGCCACTTCATCACCACCTCATGCGTCACCCACTAGAGTTAGGTCTACCACCTGGCATTGTCGTGACGGTCACTAATAATGCATGTGTTTCATAGGCATTTTAGGTCGTTTATGGTAGTTTAGGTTGCATATTTACATGTTTTATGCATCAATCGCATTAATGGTGTTTTACTTGCAAAGTTTGGAATCTACGAGCTTTATGTCTATCAATGAAAATTCTTGGAAACCAAGCTTAAGGAGAATGGAGATGCTACACTCTAAAGCTATGGAGAGCCTAAAAGAAGCAATTGATTAAGATAAGAAGTAGAGAAGCGAAGCCAAGATGATTGGTAGAAAAATAAAATAAGAAACAAAGTCCTGAAGACCAGCGCCCGCAGCCAAAGAGTAGTACACGGCGACCTATCAGCACCCGCGTAGAATCTTTGGCACACATCTATGTCAACGCCCGCCGCTACCTATCGACGCTCGCTGATAAGTTGTATTACGTCGGATTCATCTTATCTTATCCGTGGCGATTTGGGCCTATCCATTAGAGATATTTGGCACATCGTTTAGGGTTTTTCAACCATTTTGAACCCTATAAATAGCCTAGGGCTTCACACCATTCCACATACCATAATTCACATACTTCTCTTCAGTTCTTTCATTCATTTTAGAGTTTTTGGTAAGACATGCTCAGCTAAACCTTTTATATAGTTTTGCTTATATTCAATGCATTCCTTTAGGACATTTGAGGGATGTCTTACTATTATATAGTTAATATATGGTTTATGTATCTTAATTAAATCATTACACTTTGTTCTGAGCACGCTTTGTGTTGTTTATTTGTCTTAATTGGCCACTAAGATAGGTAATTAACTTGCTTAGGATTATAACTATTTCCGCTATTACATGCCTTCATCCATTATAGTAATCAACATATCTTGAGGAACAGGTTGAGAATTATGAATATGTAAAAGCATTGACAGGTAGCGATTGTTTCTTTTAGCGGAAGCGATAGCTGGGTTGACAATCAAATGAGACATCGACTAGGAGGGAGATACATGGATTACATGCTAAGTGTTATGGACATATTTCTTCTCGACCCCTATGCAAGAGTTTAGGGAGTTGAATAGTGATCAAATAGGAAGCTATATCAACTATGTGCACAAACTAACACTAGATTAATCAAGCATAACTTAACATCTCAATGATCATAAAGTTACCAATGTTGCGATTATAAGTTGAACTATATCATCTTATCATATTATTTTTATATACAAGCATTGATTCTCTTGTTCTTGTACTGTCATTCATTGCTGCTTACTATTGCTCTTGTTCTCTTGCTTACGAAATACATTTAGCCAGTCACACGCGCTCTTTGTGGGATCGGATTTTACTTGCTACTAATACTAATTTGTTAGTTGAAGGTAGAGATTACTATTTGGTAGTTAGAAACATGACATTCTATGCTTAATCACCCCTCTTTGTGGGATCGGCCTTTACTCTGTGCACAAACCAACAATACGATGATGCGCTCTCTAACTCCAACAAACCCTAGACCCGAAAAGGCCCACTTCCCCTGTCTATCTTGTTCACGGGCCAAAGCCAACTGACTCCCTCACCCTCCTACTTTCTCTAGATCCAATAAACCCTTTCACCTTCTATTCATGGATGTATGGGGTCCATCTCATTTTATCTGCACTCAAGGAAATAGATTTTATTTGAGTATTGATGATGACTTTTCCAGTTATTTATGGTTATTTTCATTATCATCAAAACCTCTTATTACTCAAATTGTTATAAACTTCATCAAACTTGTTTCAAATTACTTCTCCGCTACTATTAAATCAATTCAAACAGATGGTGGGACTAATTCAAACCTCTTATACCATTTTTTCAATCAAATGGAATTTGTCATTGCCTCACTGCTCCTTACTCTCACGAGGAAAATGGAAGCAATTTAGACTCGCCACCGTCACATTGTGAATATCGGCCTTACCTTATTAGCCCTTGCCTCTTTACCTCTCCAATTTTGGGACTACGGTTTCGAGACAAGCGTCTATGTCATAAAGTGCCTTCTCAAGCCCATCCTCACAAATCAAACCCCTTACACCCTTCCTTTTGGTCATTGTCTAGATTACCCTCATCTATGTATTTTTGGTAACCCATAAACCTTTCATCTCCCGTGAGCCCATTACCTCTCTTCATCTTTTTCATAACTCTGCCTCAACCTAAGACTCAACACCGTCATCCCTCAGCCCAAGCCTATCTTCACCTAACCCTTCATCTTTTGAGCCCACCTCCCTAACAAAAACCTCTAATTTCTCCTTCTCATATCCTTCGCCTACCCCATGATAATGCATATTTCATATAGACATTATAGGTGCTTCTTATTGCATTTACATAGGAGTTTTGGATATGTTTTGGTCTAGTTTCATATCTTTCTTGTGAAGTATTCGAGTTCGAAATCTATTCATTTTTAGTGTTTATTCTGCAGTTTCACATTCCGACCGTGGATGGGATCTTTGAGGAGCTTAAAGGACATGTTTTGGACCATATGAAGGTTGAGGAAGGAGCTACAATGGAGCAAGGAAGCACAACATCGAAGCTAAAGGAGAAGTGGTCACTGTTGGGACCGGCGCCCGCCGCTCGCCGGTATCCTAGCGGCACCCGCCACTAATCTGTGTTCAGCGGAGTCGAATTAAGTCCGAAGATACTTTTTATATTATATTATTACTATATTTCCTAGGGTTTGCACCACTCTATTTAGGTTTTATTCTTTCGTAATAAGCCGTTTGGTGGCATTAGGGTTATATAATGAACACAATTAGAGAGAAAAGAGATTTGAGGCCTATGAGTTGCTAAACTCGTCGTTTCGCCTGTGATTTGAAGACATCGTTGAATGAATTGTGAGGATTTGATTTCAATTAATTATTTATTAGTATATTTATCATCTTGTGCTTATTGTTTATATTTGTGTTCGTTTCTGTGATTGATCACCATCTTAGGAATTGCATCTAAGCTATGAATTCGTTGTTGTTTTCTAGATAGCAAACGAAGTCATTGAATTAGTGATATTTCTATGTCTTTGTAGTTGATGATTTCGATTGATCTGTGTTGATAGATGTGTGTTAGGGTTGATTAGGGTTGTTCCTACTGCCTCTTAATTGTATTGAATCGATATGCCAATTCGTCTTAGAACTTGAGTGTTTAATGCTATTCTTTAGTGATATTGAATAAGAAGATTATATCTTTGTGGATCTATCAACTTTAGTCAAGTCGACATATGCTTAAAAATATATGTTGAATCAATCCTAGGGCTTGCTTGATATACTCGAGGAGATCTAGTGATATATCTTTATGAGGGCTTGCTTGATAGAGACAGGAGTATTATCAATGTTACAAGTGGTAGAGATGTTTTGGACAAAACACCTCATAAAGCAATGCACATTTTTGAAGGGTTAGCTAATGCATCGCTACAATTTGGGAAATACCAGGGAGTTATAGGAGCGCATAAGTTGGACAATTCTGGAGATGGTCGCAAGGATGACTTAGATAGGCTTACTGAGCTCGTTAACAAGATGGATATGCAAATGAATCAACCTCAGCAGCCTAGATCTTGTGGTGACTGCGGAGATCCAAGTCATCCAAATGATAAGTGTCCTTTGATTCAACAAGATGTCGCTGATTTGAGTGCTGTGGATTATGGTCTTCGTCGCAACTTTGGTGACAATGTCTACAATCAGGGCTACAATTCGAATTATTAAAGTGTATTCAATGGTAGAGGTCAACAACAACAAGTTCCTTATCAATAAAGAGGACAATTTGATAATCGTAAAAGAAACACTCAACAGGAGGACAAAGATGAAACTTTAAGGTTGTTGGAAAAGATGAGTGTTCAGGAGAAGTTGTTGAGTCAAATGGCTAAGGAGATTGGAGAGTTGAAAGTGAAAGATTCAGGGAAGTTGCCATTACAAGTGGTAGTTAATCCGAAGGAGAATGTTAGTACCATGATTTTTAGAGGAGGAAAAGAAGTGAATTTACTCACTAGGAATGTTGAAAAAATGACTAAGGAGGTGATTGACGTGGGTAATGGAGACAACAATAACTCGGAAAATAGCACACCGCCAAACGGCGCCCGCCGCCCCCAAAATCGGCGCCCGCCGCACCCTCCAGTAGCTTATCCGAATTTTGACGTTGAGCCATCTGCGCAGAAATCGCCAAAGGAGGGGTCTTCTGACGTTCCAAGACCTGCACCACCCTTTCCTCATGCCTTAAGACCTGATCATAAATGGGAAGATGAACAAATCCTTTATGACACCTTTGTTAATTGTGAGGTAAATATTCCACTCTTGAATTTCATTAAAAATGTACCTCGCTATGCTAAGTTTTTTAAAGAACTATGCACTATGAAACGGAAGCAAAGGATGAAAAGGAAGGAAAAGGTAAGTTTGAATGAAAATGTTTCTACTTCTCTACAGAAAATATTGCCTGAAAAATGCGGAGATCCGGGTATGTTTATTATCCCATGTGCAATAGGTTATACAAAATTCACTAAGGCTATGTTGGATTTAGGAGCGTCAATCAATGTTATGTCATACAACTTGTACATGTTCTTGGGTCTTAATGGTTTGTCAGAAACTGGTGTTACTATATAACTCACTGATCGTTCTAGTATTAAGCCTAGAGGAGTTGTGGAAGATGTCTTAGTTAAGGTTAGTGATTTGATATTTCCAGCTGATTTCTTTAGATTAGATATGGAACAGGGTACACCCGAAACCCCAATTATCTTGGGAAGACCATTCTTGTGAACGGCCAAGACTAAGATTGATTGCTTTGAAGGGCAATCTCTAGGAGAAACTCATGCTAAAAAGGAAATAATTGGTGCAATGGATGAACATATTGGAAAAATTCCTAAGGTTCCCCTTCTTGTCAAGAAAAGGAAAAGTGTGGAGGATCTTGATGGGATAACTTGATCAAGAAATGCATCACGTCTAACCAAAGACGTGAAACAAAGACGGTTCGCAACCCAAGGTAAACTAGGTAATATTGTTTCATTTTCGCATTTAGTTTTTCAATTCAATAAAGTGGGACTAGTCTATTTGTTGTATATTAGAGTAGTTATGTGTTAGAACCTTGTTGGTAGGTGAAATTTGCCTGATCGAATGACGGAGTGGCGTTCTACATATACCGGCACCCGCCGCTTTCAAATCGGTGCCTGACGCCCCCCCTGTTCACAGACGTGTCCCGGATTTTGGTAACATTAGAAGGGATTATTTTCTATCCTATTTTTTTTATTTTTAGGTTAGTTTATATTTTTATCTTATTTAGGATCATATATTTCTATTTAGTTATATTAGGAGTAGATTTTATTTTATCTATCATTAAGATTAGATTTTATTCTATCTTAGGTTAGTTTTAACTATCTTAGGTTAGTCTCTTCCTTCTTTTTCTCCCTCCTGTCCTTCAGCCACCTGTCGACCGTCTTCCCTCCCCCACCAGGGGCGGTGGCGGTGATGGACGTCGAACTAGCACCCCTATACTGGCTGCTTGATTGGTTGTTTAGGCGCCCATACTGCATTATCAAACATTGATTATCACCCTTGTACTTCAGATTCTAAACTCAATTTTTTTTTTCCAGAAACAAAGGATGTATCAAACCATCCACTTCTTGTTATTGCAGAAATCATTATTAAATGAAAGAAATGAATAGAGAGTGGGTGTGGTGTGGGTGTATCAAACCATCCACTTCTCAGAATTGTAGTAGCCAGTGGTGATCTAGAGTGCTAATTACATGATAGATCAAGATGCTGACGTTGAAATAATTCACCAAATTGCTGAAGAAATACTCCGGTGAAAGATTCAAACAACAATGAGAAGAAAACAAGATCCAATCTCTCAATTTTAGATTCCTCCATCTTTATACATTTAATTCCCCATCCCTTGTCAAAATTAATGATAAATAACATGTTCAATTCTGCAGAAAACAAGATCCAAACTGTCAATTTTAGATTCATAGGTGTTGCAATCCCCCAAATCATCAAATGCCCTATTTTAGTCAAACTCTAGCAGCCATGATCAATATGTTATATGAAAGCAAAAATTCAAAGGAATTACTCAAAGTTGCTGCAACTATAGCAACCGATCAAGATCTCTACAGCTTCAATGCAAACCCCCCAAAATCTAGGGCTAAAAATGAAAAAAAAACACCAAAAAGCTAGGGCTTTTCATTCATGACAGTAATAGAAATCAAAAGCGACATTGCAGTCTAGGGTTTATGAGAGAGAAGAAGAAGAGCTTACCAACGACGCCGACCGACGATAGCGCCACCAAGAGCGACATTGCAGGTTATCTCTCGCCATCTTTTCTCTTCCTCCTTCGCTCTCGAAAACCCTAACAAAAAAAACCAAATTAAAATTGAAGGAAGATGACAGAGGAAGGAGTTGAACAACATCCTAACAAGTAAATACGCTAAACAAAGTGAGAATTGTCCAGAAAACTTTACTCTGAAAATGAGAAGCCAATATTGTGCACCTCTGTCAAAGCATATAAAATACATGAATACTATCAGGACACATAAAAAATTATTCACTCACCTCAAAACCAACTGCATCATTACAGCAACAACATCAAATATCAAATGCGAAAAGGTTTATGTCTTTAATTTGCATTAAACTACTCACTTGTATAAGTTCCGTATTTATCTATACATGCTTTCAATCTCCTTTAATATTGATCAAGCAAACTCAGAAGACAAAGTTCAATATCTAACTTTTATAATCCTAACTAGGTTTAGTGATAATACAAAGCCAGCACAAAGAGTTCCATCCAAATGGAAGCTCCAATCAGGAATAAAAAAGTATGTTATCAAGAGATGTTCTTAATCCTCAGACATGTAAGCCACAACTAAAACACAAAGCTATGTGCAATGTACTCTTGAAAAAAACTGGCATGCTTAATTGTTGGGTGCAATTGTCTGATATGCAATTAAGCATCTTAGAAGTCCAGAAGAAGCTGAGGAAGGATCCTCTCAAATTAGTAGCATCTATCTTGTTAAGCCCTTCTGCTTCTGCAATTTCAGCGGCACGTTGAACTGCTTCTGAATCAACAATGTGGTTTAAGTGTTAAGAAGACATTTAAACAATCTCTAGAAATTATATTTTCAGTTCAGACCTTCAATGAAGATTTTGAGTAGCTCACAGCTCAACTTCAGGGCGTTTGCATTAGCTAAGAACAAAGCAATCAAAGGAAAACAATCATACAACCTTAACTAAGAGATTAGTACTAATATCCTACAAGTACAGTAATAAAAAGAATAATGGAGCATAGGATTCAATTATTCATGGTACATAAGAAGCAATGCAATTATTCAGATAGTAAACCATCCTCTAAACTCATTCTTACAGAATAAGCATAACATTTTGCACCAATGGTCAATGTAAGCTTAATCTTCAAGATAGGCGACAATATTAATCCAGATGAAGACTTCTATGGAATGCAACATCACATAGCAGAAGAAAATTAAAGAGCAAGATACCGAAATTCTGATTTTGACAGTATGAGGCATTAACTAGTAATGTAGTAAAGATCATTTTCCCCAAATAGTTTCAAATTTTGCAATTGAAAAGGGATTTAATGAACAGGCTCACAAGAAGTAGATCGACTTCGCTTAGAAGGGCCAGCAGCTTCGACCTGGAACAAAATATTAGGGTTTCCCTTGTTTTCCCTTGAAAGAACAGAGAGACATCAAACATCTAATATGAACAGAAAACATATAACATCAAATATGATATTATAGCAAATTAGGTTCAGACGATGAAAACAAAAGCATTTAGAGAAGTAGGGACAGATTACAGACTCGACTGTTTCAATAACCCTAGATTAGAGAATGAAATTAAACCTAGATCTGAAAATTAGAGAATGAAATTAAACCACGAAAACCCTAGATTTGAATTTTAGAGGAGCATTCGAGGACTCAAAACTCAAGGGAAAGACGAAGGGAGAAGGAGGATGTGAGTGCTTACCAGGGAAGGTTACAGGCGGCGCATAGAGCAAGAGGGCTAAGCGACGAGGAAAGCAGTCGTTGTCGGGGTTAAGCCATCACTAGAAGTCGAGAGAGAAGTCACAAATGAGAGCCATAGAAAGACAGAGACAGACAGAGAGAGAGGGATCTATAGAGGGTGAGAGAGGGCTTACCGGTTAGGGTTCCGAGAGAGAGCCGCTGTCTTCGTAGCCGCCGACCAGAGCGAGAGATAGGGTACAAGACAACAAGTGAAGAAGATAATAAGAAAATGAATCCAGTGATGGGAGAAGGAGGCCAGAGCAGAGAGAATGAGGCCGGATTTTGAGGACGGGGGCCAGATTTGAAGTAGAGAGAAGGAGACAATGGGGTTTGGTCTATCTGTACAAACAAGTTCGGGAATGGCAGCGCCGAACGACAGTCGTCGGAGGTAGCTAGCGGAAGCTTAGATTTGGATCTGGACAGATGAGGAGAAGAGGGGGTTTGGTATGTGGCTCGGTCGGATCTGGAGAGAGGTAGATAGAGGAGAATATGAGTTGGGGCTTAGAGCTGATAGAATGTGAGGGGAGAGAGAGAAGATAGAAATATGTTGAGAGTCAGATTTTTTGAAGTGCTATAAATTATTGGAAAAGGGAAACAAGAAATTCTATTTTTTTTTTAAGTGTTAACATTACCTCCGAAATTTGGAAGCCCGGGCTCCAATTTTTTTTTGCAAGTGTTGGATCCCGCCTTTTACCCTTGTAGCGCGCGTTTTGGTCTTTTTTCGAACTATCAATTTCACATCTGTCCTTATATTTCATCATTGTGTAAACCGTTTTAGACATCACAAAAAAAATTATTGATGTAATAGATAAATTTAACATCTGTTGATTTTTTGACAGACTTAAATGACATGATGTCTAATTGCAGTATTCTAGTAGGCGGGCACAGCATATTGTGGCCGCAGCATGTGCTGCTCCCTTCTGCCCGCTGCAGTGGCCCTGGCAGCGGCCGCGGCATATTGTCTTTCACGGAAAATTTGTTTCGAATTTGCTCTTCTTATCAATAGAAAGGTTGTAGTTCTCTGAAAGATGTTTCCAACGCATGGTCATAATAGTCAATCGGACAACCGAGGCCTCCAAAAAGTGCAAAACAAGTTCAGCATGTTTGGCGACAACTTCTGCAGGCTTGTTCTTCGTTTAGGTCCGCTTCTTCTTCTCAGGACCTCTTGAGATCTTCATGTAAGCTTCTCCGATCAACTAGACATTCTCATCTAATGCGTTAACAACTCCTGTCTCATCATCGGATCCACGATTACCTAAAATAATCAATAAAAGTGTGTAGATTCCGACTCCCCTAACATAGAGAGCAAATATGCAAATTGTACTTAATCCATCCATGAAATGCATCTTAACTAAGCTAAATGCAACCTATTATGCCTACCTAAATGTCTGCTATCAGAATGTCAGCGATAAACATGGTTATTTGAGCGCACATCACTTCCCTACTCTCTTTCGATTTCAGGAAAAAAAATCAGACCCCCTCCTCTACTCCCATTTGATGTCAAAAGAACCCCAAACCCCCCTTCCTTTCATTCATACTTCGAACACATAAAAACACACACATCCTCCATATCTAATCTCTTCTCATTTCAAAACCACCCCAAACACCACCACATATCCCCTATCTATTTGAAGCCTTACCGCCAGCACCAACACCACACTCCCCCAGCCACCATCGTCGACCACCACTGAGAAACCGCAACCGCAGTCCCTACCTCCCATGCTTTTCCAAGGCCTCCCACGCCTCACATCTTCCTTCTTACTACCTTCTTGATATCTCCAAAGTAGCCATGTCTTTATGCATATTTTAGTTCCGTATTCTTTACATTTTTCATATTTCGGGTTGGGAATATGTCGGATTTATGTAGTATATGCTTATTTTGTCAGAAATAGAGATCTACATAAGTTTCTGTTTAATATTGCAGAATATGGAAACATTTCGGGAGAAAACCAAGAAGCGAGAACCGGAGCACAAAGCTACTCGACATCGACAAACCCTGGTCGATCTCGACGAGCCATGCCTAGACACCTTACTAGACCTCGAGGAAGCCTTGTCGAGATCGAGGACCAGCACCGCGTCTGTCCGAATCCATGCCGAGGAGGAGTCCTCGACATCACCAGCAAGCCATCCTCGACCACACCCTACTCGACCTCGACAAGAGTTAGTCGAGATCGACGAGCCCGGAGCCCAGATCCAAACCTGTCGAGCAGCGCCACCTGAGAAGACCTAGTCGAGGAACCACCCAACTCGACATCGACAAGGGGTCCTCGAGATCAACCAACCCTGTGAGCCTTGTCCGAGCTTGTCGAGCACCAGCTAGCCGAGCCAGTCGACCAACAATCCTACTCGAGATAGACAAGATCCTTGTCGAGATCGACGACAATTCCAGAAGCCGCGTTACTCGGTTTGACCAAATTTACTCGGTGTGGGATTCCTTGGGCTCGAAGTTTGCCGATTTTATCCAATCTATCAAGATACATCATGGAAGGAGAAGATCTATCCATTAAAGACATTTAGATATATTTAGATTTAATTTCCTTGTTGCTTTTATTTATCCTTAAGCATTTTAGATATAATTTTAGATATAGATAGAGATTTCTATCCTTGAGTAGCAAGGATTAGAAGGCTATAAATAAAGCCCATGAGGCTGATTTTAGATTCATTCAATTTCAGAGAGAAGTAAGTAGGAGAAGCAGAGAGAGAGAGTGAGCAGCCGATTGGAGTTGTGAAGCGAGAGTGGAATTGGCTTCAAGCGGTTGTAAACTTTGGTTTATTTTAATGGAATTAGTTATTTTCTTTCAATCGATGATGTCTGAGTTTGCGATGAAGCGCGAGTAGTCCACCCACTTCTAGGGTTGGGGCGAGCCCGACGATAGCCCTGCATGTTTGAGGTAAAGATCCGACTTTTACCATGTTTTTGAGCATCTGCTACTTGTTATGTGTTTATTACCCATATAATGGAGGTCCATGCTAACAACTTGGATTATAAACATAAAATTAGTAGAGACAATTAGGGTTTCTTGAAAGAGTTGTCTAATTGTTGGAAAAGGCGAAAGCTTGTCCTTGATGCAATTCACATGATTATCTGTTTATCTCTGCCTTATGCATGCTTGGTTATAATTGTTGCAAACCCCAATCTTGGAAGTCCTTTTTATACAGTTTAGTTCGAAATCCCAAAGCAATTGCCTTTACTTTATTTTCTTCCATTTTTAGTTTCTGTCTTCCTCGAGATCGAATAGCACTCGTCGATCTCGACTACTGATCTTTGAACCAAAGTCGTTGTAGCTTCTGTGTGCAGGTGCTCGACCAAGACCAGCCGACGTCGACCAGGACCCTACTCGATCTCGAGTAAGGGCTTGTCGAGATCGACCACCAGTGCCTGTGCTTGCTGCTGCTGTGCTCGACTGTCCGATCTTCTGTCGAGTTGCTGTACTCGAGATCTAGGACACCTGTGGTCGACCTCCATGAGATTTCTTCGCTGCCTAAGATCCGCTGACACGCTTCCTCGTGGATCGATCCTGACTTCCCGCTGCTACATCAGGAGGAGGTCTTGTATTCATTTGCAAGGGACGGAATCTGGTTTGCTTTACTTTAGTCATATTTTATATTTGCAGACTCAATTTTCCTCCTACAACACTTCTTCTTCCCCAAGACAGTAGCAGCAGTATCCTCGCCGCCAACAACCACCACCAGCAGCCGGAGCCTACAGGCGCAGCCGACGTTGCCACTCCCACCTCCATTTTGGCGTTTAGGCTCGGTAAGCCTCCTTCTCGCTTCCTTTCACTTCCGAACCTTGCAAAGCTTGCCTTTAATCTCCTCCGGCCTTCATAGGACACCTTTGACGATTTCTCGACTCCAGCGAGACAAACCGAGCCCTGACAACATTTTTCGGCAAAGAAGAAGACCCCTCAGTGAGCTTCTTCCATCTCCTTCTTCTTTTCCTTTTTGATTTCGTGTGTGTGTGTCGAGTGACTGGAAACTAGCTCCACCGCCGGTAGCCCTTTTTTTCTTCCCCCACCGCTGGAACTCTCTTTTGAGGGATTCTCTTCTCTTGTTCTTCTCATCTCGTTTTCGCCTTCCATAATCCAACCCCTTGAGTTTCATTGCATATTTTTTACTCTATTCCTGTGGAATTTATGGGTTTTTCATTAGATTATAGGTTTGTGGAATTTTGGGTTCACTTTTTGTGGTTTGGGTTTCTCGGTGGCCTAATTATATTTGTTTCTCGTTCGTGAGCTGATGTGTGGAGTTCCGGGGTGATGGCGCTGAGATCTATGTTTGTGCTCACCCCATTTTCATGGCATGGTGGCTCTTAGAACATCAACACGCCACCGGAGGGTTAGGCCTCGTCACTAAGATCTAGTGGTTTTTCGCGTTTACATCCCATCTCTTCCAAATCTATAGTTGTATCTCGGAGGCTAGTCAGGGGTTCAGTTCCGGCGCCGGTTGTCTTTAGGACCCGCGGGTTAGAGGTTGTGGTGGATGGGTGTCCTGGTTCGGGTCTATTTCAGCTTGGGTATGTCTCATTGGCCCAGTACTGCCCGAGTGGCTCTCTGGCTCGTCGGTTTTTCATTTTCAGGAGATGTTCTTTTGCTCTGGGCTCGCTCTCTCGCCCCTCCTCCCACATTCGTTTGGATTCGTGCTACTAGGGGTGACGTCCCTTCCGGTTTGGCTCTGGCACCGGCCTGCTTTGCGGTTCGTAGATCTTGTGTTTTGCCCCCTTGTCTCTTAGATCTACTCGTGGTGGCTCAATCTTCTGCTATGCTTGCGGTTTGGATTTCTGTTTTCCTCAAGTTCGGAATTTAGCACGTCTCTCCCTCTACAAATCTGTGTGTATTTGTTCAGGATATCCTGAGTTCGGTCTTTTGTTGCCTAACTTCCTGTTCGCTTTGTTGATTCCCATTTTCTTCTTGGCTGGCTCATTCTTTAGCTCCTAGGTCGGGGAGGTCAGCAGATGGCGTGTTGAATTCGTCCTTCCTCTCCTAGCGTTTTGCATTGTGCTTTGTCAAAGGTGGGTTTGCATGTCTCCTCTCCATGCTGGTTTGGGGGCTGGCTGTTTTGATTGTATTTCCATTTTCCCACATCGGCTTGCTTCCTTTGAGTTAGTGTTGATTGATTATGCTGCCCTGGTGTGGACTTGGTTAGTGGTTGTGCAGTCGGTACGGTTCGATGCCCTTCCCTTGGGAGGTGCGGGTAGCTCGTTCGGATTGGGTCTCGCTTGTGTGTTGTCTTGGCCCCTTTCATTGTTTGATCATGGTTGGAGTGCCTATCGATTATGTGGTATTTTCTTCATTCCCATATCGGCATGACACCTTTGATTTGTTCTGAATGTCATGTTGTGTCTTGTTGTGGACTCGGGTGGGATTGTATTGCATTGTCTGTTTGGCAGTCCTCTTGTGTTTCTGTTTGTATGGGGGTTCGTCGTCTGGGTATACGGGTGTGCTTCTGGCTCATGTGGGAGTTGGAGTCGTGGTTGACGCTGGGCAAAGGTAGTTGTGGTTAGTCGACTCGGGTTGTCATCGTGCTCTTGAGAGACCCAACTGAACATGGAGGTCAAGCTTCGGTTGGACCGGTGCCTTCTTTGCCATTGTTTATACGGTCCCCGCTTTGTTTTGTACTCTTCTTTCACATGTTCTTGGTCCTGTTAGTAGGTAATATCAGTTAGAGGATGTGTTATTCTCGCGTATGTTTGAGTGGGTTGGTGTGTTTGATGAGTTTTTATTAGGGTATGTTTAAGAGTTTTTTTGTTTTGTTGGTTGGTGTAGGTGTACCACCTTTTATGTAAGACTCTTGGTTTGGTCTTACCTTTTGTACTCCTGGCTTTATAGCCTTATCTCTACATTTACCGTTTCAAGCAAAAAGCGGATGCTCCTTTGTTCTATTCTTCGAAAATGGGAGGAAGAAGAAGATTGTGGGCTCCGTCCACATCACCTGCCACATCACCACAGCTGGGCCCTCCTCCTTTTAATTCTGCTTTTGAGCAGATTGGGGAAATGAGAGAGTTAGAGGCCTTTGGGCCTAATCTCTTTGGGTCGGCTTGCTTGTTTTAAAGGAGCCCGAAAATGTTGGGCTTATTCATTTAAAATGGATATCGGTTGGTGTTTTATCAACTAAGATAGTGGTTTTTTGGCAATTTAGAATAAAGGGAGTCCAGTTTTAGTATTTTATGAAATAAAGGGGGGTCGGTTTGTAATTTTATAAAATAAGGGAAATTTGTAAATTCCATTAAGGGCTGATTTGATGAAATGGGATTTTAAAGGAATTGGATATATTTTACGAAAGCGTTTAAAAGAATTTGGTATTTTAAATCTTATATAATATTATTTTGGATTTAAAATATAAAATATTATTTTGGGATTAAAGATATAATATTACGTGGATTAAAAGAAAATATGATATTATAAGACTTGGAGATTTAAAAGGGTATTATCGGATTTAACTCGAAAAAGGAATCTGATGAACATTTCCCAAGGTCGGAATTTCTAACCATTTGACTCAGATTTTGAAATGGTTTTGAAACTAACTTAGGAGTCTAATTTGTTCGATGACTGACTAGCATGATGTTATGATATGTGTGACTAATAGCTTGACTTGTGGTGATTTATTATGCGAGGTTAAATGTTAGATAATTACGATGAGGATATATAATTATATGCTAAGTAAGAATATGAGATGATAACATGCGAATTTGGCTAAGTATGATATGAAATTATCTTAAGCTGATGAGATGTTAGAGTTATGTTATTGCATGATTATACCTTATGATTATGATGAACTGTTGAGATATTTATATATGCGGATATGTTGTTATGAGCATGCGAATGTGGCTGAATGGAATGTGGAAAATGATGTGGTCTTATGGAATGTGGTGATATGATGAATGGTTGAGCATGATGGAATGGAAATTGTGATATGTTTGTTATTCTCATTGAATGATTTGTATGCTATGGATGCTTGAGAAGCTTACTCAAATTGAAAGAGACCTCCTTGTTTTATGTGCATGATATACTAGGTGCTTGCATTCATGATCAGTATACCATCTAGTATCATGCTAGGTTGCATCGACAAATGAGTATTCGCTTTCTGTATGCGTATGTAAACAGAACGACCATTATTTGTGAAGTATTTAGAGTATTTGTTAGGGTCATAGGACGACCCAATCTCATCGGGTCTCTTCTTAAGTCGTTCGAGTCATGGCAACACCTTTATTACCACATTTTATTTATTATTCTCATTACTCTTATTTTCTATTTATAAGACCACATTCATGATGATTGAAAAAGCATTCTATTTGGGGTTGGGCACCAATACGGGCTTGACTCTATCAATGGAATGGAATGCATTCGCGCCCTATCTAATATTCTGCACTTGTGAACTAGGAGCATGATAGTGTGTTAATATTCCGCCTTGCATATAGAAACATGTTATTAGGCATAGCGTATGTGTGTACTTAGGGTGAGGAAAGATCCAAGTGGGCATCATCTGATCCCGCCCACTACATAATTTTTTTTAGGTATGCCATATATGTAAAATGATGTTGATTTGGCTCCATGAACACGGGGTTTTGACACGGTGGAAAGAGAGAGTTGAGACTCTTACTTCACTAAATTAATAATGTGTTGGATTTGAATAATTGGATCACGATTTGACCCAGCTCTGCCGTGACACCCTTATGTATGGTTTTATAATTTTCCTGGTTTGTATCATTAATGGGTTTCACGACTTAGGTCATACGGCAGTTACAGGGGTCTTACCCCAGAGATTCCAACGATCCCTCACGGTTTTTAGGTGCGAAATCCTACTTTTAAAGGACATATGTTGATTTCAACCATTCAACCTGCACTCGGGGCGCAAGATCTCAACGAAGGGTTTCGTCCCTCGAAACATAATCCGGGAATCATTATTCCGGGTCATTACAAATTTAGCTTATGTGGGAGTCGAACCCACATCTCTGCACATAAGCACATTGCTCTACCATTGAGTTAATAGACTTTTAAAACTTATTAAATACAAGAATAGAGATAAGAATCAAATGTTACCATTACAACAAAGCAAAACCCTTCCAATCTTCCACTAAACACAAAAGAGAAGAGCCCAAATCACCAAACTAATTACACCTGAAATGCCAGGACATCACCGACTGACTTTACCCTTTTATAGACTATGTTGAATGACTGAACCGCGAAATCTTGATAGCAGTCCTTGGATTGTTTTTCTCAACCAAAAATCGAAATGAGTTTTAGCAATTCTAAAACTGATTCCTCGTTCTCAAGGTGGTTGCAAGTGATCCTAGGATTGTTTTGGGCGGAAGTGGCTTTTCTACTTGAGAGCTTGAAGGATTCCAATCACCAGACTCCAACTCAATACTCAACAAATCCTCCCCTCTATGCATTAGCAGTTTGCAGAAGACTGGGCTTATTTTCAGGGAATGTTTCGGGTGTCTTGGATGACTCCTCATTGAGGGTTGTACCTGCAGCAGGCAGACTTGGACCACGTCGTGTACTCTGACAAAGTACCACTCTCTCCCTATAAGATCGACTAGCCCTGCTTTTGTTAGGTTCATCAAAACATCGCGGTTTGGATTGGTGATCATGACCTGGGGAAGATGCAATGAAACAGATAACGCACGTTCAATTTGAGTTAGACACAAAACTAAATAACAGAAAATTGGACACTCTTGAACTTACATAGCAAAGTTGATGTAGAGAACCTTCAACTAACTCTTGAGGTCCGAGTTAGTGTTCTCCAAATCAAAGAGATACTGGAAATGAAATCAATTAATCAACTCTATGACTAATGAACTTTGAAAATCCTAGCAAAAGACAACAATACCTGAGAAATTGAGTTGTCATTAGTGCAAAGGAAAATAGAGGTGTCATCCTAAAGAAAAACCAATAAAGCTAGACAAATCAATAACAGATCACAATCAAACCAATAAAGCTCACAATAATAAGCTATATTTCACCTTTTATATGCACATTGTCTATCTAATATTGCACAAGGAAGCTATCAAGGCCTAGAAAGCACTCTTGACAACATAAAAGAACTAAGAAATGATCCATGCTTTCAAGGCTGAGTAACTTCCTAAACGATCAAGTAAGGATCTTCGTGCTCAAAGTTATGCAACAATTGAATAGTTAAGCATGAGTAAAACTTAGACGAAGTTGCAGAGTGAGAAAAAATAAGATTATTAACTTGCTTTCCGAATCTGCAGTAACTTTGACATCACGAGAACACTCATCAATCAGATGCTAAAACTATACAAACATCAAGCACGAAAGAGTAACTGAAATGATATTAAACAGATTCAGGGAGATTCGGAAACCAGTTGAATCTACACAAATTCATAAACCCTAACCGGATGCTTCTTGAATCACATGATCCTGATAGATTGGAACATGGATTTTCTATCAAAAGAGAGCCATTTGAATCAAATAAAACGAGATCCAATCCTTCGGAAAAGTAATTATAATAGTTACCAGGATAATTGTCGTGATAGTGAAACTTACAAGCTACAATTTAAAGAACGGATATGAAGCCGCTCGAGTGCTTGTTGTAAGGAGGAAATCGAGTTCAAAATATAATAATATAAATCAAACCGGATTATGCCCACGCAAATGATTACAAGACCTTCTCCTGATGTAGCAGCGAAAGTCAAGATCGATCCACGAGGAAGCGTGTCAGCGGATCTCAGGCAGCAGTAGAATCTCACTCAGTTTCGACTCATGGGACCACTCGATATCGACCTAGGGGAGTCGATATCGACCTATTCCAGTCGATGTTGGGAAACTCTAGAAAGTTAGTCGATTTCGACTGGATGTCATCGATATCGACCTGTTCTCCTCGAAATCGACCAAACATGCAGAGACACAAACGAGCAGCGATCTTTCTAGATCGAGAGTCAGAAGTCAATATCGACCAAGGAGAGGTCAATATCGACCAAGGAGAGGTCAATATCGAGTAGAAACAGTAAAATAAAATAAAGAACAAAGCTTTTCGGATTCGAAATAAACTCTATGTGAAAAAGAACTTCCAAGATCGGGGTTTGCGACAACGATAACCAAACATGCATAAGGCAAGATAAATGACGATAATCATGCAAATTGCATTGAAGGATCAAGCTTTTGCCTTTTCCAACAATTAGACAACTCTTTCAACAAACCCTAATTGTATATACCGATTTTATGTTTATAATTCAAATTGTTAGCATGGATCTCTATTGAATAGGTAATAAACACATAAAAGGTAGTAGATGCTCAAAACATGATAAAGATCTGATCTTTACCTCAAACGCGCATGGCTATCGTCGGGCTCGCCCCAACCCTAGAAGTGGGTGGACTACTCGCTCTTCATCGCAATCGCGGACATTGTTGATTGAAAAGAAACTACTTGCATTAAACCAAACTGAAGAAAGTACAAACCGAACAAAGCCAGATCACTTTCGCTCCCCTTGTTCCACTCGGCCTCTCTCTCTTTCTCTACTCTCTACTTACTTCTCTCCTTCTGAAATTGAATTAATAAAAATCAGCCCTATAGGCTTCAAATCCTTGCTAATCAAGGTAAGGAATATCTATCTTCTATCTAAAGATAAAAATCCACTAGGAAATAAATAAATCTAAACTAGAGAAAACAAGATAAATCCTAGAGTAATTAATTGTTCCACCCTTAGGATAAATAAAAAGATAAAAAGGATAAAATCTCTCAACTCTTCATGTGCAAGGAATCTCTTCTCGAAAATATCTCCATTGGATTCGGGATAAAACTTTAAGTAAAGCCCGGAATCGACTTGATGACGTCACTGGACATAGGTCGATATCGACCTCACCTGGTCGATATCGGGTGACTTTTCTCGGCTTAACTTCTGCTGCTCAATCTCGGCTTCTGAAGAAATATCGAGTCTATTTTTTTGGTCGATATCGACCAAAGCTGGTCGATATCGATTAGTCTTCTTCTTTGCTGGCTTTTTTGAGTCGATTCTGGGATTTTCGACCAAGATTTGGTCGAAATCGAGTAGGCTTGGTCGATATCGACCAGTCTTCTCAACATCATGCTCTGTTCTTGAAACGCACTTTCCCGAGTCCTCGTTCGTCGGATTGACGCATATGAGCATGCGTTGGAAAGCTCTTTTCGAGGGCTACAACTATCATGAAGACATCAGAACTTGAATTATAATGATGAATGCCGAAAAATGGCCTTTTATCCAGTTACTCCATCCTTAGCTTTTTCATGAGTTTTCCTTTAAGCTCCAAAGTGCGTCTAAACTTCTCCAAATTAGCTCTAAACTCCTTAGATTCACATCAAACTTGTGTAGACTCCATATATGGCAGTATTAAGCATAATTACACAAATTCGCTATATTCCCAACCCAAAATAATATAATAAGAAGCAAAAATAAGTATAAAAACATGGCATAGAACATGGACATCACTGCTCAATTGCACGACATTGCCACAGGAAAGTGGATGGAAGGAGTCGCAGTTGGTCGAATTGAAGGCAAGAGGAGGATTGCTCGATTGCACGACAAGGCCATCGGAAAGTGGACCAGAGGGTCGTAGTTCTTCAGCCCTTCGCTTCTTCTCTCTACAATCAAAGAAGAAGACGATAGAGTTTTTTTTTTTTTTTTGGGGGGGGGGGAGGGGCGGTCTAGCCTGGTTCATTTTTTAAAAACAAAATCAGACCCGCGTGTTCGGTTTTTCACTAAAGATAAAATTTTACACCCTATGGCAGTTTTACACCCTAACTCTATATACACTGTTCTAAAAAACCCTTCAAGACCCGCCTAGACCCCCGCCTAAACCCTTGAACTCGCCCCACCGCCAAGGTCGTCAAGGTCGTCAAAACCCGCCTAGACAGCAAAGCTCCGCCATGAAATCCGCCTAGACCCTGCCTACACCCCGCCTAGACCCTTGACCCTACCCCACCGCTAAGCACCCGCCAAGCGTTTTTTGGAACATTGTCTATATATATATATATATATATATAGGGGTTGGTCCCGGTGTACTCAGCCTTTAACGTGTATCATATACACAAATCTGAGCCGTTGATTGAATGAAATTGATGACTGAGATTAAAAGGCAATTTTAGCTTTTTTTAATTAAAAATCAGTGGGACCCACGTTTTTTCTTGCTCACTTACTGAATTGGGGGCGTGTGTGATGCACTCTCTTAACATTATTCGATGGTATATCTGGATTATTCGATCGTATCGCCGGATTATGCGATGGTATATCTGGATTATTCGATCGTATCGACGGATTATGCGACGATATCGATGGATTATTCTAATTGGCTACCACCTTGAAAACGCCCTAAACTTTTAACTAATAATTATTCGATGATATCACTTGATTATTCAATGATATCGCTTGATTATTCGATGATATCGCTTGATTATTCGATGATATCGCTTGATTATTCGATGATATCGCTTGATTATTCGATGATGTTACAATATTATTCGGTTGTCATTTTACCAAATAACTAAATATTATTTGATGGTATTGCTGGATTATGCAATGGTATCACAAGATTATTCTATAGTATATGCATTTTTCATTCATATGAATGCCAATCTAAAAAAAAAACTCATATCCTTAAACACAAAATCGGTTCATACACCTGAATAATTCGCTCCATACACTTGAATAGTTCGGCTTTTCTACCGAATACCTCTGACATTGAATAAATTGCAGGCAACTTCAACATTTAACATTCAACATTCAACCTTCAAAAATAAAATTGCAGGCAACCTTCAACCTATTATCGCCATATGATTGATGCTCCAAAGCTTACAAAGCACTGGTACCGTGAAGAGTCTGAAGAGAAGGATGGGAAGGAGGACATTAGTTGGAAAACATACAGTTCAAGAGTTATAACAATAATGAAACCCCTAAATCGATTTCAACATTTCCCCCAAATTAAAAACCCTAAATCTATCAAAATTATATAATCTATTCGAAAATCAAAAAATTGAGAGAAATAAGATGCAAAATAATAGAGACATCATAATATAAGGACAAAATTCAATTGAAAGTTCAAAAATAAAACCTGAATACGAGATTATTGAACATCCATATTCAACATCGAATGTCAGATGGGCCGAGCCCGAAGGAAGTAGTAGCGGAGGAGGAAGCAGTGACGCCGAATCCAAAGGAAGGAGGGGCGGATCGAAGAGGAAGCAGCTGCGCCGATGCCAGATCTGAGGACGGATGGGCGACGAGGTGCAGCGAGGGCGACTGGAGGCTCAGATCTAGAATAGAGGACCAGATCGTCGCCGCCATCGCCACCTTCGTCATCGCCATTACCACCTTCGCCTCTGCAACCGCCGTCGCCATCGCCTCTGCAACCCCCATCGTCTCCGCCATCGACACCTTCGCCATCGCCAAATTCATCGCCTTCTTCACTCACCATCGCCGTAGGAGGGAAAGGAGGCGGTCGACGACCCCGATGTAGAGGCAGCGCCCTGGCCCTTCGATGCGTGTCTTGGTGGTTTCGCTAATCGCCTCCGCCACCACCTTCGCTAGCCGCCATCGCCATCTCCTTCGAACTTGCTTACCGAGTTGCCAACCGCCATCGCCATGTCATCCGCAATCCTCCATGGGAGCAAGAAGAAGGGAGCAAGAAAGAGGCGGCTCCAATTTGGCCCTTTTTCTCTTCTTTTTAATTAGGGTTGTTGGGGGATTGAGAATTGGGATTCCTTTCACGCGCTTCCAATTAAAGATGGGGCATTTTTTTTCATTTCTTTTTAAAAAGTTACCCTCTTATGTGGCAAAATCTTGACCTTTAATTTCTTTTAGATCAACGGCATAGATGTGTGTACATGATACACAATAAGGCTTGAGTACATATGATCCATACTATATAGGGATTTTTAGGACCGGCTTTTTAGCCCAGTTCACTTGCTTTATAGCCCAGTTATGAATAGAACCGATCTATAAAGTCACAAATTTTAGTCCGGTTCTTAATAAAACTGAGCTATAAAGTCACTATGTAATTTTAAAATATGAGTTTTTTAGCACGATTTTTAGTCTTTACCAAACTATAAAGGCATGTGTTGTTTTAAAATTGGAGTTTTTAGCACGGTTTTTAGGTTGAACCGAGTTGTAAAGTCACCGTGTGATTGAGGTTTTTAGCATATGTTTCAAATAAACCAACTTATAAATTACTCCTCGCAGTTTTTAGCACAATTTAATGTTTTCACCGGAGTCAATCCCTATATATATATATGGGACAAGAATGAATTTCCGGGATTTGAAAATCTCGTAAATCTCGTTTGTATCTCATCTTGTAAATTTTTACGAGACGGGATCAGAATATGCAGGATTTATGCCCAACGTAGTCTTTTATTTGGGTATTTTACGAAGTGTCAAAATTTTCAAACCTTGAAAAGCCAGTATAAGAGCACCCACACCCCTATACACTTGTGGTGTACTATGACAAAAAAATAACAAAATAAAAAAGGAAAAGTGAAGTACACAATAAAAAAGAACTAGCAGGAGTACATGCACTTAGGGAGGACTTGGCTGACAGTGTGGCAAATGAACCAATACAAGAAGGCCACGTGGACTGGGTAGGAGTTTGATTACGGGATGGGGCAAAAGGCATGCAGATATATTTGTGGAAGATGTTTAATTTGGCACATTAAAACATGTGAAAGTGAAATAATTTTTTTTAAATCAATTTTTAACATGTTAAAATTACTTTAAATAAATTATAAATAATATATTTAAATAGGCTTTAATTTTATCGATCTATTCATAGACATCCATTTTGCATATCTTTATTAATTATAAAAAATATATTTAAATAGGCTTTAATTATAAAAAAAAATATTATATTAAAATATTAATATTCTTCTACTATAAAATTATTTTATACAATAAAATTAAATTAATAGATGTAATATGTCGGATAATAACGCAAGTATTAAATGATGAAAAAGTTGATGTAGGTCCCGTAAGTGGAGTGCAGGGATGTGAGTGAAATTGATAAAAACTTGAAGGGGGTGCACTTGTGCTGACGTAGCACGAAAAAAATAGGTTAAGTACAAGAGTAAGTGTAACAGGGCACGAAAAAAATAGGTTAAGTACAAGAGTAAGTGTAACAGGGTGTGCATGGCCTAAGCTACTTGCAAACGTCTCCGAACTACACATTTCATATATTACGAATTTGGTCATTCCATCACCTTTTTCACAAATAAAGTGATGGTGGCATTTGTGCCATTGAAATAAGCTATAAATTGAGTGTCTCCCTCCCCCCACTTCCTCCCTACACCTCTCTCCCTCCTCTCCATCTTCTACCTTCCCTGATTTCCCTCTCTCCCCTAAAAATCAAGAATCCCAAAAGATGACCAACCAAAATGTGGTGGTGGTCTCAGACACAACCAAATCAATGGGCGCTCACCCCCTACCCTCTCCGACTGGTCGATTCGTCATATCATCATGGCGGAAGCCCCTCAAGAAGATCCATCCTCAGGCCTCCCCCAAGATCAATGCTTGGGTTGATTCCATGAGGTCTTCCTCCCCCACCCACCTCAACCCGGCCGACTTGATCCACCCCAATTACTCCTCTTGGATGCTCCACCATCCATCCGCACTCGAAACGTTCGACGAAATCACGAATGTTTCCAAGGGTAAGCAGATCGCGGTCTTCCTCGACTATGATGGCACTCTCTCCCCCATCGTCGACGACCCTGATCGCGCCTTCATGTCCGATGAAATGAGAGGAGCCGTCAAGGAAGTGGCCAGGCATTTTCCTACCGCCATTGTTACCGGAAGATGTAGAGACAAGGTATGTCACATCCACTGTATATGACCACCCTCTCTTTCTCTGTTGATTGACTCACCTGACTTTGACTCAGTTACGTACTTTTTATACTCGTCGAGCAGGTGTACGATTTTGTCAAGTTAACCGAGCTCTATTACGCGGGTAGCCATGGGATGGACATCAAGGGACCTACGAACGGGCGAAAAAATACACAAGTCCATGTATGACTGACTCTTGATCAAAACTTGCGATCTACCTGTATAGTTGTATTGTATCATTTCTATACTTTTTAGCTCTTCAAGATTCATAAAAAGAAAACCTACTTTTTGCTTTGTTTCAGGGCAAACAATCTGCACTTCTATTCCAGCCTGCAACTGAGTACTTGCCCATGATTGATCAGGTGGACTATTTTTATTTTTATTTTGTTATGGAAGTTTTTGATCCAAAGACTGAAGTGGGTGAATCCTAGATGATTAAAACTCCGAAAATTGGTGAATGTGACAGGTTTACGAGGCATTGATGGAGAGAACGAAATCAATCCCGGGAGCTACGGTTGAGAACAACAAGTTTTGTGCATCTGTGCATTTTCGCCGAGTTGACGAAAAGGTATAGAAAAACAAAGCAATTGGTAGCCTATTGTTTGGCGTTTGTGTTTGTTCCAAGTGATGGAGTGAATTTTTCTTGTGATTGACAGAGATGGGCAGAACTGGCTGAGCAAGTGAGGGAGGTGGTCACTGAATACCCAAAGCTCAGACTATCTCAAGGTAGAAAGGTGAGACTTGTAGAGCCAAAACAAAAGCTGTGTTTGTTTTCTTCTTCTTTGTTTCTTATATGATCTCTCTTTCATCTTTTACTTTTTTCTTAATTTGACCTAGTTGAGGGTACAGATTGTCATTGTCTTCAAAGGTTTTTCCACATACCTTTTTTTGCCTACAAAATGCAGGTTTTTGAAATCAGGCCAACCATCAAGTGGGACAAGGGGAAGGCCCTTGAGTTCTTGTTGGAGTCACTTGGTAAGTTTCTCTACTTTTTTTTTTTTTTTTTTTTAATAATTTTAGGGGAAAACATTGGTTTGGTTTGGGAGTACAAGCTTACTGGATAACTGCAAGGCACCTGAATGAAATAATGAATAGCTATGAGAGGTAAGAAAATACATGCTTGATTTAAAAATTCGTTAATAAAATTTCATTTGAGGATAATCTTAATATCAAGAAATAGCCTTACGGCTAATGTACGTACGTAGACTGCTTATGATAAGCAATTAATTAGCTCCTTATCGACTCAAATAAGTTCATTATCAGCAATCAATACATTGCACGAAACAATCCATGTTACTACTTAATTAATACTTAATATAGTAACATGGATTTATGATAATGCCCTGCAGATTACAGTGGATATTGTTAATAAATTAAATGAGGTTCAAGTTGCAAATGTTTTTCTTTTTTAAACTGAGGAATCGTATGAGGAGGTAGGAACAACCCCTGGATAATTGAGGTGCCAATAAAGTAGCAAACCATGTAGCAGGAAAAGGGAGGAGATGGAGTAAAACCAGGGATAGGTGTCAACCTAAGAAGCTCATCAAGAACAAACCCACTCAATGCAGGCTTTTTCTTTGAACTGGAATGTGCCTATCATGTGTTGGGATGGTGCAACTGAATCAAAGACACTCGATCTATACAGCGAAAGAGACACTAGGAAGAAATGCAATTAAAGGTTCGTTTGGCATGTTTTAACTTTTTTATCAGCACAAATAAGCTCCTTACAAGCAATCGACGTACTAATTAATATATACAGTAGTAGGTAGGCACAAAACCATGATCATGAAAATCGGGGTAGGCTAAAATCGTCTTGTACATTAATGAACAAAATTTTAAGAGTTATTAATATCACATGTATACCACAAATATACACCTCGAAAAAAAACTAATAAAGAGAAAAATAAAATATATAATGAACAAGTTTATAAAAATTATTAATATCATATAATACATAAACATCTAGATAAAAAAAAACTAATGAAGAGAAAAATAAAAACATATGGACATAAAAACCTAGATAAAAACTAATGGAGAGAAAAATATCACAATATACCATTTTCTAAGAGCTTGTTCTATGTGTAATACCCAACTGGGAGTGAACCATGAGTATCTTCATGTATGTAGCTCATGAAAAATAAAAACCTATGGGGAAGGGCAAGTGGGATGGAACTCCAATTGGTCTAAATAGGCTCACAACGAAGCTATTTAAATTTTGTGATTCATATTGATACTACTAATAATTATATAACTTTTTAGATTTTTGAGTGGGCTGCAGTAAAGTTAGGCCACCCCTAGGTCGGTACCTGATAGTAGGTGATTGAGGTGAGCCGGTAAAGGGCCATCCTCCCTGTTAAGGAAGCGATACCCCTCTTGTGAAGCGTGAAGTGAGCCAACACTGATTTCGTAACAGAATTGAACCCTAAGCCACATAATTAAGTTTCAAGTAAATGGTATTATTGTTTGTCACAACTTCACTATCTTGGTTAACTGCATATTTACTTTAAGTGGTTGCTCCTTTTGAGGATTTCCAATTCAGTTAAGGAGATGGCTAGCAAATGTCTTGGAGGCCTACAGAAGCTAGTTATACCAAATAGACAATATCATCAAAACAAGAGTAAATTAATTGGAATCCTTGCACAAAGTGATAGCATAGAGATTTGCAATTGGTTGTTTAGATTGAAGAGATCCCACCTTGATGGCTAAAGAAAAGACTAAACTAATCCTAACCCCATTAAAAATAAAAACAAAAACGATATCTATAATATAATATAATTTTTTATATTCCCGGCCTTGAAGTGTTCTAATAATGGATTATGGTTTCAGTTTTGATCATATTATTCAAAAGGAGTTAGGTAGGTGGTGAAAAGGAAGCCCACTACCAACTCTATGGCATGCACACACACACACAAAAAAAAAAGGAAAATAAGAAAAAAAAAAAAAAAAAAAAAAAAAGGTTGAAGAGGTGGAGTTGGCATCCACTTTTGTGGTGAACAAGACTTGTCAAGGGAGAGTGATACAGATACACTGAGTTGAGTGTATCTTTTAATTTATACACTTTTAACTACAATTAGACACGTGTAGGGCAAAAAAAATTAGTAAAAAAGAAAACGAAAAAGTAGCAGTTTCCTTCCATTTACCACCACCCACGATCTTCAATTTTTTTTCAAACAAAAATCCAATTCTATCTTAAATATACTACTGTATGTATAGTACGTAGTGAGTATATATAGATAGACATGTATTATGTATAAAGTGTATATATATAAGAACGATCGTACGTATAACTTAACTGATCAAAAATAGATGAATTTATAAAATTGTTCGTTTGTAATTTCTACTGATATTTGGTTATGATTAATTTAATACTCCATCCGTTTGGAAATATAAGTCCATTGATTTTTAGCACATTTTTTAAGGAGTTAAAAACTATATAAAATAATACATTTTTTATTAATTTTTTTTACATAGTCTTATATATATTACTATAAGTCTATAATTATGTAAAAAAATTAATAAAATAAATATTATTTTATATAGTTTTTAACTCCTTAAAAAACGTGTCAAATAGTCAATGGACTTATATTTCCAAACAGAGGTAGTATTAATAATAAATATCAATATAAGTATTACTTTCATCATGAAAGTAATTGAAATAATATATACTAGGTTATGATTCATTTTAAATTAATGGTAAATATAAATACAAGTATTCTGTAAAAACGTAAGTATATAGTTATGATTCGTTTTGCTGAATAGAGTATCATATAATATAAAGTTGAGAATATATCTTCGAAAGTAAGTTATTTATTATTAATTTAATTAATTAAAAATTAACTAATTAAAAAAATCCTTTTGATATATGTAATTTCTTTTTATAAAGTTGGGAATATATGGAGTAAGTTTTAGTAAAGTTGATGAAAGAAAAAATCATTTTCACCAAAAAATAATTTAAAATACAGTTAAACCAAAATTATGAAAATATTTGTAAACAACAGTACAACACTACTCCGTAGTAATTTTAAAATGATTCAACATAGGAGTAGTTTTCAAATTACGTTTAATTTTTACAGAAAAAAAAATTCTTTTAAATACAGGTGTTGTATTTTAATTGGAGGTGTATGCCTCTACACATACACCTAGCACATACGTTTGTCCCTTGCCAAGTATAAGAAATGAAAGCTTTGGTATCTCCTTGTCTTTCTGTAAATTCAGGCGTGTAAAGAAGACCATCCACACAAGGCCCAAAATCCTCCATCATTGGTGCCATCAAACTTGAAGATATTAAACTATACCGGCCTATTCTTATTAGCTTCAATTATTGGGGTAAATTAAAAGTTGCATTAACTAGTCCAAGACAAACCAACTAAGCCATGTCTCTCTCTCCCCCCTCCAAAACACATGCACATACACTTGCAAAAATCACTAATAGAGATTTTCAAACTAAAGCGGTTTGGAAAAGCTTTCCATGGCCTCTAAAAAAACTACTTTACGCAAATTTATGGGGGTTTTCTTGTCAAACAAGATGTTACTCATTTAATCTATCCATAAAAGATGAATTTTTTAAATGTATCCATGGGGTTTTTTTTTTTTTAAGAATTTCGTCTAGATTATCATCTTAAGCTCGGAGATGGATCTTTTCATGAGCCATGTGGCTACCCCAATAAAAAATAAAGTTAATATATATATTTCTTTCGTCGATAGTTTCAATTTGATATATTATAATATTCAATCGTACATATGAACAAAAAGTTATGAATGTTTAAAAATTGAACAGACAAATATACGTTACTTACTAAACCAGATGTTTCAATCTTTTGCTAAATTGCATACCTTCATATTATAATTTAATTTGGGAGCTTGAAATCAGTATGTTATATAAAAATATTTGTCAGTCATGTAAAAAACTATTCACGATTCATGCTATAGTTCTAATTATTCTAATTATGGATTTATAATTTTGAAGGTTTCTTCAAATTCTTTTCGTTTGCATTTGATATTTTCTTTTTAATTTTTTTAAAAATTAAATGTCAGGAAATTTTTCACCCTTCCAAGTAGGAGTTTCATGATCCCCAATGACTTAAAGTAGTTTTTAATTTAAGCTAGATCACACTAGATTAATCATTGTTATATCAAGCACACTTAATTACTAGAGATGGAAAAAAGGAAAAAACAACTATATATCACTCTAGGATGTCTGGTACACCATGTTTATAATGGTGCACCATGATTATAATTTTAAGCTAGTTGTTTTAGGAATTCAAATGGTTGTTTTAAGTTAAATTATCAGCCCGAATAGTATATGGGTTTTCCTTTCATTCCCAATATACGCGCAATTTATGCAAATATGATATTTAAATAGAAATCTCACCGGGCACGGAACTATAAAAAAAAAAATTTGGATGATCGGGATAAATTAAAATTTTTATATATTTATAATTTTTATTAACAAAACTCTACTTTTAATAAAAACTAGCCTATAACCCGTGCGCAACGCACGGGATTTTAAATTAATCTAACTAAACTAATCATATTTTTCGGATGTTATAGTATTATATATTGCCGTATTATGTAAATTTTTCTAATAATTTAAACTAACAAAACGATATTGTTAACTATTTTAATAATTTACTAATAATTTTAATAATTTTCTAGTACGTTATGATTATTATTTGCCTAATCTATTTTTTTTATTAAGTTAAGAATATAGGCGTATTATTAATTAATTTGCATTATATACACATAGAATAATTAATTTGCATTATATACACATAGAATAAGGATTTTTTTTTAAATATTCACAATTAAATAAATTAGCAAAATGTTCATGATTTTAAAATATTTACCAAAATGTTAAAAAATTGCAGGTCCGATAGAAACACGAGATTAAATCCGCATGTTACATGTAAATCCAATTTGTGAACTCGGGCTTGGAAGAGATATGTACTTTTCTTATAGACACGTGGATGAAGTTTTGTATTTTTTTTTATACCCAGACATCGGGGTTGAATAGTATGGTACCCTTGCGTAAAGTATGAGATTTATAAATTATTTTGTACAATGTTCCCTATCATAATACATATAAACAAAGTTTAATTAGTTAGATAAAAAATAAAATAATATTTTTCTTCATTATTTAAAAACTAATTGATCATCTCAAAGTCAGTGAATGTGATGGCATCAGTGGGTGTAATCTGTATCTAGTTGTGCAACTGCGGTAAAAGCCTTAATATAGTATTTGATAGGTATATTTTTCAACTTTATCACTAGCTGTATTTTATTTTTCGAATATTTTTCAACTTTATCAAAGCTGATATATTTAATTTCACTAATTACAAATAAATAAAATTTATATCAAATAACTTATATTTTCAATATATATAAGTTATATAAATTCTTAATTATAATATATTTACAATTTTATTTACATTTATAAAATGTAAACAATTTAAAATATATGCTAAATAAAAGTATCTACTACGTATATATATTATATGAAAAATCAATAAAATTTATTTCACTAATATATGGTTGTAAAAATAACAATTGAAATTTGATTCATTCAATTCAAAATTTCAAACGGTTTTAAAAAACGGTTTTTTCCATTAAAAAACAGTTTTTTTTCCGTTAAAAAAACAGTTTTTTTTTTTGCATAAAAAACAGTTTTTGAAAGACCGAAAGTTGTAGAATTTTTATTAAAAATATTCTCTAAATACACATGTCAAATTTTAATTGGTGGTGTAGAATTATGTGTATCACCATGTGAGAAAGAGAGGGGCACAAAATAAGAGTTGATTAAGAAAGGGAGGGGTAAAATTGGAAAAAAAAAACATATTAGGCCGCCACGTGAATAGCCTAACTATCCTTCAAAAGACTCAGCTTTAAGATATAGGAGGATACACATTTTTTTATATTAATTTTCCCTTTATTTTTACCTACTTTTTAATTTTTTAAAAAATGGGCAGGTTGGAGTGGACCTCAGTCCACCTCTAGTTACATGCTAGACCTTATCTCTCTTATAGCCTATTTGATACGAAACTGCTTGCACAATATTTCTTTAAACATATAACATATTTTGAACAATTGAAAATAATGAAGAACAATCACAAAATGGAATTCACTCCATTGAAAGGAGAGAGCAATGGAAAACTCTAGATCTCGGTTTTGTTACAACTGAAAAAACTCAGAAACAAACATTGGCGCCTAAACCCCTTCTAACCGAACCATCAACATCTCAAGTGGTCTGCTACATGAAAAGACCATTTTGCCCCTCACATAATCACTCAATTACAATCACCATATGGTCCATATCCCCCCCCCCCCCTCGAGCTTGCCTAGCACAAGGAAGCACAAGGCCAAGCTTGGCAATCAAGAACCGGTGCTGATGTGATCCCAAGGCTTTGGTAAGAACATCTGCAATTTGATGAGAGGAAGAGACGTGGGAAGTAACAATGAAGCCTAACTGTACCATTTCCCTGATGAAGTGTGCATCTAATCGGACGTGCTTAGTCCTTTCATGAAACAAGGGATTAGTTGCTAGCTCCCGAGCTGATTTGTTGTCACAGTATAAGGAAATAGGAATTCTATCAGGAGAATGCATAGGAGCACACACTCGTGAATCATCTTCCTCGGAAATTGAGGGAACCTTTGGAAACATAGGAATATCATGAGAAATAACATCTCCTCTGAATGGAAACACAGACTCTTCAAATTGTACATGTCTACTAATAATGACCACTTTCCTATCCAAATCATACAGTTTGAAAGCCTTCTGACCTGGAGGATATCCTAAGAACACACATCTTCTAGCTATACAACCAAGCTTATCACGTAAGTCATTTGGTTACAAGGCATAGCATAAACAACCTACAACTCTGAGCTTGTCATAACCAGGAGGCACATGGAAAAGAACTTCAAAAGGTGACTTCCACCCCAATACAAAAGAAGGGATTTTGTTGATTAGTTAGGTGGCACTTAATACACAATCACCCCAGAACTTAATAGGTAAGCCTACATATAGCCTAATGGCTCTAGCAGTTTCTAATAAATGCATATGTTTTCTTTCAACCCGACCATTTTGTTCATGGACACCAGGAGCAGATCTCTGATGAATGATTCCATGAGCAGCAAACAATTCCATACAACCCTTTTGGGTGAATTCAGTTCCATTATCAGTCATAATGCACTTGACGGACACTTGAAACTGGTTTTCAACAAGAATAAAAAACTTGGTAATGCAGCTCACAACTTGCATTTTGTCCTGAAGCAAATACACCCAAGTTGTCCTAGAATGATCATCTAGGATGGTTAGAAAATAACGTGCACCACACATAGAAGGGGTCTTATAGGGCCCCCATAAATCCATATGAACTAAGTAAAAAGGAGCAATAGCCAGAGAATCACTTCTAGCAAACTTTAGTTTGTGAAACTTAGTCAAGGAACAAGTATCACACCTGAGATCAGACTCATCAAACCCCTTACAGAAGGGTAATTATTTCATTTTGGAGCAAGACACATGGCCAAGACGAGCATGAGTAGTCATGATGTTGTCTACATTATTACAAACAACTGTAGTAGTATTAGAAAAATTACCACAATTCCTTTTCTTAGTCAAAGTATGAACTCTGTAAAGACCTCCTTCTTCACATCCTTTGATCAACTGGCTCTTAGTTATATGGTCCTGTAACCAGCAAGACATCGCATCAAACTGAAAGACAATCCTTTGATCTCTAAGACCTTTAGACACAGATAGAAGGTTATGACAAAACTGAGGCACATAGAGCACATTCCTCAACACAAAATTGTTATGTAGCATAACAATCCCATAGTAATTGACAAGCAAGTGAGAACCATCAGGAATTCCTAACGAAATAGAAGCAGGCAGAGAAACAATCCCACAGTAATCTTTGGTGTGACCCCTTTCATTACAATAGTCACATTTTTTTTTATCAAACTTTGCTTTCTTGTAGTCTCTTTTTGCCTGCTCATACCTCATCTGATCCCCTTGTCTACCATATCCATACCTATTGACTGCATTAGCTTCAGCTTCAACTTGCTGAATCTTACTTATTGTAAGAGCACTAAGATCTCCTAGAATCACTGAGGTGACTCCCTTTGATCTTTCCAACTGTACTGCCATTTGAAAGACCTTCAACAGTCCTGACATGGGGTCTTTGGACAACACATTCCCACACAAATGTTCATAAACGTCGTTAAGCCCTATCAGATGCTGCATCACCTTGGACTTTTCTTCCCTCTCAACTATCCTCTTGAGTAATCCACATGAACAACCTCCAATTCCACCACAATTGCAACTTGGCACTACATCAAGAAGTTGTAATTCATCCCAAAACTTCTTAAGCTTTCCATAGTAGACACCAACCGATAGATTCTCTTGCCTAACATTACTCAAGCCACAACGTAACTGGTATATCAATGGATCGTTTGATTCACAATATCGTTCTCTAATCTCATTCTATAGCTCAGCAGCAGATTCAACATACATGAGAGTTTCTCCAATCTCACTGGCCATGAAATTAATTAGTCAGCACATGACCATGTAGTCCGCCCTTTCCCATTTCACATAATCTTCACTATCTCCCGCAGGTTTCACACAGCTTCATGTGATGAACCCTAGATTTGCCTTAGCTCCAAGCGCCATTCACACTCCTCTACTCCAGCTTGCGGAATTCGTTCCATTAAACATCGTATTCACCAGTTGCATACCTGGATGATCTGAGTTTGACAAGAATAGAGGATTGTAGTGCACATTATTCACGCTTTGATTAAAATCCCCAAACGGAATTCCAGCAAAACCTCCATGGTTTCCTCTTCCTGCACCAGGAGCAGGTGGCGTCACTGAGATGAAGGTACCACAACCTCCACCTCCACCATTGACAACATCTGCATAGCTCTGACCAATTGGATTTGGTGAACCTCTACCAGCCATGATCAATCAGCAAAACAACGACAATTACAACCACCGATTCCAAGAAATCAACAAGAAAAACACAACCGAATCAACAATGAAAATCAGACACCAGATCGAACATAGCTCTGATACAATTTGAACAATTGAAAATAATGAAGAACAATCACAAAATGGAATTCACTCCATTGAAAGGAGAGAGCAATGGAAAGCTCTAGATCTCGGTTTTGTTACAACTGAAAAAACTCAAAAACAAACATTGGCGCCTAAACCCCTTCTAACCGAACCACCAACATCTCAAGTGGTCTATTACATGAAAAGACCATTTTGCCCCTCACAGAACCACTTAATTACAATTATCATATGGTCCATACATATATATTATAATGGTTTATAAATTCATTTGTAATGTAAGTAATACGGTATTAATTATAAGGCCTTTATCTTTGGAATCCAAACATCTCTTCTACTTGTTTGTCATGTCTTTGCTAATAAAATACTCTTTATTTATGAATTCTCATGTTCTCTTCATCTAGTAAAACTTAATTATATATCTCTTCTAGCTTGTTTGATATATCATACTTATACAGATAGTTGTAACGTTGCTGGTAAGGTATTATAATACCTTTTTGGAGAACCTAGACGACCCTAAAGCTAATTTTCGAGCCCAAACAGTATATGTGTTTTTCTCAAAAAGCTTGCATACTAGAAGTTGAACCTTATTGTTTATACATTCCACTCATCCAAGAGCACCAGCATTCATGAGTTTTCAATTATCCTATCCCACTCCCTCTCCTTCTATAGGGTAAACCCATGAATGTGGGCTAAACCCTATCAATGAGATGGGGAAGGGTTATCCTAGTGGAAAGAGTTTGACCCATCCCACTACCCCTCTACTTTTCTATATATAAAAATATTTTATTTTATTTGTTTTTATTGTTTATTAAGTTAATTAATTTTTGATTGGTAGAGAATTGTGGTGGGATATAGATAAAGTTAAAAAAATAAGTAATGAGAGTAAACTTATGGGTGTAAGCAAAATCTTAAAAGAAAAGGTAGATGTATTGAAAAATAAGGTGTCAAAATACTACGATGAGTGATAATAAAAATTAGTAATGGAGTTGCCCCATGAATACTTATGCTCCAAAAAGACAACCTCATTGGTGATGCACCACAAAAAATGAAGCTCATAAAACTAAAAAAAGGGCATACCCATAATGCAAAACACTGGAATTTGATTCCCTGAAACCATTTTATTATATATATATATATATATATATATATATATATGTATATAATCCAAAGCCTTGGCACTTGACATGTCAATACATCCTGAGCTTGCAAAATGGTCCCTCATCTTAATTGGGATTTGCAGCACATAAAGTGGCCCTCTTTTTTGAAGGCAGACTCTAGAGATCTATAAGCCCTAACTAAGCTAAGCTAAGTTAGATGGAAGGGTCAGTGTCTTATTGGTGCATCTTCTTTTGGAACTCTATAAACATATAAAAGTATTAAAATATAAAAAATGAATTTCCAAAGGTGTGTGTGCTTATACGTGGACATATTCCAAGGCCCTAAAAAATGCAAGGCATGTGATGTAGTTGCAGGGTGCAAGCCATTAACATGTCTGTACTGCAGGGGGTTAGTATATTTCTACTGTTCAACACTGTTTAGGCTGAACACTGTTTAGGCTGAGAGTGTGCACTGCATTTTGCTCTTCACTAGCTTCAGGGCTATTAAGAATCTTGTGATTTCAGTACCCTGGACTCATACTTTGTCTTAATTAATTAGCAAGGTTGATTCTTAAGGGTTTTTATCTGGATTCGAGTGCTTTCATGCTCTAAACACCACTAATTATTAGTCTAATTGCTTGGAAGGTTGGGAACTTTGGGCTATGTAAATCTGGTAAAAAAAATCTATCAATGTAATGTAATATATAAGGTCAATGGATTCACAAGTGACGAAGCCTAATGGCTTGTGTATTTATTAAATTAATATAGATAACTTGTGGGGTGATCGTATACACACGTTAGACAATTCAAACGGAATAATTACACCATACTAGAAACAAGCATCAAATGATCAATTACAAATATAGAAAAAACCAAATAAAACAATAACCATCCCCATCTAATAAAATACAATTAAATCGGAGAAGAGGGCAAACATGGCTCAGCGATCAATAAAGCATGAAAAGACATAATAAGATAGTAAGAATTATCACAACGCCTCACCACCGGGAGCAAAACAATAGAAGGCGACATGAACAAAGTGACATATGGAGCAATATATGGATCGATCACCCGACATAATATTCCACCTAGATGAGAGATGTTTAAAAATCTCAAACACAATCCCGATTAGCATAAAACCATTGGAGAATTAATCCCAAAAAATAGCTCTATTTGAAAGTACTGTTAAATCCGTTATAATTGATTAACATAATTTACAAGTTATTTTATTTTAAATATACTGTAAACTAGGTTAAAAAATACAGTACTTATTTATTTATAATTATAATAACTTAATTGGGATCCAAACACACCCAAGTGGTGTAAAATAAAACAACCCACGTGGTGTAACCAACATAAGCGAAGTCTTAACAGCATAAACACATGACGCCAAATAAATCCGAAATCTCAGGCCAAAGCCTAATCAAACACTGCAGGTCTGAAATCTGAATGCAACTGACTTCACCTGCAGTTTGCAAATCGGGTATCCCCCCCCCCCCCCCCCCCCCCCCCCAACCAAAAAAAAAAAAAAAAAAAAACTAGTCTATCAACTAATCAAGATCAAGGCATAAATTGGCGGGGGAGGCGACCATCTTCAACAAACGATTGGGCAGTACATACTACTCCATACAGAGTGCTCCGTATTTCACAACACAAACAAAACAACTTGTGGATTCCTTTCCATTTGTCCCATTTTAGAACAACCCAAGATTGATAATATTGACAAAATAACATATCCCACTACACATCCAAGAAAGCAATTGATCTTTTTTTTTTTTTACTATATATATGTATAAATAATGAATAAATAAAGAATTAGCATGCAGTGCAATAGGTGCTTCCATTATTGTCTTTGTGACATTTCCAAAAACCCTGCTATGTCATTTGTAGGCATTTTCCAAAGTAGAAATATATGGTCTATGAGAGTAGCCCTTTAGCCTTTTCTTTTGCCTAAAAAATGGATGAAATCAGACCCGATTTCACCATCCCTAGCTTGAATCGAACCCTCCACAGTTGCAGCGGCTATCATTCGGAACTACTTTCTCTTTGTTTTTTCCCCCTTTGTCCTTTGATGGGTGTGAATTGTGATGTACCAGGCCAGTAACACCACCATCTAATCAAAGCTCTGTTAGACTGCCACTGTATTGTTTGGGTTTGATGCTCATCTTGTTCTATCTGCCCTTCCCACAAGTCTTTTCTCATCTGCTTAACACCTCCCAATTAATCATTTCAAGTAGAAGATCGAGGTAATGGAGACACCTTTATGAAATTATACCGAATAGCATGCAGCTAACCGATGATAACGCAGTTAATGACATCTCACAACACAAGTTTACTTGTGTAGCATTTGAGTCATTTGACTGTGTGAAATTGAACAAAGTTCATTTATGCAGGGTCTTTCATTTAAAACTAAAAAAAAAAAGGAGGTTTATTATAAGTAGCGACACAACCAATCTCACACCCAATTCTACAACAATTGTTCCAAACATTATAAAATGACCAAGCATATTGTAAAAAAGGAAAGAGTAATACAAATTTCTAGAGAACAAATCCAATCATCCCTAGATATATCCCAATTGTTCATCACGCGCTAACTTGGATCGTAAAGCACAAATAACTAGCATTTGATTATGTCAGAGTGAATGAGTTGCCTTCGCTATCATTAGAGAATATATATATATATATATATATATAAATAAGAGTACTAGATAGTTAACCCTAATTACAAATGGGTAATCGGGCCTATATATATATTCTATCTAACATACCCATCAGTCGAAACAGGAGGGCAGCGAATAGTGAGACTGGATCTAAAATCAAGAAATAAATGGCGAGGCAATCCCTTGGTGAATATGTCTGCGTACTGGTACGGGGAGGAGACATGTAGGACGCGCACATGTCCCTTAGCTACCTTCTCATGAAAAAGTGGATGTCAATCTCCACATGCTTGGTTCTCTGATGGACACAAGGTTCTTTATTTAGCCGGGGGAGACGAGGATGTTGCTAAGGCTTAGGTCGGCGATAGGGGTCGGTAATGTAGTTTTCCCAAGACCCAATGTAGGAATGCGTTCACCATTGCCGACAATAATGGATGTAGAAAGGCGCTTAGAAGCAGGGACATAAATTATACTTGGGTAATGCAACATGTGCGCAGTGGCTCCGCTATCCATGTACCAATTCGGATCGGCAGTTGGCACGACGGCAGGTGTCATGATGGCTGGCTGCCTGTGTCGCGATGAGGACGATGATCTCGCTGCTAGGGTCTGATCCAGATGGTGCGGAGAGGGCCCGAGGAGTCCCTACTGGCTCGGGTATGGCCGTGTTGGAGAGGCGTACGGGGGAGGCGAAAGGGTATAGGCCGGGTAGCCCTGGGTAAGGGCTCCAATAGGGGAATACCCCCTCTGTAAATGGCTTGAAGGGGCGATAGCCTCGACGGGAAGATGTTGTGGATTGTAGAAAGCCATAATCGTCGTCGATCGGAAAATGGTTTTTTTTTTAATAGCTGTAGTATGAAACAGTGGAGAGTGAGAGGAGTTACCAGATTTGGGAAGACCGGAAATGGGCGTGGACGTCGGGTGTGTGCAGGGGTGGGTCCTGCGAGAGGGAGAAAGGGGAGAGGCAACAGGTCTGGGAGAGGGAGGCCGGAGATCTACGAGGAGATCTGCAAGGGAGGTCTGAGTGTGTGGGGGATCTGCGAGGGGATTCGGAAGGGAGGCCGGATCTGGGAGTAGGAGGTGGGTGGCGGCGGTTGTTGCAAGAAATAAGGAGAGGAGGGTGCGAGGGAGAAGGGGCTCGGAACTGGGCGTGGGTGTACCGGTGACGATGTGGGCGGCCGGATCTGGGCAGTGGTGGTCGGCGAGCAGGCAATATGAGAGAGAGAGAGAGAGAGAGAGAGAGAGAGAGAGAGAGAGAGAGAGAGAGAGAGAGGGTGAGGAAGAAGAAAGGTATCGGCGGATGAGGTCTTGTTTGTGTAGTCGGGGTCGAGAGAGTGGAGGATATGCGAGGGGATCCGGGAGAGAGGCCGAAGGGGATCTACGAGGGTGTGGGTGATGGCGGCGGCTATGATGGCTTGGGGAGGCGAGAGATCAAGAGGGAGGCCTGATCGGGACGGAGCAAGGACAGAGGAAGAGGATGACTAGTGGGATATGCGAGGAGGGATCTGCGAGGAGGAAGAGGATGACCGGTGAGATCTAACCGGTGGGTGGGGGAAGTCCTGTGACAGTAGGTTTAGGCGGGTAGAGATCGGAAAAAAAATTACGGTTAATTTAGATGAAACCCTAGATGCTCAGATACCATGTCAGAGTGAATAATCCCCGTTGGGGTTGCCTTTGCTATCATTAGAATATATATAGGAGTACAAGATAGTTAACCCTAATTACAAATGGGTAATCGGGCCTATACATATATTCTATCTAACAGATTAAAGGGCTATGAACAATCACGCCACCAGCATGGAAGTCTCGAAACCAAATTGAAACTGCCTATCCAAATCAAGTTCATATCCAAAGAAGACCATGTAGACTAAAACAAGAACGCATATGATCTACTTAAGCTATCTTTACCACCAAACCACAAAAATTATGGACATCATACATATATGATTCATTAGATTTCATCTCTCTTTCCATTAAGCAGACGAACTTTCGTTGCCTGAGTTGTGGTCTGGTGACTTTCATCCCTTCACTATTTAGTCGACGAACATCTATATGTTCGTCGGTGGAGACAACTCAGGCAACGGCAAAAATGTTCGTCAACTCATGATGTTGTCAAAGGCCAAGGGCCATCCAAGCCCTCCCATTAAGACTCAGGCGACGGGTTTGGTTTCATAGGTTCGTCGCCGGAGTCTGTGCACATAAGTGATGGAATGCTATGAAAGAATCTAGGCGACGACCCTCTCCTTTGTGTGTCATCGCCTAGATCATTTCAGGAGACGGATATAGAATGATTTTTTCTCATGAGTGAAGTCCAAAGATCCGTTCTCAGTTGTATGTCCGTTGCTGGAGTGTCCCGAAGACGAGAGTTTCATATAATTCCATCGCCTAAAAGAGTTAATTTTTTTTTAATATTAATAAGACGATGTAATATTGTTTGTTCGTCGGCTGAATTTTTTTTATTTAAAAAAAAATAAAATTTGGTAGGGCAGGTGCCCCCTATTGGAATGTACCTAATAGCACATTTTGTGCTCCTGTTCAAATGTCATTTTCTCAACAAGAACAAGAACAACAACACACAATCACACAACAACAACATACTCAACAACAACACACAATCACAGGCAATTCAAAACATCAATTTAAAAACCTTGTAATCCATACCCTAAAGCTTGTCCAACATACCAAAAGTATTTGAAGATTATCTAGACAACACAAGTTCCAACTCCACATTACACAAGTTCTAAATGTTTGTCCCAACACTACAAAACTTCACAAAAAACCAAACCAAAGTTTTAGTTATATGGGGGGAGGGCTGAGAATCTGTTTGAAGGGCACCTGAATTGTTGGAGGGCTGATGAGAAGCTGCTGGAAGGACACCTGAATTGTTGGAGGGCTTAGGAGAAGTTGCTGGAAGGCCACCAGAATGGTGGGACGCCTGAGGAGTACACACCGCAGAGGTGACAGATGGTTGTGAGTTAGGCTGACCACCTAAGAAGCCCATCACGACCTTCTCGATACTGGCCATACGCTCCTCCAGTTGTTCATTCTTGCTCTCGGATTGGGTGGCTTTCTCACTCAACCTTGCAATTTCAGCCTTTGCCTCCTCCAACTCCTTGTCCCTCTCTACAACCCTTGCTGTCCATGGACCCCCTCGTTTCTTTGCAGGCCGCTCTCCAGCCATTATGTTTGGCCTAAAATATCTAATTATGTGCTTAGATTTGTCAAAAGTTGCGTCACATGTGCTAAAGCAAATTCTAAAGCTAATGCAAATGGTCTATATCAACCTTTACCTATTTCAAATGCACCATGTGAAGATGTTTCTATGGATTTCATTGTTGGCTTACCTAGAACTTCTAAGGTTCATGATTCTATTTTTGTTGTTGTAGACAGATTTTCCAAAATGGCTCATTTCATACCATGTCACAAAATTGATGATGCTATTCATGTTGCACATTTATTCTTGAAAGATGTTGTTCGCTTACATGGATTGCCATTATCTATCGTTTATGATCGTGACTCTAAAATTTTAAGCTATTTTTGGAAAACTTTATGGTCTAAGTTGGGTACAAAACTATTATTTTCTACTTCTTGTCACCCCCAAACAGATGGCCAAACTGAGGTTACAAATAGAACTCTTGGGGCTCTCCTTAGAGTTATGCTGCGAACTAACCTCCGAAGGTGGGAAGAATGCCTACCATTTGTTGAGTTTGCTCATAACAGGTCTAGGCACTCAACAACCAAGCAGACCCCTTTCAAAGTAGTGTATGGCCCGAAACCCATTAACCCCAGTGGACATGATGCCTCGGCCTCTCAAGAAAAAGGAGAGCATGGATGCAGCTAAGCAAGTGGACTTCATCAAGCGCTTGCATGAGCGTTCCAAGGCGCAGCTGGAAAGGAAAATTGCGCAATACAAGGCTGCAAAGGACAAGCATCGCAAGGATGTGCAGTTCAACGTTGGTGATCTACTATGGCTGCATCTCAGGAAGGAAAGGTTTCCACAACAACATAAATCTAAGCTGGACCCTAGGGGAGATGGACCATTTCGAGTGGTTCAGAAGATGGGTCCTAATGCATACAAGCTGGATCTCCTTGCCAACAAGTACAATGTGCATTTTACCTTCAACGTCGTCGATCTATCCTTGTTCCTGCCTAATGATGACTCTGACGACGATTTGAGGACAAATCGAAATCAAGTGGAGGAGAATGATGTAGTGCAATTATCGATGACTCCTGGTGACATTGAGGACAACATGAAGGTTCCATTCGATGGTCCTATCACTCGTGCAAGGGACAATAGAATACAAGATGCAACTAAAGCCCTTCTTGTCCGTTACCAATTAACATTGGAGGAAGGGTTCAGGCCACCCTGGATCACTTTGCTCAAGACTACACCACCGGAACAAGAGATGACCTTCCGTCCTCAAACAAAGCTCATGCAAACTCGTCACCACCCACCATGAAAACAACACTCGGTGCACACTCGATGCAGGCTCATGTCGAGTGGGCCGAGTACCTCTTGTTAATTGGGCCGAGTTAGTTTATTTACATAATTAATTAATTTGTTATTTTATGTAAGTAGATTTAATAAGTTGCAAGAATTATATCTCCTATAGATTAATTCTTGTTCACTAAGTTATTTATATTCTATCTTATTTAAGAATTGTTTATCTTAGGGAAGTTTTACTTATCTTAGATATTTAGATCTATCCAAAAATCTCTTTCCTTTGCAAGGAAGAATTGGTTAGAGTTTCCATAGCTTTCTATTTAAACAAACTCATGTAATTTGAATTATTCAGATTGAATAGCATTGAGGAACCCCTTTATGGATTAAAGGATTCTTCTATTTCAATCCTAAAAACTATCTCGCTCTTGTGTTCTATGTTACTCGGCACAACATCCATCACCAACACCTTGGTCATAACCGACAACCCCAAACACAACCTAAACCCTAGAGAGTTCCGTCGCAACAAAGGAAGAGGAACCCCCGACGCCTTGGTTCTCGGCACCGAATCCCTAGGCTTCGGTGCCTGGCGCCCAGGAGCACTTCGCTCTCGTGCTCGCTCGTGTCTGGTCCCGCTCTCTCCCAGCGAGAACCATCGGACATCTGGGCATTATTGCTCAACATCCCCGGCTCCCGCGTCTTCGCTAACGCTCTCGCGCGCGCTCGACTTCGCTGGGACCCGGCATCGCTCCCAACGAACAACACCCGGACTCTCCGACATCCTCAACAACCTTCGGCTTCGCTTCCAACGCCTGACCTTCGCTCTCTATGAGCAGAGTCCCTGAGACGCACACTCGCTGGCTCTCGCTTCCTCGTTACTCTCTTTTCGTCGCTATTGTTTTATTCAAATTTGTTAAGTTAAAAATTGTCGCTTTAATTAATTTGCTAATTAGTTTAATCAAATTGTTAATCAGAAGATATTGGAAGAGCATTGCAAGATCGAAAAAATATACGGCGTGGTTCTTGATCTTGAGCCCACAGGCGAAGGATCGGGTATCCCAAACGTATCACATTCATTTAAAAAGAGATTGAAAACGTAATAAGAGATGAGTGGGATTGAACTATAACAAGTAAAATCTTGTTATGAACTTCTGAAAATTGCAAAACAAAAATAAAATTCAAGGGTAATACTATGACTCGAACTTCTGTTCATTGTCTTTCCCCAAGGCATTCCAAGATGATGCAGGTTTGTTCTTCGACAGGGAGGGGTGGTATTTGGCTTGGGTCTACTACTTCTGCTTGTCCTTCTCCACCGGTGAGGTATTCCTGAAGACGACCTTTCAATTTGGCCTACAAGTTCATGTATGCACAAAAAAAATATATAAGAAATGAGTAAAACCAAAGGAATGATTTCTATGTTGTATCTATAAGTTTAATGTAGACAAAGAAAGGAATGATTGCTTTCATTATATAAAAAAAGAAACCTAAGTACTCTAAACTATTAAACCCATTACCTACTGATTGCTTTCATTTTAGTGTTGTTGGGTATACTTGATTGCTTTCATTATATAGAAAAAGAAACCTAAGTACTCTAACTATTAAACCTATTACCTACTGATTACAATACAGAAATGAAAGATACCAAACATAAATAAAGTAAAAGAAATAATGAAAGAAATGCATTATTATTATAAGTAAAACCAAAGGAATCTATAAGTTTTATACATGTTGAGAATAATGAAAGTACTCTAAAAAATAAGTAAAACCTAAGGAATCTAGTCAGATGGAATCATGGTACTCATATTACCTAAGTACTTTCATGGTACTCTTATTTCTGTTTTACCTAAGTACTTAGGTAAAATTACAGAAAAAGTACTCTAAGGAATCTAGTCAGATGGAATGATTTTATATGATTATTATAAGTACTTAGGTAAAATTACAGAAAAACATAAATAAGAGTACCATGATTGTGAAAAAGTACTTATATTACCTAAGTACTTATATCATTATTAATTTTTTTTACCTAAGTACTTATATTACTCTAAACAGAAATAAGAGTAGCAACACTAAAAAAAAAAGAACGGAATGATTTTATAAAGACTTATAGATACAACACAGAAATAAAGGAATAACTTATAAGAAAAATAGAAAACATGCATTATTATAAGTACTTAGGTAAAATTACAGAAAAACAGAAAAACAGAAAAACTCATAAGTAATATAAGTACTTAGGTGAAATTGTTTAGGTAAACATGCATTATTATAAGTAATAGGTTTAGTACTTGGATAAAATTACAGAAAAACAGAAAACATGAATTATTATAATAAAACACACATTATTATAAGTAATAGGTTTAGTACTTAGGTAAATTACAATAAGTAAATTACAGAAAAACATGCATTATTATAAGTAAATTACAGAAAAACAGAAAAACCAAAGGAATCTAATCAATATAAGTACTTATGTAAAATTACAGAAAAACAAAAAACATGCATTATTATAAGTAATAGGTTTAGTACTTAGGTAAAATTACTGAAAAACTTATAGCAAACATTCATTATTATAAGTAAAACACACATTTACTATAACATGCATTGTTTATAAGTAAAACACACATTTACTAAAACAGAAAGTCAATGAGTACCCAATAACATAAAACAATTAGATGGTGTTTGAGGGAGATATACCACTCCATCCTTCGCACCCGGACACTTCTCGTAGGCTTCTATGGTTGTCTCAAGCCATGCCGCCGGATGCTTTTCCTTGACAATGAGCTCTTCTGCTCGGAAGCTCAGGGGCTTGGACCCATTGTGATGATTGATGAGGTTCGGGTTCTTGGTCCTGTTTTGCTTGTTTCGCTCACACAAGGCCTGTAAAAAGAAGGTCATTCACAAGTGTTAAACAATAAGATCAATGGCAAATCAAAAAACAAGTTAGTGAATAAATTAGAAATTACCATTCTCGCTTCGTCTGTGAAGTCATTGACCAAGAACCGCCACTGCTCAGGGCGCGTGACGAACTCAAGTGGTATGTCCTCGCCCCCACTCCAGGAAGTGTTGATGATAAACATATTTCCAAGCCCCATATGCTTTTCCGCTCTTCTTCTCCACGTATTGGTCAACTGTAGGGTCAATCTCATAGTACGTCTACACATCCATATAAGAAATCCATATAAGAAAATCCATATCAAAAAATCTAGAGAAATGAAAGTTTATGAATGAACTCAATACAAATGAACTCAATACAGAAAATCCATATAAGAAAATGTAGACAAATGAATCTAGACAAATGTCTAGACAAATGAACTCATATCAGAAAAACATGAACTCAAATGAAGAACAACAAGTGTTGCCATATCAGAAAATCCATATCAGATACATACCCCTCAGTTAGAGGACTATTCGATTTGGTTCGATGACCTTTCCGAGGGTTGTAGTTGTTGTGGGTTGGCTGATTACCAGTTCGAAGATTGTCCTCAACACCTTGCTTTAGCAGTTCCCCAAGTGGTTGATCCCAACTCCGCCGCTCCTATGGGTTTAGATGCTTCTGTCGATGCTTGGGGGCCTCCTTCGGCTGACGGGTGGAAGTCAGTGGTATCGAAGAAGAATGCCCCTCCATTGAGGTTTTGTCATTGAAAATCTGCTCTCCTTTAATTGTTTGGTGCCAATGCCGAGGAGCCTTCTGACTCTTTCACCTCTAAGTCTTCCAATAGCTTGTCGAATCATGTGATTCACGCTAATTTCGCCCCTCAAGTTTCAATTCAGTTGCTCCTTCGGTTGCTGCCTTGGTGGAGTCCTTTTTAGTCAATGCTGCTACCCTACCAGTCTTCAGGGATCCCCCTTAACTGGAACTCTCAGTCACAGAAGCTTTCAACTCACCCACCTTTGATCCCGCACTCTCAGACTCTCGCTTTGATGAAACCTTTGACCTGTACATGGTGGATTATGAGGATGACCCGATTTCGGTTACCAATTATACTGCTATCCCAGCTTCTTTCATGGATAATGACATCTATCAAATGCTCCATGAATTTCCAACTTCAGCTGAAGTCCCTCTCCAGGCCTTAGCTCTTCCCACGAGCTTATCCTCTGACATCCGTGCACCGGCTGTTAGCCTGCCTATTGCGCCTATTGTTGCAGCCACTGGTCCTCTGTTGGGTCCTGCTGATCTCTCTATTTTGAAGTCCAGCTCCAACAAGAGGAAGATATGCTTTGATGAAGGTGACACTGCCTGCTTGGACATGTCTGCATGCAGCAGCAAACGCGTCTATGTGTAGGTACTTGCGACTTTTCTTGCAGCCCCCGGTCCTCTGTTGCTTGGGCAAAGAACACAAGAATGATGATTTTATCACCTCTTAGGTTATCTACAATCTGTTTTAATGTTACAATGGCTTACTCATGTCCTTGGGTTTGGTTGGGTGGTTACTTCATGATTGCTTATGGCTCCTATGAACTTTTTACTATGCTTTGTAAGTTGTTCATTTTATCATCTATGCCTCATATGGCTGCTTGTATTTACTTTATGTTGCAGCTTAGTATTGTAACTCCCCCCTTTAATATAAATTCGGTTGTGCTATTTCTCTTACAGCTTTCGTCTCGGTGGTGCTATGATGTGGTTGTTTGGGATGTTTAGCTAATCTGGATGGGGCTCTACAGTCCTGCTCCATCTCAGATTCATTGCCTTCCTAATATTAGATCAAATCTCCTTAAACTAGGTTGTGGTGTTCAACAATTTAATTTTTTTTTGTGGATTATCTCGTTTAGTTTTATGAGTGTGTTATGCTCTCCCCACTTCTCCTTAACTCTGTTATTGTCCTCTCGTCTTCTGAGCTCAATGTTATCTCTCAGTGAACAATATCTTTACTTCAATCTACCGGTCGAGCCTTTGCCGACGACCTTCTTTCCACATAGTGAAGCCATGGACTATGTGTTTTCGTAAAAATTTGCTGTTTCATTGGCTTCCAGCAATGCCTCTATCTGCCCTATTCTCTTTGTATGTACAATGTTTTTAGCTCCCAGGCAAGGTGTCTCGGCAACAATTGTGTTTCTGCTAATGCTCTATCCCAAATCTTTCCTCTTGGACTTGGGTTGTTTTGTGTTATTCATACTAGTTTGTTTTTGGAGCCCTTTCTCGAAGTCCTTGCCCGATCCAATTATGTGCAGCCTGTATCAGGGGTGTTTGGGTTCCAATGTTTATTGGATTTGGTTCTTTACATCACAAAGTGATCCTTTTATGATGTTGGTAACACATGCTTTAATCAATGTTGATCTCCAAATCGAATTATCATTACAATTGATTTTTGGTATGAGGACCCTTACATTTCGTCCTCATATCCCTGAAGGTTATAAATGAAGATCACATATTGGAACTGTAGAGGTATAAGGAAAAAAACCTTTTGGACGGAAATGAATAGTCGGTGCAAAAATGACCACATTCAATTGATGGCACTAGCGGAAACAAAATCGGAATCCATTCCTAAAGATAAACATTGGAAAACGGTTTGCTTTGATGAGGCTATTCGGTCACCTTCTTCTGGGCGATCGGGTGGTCTGGGTATTTTTTAAAAATCCTACCAATTTTCGATCGAAAATATTTCGGTAGAAATCCATTTACCCCGAATTATTGGACTCCGCTACGAAAATGTCAACGATAAGTTTAAGCTTCTTCTTCTGTTTGTGTATGCCTTACCTTATCCACAAGAAAAAGATTCGTTTTGGATAACTCTATCGTCGATTGTGAGTGATTCGGTTATTACTTGTATTGTGATTGAAGACTTAAATGAAATTTTATGCAGTGAAGACAAGCTGGGAGGCGTTAATCCCCGTTCCTCTTGGTTTACTAGATTACTACAATTTAAAAATGATTGTTCAATCTCTTTTGGATCTTCCTACATTCGGGAACCCCTTCACTTGGAGAAAGAACCCGGACAATGAAAACAACATCTGGGAAAAACTAGATCGCGTGCTAGTTCATCACTAGATTACTCAGAGATCCCCCAACCTAATTACTAACAACGGGGCCTTTTCCTCATCTGATCACTCTCCTATATCAATAACTCTCGAGAGAGGCTCATTCTTTAAAGCTCCTCCTTTCAAGTTTGAGAATGTCTGACTTCAGCGGAAGGATTTTCGAAACATAGTTAAACAATCTTGGCGAGCTACTTGTCCTGGCTCGACTATGTTTCAATTGATGTTTAAATAAAAAATTATGAAGAAAAAAAGCAAAGGATTGGAATAAGTTCACGTTTGGAGATATTTTTTGTTAGTTAAATAAAGTGGAGAATGAACTTCTTAATATTCAATCATCTCAAGCTGGAGACAACAATCAAGAAAAGTGTCTTATTACAAAAAAAAAGAAAAGAAAAACTTCTTCTCTTCTAAAAAACTATTTGGAATTAAAGAGGCAAAACAAAGCGTATCAAGTTTTCAGATTATAACACATCGTATTTCCATCGTGTTGACTCTGGGCGAAGTCATAGGAAACAAATCTGTAATATAACTACCATTGAAGGCACATTGATAATAGGAGAGGAAAATGACAGAAATGAACTTAAGTGCGATTTTGAAAAAAGATAAAAAAAAAAAAGAACCGATTGATGATACCCTTGAACACGAAATGCTGAATCTAATCCACCCCTCAATTACTTTTGAGGAAAATGATTTTCTCATTTGACCCCCGTATAATAATGAAATTAATAAATCGGGTGTGTTCAGTCTTGGTAATAATAAATCACCAGACCCTGATGGTTTTTATAGCCGAATTTTACAAGAAACCACAAGTTTATTAGATATGTGATGTGATAGGTACATCCATCATTAGATATGTGATGGGATTCTTTCACTCCGGCAAACTTCTAAAACAAATAAACAACAAGTTTATTTTTCTTCTTCCTAAGCGTGATAACTTGACTACCACTAGTTACTACCGCCTAATTAGTTTATGGTTTACATTGTACAAGATAAAATCAAAAATCTTGAGAGAAAGAATCAAAACAGTTATTGGCAGACTAATTCACCCTTTACAAGGTGCTTTTGTGTCAGATAGAGCTATTCAAGATAATGTGCTGGTTGCGCATGAAATCTTCCACAATTTTAGATCTTGTATAGGTCGTGAGGATTGGTTGGCGATAAAATTAGATATTGAAAAAACATATGATATAGTCGACTGGAACTTTACAAAAAAGATATTAGAAAAGTTTGGGTTCCACAAAACTTTTATCTTTTGGATTATGGAATGTGTAACGACTGTGTCATTTTCAGTACTTGTGAACAATGGCCCCACTGACATGTTATTTCCCTCTCATGGTCTTAGGCAAGGGGACCCTTTTCCCCTTTTTTGTTTATCTTAGGTGCCAAAATTCTAGCTCGGAAACTCTCTGCCGAAACAAATGTGGTTAATAGCCATATTGGCTTTTCTTTCTGCAAGAACGACCCCCGTGTTCCTTTTCTATCCTTTGCGGATGACATAATCATCTTCACAAAAGGCAGCGTGGATGCTGGTCACAAAGTCAGAACAATAATTGATACATACTGTAAGGTTTCTAGACAAAAGGTTAATTATCATAAGTCGAGCTTCCAAGCTATTCAAGGTATTTCAAACTCTAAGATTGTAGAGCTCCGTAATTGCTTGAACATAAAAAATGACATCTCTTTGGAAAAATATATCGGTTGCCTTATTATTTATGGTAGAGTTAACAAACATACATTTGAAGATATCATCTGTAAATCAAAAGAACAGCTAACCAAATGGCGTGAAAATTCCTTGTCGCAACAAGGTCATGTAATCCTAATCAATTCGAAGCTTTGAGCTAAACCGCAATACACAATGCAAAACTTTGTGCTACCCAATCCAAGACACAAAGTGCTTGATCACATTAATAGAATGTTTTTATGAAATAAATATCTTCAACATCGGCCACTGATTAGTTGGGACATTGGGACAAAATTTGTAGACCGAAAAAATGTGCTAGACTACGACTTAGAAAAGAAAAAGAAATGAATGAGGCTCTTTAAATGAAACTATTATGGAAAATCTTGGCTGGACCAGATAATGTCTGGGTTACACTGATTAATTATAAGTACTTGTGATCCTCTAATATTTTTTAATACAAAAAATGCGGCGACTCGTCTTGGCAATGGGCTAAACTGATTACTCTCATTGAAAAATTTAAGTCAGGTCTTATTTGGTCAGTTGGGAATGGGAAATCTACTAAATTTTGGACAGATAATTGGATTAGAACATCTGCATGCGGACTAGGGAGACTGCCTCCAAATTGGCAACTTAGAGGAAACGGTGAGTGATTACATTTTCGGTGGTAGACGGTGGTTGGAGAAACTTCATAATATGCTACCTACTAACATAGTCTCAAAAATAATGGGCATCCCTTTTCCCATATCCTCATTTGAGGATCGGCTATATTGGTGGCCAGATAGAGCAGGTTGATTTTTGACTTCAAGTGCATACAAGTCAATCACATCACAATCATCCTCTAACGTTGATATCAACACATGGATTTGACGTATTGTCGCCCCACCTAAGATTAAAAATTTCCTATGGAAAGACTGCCAGGATCGTCTCCCTATTGCGTCAAGGCTTGCCTCCCGTGGTGCTACCGTACCTTCCACCTGCAGTCTTTGTGATGGGGTGGTCGAAGACAATGTTCACCTCTTCATTGAATGCCCTTATGTGCGCTCTCGTCACCAATTTACTCCACGGATAGACTCAACCTTATCTAGCATGATAACTCAATCTCGAGATATAAAACCTATCATCTATTTCTTAGGGAATAATCTTAACTCTGCGGCTAAAGTAAGGCTTGCCTTCCTTTGGTGGACTACCCGGTACACTCGGAACCAACACGTATTCAGGCAGGTTCCCATTCATCTGAGGGACATTTCACTACGGATAATTAGAACTCACATGCACAATTGGAATAAAACATATCATATGGAGAATGATTTAGATGAGGACCCTCATTTACCCACACAAAAAATCACGCACCCAATCAAGAGAAATAAGTACAGGAAAATTACATGGCGTAAACCACCAAAGGGAACTTTGAAGCTAAATTTTGATGGCTCTACGTTCTCAAATAAGTATAGCTCGATCGGCGGGCGCCATAATCCGGGATTGGGAGGGCCGACCAATTCGCATTAGTTTCCAAAACCTCGGTAATCAAAGCCCTCTAAAAAAAGAAGCGCTAGCATTAAAATTAGGAATTCAACACGCTATCCAACTCTGTATTGAGCTCGCGATGTCAAATGTTAAACTTTTACTGTCGACTTTGAAAGAATTGTCCTTCTTTCGTATTCCCCGTTTGGGCAATAGAGTAGCTGATAAGATTGCACACTTTTGCCACTCTGTCTAGGGTGTCGATAGTTACAATGATTCTGATCTTTCAGACCTCATCTGTAAGGATGCTGCCAGGTATAGTACGCTCGCCAGAATTCTTTCCTAATAAAAAAAATATAAATCTTTCCAAATCTATCACGAAATCTCAATCCAAATACCTTACAACAATTCCAACTCCAAAAAACACAACATACCATACTATCCAAAATCACAATATAACAAAATCCATGCATCCATCCATCGATCCATTGATGTGCGTCTATTTTGCCATTTTTGCACTTACTTTTATTCCAATTCTTGTTCATATTTTATACTTTTGAGTTGGGAAAGTATGGAATTTGTGTAGTTTGTGTTTATTCGCAAGATATAGAGGTCTAAACAAGTTTTTGCTTGATTTCACAGGAATTGAAAACATTTTGGAGCAAATTGAGGAAGCACTCGATGTCTAGTGAGATCCACTCGACATCTACTAGAGCCAAGCTGAAATTTGGCTATGTGTTGGACGAAGCAAGCTACTGAGATTCCACTCGACGTCTACTGGAGATGACTCTACGTCTAGTGAAGACAATTGACGGAGGTAAAACCTATCGTTGAATACCGCCAAAGAAAACTCAAACCTGTAGCAAGTATAGCGATAAGCAAGAGGTCGATCCACATAGAAAGTTATAACTCAAGTGTAATTCAGGTGTCAATCAAAGTAACCAGATTGGGGGGTTTTTATGTTGGAAAGTTTCGCCTTTTATCAAAGCAAAGTAAGCAAGTAAAGTAAATGAATTTGGTTTTAGACAATTTGGAGAAGTAATTCTACCTACAATTTTCCACTTTATTGGATTGAAGCGATCCTTGTAACTTCTTCTCGTCCTATTAAGTTTCCTATGAATGCCCTTGTCCCGACCTAATATAGTTACTAGTCCAACCAGTCCTAGCAACCCTTATCAATCGAACAGTCCCTAAAGAAGGATTTAACCCAATTGATAGCTTTAAGTTCAGAGATTAGCCAAGGTATTTGCAGTCCCTAAAGAGGGATTTAACAACACATTCAAATTCCTACTAATTCAATTAGTTCAACCAGCCCTAAAGGAACAAGTTTGCCACTTAGGTTAAGGTTCACAACCAGGAATCTACAAAACTTTAGCAATTGAATTGATTCTAACTAGTTGCGCGGGCTAGATAGAATAAAACAATAGACAATCAAGCACAAGGAGGTCGAAGCATTCAAATATAGGAAACAAGAACGAGAATTAGAAACTCACAATCAATCTAAATAAAGCTTCAAATTGCAGGCAGAATCGATGAGTTTAGTTCCTCATGGAAGACATCGCTCAAATTCTCTAAAGTGTCTGATGAAAAGAATAGAATAGAAGTGATCCAAAAATAACTAAAGAGTGGCCTTATTAAAGATCCAAAAGTCGGCCATAAACAAAAACTAAAAAGCAACTAGGGTTTTTAAATCAAAACGACGCGTATAAATGTTGTCGGCAGATGCGGCGACCGCCGCATGTATTCTGCGGCTGCATCATCAACATTATCTTTGCATCAACCCTGGCGGTGGCCGCCGCACCCTATGCTGGGGCCGCCACATTCCTGTTTGCGGGTTTTCTTGTCTTCTCTCTGAGAATAGCTTTTTGAGGTGATTTGCTCCTTTTATTCCTTGCTTCTCTCCAATGTCTTTTATACTCCTCTTCAAGGTATTGCATCTCCCACATGTGTTCCGATTCGATCTGCAAGATAACCACAAATTTGCGCAGAATCCGAACTCTTCTAGAATAATCATAAGATGCAATTTAGTAACAAAGAACGAAAGAAATGCAACCTATGTTAAGATAAAAATGCCTATAATGCCTATCTAATATATGCATTATCAAATTCCCCCACACTTAACCTATGCTTGTCCTCAAGCAATGATAGAATGAACATGAATCAATGTATCCCACAGGAAATCCCTTCAAATTTCAATCCTTATCAAAAAGCAACATTATAGCTGGTGAACGCATAAACCAAGCAAACAAACGTCATAGCATGTATTTTAGTGATCAAAGCTTAGAAGTAGACATTATCCAACCTCACCAGAAATGTGTTTTCTACTCATGTGTTTAGGCTTTAAGATGCAACTCTCAACTCAAACCAATCATGCACTAAGCTCATAGACATTGACCACCATATCACCAATTTTCTACCGAAATGTCATTACTTGCGGGACATAATAAAGAAAATAAAATGCAACAACAATTTTTTTTCTTTTTTTTTTCTTTTGTTTTGTTTTCTTTTTTTTTTCTTGTCTTGGTGCTTTCCTTACGCGAAGCGCAAACATGGGTGTCATGAATGACCCCGGTCTATCAACATCTCAACCTACTAATATGAAGTCCACTTGAACACCTTTTGACGCAAGTTGCAAACATGGGTGTCATGAATGAACCTGGTTACTCAATGATCAAGCTTTCTTTTCTAGTGGATAGTTTTCAACACCTTTTTGCGCGAATAATACCCATGGGTGTCATGCATAGATCCGGTTACTAAGTGCATCAACCATTGCCACCTTATTCACTAAATATTCACAAATTCAGCAAAAGACTCAAAATATAACATACACTCCGCAAGCAACAAACATGTGAGTCGGTCTTTAAAAATAGATACTGCAGTCAATGCCAAGAGGTAGCGACACTAGGCGAGTAATTCACACAACTGAGCAAAAGAATTCAAATAAGGCCAAACATTCTCACAGGGTCATGTTTTTAGGACTTTAATAATACTTTAGCTCAATCATACATGCTCAATTATATTTGCTAGCCCATGCTCCACAAAAATTAAATAAAGACAATAATCAAAACATCCAGAACTTCATGGGATTTTTATGAATCATGCTTGAAATTTAAAATAGAGGACAAACTTAGCCAGATGGGTATTTGAATAACACATATGTATGCAATGCATGCTCTATTTTTGGATTTTTGAATTTTTTTTCTTTCGAAAATGCAGAAAAATTAAATAAATAAAAGACAAAAATTAAACTTAACAGAAATTAAATCAACTAATTATTACAAAACTTAATATGTTGTGTAGAAATAAAACATGGTCCTAGAAAATGCAGAATTGACATAATATACATATAAATCTCCTCCCCCACACTTAAAATTTTCAGTGTCCTCACTGAAATAGTACAGACAACAAAAATAAACATAAAAATCAGGGTGAAAGAGGTAGAACTAACCACTCACTGAGGCGGCGGCGACTGGTATGGCGGGATGTGAGGGTATTGCTGGCGGAAGTAGTAAGTCTGCTCTCTCCGCATCTCCTCCAAATTGTAGATCGTCTCCCTCCGCATCTCTGCCACGTTGTAGTCTGTCTCCCGCACAGTGCGACCGATGTCGTTGAGGGTGAACTCAAAGGAATCCTAGCGTAAGGACATACGGTGGAACTCATTGCATATATAGTCCTGCCAGGGGTCGTCCTCCGCAGAAGAGAAGCGAGGTCCCGCAGAAGATCCAGCGGCCTGCTGTGCGTCCCCCATATGGTAATCTGTTTGTGCAGGGGTATCATCCTCATACTCGTCCTCATCATCCTCATCACCCCCCTCCTCCACCACATTCTGAGCAGGTTGTATGTAGAGGGAATCGTTGGTAGGCCCATAAGGTAAGGCAATAGGCAAGGACAGGCGGTGGTCTCCATTATGCCCCGCCTTCCAAATGTAACCTGGCCCATCAGGTACCTCAATCAAATATGCCCTCCTCAGCTAATCGATCGTATAAGTGTACCCACCATACATAGGTACACCGCACTCGTCATGCTGCAGAATGTGGTGGGCTATCAGGCTGATCATTCTCCCCAAGCCAATTCTCCCCTTCCTCTTCTTCGTGCGGATCTTGAGGCACCTGTCTATAAAAATCTCAACCCAGTCCGGTGTACCATGGGACTGGGGAGCCAGGCTCCATAGCCAAGACAGATTGCCCGCAAGCACCTTGTTCACGTCGCCCTGACCGCTGAAAGACATGACCAGGACCTTGTGAACCAGTCGTAAGCATGGATGGACAAATTTGTAGTTGTATTCGCCCTGATGTCCATCGAATATGGTGCCAGTAGCTGCCTGCCAAAAGTCATAGCGTTGTTGCTCTGAAGATAGGGACTGCCAATCTGGGGAGGGGGCCCGAGTAATCCCAAAGGCACGTCTCAGCTGGTCGTGTGTGCAAGTATGACTTTGGTCCAACAAATTGAACCGAACCCTAGAGGCGTCCAAACTCTCAAAAGTAATCAGAAACTCTGCCGCCAGCTCTGGGTATGTGGGGGCGTTGCGCTCTATGAATCCCCCTAGCCCGCCATGAGTGAGCATTCGACTGGTGACATCCAACATACCCAGTATCTGAAGGGTAGGAACGTCAAAGAACTTTATTTGTATGAACCGCTTGAGATCGAAGCTCTCGAATGCCTTCTTCTGTTCCTTAGATACGTTCCTCAACCGGCGCACCATTGTGATCAAATCTAGCATTCAATAACCAATTGTCAATACAACTCAAGCCAAAAAACAAAAATACCCAAAACAAACACACTTCAAGTAACTCATGCCTCAAATCAAAACCCCAACACAAATATCTTTCAATTCAACTTACCCAAAAAAAAACAAATCCTTCAATCATCCACCGAAACTCAAGAATTCTTAACAAATATCAACAATCACACCCCAAATTTACTTAATTTACCACTTTCAAACCAAAGATCCAACTTCAAATCTCACAACCCCAAAAAAATCAGCCCTATATATATATATATAGGGTTTACTTCAAATGTAAAAAGTCCTTAAAGTGTAAAATATGCTTATTGAGTAAAATTTGCTAATGGGCCTAATTTAATTACTAATGGGCCTAATTTTATTAGTAGAATATCTGCCCCCCCCCCCTTGCCCATGCGTGTGCCCCCCTTGCCCCCCCTTCTCGGACCCGGTTTTTTTTTTAATATTTTTTTTATATTTTTTTTGCCCATAATTTTTTTTTTTTCGTGGTAACACTTTCTGTTGTGCAAGTATAACTTACTTTTGTGCACATATAACATCTTATTGTGCAAATATAAGTTTATTTTGTGCAGACAAATAATTCATTATGGGGTAAATAGGTAAATGTGTCTATTTCAATTATAAAAATTTATAATTGAAATATGTTTAATTTATGGGTAAATTGGTAAATATGTCTAATTTTATGGGTACATGCACTTTTTCCCGTTTTCGATACCTTTTGTGCAACTGTGAAGTGCATTTGTGGAACTGTGGAGTGCATTTGTGCAATTGTGAAGTGCATTTCTGCAACTGTAAAGTGCATTTGTGCAACTGTAATTGTGCAAATTTAAAGTAGGATATAATTGTGCAAAAGTAAGATACAATTGTGCAGATTAAGAATACAATTGTGCAAATGTAAGATCATAATGTGCATTAATAAGACAAAAGATGTGCTTTTGAAATCGATGTTTTAATTTTGTTTTTTTTTTTACTTTTGAGAGTTTGGGTTCACCCCTCGAATAATTTAGGTTGATAGATGTAAGTTTGAAATCGATTTTTTTACGTATACGCTTTTAAAATTCAAGTGCATAAATAAGATTAAAATGTGCATAATTAAGGTTAAAAAGTGCATAAGTTAGATTATAATGTGCATGATTAACAATTTGCGATTGTTGCGCTCTTGTCTATTATGTAACCTATGTGGGATTTGAACCCACATCTTTTGTGCAAACGCACATTGCTCTACCAATTGAGCTAATAGGCTAAATTATGATTTTTATGCTAAAATAGAAGAAACTAATCGACCTAAAACATATTGCAATAAAATCCTAAAATTCAATTAGCTCATGATTCACAAACAATTTGACAATGCTATGAACATGAAATTAGTTCAAAATCAACCCACCAACACAACCATATCATCAATTTCAATCAATTTGGCTTTTGGAAAAAAAAAGCCCCAAATTCCAAAGCATATCGCATTATAAAATTCTAAAATCCAATTAGCTAATGATCTATAAACAATTTGACAATGATATGAACATGAAATTAGCTCAAAATCAACCCAACAACACAACCATATAATCAATTTCAATCAATTTGGCTTTTGAAAAAAAAGCCCCAAATTCTAAAACATATCGCAATCTAAAATTCAATTAGTTCATGATCCATAAACAATTTGACAATGATATGAACATGAAATTAGCTCAAAATCAACCCAACAACACAACCATATCATCAATTTCAATCAATTTGACTTTTATCAAAAAGCCCCAAATTCCGCTCCTAAATCAAACCCTAGGTTTTCAATCTCAACCTAAATCATTCAAACAATCCAAATAACTGTAATAAACAAGTTTAGAGTTAGAAATCATACCAAATTTGAGTGGAAACAAGGAGAAAATTCGGGATTTCGAAGGTATTCCGAGCCAAAAGAACCGATTAGCGTTGTGGGGGAAGATGGCTCGGTGTGGGCTCGGCTGGGCACGAACCAAGGCGGTTCCGGGCTCGGGGGGTGCGCCTGAGGGAGGGGGTTCGAACTGGTCGGGGCTGGTGGCCGGAGGTGGCTCGTGGGTGGCGTGGGAGGCCGAAAACCGAACTGCTGGTGGCTCGACGTTGTTGCGATGAAGGGGCGCGTCTGGGCTCGAACCAAGCCAGTCCATGGCTCGGGGGTTGCGCACCGGGGGTGGGCTCGAGGGCGGCTGGTCGCTGGTGGCCGGAGGTGGCTCGAGGTGGGTGCGGGTGCGGGAGTCCGAGGGCTCGGGGTTGCGCGCGTATGTGTTGTGTTGATTTGAAAATTTTACACGTTAAGCAAATTTTACACGTTAAGGATATATATATATATATATATATATATATATATATATATATATATATATATATATATATATATATATATATATATATATATATATATATATATATATATATATATATATATATATATATATATATATATATATATATATATATATATATATATATATATATATATATATATATAAATCAGTCCCCTTAAAAACAACAATAAAAATATCCCACTCAAATTCCAACCTTTAATCAATGAATAAGCAACTCAATAGCAAATCTCTACCTAGTTCTCAATATAGCAAATAAAATATGAAATTGAAAGAGAATAGGGGAGAAATCATACCAGGAAAGTTGTAAAAGAGGGGTTGAAATTGAAAATATAGCAAATTAGGGGCTGATCTCGTGCACAGGAGCGGCGACAAGCAGCGGCGGCGGGCGCAACGTCGGCGGCGGGCGCAGCAGCGCTGGGATGCAGATCCGGCGAGGAAGGGGCGGAGAGGTGGTCGGATTTGGGGGAAAAGGAGAGAAAAAGAAAGAGCTTGGGAGGGGACTATGGAGATAGTGAAAGGATGAAGAAGAAAGCAAGAGGGTAACAGTGGAGGTTGGGTCTTTGTGTGTGGCGGCAATAAGGACAAAGGACAAGAGGTAGGGTTTTGAAGAAAGAGGTCCCGTGACCTTCTTGAAATTTATTGTTATTTGTTTTTTTTTTTTCTGGAAACAAAAAAACCCGAGCTTGATGCGCGGCGGGCGCAGCGTATGCTGCGGCCGCCGCATCTGCCCCCTCGCTGCATAGTGAGATGCGGCGGCCGCCGCCAGTGAAGTGGTTGCGGGTTGATGTTTTCCGGTTTTTTTTTTTTTTTTATTTCCTACCTATGTCAACTAATCCTAAAGGAGTTAACTAATGCAACTACCTAAGAAATAATGAAGATGAAAAGGAAAAGAGAACATACCTCGGGTTGCCTCCCGAGTAGCGCCTTTGTTTCAAGTCGTTGGCTCGACATGATGGCCCTTGAGTGGCCTAGTCGGTTGGTTCAGCAAGCACCAACTCCTCCTCTTCAGTATGTGGAATGTTTTCAAAGTATGGCTTAACCCTATGACCATTGACCTTGAAGAGCTCATTAGACTTGGGATCATAGAGTTCAATTGCTCCGTGGGAGAAAATCTTTGAGATGGTGTAAGGTCCTTCCCACCTTGATCTAAGCATTCTAGGGAAGAGTTTCAGGCGTGATTTGTATAGAAGAACCTTGTCTCCTATTGTTAGTTCTTTCCACAGGATATGTTTGTCATGCCAAGCTTTGGTCTTCTCCTTGTAGATCACTGCATTATCATAATCATCCAGACGCAATTCCTCCAGCTCTTGCAATTGAAGCTTTCTGAATTCACCCACTTCATCCAACCTCATATTGCAATTCTTGACAGCCCAATACGCCTTATGCTGAAGCTCCACAGGGAGATGACATGCCTTTCCAAAGACAATTCGATAAGGAGACATACCAATGGGAGTTTTATAGGCTGTCCGATAAGCCCAAAGAGCGTCATTCAGCCGCAGACTCCAATCCTTCCTGTTAGGTGCCACTGTTTTCTCCAGAATGGTCTTTATCTCTCTATTTGATACCTCCGCTTGACCATTTGTCTGAGGATGATAAGCAGTTGACACTCTCTGTGTGACATGGTATTTCTTTAACAAGGTAGTGATCGTCCTGTTGCAGAAATGTGTCCCTTTGTTTCTAATTATAGCCTTAGGCATCCCAAATCTTGTGAAAATGGTGTCTTTCAGGAATTCTGCAACTACTTTAGAATCATCAGTTCTGGTGGCCTTTGCCTCCACCCACTTGGAGACATAGTCCACCGCAAGCAAAATATATATATTCCCAAAAGAACTAGGGAAGGGACCCATAAAATCGATACCCCAAACATAAAAAATTTCAGAAAATATGACAGTTGTTTGTGGCATTTCATTCCTAGCAGATATGTTCCCCACCCTTTGGCATTTATCGCATGATTTACAAAAGGCATTAGCATCCCTAAATAAGTGAGGCCAAAAGAAACCTGCTTCTAAAACTTTCCTAGCAGTCTTTTGAGGACCAAAGTGGTCTCCACATTCATGGGAATGACAAAAAGTAAGGACAGATTGTACCTCATTGTCTGGAAGACACCTCCTAATTACCTGATCAGCACAATGTTTCCAAAGGTAGGGGTCATCCCAAACATAGAAGCGAGAGTCAGGTCGGATCTTGTCCTTCTGAGCTTTTGTAAAGTTTGGTGGAAATTCTCCTGTGACCAAGAAATTCACCATATTGGCAAACCAAGGTCGAGGAGTATGGACACCCATCAAAAGTTCAGGAATATCAGAACTTACCTCGTCAGATGGGAGGGAAAGAGGTGAAACGGTGGCTTGAACACTGTGCGGCGGGCGCCGCATGGGTGCTGCGGGCGCCGCACCTGTGCTAGGCGGCGGGCGCCGCATGAATGCTGCGGCCGCCGCATCTTCCGTCCTTGTTTGTTCCTGCAACTGCAAAGAAGAAGTGTGAGTCAAGTAAAACAATGTATCGTCAGGAAACTCACCGTGAATGGGTCTTTGATCTTCTGGCTTATCCTCTCCTTGGACAAGTCTGCTGAGGTGATCCGCTACTAAGTTTTCTGCACCTTTCTTATCTTTGATTCCAATGTCAAATTCACTCAAAAGTAAAATCCAACGAATCAATATTGCTTTTGCTTCTTTCTTAGTTAATAAATAGCGAAGAGCAGCGTGATCAGTGAAGACAATTACCTTAGCTCCTAGGAGATAGGAGCGAAACTTCTCAAGTGCAAAGACCACAACCAGGAGCTCTTTCCTAGTGGTTGAGTAGTTCCTTTGTGCTCCATTCAGAGTCATGGAGGCATAGTATATGACATGAGAGCTCCTTCCTTCCTTTTGGCCCAAAACAGCCCCCATAGCATAATCGCCGCGTCACACATAATATCAAAAGGTTGAGACCATATGGGTGCTTGAATTATAGGAGCGCTAGTCAGGCGACCTTCAAGCTCATAAAAGGACGCTCTACACCTGCCATCAAACTCAAAAGCTACTTCCTTTTTTAGTAAATCGCAAAGAGGTGCAGAAATCTTAGAAAAATCCTTAATAAACCTGCGATAGAACCCTGCATGGCCTAAAAAGGAGTGAATTTCGCGCACATTGGTGGGATAAGGTAGAGACTGAATGACATCAATCTTAGCCTTATCCACCTCAAGACCCCTGCTAGACACAATATGACCCAAAACAATGCCTTGCTCAACCATAAAATGACACTTTTCAGAATTAAGGACTAAGTTGGTGTCTACAAACCGCCTAAGCACAAGGGAGAAATGATGCAAGCAAGTATCAAAATCATCTCCATGCACAGTGAAGTCATCCATAAATACTTCAATAAAGCGTTCTACATACTCAGAAAATATGCTGACCATACACCGTTGGAAAGTCCCTGGTGCGTTACATAACCCAAAAGGCATTCTGCGATATGCAAAAGTGCCAAAAGGGCATGTAAATGTTGTTTTTTCTTGATCCTCCGGTGCTATTGGTACCTGAAAATATCCAAAGTAGCAATCTAAAAAGCAATAAAAAGAACGGCCGGCAAGGCGCTCAAGCATTTGATCAATAAAGGGAAGGGGGAAATGGTCCTTGCGAGTAACTGCATTCAATTTTCGATAATCAATACAGACTCTCCATCCCGTTTGTACCCTGCTAGGGACCTATTCACAATCCTGATTCTCAACAACAGTAATACCTCCCTTCTTAGGGACAACCTGCGTAGGACTCACCCATTTGCTATCAGATATGGGAAAGATCATACCTATCTGAAGGAGCTTCAACACCTCCTTCTTTACCACTTCCATCATTGGCGGGTTGAGTCTCCGATGAGGTTGTCTAGACGGCTTGGCATCATCCTCTAATAGTATCATATGCATGCAGAGGGTAGGACTGATGCCCTTAATGTCTGCTATCGTCCATCCTAACGCCTCCTTGTTTTCCTTTAGAACAGTCACCAATCGCTCCTCCTGTCCAAAGGTCAATTTATTAGAAATAATGACAGACAGAGTATCATTTTCATCAAGAAAAGCATATTTAAGGTGATTAGGAAGTTGTTTTAATTCAACATCAGGCGCTTGGATAATAGATGGCATAAGCTTTTCAGTAGGAATGGTCAGCTCGATGCGGTCTCCCCTTGGTGGCACATAGGTGGGAGATCGATGGTCTAAAGCTACTATAGCCTCCTGCAAATCAGATGACAATACATAATCTCTAGCAATTTCATCTATAGGAGCCTGTAAAGCAACTTCCATCTCATCAACACACTCCAAATCAAAGCAATCTTGTGCCATAGTATCAATAACATCCACAAAGCACAGAGAGGGATCATCAGATGGGAATTTTATGGAATCATAAATATTAAATTCAACTCTTTGACCATCAAATTCCATAGTAAGAGATCCTGAATAGATATCTATCTTAGTCCTAGCAGTTTTCAGAAAAGGTCTGCCCAACAGAATAGGACCTTCATTGTTACCAGGACCCATGTCAATCACAAAGAAATCAGCGGGGAATATCAAATTGTCAACCATAACCAAGACATCTTCAACAATCCCTTTCGGGTAGATAGTAGATCGATCAGCAAGTTGAATCAATACCCGAGTATCATTCAGAGGTCCCAATCCCAAAGCATGATAAACATTAGAAGGCAAAACATTAATAGACACTCCTAAATCTAACATGGCTTTGTCAAATTTAGTATCACCTATCACACATGGAATAGCAAACATACCAGGATCACTACACTTCTCAAGCATACGTTTTTGAAATACAGAAGTGACATGTTCGCTTACCTTCACCTTTTGCTTACCTTTTAGCTTTTGGTTCCGCTTGATAGTGCAAAGTTCCTTCAAAAATTTAGCATATCTAGGAATGCTTTTGATCAAATTAAGCAAAGGAATGTTTACCTCACACTTACTAAATGTCTCGAAGATTTCCTTGTCATTCTCATACCTTCGCTTATCTTTCAAGGCTTCCGAAAAAGGTGGAATGGGCTTTGGAGTCTCCATAGGTAAGGGAGAAGGAGGGGGGGGAAGAGGAAGGAGGAGAAAGAGGGAGAGAAGAAGAAAGAGGGGAGGAGAACGTACCAGGAATGAAGTCGGCGGTGGGATCGCCTGCGGCGGGCGCCGCATGGGTGCTGCGGCCGCCGCAAGCTTGCCGCGGCCGCCGCACGCTAGTTTGGCCATTTTCGTCTTCAACAATCTCTATCTCCTCATCCATTATCTCCTCATCGTCCTTTTGATTTGTGACAACCAGTTCCTTGACACTCCTAAGTGTTACATCACTGACATTCTCCTTTGTCGGATTCTCGATGGTCTGTGACGGAAGCTTTCCTGAACTATTTGCCTCCTTAGCACTTAAGATTTGAATGAGCTGACTCATTTGATTCTCATAATTTGTCATCCGATCGGATTGCTGCTTCTCTAGATTTGCCATCCGCTCTGACTGTTGTTTATCATTCCTCATGACCAATCGTGACAGTTTCTGTAGTGGATCCTCATTATCCTCATTTGATTGCTGCTGACCTCCCTGTCGAGGTTCATATTGTTGTTGAGGCCTTGCCTGTTGCCCCTCTTGCTGATTGAAAGGAGGTTGGTAGTTCCCATAGCCTTGCTGATAGCCTCTGTTGTAATTATTGTTGTTGAAATACCAGGATTTCCATAATTGCCTTGCCTAGGCCTTTGTTGAGTGAAATTCCCAATGGCATTCAAATCAAAATTAGGATCTTGTAGAAGCGGGCACATGTCCATAGGATGAGTGTATTGACTGCAGAGACCACCTGCCTTTAGTTGTTGAGGAGTTCTATCAATAACCAATTGTTTCATCATCTCCTTTACCTCTGCCATATCAGTCTGAAGTGCAGCCACAAGAGCATCAACAACGAGCACACCCCTAGCACGAGGGTTCTTATTGAACTGCCTGGAGCCCTCAGATAGCTCCTTAAACACATCCCAAGCTGCGACAGGTGTCTTGTTCAGCATGTTTCCTCCACAGGTAGAATTCATAGTTTTTTCGCTCCATATCAGTTAACCCATTGAAGAGAAAAAGCACTAGATCCTTTTGAGAATATCCATGGCATGGGCAGCTGGAGCAGAGCTTCTTGAAGCACTCAAAGTACTCATGTATTGACTCTGTCGCGTATTGCTCAATGCTGCTGATTGACCTTTTCAAAGCATTGACCTTTGTTGCAGGGAAATACATCTCTAGGAAGACTCTCTTCATCTCAGCCCAAGTAGAAATAGATCCAGGTGGCAGATAGAAGAACCATTCATTAGCCTTATCCTTCACAGAGAAGGGAAAAGCTCTCAGCTTGATTTGATCTTCAGTTACATTCTCTAGTTTCATCCCAACAACCACCGTATGGAATTCAGACAGATCCTTGTGGGGGTCCTCCCCACTCAACCCATGGAATTTGGGTAGAAGATGAACTACCCCAGACTTCAGCTCAAAGTTAACTCCTTCTGCAAGCGCAGGGAATTGGATCGCCAAGGGTTGCTGTGCCAGATCAGGAGCAGAAAGCTCCTTAAGAGCGCGGTTCGCGTCGTTAGCCATCTCTGTTGTAGGTTCTTCTTGATCAAAAGGGAGTTCGCAAAAGCGATCACGAGCTTCTCGCCTTAGAGCGGCAAGGGTCCTTTCAATCTCTGAGTCTAACGACAACAAAGAAGAATTAGTAGCACGGGTATGGACCATATAAGACGATCCTCACCAAAATTAACACTAAAAACACACAAGAATTAAATAAAATTCCCCGGCAACGGCGCCAAATTTGACGGAGGTAAAACCTATCGTTGAATACCGCCAAAGAAAACTCAAACCTATAGCAAGTATAGCGATAAGCAAGAGGTCGATCCACAGGGAAAGTTATAACTCAAGTGTAATTCAGGTGTCAATCAAAGTAACCAGATTGGAGGGTTTTTTTGTGGGAAAGTTTCGTCTTTTATCAAAGCAAAGTAAGCAAGTAAAGTAAATGAATTTGGTTTTAGACAATTTGGAGAAGTAATTCTACCTACAATTTCCACTTTATTGGATTGAAGCGATCCTTGTAACTTCTTCTCGTCCTATTAAGTTTCCTATGAATGCCCTTGTCCCGACCTAATATAGTTACTAGTCCAACCAGTCCTAGCAACCCTTATCAATCGAACAATCCCTAAAGAAGGATTTAACCCAATTGATAGCTTTAAGTTCATAGATTAGCCAAGGTATTTGCAGTCCCTAAAGAGGGATTTAACAACACATTTAAATTCCTACTCATTCAATTAGTTCAACCAACCCTAAAGGAACAAGTTTGCCACTTAGGTTAAGGTTCACAACCAGGAATCTACAAAACCTTAGAAATTGAATTGATTCTAACTAGTTGCGCGGGCTAGATAGAATAAAACAATAGACAATCAAGCACAAGGAAGTCGAAGCATTCAAATATAGGAAACAAGAACGAGAATTAGAAACTCACAATCAAACTAAATAAAGCTTCAAATTGCAGGCATAATCGATGAGTTTAGTTCCTCATAGAAGGCATCACTCAAATTCTCTAAAGTGTCTGATGAAAAGAATAGAATAGAAGTGATCCAAAAATAACTAAAAAGTGGCCTTATTAAAGATCTAAAAGTCGGCCATAAACAAAAACTAAAAAGCAACTAGGGTTTTTAAATCAAAACGACGCGTTTAAACGCTGTCGGCAGATGCGGCGGCCGCCGCATGTATGCTGCGACCGCAGCATCAACATTATCTTTGCATCAACCCTGGCGGCGGCCGCCGCACCCCATGATGCGGCCGCAGCATTCCTGTTTGTGGGTTTTCTTGTCTTCTCTCCGAGAATAGCTTCTTGAGGTGATTTCCTCCTTTTATTCCTTGCTTCTCTCCAATGTCTTTTATACTCCTCTTCAAGGTATTGCATCTCCCACATGTGTTTCGATTCGATCTGCAAGATAACCACAAATTTGCGCAGAATCCGAACTCTTCTAGAATAATCATAAGATGCAATTTAGTAACAAAGAACGAAAGAAATGCAACATATCTTAAGCTAAAAATTCCTATAATGCCTATCTAATACTCCCTCCGTTCCAAAATAGATGGTCTTTTGCTTTTTGGCACGTTTTTTAAGGAGCGAAAAACTCTATAAAATATTATTTTTTTAATTAAATTTTTTATATTATTTTATACTTATTACTAATAAGTATCTAATTATATAAAAAAAATTAATTAAAAAATAATATTTCACATAATTTTTCGCTCCTTAAAAAGCGTGCCGAAAAGTAAACGACCATGTATTTTGAAACGGAGGGAGTATATGCATTATCAACAATCAACACTTAGAGCTGAGAAGAGAAAAGCCACTCGAGATCCACTGCGCGACTTGAGATCGAGTGGAGTGACTCGACATCGACTGGACCATGGTCTATATTGAGTGAAACCCTAGTGGACCGAGACGCATCTTGAGGAGTCCGAATTGAAGAAGGGTTTCTTAATCATGAAGAGAAGATCTTTTAGTTACCTTTATAAAATTTTATCCTTATGGGTGAATGTTTATTCACTCTAGAGATTTTCCTATTTAGATAATATTTTATTATTTCAAGTTTTAGTAGGATTATGATTTCTATCCTTGGCTAGAAAGGATTGATCTATTAGAAATAAAGGCATTAGGCCTAGGCTATAGGAGTTCAATTTTGCACTTGAGCAATCAAGTTATAGTTAGTACAGAGAGAGAGGGGGGGGGGAGAGATTGAGGTGTTTTCGCTTTCAGTTGTAAGTGTACTCTTAGTTTTAAGTCAAAGTTATTCTCTTTATGTTTATGATGTTGTCCATGATGATGAGGCGTGAGTAGTCGTCCCACTTCTAGGGTCGGGGTGAGTCCGATGATTTCCATGTAAGTATGCTTGAGTTTAAGATTCTTGTGTGATTTTCATCTTCTATCTTGTGCTTAATCCGATGCGAAAGTAGTGGATAATTTCTTATTTATATTTTTGAAGCGAAAGTGGATCTATTATGAATTTGGATAGTAGTTAGATTTTTCTTCTGAGAGTTGGTTAACCCTAATTATGAAAAGGATAGAAACAATAAGGATTTTATGCGAGAGCCTCTATTTTCCTATTTGATGATAACGAGAGTTGTCTGTTTGACGAAAAGCATATATCTTTCATGGTTCTATTATGTTGCTTACATGGTTATTGTCATGGTAATCTCTTGCTTTAGAAGCCTTTTACATATTGATTAAACAAACCCATTTGATATTTTTGTTCATCTTTCGTTACCATTCTTACATTCTTCGACCATCTTTGCTAACAACTTCGGTTACTGATTTTTTACTCAAGATCGACTCACCTAGTCGACATCGAGTGGACTGACTCGACATCGACTCCCCTTTAGTCGATGTTGATTTTCTTATTTGTGTTTGTAGGAGAAATCCACAGCCACAATAGCGGATTTCAAGACTACCTAGGCGAGCGCTGACATGCTTACTCGAGGATTGATCCTGATTCTCTACTATTGCATCGGGAGCGAGTCTTGTATTTTATTTGCATAGACAGGGAGTTGGTTGAGTTTATAGTTATATTTATTCGACAGATTTCCCTCCTAACAAATTTTGGCGCCGTTGCCTGGGAAGCGATCATTCACACCCTTTGTAGTCTTTTTGATGTTCTCCTTTAGTGTTATTTTACAGGTGTATGTGATGCGCTGATCGCACACCAGAGTTTGAAGGTTTAGATGTGCTTGAGTGTTATCTACATCTACAGTCTATGTTACAAAGAATCATGTCAAACAACGAGGCTCTAGCTCAGTAGGTTGAGAGGCTTAGGAAGAAACTTGAAGATGAAAGGGCTCGTAGCGACCGAGAGGAACAAGAAAGAAGGCAGTTTGGGGTGCAAGTCAACCAATATTCTTAGACGACTAAGAAATACATGCATCCGACGCTGACTGTGCCTAAATTGTCTATTCTTATCCCTGCCTCCAACTTTGAAACTAAAACTTCTTTCCATTCGGAGTTTAAAAGACATACTTTTGAAGGAAGATCTAATGAGTGTCCTCTGACGCATATAACGACCTTTTTTGACTTATGTGAAACTGTTGCCGGTGGGCAAAATCTTGAATATCTTAAACTAAAGGCGTTTCATTGGTCTTTTGCAGGGCAGAGAAAGCATTGCAATGGCTGGAGAGGGTGGTGGGGGCCGCCCCTCACCACGGCCCCCACCACCCCTTCCACTGATGGAACTGATTTTTAACGATTTGGAATTCCCGAGGAAATCATCGGTGGAGTGGTCTTCTGAGGTTTCAAGACCTGTACAACCCCTTTCTCATGCCTTGAATCTTGACCCTAAGTGGTAAAATGACAAAGATTTATTCGACACGTTCACCAAACGTCAGGTAAACATTTCTCTCCTTAATCTAGTTGAATCCGTTCCTCGCATGCAAAATTTCTTCGGGAAGTTTACACAACCAAAAGAACACAACGGGAGAAAGAAAAAGAAGGTAAGGAACAACATGAAAATTTGTCATTGGTTTTTCAAAAGCGATTGCCTGAAAAGTGCGGAGACCCAGGAATGTTTACTCTTCCTAGTACGATTGGTGAAGTTAAACTAGGGTTGGGAATGGGGCCTCTGAATGAAACTAGGGTTGTTATACAGCTTGCTGATCGCTCTCAACTTCGCCCTAGGGGTGGTAGTTGAAGATGTGTTGATTATGGTTGATGATTTGATTTTCCCTGCTGATTTTTATGTGATTGATATAGGCCTTGTTATACCTGAGACACCCATCATACTGGGTAGACCTTTCTTGCGAACTGCTAAAGCGAAAATTGATTGTTTTGATGGGTCTTTGACTTTGGAAATCTGTTGGGGAATCTGCTGCATATTCTCTGAATTTGGTTGATCTTGTTGATATTTGCACTAAGGATATCATGAGTATTGATCGTTCTGATTAATGACAGGTTGTGATGGAATCCACTTTGGGGGATTTGTCCCATGATTATGCTTTGCCTAACAACCTACATGAATTGTCGGTTGCTATGGATGCAAATTCAGGAAATTTATCCCCTTGCTATAAAACTGAACAATTGAATCCTTCCTGTGAGAAACTTCTTTCGTCTGTCATTCAAGCGCCTGAAGTTGAATTGAAACCCCTCTCTGATCATTTGAAGTATGTATTTTTTGTAGAGGGTAATACACTTCATGTGATTATATCTAACAAGCTTACTTTTGACCAGGAATAAAGGTTAGTGGATGTCCTTAGGGAACATTGCACTGCCTTGGGATGGACCATTATTGATATAAAAGGAATCAGTTTGACATTGTCTATGCATCGCATACTCATGGAGGACGATTGGAAGCCAACAAGGCAACCTCAGAGACGGGTGAATCCCTCGATGATGGAGGTCATCAAAAAGGAGGTTTTAAAGCTCCTTCAAGCACGTATAATTTATCCAATTTCTGATAGTCAATGGGTAAGTCCGACACAAGTAGTGCCTAAGAAGGGAGGTATAACAGTCTCTGAGAACCAGGAAGGAGAGCTGGTACCTATGAGGGTACAAACTGGTTGGAGAGTTTGCATTGACTCTCGCAAACTCAATGATGCGACACGTAAGGACCACTTTCCTTTGCCTTTCATTGATCAAATGCTTGAACGCCTTGTCGGCCGGTCCTATTATTACTTTTTGGATGGTTACTCTGTTTATTTTCAAATTCCTATTGCACCCGAGGACCAGGATAAAACCACTTTTACATGTCTTTTTGGTACTTTTGCTTATAGTAGGATGCCTTTTGGATTATGCAAAGCACCTGTTACATTTCAAAGAAGTATGATGAGTATATTTTCTGAATATGTTGAGCATTTCATTGAAGTGTTTATGGATGATTTCACTGTGCATGGGAATGTTTTGATTCGTGTCTGCACTATTTGTCACTAGTGCTTAAGAGATGTGTTGAAACCGATTTGGTCTTAAACTCTGAAAAGTGTAATTTTATGGTTGTAAAAAGGATTTTTCTTGGTCACATTGTGTCCAAGAAAGGCATTGAGGTAGATAATGCTAAGATAGATTTTATTCAGTGTATACCTTATCCTACTAATGTGTGTGAGATTCGTTCTTTTTTAGGCAATGCAGGATTTTATAGAAGGTTTATTAAGGATTTTTCTAGGGTAACCTCCCCATTATGTGAACTCCTTAAGAAAGATGTACCCTAGCTTTGTGTTTGATGATAATTGTAAAAAAAGCTTTTCATGAGTTGAGGAATCAATTGACTTCAACACATATTATTCATGCTCCTATTTGGACTTTCCCTTTTTAGTTGATGTGTGATGCTAGTGATTATGCCGTTGGGGCTGTTTTGGGACAAAAAGTTGTGAAAGCTTCTCATGTGATCTACTATGCTTCTATGATGTTGAATACGACTCAGCAGAATTACACTACTGTTGAGAAAGAATTGCTAGCTGTGGTTTTTGCTTTGGGGAAGTTTCGTCCTTATTTATTGGGTGCCAAGGTAGTGGTTTATAGTGATCATGCAACACTTCATTATTTGATGACAAAGAAGAACACGAAGCCTAGGTTGATTCGATTGATTCTACTTCTAATGGAATTCAATTTGGAAATCGGAGATAAGAAGGGAGCAGAGAACATGTTAGCTGACCACCTGAGCAGAATTTACAGAACTGATGGTGGGGGGGGGGGGGGGGGGAGCAATCAGAGAGACTAGGAGAGTTTCCTGATGAAGGATTGCTGAGAATTTGGACTTGTCGCCACTGCATAGACGGCGCTCGCCGCCCTTTTCATGGCGCCCACTGTCCTGACAGTGTTTTGATCTCTGAGTTGCTTGATGATGATGGGAATGATCCGCCTTCTTTTCTATTGGGTCTTCAAAATAAGCATCCTTGGTTTGCTGATATTGTTAATTACTTAATGGTTGGAATCTTTCCTTCCAATTGTCCGAAACCTAAGAAGGAAAAAATTCGGCGCGATGCTCGCTACTGTGTTTGGGATGACCCTTTCTTATGGAAGCACTGCGATGATAGAATTGTTTGTTGATGTCTTCCGGATAATGAGGTAACTTCTGTTTTGAGATTCTGTCATTCACATCCAAGCAGATGACATTTTGGACCACAACGGACAACTACGAAAGTCCGTGAATCTGGATTCTGGTGGCCTTACATATTAGCGACGCTCATGCTTTCTGCAAAAGTTGTGATAGGTTTCAGCACACAGGAAATATTTCAGACATAAATGAGATTCCATTATCTTCGATCATGGTATGTGAGATCTTTGATGGCGGGGGTATCAATTTCATGGGACCCTTTCCTAGTTCATTTGGGAATGTCTACATCTTTCTTGCGGTTGATTCTGTGTCTAACACTACAAAAAAAAAAAGATATTAGCAACGGCTATTTGCCGTGGCTAAAAGTCCATTTGCCGTGGCCAAAGGGTATTAGCCACGGCTGTAGCCACGGGAAACAAGCCGTGGGGAAACATGGGGTGGCAAAAGAGTTTAGCGACGGCTATAGCCGTGGCTAAAGTGCTAGCCACGGCAAGTTGCCGTTGCTAAATGATTTCTGGGAAATAAAAAAAACACTACATTTTAGCCCGGATTCTTCAGACCCGGGTTAAAAAGTCCCATATTTTAAAAAAAAAAAATACACCACAAATTCTATTCTAAATACGTTACTCTAGCAGCTCTAGCAGCTGAACATTAACAATGTAAATGTACTATACAATTAAGCTAATCTACTAGAGAATGAGACCCCATTAAGATAATCTATTCTAAATACACCACTAATGCAATGATTACCCAACTACTGCAACAACATTGCTCGAAGCAGATGAGCTATCACTTTCTTGACGCAACTTTCCAACTACAGCAGCCAGCAGCTCAAATGCACATAGTTGCCCATCCTAAAGTGTCTCCTTACAGCCTCTCTTCTAGAACCAATCTGAAAAAGTGTAAAGTAAAGAACACGGTAAGATCTTTTGCAAAAAAAAAAAAAGATTAGATATACAAGGAAACTAAATATAAATATAAACCATGAACACATTGATAAGCAAGGTTGATTGTTGTAAAGGTAATGATGATAAATGAGATATCTACCTGGCTACAACAATAAAATACTTGGAGAAGTATGGTCAGGAACATCCAAATAAGAAAGAGACATCAAGACCAATGTAGACATTCTTAACTGGAAAAAAATTGACAGAAAAGCTGAGTAATTTAGGCATTCTTAACTGGAAAAAAAAAGATTTTCTCACACGAATATCTCTTCCAAAGATGAAATCACATACAAGAAATAGGGGAATAAGACAAAAAAGACAACATTCACTAATTAATGAATGTTGTCTGAAAACTTCTACTTTACCTGCCAACAAAAACATTTTAATTTCTGAAGCATAGGATAAACCTATGGTTAGATTATGCTTAAGCAATATGAAAAGTTTAATATAAAAGAAACAAACACAAAGAATATAAAGGCAACCAGTCAACCTATCTCACAAAGCAATTTGTGAATGACTAGCAGCTATGACAGACACACAGAATTTAATCTAACCAATATCAAAACAAGGTTGTTTATTAATTAATGAAATCACTTCATTTCATAAGTATAAGTGGTATTAGCCCATGGTTCAAAAGGCTATCATTCTTCGAGTATCCCACAAATCAGCCAATTTGTGAGGATTCCACAGTTGTATTTAATTCAATTTAATTTTGTCTCAATACTTTCAGCAACCTCCTTTTTAAAATGAAAAGCAAATAGCGTACCTTAATCCTAAGAAAACCCTTAATGAATAAAATTCAACATCATGGAAAATAGCATGGAGAAAGTGGGGGAAATGCGAAAAAGCATAGGAAGTGGCAATTTGAAAGTAAAGACCTTAAAATAGAAATTGCTAGAAAATAAGATACTACGTAATAACTAAACTAATGAAATTAATCATTAAGGTTTGTATCAAACTGATATGAAGTAGATTGATGCTTTTACCCTTATGGCTTCAAAGACAACTACACCACATGCTCGCACTACAACTCCAGTAGATACATATGGAATCCGAACCGGGCTATGAAAATTAATGACATTATTATACAAAAATAAATAAACACAATCCAGCAACCCATTTCATTCTCTAAGTCATCCCCTTCCCAATATGTGGCTAATGAAAGACAAAATTAAATGAATGAAAATGAATGATCTTTTATCAAAATTGCATTCAGAGATTAAACTACTCAGTACATACAAACACAAAATGAAATGAAAGAAGCATTATGAAAATGAAAGCAGCATTATGATCTTTATCAAAATCACATTCAGAGATTAGTCTTTCAAAATTACATGTTGATAACCAAAATAATGCCTGAGATTATAGCTGTCTAAATTAATAGGAAAGGCAGAACAAACAGAAGTTTGCTAGACATGATATGTACCTAGGGTCATGGCCAATGAAAGACCTAGTTCGGTTTCTTAACCGTTTAAGCACCCTAACATAAATAGGTCAAAATTATTGAGCTTATACTTCAAATCACTAAAAGCATTTGGTTTCACAGATCACTCTACACTGACTTTAGTGATGGAGACTAGAGAAGTATATTGAAAATAAGATGATGAGATTAAAATTATATATATATATAAAAAAAGAGAAAACAATGAAGATGAGGGAAACAATGTATCACTTACTTTCTTCCTCAATCGGCTTTTCCTTGCAGCCTCGCCGTTTTGATTAAGTATAACAGGTACAAACTTCCCATCAACTGTAAAATTCCTCAAATAGACTAGAAAACAAACTCAGCTTTGATGTTATCATTTTTGTTTAAGAAGTTTCAGTGATACAAGGGTTAATTTTCTCATTTTCAGACAAATCAACCAAAAAACAATGCACAAGTCCAAAAATGCACTACTAGAAAAATACAATTAGACATCTATTGTCAACAGATGTCTTTCAAAAAAAATTCCGATCTCTATGTGCGTGTAGTAAAAGATCAAAACCTTTCACATCGGTTTTAAGCAGCTGTCTTTTCTAAGTTGAGACATCTGTTTTATTTTAAATATAGATATAAATCAACCCCTCAATTTTGTTTATTACATGTTCAATTGTTATTAAACCCTTGTTATTTTTCATTTTAAAGTTTTTGAAGATGTTTGCACCAAGCATAAATTTTACATTTACATCACTTTTTTTAAAAAAAACGATGTATTAAAACAAAATAGACATCTTTTTATTATATTCATTACATATATATTAATTTCATATTTATAATTTGTGATGTTATATTGTTTTCAGATAATATACCACATGAAATATGTGCACAACCGATGTATTAACATGATATAAACATCATTTTAGATTTTTATAAAGATGTTGTTAGCAATATATATCAATTTATATTAACACTGTGATGTAATAATATATGTTACACATTGATTTTGATTATTTAGACGATGTCTATAATGATACTAGCATCAATTTTTATGTAATGGTTTGATTTCATATCTATTAAGGCACTACACTTTTCATCTATAATGAGATGTTTTTCGTTTGATATACAACACCCTTTGCTCAATGCCAAATAAGATTGTGCAAATGATGAGTAGTTCAATGAACATATACATTAAGATAAATGCAAAATCAACATTTACAAATGTTTTACAAAGAACGGGTACTTGAAAGATACATTTTTACAAATGATGGGTATTTTTAAATCATACATAAAGACAACAAATATGTAAAATGCTACTAAGAACAACAAAAATATCTTCTTTTTTTTTCCGAATTTCTAGATGGCATTAAGAAGATGCTGCTACTAGTCTTGGAATATGATCAGGCCAACTCTGGATGAGTGAGGAGCAGTCATAGTAAGGAACACAATTCCAGTAAGACACTAACTAGTAAGAAATGAGTGCTTGAATACATATATACACAAGCTGTAAAACAACTTTGAATTTGTTAGAACACCTAGTCCAGTCATTCAATCTACTGGACATACCAGCTAGATAATTTCTCTTCATTTTGGCACATGAATAGTTACATAGCAATATACATTCTCCAGTCTTTCCGAGAACCAATAGCTATAGGAAAGAAAGAAAGATTCATTGGATACATTCAGAACACTTAGACTACGGAGAGGACAAAAATGTCATTTCGACTCTATAGAATATGATTCCAGTCTCAAACACACAAAGATAACCTTATGTTGCAATTATTGCACAGAAAATATCTATTGATATACAAAAAGAAACACAACCTACGTAGTTATGAAAGATTCCCTAAATCTCAATGCACTGACGGTTGACCCTAAGAAGTCTATTTAAAAACGAATAAAAGTAATTAATATTTGAAAAATGTTTTCAAATATGGGTGCTTTATGCTTAACCGTTTTATTGTTGGCAATAATGAACAATTTCATTTTATTTTTTAATATCGCCTCTATGCATTCAACTCAAATTAAAAACATATATGTCTAAATAAGTTGGGCGAGAAATGATTTGAATGAGAGGTGTCTGCACACTAAGCTACACTAGTGAGGATATTGTTATCTTGGACATGACACTTTTCCACCAGCTGCAACAAATTACAAAGATCTTAGCTTGCTTGAGGATCCTAACACTGCTCTTAACACAAACTTGCCTATTTTGGAATTGAAATATTACAATCAAATATAGAATAAAGTAGAGATGCAGAAATTTGTTCAATGCACACAACATTAAAGTCTGAAGAAAGTGAACTAACATAATAAGGTATAATGTAACTCTACTAGGATCACTTGATTAACAATTCAAAATAATTTTTTTCATATTAAGAAAACAATTCATAGATGCAAACCTGATCCACACTCGTTACTTTAGCAGTGATTGCTTTCTCAGTCAACATCCGCCTTTCTCTATCCTTCCTCTTCTCGTCTCTTTCCCTCTCAATAGTTCTCTCTAATGTCTATAATTTATAACATTTCCCTTCTCCTCCTTCTCCCTGGATATCATTTCCTTCTCCATCAACAATGATTCCTTTTCCTTCAACAGTGTCCCCTTCTCTTTTGACAGTGATTCCTATTCCTTTGACAGTAAAATCAAACCTCCCCTGTACATTTACAAGAACGCATAAATAAAAAGACTGAAAAAGGTTCAGATGTAGTTTTTTATTCTGCTCCCCCACTAGCTCATACAAAAGGAACACTCAGTTTATAGTAGTAAATGACCATCGAGCATCTTCCCATTAGAGAAAACCAAAAAAAAATGTCCATTTATCTGGAGGACTAACCTTTAGCTGAGCATTGATATTCTTTTGTTTCTCAAGATCGGCTTTTAGATCTGCCTATATGTCAATCAAAGCCACAATTAAGTACACTGACATCTATTATCATTTTTAAATTCGGAAAAATATAATATAATGCACCTCAATTTGTGATATATGGTTATCTTTCTCAATGAGTACATTCCTGGTGCCAGGGAGCTCATGCTCAAGTTTTGATATGATTTCCTCTTCAGAAATTAATGACCTTGTTTTCTCTATCTGCTTCTCTTTCTCTGGAATAACAACCTGACATTTGAAGAAGGTTATTACCTCGCAAAACAAGAAATCTATATCAATTCAGAGATAATCTTGAACTTCAAGCCTTAAAAAAACCACAGATGGATGACTACATTATTGCGCAAACAAATGACTAGAGAGAACATCTAGGATATCTATATGTACTCCAAATCAATGTTCTCTAGTCAGCACATTGTAAGCAATTACCCGTGAAGAGAAGTAATATCATTAGCAATACATCTTGTTTTGATATAAGTTCATAAAGTTTGTGGAATCTGCTCTAACAAATATAGTAACAAAGCAAATTAGTATAATACAATTAAGGGAAATACAGAAGAAAGCAACGCTTGTGTTGCCTCTGCCTCTTTCAAGCTCTTTCTAACTACATATGATTTACAAGTAGCGAAAAGAAGTTCATAACGGGGCAATAAGAAGACGAAAGGCCGCACGTGGTTTATCTTTTATCCACTCCTCTCTATTCTATTATTAGAAGATTTGCAAAGCGGGGTAATTATATTAAAAATTCCATCTTTCATCAATGAAAAAGAAACACCACCACAAGAAAGGTTACAAAAGCATAAACATGTTATCTTAACAATTTTGTTTAATTTATATCTTAAAAGAAAAAAAATCTAGTCAACACCAGCCACCCCACCCCAAGAAAACAAGCCATTTGATGAACTGAGATGATACCTCTGCCATAATGGGAGCAACTTCTCTTTCCATAAACTCTCCCACTTTAAGTTTGATGGATTTCTCACTAGGGGCCAATTGATTATCAAACTGATAATATTCAAATGATGACAATTGAAAGAAATAAGTTCATCAATATACAAATTGTGACGAGTAAACATAAGACAAGAAATATTACGGCTCGACTATATTATTTCCACATTACACAACATGTTATGGATGGATGGAGAAAGAGAGAAAGTGTGAATGACATGAATAAATGGCAGAGGAGTTTCACGTGATAAAGCAATGAGAAAGGAAGTTTGTCACTAGAAGTGTGGAACAATATCACTTAGGGCCCGTTTGGAAAGGGTATATAGATATATGATATAGGCTATGGGTATAAGATATGGATATCAAGCTATGGGTATTGGGTATGGGTATGAGATTGATATCTATATCTTATATCTCTTGTTTGGAAAGGGTATATAGATATAGAATTAAAAAAAGAAAAGAGAAAGTGTACAATTAGTCCACTCCGAGAAAGTGTACAATTAGTCCACTCCTCCCTAAAATTAGACAACATCCCCTTGGAAGAATGCTCTTTCTCAGCAGTAACATACAGAGGAGTCTCCCCCTTTTGGTTTTGCCTACTCAACAACCCCTTGGAAGAACCTTTTCACAACTCTTTGATCTTTGCCAAATCCCCAGTTCTGACTGCAAGATGGAACAGTGTATGACCTTGCTTTCAAGGGGACTCCTTGCTCCTCTCGCCCCCACCAATGCTGAATTGGCGTTCCATCACTACAGTAAAGCTCTTCTGAATTGGAGTTCCATCACCTCCTCTCTTCTGTCTTTCTAGGGGATTCCTTGCTCCTGCTTTTCTAATTTTTTCACCTTGAAGTCGTTTTGTTTCTCCATGAATGAAATCATTCAAAACCAAATCAAAATCGAAAGAAAAAGAAAACCCCAATTCTGGAAATTTCGAAAAAATGCATTAGGGTTCGAAAATTTCATAAAGATTTCGACAGACTTCACACAACACAAATTCAAAGCAAACAGTCCGAACAAATGTAAGAAGGAGATGAGAGAGGAAGGAGAAGATGGAAAAGAGATGTCTATAGCCCCCAATTTTTGGGGATATCCAAATGTTAAAAAACCCCTAGAATTAGTATATGGGGATATAGGATTGATATCTATATACTAATTGGGATGAATATACCAATCAGGGTATATAGATATTGGGTCTTCTATACCCATAGCCTATATCTATATACCCATCCCAAACAAGCCCTTAGAAATGTTTGAGTTGCTCAGTAGCAACAAAATACAGACAAAGACAACATCTAAAAGGAAGCATGAGAAATTTTAATGGTTATTTATCTTACCACTCAAACCCTTAAAGGAGAACTTCACCTTTAATATTACAAAGATGGGTTCATCCTAAATAAGGCTATTTCTTTTACTGGTCTTAACTAAGAAAGGGATATTATCTTTATCGAAGTGGGGCATTGAGTATAGAAAATGAAATACCTAATGATGCCTAATATCCGTGGGTTGATCAATATTCAGAATGCAAGTTCTTGGAAAAGCTCCCCTTTTTATCTAAGAAAGCATAGGGCTTATGATGGATAGACATGCCTCAACCGCTATTGTAATCATCAACCTTGCTCCTACCTCCAATCCTAGAGATTCTCGATTGAACACAAATTGCAAATGTCAAGTTAACAAGAATGTGCCTCCATACGAGTTTAGGACAAAAATAAAGCAAAGAGTATTTGTATGGGAAGTAAGCAAAGCAGTAAGTTCAAGAAGAAAACTTTAAACAAGATCAATAATAGAAAATTTTCATTTGTTCAAATAGGTCAAAACAACCTTTTTCTCTATTCATCACTTTCTCACTAGTTATACTGCTATTCATTATTTAGTATAAATAGAATTAGTTGATGCATTGAGTTTCAAGGTTTCCTGACCATGGCACATAGTGATCCAGTAACTCAAGCTAAAGATCCATAAGACAGGTCATTGCTATGGCTTAGTCATAAAGTTGTCTGTCTCCACAACTAGTCCAAGGCTGAGATTTGGGCATAAAACATCAAAGCCCTAAACAAAACCCGCTACTCTTGGATGAACTTCAAAGATTGAAGTATATTTACCTGGAAATACTATGCATTCGCACGTCTCTGGCTTTTCTTGGAGGTTTGAGGTCTCGATTTCTTCAGACTCTTTTCCGATTTCCCAAGCTAAAACTCCTCAGGCATGTGTATCAATGGAAGAAGACCTCGAATTGGCCTTCAATGTCCTTGATTAAAGGTCTGAAAACCACCCACCGCCAAAATCGACAACAGATTAATCTAGAAAACGGTAAAGAGGAAAAAAGATAAAAAAATTAGGGTTAGGGAGACAAAAAAATCCGGGGAGAAAAATAAGAAGCAGGGAGGAGGATTACCTAGCGGCCTTAATAAAAAAAAATTAGGGTTGGAATGGGAAGGAAGGAGCTCCGACATCGGCGTCTAACCAACAGCCTTGATCTCGATAGATCTGGTCCAGTTCTTCCTTGCTAACATCAATGAGAAGGAGATGGAGAGGTCAAAAGTTGGGGTTTGAGAGAGAGAAAGAGGTGAGGTTTGGGGTTTCACGAGAAAGAGATCTTTGGGCGGTGGCGACGGAGGTGGTACGTGCTGGCGGTGGCGGAGGTACGGCCGGTGGTGACATGGCGAGGGTGAGACGAAGAGTTGGGGGAAAGGAGAGGGGTTTGGTATAAATAAGCGATCTTTGTCACGAGGTAATAGCTGCTGTCTTCATGGAGCACGGGCGGGTGTTTAAAAAAAATTTCTAAGTAAGGCGGGCTTTCAAATACTTATAAAATTTTATCAGGCGCGCGTTTCAAACTTTTTTAAACTAGTTATTCAACCTCTGTCATAAAATTCAACTGTTGTCTTAAGTTTTTTTCACATCACAAATTTATTATTCGATGTAATAGATTAATTTAACCATCTGTTACTTTTTTGACAGACTTAAATTACATGATGTCTAATTGCAGTATTCTAGTAGTGATGGCACAATGAAAACAGAGACTTACATCATGTGGTGCCTCTTTCACTACTAGTTTTCCTTTGTCATGTTCGATTTCTTTAAGCGTTGGGATGCCTTGCTCCTGCCATATAGATGGTACAGAATCGGATGACTCAACGTGATTCAAGGGGTGAAAATAGCTAATGCATATGGAGTAATAAACTTCTAGTTTTTTCTAGAATGAAGTCAGATAGAACAAGTCATTTCAAGAAATGCTATATTGGGAGTATAAAGAATTTACTTGAGACAAAATCTAAATTACCATGTGAGATTGTGAAGTCATTTCGTGACCTCGTTCGAAATAACTTAACCAAATTTGGAAACAGAAAATACAATTAGTTTTTTCATAACAATCATCAATTGAAGCAGGATGTGTTCATATACCAATCCATGTGTTCAGCAAACTAAAATAAAAGAAGAAATCATTTCCAATTTTGAAACTAAAAGTGTTCACTTTTCTAGTTACTAGTTGCATCACGCGTGCTTTGCACCTGCGTGCTACATATATTTTACAAAACAGATTGCATATTGTATGCACCTCATCCTATATGCAACAGAGTGTGACATTTAAATCCACACACAAAAAAAAGAAGGATGCGTAAAATAGCCCATTTGTTCTTCTGACAGTTTTCACATTTCAATTTCTATTACTTGAGTCGATACAGTATCCGAAGTGTACAAAAACGTGCACTAATACAAATAAGGTATGATAACAATACCGGTCACATTATGCATATCTTTATTATGTATTATACTCTTTATTGCAAAGATGTTTCTGCCCAACATAATGAGGTAGAAAGACAAAATAACTTTCACATGAGAAAATCTTGACGATCCTTTTACCAATTATCTACAAAATTCATTCATATGAAGACCAAATAATAATGATATACAGAGAGGGTTCAGTAAGAAAATTCTTAACCATAGATACATTACCTTAAACCTTAAACCTTAAAATGATCCTTTCGTGCTTGGTGCATTTATTTGTGGCTCCCTTTTGATTGTCTCAAACTTTTTATAGACAGTAGCTTGCCTTGCTACAAATACAGTTAAACATGGTGAGGATCACAAGAGCAGGAACGATCGGTAGCAAAACCAGTGCAAGCCACTTTCCTCTTATGAAGGCGACAATAAAACCACATTCAAGTTTGCAAATCCCAATAATTGGATCTCACAGATGTTTTTAAAAAAATGTCAGTTAGCCTTCATTAGACAGTAATTATTTTTTAATTGTGCATAAATGGCTGCCTTTCTTCATTTCATCATAGAATCACTTGGGAAAAAAAAGGGTAAATGATCATTCTCACCATATATCGTTATAAAAAATCCACATTAATTTCAAGTTTCAAACAGAAACTATTTTTTTCGTAGGATCAAATAGAAACTATAGATCAGAGGATAAAGCCTGAACACAATCAATGCAAATGAGGAGGGAAAAAAACCTTTCTGGCCTATTTGTATAATAAACCTTGATCACAACTTTGGCTTCATATAAATTTTTCTAGAAGCATAATTTACTGGCCACACAACTCAATCCGATCAGTAACACATTTTAATCGCTAGATGCCTGCTAAAATTGTTCCTCACGACACCTGTGGATCACAAACATTCTTTAACTTTTTCTCTCTAGAATTTTCAGTTTTCACCTCTAATTGACTGAGCACTTTTGTGTGTTTGGTTACAAGGGTAAAAGGGAGAATTAGCTTGTGTCATGTTATATTGAGTTTTTTTAGTTTAAAAATAAAGGACTTCCTTCTAAGGTTTGGCATAGAGAGGCAATGTTCCAGCAGCAGTACCAGACTACCAGTTTTCCTATTTATTATTTAAGCAGGTGTTGCAAATAAAAAGAAAAATAAAAGGTTCAACAATATGCCATGTCTGTTAGGGAATTCTCAATAGATGAAGATCGCCTTGAGTACTAATCTAACAACTTCGCAACTATTCATCACTCACTAATTCAAAAGGTCAACCGGATAGTACAATTATCACAAATCACCCTTTACCCAATGGCAAAACCAACATCATATATCATCAACATCTCAAACCCATATTAATCATCTAGCACCAAATCTAACTTTAGATGTAGTTTTTTGCACAGGAAAATTTGTAAGGTGATGCTAGAACAGAATTTCAGCAATTCAAAATCTGCATAATTGTGCTAGAAGACAAGTAAACCCACATATGATTCCGTTGATTTGTGCCTACATTGAAATCATTCGTATCTCATGTAATTCTCATATTCAAGAATCATTTCAAGATCTTATAATCGACAGGAAGTTAATATAGATGTGCATATTTTTTTATAAGATATAACAAAATCCTTACCTTAAAAACCGATCAGAAACTCAACCGGTGGATTCAACACGCCAACATTGTTTTGGAGATCCTATATTCAAAAATCCTTGCCTTAAAAACCGATCAGAAACTCAAATCTTACAAGTAACTTAACTAAATCCTAGAAACTAGGCCCAATTCTTCCCCATTCCCACTATCCCCAAATTAAACCCTAACCATACATAAACTCGACTAAAACCTAGAAATCCCCTTTCAATAGGTTCGTATTACTTGAAATTAAAGGGTTTGAAGAGATTACCTGACAAAAGACATGTCGGAGAACGTGAGAGGGTGGAGTGAAGGCTACTTCCGGTCCGCAGACAGAGGGCGTCAAGGCCAATCCGGATTATAGATATCGAATCTTCAAATCTGACAGAAGGAGAAGATGGAGGCGCGTAGAAGTAAGGAGAAGATGGCATTCACGCTTAGAATCTGGTTCTAATCTGAGAGGAACATCGTAATTTTTGGTGGATTTCCTGGTTCGTTTGTGAGGGATAGAAGAGGTTTTAGGTCGTGGAAGGGCAGCGACTCAATGGTAGAGCAGTGGGACAGGGGAGTTCAGCAGGTTTACTGAGAAGCCGGGAACGGGTGGTTCGACGGGCGACTCAAAGGCCGTGGGCTTTGGAGATGAGGAATTCGAGTTATTCGGTAAGAAAGAAGGTCAAGGGGAGAGCTTTGAGTGGTCTTCAATGGATGACGAAGATAAACATGGATGAGGAAGGACCGAAGGAGTGAGGGCGGAAGTGGATGGATCTAGGGTTGAGAGGGAAACGGATGAACAGATGAGGAAAGGAGGAGACGGGGGTAGGTTATACATAGGATTAAGGATTTTATTTTATTTTATTAAAAAAATACTCGTTTTTTGCCATGGCAGACTCTGCCGTTGCTACAACTAGTAACTAATTGATTTTTTCCCCACCTAATAGCCACGGCAAATCCCTGCCGTTGCTACCAAGCGTGGCGAATATATTTTTTTTTGTAGTGTAAGTGGGTTGAGGTGAAGGCGACAAAGACTGATGATGCTCGCACAGTTGCTAGTATCTTGAAGAGTTTGTTTGCTAGATTTGGGATGCCCAAAGTTGTTATCAGTGATAGGGGAACTCATTTATGCAACAAGATTGTCAGCGCTCTTTTAAGGAAGTACAACGTGACTTAGAAGGTCTCCACCACTTATCATCCTCAAACCAATGGAGAGGCAGAATTGTCTAACAGGGAGGTGAAGAGAATTTTTGGAGAAGACTGTTGCACCGAATCGGAAAGACTGGAGTCTTAGATTGGAAGATGCACTATGGGCTTACCGTACTGCTTATAAGACACATATTGGGATGTCTCCGTTTCGCTTGGTTTATGGAAAGCCTTGTCATTTACCAGTGGAGGTCGAGCACAAAGCATATTGGGCAGTCCAATAGGCCATCATGGATGCATTTGAAGCAGAAGAATTGAGGAAGCTTCAACTTCAGAAGTTGGAAGAGATCTGTTGGGATGCTTATGAGAATGCCATGATTTACAAGGACAAAACTAAGGCTTGGCATGATAGGCATGTCATGCGAAAAGAGTTTCATCCAGGGGATAAGGTCTTATTGTATACATCGCGCATCGCACTCTTCCCAGGGAAGCTCCTCTCACGTTGGACAGGACCGTACACGGTGGTCCATGTCTATCCTCATGGTGCAGTGGATATTCGCAATGACAAGGAGGATAGAGTGTTCAAGGTAAATGGTCATCGTCTCAAGAAGTACCACGAGAGTGTTTCTAGGCAAGTCTTGAAAGAGATGCGCCTAGAGGACGCAACATAGGAGGCCTAGAAGCTTATTGTGTCGAGCCAAAGACATAAAATAAAGGCGCTTCTTTGGGGGCAACCCAATGTAAGTTCTTTAGTTTTCGTGTTTTTTTAAAATCTAGTTAGGTCTTTAGTCTTTCAAATTAAATAAAAGAATAGAGTTCAATATCGATAAGTGTTTTGGGGGAGTCTTACGCTAACCAATGCAAAAGTAACTCGGATGCATGGTTCTGCACGAGGAGCGCGCCGTTGCCTAACCCACGGCCCCCGCCGCCACCCTTAGGATGCCAAAGCTTGTTTGTCTGACGATTGTCGTCACCACTGTTGTGAGGAGAAAATCGAGTATGGAATATAACAAAATAGATCAAACCAGATTTAGGCCCACGCAAATATTTACAAGACCCCCTCCAATGTAGTAAGAGAAAGTCAGGATCGATCCACGAGGAATCGTGTCAGCGGATCCTAGGTAGCTGTAAATCTCACAGAAAAGCAAATAAAAAGACAGAAACAAAGAAACAAAGATAGAAATAACAAACGAAAGCAGAAATAAAAGAAAAGACAGAAGCTGCTTGATCTCGACAAAGCAGTACTCGAGATCGACAACAGACATCGACGACAGAAACTCTAAATCGATCAACAAAAGCAGACACTCAACTCGATCTAGACAAGACCCAACTCGAGATCGACAAAGGCCTACTCGATCTCGAGTAACTCCTCCTCTAGATCGACCAAAACACAGAAAGTATAAATCGCAACTTCGAACATAGATTGTCAGATTTTGACAGAAATAAATTCAACATATTAAAGAAATTCCAAATCCAGGGTATCAACACCACAACGATAACCATGCAAAGTAACACATAAAGGCATAAAAGATCATGCTTTCTATCAAATAACTTTCGTTATTAACAAATAGGCATATAGAGGCTTTCACATAAACCCTAATTGTTACTAAACCTTTTCACATAATTAACCCAAGATGCATTAAGATCACTTTCGCTTCAATAACAGAAACAAGGATCACCTTCAACTCTCGCAAAAGAATCATGCTCGTAGGGATAGAAGACGAATGGCATAGAAAGATCAAACCTTTACCGCATCACCTCACATGGCCACCGTCGGGCTCACCCCAGCCCCAGAAGTGGGTGGACTACTCGCTCTTCATTGCAATAGCAGACATTGATTGATGAAAAGAAACTTGCATTAAACTAAATTCAAAGTCTTTACAATCCTGGTACTCCAACTTTCGTTGAACGCCAAAACCCTAAAACCTTCGAACTCCTAAACCGTCTCTGTGAACTACTTCTTTAACTTGTGAATTGAATTGAACGATTCCTAAAATTAGCCCCATGGCCTTTATTTATAGCCTTCTAATCCTTGCTATTCAAGGATAGAAATCTCTATCTATATCTAAATTTATATCTAAAAACTGTAAAGATAAATAAATGCAATAAAGGAATTAAATCCAAAAGGAAAATTATATCTAAAATAGGTAAATCTTCCATGTGTTGATAGGTCTTCTTTCCATAGATAGATTTTGATAGATCTCGGCCAAAATCGGATTCCTTCGGCTCCAAGGATTCCCAAACCGAGTAGGACAGCAAACCGCGTAACGCGCTCCCGGACACGGTTTTCTCGAGATCTAGTAGCTTGGTCATCGACTATGGCTTGGCTGGGCATCACGGGTAGCAGGACCTCGACATGGCTCGGGTGTGTGGTGCTGGGTTGTCGAGATCGACAATAGACAGCGACGACAGAAACTCTAAATCGATCAACAGAAGCAGAAACTCAACTCGATCTAGACAAGACCCAACTCGAGATCGACAAAGGCCTACTCGATCTCGACTAACTCCCCCTCTAGATCGACCAAAACACAGAAAGTATAAATCGCAACTTTGAACACAGATTTTCAGATTTCGACAGAAATAAATTCAATATATGAAAGAAATTCAAAAGACAGGGTATCAACACCACAACGATAACCATGCAAAGTAACACATAAAGGCATAAAAGATCATGCTTTCCATCAAATAACTTTCGTTATTAACAAATAGACATATAGAGGCTTTCGCATAAACCCTAATTGTTACTAACCCTTTTCACATAATTAACCCAAGTTGCATTAAGATCACTTTTGCTTCAATAACACAAACAAGGATCACCTTCAACTCTCGCAAAAGAATCATGCTCGTAGGGATAGAAGACGAATCCCATAGAAAGATCAAACCTTTACCGCATCACCTCACATGGCCACCGTCAGGCTCACCCCAGCCCTAGAAGTGGGTGGACTACTCGCTCTTCATTGCAATAGAAGACATTGATTGATGAAAAGAAACTTGCATTAAACTAAATTCAAAGTCTTTACAATCCCGGCACTCCAACTTTCGTTGAATGCCAAAACCCTAAAACCTTCGAACTCCTAAACCGTCCCTGTGAACTACTTCTCTAACTTGTGAATTGAATTGAACAATTCCTAAAATCAGCCCCATGGCCTTTATTTATAGCCTTCTAATCCTTGCTATTCAAGGATAGAAATCTCTATCTATATCTAAATTTATATCTAAAAACTTTAAAGATAAATAAATGCAATAAAGGAATTAAATCCAAAAGAAAAATTATATCTAAAATAGGTAAATCTTCCATGTGTTGACAGGTCTTCTTTCCATAGATAGAAGTTGATAGATCTCGACCAAAATCGGATTCCTTCGGCTCCAAGGATTCCCAAACCAAGTAGGACAGCAAACCGCGTAACGCGCTCCCGGACACGGTTTCCTCGAGATCGAGTAGCTTGGTCATCGACTATGGATTGGCTGGGCATCACGGGTAGCAGGACCTCGACATGGCTCGGGTGTGTGGTGCTGGGTCCTCGAGATCGAGTAGCTCTCCTCGAGATCGAGTAGAGTGGTGCTCGGCATCTCCGTCCTCGGCTTCTCGACTTGGCACAACTCCTCGACTCCGGACATGGCATCAAGGTTTTGTCGATCTCGACTAGTTTTCCTCGAGATCGAGTAAGGCTTCCGGAGTCGGGTTGCTCTGGCTCTCATCTTCTCGACCATGCTCTGCTCGACTAGGTGTGCTCGGACAACTTTTGTCGAGATCGAGTAGATTAACTCGAGATCGAGTAAATCTCTCAGCTTTCTGCTCTGTTCTTAAAACGCACTTTCCCGAGTCCTCGTTTGTCGGATTGATGCATATGACCATGCGTTGGAAAGCTCTTTTCGAGGGATACAACTTTCATGAAGACATCAAAGCTTGATTCCGAATGATGAATACCGAAAAATGACCTTTTCTCCAGCTGCACCATTCTTAGCTTCTTCATGACTTTCCTTTAAGCTCCAAAGTGCATCCGATTTCTGCGAAATATAACAAAAACTTGTGTAGACCTCCATATATTGCAAACAAGTGTAAATTACACAAATTCTTGTATTATTCTAACCCAAATGTATGAAATGCATGCAGAAATCGATATAAAAGTAACTATAAAACATGGAAAATTAGGCTCACAACAAACACCCCATACTTAAGCTTGCTTGTCCTCAAGCAAAACCTTTATTTGTCATTCAGGGGAAGAAATAAAAAACTCTCAACATATTAGATTTATTGCCATATGTCCCTGCAGTCAATTACCATAATCGAAAAAGGTACTTGTGCCACAAATCCATGCATGTGCAAATAAAAAGCATTATCTACTCACAAAAGGAGAGTTATGCAAAACATTCATAAGTGACAAAGCATTAATAATCAAGAGGACTTTAATTTAAGCTCAATAAGGAATAGATTGTTAAAAGGCTAAAGGTGGGCAATTTTGGCAATGTGGTGCTAATAATCCGGGGAAATTGAGTAATTTCCAAACTGAATTTCCACATTCATTCTCCATAAGATTCATCACCTTTCTTAATGCTTTTGTCAATAATAATGCTTTTACCTCTTTAACCTCAGCACTGCCTTCTCGCGAGTCGCAAACATGGGTGTCATGAATGGCCCCGGATACTTAGTGCTTTGGACTCCTCACCTGTGTGTCCCATTTCGCCAAACTATTATCTCAGCGAGCAGGGTCGATCTACCTTTATCTCCGGAGGTGATCGGATTTTCTTTCACTCATTAAATTTTCCATATATTTCAAACATTTTCCTTCCAAACTCCAAATACGATAATAACAACACAAACACCATATAATAATCTCCATAATGTAACATCATTCTCAACATAATCCCCGGATAGGAAATAAGGTAAAGAATGGCAATATTTAGATCCTGTGGAGCAATATATGAAATAAGGCATAATATGACTTTTTTGTGATGCATAAGCATAGGTAAGGCTAGGATATAAAAATATGAGCATTATATGGAAATATAAAGTCCTCCATCCTCTTATCATGCTACATGTCAAAAGCAACTTCAAATTTTACGTCCTTTCATGGTTTTCAAGAAAATATGCATTTCATTGTGACTTCCCTTTACTAGGCAATTTCATGTTATATCTCTAAAGAATCCAATTTTTGCATCGTCGAGTTCAATATAAGCTTCCATGACATTAATCAAGTTTTCAATGTGGGTCATTTTTTCAAACTTTGGAAAACATGCAATTAAGCACATAAATCAATAATGAATTCCAAAATAGCCATGTATAAGCAATTCAAGAATTAAACTCTAAATATGCACACATAATGTCAAATTTGGCAAATATGTGTGAAGTAAGCCCTTCCCCCACCCCATACTTAAACATTACAGTGTCCTCACTTTATAAAAACAAGGGTAAAGAAGGAAACTCACTAGACAGTTGTGCAGGGCCTCTTAATATTGAATGAAAGAATGCCTGGGCCGAGTCTGAATATAGCTTGCTTTCTATCCATGGACCTGAAAAAGGTGTAGAAGACATATACCCATAATAGAAAAACTAAAAGGTTCAAAACCAAAAACAAACAAAAGCAACATAGTCTCAAAAGTCCCGAAAAATAAATGTCTATGTACAAGCTCTAGATTTTATAGTCGCTTGGCCGACTTTCTCCATTAAGCTCAAGGTGGCATTTGCAGGGCCCATGTAGCTTGGGCTTCAAATAGGACTCTATTCTTGTCCATCAACTGTAATCGTCCGGAATGGATCTTGTTCACCACGAAAGGTCCCATCCTCTTCTTGTTGGATTTATTAGGGAACCAATGATCCTTTGATTTGGAAACATAGAGCTTGTCTCCAACTTCATACTCTTTGGGCTCATCATTGGAAATCCTACATAAGCGCACATACCAAGGTAAACCACTCCCATGTATAGATAGATCTTTAATGGAAATAGTAGAAGAAAGATCCAAACCTCGGCTTACCTTCGCAGAGACGGAATCGGGGACCACGGTGTTTGGTCGATCTCGAGTAGGGGTACTCGATCTCGACGAGTTTTGAGGTTCTGGAGGTGAGCTGCTCGAGGACGCAGGAGCTGGTGAAGGTAGGGTTTGGTCGATCTCGACCAATTTGATCGATCTCGAGGACGGTCTAGCGTCTGGTGGTGGACTGCTCGTGGATGAAGGAGCTGGGGAGCGTGAGACTTGGTCGATCTCGACAAAACTGGTCAATCTCGAGTAGCCTGGCCCGTCTGGTGGAATCAGTGTCGAGGTAGGCGAAGTCGAGTCAGGGAAGTGGTGGTCGATCTCGAGTACTTCACTCGATCTCGAGGAGTTCTGATCTTCAGGTTTGCTGCTCGACGACGCTGGTGCTGGTGGGGGCTCCTGATTTTGGTCGAGATCGACTAGAGTCCTCGATATCGAGGAATCTTGGTCGACGATGACCCCATACTTGGCTTCTGTCAAGGCATCCGAAAAATAGTTAGTCCATAACGACGTACCTTAGTCTGTGTCTAGTGGATTCTCTGTTTCCTCCTTTAGGATTGCCATGATCTCTTCCACCTGGGCCTCCATATCTCTCTTTTCCAACTCCTTAGGGGTCATATTTCTTACCTTGGGTTCCCCGCAGGTGATGTAGCCAGCTGAGATAGATTTGACCACTTCCATTGGACCTGTACGCCTTTCAGTTTTATTAAAGGAATACTTAATTACCTCATCGCTGATGTTGAAAGTGAGCACTCCTTTCCTCACGCTTATGTTGGCATTCACCGTCGCCAAGAAGGGTCTTCCTAGAATAATTGGACAAGCAGGGTCTTCTTCCATATCAACAACTAAGAAATCAGCAAGGACAAAGAATTTACCTACTTGTACTGGCACATTGTCCACCATGCCTGTTGGAGTGACCACCGTGTTGTTGGCCATATAAAGTCTAGCATCCATAGGCTCTAGGGCACCTATCTTAATCTTGGACCAAATTGTTAAAGGCATTATACTCACACTAGCTCCAAGATCACATAACGCATTAATTTTGTATGGACCAAATCCAATGGATATAACAAACTTACCTGGATCTAGCCTCTTCTCAAGTATGTCCAAGTGGCTGCACTCCTCTGTAATTTCAGCCATTGACCGCTTTTTGCTCAGAATCTCCTTCAGGAACTTGACATAGGATGGCATTTCATTGAGAGCTTCTGTGAAGGGGATGGTGACGTTGAGCTTCTTTTTCTGATTCGTAGCCAGAACAGATGTCGGAGGTGCTGCAGTTGGATCAATATCGACGGGGCTTTTCTCGATATCGATATCCTTTTCCTCGATCTCGAGTTGACTTTGCTCGAGATCGACCAGATCCTTGTCGAGATCGACTTGTTTCTCAGCTTCCCCGCTCTGCTGCTTTCCGACCTCTGCCTCTTGCAGTTGATGACCGCTTTTGAGTTTTACAGCAGTGATGTGTCCGGTCTTCCCCTTAGGATTTGGTTTTGAAGATCTAGGGAGCGATCCTGACTGTGTGGGGATTCCTGCTGCTAGCTGACCAATCTGTGTATCAACTGTTTTCCTCCATATATCAATCTCCCCGAGCCTGTAGTTGACGCCCTGAATCTGAGTGTAGACTGAGTTGAAGGATTGTCTAGTTTCTGTATGATTTCTCCTTATTTCCTCTAAGACAGTATGTAGATCATCTTTTTTCTGGTCTCTTTACGGATGTCCTGGAGCTCTGTAGGGCGGGGGGCTCCTAGGGGCACCTTGGTTCCATTGTGGTTGCTGAAACCTTTGGTCCCCCATGTAGCGATTGGGACCCCCTGCGTAAGCTGCCTCTTCATGGTATTCTTCCAACCTGACTTGCTCAGTGTGTGGGCACTCAGTAGTGGTGTGCCCCTGTGATCTGCATTCAATAAAAGGCTAGTTGACAAAAAGATACTTTACTTGTTTGAGGAGCTTCTTATTTTGATCTCTGTAGTATTGCTCCCTAACATCTGGATCGATCTCCTTAGGGGGCTCATATAGGGGCATGGATGGTGCTGGTCTGGCATAGTGGTTCTCCTCATAGTTGACTGGAGTCCCATACTTGTTGTCATAGTTGGTCAGCTTGTCGAGAGCAGCCCATGCGTCAGGAGGCGGCATTGTCAGATACTCATAGTGAGTATATGTGTTGATTCTGTCCTTTGCAGCCAAGTCCAGAGAGTTGAAGAAGATCTCTTGGACTACGCAGGGTTGCTGTCCATGTGTAGGGCATGATCGCAGCAGATCCTTATAGCGTTCCCATGCCTTTGCTAGCGTCTCCCCCTGCTGCTGTTTGAAAGATGTGATCTTTTGGCGCAGGAGTGCTATCTTGGCACGAGGAAAGAACTTATTCAGAAATTCCTGCTTCACCTAAGCCCATGTCGTGAGAGATCCTTGTTTCAGCCCTTCCAACCATCTCAATGCAGGACCAGCCAGAGACCAACGGAATGCTTTCATCAGGATGTACTCCAAGGTGGTACCTTCAGAAAGAATACGACACATGTCAGTACAGTTGGTAATATGGCGCAGAGGGCATTAATTAAATCTACCATGAAATGCATGATTTTTAATTTCAATTAGAAATTGAGTGCGAATTTCATAGTTGTTTTCAGGGATTAGAATGGCCGATTCAGGCACGACGAGAGTCGGGTGCATATAATCCTCTGCAGTGGTTGGGTATAGGGCTAGCTCAGCTTCTGCTTGTTCCCTTCCTGCTTTCTCCGCGGCGATAGCAGCATCTTTAGCGGTCAGTTCCCCTGTAAGCCTCGCAATCAGCTGTTCCTGTGTTTCTACGGCAACCATGGCTCTTTGCAGTTTAGCTTGGATGTGTAGGAGGCGTTCCGGTTCGTCTAAGCCGTCAAACTCAGGTGGTTGACCAGAACGGCGCATACACCTGTAAAGTAACTCAAAGAAAAAGTGAGATCTGACTACCTAAGGCGCGAATGATAGCTTCCCCGGCAACGGCGCCAATTTCTTGTGAGGAGGAAATCGAGTGTGAAATATAACAAAATAGATCAAACCAAATTTAGGCCCACGCAAATAATTACAAGACTCCCTCCAATGTAGTAAGAGAAAGTCAGGATCGATCCACGAGGAAGCGTTTCAGCGGATCCTAGGTAGCTGTAAATCTCACAGAAAAGCAAACAAAAAGACAGAAACAAAGAAACAAAGACAGAAATAACAAACGAAAGCAGAAAATAAAGCAAAGACAAAAGCTGCTTGATCTCGACAAAGCAGTACTCGAGATCGACAACAGACAACAACGATAGAAACTCTAAATCAATCAATAGAAGCAGAAACTCAACTCGATCTAGACAAGACCCAACTCGAGATCGACAAAGGCCTACTCGATCTCGACTAACTCCTCCTCTAGATTGACCAAAACTCAGAAAGTATAAATCGCAACTTCGAACACAGATTTTCAGATTTCGACAGAAATAAATTCAATATATGAAAGAACTTCCAAAGCAAGGGTATCAACACCACAACGATAACCATGCAAAGTAACACATAAAGGCATAAAAGATCATGCTTTCCATCAAATAACTGTCGTTATAAAGAAATAGGCATATAGAGGCTTTCGCATAAACCCTAATTGTTACTAACCTCTTTCACATAATTAACCCAAGTTTCATTAAGATCACTTTTGCTTCAATAACACAAACAAGGATCACCTTCAACTCTCGCAAAAGAATCATGCTCGTAGGGATAGAAGACGAATCGCATAGAAAGATCAAACCTTTACCGCATCACCTCACATGGCCACCGTCGGGCTCACCCCAGCCCCAGAAGTGGGTGAACTACTCGCTCTTCATTGCACTCCAACTTTCGTTGAACGCCAAAACCCTAAAACCTTCGAACTCCTAAACCGTCTCTGTGAACTACTTCTTTAACTTGTGAATTGAATTGAACGATTCCTAAAATTAGCCCCATGGCCTTTATTTATAGCCTTCTAATCCTTGCTATTCAAGGATAGAAATCTCTATCTATATCTAAATTTATATCTAAAAACTGTAAAGATAAATAAATGCAATAAAGGAATTAAATCCAAAAGGAAAATTATATCTAAAATAGGTAAATCTTCCATGTGTTGATAGGTCTTCTTTCCATAGATAGATTTTGATAGATCTCGGCCAAAATCGGATTCCTTCGGCTCCAAGGATTCCCAAACCGAGTAGGACAGCAAACCGCGTAACGCGCTCCCGGACACGGTTTCCTCGAGATCGAGTAGCTTGGTCGTCGACTATGGCTTGGCTGGGCATCACGGGTAGCAGGACCTCGACATGGCTCTGGTGTGTGGTACTGGGTCCTCGAGATCGAGTAGCTCTCCTCGAGATCGAGTAGAGTGGTGCTCGGCGTCTCCGTCCTCGGCTTCTCGACTTGGCACAGCTCGTCGACTCCGGACATGGCATCAAGGTTTTGTCGATCTCGACTAGTTTTCCTCGAGATCGAGTAAGGCTTCCGGAGTCGAGTTGCTCTGGCTCTCATCTTCTCGACCATGCTCTGCTCGATTAGGTGTGCTCGGACAACTTTTGTCGAGATCGAGTAGATTAACTCGAGATCGAGTAAATCTCTCAGCTTTCTGCTCTGTTCTTAAAACGCACTTTCCCGAGTCCTCGTTTGTCGGATTGATGCATATGACCATGCGTTAGAAAGCTATTTTCGAGGGCTACAACTTTCATGACGACATGAAAGCTTGATTCGGAATGATGAATACCGAAAAATGGCCTTTTCTCCAGGTGCACCATTCTTAGCTTCTTCATGACTTTCCTTTAAGCTCTAAAGTGCGTCCGATTTCTGCAAAATATAACAAAAACCGGTGTAGACCTCCATATATTGCAAACACGTGTAAATTACACAAATTCTTGTATTATTCTAACCCAAATGTATGAAATGCATGCAGAAATCGATATAAAAGTAACTATAAAAAATGGCAAATTAGGCTCACAACAACCACCACCACGATCAAGTAAGTTTCCTTTTCCCTTGGTTGATTTTATCGTAAAATTTGTTTTCTTTATCTGATTTGCATTCACGACAATGAAAGATTTAAGTGTGGGGGAGGGGATAGTGTGTTAGGTCATATAGTGCATATATGTTGTTATCCAAACACCCACCTTAGTTAGCGAAACTCTGCAATTTCTTATGGCATGAACTTGTAAATCCTACGATAAGTTTGAAGTGCTTAGCCTTATTGCTTTAAAATGTTTTTCTTATGGAGCATGATTGGAGATGTAATTGAGCATGTATGATTAAGCTTTAGTATGATTGAAATCCTACAAAACATGACCCTTGTGACATTGTTTTTGGCCTTGTTGGAATCATTTATAATTCCTTTTGCTTTGATGTGTGATTTACGCTCCATATGTTTCTACCTCTTGATATTGACTTCATTATCTATTGTCAAGACCGACTCATATGTTTGTTGCTTGCGGAATTTATGCTTTTATGTTATACATTTGGCTTTAGTTTCTTTTGAGTTTTGAGTGAAATAATGTGGCAATGGTTTGAGAAACTTAATAACCGGATCTATGCATGACACCCATGGGTATGATTCATGCAAAATGGTGTCAAAAGCTACCCACTAAGAAAAAAATCTTGATCATTGAGTAACTGGGTTCATTCATGACACCCATGTTCGCAACTCACATTAAAAGATGTTCAAGTGGACTTTATTCAAGTAAGTTGAGGTGTTCAAGACTGGAGCCATTCATGACAGCCATGTTTACGACTCGCGTAAGGAATACACCAATGCCGAAAGAAACCATAGCAAGAAAAAAAAAGCCAAAAAGAAAAAAAAAATAAAGAAAAGAGTGAAATTCTAGAGCCAAATTGTCTATTTTTTTTGTTTTTCGCAAGTGATTGCATTTCGGTGGAGATTTGATTATATTGTTGTCAATGTCTATGAGCTTAGTGCATTTTGGATTGAGTTGTGAGTTGAACTTAATTGCCTAAACACATGAGAGCATGAGTGAAACACATATTCTTTGTGAGGTTGGATGATTTCTACTTCTATACTTTGATCGCTAAATACATGCTATGATGTTTATTCACTTGATCACGTGTTTCTTTCAATTGATGTTGCTTTTGATTAAGGCTATTGCATAAATGATGAACTCGTAAGTATAGGTTGCTTTCTATTATTTTGCTTGAGGACAAGCAAGACCTTAAGAGTGGGGGAGTTTGATAAAGCGTATTTTAGATAGGCATTATAAACGGGTTTAGATGCATTTAGAGTATGTTTCTTGTGTGTTCTATAGCTAATTTGCATTATTGACCATTTGGTATTCGAAGTTCAAAATCTACGGTTTTTAGTGTTTATTTGTAGGTCTTATGATTCGGACTCAAAAGGTGGAGAAAGTATGGAGCGAATGGACAAAAGAAGAGCTAAAGAACATGAGTGAAAATGGAGAATATTGAGAAATGCCATCTTTAAAGTTCGGAGAAGGTGGAATTAGCTTTTGAGGTCTTCATGAGAATTGTATTTCTTGAAAAGAGTTTTCTAAAGCATATTCATATGCGTGAATATGATGAACGATGAATCCAGAAAATACGTTACAAGTTCGGTCTGTTGATGCTGTCAAGCTGTACGGACGGCGCTCGCCGCCCTTTCCACAACGCCCGCTGTCCTCTCAGCTCCCAATTTGCGATACGCGGCCCGAGTTTATTTTTATGGGAATTTGTATCTATCTTTTCCTAAGGTTTTCAAGGGCCGGTTTTGAGGCTTCAAAGACTATTATTTTCATTATTCATTCATTAGACAACTATGGAGAGAAGAATTGAGATTTTCTACTTTGGTATGATTCACTAAACCTCTTTAGTTTCGCCTACAATTCAGAGACATGGTTGGTTGATTTGTGAGACTTGAATTCTATGTTATTCCAATGATTAATGCATTACCTTTACGCTGATTTTGTGTTATTGATTCTACTATGATTCGCATCCTTGATAGAATTGCATCGTGCTAGGGTTTCAATTGTTTCGCGAGAGTAATTGTGCCTTTGTAGTAACCACAAGCAAGTGATTTCGCGAGGATGATCTTGATTGTGTAGGGTAATGACAGTTAGGGCAACCATTCTGCCTAGAACTTTGGGAATTTGTGCTATTTGTATGTTAAATCCGCCTATAAATGTAAGGGATTGTCATCTATGCGAAGAGTGTCAATCCATATAAATCAAAGTCGGATTAATCCAAATAATTAGAATAACTAGCAAGAGAGCCAAGGATCAATAAACTAAGCATTGTTGAGAATTTATAGGTGACACTACTTCATCCCTATTGTTATCAATCAATCACCATTCCTACTTTTACTTTATTTGGTTACTTTGATCATCTCAATTACCTCCAATTTCATTACTTTGATAGTAATTTGAGTAGACAAGAAAATATATTCTCTCTATAGGTTTGACCCCTTACTTATCTGCTATACTAGTTTACTAGTTAGTTTGTTAGTTTGGAAATCATTATCTTTGGTGAGGTGAAACACACGACATTTCATCCCACCATATATTCAGAAGATTATCAACAATTCTCTTGATATACCCACAAAGGAGAGGATCAATAGCTAAACCTCCTATAGATACCTCAAGCTCGCTACCACCGACGCTTGGAGCACTATAGAGAGGTTGATTGAGTTTGACAACACATATGGGACTCCTGTGGGTTCCGACGCGAGGCCAACCCCATCCATGCCCTTGTATGAACCCTCCAAAGAGATTGATCCTGATATGAGGGAGTAATTCACAAAGGATCAAGTACAGTGGTTGCAAAAGCAAGTTCCTCACCAACAACCAGGCTTGTTTGGAGTGTAGGTCACAAAGGCACAACACCACCGCCTGCCCACATTCTAAGCAAGTCCAGCTTGCGGAGACAGATGAGGAGGCACACTACATGAGGGGTCCTAACCATGAAGGATATCAACCAAATTGGGGCTACCACCAACCCCAATACAAAAGGGAACCCCACCATATAGAGGTTCTGGACACCAAGACAGGGAGCCAAGGAAAGATGACCTGCAACTCATTCTTGCTGAGATGAGGAGGAATCATGCTGAGTATAAACAATTCAACAATTCTATCCATACTCAGCTGCATGACATCAATTCTAAGCTTGCTGAGATTGACATTTTGAGAAAGAACATAGAGACCCAAATTTATCAATTGGCTGCACAAGCTCCACCACCATCCGGATCGCTGCCTGGGCAACCTGAGCCCAACCCTAAGGGACAACATTCTGGACACATTGTTGTTGTACATCTACGAAGCGGGTGCAAATTGCAAGAACCAAAGAGCGGAGACGAGAGAAACAACACTAGAGAACCAGTCGACATCGACCAGGCTCTAATTGACGTCGACCAGACTACACCTGACGTCGAGTCACTTCCACTCGATGTTGAGTCGCCTCAGCAGCCACTCTAGAAGCCAATTACTGCAGTTGATGTCGACTCGACACCAGTCGATGTCGACCACCCTTTCTCGACTCCGCCAGTTGAAAAGAAGAAGAAAACGCTGCCCTAACCCTCCAAGGCTCTTAGAGACCCCACCGACAAGAAGTTTCAACATTTTATGAAGATGCTTCAAGAGCTTGATGTCACCATACCCTTCACCGAAGTTCTTCCTGAGATGCCATCATACGTGAGGTTCCTTAAGAATATCTTTAGTAAGAAGCGATCAATGGCTGAGATCGCTAAGGAATGTAGCAAGATAGAGTTCCTTGCAGAGAAGAGAGTTGATCCAAGGAGATTCACCATTATCATAGGGCTAATCCGACATCGATACAAAGCTCTTTGTGACCTAGGGGCCTTTGTTTATTTGGTGCAAGATAAATGTTGAAGCTTTGGAGCCTGTGGATATGAATCTTTACATGGCGGATAACAACTTTGTTATGCCCACATGAGTTATAGATGATGTCCCCGTCAAGATAGGCAAGTTATTTGTGCATGCGGATTTTATTGTGCTCGATATGATGAAAGATCCTACATATCTTATCATTCTTGTTAAGCCATTCTTAGCCACTACCGACGCCAATATCAGCGTAAGAAAGGGGTTACTCACATTTACTATTGATGATGACATTATTGAGTTCTCCTTCAACAAGACCATGGAGGCGCTTAATATGATGGGGGTCAAGTCATTACATATAAAGGAAAGCTATATCCCTTGTATGGAACCCACGATGAGGACTATGAACTCAGGGGAGCTAGAGAAGAGGGTTATGAAGGCCTAATTGGAGGTGATCTTAGCAATATGGACGCACGAAAAGTAACGCACTAGCAACCAGTCGATATCGACTAATCCCAGTCGACATCAACTGCATCTGAGGAGCCAAAAAACAATCCAAAAGCTAAGTATGGGGTCGAAGCGCCCGACATTAACCCAATCTACTCGACATTGACTAATTCTAGTCGATGTCGAGTACCACCCCTCGACTTCGAGTCTCCATTCTCGACTCCAGCACCTCTATCGAGTGAGAAGAAGAAGAAAGAAGAACATACCCACTTGACGTCGACTGGCATCAGTCGATGTCGGCTGCCTTTCCCAGCAACCAGAAACGATACCTCCATTCCCGGCGAGGTAAGTGAAGGTAAGGATTTATCTTCCCCAATTTCAATTAAGGATTTATCTATTACAAATGGAAGAGGTATGGCTTGGTATGTGAGATTATGTAGGGTATGCAATGAAGATCCAAAAGCTTATGAAGTAGGCGACACGGTGTACGTCTCCAAGTCAAATAGTCATTGATTCCCTAGCAAATTCAAAGAGAAGAAGGTTGGGCCATTTGAAGTTCACAAGATTCAACCCGATGCAATGGAGTTAAAGGAAAAAGATGGAGTCCTATTCGAGGCCCGACGGAGGGGAAACGTCGTTTTATTTCACCTCGCCAAAGAAATAACCCAATCAAATAAACTAAACTAGTAAACTAGTAAACTAGTAAACTAGTAAACTAGTATAGCGGATAAGTAAGGGGTTGAACCCATAGAGAAACCAATACTTCAATGCAATATGTGTTTATCAATTATGACACTAACAAAGGACTAGGAACACAAATGAAGGTAAACAAGGCAAATAAACTACGATAAAGATGTTAGCAAGAGCAAATCAAAGATACAAGAATAGAGCATATGGTTTCGGATACAATTCACAAAATTGGTTGATTTATTGATCCTTGAGATGATTGCAATATTATTCCTAAGCCTATGTCGACTTGACTAAAGTTGAAGGATCCGCAGAGATATAATCACCTTATTCAATATCCCTAAAGAATAGCAATAAGAACTTAAGTACATAGACCAATTGACACATTGATTCAATGCAATTAAGACATATAGGCGCAATCGAACTCAGCGTTAATCGAATCTACACAACATAGATCAATCTTTATCATCCACTACAAAGGCATAGAAATATCACTAAATCAATGACTTTGTTTGCTATCGAGAAACCAACAACGGATTCATAGCATATATGTGCACTCTAACTAGATGCACGGTCATAGAAAGAATCACAAATATAAACAATGAAGGACATGATGATAAATAAACTCATAAATAATATAGAAATCAAGTCTCACAATCAACCAACCAAGTCCTGAATCATAGCAAAACAGCAAGAATTCTAGGCAAGCATAACAAACCTTGAATCCCTGAACTTATATCCTCTCATTGTAATGAGTTTATGGGGAATAGACTGTTAGTTCTCAAATAGTTGATTGAATGAATGCTGGAAATATGTCTAATATAGGGCTCAAAGGCATCGGCCAAAACCCTAGTATAGATAGATAAGAGTTTCCAGAAAGATAGATTGGGTCGCGTAGCGCAAATCCGAGATCTGACGAGGCGGTGGGGGCCGTTCCTACCGTGTTGACAGCTTCGGCAGACTAAACTTGTAACGCAGGTTCTGGAGTCATCTTTTGTCGGATTGACGCATATGAATATGCGTTGGAAAGCTCTTTCCAAGCAATACAATTCTCATGCATACCTCATAACCTAATTCCAAGTTTTCAGAACCTTAAAGATGGGATTTCTCCATATTCTCCATTTCCGCTCTTGTTCCTGAGCTCTTCTTTGTCCATTTTGCTCCATTCGTTCTCCACCTTTCGAGGCCGGATCTTATAACCTACAAATAAATACTAGAAAATGTAGATTCCGCACTTCGAATACCAAATGACCAAAGTCTTTGATCGGAGAATAACACAACTGGAATAAGAACATCATCTTACTTCCTCTAAAGACGACAATTGAACAATACTTTCCTCCTCGTGAGCCAAAAGTGTCATCAAGACTACTTGGACCAATAGCACGTAAATTGATATCACCCACCCTGATTGGGTTTGCAGGTAATAAAGGACATTTGCCGTCACCTTGAGGTAATAAGTCTAGGTGAAATTCCATAATCGCGTCATTGGCGCCGTTTGTAGGAACCTTTCACGACGAGATGTTTCGCATATTGACAGGAGAAAACTGTCGTTGTTCCTATCAAAGTATAACTCAAACCTACAAACTAGTATAGTAAGCAAGTGAGAGGTCGATCCCACAAAGAATCAAGTATTCCTAAGTAATGTATATATACCAATTAAGAGAAAAGGGATGGTTTTGGTGATTGAAGTAAAGAAAAGAAACTATAAACAAGTTAATAGAGATAGCAATTGAGAAAATAGTTCCATCTATAAATATCCACTTTAGTTTGACTAGTTGATCCTTGATTCTTCTTCAAGTTCTCTTTTCATCCTATTATTGTTCCTGTCCTGATCTTGTGTAAATTACGAGTCCTACGAGTCCTAGTAACCCTTACTAATTAGATAACCCTAACACGGTCAAGATTCAACCTAATAGTAGCATTAAGATTAATGATTAACCATGATACATGCAACACCAAGCTACGAGTCAGCATTTAACATGTAATTGATTCTCTACACACTAGTTTAGTCCTACGAGTCCTAAAAAGGCATGATTGCTACTATGAATTAAGGTTCGCTACGAGGAATCTACAAAATCCTAGCAATAATCTCAACTAGTTGTACGAACTACAAGAAATCAACAATATTCGCAGAAGAATCAATACGAATCAACATGAATAGAACAAGAATAGAAATCTCACAACTTTATCAATCCAAAGCTTCAATCCATAGACGAAACGGAAGAGTTTAGCACTCCATGGCCATGGAGGCTCCTCTCGGGTTCTCTCAATTGATAGTCTCCAAGTGAATAAACTAAAGAATTACATCCTTCAAAAAAAATCCTAAAACTTTCTTAAAAAGCCTCAAAAGAGCCGGCCAAATAATAATTCTAAAAACCTAATTAAAGAGATAAAAAGACCATTAAGCAGATTCGGCATTTCTGCAGAGGCCGAGGGGCGGCCAGGCGATCAACGAAATACTTCGTCAGAGCTTCTAGTCGCGGCGCGGTTTTCTTGGCCGCGGGGCGGCTTTTACTGTTCACAGAGATTGTTGCTCTTCGAATTTGGTCCCGATGTCAACACAAAAGTTGTAGATCTCGGAAAGAGCTTTGCAACGCATGGTCATAATAGTCAATCGGACAATCAAGGCCTCCACAAAGTGCGAAACAAGTTCAGTATGTCTAGCGACAACTTCTGATGACTTGTTCTTCACTTAGGCTCTCTAACTTTGATTCCGCTCCCGTACTCTTCACTTTTATTCTTCCTCTTCACTCTTCCTTCATCTAATAGTCTCCTCATCCCTCGTCGAATGCACATCTACCTGAAATTAACCATAAAAGCATGTAGATTCCGACTCCACCACCAAAACGAGTATAAATGCAAATATAGCCTAATATATGCATTATATAAATCTAAAACATGCTAAATGCATCCTAATATGCCTACCTAAATGTGTGCTATCAAATTCCCCCACACTTAAGTCTTTGCTTGTCCTCAAGAAATTAAAACCAAAATCAAATCAACACCCCAAAGACAGGCAATCCATGTAATAACTTTGGTAAAATACTTATAGCTCAAAATAGGGAAACGAAGATTGACACTTAACATCATAACATGTATAGGTGCAATCCAAGGAATAAAGCAAGCATATTCATTAAACCTAACCAGGAATATGTGTTTTCACTCTCGTTCATGTGTTTAGGGTTAAACATTCGCGCTCAAACTCAATCCTTGAAAACTTAGCTATGACAAAATTGCGTCAGTGGTCCAACTCTCCACCGCTAGTGACTTCACATGCAACCAAAATCATGAGGCCTTTGTATGGGTTGTAATGGGGTCATGGTAGGAACATAGGGTGTGGAAATTATTTAGGTTATGTGTTGCTAAAAATCCGGGAAAAAAGATTAGTAAACAACCGGAAAAACACCAACACCAAAACACTTCGTATACCATTCCAATAACATGCACTCCTTCACAATATAAATTCGCACACAATTTCCCAATATCCACACAAACTCATTCATTTCTTTTTTTTTTCTTTTGATAATGATTCGTTTTTCTTTTCTTCTTTTTATTTTCTTGACTTTTACCCCTAAGTGAATTTTATCCTCCTTAGGTCCCAAGTAATAAGCATATAAAAACCATCTCTATAAAGTACAAATGAATCACCCAACATAATTTCTCAACTCAAAGCAACTCCATCAACTCATCAAGATATTCACCAACTCTTCTCCTAATTCCCGGATGGGTCATGCTATTAATTGGCTAGGAAGATTTTATGGAGCTAACAAAATAGGCTCATAAGGCTCAAATTGGCTTCAAGCAAAGAATAATGCATACGGGTGGGTAGAGTATAATATGGCTAAAAGAAAATCATGCCTCAATCACTTTAAGGTTACATGCAAAAATCATATAAACGCAGCTTCAATAAAGATATCTAAATGCAATTTAAAGAGGAAGTAATCAAGGAGAGTATTCACACACAAAGAAACTGGAGGACATATATGTGTAATCCCAATAAGACCAAAATAACTCACAAGGTCAAATTGTTAGAACTTCAATACCACTTAAATTCCATAGACTATACATGCTCAATTTTCGCATCAATCTTGTTCCCAAAAAGTCTATAAAACAATTCAAAAGCTTCAAACACTTCAAGCAAGTCATGGGGCACATGATAAGATAAATATAGAAGACAAGTAGCATAGATGGAAAAATAAGACCTAAAGTGTATGAAATGCATGATATTTTTGGATTTTCTTTTTTGCAAATGCAATATATGAGTAAGAAATTAAATATGAAAACATAAATAAACATGATATGCAAAATCTATCTATATGCAATGCAATCCCTCCCCCACACTTAAATCTTTCATTGTCCTCAATGAAAATTAAAGACAACAAAATTATAAAAACACAGGAAGAGATAAATGGAATACTCACAATGTGGTGGAAAGGTGGATTTATGAACCTTCATGGATGAACAAAGAGTAACTAGCAACATCCGTAGCCTGTGGCTTCATCTCGATCTGCAGTGTTAGGTGCCCATACCGAAACTATCTTGGGTTGCTGACAAGAGGAAAACCTATCGTTGTTCTTGCCAAAGAATACTCAAACTCACAACTAGTATAGTGTGTAAGCAAAAGATCGATCCACAGGGAAATCTATTCAATTCAAGTATAATTCTAATCACTAATAGAGAATATGGGGGGGGGGGGGTTTGGTGTGTAAAAGGTCCGCCTTTTATCAAAGCGGAAGTAAGCAAACAAAGTAAATAGATTGTAGAATGCAGTGGAGAGAAATAGGTTCACCTACAATTTATCACTTCGATTGATGAATTCGATCCTTGTTTCAGCCTTTAGTTCTTGTCTTTTCCTATCAATGTCCTTGTCCAGATCTTAGGTAAATTACTAGTCCTACGAGTCCTAGCAACCCTTATCTCAAAATAACCCTAACACGGTTAAGATTCAACCTACAAATAGCATTAAGGTTATGAATTAACCAAGGTACACATAATATCAAGCTATGAGTCGATATTCAACATGTATTCAACTTCCTACACATCCAATTAGTCCTACGAGTCCTAAAGGGATATGATTTCCACTTGAGTTAGGGTTCGCTACGAGGAATCTACAAAACCCTAGCAATTGAATGAATCTACTCTAACTAGTCGGCCAGGCCAGAGAGAATAAAACACATTCAATCAATTAAGCACAAAGAAGTCAAAACATTGCAATAGAAATAAGAACTAGATTAAGAAACTCACAATTCAACAATCAAAGATCCAAACTGTAGGCAAAACCTTGAGAGTTTAGTTTCTCATGCTCAATGGCGCTCTTAACAATGGAATAATGTGTCTAAGGTTAATGAAATAATAAACTAGAAAAGTCTTATAAAGCCTCTAATAAGTCGGTCAAAGAATAAAACAAAAACCCTAATTAAAGTCCAATTCTGAACGGCTTGTTTCTGCGAGGGCCGCGGGGCAGCCAACCCAGGCCGCGGGGCGGCCAAGCGATTGCGAAATCCTTCGTCAGAGCTTCGGGCCGCGGGGCGGCTTTTACTGTTCAAAGCAATTTTTCCGTTTCGAATTTGGTCCCGATGTCAACACGAAAGTTGTAGATCTCGAAGAGAGCTTTCTAACGCATGGTTATAATAGTCAATCGAACCACCGAGGCCTCTAGAAAGTGCAAAACAAGTTCAGCATGTCTGGCGACAACTTTTGCTGACTTGTTATTCACTTAGGCTCTCGAAATTCGACTCTGCTCTTGTGCTCTTCACTTTTCTTCCTCAACTTGAATCTTTCATTATCCAAGAGTCTCCTCATTCCTCGTTGGATCCACCTTTACATGAAATTAACCGTAAAATTGCATAGATTCCGACTCTTCCAACACCACAGGTAAACATGTAATTGTAACTAAAATATGCATTATTAACAACTAAACTATGCTAAATATAATCTATTATACAATACTAATCATGCTCTATGAAATTCCCCCACACTTGAACCTTTTCTTGCCCTCAAGCAATAGAAAACTAAACTCTGCAGCCCCATAGAATAGCAATTCATGTATCCACACCTCAATATTCTTTAAGTGCATGAAAAACAAGCAAACACAATAGATTAACAACATCATAGCACATAATTGCAATAATCAATGAAATCAGGCAACCATATCCACTCTAGACCTCACATGCATGTGTTTCAATCTCGCTCAAGTGTTTAAGGTTAAATGTTTATGCTCAAAACTCCATCTTCAAAAACCTAGCTACAATAGCCTTGCACCAGTGTTCTAATTTGCCACGCTGGTGACTCTATACACAACAAAAATCATGAGGTCTTTTAATTAGGTTGTAATGGGGCCAAGGTAGAACATATAAGGTATGAAACAATTTAGGTGATGTGGTGCTCATAATCCGGGAACTAAGGAAGCAACCAAATCATAAAACCACTCATAAACTCCTCATACCATATCTCTATAATGCCAAACAACACCAATCTCAAACATAAAACTTTACAAACCATACTCAACTCATTTCTTTATTCTTTTTTTTTTCTTTTTTCTTTTTTTTTTCATTCATAATGTATCAAATGGTTTTCCTTGACTTTTGCCCCTAAGTGAATTTTATCCTCCTTAGGTCTCAAGTAATGAATGTACTAGCAAGAATCAAACATCTCATAAATGCACCTCCAACATACAATCCACCACTAAAAACCACCATCCACACTATAGATATTCACCAACTATTCCTAAATTCCCGGATGGGGTCAGGCTATCATTGGATAAGGAAACATTATGTGGAGCTACAAAAGAATAGACAATTAGGCTCAAAGTGGCTTCAGGCA